>CM030358.1:462655123-464058277 GCA_017893485.1 Hemerocallis citrina | reverse complement strand
ATGTTGGCTATAGATGCATCATACAGTATAAGGCAGTGAGGCAAAGGTGGAGCAGCATATGACAAAATATATGAAAGAACTTTGCCAGAATGAAGTTTGATTTGCATTAGTTTGTATAAATATTATGGTGTATTTTTCTACGAGGAGCTTATATATAGCCCCTGGTTTTAAATATGAGCACAATAATACGCATCAATATCATATTATTGTTGGACTCATCTGAAAGAAAATCGAAATCCTTTCAGAAGAAACCAAAAAAAAAATCATTAACAACATCTAAAGAAAACCTTTAAATCTCATATCTAAAACTTACTAGGTTAAGGGATGAGTAACTAGCAAACATGATTATGGTCTATGGATAAGTGGAATTCTAAGCCACACATGGACATCGCATCTATCAAGATTCAGTAGGTAAAATCATGATCGGACATGTGTGCTAACGAATTCATGCGGCGGACACCAAATCATTGAGATAAAGGCCTTGCTGTTGCTGCTGTTGAGCTTGATAATTAAAAGAAATAAAAAGACTAATTAGTTTTATCTCCCTCAAGGTTTATTGAACGGTTCGAGTTATGACAATGAGCTAAAACTCCGGTATGGTGCATTTTTCTTTCATTCAGAGAAGTCACAAAAAAGGGATCAGAAAATAAGAAACCAAAAGCACACCTACTGATGAACCACAAATATGACTGATATGGTCAAAACAAGGGGTTCAATCGAGACCGTCCAAATGGGGCACGAATCCTACAGCTCAGGGACGAGACGGTAATTTCACATGCAAACGGGTCCGAAGCGGGTACTGGGTCTCCTTCTCACAGATCCAATAACCCGCAAACGGATCCACCACAGCTGGGCACGGGTTTCAACCCGCTGCCAACTCGATCCAGCAAGACACAATCAAGGTCCCTGATTAGATCTAAATCAACGGCCATGATTCACGTCAATCTTTACACTGGGATTTAGGGATTAAAATTCCTTATCTGATTACCAGAATATACCTTATCAGATTACTTTCCCAATCTGTTTACAAGGAGATTATTCTATATCAGACTACGCGGATTACATTCCTAAATTGTTCTCTAAGACGCCTATAAATACCCCCCACCCATCTCCATTAACGGGTAATCAATCTTTCTCTAGTTAAACGCTCTTTCATAATCAATTCCGGTTACTGACTTGAGCGTCGGAGGGTGCGTCGCCGGGAACAACCCCGGTGTCTCGCACTTTTTGCAGGTGCACGACGGGAGCGACGATCAGAGTTCAACGGAACAGGTATACAGGTTCTCCTATTCAGTTTCCCCAAAGAACTCACAAATTCATCTGTTTGCCCCCACACCGAATTTAGCGGCAACAGATTGGCGCCGTCTGTGGGAAACTAACGAATAGAGACCTCTCCTCTTCCCGGTGAACAGGTTTTCTCCAGCCATGCCGCCTCGCAAAGTCAGATCTAGGGGCTCCAATCGAGCGCCCATCCCTGACCAGCAGGAAGTCCTTCCTGATCCCACTCAACAACAAGGGCAGCTCCCTCCTACCGTGGAAGAGCCGCTCCAGCGGAACCCTCCACATCCTGATCCGAAGGGGCCTAACCCCCAGAAACAGCCTCTTCATCCAGAGAACATACCCAACCACACTGCCTCCAGTGCCTCCATGGCCTCCCATCATCCCCGAGCCTCTGGTCGCCACGATGCCCATCCCAGACGCCCGGAGGATAAGGACCTTCGTCACCATCTGGACGAAAAGCGGGCTCGGGGAGAAGCCTCCCACCAAGAACGATCCCCCCGACACCGGGGACACAGGGGATCCCCCGCCCGAAGAGGGAGAAAAGACTCCCCCGATCACTACCGAGGGAGGCACTCACCGGCAGGTCGGCAGCAGCATCGAAACAATGAGGCACCCATCACCCGTGCCGAGTTCCAGCAATTCCAAGCTATGGTACAACAGGCCCTCAATCTCCGTCAAAATCCCAATGAGCCAAGGGCCCCCTCCCCTCGTCCGGTCCGGAGCCCTCGCCAACGTTCCCCTTCTCCTCGACCCGCTCCTACCAATTCCAGACGCACCCCAAGTCCTCGTCGTTCCCGAAGCTACCATCGCCGCAGCCCTCGCTCCCCATCCTACGAAGACGAGTCCCGTGGCTCGGCAGATCACCGCCGGAGAGATAACACCATGAACCGCCGCCTGAACGAGGTGGAAAAACTCTTGGGACGGATAAACCGGGAAGAAGAACTCAGGGGGAGGACCCTCCGTCCTAGCCAACCCCCGTTCTCCCGGACCATAGTGGATACTCCTGTTCCCTTCGGTTTCAAACCTCCCCAGTTCGAGAACTACACGGGAGAGACCGATCCGGTTGACCACATCGAAGGCTTTAAGACTTTGATGCTCCTCCATCAAGCGTCCGACGCCCTCCTCTGCAAAACATTCCCTGCAACTCTGAAGGGCCCAGCTCGAGAATGGTACTCTCGCCTTGCCCCGGCGTCAATATTCTCCTTTGAACAGTTCGAGACCCTGTTCATCACCCACTTCGTCAGCAGCCGCAGGGCCGAGAAGACCAGCATTTCCCTGTTGCACCTCCGTCAGCAGAAGGGGGAGAGATTGAGGGACTACGTGAAGAGGTTCACAGCCGAGGCCAGAACTATCGCATCCCTCGACCAATCCGTTGCTACCGCGGCGTTCCAATCCAACATCCTAAATTCTAACCTCCGCTCCTCCCTCGCCAAAAAACCGCCACATGACTTTTCTGACCTCCTCCTCCGTACTGAAAAGTACATCCGAGCTGAAGAGGCTGAGGAACCGCCCAACTGGGAAGCAACCGCCTCCGGGTCTAAGAGGAAGGGAACGGGAGAAGAGGGACCCAAAAAGTTTCAGAAGGATAATGCTGGCCAGCGCCGGCCTCCCCCTAGATTTGAAAAATTTACTCCCCTCACCACAAACATCTCCGCCATTTTCATGGAAGTCGAAAAAGAAGGGGTCCTGCCTCCAGCTCCAAAGATGAACACCCCAGCCAAAAGGAGGGATAAAGACAAATGGTGCCGTTATCACCGGGACCATGGGCATGACACCAACGACTGCCGGGCTCTGAGAAACGAGATCGAAGCCCTCATCCAGAGGGGGCAGCTGGCGAAGTTTGTAAGAAAGGACGGGGCCGAACTTCCTCCCCAGCCTCGGGGGGCTAACAAACGTCCGGAACGGGAAGAGACGCCAGAATTCGAGGAAGAGCGAGTCCTCCACCTTATCCATGGGGGTCCAATGGGGGGCTCCTCGAACTCTTCTCGGAAAGCTTTTATTAGGGAAGTAAATTCTGTCCGGGCCACCCCTCCCCCCAAAGGACTCGGAGTGCCCGTCACCTTCTCTGACGACGATCTCGAGGGCGTCCGCACCCCTCATTGCGACGCACTCGTCATCAACCTTCACATGGCCAATTTCAAAGTCGAAAGAATCCTAGTGGATAACGGCTCCTCCGTTAACATCCTATTCCTCGATGCTTTTAAGGGGCTGAAGCTCTCCCGAGACAGACTGAAGCCCGCCGGGTATACGCTCCATGGGTTCACGGGAGTGCCGGTGACGATCGAAGGGGTGATCACCCTCGATGTCACAGCAGGCAAAACTCCTACTACCCGCACGGAGTCAATGGATTTCATGGTTGTAGATGTCCCCGCGGCCTACAACGTCATTTTGGGTCGGCCCGGCCTAGCCGCCCTTGAAGCCGTCCCTTCTGCCTATCATCTCAAAATGAAATTCCCCACTCGGGCTGGAGTGGGAGAAGTTAGGGGCAATCAGGAACAGGCCCGCAAGTGTTACATGACCTCCACGCTCGGACCCGTCCTCTCCTTAGAAACACTCGAGATTCCACAAGATGCTGCTCGGCCGACTCCCGAGCCAGTCGATGAGCTGGAGGAAATACTCTTCTCGGAGCAGGAGCCGACCCGTAAGTTCTATGTCAGCAAGGCACTCCCGTCCGCCCTACATTCAAATATTGTGAAATGCATCCGAGCCAACCGGGACCTCTTCGCATGGTCAGCAGCGGACATGCCCGGTATCTCCGAAGAACTCTTGGTCCATCGCCTCAGCGTTGATCCGGGGTCCAAACCGGTCCAGCAGATGAGGCGCAAGTTCGCCCCCGAGCGCCAGCTCGCCATCAAAGAGGAGGTAGACAAACTGTTGAAAGCCCGATTCATACAGGAAGTGAATTATCCGGAGTGGTTGTCCAACGTAGTCATGGTGAAGAAATCCAATGGGACATGGAGAATCTGTATTGATTTCACTGACCTCAACAAGGCCTGCCCTAAAGATCCCTTCCCTCTGCCGAGCATCGACACTCTGATTGACGCAACCTCGGGACATGAGCTCCTCAGCTTCATGGATGCTTTCTCGGGTTACAATCAGATAAGGATGTTCCCCCCGGATATTCCGAAGACGTCTTTTGTAACGGACCAAGGACTCTATTGTTACCGAGTCATGCCGTTCGGCCTGAAGAACGCAGGGGCAACGTATCAACGTCTCGTCAACAAGGTATTCCAGGCCCAGATTGGTCGGAACATGGAAGTCTACGTGGACGACATGCTTGTGAAAAGCATCCGAGGCGTTGATCATGAGACCGACCTCCAAGAAGCGTTCGATGTTTTGAGAAAGCACAATATGAGACTCAACCCGAACAAGTGTGCGTTCGGCGTCTCATCGGGCAAGTTCCTCGGCTTTATGGTCAGCCAACGAGGAATAGAGGCAAATCCGGAGAAGATCAGGGCCATACTAGACATGGCCCCGCCCAGAAACGTCAAAGAAGTTCAGAAACTGACAGGTCGTTTAGCCGCCATTGGGCGCTTTTTGTCGAAGTCCGGGGAGAAATGCCTCCCGTTCTTCAAAGCCCTGAGGGGGACTAAGGGGTTCGAGTGGGGGCAGCCGCAACAAGATTCCTTCGACCAGCTTAAAGCTTACCTCGTCAACCCGCCTCTGCTCAGCAAACCCATACCAGGCGAACCCCTCTACCTCTACTTGGCAGCCTCGGAACAGACACTAAGTGCGGTCTTAGTCAGGGAAGAAGATAGAACTCAAAAGCCCATTTACTACGTCAGCAAAGTGCTCCGGGACGCCGAGCTCCGGTACCCGAAAATTGAGAAAATAGCCTACGCCCTGATAATGGCTGCAAGAAAGCTTCGGCCATACTTCCAGTCTCATTCGGTGGTCGTCCTTACCGACCAGCCGTTGAAACAGATCCTTCACAAGCCAGAGACTTCCGGCCGCCTCATGAAGTGGTCGATCGAGCTGAGCCAACATGATATTACTTATCAGCCTCGGACCGCAATCAAGGCGCAGGCGCTGGCCGAATTCATAGTTGAGACGACTATCCCCGACTCCGAGCAGACGACGAAGGGACCGCCTATCTGGTCTGTATATGTCGATGGATCCTCTTGCAACGAGGGGAGCGGGGCTGGAGTCATCCTGGCGGGCCCAGACGACTTTGTCCTTCAATATTCCCTCCGGATAAACTTTAAAGCCTCGAATAACGAAGCCGAATACGAGGCACTCATAGCCGGCCTCGGGATGGCCCGAAACGCAGGGGCGCGACGCCTGCAGATCTTCAGCGACTCTCAATTGGTCGTCAACCAGGTCCTCGGCGAATATGAAGCCCGCGATGACAGAATGGTAAAGTACTTGGCCAAAGTGAAGAGCCTCATGGCGCTCTTCGACGAGGCCCTCATCCGAAGAATCCCCAGAGAGGAAAATGCCCAGGCCGACGCCCTGTCCAAACTAGCTTCCTCATCCCTGCAAGGCCTCGAACAAACCGTTCTGATAGAAGTCCTCCTCAAGCCCAGCATAGAGGACGAGGCTTTCAACTCCGTCGAAACACTGCCGCTCCCCCTCGAAGACAATTGGACGAAGCCCCTCGTCGAGTTTTTAAGAGACGGACTCCTACCAAGGGATCCGAAGGAAGCCCGAAAGATAAGGACCCGGGCCGAGCGTTACATAATGGTCGAAGGCGTTCTGTATAAGCGCTCCTTCACCCAGGTGGATGGTCGACCCTACCTAAGATGCCTCTCCCCCGGACAAGCCGATTACGCCCTGCAAGAGCTCCATGAGGGCATCGGCGGAGCCCACTCCGGCTCCAGAGCCTTGGCACGTAAAGTGTTAAACTACGGGTATTACTGGCCCACTCTCCTACGGGACGCCGAACGACACGTTCGACAATGCACCTCCTGCCAGAAGTATTCCGACGTCCGACGCCTTCCACAAGCACCACTCTCCTCCTTGTCGAGTCCGATCCCCTTTGCAATGTGGGGGATGGATCTACTCGGGCCATTTCCACCGGCCCCCGGACAGTTGAAGTTTCTAGTCGTGGCAGTCGACTATTTCTCGAAATGGGTCGAGGCCGAGCCCCTGGCTACAATTACCGAACATAGAGTCGTCCAATTCTTCTGGAAAAGTGTAATCTGTCGTTTCGGTGTTCCCCGAGTCGTAGTTACGGATAACGGTACGCAGTTCGCTGGAGCTGCCTTCCGAGCCTTATGTCAAGACCTAGCTATACAGCACCGCTTCTCCTCAGTCTCTCATCCCCAGTCAAATGGCCAAGCCGAGAATGCCAACCGACAGATCCTCTCCGGCATCAAGAAGAGACTCGACAAATGCTCCAAGGGATTGTGGGTCGATCAGCTGCCCAATGTGTTGTGGAATTACCGAACCACGAAGCGGATCCCGACGGGCGAGAGTCCGTTCAATCTCACCTATGGGTCCGAGGCCCTCATCCCACTAGAAGTTGGAATACCCTCTCCTCGCCTGATTGCCTTCGAAGAAGAACAGAATGCCAGGGAGCTCAGAACGAGCCTAGATTTAGTAGACGAGATTCGGGAAAGAGCCGCCATACGGCAGCAAGGTTACCGAAGAAGAATCGAACTCGCCTACAACAAACGGGTCCGCCCAACCGACTTGAAAGAGGGGGACCTGGTCCTCCGAAAGCTGGCCATTTCGTTCCCCGGACAGAAGAGCAAATTGGCCCCAAATTGGGAGGGACCGTACAAAGTATCCAAAGTGATCCGCCCCGGTGCGTACAAGCTAGAAGACCTTGAGGGTAGAGAAATTCCCAGGACTTGGAACGCCGACCATCTTTTGAAATACCTAGAGAAGGCAACCCCGCCTATCTAAGTAACTCGAGATGTCGGGCAACCACTCCTGCTACTAGTAATTTTTCCTTTGTTCTTTTTCATTGTAATAAACGGCTAGCAACTTTAGAAGCAGCCGACCATTAGATATTAATAAATAAATAAAGTTTTTCTTTACATTATCGCGTACTTCCGCCTCTAATTCCCTTATCACACAATGGTTCGGAGTCCAGCACTCGGCTCGACTCTTCCTACTCGGCCCGTCTTCAGACGGGCCAGGGGCAGATCGCCGTTCGAAATTGCTCCTGCAGCCGTTGAATGGATCGGAGTCCAACACTTGGCTCGATTTTGCTTCGCAAATCCGCTCCTAAGCGGACTAGAAGTAGCTCGCCATTCGAAACTGCTCCTGCATCTCTCAAGCTTATCACACAATGGTTCGGAGTCCAGCACTCGGCTCGACTCTTCCTACTCGGCCCGTCTTCAGACGGGCCGGGGGCAGATCGCCGTTCGAAATTGCTCCTGCAGCCGTTGAATGGATCGGAGTCCAACACTTGGCTCGATTTTGCTTCGCAAATCCGCTCCTAAGCGGACTAGAAGTAGCTCGCCATTCGAAACTGCTCCTGCATCTCTCAAACTTATCACACAATGGTTCGGAGTCCAGCACTCGGCTCGACTCTTCCTACTCGGCCCGTCTTCAGACGGGCCGGGGGCAGACCGCCGTTCGAAATTGCTCCTGCAGCCGTTGAATGGATCGGAGTCCAACACTTGGCTCGATTTGGCTTCGCAAGTCCGCTCCTAAGCGGACTAGAAGTAGCTCGCCATTCGAAACTGCTCCTACATCCCTTAAACTAATCTAACGACCGGATCCTTCCTCCGGCTCGACTCTATCTCTCCGACTCGTCCTTAAACGGTCCGGAACCCGTCCCGACCGTAGACAGTGCCGAGCTGACGAGGTACCGACCCTCGTTTTGGGAAAAAATCACCCCGAGGTCAACTCGCCGTTAGATCCTCTCAAATTGTGTGCCAAAGCGTGATGAGTGGATCCAGTAGTGCCACGTGCCCACAAAACGACAAGATAACGTTTTCTTGGTACTCGTGCCTGCCTCTGGATTCGTGCCCCCATCCGACGGTTATGGACACCCCACGTCGATCGGCACCAAGAGCCGAACGGCGGAGTCAGAACAACACATTGTTGGAGAATTCGTTTCGGCCATCAATTGTGCCGAGCTGACGAGGTACCGACCCTCGTTTTGGGAAAAAATCACCCCGAGGTCAACTCGCCGTTAGATCCTCTCAAATTGTGTGCCAAAGCGTGATGAGTGGATCCAGTAGTGCCACGTGCCCACAAAACGACAAGATAACGTTCTCTTGGGACTTGTGCCTGCCTCTGGATTCGCGCCACCATCCAACGGTTGTAGACACCCCACGTCGACCGGCGTCAATAGCCGAGCGACAGGATCAGAATTGCGACAAAAGACTCGACGAACAGCCAATAGAAGACACTTCGGATAAATCGACCCCAATTTTATTAATGACTTGGACGAGTTTACAAAAAGATTACTACAGCGAGTTCAACAAAATATTAGAAGGCATGACCCGCTCATTTCCTCCGAGGAAGGGGGACACTCCGGTTCAACGACACTTTGGGTCGGCGCTTCTTAGCCTCCGAGCTCGTCTCCAGGCCGACGAACCGGGACGCCCCTTCGCCGCTAAGCCTCACAGTTGCCCCAACCGAAGCGCCACTTGAAGACACCGCCACACCACTTTGTGCATCGGCGGCTGACGCCCCGATGATGGGAGTCCGGGACGCCGCTTGGTAGAACGTGATACCTCGCTCGATCTCTTCGCGGGTACAGGAGGTGCTCCGGACGTTGGCCCTCACCGGCTGAGGCTTGAGCCGAGCGACCTCCTCCTCCAATTCGACGATCCGGTCCTTCAGCGCCTCGTCCCTCACGACAATTTTGAACCGAGGAAGCTTCGCCGATCCAGGGTATTCGGCGCTGTCAGATATGACACGACGCAGATGGGTCACCTCGATACTCTTGTCGACTGTCACCCTTTGCAAATGCTCGACCTTCTTCACGAGCTCATCTCGTTCGGCCAAAACAGAAGCCAATTCTTCTTCCTTAGCAAATAGCTCGGCTTCGGCTATCCGCAAGTGGTACACTTCGGCCAACAGATCCCCGTTCTTCATCTCCATATTGTTCATCTTCACGAGAGATAGATGGAACAGCTCTACTTGTCGCCGAGCCATCGTAGTGACGGGGGCCTACCCTACCACCGAACCAAACACTTAGACAATTTCAAAGACAAAACGTTTTTTCATTTATCAAAAAGCGGTGGCCAGTCCGCAAAAGGCGTTACAAAGCTCGGAAGAAAAAGCAGAACAGAAACTACAAAAAGATTAACGAAAGAATCAAGGGTCCACCTGCGTCTCCGCTCCCACCCCGGACGCATCGACGGGCGGTCCCTCGATCTCTCCCTTAGCCGGGTCATCCTCTCCCCCTCCGTCTTCGCCTTCGACCTCGTCCTCGGCATCCCCCTCCTCGTCGTCCACGGGCGACCCGGGCCACAGTCGATAACCGACTCGCTCGAAGCTGGGGACACGAGCCTGGACATGGTCCAGGGCCGTCTGGTAGGATCGCTCCATGTTCTCAGCCATATGTTTCTTCGCCTCTGCCTCAATCTCGGCTTCGACCTCCGCCCGGATCCTCGCGGCCTGCGCTTCCCTCTCCGCCTTCTCGTCGGCCAAGGACTTCAATGCCGCGGCAAGATCTTGGGCGGCCTTGGCAGCTTTGGCGGACTCCGCTTCGAGGCCCTCCTTCGCTTTCTTCAGGTCGGCAGTAAGGTCGGCCACCCGAACGTCCAGAGCCTCGGCCCGCCTCTGCTCGGCCTCGAGATCCTTGACCGCCCGGACCTTCGCCAGCCTGTCTTTCTCGCTGGTGGACTTCAGCTCCTTCTCCTGTGCGGCGAACGCCTCCATGAGATGGCCGAAGTGAACGGTGGCCTACGAAGACAACGATAAGTACGAAGTACGCACCGAGTAACAAACTTGAAGAAATTTGCGAACACTTACCGAAACAAGCCCCCGGGCGACTTCGTAAGTGTCGTCGCCGACCCTCCCCGCATTCAGCGCGGCCTTATCCTTCGGGGTCGCCAAGTGTTTGACGACCTGCATTGACATCTGCGAGTTGCCGAGGAAACCATCATGATTCCTCACCAGCCAGTTCGGCACAAACAACTGCTTGTGCTGCTCGGTCAGGATTTCCTCGGCATTCTGAGTCAATGGGGGAAGCTCGAGCGCCAGCGCCGCATTGACATCAAAGACACCCTCGTTCACGGACGGGGCGACAGGGGCCGAGGTCTCCTCCACCACCACTACCTCCGAAGGCACCTCGGTAGCCGGGGGAGGCGGAGCAACGTTAGTGGCGACCGCGGGCTGAACACCCGAAGACGCACCCTCGGCCGCCCTCTTCCTTTTTCTGGTCCCGGTCAGCTTGGACCTATCGGCCATCATAGCTTTAAAGTCAATCTTCATCGACTCTGCATCAACAAAAAAAAAAGAGGGGGAGAAAACCGAATCAAAACAGACGAATTGAAGACTTAGAAAAAAAAATGAATGAGATGTCAAGAGCGTACTCGGGTCGATGGGGCTTAGTCCGGACCCGAACAACACCTCTTCGGTCAACTCCCTCCAACTCAGTACCGGAAGGGCCGTGATCCTCCTCGCTACCTCCTCCTCGGCCTCAGATAGTGCGGGGTCGCCCCGCGCAAATTTCGGCACTTCCACCTTCCACCGGGACGGAATGTGCCAAATCGCTTCGCCCCTTACGATAAAATACTTCTCCCTCCAACCCTTAAGAGAGTCGGGATTCTCTACAATCTTAACACCTCTCCTCGGCCCCAAATAGTACCGGTACTCCGAGCCGTGTTGCCTGTTTATCCGATAGAGGCCCCGGAAAACTGACAGATCCGGCGCTACCTCGGCTCGGTGACACTGAAGCAAGAATGCGTTCACATGACGCCAAGTGTTTGGACTGAACTGAGTAGGGGCGAGACAATACCAACCGAGGATCTGAAGTATGAAAGGGTGCAGCGGAAAACGCAGTCCCGCGTTCAAGGAGTCGACGTCAAACATGCACATGTCCGACGAAGGCAACTTAGTGTTTGCTCGCACCCCGGGGCCAGCGACCATCAGCTTGTACTCCGACGGGATAGCGAAGGCCTTCCTGATCCGAAGAAGATCCTTCTCGGTCAACGACGAAATGAGCTCGTCAGCTTCGGAGGGATGGAACGGACTAGGCTCCTCGACGATCTTCGACTTTCCGTAGATCGCTTTCTCCAGAAGATCACCCTCGTACTGCCTGACTCCCGAATGCCCGGACAGGACGGAAGGATATTGTCCTATCTCGGGAGCTCGTTTCGGGTTCTCCACAATCACCCCCACTATGGGGGGCGGGGTCTCCCCTGTCCTCTTCTTCTTCCCGATCCTCGACTCGACAGCCAGCGGTTCGGCCATCTGCTTCCCCTTCCTGCGAGCTTCCGCCCTACTCCTCTCCCCGGCGCCATCACCGCCCGAGGACGAGGCACCACTACCCGAGCTTACCCTTGACATCCTTTGAAAAAGCTAAGGCAAAGACAAACTAACCTTTGAAGTGACGTTCACGGTCGGAGAATGCTCGCCTGAAATCGCCTGGCCCACGCGACAGCTAACGACAACACCGTGGAGCAAGAGCGCCGCTAGCAGAGGACTTAGAGAACAAAAGTGAATTTGTAGAGTGAAAAGTGAGAAATGAGCTCAGGGGTGAAGGAATGGTAACTTATAACCTCAACTGATAACGGGCCTCCTTGGGAATCCAAAAGGCCCACTAAGAATCCCAAACGCCCTACAAGAGAGAGGCGGCGGTATGAGAGGGGTGGCGGAACTCCCCAAAAAACACAAGTTGCGACTCGGCCACCGGTCTAATGAGCCGAGCTATCGAACGAAACGCTCAGTGACCGAGCCACCGAGTTCGCCCAAAAATACCCAACTCCGCGCCCGGCAAACAGCGCGAGGTATGCAGACCGAGGTGACGAGATACCGACCCTCGTTTTTGGCAAAAAATCCTCCCGAACCAAAATCACCGTCGGATCTCTCCAAAATTCGCGTCAGAATCTGATGAACGGTTCAGATTGCGCCACGCCCACAAAACGACAAGATAACGTTTTCCCGTGATCCGAACCCCATCCTCGTGATGCGTGGCAAAATGAACGGCCCAGATCCGTCCACGCAGACCTTCCAAACCGCTTGCCATCGGCTTGGTCGGCCGAGCTACCGAACAGCTCAGCCGAGCAACCGAGCCACTTAATACGGAACGGCGGAACCATCAAGAAGACAAGTAAACAACTCGGCCTCCGGCCCACCAAGCCGAGCCACCGAGTTCGCCCAAAAATACCCAACTCCGCGCCCGGCAAACAGCGCGAGGTATGCGGACCGAGGTGACGAGATACCGACCCTCGTTTTTGGCAAAAAATCCTCCCGAATCAAAATCACCGTCGGATCTCTCCAAAATTCGCGTCAGAATCTGATGAACGGTTCAGATTGCGCCACGCCCACAAAACGACAAGATAGCGTTTTCTCGTGATCTGAACCCCATCCTCGTGATGCGTGCCCAGATAAACGGCCCAGATCTTGCCACGTCCACAAAACGACAAGATAGCGTTTTATGGGGATCCACGCCAAAGATGGACGGCCTAGTTGATGCCACGTACCTCGGATGCTCCGAACCGAGGCACCGACCCTTCCAACCAGGTCGCCGACCCCCCAAGCCGCGGCACTACGCATCCGGGCCGTGCTGCTGGGTTACCGACCCATCCAACCGGGTCGCCGACCCCCCAAGCCGCGGCACTACGCACCCGGGCCGTGGTGCTGGGGTACCGACCCTTCCAACCGGGTCGCCGACCCCCCTAGCCGCGGCGCTACGCATCCGGGCCGTGGTGCTGAGGTACCGACCCTCGTTTTTGGGAAAAAATCCTTCCGACCCTCAGGAGCCGTTGGATCTCATAGGAAAGCGCGCTCGTCATGATGGACGACCCAGGTCTTGCCACGTCCACAAAACGACAAGATAGCGTTTTATGGGGATCCACGCCAAAGATGGACGGCCTAGATGATGCCACGTACCTCGGATGCTCCGAACCGAGGCACCGACCCTTCCAACCAGGTCGCCGACCCCCCAAGCCGCGGCACTACGCACCCGGGCCGTGGTGCTGGGGTACCGACCCTTCCAACCGGGTCGCCGACCCCCCTAGCCGCGGCGCTACGCATCCGGGCCGTGGTGCTGGGGTATCGACCCTTCCAACCGAGTCGCCGACCCCCCTAGCCGCGGTGCTACGCATCCGGGCCGTGGTGCTGGGGTATCGACCCTTCCAACCGAGTCGCCGACCCCCCTAGCCGCGGTGCTACGCATCCGGGCCGTGGTGCTGGGGTATCGACCCTTCCAACCGAGTCGCCGACCCCCCTAGCCGCGGTGCTACGCATCCGGGCCGCGGTGCTGAGGTACCGACCCTCGTTTTTGGGAAAAAATCCTTCCGACCCTCAGGAGCCGTTGGATCTCGTAGGAAAGCGCGCTCGTCATGATGGACGTCCCAGATCTTGCCACGTCCACAAAACGACAAGATAGCGTTCTATTGGGATCCCCGCTAAAGATGGACGGTCTAGATGGTGCCACGTACCTCGGATGATCCGAACCGAGGTACCGACCATTCGAACCAACTCGCCGACCCCTCGAACCGCGGCGCAACGCATCCGGGCCGGGGTGACGGAGTGCCGACCCTCGTTTTTGGGAAAAAATCCTTCCGAGGAGCAGGAGGCGTCTGATCGTTCCGAAATTCGCGCTCCATCTTGATCGAAGGCCTAGATGATGCCACGCCATAAATAGGTATTAAAAATTGGTTTTTATTTATTTAAATCGGTTTATTTATTTAAAAAATTGCGAAAAATCGCTAAAAATTCGGGAAAATTAGCTAAAAATTCCAGGAAATAATTAAAAATTCGGGGAATATTTCTAAGCCACCGAACGAGCAATTATTACCTAGAATACGCGGTTAAAGCCCCCGAACAATTAGCCAACACATCGCAAAATTAAATAAATCATCCGGAAAAATAGATAAAAACTCGACACAGCTTCGGAGCATCAAAGAAGGAGGAACTAGCCTACCCCCGTGCTCCAGGATTCAAAAATCACCCATTCGGACTGCGATACAGTTCCACCGACCACTGAGTTAGTCAAACTACTCCTCAAAGACTGACCACCCTCAGCCTTTAGGAGTGGGGGGCTCGTGATATGGTCAAAACAAGGGGTTCAATCGAGACCGTCCAAATGGGGCACGAATCCTACAGCTCAGGGACGAGACGGTAATTTCACATGCAAACGGGTCCGAAGCGGGTACTGGGTCTCCTTCTCACAGATCCAATAACCCGCAAACGGATCCACCACAGCTGGGCACGGGTTTCAACCCGCTGCCAACTCGATCCAGCAAGACACAATCAAGGTCCCTGATTAGATCTAAATCAACGGCCATGATTCACGTCAATCTTTACACTGGGATTTAGGGATTAAAATTCCTTATCTGATTACCAGAATATACCTTATCAGATTACTTTCCCAATCTGTTTACAAGGAGATTATTCTATATCAGACTACGCGGATTACATTCCTAAATTGTTCTCTAAGACGCCTATAAATACCCCCCACCCATCTCCATTAACGGGTAATCAATCTTTCTCTAGTTAAACGCTCTTTCATAATCAATTCCGGTTACTGACTTGAGCGTCGGAGGGTGCGTCGCCGGGAACAACCCCGGTGTCTCGCACTTTTTGCAGGTGCACGACGGGAGCGACGATCAGAGTTCAACGGAACAGGTATACAGGTTCTCCTATTCAGTTTCCCCAAAGAACTCACAAATTCATCTGTTTGCCCCCACACCGAATTTAGCGGCAACAATGACCAAACAGAAAAAACATAAGCAATGTTGTAAGAAGTAAATACAATGATCAAATACGAATTTCAGCATGCGTAGTTAACTTGACATGGTTACCATGCAGGATGTGTCTGGGAATTAGAGAATCAAGCTACAATCTTACCTTTAGTGTTTGTTTAGCATCTTTTTCAAGAACAAGTCCTGCTTTAGCTTCAGTTATGATCTCTGAAGTTGCAGGTTAAGCAACATTGGCTGACATAAGGTGAATCAATAACTCTCTAAATTAGGAAACTTATATATCTTAGACAGGGAAATTGTATTAATCATGGAACTTAAGATACAGCAAGCGCGTAACAAACGACCTTCTCCACCAATTTCTTCAACGGGAGCATACACAACACGAGCCTTGGCTGGTGAACCTCGCATACACTCCTGCAATAATGAATATTTACTACTTGCCAAGTTCAGAAAGGAAAAAAATAAATTTGAAGTCCATATCATTTGTCAAACTAAAAAATTATGTACTTTTGAAAACCACTTGGAGGTTTTTTTCTTTAAATTATTATTATTTATTATTATTATTATTATTATCTTTGAGGGAAAAGTGTAAAGATGTTGAGAGAATCATAGATAAACAAGAACACAATCCTAAAAAATAGCCAAATAAGTATTGCATAAAAATTAGTAAGAGAATTAGACACCAGCCACAGCTAAAATGTGCAAGTGATTGCAACACATTGAGGAGGAGATGATCACTCAAGATGATGGGAGTGTTAAAACATAGTTTGGTATGGTATGAGCTGTATATTCTTTTTCTTAATTTACGGAGAACAAATCTCTCCCCTCCTTAATCTTCTCAATGAATTGTACCTCTTCTCCAAGAAAGTCATATATATATAAAGAGATAGACAGTAGAAATATGAATAACAAGAAAATATGATTTTTCCCTAGATCTAATTTCAATACTTCAATATGGTATCAGAGCCTAAAATATCCTAGGCTACGTGAAAAAGAGGAAGAAGAAGAGACGTTGTTCAGCCTCACCGGTCACCAACCTCTTCCCTGACTTAGGATCAAGATTTGAACCCGAACCCGAAACCCCGACTTCATCTTTGTCGAAGCTGCTGCCGATCAACCCGAAACCCCAAAGCCATCCACCTTGCTCTGCTGCCGAAACCCCACTTATCTGAAACCCCGACTCCGCTGCCGCTCTCTATCCATCGATGTCGCTCCCGATCCGCTCCATTGTCAAAACCCTACTGATATGGCTAAAAATGGGGTTTAATCGGAACCGTCCAAATCAGGCACGAATCTTGAGACCTGAGGGTAAAACAGTAATTTCACCCACAAAAGGACCGAAACGGATATTGGATCTGCCCTCCTAGGGCCCAATAATCCGCGATTGGATCCGCCAACAAGAGGGTGCGGGTCTCAACCCGCTGCGCACCCAATCCAACAAGATAGAGTCAGGGTCCCTGATTAAACACGATCAACGGCCCAGATGGACATCTACCTTTT
Organism: Hemerocallis citrina; assembly: GCA_017893485.1. Lineage (NCBI taxonomy): Eukaryota > Viridiplantae > Streptophyta > Magnoliopsida > Asparagales > Asphodelaceae > Hemerocallis > Hemerocallis citrina. Next base: position 464,041,712 of record CM030358.1, on the reverse strand, counting down.
CACGGGGGATTAGGGATTAAATTCCTTATCTGATTACAGGGAATATATATTATCAGATTACCTTCCTCATCTGATTATGGAGGACATTCCTTATCAAATCACGGGGATTACATTCCTAATCCGTTCCCTAAGACGCCTATAAATACCCCCCATCCATCTCCATTAAGAGGTAATCAATCTTTCACCAGTTTTTTACGCTCTTTCATAGTCTGCCAGATTACTGACTTGAGCGTCGGAGGGTGCGTCGCCGGGAACAACCCCGGTGTCTCGCACTTTTTGCAGGTGCACGGCGGAAACAACGAACGGGGCCCGACGGAACAGGCACCAGGTTTTCCTATTCAGTTTCCCCAAGAATCCACAAGTTCTATCTGTTTGCCCCCACACCAAATTTAGCGGCAACAGATTGGCGCCGTCTGTGGGAAACAAACGAATAGAGACCTCTCCCCTTCCCGGTGAACAGGTTTTCTCCTGCCATGCCGCCTCGCAAAGTTAGATCTAGGGGCTCCAACCGAGCGCCCAACCCTGACCAGCAAGAAGTCCTTCCTGATCCCGCTCAGCAACAAGGGCAACTCCCTCCTACCATAGAGGAGCCGCTCCAACGGAACCCTCCACCTCCTGATCCAAAGGGGCCTAACCCCCAGAAACAGCCCCTTCACCAAGAGAACATCTCCATCCACAACGCCTCCAGTGCTTCCATGGCCTCCCATCATCCCCGGGCCTCTGGTCGCCACAATGCCCCTCCCAAACGCCCGGAAGATGATGACCTTCGTCGCCATCTGGATGAAAAGCGGGCTCGGGGGGAAGCCTCCCGCCAGCAAGAGCGATCCCCCCGTCACCGAGAACACAGGAGGTCCCCCATCTGAAGAGGGAGAAAGGACTCCCCCGATTATTACCGAAGAAGGCACTCTCCTGCAGGTCGGCAGCAGCCTAGGAACAATGAGGCACCCATCACCCGTGCCGAGTTCCAGCAGTTCCAAGCAATGGTACAACAGGCCCTCAACCTCCGTCAAAATCCCAATGAGCCGAGGGCCCTATCCCCTCCTCCGGTCCGAAGCCCTCGCCAACGGTCCCCCTCTCCTCGTCCTGCACCAACCAACTCCCGGCGCACCCCGAGTCCTCGTCGCTCCCGAAGTGACCGCCGCCGCAGCCCTCGCTCCCCCTCATACGAAGACGAGTCCCGTGGTCCGGCGAATTACCGTCGGAGGGATGACATCATGGACCGCCGTCTCAACGAGGTGGAAAAGCTCCTGGGTCAGATAAACCGAGAAGAGGAACTCAGGGGGAGGACCCTACGTCCTAGCCGGCCCCCGTTCTCCCGAACCATAGTGGATGCCCCTGTACCGTTCGGTTTCAAACCTCCCCAATTCGAGAATTACACCGGCGAGACCGATCCAGTTGATCACATCGAAGGCTTTAAGACTTTAATGCTCCTCCACCAAGCTTCCGATGCCCTCCTCTGCAAAACATTCCCCGCGACACTCAAAGGTCCGGCTCGAGAATGGTACTCTCGTCTTGCCCCGGCATCGATATTCTCCTTTGAACAGTTCGAAACCCTCTTCATCACCCACTTTGTCAGCAGCCGAAGGACCGAGAAAACCAGCATCTCACTATTGCACCTCCGTCAGCAAAAGGGGGAAAAACTGAGGGACTACGTGAAGAGGTTCACAGCCGAAGCTAGAACCATTGCCTCCCTCGACCAATCGGTCGCTACCGCAGCATTCCAATCCAACATTCTCAATTCCAACCTCCGCTCCTCCCTTGCCAAGAAACCCCCACATGACTTTTCCGACCTTCTCCTTCGCACCGAAAAGTACATTCGGGCCGAAGCGGCTGAGCAACCACCCAACTGGGAAGTGCCCGCCTCCGGGCTTAAAAGGAAGGGGGCAGAGGAAGAAGGAGCCAAGAAGCTCCAGAAGGATAATGCCGGCCAGCGCCGACCTCCCCCTAGATTTGAGAAGTTCACTCCCCTCAACGCTAACCTCTCAGCCATCTTCATGGAGGTCGAAAAAGACGGGGTCTTGCCTCCGGCTCCCAAAATGAATACTCCCGCCAAGAGAAGAGATAAAGAGAAATGGTGCCGCTATCACCGGGACCACGGGCATGACACCAACGACTGCCGTGCTCTGAGGAACGAGATCGAAGCCCTTATCCAGAGGGGACAGCTAACGAAGTTTGTAAAAAAGGACCGAGCCGAGCTCCCTCCCCCGCCTCGGGGGGCTAACAAGCGTCCGGAAAGAGAAGAGACGCCAGACTTCGAGGAAGAGCGAGTCCTCCACCTCATCCATGGGGGTCCGATGGGAGGCTCCTCGAACTCCTCCCGAAAAGCGTTTATCAGAGAGGTCAATTCAGTCCGAACCACGCCTCCTCCCAAGGGCCTCGGAGTGCCAGTTACCTTCTCCGACGAAGATCTCGAGGGAGTTCGTATCCCACATTGTGACGCTCTCGTCATCAGCCTCCACATGGCAAATTTCAAAGTGGAGAGGATCTTAGTTGACAACGGCAGCTCCGTCAACATCCTATTCCTCTCCGCTTTCAAAGGCCTAAAGCTCTCCAGAGACAGACTCAAACCCGCCGGTTACACTCTCCATGGGTTCACGGGGGTTCCGGTAACTATAGAAGGGGTGATCACCCTCGATGTAACTGCCGGACAAACCCCTACCACCAGGACGGAGCCGATGGACTTCATGGTGGTGGATGTTCCCGCTGCCTACAACGTCATTTTGGGCAGGCCCGGCCTCGCGGCTCTGGAAGCAGTTCCCTCGGCATATCATCTGAAGATGAAGTTTCCCACCCGATCCGGGGTCGGAGAAGTAAGGGGAAATCAGGAGCAGGCCCGGAAATGCTACATGACTTCGACCCTTGGGCCCGTCCTCTCTTTAGAGACCCTGGAGATTCCCCAAGATTCCACAAGACCGACCTCCGAGCCAGTGGACGAACTGGAGGAGGTGCTCTTCTCCGAACAAGAACCGACCCGCAAGTTCTTCGTAAGCAAGACCCTCCCGTCCGCCCTATACTCAGATATTGTGAAATGCATCCGATCCAATCAAGACCTCTTCGCATGGTCCGCAGCTGACATGCCCGGTATCTCCGAAGAACTCTTAGTCCACCGCCTGAGTGTTGATCCGGGTTCCAAACCGGTTCAGCAGAAGAGGCGTAAGTTCGCCCCCGAGCGACAGCTCGCTATCAAAGAGGAGGTAGATAAATTGCTGAAGGCCCGATTCATACAGGAAGTAAACTATCCTGAATGGTTATCAAACGTAGTAATGGTGAAGAAGTCCAACGGAACTTGGAGAATTTGCATTGATTTCACCGACCTCAACAAAGCCTGTCCTAAAGATCCCTTCCCTCTACCGAGCATCGACACTCTGATTGACGCAACCTCGGGACATGAGCTTCTAAGCTTCATGGACGCTTTCTCGGGTTACAATCAGATAAGGATGTTCCCGCCGGATATCCCAAAGACGTCTTTTGTGACCGACCAAGGCCTTTATTGCTACAGGGTCATGCCATTCGGCCTAAAGAACGCAGGGGCAACATACCAGCGCCTCGTCAACAAAGTCTTTCAGGCTCAGATCGGCAGAAACATGGAAGTGTACGTCGATGACATGCTGGTGAAAAGCATCCGAGGTGTTGATCATGTGACCGACCTCCAAGAAGCATTTGATGTTTTAAGAAGGAACGATATGAGACTCAACCCGAACAAGTGTGTTCGGCGTCTCATCAGGCAAGTTCCTCGGCTTTATGGTTAGCCAACGAGGAATAGAGGCGAATCCGGAGAAGATCAAGGCCATACTGGACATGGCCCCCCCTAGAAATGTCAAAGAAGTTCAGAGGTTGACTGGTCGCCTAGCCGCCATAGGGCGCTTCCTGTCGAAGTCCGGGGAGAAGTGCCTCCCGTTCTTCAAAGCCCTCAGGGGGGCTAAAGGATTCGAGTGGGGGCAGCAGCAACAAGACTCCTTTGACCAGCTCAAAGCCTACTTCGTCAATCCACCTCTCCTTAGCAAACCAGTACCCGGCGAACCGCTCTACCTCTACCTTGCAGCTTCCGAACAGACGCTCAGTGCGGTCTTAGTCAGAGAAGAAGAAAGGGCTCAGAAGCCCATATACTACGTCAGCAAGGTGCTCCGGGATGCCGAACTCCGGTACCCGAAGATTGAGAAAATGGCGTATGCCCTGGTAATGGCCGCGAGAAAACTTAGACCCTACTTTCAGTCCCATTCGATGGTCGTCCTTACCGACCAGCCGCTGAAACAGATTCTTCACAAACCCGAGACTTCTGGTCGCCTCATGAAGTGGTCGATCGAGCTGAGCCAGCACGATATAACTTATCAGCCTCGGACTGCAATCAAGGCACAGGCACTGGCCGAATTCATAGTTGAGACTACAATCCCCGAGTCTAGCCAAGCAGCAAAGGGGCCCCCCGTCTGGTCGGTCTACATTGACGGGTCCTCTTGTAATGAGGGAAGCGGAGCAGGAGTCATCCTGGCAGGACCAGATGGCTTCATCCTCCAATACTCCCTCAGGATAAATTTCAAAGCCTCGAACAACGAGGCCGAATATGAAGCACTAATAGCCGGGCTTCGAATGGCTCGAAATGCTGGGGCACATCGGCTACAGATTTTCAGCGACTCCCAGTTGATTGTTAACCAGGTCCTCGGCGAGTATGAAGCCCGCGACGATAGAATGGCTAAATACCTGTCCAAAGTAAAGAGCCTCATGGCGCTGTTCGACGAGGCCCTCATCCGAAGGATCCCTCGAGAAGAAAATGCTCAGGCTGACGCCCTATCCAAGTTAGCCTCCTCCTCCCTTCAAGGTCTGGAACAGACTGTTTTGATAGAAGTCCTCCTGAAGCCGAGCATAGAGGACGAAGCGCCAGACTCCGTTGAAGCATTGCCCGTCCTCCTCGAAGACAACTGGATGAAACCCATTGTCGAATTCCTGAGGAACGGACTCCTCCCTGAAGATCCGAGGGAAGCACGAAGAATCAGGGCCCGAGCCGAGCGTTTTTCTTTACTCGAAGGCGTCTTATACAAACGCTCCTTCACCCAAGCGGATGGTCGACCGTATCTAAGGTGCCTCTCCCCCGAGCAAGCCGACTATGCCCTGCAAGAGCTCCATGAGGGGATCGGCGGAGCCCATTCTGGATCCAGGGCTCTAGCGCGCAAGGTATTGAACTATGGATATTACTGGCCCACTCTCCTACGGGACGCCGAACGACACGTTCGGCAGTGCAGCTCCTGCCAAAAGTATGCAAACATCCGACGCCTTCCACAGGCACCGCTAACCTCACTATCAAGTCCCGTTCCCTTCGCTATGTGGGGGATGGATTTACTGGGACCATTTCCTCCAGCCCCCGGACAGCTAAAGTTCCTAGTCGTGGCAGTCGACTATTTCTCTAAGTGGATAGAAGCCGAGCCCCTGGCTACGATCACCGAACATAGGGTCGTTCAATTCTTCTGGAAAAATGTGATTTGCCGGTTCGGCGTTCCCCGAGTCATAGTCACAGATAACGGGACACAGTTTACTGGAGCCGCCTTCCGAGCCTTGTGTGAAGACCTTTCCATACAACACCGATTCTCCTCTGTCTCCCATCCCCAGTCGAATGGCCAGGCTGAGAATGCCAACCGACAGATTCTTGCGGGAATCAAGAAGAGGTTAGACAAGTGTTCCAAGGGACTATGGGTCGATCAGCTGCCGAACGTACTCTGGAATCACCGCACCACCAAGCGGACCCCAACAGGCGAGAGCCCATTTAATCTCACCTATGGGGCCGAAGCCATCATCCCCCTAGAAGTCGGGATACCCTCTCCTCGCCTGATCGCTTATGAAGAAGAGCAGAATGCTAGAGAACTCAGAACAAGCCTAGATCTGATAGACGAAATCCGAGAGAGAGCTGCCATACGCCAGCAAGCTTACCGAAGAAGGATCGAGCTGGCATACAACAAAAGAGTCCGCCCAACGGACCTCAAAGAAGGGGATTTAGTCCTTCGGAAGTTGGCCATCTCATTCCCCGGGCAGAAAAGCAAGCTGGCCCCGAACTGGGAGGGACCGTACAAGATCTCGAAAGTAATCCGCCCCGGTACGTACAAGCTAGAGGACCTCGAAGGCAGAGAAATTCCCAGGACTTGGAACGCCGACCATCTTTTGAAATACCAAGAGAAGGCAACCACGTCTCTCCAAGTAACTCGAGATGTCGAACCGTTCCCTTCCTTTCTCTAGTCATAGTTTGTCCTTTTGTTCTTTCTTTTATTATTGTAATAACGGCTAGCAACTTTAGAAGCAGCCGATCATTAGTTGTTAATAAATGAAGTTTCTTCATGTTTTCGCTACTATTACATCCCTCTGCTTGTAACTCTTTAATGTCACAATGGTTCCGGAGTCCAACACTTGGCTCGATTCTACTTCGCGAGCTCGCTCCTAAGCGGGCCAGAAGTAGCTCGCCATTCGAAAATGCTCCCACAGCCGTTGAATGGTACAGAGTCCAACACTTGGTTCGACCCTACTCCGCAAGCTCGCTCCCAAGCGAGCTAGGGTAGTTCGCCATTCGAAATTGCTCCTACACCCCTTAAACCGACAATGGTTCCGGAGTCCAACACTTGGCTCGATTCTACTTCGCGAGCTCGCTCCTAAGCGGGCCAGAAGTAGCTCGCCATTCGAAAATGCTCCCACAGCCGTTGAATGGTACGGAGTCCAACACTTGGTTCGACCCTACTCCGCAAGCTCGCTCCCAAGCGAGCTAGGGTAGTTCGCCATTCGAAATTGCTCATACACCCCTTAAACCGACAATGGTTCCGGAGTCCAACACTTGGCTCGATTCTACTTCGCGAGCTCGCTCCTAAGCGGGCCAGAAGTAGCTCGCCATTCGAAAATGCTCCCACAGCCGTTGAATGGTACGGAGTCCAACACTTGGTTCGACCCTACTCCGCAAGCTCGCTCCCAAGCGAGCTAGGGTAGTTCGCCATTCGAAATTGCTCCTGCACCCCTTAAACCGACAATGGTTCCGGAGTCCAACACTTGGCTCGATTCTACTTTGCGAGCTCGCTCCTAAGCGGGCCAGAAGTAGCTCGCCATTCGAAAATGCTCTCACAGCCGTTGAATGGTCCGAAGTCCAACACTTGGCTCGATTCTACTTCGCGAGCTCGCTCCTAAGCGGGCCAGAAGTAGCTCGCCATTCGAAAATGCTCCCACAGCCATTGAATGGTACGGAGCCCAACACTTGGCTCGATTCTACTTCGCGAGCTCGCTCCTAAGCGAGCTAGGGATAGCTCACCGTCCTAAAAAACGCTCCGACGACGTTAACCTGATCAACCAAGTGTACAACTTGACTTGACATTACTTTGCGATTTCACCCATGATCGACCTAAAAGAAGCTCGCCATTCGGAGTTCGACAGTTTAGAAGTCACGCCATGACAGACAACATTCACATGAATAAAACACGCAAGTTCGGCAATAACGCATTTATTGATGAAACAGATGTGATACAAAGGCGAACACAAACGGGAGCACAACTCAACAAAGGAAATTTACAATACCGACTCGTCACACTTAACGAAAAGCGAAAAAAAAAAAAAAAAGAGTAAAGAACTCGCGGAACCGACCACTTCAGCGCTTCTTCGGAGCTGGAGCATTCCGCTTCAAGGACACTCGAGAGTGACGACGCTTGTCCCCGGAGCGCGACCCCAAGCCGGCAAACTGGGACGTATCCTCGGCACCGCTCCTGGCAGCTACGCCGACGGACGCCCCGCTCGAGGAGATTGCCACCGAGCTCTGTGCGTCCCCCGGGCTTGGTTGGCCGATCCGCTGACGGGTCGCCATCTCATAGAAAGTAATGCCCCGCTCACTCTCAGCGCGAGTGCATGACGTGCTTCGAACGTTGATCGGCCCTGAATGTGGCTTCAGACGAGCCACTTCCGCCTCCAACTCTGAGATCCTGTCCCGCAACGAGTCGTCTTTAACGTCGACTTCGAAACGTGGGGGTATCGCGGAGTCCGGCACTCCAGATCGACTAGCGACGAGGCGCCGAAGGTGGGTGACTTCGATGCTTTTATCCACCGTCGCCCTCTTGAGCGCTTCGACTTCGGCAGTCAACTCGACTCGTTCAGTCGTCAACTTGACCACCTCGGCCGTCAGCCCCTCGCCCTCACTCCGGAGCTTCGCCTCTACGGACTGCAGATGCTGTATCTCGGAAAGCAACTCGTCCTTCTCCGCTGTTATTTTGGACAAATTATGACGAATGCACTGAACTCGAATCTCATTACTGAAATCAGTTGGCAAATGTTCACCTTCGGGTATGAGCTCGGCGATTCTGCTTTCCAAACGACGAATCTCGATGTCTCGCCGTCCAAGGACGAGCTGGAGATGCCTCCTCTCGCTTTCAGCTCGGCGCAATCCGAGCTCGACCTCGTAAAGTTTCTCTCTACACCTAGCCAGGCACAGCCTCGTCGCCCCTAGGCCAGCCTCGGCTGGAACTTCCTCGTCCGGGCGAGCAAGCTCGACGTCTTGGGCGATCACCATAAGCTGCAAAGGAATCGAAGTAATCAGCAAAAACGTTGAGCGTGGCCGAAGCACCGCACTTGGAATAATTTTCATCTCTAAAAACAAGGATTGACAGTTCGGCAAAAGAGGGGGCACAAGACAAAAACTTCCGAGCACCGACACTTGCAAAAATTTTCCTTTCATTAACATCAAAAGAAGCGGTGGCCAGTCCGCTATTAGGCGTTACAAAGTTCGAAAGGAAAAACAAAAAAAAGGGGGGAGCAGAAACAATCAAAAACAACAAAACGAAAGGCGGATTCAGGGCCCGACCTCTTTCCCCGGGCGACGAGGCGGAGTAGGCGTCGACTTCCCCGAAGGAGACGCCGCCGCCAACGGAGTGGTCGTGGTGCTCGGGACCTCGCCAGTAACCCCGGCATCGGCATCAGCGTCGCCCTCCTCCTCCTCTTCCTCTTCCCCTTCGGACTCGGGGTCGAAGCCCTCGACGTGTCCGGGGAAGAGTCGCCATCCCGAGACGTCCACCCCGGGGTATGCCTCTCGCACCCGGTCGAGGGCAGTGGCGAAAGCCTTCGCCATGTTCTGTGCGAGGTACCCCTGGGCCTTCTTCAAGGTGGCGTCCTCCACCTCCTTCACAGCCGCCGCCTGCTTCGCCTCGGCCTCGACCAACTGATTGGCCGACCCCTCCTTCTCCCGACGCAGCTCGTCCTCCAGCCTCTTCACTTCGGCCTCGAGGTGCTGGATCCTCGCAGACCGACCTTCATGCTCGACTCGGAGCTTGTCGAGCTGGTTCGACATCCGAGCCTTCTCGTTCCGAGCCTGGTCGGACTCTTGCTTCAGCTCCTTCTCGAGGGCGGTCAGCCTTTCGGTGAGGTGACCGAAGTGGACGACGATCTGCAAGGGAAAGAGGAAGAGCTCAGAGAGTTAGAAAAATTTTGTGATTCAAGATGAAACGAATGAAGGGAACTCGGAACTTACCGATACCGCCGAACGAGCGATCTCGATCACGTCGTCGCCTTGCCTCCCCGCGTCCATGGCGGCGCGGTCCTTCGGGGTGGCGAGATGCTTGACGGCCTGCATACTCGCCAACGAGTTCCCGAGGAACCCATCGTGCCTCCGGACCTGCCAGTCCGGAATGTGGATCCGCTTGTGCTCCTCCGTCAGGAGCTCCTCGCCTGCTACGGTTAGCGGCGGGGTCGGCATGGCGAGCGCGGCGGCAATGGGGAAATCCCCCACAGGAGCAGTAGCCGAAGGCCCCGCCACGGTGACGACCGGGTCGTCAGCAACCTCCACCACCTGGTCGGGGGCCGCAATCCTCGGCACCTTCGAGGTCGAGGGCAGCTTCGACGCAACCCTCTTGCGCTTCCTCGGCGCCTTACTGGCGAGCCCCGCCCTGAGCGCCAACACCGCCTCGTAGTCCATAGATTCTGCATCAAAAGCAAAAAATGATTAGCACAAAAGAAGAACAAGGCAGCAAGTACGGAAAAAAGAACTTGGCGAAAAGCCGCGTACTAGGATCTACGCGGCAGAGCACTCCCTTGTAGAGAACGTCCTCCGTTAAATCCTTCCAATCGTACTTCGGTCGGTCGAGGAGGGTCCGGACCGCCGCTTCTTCCTCTACCGTAAGCCTCGGCAGCGCCGTCGCCCTCTTGGGCACCCCCTCTGCCCAATTTGTGGGGATCGGCCATGCTTCTCGACTCCGCATGACGACCCACTTCTCTCGCCAATGCTTGATAGAGTCGGGGCAGACGACGAGCCTGCCGCCGTGCCTCGGAGTCAGATAATACCGGTACTCCGACTTGTTCCCCTGGTGGAGCCGGTATATCGTCCGAAGCACGTTCAGCTGCGGCTCGATCCCAGCGGCCTGGCAGTGGAGAACGAAGCCGTTAATCACTCGCCACGCGTTCGGCATGAGCTGGATGGGGCAGACCCCGTACCAGCTCACCACGGTAACGGCGAACGCGTGGAGAGGCAGCCGAGCACCGGCGATAAAGGCATCCACCAGCCAGCAACACATGGTCACTGGCAGCGGCGAATTAGCCCTAACCCCGGGGCCCGGCAGCATGATTTCGTACTCCTCCGGGATGAAAAAAGAGTCCCGGATCGCAGCCAGTTCCTCCTCGCGCAAGATCGACGCCGCGTCGTCCGCCTCCGTCGTCTCCCTCGCCTCGTTCTCCTCGAAGGACCTCTCCCTCCCATGGACGATCCGCTCGGCCTGGTCCTTCGGGAGCTCCCTGACCCTATGCAGACCCGTCAACGGACCCGGTAGCTGTCCGAACTCCCCCATCCTCTTCGGGTCCACGACGATGGAATCCTTGCCGAACACCTTCCCCTTAGGTGGATTCGGAGACGAGGCCTCGACGCCTTCAAGGGAGGGCTCGGACCAAGAGACTTCATCTGAGACAGAAGCTACAGACATAATTTATAAATTACCTTGAAAGGAAAGAGCTGCCGAAAAACCTCGCCTGAGTCAAACACCGGTCACCGGAAAACTCGCCTAAGACACAAGAGAAAGCCTGAGCAAATGAGAGAAGAAATGAGAAATGAGAAGGGGGGGGGGGAGGATTTATAGAAGAGGTACACACACCCCGAGGCTAATGGGCCTGTACGACCGGCCCATCTAAACCAAGCGGCGGAGCAATCCCAATCGTCACCTCGATAACTTCAACGAATCATGAGTTGCATTTAATGCGCACTCCATCCGATGGAACCCCAGGGGTCACTGCAATTAATGAACGTCCCATCTGTCAGGGTTGTCAGAATTGTCAGAGCTGTCAGAGGTGTCAGGAGTTCAGATGGCGCGCAGAAAAGACAAGCCCCCAAGAAACGACAAGTCTGGGGGTTCGGCACATACTGCCGAGCATTCGTGACACCGACCCTGTTACAGGGAAAAGTCACGTTCGGCACCCACTGCCGAGCGTTCGTGACACCGACCCTGTTATAGGAAAAAAGTCACGTTCGGCACCCACTGCCGAGCGTTCGTGACACCGACCCTGTTACAGGGAAAAAACAGGTCCGGCCCCACTGCCGAGCGTTCGTGACACCGACCCTGTTATAGGGGAAAAGTCACGTTCGGCACCACTGCCGAGCGTTCGTGACACCGACCCTGTTATAGGGGAAAAGTCACGTTCGGCACCACTGCCGAGCGTTCGTGACACCGACCCTGTTATAGGGGAAAAACAGGTTCGGCACCACTGCCGAGCGTTCGTGACACCGACCCTGTTACAGGGAAAAAACAGGTTCGGCACCACTGTCGAGCGTTCGTAACACCGACCCTGTTACAGGGAAAAAACAGGTCCGGCCCCACTGCCGAGCGTTCGTGACACCGACCCTGTTATAGGGGAAAAGTCAGGTTCGGCACCACTGCCGAGCGTTCGTGACACCGACCCTGTTATAGGGAAAAAGTCACGTTCGGCACCCACTGCCGAGCGTTCGTGACACCGACCCTGTTATAGGAAAAAAGTCACGTTCGGCACCCACTGCCGAGCGTTCGTGACACCGACCCTGTTATAGGGAAAAAACAGGTTCGGCACCACTGCCGAGCGTTCGTGACACCGACCCTGTTACAGGGAAAAAACAGGTTCGGCACCACTGCCGAGCGTTCGTAACACCGACCCTGTTACAGGGAAAAAACAGGTCCGGGCCCACTGCCGAGCGTTCGTGACACCGACCCTGTTATAGGGGAAAAGTCAGGTTCGGCACCACTGCCGAGCGTTCGTGACACCGACCCTGTTATAGGGAAAAAGTCACGTTCGGCACCCACTGCCGAGCGTTCGTGACACCGACCCTGTTATAGGGAAAAAAACAGGTTCGGCACCACTGCCGAGCGTTCGTGACACCGACCCTGTTATAGGGGAAAAGTCACGTTCGGCACCACTGCCGAGCGTTCGTGACACCGACCCTGTTATAGGGAAAAAACAGGTTCGGCACCACTGCCGAGCGTTCGTGACACCGACCCTGTTACAGGGAAAAAACAGGTTCGGCACCACTGCCGAGCGTTCGTGACACCGACCCTGTTATAGGGAAAAAGTCACGTTCGGCACCCACTGCCGAGCGTTCGTGACACCGACCCTGTTATAGGGGAAAAACAGGTTCGGCACCACTGCCGAGCGTTCGTGACACCGACCCTGTCATAGGGGGAAAAACAGGTTCGGTACCACTGCCGAGCGTTCGTGACACCGACCCTGTTATAGGGAGAAGTCAGGTTCGGCACCGCTGCCGAGCGTTCGTGGCACCGACCCCCTTATAGGGAAAAAACAAGTTCGGCAGACTGCCGAACTCACTCCTGACACTCGCAGCCCGGCCGAACTCGCTTCCCTCTCTGGAAAAGCTCGCCGAACCGCACATGGACTTCGGCCCCTTCGCCAGCAAACTCTAGGGGGGTCTAAAGCGTGCTCCAAGTATACAAGACCCCCGAATGACGAATTGACACTTTGCGGAGTTAATAGGATATCCCTGCAAGAACACCACATGACCATAAGAGCTCAGGAGCGACTCAGAGTTCAATCCGCTTGAAAAATCACCAAACTACCTCCTTCAAGATTCAAAACCTTCCGTTTGGGCTCCGATACAACTCTACCAGCCATTAAAAACAGCTAGACTACTCCTCAAAGGCCGATCAAGCTCAGCCTTTAGGAGTGGGGGGCTCGTGATATGGCTAAAAATGGGGTTTAATCGGAACCGTCCAAATCAGGCACGAATCTTGAGACCTGAGGGTAAAACAGTAATTTCACCCACAAAAGGACCGAAACGGATATTGGATCTGCCCTCCTAGGGCCCAATAATCCGCGATTGGATCTGCCAACAAGAGGGTGCGGGTCTCAACCCGCTGCGCACCCAATCCAACAAGATAGAGTCAGGGTCCCTGATTAAACACGATCAACGGCCCAGATGGACATCTACCTTTTCACGGGGGATTAGGGATTAAATTCCTTATCTGATTACAGGGAATATATATTATCAAATTACCTTCCTCATCTGATTATGGAGGGCATTCCTTATCAAATCACGGGGATTACATTCCTAATCCGTTCCCTAAGACGCCTATAAATACCCCCCATCCATCTCCATTAAGAGGTAATCAATCTTTCACCAGTTTTTTACGCTCTTTCATAGTCTGCCAGATTACTGACTTGAGCGTCGGAGGGTGCGTCGCCGGGAACAACCCCGATGTCTCGCACTTTTTGCAGGTGCACGGCGGAAACGACGAACGGGGCCCGACGGAACAGGCACCAGGTTTTCCTATTCAGTTTCCCCAAGAATCCACAAGTTCTATCTGTTTGCCCCCACACCAAATTTAGCGGCAACACCTACTCTGCTGCCGATGCCATCCTCTATCTACCCGTCGTCGCTCCTGCTCCGCTGATCGAATCAACTCTGCCCACCGTCGTACTCGCGACCCCCTTCTCTTTCCCGAACACATAGTGATCGAGATCTAGATCTGTTCAGATTCAATTTTTCCGTTGGTGGATTTTTTGCTGTTTGGTGTTCGAACTCTTGGCTTTGATCCAGATCGAATCTAAAAGGAGCTATTCTAGTGGTTGTGCTTTACTATCTGTTGTTTGCTGTTGTGCTTGCCTGCTGTTTGGTGTTTGGATCGGCGGGTGCTGCTTGCTGTGTTATTGTTGTTAGTGCTTGTTGTTTTGCACTAAACAAACTGATGGATCTTCGAACACTAAGTATAGTACACCGATTATTGTACAATCTGACAATTCTGATTTTAATGCTGGAAAAACTCTTGATAAAACCAACTATGATGTTTGGACTCAGTTGATAGAGATGCATATTGCTGGACGTGAAAACATCCAGTATATTCAAGGAAAGAGCATAGTTCCTGCTAAAACCGATGCTATAGATGACAAATGGTATGTTGACACTCAAAAAGTTAAAGGCTGGTTATTGATGTCCATGAAACCTGAGATTTTGAAGAGATACATTCGATTACCTACTGCTCGTGATGTCTGGGATGCCCTTGCAAAGGCATTCTATGATGAAACCAATGAGGTTCAAGTATTTTCTCTAAACCAGAGAGCCTTCATGGCAAGGCAAAATGGTAGGTCACTCTCTGTTTACTATGGAGAATTAACTTAGATTTTTCAAGAGCATGACCACCGTGATAAGGTGATCATGAAGAATCCTGATGATGTTGAAATATATCGGAAATCGATTGAGCGCTTGCGGGTCCATATCTTCTTAGCAGGATTGGATGCTAAGTCTGAACAAGTTCGAGGTGAAATATTGCGAAAGGATCCCGCTCTTGATCTTGAGGCATCTTATGAATGCAGATTTTTTTTTTAAATGACTCTAAAATGAACTAAAAATGACTCTAAAATGAATGCAATTTTTTTTAAAAATCTAAAATGATCTAAAATAGTAACCCTAGAATGATCCTAAATGAATACAAATATTTACGACTAAATGATGCAAGAACTAGGGTTTTCAAACATTCGCTTTGATACCAAAATGATATAAACTTAACCATAAGTAGAGAATTTTCAAGAATATTAAAAGATTAAGTTTACCACAACATGTAATGCCGATTAAGTTAGAAATTAAAACTATTAATTGGTTTGATGGATTTTTAAGAATTGAAATAATTTTAACAAGCCCAATTAAAGATTCACGTCTAACAATTATACTTAATCGTTCTTAGCATGTAAAATATGCAATAAAGATTCGTATTCTAATTAGCACGTAGAAGCACACACATTCAATATTTGTAGACAACAGATAATTCAAATAATATTTTAGAGATGACACAGAAGTATCACAAATAATGGAAGAGTGGAAAGAAGTTACCGAGTTCGAGGAAAGTGTCACGATGGCACGGGAGCAGAGCAGCGGTGGCGCTCGAGGGTGGCTACGATGGCGGCATAGCAAGGAAGGGCGCGGCTGTTGGGTAGGCAATGATGACTTCGAATGGTGGTAGTGGCGGCGGGAGGCCGTCGGGTGCTAGTGGCATCGGCGGTGGATGAGGAAAGGTGGCACGGGAGTTGGGGGATTCGGGTGTTATGGCGGAGGCTAGAGGGTTTTGATCGGTTGTGTAAGGGGAGGCAGCCAGGGTTTTCAGAGGTGGAGGAGGAGGCATTGGGTGGTCACTCGAATTGGGGTAGCAGGAGGTTGATGGCGGTGCTCGGGTTTGCAATGGGGGGTGGTGATGCAAGGTCGAGGCAACGGCGAGGTGAGATCAGGATAGAGGCGCGAGTGGGAGGGGATTGAACAGTGGGGGCGGCTTCAGTAGATGGGGAAGAGAGGAGAGGGGATTGTTGGGTGTCGGGTTCCACAAAATTAGGGGAATGGCGGCTAGAGAGATAGGGGGTATTAGGATTAGGGTTTAACATAAAATTGGGAATTTGGGGGTGTAGTTAGAGCTTCTCATAAACCCTAATGCTTTCTTAGGGTTTATCACAAAACCTAATGTTCTCTTATGGACTCATATACACAAGGGGAGAATGAAGAGCAACAACTCAGTACACAATACTTTTTTAAATCAATAATAGCATACTTTCTCATTATTCTCAAGGCCTATATATAGGCTCAAAACAAAATCGCAATACAAATCACAAACAAATCTAAATAAATATTATAATGCATAAAATAAATGATGCAAATTGCAAAACTACTACATATTGCTAAAATCTTAAAACAAAACAAAAAAGAACTGATGTGCTCATCATGAATATTCTACGAACCCATGGAGTAAAGGGAGGACATGTAAAGACGCCAACCATAAAACAAATAAGGGATCTAGAGCTGTAATGTCGGTTATTTATGCAGTAAAATAAATTAAATAGACAATCAAACTAAGAAATGAAGAATATATTTATACGTAATCAGATTAGCACTCTACTTTCGTTTGAACTTTGAAAGGACCATTATTAGTCACATTTGCCTATCAAGATCGGTGGAAATCCCACTTTAAGTACAATAGATTTCATTCATCTCATTGTCATGTAAGTAATTGATGACCCAGCGCAGTAGACTATGCATCACTATAATGCGTAAGTGAAAGCAGCATAAGCCATATATTATATACGTCATTCTGTTAAATGTTAAGGGAAGTGAATACTCATACATTAGTTAATAGCAATGAACATGTGAGGCACATTCAACAAGACATATGAATGGTACTCAATAAATTGCATTTCATATATTAGTTTTTACATGAAATTTGGGCTCAAGCATGCTAAAAATTATGTTTGGCCAACTGCACGGGAATTTATGAAGCATGATAATAGCTCTGTAACTTCTGTTGATCACTACCAAATGGAACCCCAAGATCATCCGCAGTAAAATTATGCATAGAATCAAGTTCTACTCAGCCATACCTCAACTGAGACTGAATGGAGTTCAACGTCCTTATTGGAGCTGGAACCTTGCATATTTTCCTCTTCAACTTCTACTTGTTGGTGGGCTGCAAGGGTTACTACTGTACACATTCCCTACAGATGAATTCTTCATTTCACAAGAAGAGAAAACAGATTGTTTTTCCTCTATGAGGACAGACTGACTACTATAACCAACAGCACGTGAACTCGGATTTAATGATGTTGCCGCTCCAGCTACTGACTCGCCTGAGATATGAGAACCCGTATAAGTTTTTTAATTAAACTATTTAACCTCAATATTCATTGTAAATGTTAATAAATATTTGCATATTCACCTTTTAGTTAGCAATGAATTCAACCACATAAATGCAAAAACTACGAAAACTAATTTTTAAAAGAGGGTTCTGATATTTAAACAGACTTTTAAAACCTTCTCTAAAGCTACTAGCTATATGTATGGCATTAACAGAATATGATATGGGTCATATTTTGAAAGTAAATGGACTTTGTGAAAGTTAAATAGCAGCTAAAATGATGTTTTAATTCAAGAAAAATCTTAACTGTACATACCTGACTGCGTGAGATTGGTTTCCATATCGGAACAGCTAATTTCCTCTTCATGCGTCGAAGTCTTGATCCATCCCCTGCTCCACCCATCTTTGGATGGCAAAACGTGTGACTGAAAAAACAACCCTCAAGACACAAACCGCCATAGAAGATGTTGATCACTTTACCATTCAACATTATATACAAAGAAGTTCTTAAGTCATTATATACAAATTTGAAGATCAGGAAATTCAAACTCACATTACAATATTTATTTCACTTTGATCATTTTCTTTTTCTTTTTGTAGGAATAGATTTCAGGCGTTCTCCCGGCTAGCGTACCATGTTATTAGTCAAGAGTCGGAGAACAATAGTTGAAATTGTATTGTCAAGAGAGAAGATAGAATACATATATATAGCAGAGACCACCTCACTCCTCTACTAATTTACCCAATCTGAGAGAAACATAATACACTCTTGTACAATCCGAGCATTCTACAGTAAAACTAAACTCCATAATGACTGTCAGATGCCTAAACTAGCCCTACCACCAACCCACACGACTTTTCCGTGATTCACCAAGCAATTATACAAAGTCAGCTAAAAATATTCAGCACAAATGTCAACTAAACAACGAGAATATGCAATTACCAATTGAATTTCAGCAACTTTTTATATAAGAAAAAACCTACATAGTTCTCATGGTAACTGTCAACCCGTCGCGATATATAAAATTCTGTCTCTTCCGTCTTTTTGGCTGTCCATCCCAGGGGTGAGGAAGAAAGCACACACGTCCTCTTTTCTCTTCCACTAGCGCGGGGCCTGGCCTCGGCAACCAGTGATGGGAGCAGTGGTCCACACCTTTCCTTTGCCTACAGGCGGGGGGTGGCTTTTGTAGTTTTTGCTGTACTTTCATGTCACAGTCGCACGTGAGACTTTTTGTACTAGTAGCTCTCGCAGTGCTTTTGATGTAATGACTGAATTATTTATGAGAATCTAGGGCAATTCTCTTGCTTTTTATTTCAACAAAAAAAAAAAAACTGTCAACCCGCCGCACCCTGGAAGGAAACGAGACTAACCTGTACTCGCTGGCACCAGATTCTTCTCAAAAACATCGATGCAGCTCCAGTTTTGAACCTGCATCCCCAACGATGAACCTGGTGCCAGCGAATTCAGATTAAACCAACAAAGTGATGCAGAACTTAAATCGACAAGGATAATCTAGAATGCCGCATTCACCTATGAGGCATCATCAAACTAAACAATAAAACCTACAAGACTTCAAATTGTCAACTATGATATTAACCACACATACTTATCATAACAAATGGGTGAGGAAAAAACTATTGATCGCCAAATTCAAAGCTACCCTTCAATTTTTTTACTTAATAGCATCATTCTCAAATCTCAATAAGTTGTAACCATCACAGCTTATGTTGCCAATAAGTGCATTAAATTCAGGAAAATTAGCTGGCTGTAAGATGAAACCCTAACCCTAACAATTGTACTAATTGAAGAAAAAGGACAACAAGATTGAATTTTGAACCTGAAGATGGAATTGGGAAGTAGCAATTTTTCGCAGATTAAAGAGATTTTGGGGATTTGATTAAACTAGAAAAAGGAGGGAACTTGAATTTGGGGATTTAGGGATTGGGTTTTAAGCCGGCTAAATTTTATAAAACCCCTTCAACTTTATGATTTTCTAAAAAAAACCACCTTCGGCTTGTTTTCTAAAAACCCCCTCTCAACTTTCTTTTGTAGAAAACACCCCTCAGATTGTATAAAGTTCAGGGGTTTTCTTTTGGTTTAAGGACCAAATAGTACATTTCATCAAAAAAAAAAAAGGACCAAATAGTACCTAAAGTTTACCTTAATTCATAAATAACATCCAAAGTAATAATAATATTCAAATAGCACCCGAAATTTTTATTATTGGACAAAATAGCACATATGTTAAATTTTGAACGACATGATGGTCAAAAGACCAAAATACCCTTTGTTATATTCTTCTTTAACCTCATTTTCAAGGTGGTGTTTGAATGTGATGACGATGAGTTTCGGGGGGGGGGGGGGGGGGGGGGGGGGGGGGTCGGGGGGGGAGATGAATGTGATGGTGACTGGTTGAAGGTGGTCAGTGGTGAAGATGAAGGTGATTGTTGGGTTTCGGGGATGGCGAAGATGGTCGTTGGTGGTGGAGATGAAGGTGATGGTGATGGTTGGGTTTCGGGGATGGCGGAGATGGTGGTCGATGGTGGAGATGAAGGTGATGGTGATCGGTTTTGGAGGCGGTGGAGATTGTGATTGGAGATGATGGAGATGGTGGGTGGAGATGGTGGGTGGAGGTGGTGGTCGGTGGTGGTGATAATGATGGGTTTCGTAATTTGTATAAAGAGATGAGGGTACTTTTGACATTTTACATACTTCTTAACGGGTTTAAAACCATTAAGAGATATATTCGGAAAATATTCTATTGACTTAACCAAAAACTTAACAGCACATGCTCTTTGGTCAAATTATAAAAACTTCGTGTTCTATTTGGATATTATTATTACTCTTGGTACTATAGTAAACTTTGGGTGCTATTTTATCCTTAACCGTACTTTTTCTTTTAGCATAAATGAAAGTTCATGAGTGCCTTTTTAAACTGATAAAAAGTTAAAGGTTTTTTAAAGGAAAAATTTGATGAAGCCATTTCTTTAAAGCCCTTTTGAGAAAAACTGGTTTTGTATCGCATATAATTAAAAAAGTTTTGTTTGGGTATGGTTGCATATGGAAATTCTATTATTGAGTTTTATTTCTCAATAAATAATACGATAATTACCGACTTTACATCAAAAGAAATTTTCTCAACACAAACGATCTTTTATTACAACACAAACGATCTTTTCATTTTGTATCTGTGAATTGTTAATGAATAGCTTTGTTTGTCAATTCTTTTTGATATTTCTCTAAACCAAAAGCGCGAACTCCTTGTTTCTTCATTAATTCACTCAATTTTGTGCTCCCTTATACGACGCCGTTCAATTTGTGATTCCGACTCTCATCAAGGCTATGTAAGCAGCAAGCCTACAGCAGAAGAACATCGCCAACAAGAACGCAACCGTTACATACTCATGGCCAAGCCCTATATACTTCACAATAGGAAAATCTGCAACCTTGCAGCTGATATTTGGTGCACACTGATAAGTGTCTGCATTAGAAAACTGCGAAGCCACTTGAAGCTTGAGGGAGTGCATAATGAAGGAAATATACTTGATCCATTCAATGTATCTTGGGAGCTTTTGGACGTAAGTTCCGCTCACGACCATGAAGATAAATATAATGACAGCTGCAAGGGTTGACGCCGATCTTCCGTCGCTGATGAAGGCACCAAGTGCTAGCCCGATTCCTTGGCCAACCAACACATTCAGGAGCAAAACAGACAGAGTCATGAAGAAGTTTGCGGCTTTTGGTTCTAGTTCGGCCATCCAATATGTAAAGGTTGTGAAGAGGGTTGGAAGTATTAGTTCCATGGGCAAATCGGCCATCAATCTTGAGATGAAGTAGGAGGAGAGCCTGTACATTCGCGAAGACCGCTCTTTTGTTAGCATCATTCTCTCTTGCGGGAAGGTGAATATGGCCTGATAGACCGGGAAGACGCCCCAAAACCCCGTTAGGAAGAAGAGGAGCCCAATCTATGAGCATAAAAACAAACGATCGTTAGGTTTTATTGTATTTTTTGTTTGTTGGTTGGGGTGTATGAGTTCCAAGACCCATGTTGGGTTTCCTGGTACTACATAAGCCTTATTTGGTTGTATATTTTGTTAAATTCTTTTTAATGAAACGTGGCGGGTATTCAACCCACCGTTTAACGATATAAAAAACAAACAAACGGATCGAATTAAAAGGGTAACAAAATAAATCTACTATGTGATCAAGAAACATAACAATGAAAGAAACCTGATCTTGAAGATGACCTCTTGACTTCCACCAAAAACCACTGGTGATAAGTGCTAGCACTGTAATTTGTGAGATCTTCAACTTTGAAAAGGATTCATGTCTTCTTTCCTTCAAGCCTCTTTCGAGCAACACCTTGAATTGTACCCACCATGTTGTTGCCCATTCCTCTTGCACTGGCTGCATGTCTGCTTCCTTGAACGCATTTCTTGAATCTTTCATCTCTTGTTTTAGTTTGTCTTTTAAATGGACAATGTAGTTTGTGACCAACTCTTCTTTCACCGTTGCTCGATTTTCAAACAATCCATCAGAAGTGACACCTGAGTACCATATATGTATCTGTTTTACTGGACCGTTTTCCGGTTATTGCTGTACTACAACAACACTTGCTTATATATACATACTAAATTAGTATTAGTCTATGTCATTTTAGTACAAACTTACCATTTGCAAGGTCGAGAAGGAAATCGGCCGGATTCATAAGAACCAAGGGTTTGTATCCAATGCTCCCAAAATACTCCATAGCTTCTGTCCCCTTACCAAAATACAGCACACTCCCATCAGCTAGCAACAAGATCTTGTGAAACATGTAAAAGATACTACTTGAAGGTTGGTGGATGGTGAGCACTATAGTCCTTCCCGCCTTTGCCAGGTTTGAAAGTGTCTCCACAATCCTCTGAGCTGTCGTCGAATCAAGACCCGACGTGGGCTCATCAAGAAACAATAGGCTAGGGTTGATCAACATCTCTTGCCCAATACTGACTCGCTTCCTCTCCCCACCGGAAACCCCCCTTAGTAGACCCCCACCGATGATGCTATTGCGACATATGGTAAGGCCTAGTTCGGACATGATGGCTTCCGCTTGAGCCACCTTTTCTTGCCTAGAGAGGGTGTTGGAAAGGCGGAGGAGGGCGGTGTAGACTAAGGTCTCGGAGACGGTGAGGTGAGGATAGAGCACGTCGTCTTGAGTGACGAAGCCAATGTTCTTTCTTATAGTGGTAGAGAAGGGACAACCGTTGTAGGTTATGCCGCCCTCGAGGTTTGTAGCGCGGAGGCGACCACCGAGCGCAGTGAGGAGGGTAGTCTTGCCGCTGCCCGACGGGCCCATCATTGCTAGCATCTCTCTAGGGTTGACAACTCCGGATACACCCTTTAATATCTTCCTCTCCCCTTGGCCATCTTCCTTCTTGTTTGTCTTGATCTTGATCTTGTACACAACATCCTCAAACTACAAAATTTACAACATGTGTTAATTTTACGAATAATGCTACTTATACTACTTTTGTACAGTGAATATGCAGATTACAATACAGTTATGAGTATGCATTTGGCATAACACCTTTGTTTCCTATGGTGTGAATCTAGTACAACAACATTAACATAAGTATCATTGCTCAACATAGATAGTTTTTGAAATTATTGTACAATAATATGCCATAAAGTTTACCAATACTTAAGATTTAAGTTTCACTTAAAATGCCAATATTAGTCCTAGTTTAGTTCTCTCATCAAAATTATATATAAAAAATTGTATCATAATTTCATAATTTATTTAATTTAATCTTACATTTTAATTGATTTATATTATGGGCCAAAATCCAAGCCCAAAACCAACCCAATACATAACCTATATATATATATGTTACAAAAACCACAACTAAACCCCTCACATTCTTTCTATTTTCTCTTATTATTCTCCTCCTTTCTTGCCATCACCAACATCATGCTATATCACATTGCTTTGTCTTCCTCATCCTTTGACTCTCTCAATGTTCACACTCAGTGCAGAGATGAATGCACTCAAGATCCCGTTGTGATCGCCGGAATGCTTGAAGAGGACCTGCCTCCTTCACCATTGTATGTTTTTTTGTGTGCACACCAACTGTTTGTTGAAACACTTTAACTATTGCCACATGTATGATTATCTTGTGTTTAAGCCATGCATATTTTCCACTATTGTATTGGCCTATTTATGATATGTTAGGAACCCATTATTAGGATGATATGTTTGGCACCTTGTATGGTCCTATAAAGCTTCACTACTAACTATGCTTGTATTAACGATGAATGCATTAATGCGTAATTAAGAGTAATATACTAAAGTTTTTACTTATGCTTTACTCTCTTCTTCCTATGATGCAGCTATAATGCCAATGAATAGGACTAATTCACTTGTCTAGTACTATTCCAAAATCACTTAAAAAGTTCTCCTGAAATGTTCATACATGTACAGTGAAAGAGAACTGTTTATTCTTGATTTTATTTCAAAACAATTTATTCATGTATTATACATCAAAAATTTATTCATGTATTCAGTAAATTTTACGGAGCATGCAAATAGCTCATCTTCACTTGGTTACTTTCAAATTAGAGTTGAAAGTTTGAGTTTCATGAGACTAATAGAAATAAGGAAACTTTGTCAGAGTTTATAACTTTATAATGTCATGATGGTATTTGAATTTCCCGTCCCTAAAGAAGAATTCCGTATCGGCAGGTATTGTTTGGATTGGGTTTTTTTTGCATGTCACATGATGCGGGACGCAGCATGGTTCAAATCAAATCAGGTATCAAGAATTTACATCTTTAACTTTATCTACTAACATTATACCCTGTATGTAAATTTTGAATGCATGACACATTCATAGTCCCTGTGCACACATACACACCTTACAGAACAGAAAATTAGAATTGCACTCTTTACTCTTAAAAATTAAAAAAAAAACCAAAGAAAACAAATGAGCAAAAGAAAATTCTTGTACCTTGAGTGTGACCGGATGCTTAGATTTTGCGAAGATTGAATGACTCTGTGTGTCCATGGCTTCTGAACGACATTCGATAGAATCCATCTCTCTATCCAACAGCAAAGTCTCCTAGGCAAAAGATAGAGACAGGAACATAGAAGTGATCTATGAAGAAGCTTACCTTTTTTCTTAAAAGATTTTCGAATTTATACAATTTTCTAATGGGGCCGTTATAAGGGAGTTATTCTTTTCTCACTTGTAAAAAAGAATAATAAAGAACTGCATATATACCTTCCTATAGTTTCAGAAATCTTGAGAGAATTAATTGAAGCATATTTCTCTGTTTTATCTGTCCACTTAATTTTCTAGGTATAGTCTTTTATCATCTAATCGCCACTATTTTTTTTTTTTTGGAGATAAAAGTGACCGTTTTGGTCACCTGTTTCATTAATGCGAAATTAAAGAAACTAAAATATTACAAGAGAGTTCCCTCTAGAACTCGACTCTAAACATCACATATTGTCCGTTACAAAACCAAATCATCATAGTGCCCCCAAAATAAACCAAAAACAAACCAAAGGTACTAAATCCTCATGTGTCACACGTATGTTGACAACCCTGCATAAGCCAACTGTAGTGTAACCCGCTGAACCGAAGAGTGTAGTCCTCCCTGCTAATCTGCCCCCACCCAGGCAACGGCTAGGGGAGACCCACTCCCACCCTCCGAGCTACTCTGCTCCCTCCTGTCGCATTTTCTTACGATTCCTTGTTTGACCTGTCCAAGCAATAATAAGAAACATCGCTTTATTGACTAACATTTGAGCTTTGCAATTAATGTTACGAAAACAAGCATCATTCCTATCTAATCGCCACTATTACCAACTATGTTTTGTCTGTCCACTTAATTTTTTTTTTTGACAAAATTTATTTCCACAGAGGAGTAATACTTATGACCAAATAAGAAGGAAATAAAATGTTATAACTTAAATGTTTTCCTGTTATATACAAATACAACTTTGATGCATGTAGGAATAAATGCCAAATTGTTATTTGGTCTCATCGTGAGAAAGATGAGGTTGACCATGTTTGATGTGAAAAGGATGATACTCGGAGAGTAAGCATTAATGAGATAGTGCAAAAATTTTCTAGGATGAAGTAATCCATTGATGCTTATCTAATTGCTGAAAGTTTTTTTGCTCTCTAATTAATGCTTATACTCTGTGAATTTCATCCTTTCCACACCTGACATGGGTCAAACTCACCATATCTGTTTCATCCTTATCACAGCAAATATATGCAAAGTTAACCTCGTTGCATTCCAAGCTTCTAAACTTGTTTAAGTGCAGGTAATCATCATTTCTTCTTTCCATTCAAGCATTAGAGTTACAGAACTGGACTCATACATACATACATACTGTAGTTTGATTGATTCCAAAATGATGACTAAAGGTGTTTATTTCTGTGTGAACCTGGATGAGATATAGTTTTTATTGGTAATCAATATGTGTATTTACCTAAGAATTTGCATTTTACCCCCCCCCCCCCCCCCCCCCAAGGGTTTCCGATAAAAGGTGGTGGGCAACCCCATTTGTTCTTTGTTACCAGTGAGTGGAGAAACCCCTCCCTTTAAGATAGACGATTGCACAAGAGAGTGAAGAGTTTGTTAAAAAAGAAAGGAGAGAAATCAGCTCACTGTATGGGAAGCGACTTTTGTTTTTCTACTTTCTAACAGTTTTAGACTTAAACGTATAGCACTTTTTAATTCAGTAATTATACTTTATGTTTTTTTTTGATGAATCGGATAGAGCCAAAAGGCTCCAGCCATCAAAAATATATATTAATCAATAAAACAGTAATAATACAAACAAGCATCAATGGTTTTACAAGAGGTAAAACAGAATAAAACGAGTAAAAAAGAAATACAATAACAATAATCAACCCAGAGGGCAAAATCACGGCAAGAAACACCATCCAGAAACCAGCGAGCGAAGCAAGCAGCCCGGAGACTCGAGCAACCGACCCAAGACAAAAGGGGAAAAAACTCTCTCCACGACAACTAACTCCACTAGCAGTCTAGAGCGACTCTAGAGGTGCAACGGCGGTAAGACGCTGCTACCACCGGGGATGTCAGCGAGCAGGCGCTGCACTACAAAACACTGGCTAAAAAGCAGACACGGAGCCTGCTTTCCTCGCAAGAAGGCGAGCACTCACTCGAATCATGGAACGATCGAAAACTTTCTTTTTATAACCGCGCTTGACAGGGTGAAGAGCAGCCCTAGCAGAAGGGGCCGAGATCGCCTCAAGGTCAGATGAAGAAAAATCTACAGAGATGTGACGCGGGGGGGAACTGAGGCTGCTGGGAGCAGCCGAAGAGACAGATGGGATGGTCTTGGTGGTGCCGGCCTCAATGGGAGAAGAAGTGACATCAAGACTAATAGCATACTTGTGGGGAAGGGAGAGCAAGAAGAGTTTGAAAGCCCTCAGGACCTGATAGAGCCATGAGTGAGCCCCTAAAAGTTGATACCAAGAGAATAGGCATCCTGGATAATGAAACGAGATCTCAGAACATAAGGGATTAGAGAACTTCAAAGCACAAGGATAATAATAGTACAGAGAAGGGGTCTTAAAATCAATAATAGCTCTGTCTGGATGGATAGGGGGGTCAGCAGTGCGGGAGTGAGGAACAGTCTCCCTCGCACTACGAAACAACGAGAGATACGAGGAATTGGATTTAAAACAATCAGGAAATTTACCTAACATCCCGAACAATGACGGAACCACTGAGACATGTTGGGGGCGAGCCTTGAAAGAGGCCCGGCGAGGGTTGACAACAAGGTTCGTAAAAACTTTGCGATCCTTAAAAAAGAGAGCAATATTAGGCCGATAAAGAGGGACAGTAGAAGCGCGAAGAGAAGGACTAGATGGGGAGGAGTTCGACCCTGAACTATCAGCCAAGACAGAGAAGTCGAGGCCTTGGCTCTCGACCCTACTGTGTTTACTAACCGAGCTATTCAGAAGCTTGAACTTTAAGAAGGGGTAATTAAGGAAGGATAGGAGTTTGGCCGGTAAGGGGTGACCTCTGGGCCATCCCAGTAGTTTTTGAAGGGAAAAGCATCGGTTACGAGAGTGACCGAGCTTATCACAGAAAAAACACTTCATTGTATTCATACATTCACGTTTAAGATGCCCCGGAAGGAGGCACCTGAAGCAAACCCGATGAAGATCGGGCCTAAAAGGCGAAGAAGGATAAAAGACCCTCTGCGAATCCTGATGCGAAGCAGAGCATTTGGAGCTTGCTACAACCTTGATAAGATCCATGGAAGAAACCCTTCCAAGAAAGGACTAAAACAAAGCTCCAAATAAAGGAGAGGAAGAGTATAGAGGTACCACTAACAGAGTGGAAATACTCCCACGAGAAATACGACACCAGTGCTATAACAAACCAGTGCCTCTTCTTAACACTCTCAAAGAAGAGAAGCCGCACACTCCAATCAGGAGAACAAGAATGGAGAAATAAGAGAGGAAGAGAGGATAGATAGAACGGGCGATCTAGAAGAAACTCAGTTAGCACACCGACATGAGCTGAAGTAGTCGCTAGCAAAAACGTCCCCAGGGAATGGGGAGCACAAAGCCAGCACTAAAAAACAGAAAGTCCGAAAGATATAACTACAAATGGATCACTACACAGTTCCACTAATAAGCAACAAGGCAAGACTGAGTAACTCGAATAATACTCGAATCTTGATAGTTACACAGTAGCAACAAAGCAAGATAAATCTCGAATCACTACAAGATTATTCTCTAATAATAAGCAACAAAGCAAGAAGATGAAAACCAGGGATCCACCCAAAAGATCAAGACAAACAAGGTAAACACACAAGATCAAGACGACGAAATACTTACAGAGATCTGTCGAGAAGGGGAGACGGATCGTAGCTGGAAGGAGGGGGGACACTCCTGGCAGCAGCGTTCTCTAAAAATGGGAACACTGTCGAAACGACGGAGTGATAACCCCGCTTAGGGCAGGAGGGAGGCGAGTCGAAGTAGAGCCGAGAAGGCAGCTCGGGTCTGGCCACCACCGAGAGGCCAAAAGGAGAGCACAAGGGGAGAACACGCCACGCAACGCCAAGCGAGGCTCAAGGAGCGCGGCCGGCGGAGAGAGAGGACGAAGGGCACCGACTCAAATACGAGAAGGATGAGATGGGTCTGAAGGGAATGGGGAAATCTACAATATTAATAGAGAGGCGAACGCCAGAAGCTTGGAGGATTGACGGGATCTGGGGAGAGAAGTTGCCGAGGAAGAAGGGGATTTTGAATTTCGAATCGTCTATCTAATCGCCTTTCGAATCGCCACTCGACGCCAAATAATTATACTTTATGTTAAGATAGTATATGTTGACAAAAATGAGTCTACCATCAAGAAATAAAAAGAATATGTTGTATGGGGGCGACGAGGGAGACCGTACGATAGTTGGAGAGGATAAACGGCGTACAAGCGAGGGACTGAGTGAGAGAGTGAGCCCAAAGTGGCACGAGAAAGTTGTTCTGGCGGGGGTGGCCGATCAGTAGGACTAGATTTCGTTGTATTTTTGTGTGTTGGTTGGAGTGTATGAACTCCAGAATCCAGCCTGTTGGGATCTGAACTTCATAAGCCTTATTTTTTGTTGTTCGTTTTGTTAAATTTTTTAATGAAACAGGGGAGAGCAATTGCCAACCTTTTACAATAAAAAAAAAAAAAGAATATGTTGTAATGAAAAAGGGTATATCATTCCATTAAATAGCTCGTTTTAGCCATAGAAATTTTTTCACAATAATTTCATTTGACAGTCGTTATAGTAGGAAGGTGGGTGTTACGTGTATAGCAAAAAGGGTTTATCTCTCTAGAAATTCTACAGAGAGAAGCTACCTAAAAAATCCCAAAAAAAGGATAACCCTAGATATAGAAACTTAGGGGGCGGCGGCTAGGGTTCGTTTCCCCCCTCCACGTCCGCCTGCTCCCCTCCTCGCTTTCCTCCTTCATATATCACGCCGCCTCACCTCTACCCTCCTCCGCTCCCGATACTCAACCACCTGCTGCCGTTCATCTCCCTCTTCAGTTATGGGTCTGTCGCCGTGGGTTTGGGTTGGTTGTAGAGGGCCAACGAAGCTCATGCGACGCCGACGTGGGTTATAGGTTGGTCGTAGAGGGCCAGAGGTCAGTTGCAGGGGGTGTTTTCATTGATGGCGGCAAAGACTTGGCCTCGGTGGCGAAGGCCATGGGTCGGTCGGAGAGGGGCAGAGGTCAGTCTCAGGGGGGTTTTCCAGCGACGGCGGCAAAGACTAGGGTTCGGTCGCCATTGTTGGTCAGGGTGTCTTGGAATCGTGGTCTTGGGTCATCGAGTTGGTTATGGAGTCGATCGTGGTGACAGCGCGTCGATCTCTGTGGGGTGAGGGTTCTGACTAATCGGTGGTCATCATGCATCTTCAATCTGTAGTGGGGGTCTCGAGTACGCAGCTTCAACCTGCAGCAGCTTAACTTGGCAGGTATACTCTCTTTGGCTTTGGTTTGCGGCGGGAGGGTAAGGAGTGAGGAGGGTAGAGGAGTTTTGGGCGTGAGTCTGTGTTGGGACATGGAGTTGGGGAAGATGAGAGTGGTGATCTGGTGGTGTGTATGAGAGAGAGGAGAAGTCGAGGAGTCCCTAATATCCAAATATTTTTCCTAAATATTCTAATTACAACCGAATTACAATTATCAAGAAAATAAATTCTATTTGGTGGAGCGACGATAGTCAAGCAAGTTTATAGTTTGGATTCAACTTTGATTTATTCAGGTCAAAGTGAGGAGTGTCTAGGGTCTTTCTCATGACAGGGGGCTTGAAGGCGTTTGTGGAGCCGTCGGGGGGCGACAAGGTGGCGGTGATAGTCAAAGGTGGTCAAGCTAGGGGTTGAGAACGGGGTCTCAATCTGGACATGGGTATATCAGATTGGTGGATACTTGCGGTATCTCACGTATGGTGCATGAAGTTGACGTATGGTACGGGTCATTGCTGGAGGCAACGGTGGTGGTGTGGTTGTGAGTTACAGTGAGGAAAAACGGGATACAAGCAAGGAAATGAGAGAGAATGAGCTCAAATTGACGCGAGAAACTTGTTGTCGCAATGTTGGCCGAACAGTAGGATTATGTTTTGTTGTATTTTTTGTTTGTTGGTTGGAGTGCATGAGTTCTAGAACCCAGATTGTTGGGTCTCCTGAACTTCATAAGGCTTATATTTTGTTGTATGTTTTGTTAAATTATTTTTAATGAAACGCGGGGGGCTTCAACCCACCGTTGACAGAAAAAAAAAGACAGTTATTATAGCAGAAGATGTTTTACTTAGAATTTTAATTTGAGAACCTCCACACCAACTTGTGTCTTGTGGCTATATAATTCCTTGGACATTATTTACTAGCATAATACGTATGTAGTAAACGATGACCATTTTTTGGGTGCCCCTTCTGGTGAAGCAAACGAAAATGAGCAGCTGTTACAGAAACTTTGGTTACAGCCTATGACATGAATTTAAACAATGAGCTTCGAAAAATTAGCAATACCCCTAGAGAAGGCCAACCACAAGAGAAGTGAACTAGCGAATAGACAACGTCTTGGTGGGACCAGTTCCTTTTTTTAAATAGATAAAAGTGACCTAAGTCAGCTGTTTCATTAAAGAAAAGTTAACGAAATAAAGTAGCCAATATTACAAACCAACGTCACTCTAGTCCAAATACTAAAATACAAAATTACATCAACAACTGCCAGATAATACAAACACGATTACTGACACCAAAATACCATTACCTCCAACATAACCTCACACAAGTCTTCGCGGAAGGAGGTAACTGCCCATAACACTATCTGAACTACTATTTTCCATGTGAAGCCTCTTCTTTGCCCCTGCCATACCTGTCCTAGCATCTATTAAAGACTGTATTTTATGCAACATCATACGAAATTTACAATTAATGTTACGAAAATAAGCATAATTTCGATCAAGCCACAAACTCCAAACACTATCCGCTATCGTAATATCCCACATTAATCGATAGTCTTGCCTAATATACCTTAGTCTCCAACTACCCTAAATGTCTTCAATACTATTGGGTGTCTCTACTGTTAGGATTTCTCGAGAAAACCTGACCGAGGATCTTGTTGAGTTATTCGATGCAATCAACACAAACTACCAAACACATATGACATCATACCAAACACACCAAAGCACACACAAGTTTGTCCCGGTTGGGGCTTTCGCCTTAATCCGGGAGAGAAGAAACCCGATATGTTATTCAACTAGAGAAGATACAAGAATATTACAATTCTCACCACGACCGTCTCTCAAGCCTCACCAGCAAATTTTAGTTATTTACAATTGGAGAAACTCTCAAACTCCACCTTCAATGAAGTACTCTCTCTTGGCTCTCAATGGAGGCTAATAACAACAATATATAGATATCTAGAGAAACTCTTGTTAGATATCTTGATACAATAGCTATTAGATATTCCTGAAGAGATAACCCTACGATAAGAGCCGTAAGATCTGACTTGAAGAGCAAGTTGGGCTTTTCACGAATCAGCCAGACTCAAGCCCAAAATCCATCAGCGCCGCAAACGGTCGACTATCCCCCTCGCGGGAAGGCTGTGTACAGGGGTCGGTCGACCGCACATGAGTTGCGGTCGACCGCAACCTCTTTCAACTACTGATGCTGACTCTTTCTTTCTCGCCTCCACTCCGTCTCCGATCGTCTTGATTCCTCCATCGTCTCGTCGTCTTCTTATCCAACATAGTATGCAAGATATAAATCCAACAATCTTCACCTTGGATTGCATACTCATGAATCCACATCTATGTGATTTAGAAACTTCTCGACTCTTTTCCTTCTCTTTTTGCAAACAACTCGTTTCAATGACTTCCTCCACTAGTTGAATCTATCTCCACCTGTTTTTCTCCAACTGTATGCCCCCCTCAAGGGCACACCCCAGTAGATGCAATCATGGAGGTGCCACCCTTCACACGAACTCCATCTACCTCAAGGCTCTCTCTATCTTTCGATGATATTCGAACGTCACAGTCTCGCTCGAATGATTCTAGTGACAACATACTAGATGGTTCTTTAGAAACAATGGGCTTCGAAACACTTGCACAAGTTTTTCTGTTCCTCCAAAGCTGGTAGAGGTTTTGCTGACCCTGCTCAATCCCCCTCTCACCCTTCATCACCTTACGATAACTTTTCCAAACTTGTCGAACTCCACCTGGATATGTGTACCTGTAGTTCCGTGCTTCTAGAGTTCTCATGGATGTAAGGCTTTGTTTCATCAAATGAATATACATGCCCTCCTCTAGTGTGTATCCCCTTCTGTCTGTCATCTTCAACTCATTTATTTTCTCACTCCTTACTTCACAAATCTTGTCAATCTTCGTTCTCACACAACGACATGAGGCCAACTTATAAGTAGAAACCATTACTTCACAAATCTTATCAGCCTTCGTTCTCACACGACAACATGATGCAAATTTGTAAGTAGAAACAATCTTCTTCTCGGAGCAAACTTGAGAAGAACTAACCAAATCAAAAGAACAACCGGAATTCACATCTAAAGAACTTGAAACAAAAGCACTATTTAAGCCATCACTTGATTCAGCGACACTAGATTTGGCACCCCTCTGATTCAACCGTTTGCAACAGTCTCTTATGTAATGCTCAACTCCTTTGCACTGGTGGCCACGAACCTTATCCCTATATACACTTTCCCTTCCATTTGAATTACAATCCACCTCCAAGCAACTCACAGAAGTTGACGCCGATTTTTGACTCTCCTTCCTAAGTGCATCGTCCTCCAACCCCTTGATCATACCTGCTATGAAAAACTTCTCCTTGATAGATTTCTTATCTAGCACGGTTATCATATTGGATAGATTTGGTGGTGAATATATCGAGTTGGAAACCTTTAGATCATCTGCATTGAACGCCCTCAGTTCAGATAACTCTATATTGAACTCCACTACATGATCTAGAAGAGCGGTACTTTCCTTCATTGCGAAATCCCACAAGTTTCCTTCACTACAAAAGAAAGTAGCTTTCCCGGCGGTTTTTTCCGTCTATACCGGCGTTTTTTTTCGCCGGGGAAACTTTCACCGGCGTTTACAATAACGCCGGTCCAACTGCCGCCGAAGCGGGCGTCGCTGAAACGAAGGGTCCTACACCGGCATTTTTGGTGGACGCCGGTAAATACTAGGACTACACCGGCGGCCATAAAACGCCGGTGTATGTCCGTTTCTGGGTGCCGTGTTTGCGTGCCTATATACATACACCGGCGGTCGTAAACCGCCGGTATTTATCCATTCACCGGCGTAAATAAAAATGCCGGTGTATATCGAAAGTAGACCGGCGGTCATAAAACGCCGGTGTATGTCCGTTTCTGGGTGCCGTGTTTGTGTGCTTAGATACATACACCGGCGGTTGCAAACCGCCGGTATTTATCCATTCACCGGCGTAAATAAAAACGCCGGTGTAGATCGGAAGTATACCGGCGGTCAAGAAACGCCGGTGTATGTCCGTTTGTAAGCGCCTGTTTTTCCCTGTTTACGAACACCGGCGCGACTAAAAACGCCGGTGTAGTTATATACGCCGGCGTTTACAAAACGCCGGTATATACCTGTGCCGTTACAGCTGAAAACTTTCACCGGCGTGCGTTGAAACGCCGGTGTATCATACACTCCAACAATTAAATTATATACACCGCCGTTTTTTAAAACGCCGTTCTGGCTATGCCCGTTTATTTTCGATACTCCGCTTTTCCGTTCGATTTCAATTCACAGTTTCATTTACATAACCTGTAAACTAATTCTCACAACTGATTCGATCAATTTCGTTGCATACTACTGCGCAAACCACAGCCAAACACAAGAATAATTAAAGATAATCAAGTTTCACACGTGTCATATCAACGTCCAAATTCATTGATTAATTAACAATGTCATAATTAACAAATTAATATAGAGACTAACATCCAAAATATCCAAACAAACCAGTCTGACAAATATCCAAAATATCCCAAATTCAAAGTATGACATAACTCTCATAAAAAAAACCAGTCTGACATAACAACGGCAAGGAGGAGGACATAAGAACAACAACCATACAACAAGGAGGACATAAGAACAGCAAGGAGGACCGCAGATTCATACCCCTCGAGTAGCTTCAGCTCTGATCATCTGCATTTCCTTCATCTTGACGACCACTCTGTGAATAAAAAATAATAGTTTAATTGAACAGTAGATCACAATACAGAATATACATATTTTTTGAACTTGCAAAAAGAACTACCTGTGTCTCGAATTATAAGATGAAAGTGCCAACTGCAAATGGAATTGTTAATGCTATATACAGAGGTAAAATAATTACATTGCAATGCTAAAAATTTCGTACTTAATTTTGTTTTTAAATATATCTAAAATAACAAAACAAATGAAAATTCAGTATCTAACTTGAAACCTTTATATTCTCCTCTGATTGGGAATATCAACTATCTAAAACAATAAAACAAATGAAAATTCAGTATCTAAGCATGTCCTTCATGGATTGTTCAGACAATCCATGAAACTGTCATCGTGGACGGAAACCAAATATAAGAAAAATAAGAAAAAATAAGATAGGGCTCATATCAAGTGTATTTTTAGGAAACTGTCATCGTGGAAGGAAACCAAATATATATAGAAGCCAGAAATGGAAACAGAAAGAAGAAAGGTAGAGACTTTGGATACACCAGGCTACCATAGCGGCATTTTCCTCATCTCTCTCTCATCCCTTATTTCCCTTCAGCACACGAACAGAAAGAGACATCAGCAACCACCTTAAGAGCGACAAGAACAACAATAATAATAAATTATTATGAACAAGATGTCTCTATATGGGTTTCCAGTTCTCCACTCGAGCCCACTCTTTCTAATCACAGCCCAATTAAGAACATAGACCACATCCACTAAAAATCCAATCATAGCCCAGTCAAAATTTGCCATCCTGGATCTTAATGAAATACGCTTCATTAACAGTGAAAGAAAATGAGGATGCTAGCAGCATACTTAGTTTGGAAGTGAACCCATTTTTGTTCAAAAATCATGCCAAAGATGGCAATCAGCTTCATTAACAGTATCTGAAAATGAAAATTTCCATTAACTGAGCTTATATGTTGCTCTACTAATTCACTGTGCCCAACTAAATCTAAAACCCAATTGTTGTGCGTATCCGGAGGATTTTGGCATACGTACCTATAGCATCCTCAGTTCACAGTAAACCCGTTTTGCTCAAAAAAACATGCCAAGATCACAATCAGATGCATGAAAATAAGCTTCACTATCAACAAAAGAAGAACTGAGAATGCTATGCAGCATACTTAGTTTGGAAGTGAACCCATTTTGTGTTAAACAATAAGGTTACATTGACAGTATCCGAAAATGAAAATTTCTCCATTATCTGAGCTTATATGTTGCTCTACTACTTTTTCAGCACCAACTATATCGCAAAACCCAAGTGTGGTGCATATCCGGCCGGAGAATTTTGGCATGCGTACCTATACAATATCCTCAGTTCACAGTGAACCCATTTTTTGGTATAAAAACATACATGCCAAGAAGACAATCAGGTGCCTGAAATCAGCTTCACTAACAGTTAGTGAAAATGGGACCATAGAATAGCTTAAGAGGACCATCAGGTTTGTGAAGTAAGCTTCACTAACAGTGATAGAAACTGGGGATGCTATGCAGCATACTCATTTTGGAAGTGAACCCATTTTGTGTTAAAAAAACCATGCCAAAGATTGCAATCAGGTTACATTGACAGTGCCCGAAAATGAAAATTTCTCCATTATCTAAGCTTATATGTTGCTCTACTACTTTTTTAGCCCAACTATATCGCAAAACCCAAGTGTGGTGCATATCCGGCCGGAGAATTTTGGCATACGTACCTATACAATATCCTCAGTTCACAGTGAACCCATTTTTGGTATAAAAACATACATGCCAAGAAGACAATCAGGTGCTTGAAATGAGCTTCACTAACAGTTAGTGAAAATGGGACCATAAAATAGCTTAAGAAGACCATCAGGTTTGTGAAGTAAGCTTCACTAACAGTGATAGAAACTGGGGATGCTATGCAGCATACTCATTTTGGAAGTGAACCCATTTGGTGTTAAAAAAACCGGTTACATTGACAGTATTTGAAAATGAAAATTTCTCCATCATCTGATGACCACAGTGAACCCATTTTTTGGTATAAAAACATACATGCCAAGAAGACAATCAGGTGCCTGAAATCAGCTTCACTAACAGTTAGTGAAAATGGGACCATAGAATAGCTTAAGAGGACCATCAAGTTTGTGAAGTAAGCTTCACTAACAGTGATAGAAACTGGGGATGCTATGCAGCATACTCATTTTGGAAGTGAACCCATTTTGTGTTAAAAAAACCATGCTAAAGATTGCAATCAGGTTACATTGACAGTGCCCGAAAATGAAAATTTCTCCATTATCTAAGCTTATATGTTGCTCTACTACTTTTTTAGCCCAACTATATCGCAAAACCCAAGTGTGGTGCATATCCGGCCGGAGAATTTTGGCATACGTACCTATACAATATCCTCAGTTCACAGTGAACCCATTTTCGGTATAAAAACATACATGCCAAGAAGACAATCAGGTGCCTGAAATCAGCTTCACTAACAGTTAGTGAAAATGGGACCATAGAATAGCTTAAGAAGACCATCAGGATATGTGAAGTAAGCTTCACTAACAGTGATAGAAACTGGGGATGCTATGCAGCATACTCATTTTGGAAGTGAACCCATTTGGTGTTAAAAAAACCGGTTACATTGACAGTATTTGAAAATGAAAATTTCTCCATCATCTGATGACCACAGTGAACCCATTTTTGGTTTAAAAACATACATGCCAAGAAGACAATCAGGTGCTTGAAATGAGCTTCACTAACAGTTAGTGAAAATGGGACCATACAATAGCTTAAGAAGACCATCAGGTTTGTGAAATAATCTTCACTAACAGTGAAAGAAACTGGGGATGCTATGCAGCATACTCATTTTGGAAGTGAACCCATTTTGTGTTAAAAAAACCATGCCAAAGATTGCAATCAGGTTACATTGAAATTGCCCGAAAATGAAAATTTCTCCATTATCTCAGCTTATATGTTGCTCTACTACTTTTTTAGCCCAACTATATTGCAAAACCCAAGTGTGGTGCATATCCGGCCGGAGAATTTTGGCATACGTACCTATACAATATCCTCAGTTCACAGTGAACCCATTTTCGGTATAAAAACATACATGCCAAGAAGACAATCAGGTGCGTGAAATGAGCTTCACTAACAGTGATAGAAACTGGGGATGCTATGCAGCATACTCATTTTGGAAGTGAACCCATTTGGTGTTAAAAAAACTGGTTACATTGACAGTATTTGAAAATGAAAATTTCTCCATCATCTGATGACCACAGTGAACCCATTTTTGGTTTAAAAACATACATGCCAAGAAGACAATCAGGTGCTTGAAATCAGCTTCACTAACAGTTAGTGAAAATGGGACCATACAATAGCTTAAGAAGACCATCTGGTTTGTGAAATAAGCTTCACTCACAGTGAAAGAAACTGGGGATGCTAGAGAATGAGGATACACCAGGCACCAGCCTATGCACCATCCTCAGTTCATGGAAGAAAAATACGAATAGGGCTCATAGCAAGTGTACTTTTAACTGGAATTGTCATCGTGGAAGGAAACCAAATATAGAAGCCAGAAAGAGGAATGGTAGAGAATGAGGATACACCAGGCTAACATAGCGGCATTTTCCTCATCTCTCTCTCACCCCTTCTTTCCCTTCTCCACTCCAACTCGTCTCTTTCTAATCACAGCCCAATTAAGAACAATTGTTCACAGTCACTGCTAAAGAAACATATATGCTCAGATTATGAAAAATTTATATGCTCAGATTATGGAAATTTTCAGTCACTGTTAAAGAAACTAAGTAGGCTGCATAGCATCCCCAGTTTCCTTCACTGTTAGTGAAGCTTGTTTGGAAAATTGTTCACTCAAACATGCCCCTTGTTTCTGAACTCAAACATGACATTAATAAACATCTTTTCTAATAATGGCTACACTTGTGGAAGCTCTCTCTAAGCCTCAATTCTTCAAGGTTTTGTTGCCTACTTCTTTACAGAAGTTGGTACTCCATTCTCCTCTCTTTAAAGAAGAATAGAGTACCAGCTTCTGTAAAGAAGTAGGCAACAAAACCTTGAAGAATTGAGACTTAGAGAGAGCTTCCACAATTGTAGCCATTATCAGAAAAGATGTTTATTAATGTGATGTTTGAGTTCAGATACAAGGAGCATGTTTGAGTGAACAATTGGGTTTTGAATGGAGATTGTAGTCATAGATCAATTCTTGATGGAATAAAAATACGAATAGGGCTCATAGCAAGTGTAGTTTTAACTGGAATTGTCATCGTGGAAGGAAACCAAATATAGAAGCCAGAAAGAGGAATGGTAGAGAATGAGGATACACCAGGCTAACATAGCGGCATTTTCCTCATCTCTCTCTCACCCCTTCTTTCCCTTCAGCACACGAACACATAGAGACATCAGCAACAACAGCAAGAGCGACAAGAACAACAACCATAATAAATTATTATGAACAAGATGTCTCTATATGGGTTTCCAGATCTCCACTCCAACTCGTCTCTTTCTAATCACAGCCCAATTAAGAACAATTGTTCACAGTCACTGTTAAAGAAACATATATGCTCAGATTATGAAAAGTTTTCATTTTCAGATACTGTTAAAGAAGCTGATTTCATGCATCTGATTGCAATCTTTGGCATGGTTTTTTTAACACAAAATGGGACTACTTCCAAACTAAGTATGCTGCATAGCATCCCCAGTTTCTTTCACTGTTAGTGAAGCTTATTTCACAAACCTGATGGTCTTCTTAAGCTATTGTATGGTCCCATTTTCACCTCCTCCAAATCAGTACAATGTCATCTATACCAGGTTATGTGCCAAAATGGGGTTGGGCATACGATGCAAGGCCGACAAGTATTAGTTGTTTGTGAGTATGCAGTAGGATGCAGCTATGAACATGGGCTCATATCAAGTGTAGTATTACGGACTGTCATCGTGGAAGGAGACCAATTTAATATAGAAGCCGTATATGGAGCCAGAAAGAGGGATCGTAGAGAATGAGGATACACCAGGCTAACATAGCGGCATTTTCCTCATCTCTCTCTCATCCCTTCATTCTCTTCACCACACGTACACAAAGAGACATCAGCAACAACAGCAAGAGGGGATTGGTCCAACAATAAGTGTAGATTATAATAAACGAGATGTCTCTATTTTGGGTTTCCAGATCTCCACTCCAGCCCTTTCTCTCTAATCACAGCCCACTTAAGAAACATAGACGAAATGCGACATAGACGACAGCCACAATGCAGACTCACAAACACTAGTACGTGTCTTTCATGCATTCAAGTAACATAATCTCTTTAAAAATACCAATTTCAAGACTTACCGATGTTTTTTGACAGTGGGCGGCGTGCTACCCTCACTCTCATATGTTTGCCTGCCACTATTATTTAGTGGCTGCTCATCCCCATGGCTCTCGTTGCCATCATTTATATTTACCCTCTTTCCACGCCTCGGCATGTTGTACCTGTCAAGGATCCGATAACTTGGTTCAAATGATAGTTTGGTTCAAATGACACTAAGCATAGTTTAATGTAAATAATACCAAGCAGTAGAAAATAGAAAGACAATTAAACCAGTGTATTAAATTCATA
This sequence comes from Hemerocallis citrina, assembly GCA_017893485.1. NCBI lineage: Eukaryota > Viridiplantae > Streptophyta > Magnoliopsida > Asparagales > Asphodelaceae > Hemerocallis > Hemerocallis citrina. The sequence goes on along the minus strand of CM030358.1, from coordinate 464,001,824 downwards.
ATGAACATATTCGAAATTACAGACATAATATTACAACAAGATTTAAGACATAAAATTACAGACATATAATAAACTTGCATAAAAAATCATGTAAACTACAATACGACATCTTCCAGTACATCGCCCTCTTCTCCATCCTTGCGGAGCCAAGTCCCGCAAATTCCAAGATCGGTTGTGTTTACATCAAACACAGGAAACTCAGAAGCAATGTAACTGTTCATGTCTTCACCGTCTTCATCGTCTGAAGTATCGCCCAGTTGGAATACATCTCTTGGTTGCATAGGGATAGCCACATACGATTTTGGCAGGGTTGGATCTGCAATGTAGAACACTTGTTGGACTTGGGATGGAAACACAAATGGCTCATGGCTAATGTGTGTACCGATGTGAATCAATTTTGAGAAGTTCACAACTGTGAAGCCAAGCTTGTCCTTGTTGTTAGCAAAATTCCTATCAAACTCAGCCCAATCCCCACGAAATAAGACAACACGGAAATGGCCAAAATAATTCAACTCAATGATATCCGTGAGCACTCCATAGTAGTCGAGATCCCCATCTACAGGCCTCGTGTCCGATTTGGAAGCATAACTTCTAGTCTTAGACGTCACTACCATTCCACTATTTTGAGACTTCAAATTAGATTCACGATCTTTAGTCCGAAATCTAAAACCATTGAATATGTATCCTCCGTATCTTTTGGCCATCTGATAGGGACCTTTGGCAAGTACTTGTATTTCAGATGACGCACCTTCAGGACCCAAAGAATGTACTGTGACAGTGTAAAAATGGCCTGAGGCCCAACCAGGGCCCAATACAATTCCTACTCAGAAATGTAGAGATAACAACCTGGTTCGGCTCCGGACCACTTCAGGGTCGGTGCCGAACCTCGTGTTTGCCCTCACGGTACTGGCCTCCCCATACCGACGAGCCTCAGTAGCCCTCGGAGTCCGATCCAAGGCATTCCCACAGGCCGTCCCCCCTCTCTGGCGGGGCAGAAGGATGACCTGGCGCAGCCTAGGCCCTCCGATTCCCCCCAGAGGCACAGGAGGCTCACGATGGGCCACGTCAGCTCCAAATACCGCCAAGGGTTTCGCCACGTCAGCCCTATACCGCTCCTGGTATCGCCACGTCCGCCCTAAACCCCCTGGGCCTTCTGCCACGTCAGGCCCATGGGCTTTCGGAACCAAACCCGGTTGGGATTCTCTATAAATACTAGACCCACACCCACCTTTTGAGGTAATCAATCTTTTGCCACTTAATATACCTAGTTATTGCTACTCTCTCACAGAGACTGACTAGAGCATCGGAGGGTCCGCCACCGGGACAAACCCCGGTGTTTCAGGACCGTCTGCAGGTACACAAGACCTCGGATCCGACCCTTCCGATCCGAGCCCAACCTTCAACATCTTTCCGAGCTCATCGTAGGTCTCAGAAGGTCAACTGAAGGTCGGCAGACGAGCGGCAATCTCCTTCAATACAAATTGAGTTCGAACTCACACCTGGTGCTTCCACACGTTCTTCAGAAATAAACAGCATCAGGTTGGCGCCGTCTGTGGGAAACAGCTACTCCAGAAGCCGATCCGACCCAGACCCTCAAAGGCCATCGACAGCCGAATCCTCATGGCCTCCAAAGGCAAGGGGGCTGCTTCCTCCGTCAACCAACGGGACTCGCCCCCACCCACCGATAAAGCCAGGCCACGCACGTCGAAACACAAGGCTCCCTCTCGGGAGTCCCAAAGGAGCGTCGGCCGGCCAGCCCAGCCCGACCTCCGGGGAATAATCCTCAACCGCAAGATTACCCGCAGCAGGGGAAGGGCCGCTTCCAACCCGGTCCCGAACCGCCCGAGACCGCTGCCCGAGGTACGAAGATCCGCGCTCAGCCGAGTCGGAAGACAACCCTCGGACCAACCAAACCAAGTCGATGGAGCCCCCGTCACTCACAAGGAGCTCCAAGACTTCCGAAGAGAGATTCTGGGAGCCCTCCGACGGACCCCCAGGGAAGAAACCCCCCATTCCCAAGCAGGGTCGGACGCCGAAGCCAGCGCGTCCCGCCCTTCAATAATCCAGCCTGAGGATGATGACGTTCTCCTAAGGCGCCTACAGGGGATGGAGGATCGCCTCGATCACATAGGGGACGGCGACCGAAGAGCGACTCAGGAGTACAGACCTGTCCGTCCTCCCTTCTCCACCCCCATCCTCCAAGCGGAAATACCCAGGAATTTCTGACCCCCTCAGTTCGAGACCTACGACGGCGAGGGAGATCCTGCTGATCACGTGGGGGGTTTCAAAACCCTCATGATGATTCACAGCGCCTCGGATCCCCTGCTATGCCGAGCCTTCCCTGCCACCCTTCGGGGTCCCGCTCGGGAGTGGTTCTCGAAGCTCGCCCCTAGCTCCATTTACTCCTTTGACCAACTCGAGGGCAATTTTCTCGCCCACTTCGTCACCAGCCGGAAGACCGAAAGGACCAGCGCCTCGTTACTCGGACTCAAACAGTTAGAGGGGGAATCACTCAGAGTGTTCGTCCGGAGATTTACCGCTGAGGCAAGGTCGGTCTCCTCCCTCGACCCGGGCGTCGCTTCAGCGGCATTCCGTCACAACGTCCGTCACGGACAGCTGAAGGCTTCTCTGGCGAAGAAACCCCCCGTCGACTTCCCCGACCTCCTCGGTAGGGTCGAGAAATACATTAGGGCAGAAGAGGCCCTTAACCCCGAAGATACCAGGGACGACACCGGGAAGGGAAAGCGGAAGACCGAAGAAGTCGAACCATCGAAGAAAGCTCCAAGGGACCCGGGGGCCATGAAGAAGGTCCCGCCGGTCCCCCGCTTCGAGAGATACACTCCCTTGACGCACAACATATCCGCCATCCTCCTAGAAATCGAAGACAAAGGCATCGTTCGACTGCCTCCCCGACCTAACAACGGCAAGAACCGAGATCAGCGCTTCTACTGCCGCTTCCACCAGGACCATGGACACGACACAGATCAATGCCGGGCCCTGAAAGACGAGATTGAGGAACTCATCTCCAGAGGATACCTCCGAGAATTCACCCGAGAAGTCCCGCGGGGTCGACGAGATACTAGGAGCGGGATACACTCGCCCCCGAACCCCCCTCCGAGCCGCATACCGGGTCGGGATCCCGAGTCCGAGGGAGCCGCGGACACACCATTTATCTTACATTGAGCCCATGGAGGGCTAATGGGAGGAGAATCAAATACTTTCCGAAAAGCCTTCCTCCGAGGGATGAATACTGTCCAAGACGATCCCACTCCCGAGCCACAAACCGCGCCAGTCTCCTTCCCAGGGGAGGACCTCGAAGGCGTTCGCCTCCCCCACTGCGACGCCTTCGTCATTAGCCTCCGCATGGCTAAGTGTGAAGTTCGCCAGATCCTTGTCGACTACGGCAGCTCGGCGAACATTCTTTCCCTCAAAGCCTTCGAGAAACTGAAGTTACCTAGAGGCAAGCTCCAACCGGTCGGATACACCTAACATGGGTTTTACGACATCCCTATCGAGCTCGAAGGGATTGTCACAACGCCAAGACAGCCAACAACGCCATACCCGGCCGATCCAGATTATGCTCCCTCCAAGCGATGCCTTCGGCCTACCAGTCGGAGCTCGAATCTTCCACCCTACACGGGGTCGGCACCGTCCGAAGTAGCCAAGAAGCAACGCGGTCGTGCTGCATAACCATCGACGGAGGAGCAATGTCCCCCCCCAACGTCGTCATGCTCTAACCTAAGAAGGACAGCCCTACCCCCGGACCTACCGTCGAACCAGAGAGGTTCCCCCTTGACGCCTAGCACCCAGTGAACTCCTGCAAAGAGCAAGCCTAGACTTTAACTTAACTAGAAGTGAACCTTTTGTAAAGCTTTCCTTTGTATAGGACCATTTTTAGCGGCCCCCCCTATCTTATACTAAGGAAATCTCGTTGCATCGTACTCCAAACGCCTCGGCAGACCCGACCTAATACCCGGTTAGGGGGTCGACCCCCAAGGCGTCACCTCGCCCCACTCCAATTCCTCGCGAAACAATAAGGCCGAGCCACATCCCCTTCATCACTTTATATACCGTCAACCGGGGCAAAGGCCGTTACAGAAATACTCCCCTCGTCTCGAGCGGCACGCCACGTCGGAATGACGGGGGCCCACCTCGGGAAGGGAAGCCGCAACCTACGAAGTGAGCCAACTCGAAGCCCATAAGCGGGGGGATCCGGAAACGACCGGCGTCGAAACCCTTGGCAAGTCCGAATTACTTTTTTATATAAACACGAAAAGGCGGGGGCCAGTCCGCGGGAGGCAAATACAATCGAAAGGAGGAAAGAAGAAAGAAAGACAAAACTATACAACTCGGTTTCCCTCCTCGGCGTCGATCGAGTTCACAGAACGATCATCGGCCGGGTTGTCAACGAGCCCCTCTACAGCAGGGACCTTCGGGGTCCCATCGATCTCCATGTCGTACTCGAAGTTCGACAGATCGAGGGTCGGATAGAAATGCCTCACGTGACTGAGCACCTTCGCGTAGCACTCATCCTGGGCGGCTATCACCATCCGCTGGCCCGCATCCGTCAGCTCTTTCCTCTCATTGGCGAACGCGGCTATTAACTCTCCCTTCTCCTTGGCAAACTTCCTCTTCAAAGAGGCCACCCTCTTCTCCCACTCGGTGTCCTTGGCCTCGAGCTCCAGCTTCATCTGCTGCTCCCTCTGATGCGAACCCTCGAGCTCGATCCGCATCTCCTTCGTCTCTCGTCCGCTCTTGTCCGCCCGAGCACGCTCTTGTAACAGGGACGCTTCGTAGAGATTCTTTACATTAGCTCCCTGCATACAAGCCTGCGACCGAAAGAAGCGGATAAGAAGAAAACTCCTGAGGCAAGACCAAACGGAAAGGAGGAGGTCGACAAGCTTACCGACACGGTGGCCTGCGCCAGGCGCGTGAATGCCACCTCCACGGGCTCGTTCTCCATCATCTGGCGATCGCGAGGCGTTGCCAGCTTCTCCACCACCTCTACGGCCTGGGCTCCCTCGGTCAGACAGTCGCTCATCCGAACCGACCAGTCCGGCGCCCACCGCTGCCGCAACAACTCCACCACCGGGTCCTCCTCCTCGACCCCGACCAAGGGACCTTTCCCCTTGTCAAGATCGGACACCCTCGCTGGGCCCTTACCCCTCAAAGGGGCACCCCCCTTGCCCGTCTCCGAACGAGTCCTCTTAGCCCTCGGCTCAAGCGGTACCTCCGAGATAACAAGGGGCAGCTCCCTCGGCCTCTTCGCCGCCTCCACCTTCTTCTTCTCGGCATTTTCCTTCTTCATGGCGAGCCGCCTTGCTTGGATCGATGCCTCATCCATATCTGCAGAAGAAACCATTAAGAGCAATGAGCAAGAATGTACGAAAGGATCGAGGGAAAAGAAACAACTACATACGGAGAACGGCGGGGCTCAGTCCAACGCTCGTCAGGCGAACCTCCGTCACCTTCGTCCAATTAATACTAGGGGACAAACGAAGACGCTCGACAAACCCCCACTCCTCGACCGTCAGATCCCCCTGCCCCGGCGCAGGATAACTCGGCTTGGAGTAATTCCATCGAGTCGGAATGTCCCAGGGCTCTTCACTCCGGATTACCAGATACTTTTTCCTCCAGTCCTTAATAGAGTCAGGGTGGCTATGAACAACCTTCCTCCTGCTCCGGGGGGAGATATAGTAGACCCCCTCAGCTGCCGAACAAAACATCAGCGTCGCTCGGAACACGTTCAAGCGCAAGGGTACCCGTTGTTCCTCGCACATTAGTACAAAGCTGATTATTTGCTCCCAAGAGTTCGGCCCATACTGCATCGGCGCCAAGGAGGCCCAGTTTAACACTTCCCGAACAAACGGATGGACCGGCAGCCTCAGTCCAGAAATAAACGCGTCCACGGGGAAGACACAAAACCAAGCAGACAGGGGATCGGTTGGGCGAAGAGTAGAGCTCGGCAGCATCAATTCGTAACTAAGACCTATGTGGTACGCCAACTGCAAGACTTCCAAATCCCCGCCGTCCAAGGCGGTCAGAATCGCGTCCATCAACACTCTCGTCCGACTCGGCGAAGAGGCCTGCACACCAAAGAGCTCCTGGTCGGACAGGTCGTCAGGGTATCGACGGAAATGCTTCGGCTGCGCGGGCGAACCAGTCCCCTGGCTCGAGCCACCGGTCTCCAACCCTACCTTCCTCGGAGCCTTCTTCCTCTTCTCGGATCGCTCCGACGAGGGAGTGATTAAGGGCCCCCGACCAGTCAGCATGGAACTCGGGCCTGCCCCGGGAACCGTGGATCTCCTTACAATGCCGCCCTCGCCTCTCTCACCCTCGGTAGCCGGCTCCAAAACACGGACGTCGTCCGAACCGTCAGTCGCTTCCTCCGACTCACTGCTCTCCACCACGAAGGGACGACGAGAGCGCGACCGCCTCGCACCATGTGCCGCCTCCTCAACCCCCGGTTCCTCCCACGAAACCGTGTCAGAAGACTCGTCAACGTACACTGACTCCTCCTCGAGAACGGGCTCCTCCCAGGACGTCGAGTCAGAGATAGGCTCCCCCTCCCCCCTAGACGTCGACGCTGATGAGCCGGACTGAGCCCTGTCCATCTATGCCTAGGCTAAGTAGACTTGCTAACTCACCTGGGGTTACTTCGAAAGGGCAAGTCTGGTACAGCAAGACGCGAAGATGAGCGCTGAAGTGTTGAAAAATTTTATTTTTAAAGAAAAAGGAGTGGACAAATAGGGGAGAAGGGGGACTATTTATAGGAGATAGAAGCGACTCCTCGATTCCCGCGAGTACTGTTCGCCTATCCAACATGCAACTGCCGCCTAAGAATTCGCGCCACATCCTCAAAACGTGCAACGCTGACATCATCCATTGACAGGCTGGCAGCCAGTCAAGGAGGCCAGCGCGGAAGAAGTATTCGGCGGAGGGAACATTTTTATTTTTAAGATTTAAGGCGCCGTCCTCAGACAGACGCCCCGGGCTCCGAGACTGGGTCGGTTCCCCTTTCACCCGCGAGCAGCTCGGGGCTTACAGCGTTATCGGCCGAAGACCCGAACTGTTCCCGGGTGAGACAGAAACCGCCTCAACCTGGAGCCCTATTGGGACACAGAATAGTCAGCCTCCAATCGGAGAACTACTCATCTACCCGGGGCCCAAAGCTTCAAAACGCCCCCCTCGGCAAGCACCCCGGTCAAAAGCAGATCAACACCCGAAGGCCGAAAGAAGTGCTCCATTCCGAGCCAGTTGATGCAACTGCAAAGGCCCAGCCTCCTCCAGCAACGGAACCTTCGCAGTTGCAAACAACCGGCCCGGAACGCCCTTCATCCCTCTCGGAAGGATAGAACCTCCACAGTTGCAGACTGCTCACCCTTCGAAGGTCGGTCGTTATCCCTCTCGCCCGGATCCCCCCTGGATCTGGCCGCCACATCAGGGCCATCAGATCCAAGAGAAGATCGGGCGACAAAGAAACTACCTCTCCAACAAAACCGGGGGTAAGAATTATCAGAAAACAGGCGTCCGCCGAAGCAGACACCTTTTAAGGGCCAAGCAGACCACCTTTGCTTTGATCTGAACCACAACGAGAAAGAGGGAGGGGGGTACTTATAGCCTCCCCTCAGGGGCCGGCCTTTATGATATGGGGAAAACCAAACGACGGAAGACCATGCGCCATACATTTATTAGGCGGCACCATTAACGCACCTAGGAAATGGGAATCTTGCACAGGTCCCAGGGCGCCCCCAAATGCTCCGCGAAAACAACGGACTACCCTACTCAAACAACCCCAAGGCACAACGGTTCGCCCCCTAACGGCCCGACCTATGATCCCCTCACCAGCTCGAGGTCCGGTCTGGCACCAGGGCACCCCTCTTCGGAGGATCCACGGGCTGGCCATCACCCTTACCAGCCCGTAACTCTCCCTCATCTCGAGGTCCGGTCCGGCACCAGGGTACTCTACTCAGGAAGAAACAACGGCTCACCTTCACCCTCACCGACCCATAATCCCTCGCCAGCTCGGGATCCGGTCTGGCACCTGGGTACTCTTCTTCGGAAGATCCACCGGCTGGCCATCACCCTTACCAGCCCATAATTCCCCCTCATCTCGAGGTTCGGTTTGGCACCAGGGTACTCTTCTCAGGAAGAAACAACGGCTCGCCTTCACCCTCACCGACCCGTAATCCCTCGCCAGCTCGAGGTCCGATCTGACACCTGGGTACTCTTCTTCGGAAGATCCACCGGCTGGCCATCACCCTTACCGGCCCATAATTCCCCCTCATCTCGAGGTTCGGTCCGGCACCAGGGTACTCTTCTCAGGAAGAAACAACGGCTCGCCTTCACCCTCACCGACCCGTAATCCCTCGCCAGCTCGAGGTCCGGTCTGGCACCTGGGTACTCTTCTTCGGAAGATCCATCGGCTGGCCATCACCCTTACCGGCCCATAATTCCCCCTCATCTCGAGGTTCGGTCTGGCACCAGGGTACTCTTCTCAGGAAGAAACAACGGCTCGCCTTCACCCTCACCGACCCGTAATCCCTCGCCAGCTCGAGGTCCGGTCCGGCACCTGGGTACTCTTCTTCGGAAGATCCACCGGCTGGCCATCACCCTTACCGACCCATAATTCCCCCTCATCTTGAGGTTCGGTCTGGCACCGGGGTACTCTTCTCAGGAAGAAACAACGGCTCGCCTTCACCCTTACCGGCCCATAATCCCTCGCCAGCTCGAGGTCCGGTCTGGCACCCGGGTACTCTTCTCAGGAAGAGACAACGGTTCGCCATCGCCTTCACCTACACGTAGACCCTCGACTAGCTCGAGGTCCTATCCAAGCCTCAAGGCAGCACCACCAGGAAGGCCCTGTGATCCGCCCTCCCATTTTTTACAATCATAAACACTCCTCCACGGCTAGCTCCCGCACCCCCCGCAGGAGTGGGGGGCTTGTGTGACAGTGTAAAAATGGCCTGAGGCCCAACCAGGGCCCAATACAATTCCTACTCAGAAATGTAGAGATAACAACCTGGTTCGGCTCCGGACCACTTCAGGGTCGGTGCCGAACCTCGTGTTTGCCCTCACGGTACTGGCCTCCCCGTACCGACGAGCCTCAGTAGCCCTCGGAGTCCGATCCAGGGCATTCCCACAGGCCGTCCCCCCTCTCTAGCGGGGCAGAAGGATGACCTGGCGCAGCCTAGGCCCTCCGATTCCCCCCAGAGGCACAGGAGGCTCACGATGGGCCACGTCAGCTCCAAATACCGCCAAGGGTTTCGCCACGTCAGCCCTATACCGCTCCTGGTATCGCCACGTCCGCCCTAAACCCCCTGGGCCTTCTGCCACGTCAGGCCCATGGGCTTTCGGAACCAAACCCGGTTGGGATTCTCTATAAATACTAGACCCACACCCACCTTTTGAGGTAATCAATCTTTTGCCACTTAATATACCTAGTTATTGCTACTCTCTCACAGAGACTGACTAGAGCGTCGGAGGGTCCGCCACCGGGGCAAACCCCGGTGTTTCAGGACCGTCTGCAGGTACACAAGACCTCGGATCCGACCCTTCCGATCCGAGCCCAACCTTCAACATCTTTCCGAGCTCATCGTAGGTCCCAGAAGGTCAACTGAAGGTCGGCAGACGAGCGGCAATCTCCTTCAAAACAAATTGAGTTCGAACTCACACCTGGTGCTTCCACACGTTCTTCAGAAATAAACAGCATCATGTACCTATTAATTTTGCGCAAATCGTATCAACACCATAGAAAATATAGATATAATAAAGATTAACTTGCATAACTGTAATTCACCTACATGAGATTCAAACCACTTATGAAATTTTTCATTCATCAGCTTGTTTTGCTCACGTGGTGGTAGTCTTCTTGGTCTAGCCCTTCGTTTGATGTCCCTGACAAATTCGCTAAAAAACAAGCAATTGAAATTAGGAATAAGAAAAGTATCAAAAATATCGAACTCCGCGGTTTTCACTGTATTCGATTTACATTTAAAAGCAACTTACTTTCGAAATGGTTCCACTGATGCATGATGGTCTAGCACATATCGATGTGCCTGTTCCCACGCTAAGCTATCGAGCTCAAATGCATCAACTTTACCAATAGTGGTGCCAGCGGTATCAAAAAGATATTGTGCACCATCAAGGTTGGAAATGTCTGGATTTCTACGTGGTCTACTGGAAGATGTCTCCACACCAGGCATATACCTGGAAAAAAAATGTGAGCACTCCTCTGATAGATATCCCTGGGCTATTGACCCTTCAGGATATGCTCTATTTTTCACATAACCCTTTAGCCGGTATAGGTACCTGATGCTGTTTATTTCTGAAGAACGTGTGGAAGCACCAGGTGTGAGTTCGAACTCAATTTGTTTTGAAGGAGATTGCCGCTCGTCTGCCGACCTTCAGTTGACCTTCTGGGACCTACGATGAGCTCGGAAAGATGTTGAAGGTTGGGCTCGGATCGGAAGGGTCGGATCCGAGGTCTTGTGTACCTGCAGACGGTCCTGAAACACCGGGGTTTGTCCCGGTGGCGGACCCTCCGACGCTCTAGTCAGTCTCTGTGAGAGAGTAGCAATAACTAGGTATATTAAGTGGCAAAAGATTGATTACCTCAAAAGGTGGGCGTGGGTCTAGTATTTATAGAGAATCCCAACCGGGTTTGGTTCCGAAAGCCCATGGGCCTGACGTGGCAGAAGGCCCAGGGGATTTAGGGCGGACGTGGCGATACCAGGAGCGGTATAGGGCTGACGTGGCGAAACCCTTGGCGGTATTTGGAGCTGACGTGGCCCATCGTGAGCCTCCTGTGCCTCTGGGGGGAATCGGAGGGCCTAGGCTGCGCCAGGTCATCCTTCTGCCCCGCCAGAGAGGGGGGACGGCCTGTGGGAATGCCCTGGATCGGACTCCGAGGGCTACTGAGGCTCGTCGGTACGGGGAGGCCAGTACCGTGAGGGCAAACACGAGGTTCGGCACCGACCCTGAAGTGGTCCGGAGCCGAACCAGGTTGTTATCTCTACATTTCTGAGTAGGAATTGTATTGGGCCCTGGTTGGGCCTCAGGCCATTTTTACACTGTCACACAAGCCCCCCACTCCTGCGGGGGGTGCGGGAGCTAGCCGTGGAGGAGTGTTTATGATTGTAAAAAATGGGAGGGCGGATCACAGGGCCTTCCTGGTGGTGCTGCCCTGAGGCTTGGATAGGACCTCGAGCTAGTCGAGGGTCTACGTGTAGGTGAAGGCGATGGCGAACCGTTGTCTCTTCCTGAGAAGAGTACCCGGGTGCCAGACCGGACCTCGAGCTGGCGAGAGATTATGGGCCGGTAAGGGTGAAGGCGAGCCGTTGTTTCTTCCTCAGAAGAGTACCCCGGTGCCAGACCGAACCTCAAGATGAGGGGGAATTATGGGTCGGTAAGGGTGATGGCCAGCCGGTGGATCTTCCGAAGAAGAGTACCCAGGTGCCGGACCGGACCTCGAGCTGGCGAGGGATTACGGGTCGGTGAGGGTGAAGGCGAGCCGTTGTTTCTTCCTGAGAAGAGTACCCTGGTGCCAGACCGAACCTCGAGATGAGGGGGAATTATGGGCCGGTAAGGGTGATGGCCAGCCGGTGGATCTTCCGAAGAAGAGTACCCAGGTGCCAGACCGGACCTCGAGCTGGCGAGGGATTACGGGTCGGTGAGGGTGAAGGCGAGCCGTTGTTTCTTTCTGAGAAGAGTACCCTGGTGCCGGACCGAACCTCGAGATGAGGGGGAATTATGGGCCGGTAAGGGTGATGGCCAGCCGGTGGATCTTCCGAAGAAGAGTACCCAGGTGCCGGACCGGACCTCGAGCTGGCGAGGGATTACGGGTCGGTGAGGGTGAAGGCGAGCCGTTGTTTCTTCCTGAGAAGAGTACCCTGGTGCCAGACCGAACCTCGAGATGAGGGGGAATTATGGGCTGGTAAGGGTGATGGCCAGCCGGTGGATCTTCCGAAGAAGAGTACCCAGGTGCCAGACCGGACCTCGAGCTGGCGAGGGATTACGGGTCGGTGAGGGTGAAGGCGAGCCGTTGTTTCTTCCTGAGAAGAGTACCCTGGTGCCGGACCGAACCTCGAGATGAGGGGGAATTATGGGCCGGTAAGGGTGATGGCCAGCCGGTGGATCTTCCGAAGAAGAGTACCCAGGTGCCAGACCGGACCTCGAGCTGGCGAGGGATTACGGGTCGGTGAGGGTGAAGGCGAGCCGTTGTTTCTTCCTGAGAAGAGTACCCTGGTGCTAGACCGAACCTCGAGATGAGGGGGAATTATGGGTCGGTAAGGGTGATGGCCAGCCGGTGGATCTTCCGAAGAAGAGTACCCAGGTGCCAGACCGGACCTCGAGCTGGCGAGGGATTACGGGTCGGTGAGGGTGAAGGCGAGCCGTTGTTTCTTCCTGAGAAGAGTACCCTGGTGCCAAACCGAACCTCGAGATGAGGGGGAATTATGGGCTGGTAAAGGTGATGGCCAGCCGGTGGATCTTCCGAAGAAGAGTACCCAGGTGCCAGACCGGACCCCGAGCTGGCGAGGGATTATGGGTCGGTGAGGGTGAAGGTGAGCCGTTGTTTCTTCCTGAGTAGAGTACCCTGGTGCCGGACCGGACCTCGAGATGAGGGGGAGTTACGGGCTGGTAAGGGTGATGGCCAGCCCGTAGATCCTCCGAAGAGGGGTGCCCTGGTGCCAGACCGGACCTCGAGCTGGTGAGGGGATCATAGGTCGGGCCGTTAGGGGGCGAACCGTTGTGCCTTGGGGTTGTTTGAGTAGGGTAGTCCGTTGTTTTCGCGGAGCATTTGGGGGCGCCCTGGGACCTGTGCAAGATTCCCATTTCTTAGGTGCGTTAATGGCGCCGCCTAATAAATGTATGGCGCATGGTCTTCCGTCGTTTGGTTTTCCCCATATCATAAAGGCCGGCCCCTGGGGGGAGGCTATAAGTACCCCCCTCCCTCTTTCTCGTTGTGGTTCAGATCAAAGCAAAGGTGGTCTGCTTGGCCCTTAAAAGGTGTCTGCTTCGGCGGACGCCTGTTTTCTGATAATTCTTACCCTCGGTTTTGTTGGAGAGGTAGTTTCTTTGTCGCCCGATCTTCTCTTGGATCTGATGGCCCTGATGTGGCGGCCAGATCCAGGGGGGATCCGGGCGAGAGGGATAACGACCGTCCTTCGAAGGGTGAGCAGTCTGCAACTGTGGAGGTTCTATCCTTCCGAGAGGGATGAAGGGCGTTCCGGGCCGGTTGTTTGCAACTGCGAAGGTTCCGTTGCTGGAGGAGGCTGGGCCTTTGCAGTTGCATCAACTGGCTCGGAATGGAGCACTTCTTTCGGCCTTCGGGTGTTGATCTGCTTTTGACCGGGGTGCTTGCCGAGGGGGGCGTTTTGAAGCTTTGGGCCCTGGGTAGATGAGTAGTTCTCCGATTGGAGGCTGACTATTCTGTGTCCCAATAGGGCTCCAGGTTGAGGCGGTTTCTGTCTCACCCGGGAACAGTTCGGGTCTTCGGCCGATAACGCTGTAAGCCCTGAGCTGCTCGCGGGTGAAAGGGGAACCGACCCAGTCTCGGAGCCCGGGGCGTCTGTCTGAGGACGGCGCCTTAAATCTTAAAAATAAATATGTTCCCTCCGCCGAATACTTCTTCCGCGCTGGCCTCCTTGACTGGCTGCCAGCCTGTCAATGGATGATGTCAGCGTTGCACGTTTTGAGGATGTGGCGCAAATTCTTAGGCGGCAGTTGCATGTTGGATAGGCGAACAGTACTCGCGGGAATCGAGGAGTCGCTTCTATCTCCTATAAATAGTCCCCCCTCTCCCCTATTTGTCCACTCCTTTTTCTTTCAAAATAAAATTTTTCAACACTTCAACGCTCATCTTCGCGTCTTGCTGTACCAGACTTGCCCTTTCGAAGTAACCCCAGGTGAGTTAGCAAGTCTACTTAGCCTAGGCATAGATGGACAGGGCTCAGTCCGGCTCATCAGCGTCGACGTCTAGGGGGGAGGGGGAGCCTATCTCTGACTCGACGTCCTGGGAGGAGCCCGTTCTCGAGGAGGAGTCAGTGTACGTTGACGAGTCTTCTGACACGGTTTCGTGGGAGGAACTGGGGGTTGAGGAGGCGGCACATTGTGCGAGGCGGTCGCGCTCTCGTCGTCCCTTCGTGGTGGAGAGCAGTGAGTCGGAGGAAGCGACTGACGGTTCGGACGACGTCCGTGTTTTGGAGCCGGCTACCGAGGGTGAGAGAGGCGAGGGCGGCATTGTAAGGAGATCCACGGTTCCCGGGGCAGGCCCGAGTTCCATGCTGACCGGTCGGGGGCCCTTAATCACTCCCTCGTCGGAGCGATCCGAGAAGAGGAAGAAGGCTCCGAGGAAGGTAGGGTTGGGGACAGGTGGCTCGAGCCAGGGGACTGGTTCGCCCGCGCCGCCGAAGCATTTCCGTCGATACCCTGACGACCTGTCCGACCAGGAGCTCTTTGGTGTGCAGGCCTCTTCGCCGAGTCGGACGAGAGTGTCGATGGACGCGATTCTGACCGCCTTGGACGGCGGGGATTTCGAAGTCTTGCAGTTGGCGTACCACATAGGTCCTAGTTACGAATTGATGCTGCCGAGCTCTACTCTTCGCCCAACCGATCCCCTGTCTGCTTGGTTTTGTGTCTTCCCCGTGGACGCGTTTATTTCTGGACTGAGGCTGCCGGTCCATCCGTTTGTTCGGGAAGTGTTAAACTGGGCCTCCTTGGCGCCGATGCAGTATGGGCCGAACTCTTGGGAGCAGATAATCAGCTTTGTACTGATGTGCGAGGAACAACGGGTACCCTTGCGCTTGAACGTGTTCCGAGCGACGCTGATGTTTTGTTCGGCAGCTGAGGGGGTCTACTATATCTCCCCCCGGAGCAGGAGGAAGGTTGTTCATAGCCACCCTGACTCTATTAAGGACTGGAGGAAAAAGTATCTGGTGATCCGGAGTGAAGAGCCCTGGGACATTCCGACTCGATGGAATTACTCCAAGCCGAGTTATCCTGCGCCGGGGCAGGGGGATCTGACGGTCGAGGAGTGGGGGTTTGTCGAGCGTCTTCGTTTGTCCCCTAGTATTAATTGAACGAAGGTGACGGAGGTTCGCCTGGCGAGCGTTGGACTGAGCCCCGCCGTTCTCCGTATGTAGTTGTTTCTTTTCCCTCGATCCTTTCGTACATTCTTGCTCATTGCTCTTAATGGTTTCTTCTGCAGATATGGATGAGGCATTGATCCAAGCAAGGCGGCTCGCCATGAAGAAGGAAAATGCCGAGAAGAAGAAGGTGGAGGCGGCGAAGAGGCCGAGGGAGCTGCCCCTTGTTATCTCGGAGGTACCGCTTGAGCCGAGGGCTAAGAGGACTCGTTCGGAGACGGGCAAGGGGGGTGCCCCTTTGAGGGGTAAGGGCCCGGCGAGGGTGTCCGATCTTGACAAGGGGAAAGGTCCCTTGGTCGGGTCGAGGAGGAGGACCCGGTGGTGGAGTTGTTGCGGCAGCGGTGGGCGCCGGACTGGTCGGTTCGGATGAGCGACTGTCTGACCGAGGGAGCCCAGGCCGTAGAGGTGGTGGAGAAGCTGGCAACGCCTCGCGATCGCCAGATGATGGAGAACGAGCCCGTGGAGGTGGCATTCACGCGCCTGGCGCAGGCCACCGTGTCGGTAAGCTTGTCGACCTCCTCCTTTCCGTTTGGTCTTGCCTCAGGAGTTTTCTTCTTATCCGCTTCTTTCGGCTGCAGGCTTGTATGCAGGGAGCTAATGTAAAGAATCTCTACGAAGCGTCCCTGTTACAAGAGCGTGCTCGGGCGGACAAGAGCGGACGAGAGACGAAGGAGATGCGGATCGAGCTCGAGGGTTCGCGTCAGAGGGAGCAGCAGATGAAGCTGGAGCTCGAGGCCAAGGACACCGGGTGGGAGAAGAGGGTGGCCTCTTTGAAGAGGAAGTTTGCCAAGGAGAAGGGGGAGTTAATAGCCGCGTTCGCCAATGAGAGGAAAGAGCTGACGGATGCGGGCCAGCGGATGGTGATAGCCGCCCAGGATGAGTGCTACGCGAAGGTGCTCAGTCACGTGAGGCATTTCTATCCGACCCTCGATCTGTCGAACTTCGAGTACGACATGGAGGTCGATGGGACCCCGAAGGTCCCTGCCGTAGAGGGGCTCGTTGACAACCCGGCCGATGATCGTTCTGTGAACTCGATCGACGCCGAGGAGGGAAATCGAGTTGTATAGTTTTGTCTTTCTTTCTTCTTTCCTCCTTTCGATTGTATTTGCCTCCCGCGGACTGGCCCCCGCCTTTTCGTGTTTATATAAAAAAGTAATTCGGACTTGCCAAGGGTTTCGACGCCGGTCGTTTCCGGATCCCCCCGCTTATGGGCTTCGAGTTGGCTCACTTCGTAGGTTGCGGCTTCCCTTCCCGAGGTGGGCCCCCGTCGTTCCGACGTGGCGTGCCGCTCGAGACGAGGGGAGTATTTCTGTAACGGCCTTTGCCCCGGTTGACGGTATATAAAGTGATGAAGGGGATGTGGCTCGGCCTTATTGTTTCGCGAGGAATTGGAGTGGGGCGAGGTGACGCCTTGGGGGTCGACCCCCTAACCGGGTATTAGGTCGGGTCTGCCGAGGTGTTTGGAGTACGATGCAACGAGATTTCCTTAGTATAAGATAGGGGGGCCGCTAAAAACGGTCCTATACAAAGGAAAGCTTTACAAAAGGTTCACTTCTAGTTAAGTTAAAGTCTAGGCTTGCTCTTTGCAGGAGTTCACTGGGTGCTAGGCGTCAAGGGGGAACCTCTCTGGTTCGACGGTAGGTCCGGGGGTAGGGCTGTCCTTCTTAGGTTAGAGCATGACGGCGTTGGGGGGGGACATTGCTCCTCCGTCGATGGTCATGCAGCACGACCGCGTTGCTTCTTGGCTACTTCGGACGGCGCCGACCCCGTGTGGGGTGGAAGATTCGAGCTCCGACTGGTAGGCCGAAGGCATCGCTTGGAGGGAGCATAATCTGGATCGGCCGGGTATGGCGTTGTTGGCTGTCTTGGCGTTGTGACAATCCCTTCGAGCTCGATAGGGATGTCGTAAAACCCATGTTAGGTGTATCCGACCGGTTGGAGCTTGCCTCTAGGTAACTTCAGTTTCTCGAAGGCTTTGAGGGAAAGAATGTTCGCCGAGCTGCCGTAGTCGACAAGGATCTGGCGAACTTCACACTTAGCCATGCGGAGGCTAATGACGAGGGCGTCGCAGTGGGGGAGGCGAACGCCTTCGAGGTCCTCCCCTGGGAAGGAGACTGGCGCGGTTTGTGGCTCGGGAGCGGGATCGTCTTGGACAGTATTCATCCCTCGGAGGAAGGCTTTTCGGAAAGTATTTGATTCTCCTCCCATTAGCCCTCCATGGGCTCAATGTAAGATAAATGGTGTGTCCGCGGCTCCCTCGGACTCGGGATCCCGACCCGGTATGCGGCTCGGAGGGGGGTTCGGGGGCGAGTGTATCCCGCTCCTAGTATCTCGTCGACCCCGCGGGACTTCTCGGGTGAATTCTCGGAGGTATCCTCTGGAGATGAGTTCCTCAATCTCGTCTTTCAGGGCCCGGCATTGATCTGTGTCGTGTCCATGGTCCTGGTGGAAGCGGCAGTAGAAGCGCTGATCTCGGTTCTTGCCGTTGTTAGGTCGGGGAGGCAGTCGAACAATGCCTTTGTCTTCGATTTCTAGGAGGATGGCGGATATGTTGTGCGTCAAGGGAGTGTATCTCTCGAAGCGGGGGACCGGCGGGACCTTCTTCATGGCCCCCGGGTCCCTTGGAGCTTTCTTCGATGGTTCGACTTCTTCGGTCTTCCGCTTTCCCTTCCCGGTGTCGTCCCTGGTATCTTCGGGGTTAAGGGCCTCTTCCGCCCTAATGTATTTCTCGACCCTACCGAGGAGGTCGGGGAAGTCGACGGGGGGTTTCTTCGCCAGAGAAGCCTTCAGCTGTCCGTGACGGACGTTGTGACGGAATGCCGCTGAAGCGACGCCCGGGTCGAGGGAGGAGACCGACCTTGCCTCAGCGGTAAATCTCCGGACGAACACTCTGAGTGATTCCCCCTCTAACTGTTTGAGTCCGAGTAATGAGGCGCTGGTCCTTTCGGTCTTCCGGCTGGTGACGAAGCGGGCGAGAAAATTGCCCTCGAGTTGGTCGAAGGAGTAAACGGAGCCAGGGGCGAGCTTCGAGAACCACTCCCGAGCGGGACCCCGAAGGGTGGCAGGGAAGGCTCGGCATAGCAGGGGATCCGAGGCGCTGTGAATCATCATGAGGGTTTTGAAACCCCCCATGTGATCAGCAGGATCTCCCTCGCCGTCGTAGGTCTCGAACTGAGGGGGTCGGAAATTCCTGGGTATTTTCGCTTGGAGGATGGGGGTGGAGAAGGGAGGACGGACAGGTCTGTACTCCTGAGTCGCTCTTCGGTCGCCGTCCCCTATGTGATCGAGGCGATCCTCCATCCCCTGTAGGCGCCTTAGGAGAACGTCATCATCCTCAGGCTGGATTATTGAAGGGCGGGACGCGCTGGCTTCGGCGTCCGACCCTACTTGGGAATGGGGGGTTTCTTCCCTGGGGGTCCGTCGGAGGGCTCCCAGAATCTCTCTTCGGAAGTCTTGGAGCTCCTTGTGAGTGACGGGGGCTCCATCGACTTGGTTTGGTTGGTCCGAGGGTTGTCTTCCGACTCGGCTGAGCGCGGATCTTCGTACCTCGGGCGGCGGTCTCGGGCGGTTCGGGACCGGGTTGGAAGCGGCCCTTCCCCTGCGGCGGGTAATCCTGCGGTTGAGGATTATTCCCCGGAGGTCGGGCTGGGCTGGCCGGCCGACGCTCCTTTGGGACTCCCGAGGGAGAGCCTTGTGTTTCGACGGGCGTGGTCAGGCTTCATCAGTGGGTGGGGGCGAGTCCCGTTGGTTGACGGAGGAAGCAGCCCCCTTGCCTTTGGATGCCATGAGGATTCGGCTGTCGATGGCCTTTGAGGGTCTGGGTCGGATCGGCTTCTGGAGCAGCTGGTTCCCACAGACGGCGCCAACCTGATGCTGTTTATTTCTGAAGAACGTGTGGAAGCACCAGGTGTGAGTTCGAACTCAATTTGTATTGAAGGAGATTGCCGCTCGTCTGCCGACCTTCAGTTGACCTTCTGGGACCTATGATGAGCTCGGAAAGATGTTGAAGGTTGGGCTCGGATCGGAAGGGTCGGATCCGAGGTCTTGTGTACCTGCAGACGGTCCTGAAACACCGAGGTTTGTCCCGGTGGCGGACCCTCCGACGCTCTAGTCAGTCTCTGTGAGAGAGTAGCAATAACTAGGTATATTAAGTGGCAAAAGATTGATTACCTCAAAAGGTGGGTGTGGGTCTAGTATTTATGGAGAATCCCAACCGGGTTTGGTTCCGAAAGCCCATGGGCCTGACGTGGCAGAAGGCCCAGGGGGTTTAGGGCGGACGTGGCGATACCAGGAGCGGTATAGGGCTGACGTGGCGAAACCCTTGGCGGTATTTGGAGCTGACGTGGCCCATCGTGAGCCTCCTGTGCCTCTGGGGGGAATCGGAGGGCCTAGGCTGCGCCAGGTCATCCTTCTGCCCCGCCAGAGAGGGGGGACGGCCTGTGGGACTGCCCTGGATCGGACTCCGAGGGCTACTGAGGCTCGTCGGTACGGGGAGGCCAGTACCGTGAGGGCAAACACGAGGTTCGGCACCGACCCTGAAGTGGTCCGGAGCCGAACCAGGTTGTTATCTCTACATTTCTGAGTAGGAATTGTATTGGGCCCTGGTTGGGCCTCAGGCCATTTTTACACTGTCACAGTACCTGAACATGTACAATTAATAAACTAGAGCGGATTAGGGGATTAAAAGAAATGAGCTTTTGAAAATTCAATTTTGTAAGATGAACGAATTATTTTACCTCTCAATGGGGTACATCCACCGATAGTGAACAGGACCACCGATTCTGGCTTCACCAGCAAGGTGGATTATCAAGTGAATCATAATAGTGAAAAACGATGGAGGAAATATCATCTCCATTTTACTAAGTGTCAATGCCGCCTGCTGCTCCAATTGGTCCAGATCTTCAACACGAAGCATTCTTGAGCAAATACCTTTATATATGCTACAAAGATCTTTCAGGACAGTAGTGACTTGCTCACACATTGAAGACCTTAGGGCCACAGGAAGGAGATCCTGCATTAGGATGTGGTAGTCGTGTGACTTTAGCCCCTGAAGCCTCTTCTCTTTAAAGTTGACACATTTTGCCATGTTAGAAGAATAGCTATCGGGGACTTTCAGTTCAAGTAGTACTTTGCAAAACAACTCCAACTCCGATTTTGACATTGAATAGATTGCAGGAGGTAGGAGCACTTTCCCGTTCGGCAATTCTTCT
Source organism: Hemerocallis citrina (assembly GCA_017893485.1). NCBI lineage: Eukaryota > Viridiplantae > Streptophyta > Magnoliopsida > Asparagales > Asphodelaceae > Hemerocallis > Hemerocallis citrina. The sequence goes on along the minus strand of CM030358.1, from coordinate 463,981,468 downwards.
GGGTGCAACTCATGTCGGATGCCCATTGACTTCAAATCAAGTCGGCTCTTCAGATTGTCCTTTGTCTTCCGATCATCTCCCATAACTGTTCCTATACAATTCTCACCTATATTTTTGCCGATATGCATCACATCTAAATTATGTCTCAGTAAGTTGAATTCCCAATACGGCAACTTGAAGAAAATACTCTTCTTCTTCCATGCACCTAAACTCGTCAAGTTTTGATCCTCATCCTCGCCATATAGATCGGTCTCCTCATCTTGCTCCGGCCTTGCCCTTTTCTTGCCCTTTGTCCTGACTTCTGGTTCCTTTCCATATTTGAATTGATGACCATCTACCCGCCTCAAAATATCTGAACCAGAGGAAGACCCAGGAGCATGTTCCCACTCGTCGGTGCCATCAAATGTCGCTGCCTCTGCCCGAAATATATGTGTGTCAGACAACCATCTCCTATGACCCATATAGCAAAACTTTCTGCCATTGTACAACCACCTTGAACTAGTTTGGTCAGCACAACATGGACATGCATAACGTCCTTTAGTACTATATCCAGATAAATTTGCATATGCTGGAAAATCATTGATTGTCCAAGACAACACGGCACGAAGAGAAAATGTTTCTTTAGCCACAGCATCATAGGTTGGAACACCCACCCACAACTTCTGAAGTTCATCTATTAACGGTTGTAGGTACACATCTATATCATTTTCAGGACCTTTCGGTCCAGGAACTATCATGGACAAAATAAATGAGGACTGCTTCATGCATTTCCAAGGCGGCAAATTGTATGGTATCAACACAACCGGCCATATGCTGTATGTACTACTCATTTGCCTGAAAGGGTTGAAGCCATCACTAGCTAGTCCAAGTCTCACATTTCGAGGATCTTCCGCAAAATCAGGATATCTTTCATCAAATCTTTTCCAAGATTGAGAATCAGCAGGATGTCTAAGAATCCCATCATTAGTGCGGCCTTCAGCATGCCATTTCATATCAGAAGAAGTTTTCGTGGACATAAACAACCTTTGTAACCTAGGGATCAGAGGAAAGTAACGCAATGTTTTGGCAGGCTTCTTTTTCCTACTTCGCTTAGTAGATCCGCTGGCTCCCTCGTCTTGATTTGGTCTTTCTTTCCATTTCGAAGAACCACACACTTCGCAATTATCCAGACTTTCCTTACCACTCGTGAAAAGCATACAGTCATTTGGACATGCTGCTATCTTTTCATATCCTAGATCGAGAGAACTTAGGAATTTTTTGATTTTATAGGCTGAGTTTGGAATACAGATTTCAGGAAATGCTTCATTCAACAATTCAAGTAGCATAGTGAAGGACTTAGCAGACCACCCGTTTAAACATTTAATCTGAAATAGTCTGACAATGAATGAGAACTTAGAAAATTTGGTGCAGTCGCGGTACAACGGGATACTAGCATCTTCAAGTAACTTAGCGAAGGATTCTTGCTGCTTATTATTTTCATGGGTGGGGCCAGACATTTCCTCGTCCACCCCACCACCAATCTGGTTTGTTTCTATTGACTCATTGTGAACTTCGGTTGTTGGGTCATTGGTGTGGAAAGGAACATTATGATTCCCCATGGCATCTTGTAACAAAGCATGCATCTCATCGGGAACGCTTAAGTCTTCGTTCACTAAGGGCTCAGCCTCATTTTCTAATACAACCGGACGAACAGGAGCTGCCGTATGATCCTCTCCATGACAAAACCACCTTGTGTACCCTTGAAGAAAACCGTTGACAGCCAAGTGTGTATGTACTACGTCACATGTCCTCAGCATACAATTTGTACAGCGAAGGCATGGACAAAGGATTAGGTTGGGATCACGGGAATGTCGTTTGGCAAAGATAATAAAATCTTTAATACCATCACGGTACTCCTTGGATAATCGTGGTTTACTAATCCAACTTCTATCCATTATATCAATAGCACACAGTCTGAAATTAAAATTTTATATATTAAATAGTAATAACAGTAAAAGGCATTTTGTATATTAAATTTCACCTATTTGAAAATCATCCCTAGCTGCAAATAAATGAACGATATAATCTCTAACTGTAAAATAAAGAAATTGTGGCTCCAAAAAATGTACAAAAAAAAACTACTTCTTAATACAATCTACTCTATTCACCAAACCCTAAACGACCTTTTGTGGAAATGATCACAACCACCTTAGACGGTATTTTATCACACACCCTGTGTTCGAGCATAAAAAAAAATCGACTATAGTCTCCCCTGTATTTGGCTTTCCGTTCAAGGAGATGATGATGGTAAAGGGTATTTTGCTGATGAAGAGGAATCGGCCGAATAATGAGTGCGTCCTGTTGTAACTACGGTAACAAGAAGATCTGATGACTCATGAACTATTCTGTTCATGACTACTAATAATCACTTATCTCATAATAATAATAATAATAATAATAATAATAATACTACTAAACAAAAGAAACAGTAAAAGAAAAATTAAAATGTCTAGTATGTAAGCATATATTTTGCAGACTGAACCAATTGTTGTACATAGCCGGAGAATTTTGGCATAGAGCTATAGCATCCTCAGTTCACAGTGAACCCAGTTTGGTCAAAAAAACATGCCAAAATGACAATCAGATGCAGGGGATAAGCTTCAATTAATTAACAGTGAAAGAAACTGGGGATGCTATGCAGCATACTTAGTTACGAAGTGAACCCATTTTGTTAAAAAACCATGCCAAGGATTCCAGTCAGGTTACTTTAACAGTATCTGAAAATGAAAAATTTCCCATTATCTGAGCTTATATGTTGCTCTACTACTTCTTCATCCCAACTAAATCTAAAACCCAATTGTAGCCGCATATCCGGCCGGAGGATTTTGGCATACGTACCTATACCATCCTCAGTTCACAGTGAACCGATTTTGGTAAAAAAAACATGCCAAGATGACAATCAGATGCATGAAAATAAGCTTCACTAACAACAAAAAAAGAAAATGGGGATGCTAGCAGCATACTTAGATTGGAAGTTAACCCATTTTCGTATAAAAAACCATGCCAAAGATTGACAATCAGGTTACTTTAACAGTATTTGAAAATGATAAATTTTCCATTATCAGAGCTTATATGTTGCTATACTACTTCTTCAACCCAACTAAATCTAAAACCCAATTGTTGTGCGTATCCGAAGGATTTTGGCATACGTACCTATAGCATCCTCAGTTCACTTAGTCTGGAAGTGAACCTATACAAACTGGGGATGCTATGCATGCAGCATACTCATTTTGGAAGTGAACCCATTTTGTGTAAAAAAACCATGCCAAAGATTGCAATCAGGTTACTTTAACGGTATCTGAAAATGAAAATCTCCCATTATCTGAGCTTATATGTTGCTCTACTACTTCTTTAGCCCAACTAAATCTAAAATCCAATTGTTGTGCATATCCGGCCGCAGGATTTTGACATACGTACCTATAGCATCCTCAGTTCACAGTGAACCCATTTTGGGTAAAAAACAATCATGCCAAGAAGACAATCAGATGCATGAAATCAGCTTCATTAACAGTGAAAGAAAACGGGTATGCTATGCAGCATACTTAGTTTGGAAGTGAACCCATTTTGTGTTAAAAAACCATGCCAAAGATTGCAATCAGGTTACTTTAATAGTATCTGAAAATGAAAATTTCCCATTAACTGAGCTTATATGTTGCTCTACTAATTCACTGTGCCCAACTAAATCTAAAACCCAAGTGTGGTGCATATCCGGCCAGAGAATTTTGGCATACGTACCTATACAATATCCTCAGTTCACAGTGAACCCATTTTGGGTAAAAAAACAAACATGCCATGAAGACAATCAGATGCGTGAAATCAGCTTCATTAACAGTAAAAGAAGATGAAAATTTCCATTATCTAAGCATATATTTTTCTATTAATTCTTCATCTCAACTAAACCGTTCATGCTAAGGAAATCGAACACGTAACAGGCATATATTTTTCATTATCTAAGCATATATTTTTCATGCCAAACTGAAAAAAGCTGCCTTTTTTGGAAAATAAGGAAAATCAAGAGATCATACCGAAGAGAGAGGGAGGGAGCGGGGCGACGAGGGCGGGGGCGTAGGAGAGAGAGAGAGGGGGCGACCGCCGATTCACCTCCAGATCGAGAGAGGGAAGAACGAAATCGAAAAGGACGAAGGGAATAAGGGACGATTTCGAATGGTCGAAGGCCGTCGAAGAGGACGAAGCGGCGGAGGCAAACGCGCGGGAAATAGAGCGGGGAAGGAGGGAAAGGAAGCGCCTTTTTTTCTCTTTTTTTTTGGGGTAATGGGTAAATGGCGAGCGAACGATTAGGGTTCGCGGGTTTTATTCGCAGTTATTCACCGGCGTTTTAATTGGAAACGCCGGTGAATGTGCCAGTATATTCGCCGGCGTTTATAATAAAAAACGCCGGTGAATAATAAACTTCACCGGCGTGTTTAGGTAAAACGCCGGTGAATACTAACATTCACCGGCGTTTTAAATCGACCGCCGGTGTATGACCATCCCATCTGGCGCCCAATTCCTACTGGCTCCCTACCCCGGCGCTACTAGTAAAACGCCGGGGAATAATCGCCGGGAAAGCTACTTTCTTTTGTAGTGCTTTCTGATGTATCTGACCCTGTAATGACGATCTCGAGTAGTCTGTTCTAAATCTTGTCCAAAGACTCGCTGCGCTTCTCCTATACCTGACTTCGCTCATTGAATACATACGGATTAAACCCAAGGCTTCTGAATAAATCTCCTCCCAATTATCCTGCTTTGTGCCGATTGGTCTCCCTTTATCTCCTTCTAGTACTAGATCCAAGTTCTGTTGAACCGATGCTTCCTGTATGTCCACCTTTAAGAGATCAAAGTTGATCTTGCCTGATCTTCATGATCTGATCTGCCATCTTCTCCAAGGAACTAGAACAAACCCTTGAACCCGAAGCTCTGATACCAATTGTTAGGATTTCTCGAGAAAACCTGACTGGAGATATTGTTGAGTTATTCGATGCAATCAACACAAACTACCAAGCACATATGAGATCATACCAAACACACCAAAGCACACACAAGTTTGTCCCGGTTGGGGCTTTCGCCTTAATCCCGGGGAGAAGAAACCCGAGATGTTATTCAACTAGAGAAGATACAAGAATATTATAATTCTCACCATGACCCTCTCTCAAGCCTCACCAGCAAGCACTAGTTATTTACAATTGGAAAAACTCTCAAACTCTGTCTTCAATGAAGTACACTCTCTCTCTCTCTCTCGGCTCTCAATGGAGGCCAATAGCAACAATATATAGAGATCTAGAGAAACCCTAGTTAGATATCTTGATACAATAGCCACTAAATATTCCTGAAGAGATAACCATACGATAAGAGCTGTAAGATCTGACTTGAAGAGCAAGTTGGACTTTTCACGAATCAGCCATACTCAAGCCCAAAACGCATCAGTGCCGCAAATGGTCAACTGCACCAACAAGACTGTCGACTATCCCCCTCGTGGGAAGACTGTGTACAGGGGTCGGCAACCGCACATGAGTTGCGGTCGACCGCAACCTCTTTCAACTGCTGTTGCTGACTGTTTCTTTCTCGCCTCCACTCTATCTCTGATCATCTTGATTCCTCGATCATCTCATCATCTTGTTATCCAACATAGTATGCAAGACATAAACCCAACATCTACTATACCAAATCCCAGTTCCAAAATTTTCTAGGTAAGTCTAGCCTTAGGACAAAGAAAGAAAATATGTTTTGCATCCTCTTCCCCTGAGTAACATCGTGGGCTACATCAATCAGAATGTTGCGTTTCCTAATATTTGTTTTGGAAAGAATAGCGTTGATCATCAAAGGAACGCCTTGACCTTATTTGGGCATTTAGATTTCCATATAATATCCGCACTTGAGCTTCTGAATCCTCCATCATTTAGGAAGGTATACATAGTTCTCACCAAGAATGTATTGTTAGAACCGAATTTCCACTCTCTTACATCCTCCTTTGTCCTGTTTGGGTTCAAATACCCCTCCACCAATCTTTGTAGACTGTAAAGTTGGCCCCCAGTGAAGTATCTCCCTCAAACTCAATCCTCAATCTTTCCTGTTTCCAGACGTCTGCCACCAGAGCATCAATATTTTCTGTCTTCTCAGCTAGTTGCGGGAATATTGTCTGTAGAGTGTTCTCCCCACACCATTTATCATTCCAAAATCTAGTATCTTTCTCGTTTTCTTCACTGCATCTAGTGTTTGCGTGAAACATTTCTCCCACCTTTGTAATTCCTTTCCAAAGAAACGATACTTTTCCGTGTTTGCTTCTTCCTCCATATCTTTTTTTTTTATTTCGACACAGTTCGAATGAATTGCACCACCATGCCTTACATCGTTTGTGCATTTTCCACCACCATTTGGTTAAAAAAGCTTTATTCATATCACGAAGATTCACAATTTCTAGATCTCCAAATTCTTTCTTTTTACACACCTTTCCCCATTTAACCAGATGAAACCCCTTACTCTCCTCTCTGTTGGGATTGGGGCGTCAACAAACGCCCTCTGGTCGCAGCGGAACTAATTAGAGCAATGAGGAAGTCGAAGTAGACGAGACGAATAAATTGAGCAAGCAAGTAGATCCACCAAACTAACACAAACACAACAACGATGACTTATCCCGGTTAGCTTTTGCTTAATTCGGGAGAAAATATAGGGAGATCTGATATTCAACTAGAGGAGATTACAAGGAGTTATTGATTTACTTGACACAAGGAATTAAACTCATCCACCAAGAACTATCTCTCTTTTGAGCCTCTCTTTGCAATGCAGAAAAGAATATATGAAGTACTACCTCTCATATTGGAGGAGCTTACAATAAATATAGAAGAATAGAGAGAAAACCTAGATCTAATCTTGATCCTCAGTCGTTCGATAAAACCTGAAAAAGAAGTAACTGAATAGGAGTCGCACGATCTAACTTGGAGTTGAAGATTGGGCTGAACCGACCTAACAAATCGAAGCCCAAAAACGAATCAGCGCCGCGAGCGGTCGACCGTCCAACAAGACCGGTCAACCGTACCACTCTCTGACTTCCCAGTACAACAGCGGTCGGGGGTGCGGTCGGGGGTGCGGTCGACCGTCACCATGACCGGTCGATCGCAACTAGCCTGCACCTGCTGCTGCTGCAGCTGTTCACTTTCTACTTGCTTCGACGCTTCGACCTTTGTGCTACATATTACCTTCTTTTAATCTGAACAACGAGTATACAAGATACAATCCTAACAAACTCCACCTTGCATTGCATACGAGTGCTATCACATGATGTGTTACTCATCTCCAAACTCTAACAAATTCCACTTGCAAAGAAAACTTAGAACAATAGGTTCTTTTTCTAATTGAAATAATCTCTACCCAATCTCACCAAATCCAGTGCAGCCTCTTAAAGGCCCACCTCCGTAGATATACTCACGAAGTTGCCAAACTTCGCACGAACTCCACCTACCCTTAGGCCTCCACCTCTTGATGATATTCGAACGTCGTGGTCTCTTCTCAATGATTCTAGTTACGGCAAACTAGCCGAGCTTGCGGGAATAATGGAAAAAGAACTAGCAACCCCTGCGCAGGATTTTCGAATTCCCCAAAGCTTGTAGAGATTGTGTTGGCTTGGCCCAACCATTCTCAGACCTCTAATCACTTCACGACGACCTTGAAAAACAGACAGAACTCTACCTCGAGCTGTGTACCTGCAGCCCCGTGCATCAAGAGTTCCCAAGAAAATCAGATTCCGTTTTAGCAGAGGAATATGCAAAACATTCTTTAAAGTGAACAAATTTAGACCTGGCATCTTCAACTCAACTGTCCCCTCACCCACTACTTCACAAATCTCTCCAGTTTCCGTTGTCACACAACGCCTCGTAGTAGACTTATAAGTAGAAAACAACTCCCTCTCGGAGCAAATATGAGAAGAACTCACTGAGTCAAGAAACCAACTAGAATTCACTTCTAAAGAATTTGAAATAAGAAGACACGAACCACCTGAATCAAAGGCACCAAAGGCGCTAACTACATTAGCGGCTGAACTCCCGTTCTTGGCACTCTCTTGATTCTGTAACTTCCAACAGTCTTTCTTGATATGTCCTGGCTTCCTGCAATATCAGCAACAGATCGAATCCTTTTGCAAAGCACTTTGTCTTTCCCTCGAAGGATCATCCACTGCTAGACAACTTGTAGGAATAGACGATGAAGATTTATGGGTCTCCTTCTTAAGTTGATTTTCCTTCAATGTTTTGATTACACCATCTACCGAAATACTCTTCTTGGTAGATCTACCGTGTAGCATGGTCGTGATCAAAGGCTCGTACGAATCTGACAGTAAATATATCAGGTTGAAAGCTTTATCTTCCTCACACACATCTGCATTGATCGCCTTAAGTTCAGATAATACCTTATTGAACTCTGTAATGTGGTCTTGGAGATCGGTACCTTCCTTCATAGATAAATGGAATAACTTCCTCTTCCAATGCATCCGATCTAATAACGATGAACCAGAGTAGTCAGTTATGAGTCTTTCCCACAGACTCGTCGCATCAGTTTCTTCCAGAAATCTGCACTTGACCTCGTCCGCCAATGATAGTCGGATTAGACTTATGGCTCTTTCACGAATATCTTCCCAAATGTCATCCTTCATATCAGTTGGCTTTTACTTCTTCTTTACTGCTAACTGCAACCGCTCTTGAACAAGAACATCATACATGTCAGTCTTCCAAAGATTGAAATTGATCTTACCATCGAACTGCTTGATCATCAAAATACTGTGGCCTGTCATCTTAACCAAGAAACTCGGCAACCTGAAGCTCTGATACCAATTGTTGGAATTGGGGCGTCAACAAACACCCTCTGGTCACATCAATGAGGAAGTCGAAGTAGACGAGACGAATAAATTAAGCAAGCAAGTAGATCCACCAAACTAACACAAACACAACAGTGATGACTTATCCCGGTTAGCTTTTGCTTAATTCGGGGAGAAATATAGGGAGATCTAATATCAACTAGAGGAGATTACAAGGAGTTACTGATTCACTTGACACAAGGAATTAAACTCACCCACCAAGAACTATCTCTCTCTCGAGCCTCTCTTTGCAATGGAGAAAAGAATCTATGAAGTACTACCTCTCATATTGGAGGAGTTTACAATATATATAGAAGAATAGAGAGAAAACCTAGGTCTAATCTTGATCCTCAGTCGTCTGATAAAACCTGGAAAAAAAGTAACTGAATAGGAGTAGCACGATCTAACTTGGAGTTGAAGATTGGGCTGAACCGACCTAACAAATCGAAGCCCAAAAACGAATCAGCGCCACGGGCGGTCGATCGTCCAACAAGACCGGTCGACCGTACCACTCTCTGACTTCCCAGTACAACGAGCGGTTGGGGGTGCGGTCGACTGTCACCATGACCGGTCGACCGCAACTAGCCTGCACCTGCTGATGCTACGGTTCTCCTTCTACTCGCTTCAACGCTTCGACCTCCGTGCTTCATATTACCTTCTTTTAATCTGAACAACGAGTATACAAGACACAATCCTAACACTCTCTTGATCCTTTCCACATGAATCGTCTCCTGCATTTATCGATTCATTCAGTCACCCAATTGGGGATCTCATATATAGACATCAAGTATGTTGGCAAACTACTCAGAACCGAGTTTATTAGTGTGATTCTACCTCCCAAATATAGAGATTTTTCTTTCCAACCAGCAAGTTTTTTCTTTATTTTTCCCACTAGTATACTCCAATCTTCCTTAAGCATCTTTCCTGGTCGGATAGGTGTGCGCAAATATGTTAGTGGAAATTCTCCCTGGTCACAACCGAGCCCTGTTGAGGTCATCTCAATAGAGCTCGAATTATCACTGTAGAGGGGCAGTACACAATTCTTGTTTAGATTGACCGTCAGGCCCGACCAATAATCAAAACATCTTAATAATATTCGAAGCGACACAATTTTTTCCATCGTCACCACACCAAACATCAGACTATCAGAGTGTCATCCACATACTGCAATAGATATTGACACATAAATTCCTTTCACCTCGACTCCTTTGATAAGCTTTGCTTCCTTCCCTCCTTTAGTCATTTCGGCCAGTCTGTGAGCAATAATTGTAAAAATTAGCCATGACAGTGGATCTCCCTGCCTTAATCATCTACGACACCGGATTTCTCTACCATTCTCAATTTTGTCCCGAATCATTTGAGTTTTAGCGCCTCATCGACACAATCCCAATCTACCGTATCATATACCTTTTCAAAATCTAGTTTAAGAAAAAAAAAAAAACCATCTACTCTATCCTTGTTTCCTCTAAACACCATTTCGTGTGCCGACGCGATACTATCCATGATATCCCGTCCTATAATAAATCCACTCTGCGTCTCATCAATAATATCCTTTAAGTGTGGGGCTAATCTACTTGCTAGAACTTTGGTGATAATTTTGAAGAACCACTAATATTTGAAATCTTAAGCTTATTGGAATGTAGTTCTTTTTTAAATTAATGATGATAGTTTTCATCCAGAATAGAAGTCTAGTTTAACAACTTCATATGATATTTAGGTTTCTCTAAAATAAATTTGGACGGTAATGGATTAAACAGTTCTAAGAAAGCCAAATAGGTTAATCTAAGATCGTTGTCAAATAGGAGATTTAACACAATTTTTTTCATTTTATAATTTTCTTCCTAATCAGTCATTTATGCTTGCAGGTTGGATACTTGTTCTTCATATCAGGATTCTGGGACTTCTTTCCCGTCTATCAAGCCATATTCACCTTCCCACTAGAGCGAATGATGCCTAACAAAAGAGCGGTCTTCACGGATGTACAGGCTCTCCTCTTACTTCATGGCGAGACTGCTGGGCGACTTGCCCATGGAACTAATACTTCCTACCGTCTTCACTGTCGTGACATACTGGATGATTGGATTGAAATCAGCACTCAGGGATTTGATCATAGATCTCAAGTCTGCGATAACTCTTTGCTGGGTCATCACGGATGTACAGGCTCTCCTCTTACTTCATGGCGAGACTGCTGGGCGACTTGCCCATGGAACTAATACTTCCTACCGTCTTCACTGTCGTGACATACTGGATGATTGGATTGAAATCAGCACTCAGGGACTTGATCATAGATCTCAAGTCTGCGATAACTCTTTGCTGTGTCATCATACTCACCTTCATGCTCTCCGGTGGTTTTTTTTTTCCATACAAAGAGTGCCAGTGTTCATGAAATAGATCAAGTATATCTCCCTTAACTATCACTCTTTCAAGCTTCAAGTTTCTGCCCAGTTTTGTGCAACGGAAGTTTATCAGTGTGCTCTGACTGTGACCTGTACGATTGCAGATTATCCAGCTGTAGCAGTCGCAGGGTTTGGCCATTTGTATGTGTCGGTTCTGGTCATGTTCGCGATGCTCTTCCTTTGCAGGCTTGTCTCTTATCTGGCCTTGATGACCGTTGGGGTAACAAATTAAAGACAGCTTTATCTACAAGAACATAATACTCAAATATATCTCTGGTTACAAAATATTTCTCATGAGAGAATGATATATATTGCTAGTTGTCGAACGAGTGAATGAGTTGTTGAAGTTCCAACCTTGTTTCATGATTGTCGTTATCGATCTCATAAGTTGTAGAAGTATATATTATTAGCAGTACAACTAGCATTACCCGAAGATGCATAGCAATGACTGGAGAAAAGTATATTTTTCTTTTCAGTGTTCACTTTCCAACTCTATTAACATCCAACCTAATCCTTCTCAATCATAATTGGTTTAGGTACAAAAATGAATTAAGTTCTTAATTGTTGATTCTACTTAATAAATTATACAACAAGCTACTCCCATTGCTTTCTCTGGTATAACAAAAAGTGATATATTCTTGCATGATTGGTAGGTGCCTCTAGTTTAGGCGAGCATTGTGCTAGCATTGACAGGGACAACTTCCCAACCTACAAAGAAAGAAAAATTCTATACTGAACACACGCATAAGATGCTTATAGGCCCACACTCACCGTAGTTGGATTCCTAACCATTCGCTACATTATCTCGACGCATTTTGAGAAGATCATGCAAGGAATATACATCTTAAAGCTGATCATAAGTTAGTTTTTACTTTTTCTCCAAGTTTTTTTGTGTGTGATAATAATAGTGACATCGTCCCCAGCTCTTTTAATGAGAATTAACGAACCAAACAGTACAGTTTTTCTCCAAGTTAAAAAGGAGCTTGTTTCTCTTCTAATCCAAGGTCAAAGTGATGCTTTGTTTAAGACTTGAAGTATACACATTTTCTGAGTGGCTTTGAAAAGACCAAATCAGACTTGTTTAGTTGAGCAGTTGAAAAACTCATGGTTCACATGTACGTATTTGTTATGTGGTTGAGTTTTTATTCTTCCGTTTTGTGTGCTGAGTTGGACCAGCTACTTACAGCAGCCATTGCGTTGAAGATGACCAACTCAACCATGTGATAATGTCAATGTTAGTAATTAATTAAGAGAATTCATGTCTAATTTGACTTGACTTTTATTATGCAGTATTGACATTTTACGATCATATCAGATCTAAAGCACCGGATTTCATCTGAACTTTAATTGTAAAAATGAGTAACAATATCTCTTCAAAAAGATAGAATGACCAACAATACAACATTTAAATTGCATCAAATCGGAAAATTTGCAAAATAATTCTTTGCCAAACAGTATTTCTTAATTTATCTCCATACATGTCTTACAAATAAATGAGTTAGAATGAATTACAAATTAGTAATCATCCTATCAAAATAAAATTTTGAATTTTTAAAAAAAGAAATTCATACAAATATTCACAATTTGGGAGAATCACTCACTCATCTATCCTTTCTTTACAAGTCATAGTTATGATTGTGTCATTGCAGATGCAGCCACATTCATCACCGACGACGAAAATCTTACCGCCCTCTGTGCCTCCTCGGCCGCTACCACCCATCGTCTACACATCCTCCCCAAGGATGCCGCCTTTCGCCTTCCTCTTTCCGTCCCGGACCCCATCATTTCCCAAATTACCCACTCTATCCCTGCTACTCTCGCCACATCGGCCACCAACTCCCTCCCACTCGCATTCCGACATAAAATTACCAATGCAGCAGCCGCATTCTCCCGAGCAGCGTCCGAACCGCACCTCAAAACTCGAACCAACCTCAAAACCACACCCTCTTTCTCACCGACCTCCTCCGCCCCACCTCTCCTCGCCAATGCCGCCACAATTGCCACCGCCTCGTCTGCCACCTCAGCATCTTCGACCGCCTCCAATGCACAATCAACAACCCCATTCTCAATCATCCGACGAATATTTTCGCGGTCGCCCGCAAGGCTCAAGATAGCATTGAGCGCATCCTTCTTAGTACTAACAGGCCCCATCTTAACTAAACTGACCAACGCAACAACGATGTGATGGTTCCTCCCAAACCTCCTCCGATACGAATGAACCTCCGACAGACTCACAACCAGAGCCGCCGCATTCTCCTTCGCCTGCCACGTGGCACCATCTAAAAGCACGTGAATCACACCGTCAAATATTCCATCCACGTGCGCAATGCGCCTCTTGTTCGACTCCACAAGCGACAGATTTAACAGAGCAGTAACGGCGTTAACCTGCAGTCCGCCCTCCTCCGAAAACATCAACGGAACCAGTACCGGAATCGCGCCGGCCTCGCCGATGAAGCCACGAACCTCCACTCCGTCTTTCGCTAACCGTCGAAGCTCGCCGACCACGCGCCCCACCGTCTCGGCTGCCGCTGCTGCTGACGTCAGCTTTCTAACAAGAAAATCCGCCGTCATTCTCGCGGCTCCCAATGCCGCTTTATTAACGGTGTTAACCGCCACCTTCCCAGATTCCGTCAGGTCAAACGGAATATTCTGCTCCCGACACCAGACGGCAATCAGATTCTTGACCGCCCTGTTCGGCACAAGGTCCAAATGCACCAAACCCTGCCCCGTCTTCGGACACGTGGCATGTCCTGATCCGATCCACCTCGATATCGCCTCCCGGTCGTAGGTCTGTCCGCTCGCCGCCACCACCGGATCCTTCATCAATTCCAGCGAAATCGGGCACCGAAAATCGTCAGGAACAACAACACCACCACAACCACCACCACCGCCGCCGCCATCACCGCCATCACCATCAGATTCCGTAGCTTGATCTTCTCCAAACAAGACGCACTTGGCGTACCTGACCACCGCGGCCATGGCCACCATCTCCTCCCTCCACCTCTCGGAGACCTTGCCACCGATCTCCCTCTCCAGTGCCTCCATTTCCTGCTGGCAGCTTCTGGCGTCGGTGAGGCCCATGTCTCTGAAGATTCCCTCCAGGGCGGTATTGTCCGGGACGGTCTCCATCTCGGCCTGGTGGATGAGATTCAAGATTCTGGTTCGAAGTCCGTCGGGGGATGGATCCGGCGTTGAGCGTCTGCACTGGCGGCAGAGGAGATGGACAATATCTTTGACGTCATCGCTAAGGTTGGAGATGGGGAGGAGGGAGAGGAGGAGGGAGAGGTCGAGGGTGAGCTGGTGGAAGCCGTCGGAGACTGTTTCTGGTTGGAGGAGGAGGAGGGTGTTGCTGCGGGCGGAGCAGTTGGATAGCAGGGAGTGGAAGCTGCGGAGGAGGGAGAGGAGTTCGGGGAGGACGAGGGAGGTGGAAGGAGGTAGGGAGCGCGGCGTGCTTTGAGAGAAGAGTTCTTCGAAGAGGAGGGAGAGGAGGTGGAATTTGCGGGAGATGGATGACACGTGGCGGTGGTGGTGGAGGAGGAGAGGGGAAGGGGAAGGGGAGAGGAGGGAGAGTTGGCGGGAGAGGTGGAGGAGGGAGTGGATGAGGTGGTGGGAGGTGTTGGTGGTGGTGGACATGGATGCTTTAAATTTCGCGCTCCGGTAAGTACGTAGTTTTTTTTTCCTTTTTCTTTTTCTTGTTTTTGCTCTTTTTTTTCCTTTCTGATTGGAATTTGTTATGGATTTGGGATTTGGGAGGGAATTTATATGGGAAGAGGGTTTGACGTCTGTTGTGAGTTGGGAGGGGTAAGGGTTTGGTTTTCCTGTTGCTTTAGCTGCTGGGTAAGAAAAGAAGATTTTTTTTTTTTCCAAAAAATGGGCCACTTTTTTATACTAATTTTCAAAATAGATTCGTTTCGAAACTAATTCTCAAAATAGATACCCGTAATTCTCAACTGCGTTTGACTCTATTTTGTTGACGCAGTTGACAACTGCGCTCTAAGTATATGTCACAATAATTCAACTCCAACACTTGTGTCAAAAATAGTATTTAGGAAAAAACTATGTTCACCTTATAACTCAGTTGGCATCTGCATTCTAGATTGCACTAAACTCGCACTTCTCAACTGCATTCCTAATTCAATCGTTCATCAGTTGGGAACTTTAGGAATGCAATTGGGAACTGCGAGCTTGGTGCAATCAAGAACGCAGTTGCCAACTGCGTTCTGGATTGCACTAAACTCGCAGTTCCCAACTGCATTCCTAATTCATTCGTTCATTAGTTGGGAACTTAAGGCATGCAGTTCGGAACTGCGAGCTTAGTGCAATAAAAAACGCAAGGTGAACATAATTTTTCTCTTAACACTATTTTGACACAGGTATTGGAGTTGAATTATTGTGACATATACTTAGAACACAGTTGCCAACTGCGTCATCAAAATAGGGCCGAGTGCAGTTGAGAACTGCACGATATATATTTTGAGAATTAGTTTCGAAAGGGATCTATTTTGAAAATTAGTCTAAAAATTTGGCCTATTTTGGAGGAAAAATCAAGAAAAGAACCGGAAATTAAGGGTTTGAAAGTAAAGTTTGTTTAACATTAAATTCTGAATTATTTAAAAATTTATGCTGTATTAAAATTTTGAAAAAAACTAGTGTTTTTTTAAATATTTTTTATTTTTAGAAAGCGTATTAAAAATAGTGTGTAAAATTGGTACATGTAATGTGGTTTAGGTTTTTTTTTTCAAGGAAAAAAAAATGTTTGTAGATGAATATAGATGACAAGTATGTGGGAACCGTGTGATGTTACATATGCCCGTGTCTATGCAGCTACAATTTTAACTTTCTGCTCATAATATTATATGTCTGGTAGATTTTGAATTAAGGTGAAACAGTTTTCTTCTATTATGCAACTTGTAAATAAGACAATTTATCTGCAACTTTGTTACTATATGATAAAACCAGGTTTGTTGTTTTAAAAACAGTTTTCTGAAAATATTTTGTGAAAACTGTTTTCTGAAAATGAGAGTGTAAAAGCTGTCTGGATAAGTTTTTTGAAAACTGTTTTCTGAAAATGAGATTGTAAAACCTATTCGGTTAAAAAAAAAATCTGAATGCTGTTTTCTTAAAACTAGACTGTAAAATGCTGTTTCGTAATAATTTTTTTTACTCTAAACACACTTAACCTTAATTACTCCAACCATAATCACACTTAACTTTAATTACTCTAAACACAGTCGCTAATACCCTATCATTCTCCTAATTACACGAAATATCTCTCTTTCTCTCTCCTGATTTCCCAAACCCAACAGAGCTCTCCCCCTAGCACACCCACTGAAGCACACCGCCATTATTACCAGCGATGGTCGCTGCCAACATCCTCTCCTTCGTAATCAGTGCAGTAGAACCACAGTCGCCATGGTCGCCGCCAACGTCCTCTCCTTCTACCACCTCTCCTCCACCCGCTCACTCTCCCCTTCCTCCCTCCTCATCCACCCTCCACCTCCCATCCCCTCCCACCTCCTCCACCAGCTCCACACCATCCGCGCCACCATCTCCCACCTCACCCACCTCCAACAACCCTCATCATCATCATCATCCACTACTCACCTCTCCTCCGCCGTCGATCTCCTCCTTTACTCCCACCTCTCCCCCATCGCCTCCGCCTGCTCCGACCACCCCGATCTCCTCCACCGCTACATGAACTACACCCCCTTCGCCCCCTGCCCCCGTGACACCCACTCCCTCGCCGAGCCCCTCATACTCCGCGGTTGCCACCCCCTCCCCCGCCGCCGCTGCTTCTCCCCAACCCCTTCCAAACCCGCCGCAGCTGCTTCAACCCGCCGCAGCAGCCGCCGATTCGACCATGGAAGCTTTGATTGCTACACCACATCATCATCATCGCCGCAGAGTAGCGGCTGAGGCGGTGGAGGAGGGGAGAGGTTTCACGGATCGGAGAGCTTCTCGGCGCTGAGGAGGGGCTTTCTGAAGGGGTTCAGGTCGGAGTGGAGCGGGAGGGAGCGGGAGTGAGATGGAGATGGAAGAAGGGGAAAAGGCCAAAAGGGGAAAACAACCCAAAAGTTGTGTTCCGAAAAGATGCCGTTTTGAAAATGTAACCAAACGCATTTTGACAAAAAAATTTTCTGAAAAAATTTCCAAAAAATGTAACCAAACGGGCTCTAAGTCTTCCTCATCTCTGAAATTGATATGATTGATGGTCCTGAATAAACATATATCAGTAGTTTATTACAAAATTTCTAACAAGATATAAAAAATTATATTGGCTCTAACTCATGAATGGACAGGTTATAGGGAAACGATGAAATGGCTGCGTATGGAAGATGAGTAGGACTCATTGGCGGAGAGCAAGCAAAGGGAAGGAGTGCACTACTCTTTCAGATCGAGTAGATGTGGTTATGTCTACTTTCCCTTGTATCTTACTACTGTCGCGTGTGGGTGTGGCATAGTGTGGGACATTGTCTACAATCCCTTGTATCATACTTTCTGCTTTTCTAGTAATTATGTGGTTGTAGTAAGGTTGATAGAGGAGGTATTTTGAATCTTTTGTAATTAGTACTACTGTATTTTTTTAATTTCGCATTAATAAAATGATGACTGGATCATCCTTTTATAAAATAAAAAAATATATATATAAAGAATTTGAATCGAATCAGTCTTAACCTCGAGACAAATAAGTATGCCGGAGGCAACCCATTTGCAGCTCTATCATTTAGACTTGGCATTTGCACCATTTTGAAGCAGTATACAACCAAATTTAAAGGAAAAGATCCAGTCCAAATTCTCATCTCAATGGAGAAACGGCTGGCTTCATCGAATTTTTTTTAATGACATTTTCTTAAGTGATCAATCTTTTCCCCAAAAAGGGACAATAATTTTAGGAGATATGGACATAAAAAAAAGGGATTCTACAAAATCCTTGACAACCCATCTGAAATATTTATTATTTAATGCCCAAAAGGACTTGTTTTTCTCCACAAATTCTACTTTTCTCCTTACTTTGCTTTTAAGCCCTTCCAGCTAATCCAGGTTGCTTTTTCATACTAAGAGCACCCACAGTCGTTTGCTGATTTGCCATTTTTGCCATTTTTTTGGTACTGTAGCACACACAGTCGTGATGTATTTTGCCATTTTTTAGCAATCTGTGTACAGTAGAAAGGGAGAAATAGCATTCGAAATAGCAAAATGCATATTATAGCTGACGAAACATCATGTTTCGTCTGGATTATTTAATTATATTTTTAATTGATCGGACGAAACATGATGTTTCGTCCGAATTAAAAAAAAATATAAAAACCAAATAAAATATGTGGGATCCACAAACATGATGTTTATTCCCATGAATAAACATGATGTTTCGTCCCATTCCTTTTATTTATTTATTTATTTTTTTAAATTTCCTTTGGGACGAAACATCATGTTTCGTCCCGTATTTTTTATTAATATTTTTTAACTTTCGGCCTGTATAAATTATTTTTTTATTAACTTTCGTCTGCTACTTTTTAAATAAATTTATGCATTTTTTACCTTTCAACGACTGCAGCATTTCGAAGAAATGCATTGCTAAAATATGCATTTTGCCATTTTTTTCCATTGAACGACTGTGGATGCTCTAATTTCAAAATAGATTCGTTTCGAAACTAATTCTCAAAATAGATACCCGTAATTCTCAACTGCGTTTGACTCTATTTTGTTGACGCAGTTGACAACTGCGCTCTAAGTATATGTCACAATAATTCAACTCCAACACTTGTGTCAAAAATAGTATTTAGGAAAAAACTATGTTCACCTTATAACTCAGTTGGCATCTGCATTCTAGATTGCACTAAACTCGCACTTCTCAACTGCATTCCTAATTCAATCGTTCATCAGTTGGGAACTTTAGGAATGCAATTGGGAACTGCGAGCTTGGTGCAATCAAGAACGCAGTTGCCAACTGCATTCTGGATTGCACTAAACTCGCAGTTCCCAACTGCATTCCTAATTCAATCGTTCATCAGTTGGGAACTTAAGGCATGCAGTTCGGAACTGCGAGCTTAGTGCAATCAAAAACACAAGGTGAACATAATTTTTCTCTTAACACTATTTTGACACAGGTGTTGGAGTATAATTATTGTGACATATACTTAGAACATAGTTGCCAACTGCGTCATCAAAATAGTGCCGAGTGCAGTTGAGAACTGCACGAGATATATTTTGGGAATTAGTTTCGAAAGAGATCTATTTTGAAAATTAGTCTGAAAAATTGGCCTATTTTGAAGGAAAAATCAAGAAAAGAACCGGAATTTAAGGGTTTGAAAGTAAAGTTTGTTTAACATTAAATTCTGAATTATTTAAAAATTTATGCTGTATTAAAATTTTGAAAAAACCTAGTGTTTTTTTTTTAATTTTTATTTTTAGAAAGCATATTAAAAATAGAGTGACTGGTTCAAAATTGGAATATGTAATGTGGTTTTGGTTATTTTTTTCAAGGAAAAAAAATGTTTGCAGATGAATATAGATGACAAGTATGTGGGAACCGTGTGATGTTACATATGCCCGTGTCTATGCAGCTACAATTTTAACTTTCTGCTCATAATATTATATGTCTGGTAGATTTTGAATTAAGGTGAAACAGTTTTCTTCTATTATGCACCTTGTAAATAAGACAATTTATCTGCAACTTTGTTACTATATGATAAAACTAAGTCTTCCTCATCTCTGAAATTGATATGATTGATGGTCCTGAATAAACATATATAAGTAGTTTATTACAAAATTTCTAACAAGATATAAAGAATTATATTGGCTCTAACTCATGAATGGACAGGTTACAAGGAAACAATGAAATGGCTGCGTATGGAAGAGGAGTAGGACTCATTGGCGGAGAGCAAGCAAAGGGAAGGAGTGCACTACTCTTTCAGATCGAGTAGATGTGGTTATGTCTACTTTCTCTTGTATCTTACTACTGTCGCGTGTGGGTGTGGCATAGTGTGGGACATTGTCTACAATCCCTTGTATCATACTTTCTGCTTTTCGAGTAATTATGTGGTTATAGTAAGGTTGATAGAGGAGGTATTTTGAATCTTTTGTAATTAGTACTACTGTATTTTTTTAATTTCGCATTAATAAAACGATGACTGGATCATCTTTTTATAAAATAAAAAAAAAATAAAATATAAAGAATTTGAATCGAATCAGTCTTAACCTCGAGACAAATAAGTATGCCGGAGGCAACCCGTTTGCAGCTCTACCATTTAGACTTGGCATTTGCACCATTTTGAAGCAGTATACAACCAAATTTAAAGGAAAAGATCCAGTCCAAATTCTCATCTCAATGGAGAAACGGCTGGCTTCATCGATTTTTTTTTAATGACATTTTCTTAAGTGATCAATCTTTTCCCCAATAAGGGACAATAATTTTAGGAGATATGGACATAAAAAAAAGGGATTCTACAAAATCCTTGTCAACCCATCTTAAATATTTATTATTTAATGCCAAAAAGGACTTGTTTTTCTCCACAAATTCTACTTTTCTCCTTACTTTGCTTTTAAGCCCTTCCAGCTAATCCAGGTTGCTTTCCAGTATGATAATGAATTTAATACCTTTTCAATTAAGATTTGCTTTAAAGGAAAATTTTGTTTTGAGCCACTCATTTGAATGTAGATTTTGATCACTTTTATACTCTTTTGCTCCTCACCATTTTCAAGCTTTTCAAGTATAAACGGTACTTGTAGAGGTACTCAGCATCCTAGGAACGAATCAGTACCCGACTGTGTACGATGACCTGTGGGTAGGTCCAACTTTTGCTACGGAGAGAGAGAAGCATGGTATATCACTATCGCCGCAATGACCTGGGTCTTTTGGCTAAACAGAAACAATTTTTATTTCCGCAAAACTCGTAATAATATTTATGGTAATTTGATCCACATTATGCATTTCATTTCATTTTGGGCTAATGTGGCTACAGCAGGTCCCAGAGGGAGGATAACGAGCGTCTTCCAGGTCGAGGATTTCGATGATGAGGAGGTCCAGATCGGGCTGACGATCGAGTGACAGGCAGTGCGTCAGCTACTTTGCATAGATACCCACCGCCCCAGGGTTTGTTGGGGGGAGATGATGTATTTGGTTACACACATGTATGTTGCGGCCATTATGGTAGTTTTTTGTCCCACCCACATGGGGTGGAGGTTGTGTACTGTTGTTTATGCACTTTTGCTATGTTTGTAGGACCATGTAACTAGGCTCAGTACTCTGAGCTTGTTTTGTTAATTTCTTATTAATAAAACATGGTAGCCATACTCAACATTTTCCTATAAAAAAAGTATATATTTATTACAGAAAAAATAATTTATAGTGAAAACTATAGTCGACAACAGGCTAGGTTTGGGCTGGACCCATATGTTAGAATATAAATATTAAAACTCTCACCCTTACTACAACTTCGAAGTTGTGGTCTATTGGTAGGGTCATTAATATGGTATCAGAGCATCTCAGGTTCGAATCTCACCGGCTGCGCAATTTAAATACGGATTAACAACTTATGCATTTTCTACTAGCTTTTCTATAAAATAAAACTATATCAAGAATAATATACGATAAAAAAATAACAATAATATGAATACTACAAACTTTTAAGTATTTCACATATAATGTCTATTTTTATTTAATTTTATATACAATGCATAATTTCTCTATCTATAAATTTTAACACTCATTTCAAATTACTTACATGAATATTCTCTTTAAAAAACTCATACATAAATATATATGATGTATACATAAATAAAAACATGCATATCTGAAAAATTGATTCATTCCCATCAAGCCAAAGCACTTGGGCTTGAGCCTGGTCCGAATTTTCCTCGGATCTAAAAATTTGAGTCTGAGCTTTACTCGAAATGAAGATTATTAGCTCAAGCCTCTAATTATTGGGTTGAATCTAGGCAGACCCGGATCGGGTTCAGGCCAATTGCCATCCTTAGTGAAAACCTTTAACCAATTTTACCTCCTCGCTATTTCTCTATCTACTTATAACTTTACTCTTATTCATTTTTTGTAATATGTATATAATAAAACATAAAGAAAGCTATCAAGTGGCTCTCCTTCAATCTCTCCCCCCCCCCCCCCCCCCCCCCCCCCCCCCCCCCCCCCCCCCAACACCAAAAAAAAAAAAAACTCATTTATTTATTTTATTCTCTCTCTCCCTCTCTCTCTATAATAACTTTGTATGAGGAAAATTTCGTCATACTCTATACGGGGCTCATTTTTTTCATATATATATATATATATTGAGAGAGAGAGAGAGACACACACACACACTAATGGAAACATGAAATTTTATTTGCAATTAATTATTGTCATACTATTCAAACTTCAACTGCATAATTATTGATTTACTATTTACAAGATTTTTTACATGCTGTATCGTTCTGAAAATAATAGGCACGTGGTGGCCATGGGAAAATCTAATAAATTTATGAAGATCATAATATATGGGATTCAGCCAAATTCGGCTTCATAGGTGAACGAGCGGTTGACTGCATAAAATGTCAATGATACCAAATATGTCAGGTTGACTATGAAATTGTTATAATGTCAACGATGTCAAATATTTCAGGTTGACCATGAAATTGTCATCTATTCTCTATGCAATTTGGTATAATTGGGTTTAGGTGACAAAGTCCAAATTGGTTTGATTGGGTTTTAATGCCTAATCAATTTTCGTATAGAAAGTCCAAATTGGGTTATTAACAGGATGTTCATTTGGGTTTTAAAATAGTGTAGTTTTTTCTAGAAAGTCTTTTGGGGCAACAGAACTAGAATATGTCTTCATATGAATCTATTATAGGAAGTTTGTGCATGAGTATCTTTTTAAAAAAATAAATGCTAGTAGTATTCTTAGTCGTAACCAATATTTTAGTTGATATGTTTGATTCATACGTAAAATTCAATTGATACAGACTGTTATGATAAGTATAATAAAAGGAAGTAATTAATTTTAGCGACCCATATTTGATTTCATGACGATACATACCATAAGTGATTGGGTAGTTGGACTCCACGTAGAATTTTAACAAGTCAACTGAAATATTTGGTACACTAAGAAATACATGTAGCACTCTTCACAAAGATAAGAGGGTCATGGCCTACATTTATACCATTCTATGTATCTGTCTTTGCATTAGGTCATTCTTTGGCAAATATATTTTTGTTGTATTTGATGAGGTTAAAAAAAATGATCTTCCAGGATTTCATTAATAAGAGTTTAACAAAGCAGAATACAGATAGAATTTGACAAATTTGTTTTTCTTAGGCTATATAAAGCATTAGCGATGAATCCACCCTTCGGCTCCCTTTCTCCGATCGAGTTCCTCACATATTAGTCTTTCACAAATCATTATTAACATGTTAATCCTTTTCTATAAGTCTTAGTGTTTTACATACCTTTTATGTTATATAAATACCACTTGGTAGTCACTCAAAAGAGAAAACAAACAAGTGGGAGCCATATTTTTTTTGAATAAAGAGCTAATCTTAGTCTGGCTTCGAACTCCAGACCTCCCTTTACCCTAAAATCTTTGCCATCTGAGTTAACTCTGAGTAGAGCCATATTATAAAGAACTAAGAATTTGTAACTTGTAAGACATTTTTGGCTTTCTTTTGACACTCGTTCTCTTTTGCTTTATTTGTAGGGTCTCTTTAATGAAGCACGCAGGCATGGCATTCTACCGATAATAAAATTCAAAAAACATGTACTTAGTCGGGACAACATAATGCCACATATCAAACATCATTTAAATTTGATGGAGGAAGTATGACATTGATCTTTCCTCGGAAGTTAGAAGCCAAAAGAGAACAAAAGAAACAACCAAACAGCTATAGATAAGATATATAGTACATGTACAACTTTGATTCAGAATTCTATTAAGAACACACAAGTTGTTAACAAATGTTGTGGGCATGCAGATTGATTGTTTATTATACATGGGTGTGGGCCCCACCATGATGAATGAAAGTATGGAGGAAGGGATGAAGGAAGGAGCCTATCCTATCCTATCCTCATCGAAGATATGAACAAGTAGGCGCATGCACATTCATTCATGCATGCATGCACTTGTTCAAAAGGACAAAGTCTATATGTATGTTATGGTATATCTTCTATTTTTGTGCCGGCCAAATTCCCCAATCTGGCTTCTTCATTGATGACAACTTGATAAAGGCATGACTCAGTCTCTTGTGGATTCGATCAATATCCAATCATTCTGAGCTGTAACTCCAATCCATTCTTCAAATGTTCTTCTGTTTTACAGCTGTTGCATGCAGTATCTACTTGTCTGAGAGAAAGTATTCTGTACTGAATCAGAGGTAACCATTTCTCTTTTTATAGCTATTTTAATTCCTATAGTAGTACAGTATATACTGAGAAAACTGGGGATTGTTGTCTGTGACACACCAATTACAGTACCTGAAAACATGTTTCCAAAAAGTTGTGTTTTAATCAATATATAGTTTTTAAAGCAATATAATATAGCACGCGTTTTGTTTTGTTTTTGTTTTTTGTTTTTGGATAAAGAAGATGACTGAGTCATCGCATCATTAATGATAATTAATGAAACATAGAAATAGAGATACATAGGAAGCCCCCAAGGCTATATAAAATCAATATGTATAGCACGTGTTAATAAATACATTTTAAAAAGTAATATAAAGAGTATAATGAAAGAGTTATACATGTAATGCACGTAAATTGATAGATTTAAATAAAGTGTATAATGGAAGAGTTAGAGTTGTACGTGCAATGCACGTAAAGTGGTAGATTTACAAATAACACTAAGGTCTTCTCCCATTATAATATTAGAGATTAGAGATTAAGGTTTTTTTTACCCATTAAAAACTTATCTATTTTTTGAACCTGTTTTAGACCTGATCTGACCAGACCTGATATAAAAAATTGAGTAATGCTTCATCCACTATCAAATTCACTATCATTCTCTTTACTATCTTAGGTGGCATACTCCTATTGGAGAGTTCCCACACTTACTCTCTATTCTCCCACCTATTGGAGCGTGTCACCTAAGATAGTGAAGAAAAATGTAGTGAAATTAGTAGTGGGTGTGTAGCATTACTCTTAAAAAATTTGATTTTCCTTTGTCCGGAGATGCCCTGGCACCCAAATGGGCATTTTGTGATTTTCTTTTTTTCTTTTTTATTTATTTAATATTTATTTGTATTTTAAACATACTAGTAATTTCACATGCAATGCACGTTTTGATAAAAAGTTAGAGTTGAACGTGCGATACATGTAAGTTGGTAGTAATCAACACTTGTGATGAATGTCTTAAACGTAAAAAAATTGGAGTTGAACAGGCACTACACGCAATTTTTAAAATTTTTTAATGGAAAAACCTTGAATTGTACGTACGGTGATGTGTTACGAAATAGATTTGGAGTTGCACGTGCGATATACGTATTTGCTTTGTGACAAAAAAATAAAAAATGATTTGTTTGGTGAAGGAAAAAACTTTGATTTACACGCGTGATGCACGTATTAATAAATAGAGTTAGAGTTACACGTGCAACGTATGTGTTTCATTTGTGACAAAAAAATATTAAAAAATTGTTTGTTTGGTTACAAACTCAAAGTGACAAAGTGACAAACTCTCCCGTTAATTGTAGTAGATTTAATTTATAGCAAAACTCTTTTTTTCCCACTTTTTATTGCTTAAGTGTTGCTTAAGTCTTTTTAAGCAAAATCAGAGCCCGACTGTTAGGAAATTATTTCTCCTAGAAGATCTTGTTGATTTTTAAACACAATTAATACAAACCACTAAGGAAATACTAGATCACACAAATCACACAAATCACATAAGAATTGTCCCGGTTGAGGCTTTCGATTTAATTCCCGGGGAGGAAGAACCGAGATGTTATTCAACTAGAGAAAATACAAGAATATTACAATTCTCACCATGACCCTCTCTCAAGCCTAAATGGAACTAATTGCTGTTTACAATGAAGAAATCTCTCACCTTTTAGATGAATTACCCTCTTCTTCTATTTCACACTCAATAGAATCATCACTCGTGGAGCCGTTACAATTGATTATATAAAGATTTAGAGAAACCCTAGTTTGATATACTTGATACACTAACCATCTGATTTACACTGAAGAAATAACCATACGTTGAGAGCCGTACGATCTAACTTGAAGATGAAGTTGGACGTCTCACGAATTCCAAGACCTGACCCAAAACCTGCACACCTGGGAGTCGTCGTCAACTTCACAAGATTGCGGTCGACCGCAATCACTCAAAGACAAACCCGAGGGTGTGACAGTCAACTATCCACCTCTCTGTTGCTGCTGCTAGTGGTTGTTGCTTATCTTTTATTTCTTCAAGCTTCAGTCCGATCCTCTCATCGCTTCATCGTCTTCTCATTGAACATGTTTGAAACAATGCCTGAAAGGATGAAATTTTTCTGAAAAAAAGAAATGTTGAAAGTGGAAAGCGATAAATATGGACACGTGTACTGCACATGGTTAACCTGTTTATAACTAAGACTTTTGCAGGATCTCCAGGACTCGTAGAGACAAGGGGTATGATGACGAGGAGGTAGCCTTCTTTGCGTTTTGGCACTTGAATGACCTTCCACCAAGAATTTTTTGGAATTTTCCCGAAATAGGCCACTTTTTGAAACTAATTCTCAAAATAGAGCACTTTTGAAACTAATTTCCAAAATAGATTACTCGCAAGACCGAACTGCAGTCTCTTCAGTAGCGTGGTCGCAGTTCCCTACTACGGCCTACATACATACAAAAAAGTCTAGATTACAAAACTTGGTTTAAAATTTCTCAAATCCAAGAAAGTCCATGGGAGATATAATGCAGCCTCGATAATACGGACGCCGCAGTTGAGAACTGCGGCCTCCGTTAACTAGGAACGACTACAGATGCTCTAATGTGCAATAAATCTAAAACTTCCAAAAAAAATAAAATAACGGATGTCGCATTTGTCAACTGCGGCCTACGTATTATTGAGGTTGTACCCAACTGCGGCCTCAGTTATATTTTTCTTGAACTTTCTTGGACTTGAGAAATTTTAAACCGAGTTTTGGAATCTGGATTTCTTTCTTTGGTATGTATGTAGGTCACAGTACGGAATTGTGACCACGTTAACGAAGATGCTGCAGTTCAATACTACAAGTGGTCTATTTTGAAAATTAGTTTCGAAAGTAGGTTTATTTTGAAAATTAGTTTCAAAAGGTAGCCTATTATGGAAAAAAAAACTGATTTTTGGGGGGGGGGGGGGGGGGGGGGGTTTCTCCTGTTTACTTTGTTATGCTGTGAGAAATGTTTGCTTAGAAAATCTGTATTCGTTTAAGTTAAAAAATGGGTATATGACAATTTTGAAAATAGCAAATAGCGAAAACGCTGTAGTGTCTATATTCAAAAAATGGATTTTTTTTAACGAAACGAAAGATAATATAGTGTTTGAAGATCTGCGTAAAAAAAAATATATATCTTGTGAAGGACGGCAGATCAGATCTGTCGTCTCGGAATTTTTAAAAAAATATATAAATTGTGAAGACGGCACATCATGTGCCGTCCAACAAACATAAGATGATTGTTTTACTTTTTTTTAAAAATAATCCGGACGGGATATCATATTCCATCCAACCATTTACCAAAAAAAATTAGATCAGATGACATATCATTAGCCGTCCGACTATAAAACAGTAAATCATCTTCCGATTTTCAAAATATGGATAAATCCATTTCGTCTTCCAAATTTAGCCGTCTCCTATTTATTCTAAACTCAAAATATGGATATATAGACCACGACTGCAGATGGCTACAGATGCTCTTACCCCTCTCAAAGCTGTTGACAGTTTTTTTACTTCCACTTTTCCTCTTCCGGTTTTTCTTTTTATAGACTATTAGTCTGGAATTTGTTAGTTTATCTTCTTATTATTGAAACATGCCAGTTATTCACTTTTTCTAAAACAAATTACAAAAAAACTAGAGAAATGAGGCTGATCGATCACTGGATATTGGATGTGTAGCCTTGCAAATGTGTAAAGAGTGCTTAGTTTTTTTATTTGACCTGAAGAAAATACTTGAAATTAAGCAAGCATGTCTTTTATGAGTACCAAGTGACCAAAATGGCCACCCTTCATGTAAGCAAACATTGTAAAAACAAGCTCATGTAGCATTTTCTTTGCTTTATTTCATTTCACATTAGTTGAAATCTAGTATAGCTTCAAATTTACTTATGACACACATTCATTCCGAATTTACTTCAACGGAGGAATCCCATAGATCGGGGTCATATTCGCGTTGAACAATCCGAAGTTCTTCCACTCTCCATCCCTCAAGTTTTCGTTAAACAGATTGTACACGTACGTTTCAATCTGCCCGATATTTGGCCTCAACGGAGTCCCTTCATTCGACAAAACATGGTTCGCCAAACCCCACACGTAATTCTTCGCATTTTCCATGCTTCCGATTCTGTCCTCGCTGTCTGAAGGCCATCCTGTCTCCCTCACCACCACCCTCACATTCGCCCCTCCGACCTTTTCCAATGCAGAGTGAAAAACGTCGATTACAGCATCAAACAAGAACAAAGGAGAGTAAGCAGCAAAGTTACTAGACTTAGTATTGCTTTTTATGTCAAGTCTTCCATATGTGTAGTATTTGTGAGGGTAATTCATGATAAAGAGTGGGGAATCATGGTAGGCCAAGAACTTTACCATTGGTGCCATGTAGATTCCGGAAATTGAGCTGTTTTGGAAGGTTCCCTCCGCGTCGGGCAAAAACTGGTAGTCCCTAAGGACATGCCAGTTAACTTCGGTGGTGATTTTGATCTGGTTTTGGAGATTGCGACTGATGAGGACTGCATGCAAGTTTTTTTTTTTTTTGAAAATAAAGTGACCGAAGTCACCGATCTCATTAATGATAAATTAACGGGATTACAAAAGTCTTACATCATCTTAACCATCATACTGTGCTCGTCGGCGACTGCGTGCAAGTTGGTGATTGCTCGGAATACATCCTGTAAGGAACAAATTGAATAGGATTACACTTAGTTTTAAATTTCAGATGAAAAAGAACACCAAACTCGTTCTTAATAAGAATTCAACGAAACAGTCTACAATGGTAGCTTATAAGTTCACCTTTGCAGAGTTCTCGTTGATCACATCATCATGCCCAACGACAATGTAGCGGAATTTTACTTGGCCGACATGGGGTTCAATATTTTGAATGAACCAATCATCAGCGTAAACAAGTTCTGCAGAGATTGCATAGACATCTTGATTTGGGATGCCAACAGTGAGTTGTACATTAGATCCCTGCAGAGCTCGGAACACCCTCTGATCAGGCGCATAAATTCTCATCCGACCAAACTGGTAACGATCAAACAAACGGGCAGCGTCCTCAGGTGGCGGCAAGTCTGTAGCTAGTCGACCGTGACACACTCCAAGATTTTTTGCAGCTAGAAAAATATTATAACAGCATAACAATCCCTCAAATATGTGTACAATCAATTCTAAAATTTTAGAGAGCTGATGAATTAGACTATAATAATTAAACTAGCTAGATTTAGATCAGAACCTGCTTGTTTAAGCTGAAAGACTGACAAAGTAGCAAACAAAACAAGATAAAACAGTGAAATTGTATCCATCTGCAAGAATAAACAAGAACTGAATACTGATTATAATGAAAGAAGAATTAGTCGCAACAGAACTGCGTGTCAAACCTTTTCGCTTGTTAGATATCACTGTCAAAAGAACATATTGTCATATATATATATATATATATATATCGCAGCAATTTATTGCCAACGGAAAACTATCTCTTCCGCGAGCTCATTCAAGTGGCATGACTGTGCATGCTCATCTTCTCGCTAAAGAAGAAGAATTGTGTCAAATACTGAATACAAATCAAGGAAGAATTAATAATTTTCTGCACAATCCTTTGTAAGAATTCGTTAGGTAACTAACCCCGTCTTTTGTGGTCCCGAGGGGTTCTTTTAGCTATTTTGAGAGCTAGTCTTTTGTCACTTACTGGCAGATATTATTGTACTTGTTTTTCAGTTAGATTGTAGGCTGTTTCATGCATGGGTTGTAATATTTTATACTCTTTGTTTCGTTAATTGTTCATTAATGAAACAAGTGACCTGGGTCACTTTTATTTCAAAAAACAAAAAAAAAAACAAACCCCGTCTTTGTTAATAAATAGCTTGCATGCTATATTGATGCTTCAAACATCTTTATGTGACCAACTGATTTAATTTTTACAGAGATATACATGTAATCTAACTAAAGTAATACGACAAAGCAGGAAAAATAGAAGGTATCAAAACAAAAGAACGGAAGAAAACCAACTTTAATTCAACAAATTTTAAAGACCCGATTGACTCCAATATCTTCTTGCAACTCTATATACGATTTATTCCATCACTAAACTGAGATTCATACTAGTGCATCTCGCAGTGAACCTCCAAACCGGATTACCAGCAGTGAGATCAACCACACCAAATTGTCCTGCGCTCACTGCAGCGTAGAATTTCCCCTGCATTGCTACGGGCAGTGATGCAAGTGGTGGCAGCCAGCTACCGGACGAGCCAATGCATGTCGTCTCTGCATGCAACTCCTGTACGAAGATCTTGTAGTTGTGCATATCAACTAGACCAAGAATGTCTGGTCCTAGGCCGGCCCAGTCGCGCCACTGCGGGTCGTTGGTGCTGGGTTTGAGTACAATCCATTTTTTGGTGAATTCTTCACACTACTAACTTGTTTTTTTTTTTTTGTTTTTTTTTTTCTCTGTGAGTTAGAACTTTTGTTTTGTTGTTTTCTTATTAAGAAAAAAAACAATTCTGTGATTTTGGGGATGATGGAAAGAAGTGAATGAGGAATGGTTATAGTAGTTGAGTTTGTTGTGGAAGATGAGAAATTATTTGCTGTCAGAGAGGATGATCCATATCAACCGGGATATCCTAAGCCTTGTCAAAGGTGATTTGAACATATCCTGTAATAGCACCGTCACATTTACCCGATACCCGGACCTAGCATTGGACCGGAACCGACCCGAAATAGAACCGATCCGGACCCGGACCCAGACCCGTTAAAAAATACCCCCAAAATATGAAATTTGAATAATAGAGTTATAGGGATATACATGTAAACAATAATTGTTGTAGATATATTGTAAATATAATATTTATTCATGTACTTAAGTGTAAATATAATATTTAAATGCAGATTAACAACTTATGCATTTTCTACTAGCTTTTCTATAAAATAAAACTATATCAAGAATAATATACGATAAAAAAATAACAATAATATGAATACTACAAACTTTCAAGTATTTCACATATAATGTCTATTTTTATTTAATTTTATATACAATGCATAATTTCTCTATCTATAAATTTTAACACTCATTTCAAATTACTTACATGAATATTCTTTTTAAAAAACTCATACATAAATATATATGATGTATACATAAATAAAAACATGCATATCTGAAAAATTGATTCATTCCCATCAAGCCAAAGCACTTGGGCTTGAGCCTGGTCTGAATTTTCCTCGGATCTAAAAATTTGAGTCTGAGCTTTACTCGAAATGAAGATTATTAGCTCAAGCCGCTAATTATTGGGTTGAATCTAGGCAGACCCGGATCGGGTTCAGGCCAATTACCGTCATTAGTGAAAACCTTTAACCAATTTTACCTCCGCCTCGCTATTTCTCTATCTACTTATAACTTTACTCTTATTCATTTTTTGTAATATGTATATAACAAAACACAAAGAAAGCTATCAAGTGGCTCTCCTTCAATCCCCCAAAAATTAAAGACCCAGATCTAACCTCACAAAATACATCCCCCCCACCACAAAAAAAAACTACTCCTTTATTTATTTTATTCTCTCTCTCCCTCTCTCTCTATAATAACTTTGTATGAGGAAAATTTCCCCATACTCTATATGAGGCTCATTTTTCTCATATATATATATATATATATATATATATATATATAGACACACACTAATGGAAACATGAAATTTTATTTGCAACTAATTATTGTCATACTATTCAAATTTCAACTGTATAATTGTTAATTTACTATTTATAAAACTTTTTATATGCTGTATCGTTCTGAAAACAGTAGACACGTGGCCACGGGAAAATCTAATAAATTTATAAAGATCATAATATATGGGATTCAGCCAAATTCGGCTTCATAGGTGAACGAGCAGTTGACTGCATAAAATGTCAATGATATCAAATATGTCAGGTTGACTATGAAAGTGTTATAATGTCAACGATGTCAAATATTTCAGGTTGACCATGAAATTGTCATCTCTTCTCTCTTTTTTTAACTAAAAATTGCAGACATCATGTCTTACGTAATTATTGACTTTTTACAATTGCTTTTTTTACAATAGGAGATTAATTGTTGTGTTCTTCACGAGTAGCAAAGTTGAATTTTCTTCCAATAAGTAAAGAAAAAAATGGAATTTGGTATAATTGGGTTTAGGTGACAAAGTCCAAATTGGTTTGATTGGGTTTTAATGCCTAATCAATTTTCGTATAGAAAGTCCAAATTGGGTTATTAACAGGATGTTCATTTGGGTTTTTAAAATAGTAGTTTTTTATAGAAAGTCTTTTGGGGCAACAGAACTAGAATGTCTTCATATGAATCTATTATAGGAAGTTTGTGCATGAGTATCTTTTTAAAAAATAAATGCTACTAATATTCTTAGTCGTAACCAATATTTTAGTTGATGTGTTGAATTTATACGTAGAATTCAATTGACTGTTATGATAAGTATAATAAAAGGAAGTAATTAATTTTACCCATATTTGATTTCATGATGGTACATACCATAAGTGATCGGGTAGTTGGACTTCACGTAGAATTTCAATACATCAACTGAAATATTTGGTACACTAAGAAATACATGTAGCACTCTTCAGAAAGATAACATGGTCATGGCCTACAT
The DNA here is from genome assembly GCA_017893485.1 of Hemerocallis citrina. Lineage (NCBI taxonomy): Eukaryota > Viridiplantae > Streptophyta > Magnoliopsida > Asparagales > Asphodelaceae > Hemerocallis > Hemerocallis citrina. The sequence continues at coordinate 463,948,192 of CM030358.1, read as the reverse complement.
TTATACCATTCTATGTATCTGTCTTTGCATTAGGTCGTTCTCTTTGGCAAATATATTTTTGTTGTATTTGATGAGGTTAAAAAAAATGATCTTCCAGGATTTCATTAATTTCATTAATAAGAGTTTAACACCAAGTCTATGTACAGGTGTTTGAACGATGGAGGAGTGCGAAATTTTAATTCTGATCGTATTTGGAGTATAGGGGCTCCCCTTAAGGTCAAAGTGTTCCTCTGGTTGGTGTATCACGACGCTATCCTCTGTAAGTCCAATCTACAGAAGAGGAATATAATCCCAAATTCTATCTGCGATAGGTGCCAGCAGGAAGACGAGGATACCAATCATTTGTTGTTTCGGTGCTCGAGAGCGAGTATTGTCTGGGACATGGTGGTTTTAGATTTTGGGGGGATAGGGAAACCTAGGTCATTCTTAGATGTGTGAGGAAACAGCAGAATAATTAGGGATAGGAAAGAGTGCACACAACAGTGGGATACATTAATAGCTGCAACTATATGGGGGTTGTGGTTGGACCGAAATGATTTCAACTTTCATAAGATTAATCACTCATTGTCATTCTTGTTGCATAAAATTTATTCAACCATTCATGACTGGAATGTATTCACAGGTGGAAAGAAGAAATTGCGTTTAGGAGGTGAGGCATAGAGTGAGGAAGCTTTTCAGGATCGATTAGTGGACAGAGCCGTAGGATGTTCCTTTGTTGTTTTTGGCTCCAACCTTTTGATGTATCGGTTTGATGGAGGGGATTATCTTTTGTTGTTTTGGTTATCACTCTGTTGAGTGATGGTTTGTAATATGGAGACTGATGTACTGTCGTTCGATATTTTGTGTTTCGTTAATTCTCCGTTAATGAAGCGATGAAGTTAGTCATCTTTTATCAAATAAATAAATAAATAAATAAAAGTTTAACAAAGCAGAATACAAATAGAATTTGACAAATTTGTTTTTCTTTAGCTATATAAAGCATTAGCCATGAATCCACCTGTAGGCTCCCTTTCTCCGATCGAGTTCCTCACATATTAGTCTTTCACAAATCATTATTAACATGTTAGTCCTTTTCTATAAGTCTTAGTGTTTTACATACCTTTTCTGTTATAAATACTACTTGGTAGTCACTCAAAAGAGAAAACAAACAAGTGGGAGCCATATTTTTTTGAATAAAAGAGCTAAGTCTTAGTCTGGCTTCGAACTCCAGACCTTCCTATACTCTAAGAGGGTATTTGGTATGCGGATTGGAGAATTTCCTGCAATTAGTGGATTCCCAGAAATATGAGATAGTGAATGAAGATTTTCGAAAATGTTGCAATACGGTGTTTGGTATACGACATTACATGTCTGGAAATACTTTATTACTGTATTTGGTATAGAACAATTCATTCCCATCAATCCATCTCTATAGTAGACATTACCGAAAATACTCTTTTGGCTTTATTTAAAAATAAATAAATATAAAAATTATCTAATTTAGTAATTGATGTATATGCATGCATGTGCAAAAGCAATACTGATATGTATCTAATTGGGTAGGGAAGCAATTTTGTTTCCATAAATGTATCAACACATTCAGGTTTTGAGACCCTCAAAGCCTTCCATAGTCACCTCTGAAAAATGAAAATAGTGGTGGGCTGTTCAATTCTTCTTTGTACCACTAAGCACTGATCTTGAAATAACCCATTCTGCCATTCACAGTTATCCTCTTACTCACTGTGATCTCAAATTTTGATTGAGATCTATTCCTAATTTAAGTTTAACTTATGAGTTTCATGAATTAATTGTGAGTTATCAGTCTATTCGGAAAAAATATGTAATGTCATAAATTACTTCGTTAATGTTCTTGTTGCGGATTTTTTAAATAATGCATCTATTCCTCATTCTGTCTTCAAATTGTGAATGATATTTATTCTCGATCAAGTTTAAATCGAGAATCAAGGTCTAATAGTTTGCAATCTTTGTGAATGACACATGACTGCATATTAACAAACAAATCGTGAATCACTTGGCAATTATTATATTGACAAATTTTTTTGAATAATCATAAATATCATAGAATACAAGGTGCCATAGGAAAAAAAATAGACAACGAAATCAACCAAGGCCTCAAGAAAAATATGGGGGGGGAAATGAGTACGCTGGACTTTTTTGATAATTGGATAAGTGAGGGTGATCGGTATGCTCTCTCACCGAAACTAGGGATGGGGTTGACGACGGGAGAACGACGAACAGGGAGGTCGCCGGAAATGGCCGGAGGAAGGTGGGGAAGACAGATGAACAGTGGGTCTTAGGATTTGGGTGGAATTCAGAAATCTGGAGGATGTTTTGGGTATGCAATAATCTCATACATTTTTCATGTGGAGGAATTCACAAATTCCAATGTTTATCCTTCCAAACTAATTATTTTGATAACCCTGGAAATTTAAGATTATTTACAAAACTATACATATGTCTTACCAAATCAGGTAATCAAGAGGGTAATCCTAGATTTCCTTATACATTACCGCGTACCAAACGCCCCCTAAAATCTTTGCCATCTGAGTTAACTCTGAGTAGAGCCATATTATAAAGAACTAAGAATTTGTAACTTGTAAGACCATCTCCAACCACGCTAGCCATCTCTCTATATTAGCCAAAATAGCTAGTTTAAAGATAAAGATATGCTCCAACGGGACTCGCCAAATCACTCGCCAAAATAGATTTGGCAGATTCACTCGCTAGATCTAGCGAGTTTCAAACGCTCGCTAAACTAAAAAAAAATTGCGATCTGAAAATAATCGCGAAAATTGCGTACTGAAAATTAATCGCGATCTAAAAAATTGCGATCGTGAAAATAATAGCGATCTGAAAATTCGAGTACTGAAAATTGCGATCGCGATCTGAAATCCTTGCGCAATCTGAAAATCTTGTGAAATCCTTGCGCTGTCTGAAAATCTTCACAAGATCTGATCTGAAAATCTTGTGAGATCGAAATGGCAGGAAATTTCGAAAGAGATATCGCAAGGACTTCACAAGATCTGATCTGAAAATCTTGTAAAATCCTTGGGCGATCTTGTGATTTGAGCTCACAGGAAGTTTTGTTTTGTTTTTGGGTAGATAGGGTTTTTTTTGCTTTGGGCTTGGGCTTTTTCATTTTTTTTAATATATTTTTTAATAGCTTGGATTTTTCTTTTGGGTTTGGACTTTGTATTTTATTTTTATTTAATTTTGGGTTTTAAATTATCAGTAATTAGTCAAAATAGATAGCATGGTTGGAGTGTGAGCTTTTTTTGCTAGCCAAATTATCTATTTATTATCTATTTTGGCTATTCTAACTAGCCAAAATAGCTAGCGTGGTTGGAAATGCTCTAAGACATTTTTGGCTTTCTTTTGACACTCGTTCTCTTTTGCTGTATTTTACGTTACGTTATCATTTATTTGTAGGGTCTCTTTAATGAAACACTCCGGCATGGCGTTCTACCGATAATAAAATTCAAAAAACATGTACTTAGTTGGGACAACATAATGCCACATATCAAACATCATTTAAATTTGATGGAGGAAGTATGACATTGATCTTTCCTCGGAAGTTAGAAGCCAAAAGAGAACAAAAGAAACAACCAAACAGCTATAGATAAGATATAGTACATGTACAACTTTGATTCAGAATTCTATATATTAAGAACACACAAGTTGTTAACAAATGTTGTTGGGCATGCAGATTGATTGTTTATTATACATGGGTGTGGGCCCCACCATGATGAATGAAAGTATGGAGGAAGGAATGAAGGAAGGAGCCTATCCTATCCTATCCTCATCGAAGATATGAACAAGTAGGCGCACATTCATTCATGCATGCATGCACTTGTTCAAAAGGACAAAGTCTATATGTATGTTATGGTATATCTTCTATTTTTGTGCCGGCCAAATTCCCCAATCTGGCTTCTTCATTGATGACAACTTGATAAAGGCATGACTCAGTCTCTTGTGGATTCGATCAATATCCAATCATTCTGAGCTGTAACTCCAATCCATTCTTCAAATATTCTTCTGTTTTACAGCTGTTGCATGCAGTATCTACTTGTCTGAGAGAAAGTATTCTGTACTGAATCAGAGGTAACCATTTCTCTTTTTATAGCTATTTTAATTCCTATAGTAGTACAGTATATACTGAGAAAACTGGGGATTGTTGTCTGTGACACACCAATTACAGTACCTGAAAACATGGTTCCAAAAAGTTGTACAAAGCAGGGCTTAACACTGTTTAACACCTTAAGTGTCGTTTAAGTAACTAGTATTTAACAGTTTTAATCAATATATGGTTTTTAAAGTAATATAATATAGTTAAGTGTCGTTTAAGTAACTAGTATTTAACAGTTTTAATCAATATATGGTTTTTAAAGTAATATAATATAGCACGCGCTTTGTTTTTTTTGTTTTTTTTCTATTTTTTTGTTTTTTTTTTGTTTTTGTTTTTTTGTTTTTTTTGATAAAGAAGATGACCGAGTCATCGCTTCATTAATGATAATTAACGAAATATAGAAATAGAGATACATAGCAAGCCCGAAGGCTATATAAAATCAACTTATATAGCACGTGTTAATAAATACATTTTAAAAAGTAATATAAAGAGTATAATGAAAGAGTTTAAGTTATACATGTAATACACGTAAATTAGTAGATTTAAATAAATTGTATAATGAAAGAGTTAGAGTTGTACGTGCAATGCACGTAAAGTGGTAGATTTATAAATGACACTAAGGTTTATAAATGACACTAAGGCCTTCTCCTATTATAATATTAGAGATTAGAGATTAAGGTTTTTTTACCCATTAAAAACTTATCTATTTTTTGAACCGGTTTTAGACCTGATCTGACCAGACCTGATATCAAAAATTGAGTAATGCTTCATCCACTATCAAATTCACTATCATTCTCTTCACTATCTTAGGTGACATACTCCTATTGGAGAGTTCACACACTTACTCTCTATTCTCCAGCATATTGGAGTGTGCCACCTAAGATAGTGGAGAGAAATGCAGTGAAATTGGCAGTGAGTGTATAGCATTACTCTTAAAAATTTTCATTTTCCTTTGTTCAGAGATGACCTGGCACCCAAATGGGCATTTTGTGATTTTCTTTTTTTCCTTTTTATATATTTAATATTTATTTGTATTTTAAACATACTAGTAATTTCATGTGCGATGCACGTTTTGATAAAAAGTTGGAGTTGAACGTGCGATACATGTAAGTAAGTAGTAATCAGCACTTGTGATGAATGTCTTAAACGTAAAAAAATTGGAGTTGAACGGGCACTACACGCAATTTTTTAAATTTTTTGAAGGAAAAACCTTGAATTGTACGTACGGTGATGTGTTACGAAATAGATTTGGAGTTGCACGTGCGATGTACGTATTTGCTTTGTGACAAAAAAATAAAAAATGATTTGTTTGGTGAAGGAAAAAACTTTGATTTACACACGTGATGCACGTGTTAATAAATAGAGTTAGAGTTACACGTGCAACGTATGTGTTTCATTTGTGACAAAAAAATATTAAAAAATTGTTTGTTTGGTTACAAACTCAAAGTGACACAGTGACAAACTCTCCCATTAATTGTAGTAGACTTAATTTATAGCAAAACTCTTTTTTTCCCACTTTTTATTGCTTAAGTGTTGCTTAAGTCTTTTTAAGCAAAATTAGAGCCCGACTGTTAGGAAATTATTTCTCCTAGAAGATCTTGTTGATTTTTAAACACGATTAATACAAACCACTAAGGAAATACTAGATCACACAAATCACAAAAATCACATAAGAATTGTCCCGGTTGAGGCTTTCGATTTAATCCCCGGGGAGGAAGAACCGAGATGTTAGCTAGAGAAAATATAAGAATATTACAATTCTCACCATGACCCTCTCTCAAGCCTAAATGAAACTAATTGCTGTTTACAATGAAGAAATCTCTCACCTTTCAGATGAATTACTCTCTTCTTTTATTTCACACTCAATAGAATCATCACTCTTGGAGCCGTTACAATTGATTATATAGAGATTTAGAGAAACCCTAGTTTGATATACTTGATACACTAACCATCTGATGTACACTGAAGAAATAACCATACGTTGAGAACCGTACGATCTAACTTGAAGATGAAGTTGGACGTCTCACGAATTCCAAGACCTGACCCAAAACCTGCACACCTGGGAGTCGTCGTCAACTTCACAAGATTGCGGTCGACCGCAATCACTCAAAGACAGACCCGAGGGTGTGACAGTCAACTGTCCACCTCTCTGTTGCTGCTGCTAGTGGTTGTTGCTTATCTTTTATTTCTTCAAGCTTCAGTCCGATCCTCTCATCGCTTCATCGTCTTCTCATTGAACCTGTTTGAAACAATGCCTGAAAGGATGAAAATTTTCTAAAAAAAAGAAATGTTGAAAGTGGAAAGCGATAAATATGGACACGTGTACTGCACATGGTTAACCTGTTTATAACTAAGACTTTTGCAGGATCTCCAGGACTCGTAGAGACAAGGGGTATGATGACGAGGAGGTAGCCTTTTTTGCGTTTTGGCACTTGAATGACCTTCCACCAAGGATTTTTTGGAATTTTCCCGAAATAGGCCACTTTTTGAAACTAATTCTCAAAATAGAGCACTTTTGAAACTAATTCCCAAAATAGATTACTCGCAAGACCGAACTGCAGTCTCTTTAGTAACGTGGTCGCAGTTCCCTACTACGGCCTACATACATACAAAAAAGTCTAGATTACAAAACTTGGTTTAAAATTTCTCAAGTCCAAGAAAGTCCATGGGAGATATAATGCAGCCTCGATAATACGGACGCCGCAGTTGAGAACTGCGGCCTCCGTTAACTAGGAACGACTACAGATGCTCTAATGTGCAATAAATCTAAAACTTCCACACAAAAAAATAACAGATGTCGCATTTGTCAACTGCGGCCTCAGTTATATTTTTCTTGAACTTTCTTGGACTTGAGAAATTTTAAACCGAGTTTTGGAATCTGGATTTCTTTCTTTGGTATGTATGTAGGTCACAGTACGGAATTGTGACCACGTTACGAAGATGCTGCAGTTCAATACTACAAGTGGTCTATTTTAGATATTAGTTTTGAAAGTAGGTTTATTTTGAAAATTAGTTTCAAAAGGTAGCCTATTATGGAAAAAAATCTGATTTTTGGGGGGTCTTTCTCCTGTTTACTTTGTTATGTTGTGAGAAATGTTTGCTTAGAAAATCTGTATTCGTTTAAGTTAAAAAATGGGTATATGACAATTTTGAAAATAGCAAATAGCGAAAACGCTGTAGTGTCTATATTCAAAAAATGGATTTTTTTTTTAACGAAACGAAAGATAATATAGTGTTTGAAGATCTGTGTTAAAAAAAAAAATTATATCTTGTGAAGGACGGCAGATCAGATCTGCCGTCTCGGAATTTTTAAAAAAATATATAAATTGTGAAGGACGGCACATCATGTGCCGTCCAACAAACATAAGATGATTGTTTGACTTTTTTTTAAAAATAATCCGGACGGGATATCATATCCCATCCAACCATTTACCAAAAAAAATTAGATTAGATGACATATCATTAGCCGTCCGACTATAAAACAGTAAATCATCTTCCGATTTTCAAAATATGGATAAAGCCATTTCGTCTTCCAAATTTAGCCGTCTCCTATTTATTCCAAACCCAAAATATGGATATATAGACCACGACTGCAGATGGCTACAGATGCTCTTACCCCTCTCAGAGCTGTTGACAGTTTTTTTACTTCCACTTTTCCTCTTCCGGTTTTTCTCTTTATAGACTATTAGTCTGGAATTTGTTAGTTTATCTTCTTATTATTGAAACATGCCAGTTATTCACTTTTTCTAAAAAAAATTACAAAAAAACTAGAGAAATGAGGCTGATCACTGGATATTGGATGTGTAGCCTTGCAAATGTGTAAAGAGTGCTTAGTTTTTTTATTTGACCTGAAGAAAATACTTACAATCAAGCATGTCTTTTATCTCGCTCTCCGGGGCCGGATCTTCGTTCGGGAGCCCATCAGGGCTTCTCGGCTAGCACCAGCCTCTCGCCGGCTGTTCCTGTTGTTATGTGTCCTGTGTTAGCTATTATCTATTCATTGTTGAACTTTTATCGTTTTGTTATAGTTTTACGTCTTGTAAGACCTATCATGTAATTAGACTTTTTGATTGAATTATAGATTGGCTGGAGCCTTTTGGCTCTATCCGTATCATCAAAAAAAAAAGCAGGTCTTTTATGAGTACCAAGTGACCAAAATGGCCACCCTTCATGTAAGCAAACATTGTAAAAACAAGCTCATGTAGCATTTTCTTTGCTTTATTTCATTTCACATTAGTTGAAATCTAGTATAGCTTCAAATTTACTTATGACACACATTCATTCCGAATTTACTTCAACGGAGGAATCCCATAGATCGGAGTCATATTCGCGTTGAACAATCCGAAGTTCTTCCACTCTCCATCCCTCAAGTTTTCGTTAAACAGATTGTACACGTACGTTTCAATCTGCCCGATATTTGGCCTCAACGGAGTCCCTTCATTCACAAAACATGGTCTGCCAAACCCCACACGTAATTCTTCGCATTTTCCATGCTTCCGATTCTGTCCTCACTGTCCGAAGGCCATCCTGTCTCCCCCACCACCACCCTCACATTCGCCCCTCCGACCTTCTCCAATGCAGAGTGAAAAACGTCGATTACAGCATCAAACAAGAACAAAGGAGAGTAAGCAGCAAAGTTACTAGACTTAGTATTGCTTTTTATGTCAAGTCTTCCATATGTGTAGTATCTGTGAGGGTAATTCATGACAAAGAGTGGGGAATCATGGTAGGCCAAGAACTTTACGATTGGTGCCATGTAGATTCCGGAAATTGAGCTATTTTGGAAGGTTCCCTCCGCGTCGGGCAAAAACTGGTAGTCCCTAAGGACATGCCAGTTAACTTCGGTGGTGATTTTAATCTGGTTTTGGAGATTGCGACTGATGAGGACTGCGTGCAAGTTGGAGATTGCTCGGAATACATCCTGAAAGCAACAAATTGAATAGGATTACACTTTGTTTTAAATTTCAGAAGAAAAAGAACACCAAACTCGTTCTTAATAAGAATTCAACGAAACAGTCTACAATGGTAGCTTATAAGTTCACCTTTGCAGAGTTCTCGTTGATCACATCATCGTGCCCAACGACAATGTAGCGGAATTTTACTTGGCCGACATGGGGTTCAATATTTTGAATGAACCAATCATCAGCGTAAACAAGTTCTGCAGAGATTGCATAGACATCTTAATTTGGGATGCCAACAGTGAGTTGTACATTAGATCCCTGCAGAGCTCGGAACACCCTGTGATCAGGCGCATAAAGTCTCATCCGACCAAACTGGTAACGATCAAACAAACGGGCAACGTCCTCAGGTGGCGGCAAGTCTGTAGCTAGTCGACCGTGACACACTCCAAGATTTTTTGCAGCTAGAAAAATATTATAACAGCATAACAATCCCTCAAAAATGTATACAATCAATTCTAAAATTTTAGAGAGCTGATGAATTAGACTATAATAATTAAAGTAGCTAGATTTAGATCAGAACCTGCTTGTTTAAGCTGAAAGATTGACAAAGAAGCAAACAAAACAAGATAAAACAGTGAAATTGTATCCATCTGCAAGAATAAACAAGAACGGAATACTGATTATAATGAAAGAAGAATTAGTCGCAACAAAACTGCGTGTCAAACCTTTTCGCGTGTTAGATATCACTGTCAAAAGAACATATTGTCATATATATATATATATATAGAGTTAGTCTATTAAGAGATGGAGAGCTGAGCTCCTTATCTGAGCTGGGAGTGATTAGCCGTCTGATCAAACTTGATGAAGATCGGACGGCTGATCTCTCTTCCGCTCTCTCTTCAGATTTTAAGAGGGGTAAAAGGGGTATACCCCTTATCTCAAAGCCAGATCTGGCTATACCCTTCGATTCCTTATCGATTAAGCCTACGAAAATCTTATCTCTTCTCTCCCGCTCTCTCTCTCGTTCCAAACCCTAATCTGAGCTCTCTCCCGCTCTCGAATCCCGCTCTCGATCTGCTTGGATTCCTCTCTTTGGATTCCTCTCTTCTCTTCTCACCCTATCTGAAGAGAAGACGGCACCTTCGAAACCCTAATCACGGCACCTTCGAAACCCTAATCGAAGGTCTCTTCGAAACCCTAATCGCCACCTTCGCTCCTCTCCCGCTATCTTTCTTCACTCACCCGTGACAAACCCTACTAGTGCGACCGATCGCAGTACCTGTGCTTCGATCATCTTCAGATCGATTTGTGCTTCGCTCATCCTCAGATCGTTTTGTTCGATTGCCGTGAGCTGCACCTTAACATTGCACTTGAGAGTTCGTTCTCTTCTTCCTGACGGAGGACCGATACTGCGACAAGGGTTTAAATTTCTCACCTTGAATTGAAATTTTATTTCCTTCATAGATGCTTCTAGGTTGTTGTTATATTCTTCGAGCTTAAATTATGCTATGTTAATATTCGCACTAGTATTCGGACTAGTACATTTAGATTAGCAAATAATATTCGTACTGGTATATGGAATTTTTAGATGTGGACATGACACATGCATATAAGCACACAAAATCCATGTAATATTTAGTCTAGTTTTTGTTTATTTCGAGACTTGCTTCAATCACTGCTAATAGGACTTGACACATGCATATAAGTGATTATTAGTAGTATTATTATTATTAGTCCATGTAAATTTTCTTCCATGTAATTTTTCTTTTACTGTTTCTTTTGTTTAGTATTATTATTATTATTATTATTATTATTATTATTATTATTATGAGATAAGTGATTATTAGTAGTCATGAACAGAATAGTTCATGAGTCATCAATGATCTTCTTGTTACCGTAGTTACAGCACGACGCGCTCATTATTCGGCCGATTCCTCTTCATCAGCAAAATACCCTTTACCATCATCATCTCCTTGAACGGAAAGCCAAATACAGGGGAGACTATAGTCGATTTTTTTTTATGCTCGAACACCGGGTGTGAGATACAATACCACTAAGGTGGTTGTGATCATTTCCAGAAAAGGTCCTTTAGGGTTTGGTGAATAGAGTAGATTGTGTTAAGATGTAGTTTTTTTGTTACCTTTTTTGGGGCCACAATTTCTCTATTTGACAGTTAAAGATTAGAGAGTTTATTTATTTTTAATTTTTGTTGTCTCATTCTCCTATGAAGGATGGAGATTGAAAATGAGGAATTACTAAGCCAGGATGTTCAGTCCAGTTGGAGGGATGTTGATGATGCATCTAAACCACTTGTTGGTTTAGTATTTGCAACCTTAGAAGATGGATTTGAATTTTACAAAACATATGCAAAATTATGCGGCTTTTCAGTACGAAAGTCTGCAACGATGGTTGATCCTACCACAAAGGATAGATATTCACAACAGTTTGTTTGCTCAAAACAAGGCAAGCCGGTTGATACAACCGGAGATAATGAAGAATCTTCTTCAATTTTGATCAAGAGAAGGAAACGGGCAATAACGAAAGAAGACTGTATGGCTCAAATACGAATCCAAAGGGATGTTGACGGGAGATGGTCAATCCGTAGGTTTGTTGAGGAGCATAGTCATATTTGTGTCACACCTCGAAAGCAACAATTTCTAAGACAGAATAGAAATGTATCTGAAGCGCAAAAAAGCTTACTCAGTACTTTCAAAGAGGCTAATATACGAACTTCAGAGTTTATGTCCTTCATGGAAATAGAAAATGAAGGTTTCAGTAATATTAATTGTACTGAAAAAGATATTAGAAATTCCTTGCAAAGAGAGAGGGATGGTATGAGACCTTATGATGTTGATATATTGTTGGAGCACTTCCAAGAGGAAAAAGAGATGAATCCTTCTTTCAGTTTTCATTACAAGGTTGATGAAGACAACAAATTAACTCATGTATTATGTGTTGATGCTATTGCCATGAAGGCTTTCAAACATTTTGGTGACGTGCTAATTTTTGACACCACATATGATACCAACGAATACAAGTTGGTTTTTGCGCCGTTCACCGGAGTTAATCATCATGGACAATCTGTAAATTTTGGTGCGGCATTTATAAATAAGGAGACCACCGATTCTTTTGTTTGGTTGTTTCAAAAATGGGGTGAAATAATGGGTGGGTCTCCACCAAAAGTGATCATCACGGACCAAGATCCTGCAATGGATAATGCAATTCGGATCTGTTTTCCTGGTTCGAGCCACAGGCTTTGCATGTGGCACATTCTTAAAAAGCTTCCCGATAAGCTTGGTGGCCCGGGTTTGAATAGTGATTTTAGCATTCCATTCCACAGTTGCATCTGGGAATCTGAGACCCCAGAAGAGTTTGAGATGAGATGGAATGACGTAATGCACGCTAACGTGCAAATTGCAGGTATTACTTGTTTTGATAAATTATTCTTATGTTTGAACTTTTTTGTTCTTTTTTATTAGTACTTGATACATATCCCAATAACAGGTTGTCCTTGGCTTTCTGACATTTATTTGCTTCGTGAGAAGTGGATACCGGCTTATGCCAAGCATATTTTTACTGCTGGTATTCGCACAACTCAGAGATCAGAAAGCATGAATGCTTTTGTTGATAAGTATGTTAGCAGTAAAAATTCTCTACATGAATTTCTGACCAGATTTGAAAGGGCAATAAGGAAACAAAGACAGAATCAGTTAGCAGCTGACTACACCACTCTGCATACCAAACCAAAGCTGCAAACAGGTTTTGAAATTGAGTCCCAAATGTCTGAACAGTACACCCGGTCCAAATTTCATATATTTCAGGCTGAACTAGTTGAAAGCTTGAATTATGCATCTTTAATGAAAGCTGACGATAGTAGTGTGCGACACTATATTGTCAGGAGAATGGCTAAGTCTGTACAGCATGATAAAACAAGAGATGTAGTTTACAAGGGGATGGATATTGCTGGGACTTGCACATGTAGTAAATTTGAAGTTGAGGGCATTCCTTGTAGACACATCCTCGTGGTATTGAGGAATGAGTTTGTTGATTCCCTGCCTCAATGTTATATTTTGAAGAGGTGGACCGCCTCTGTAACTACCGAGATTGTATATGATGATGCTGGTGCTGAAATAATCGGTAGTTACGGTAGTCCACAAGATTTGGACATGGTGGAATTGTCCAATGAATTCAACAAAGTGATGAGGATTGCTCGCTCATCAAAGGAGATGCGCCAAAAGGCGAAAACATTACTAGTTGGTGCTGTTGCAGAATCGCAACAAGATATGCCCCAAGAATCATAACAACCAACAACTAGTTCACTACCTAGAACAGTCCATATTCAAGTACCCGATATTGCAAAAACCAAGGGTAGTGGGAAGCGCATCAAAGGGGGTAGGGAGAAAGCATTAGAGATGGCTGCGAAACCATTGAGAAAGTGTCGCTTGTGCAATAAAATGGTTAATCATGACAGTCGTACTTGTCCTTTAAAGCAAAGGTAAGTAATTAAATAGAAAGTTTAAATTTTTTTGCATTTGTGTACTTAGTATAATTTTAATTTCGTTTTGTGAACATTGAATGTGTAGCTCTACTATAAATGAGTCACAAGCTTCTACTACAGTTCCAACAATGCAACCTATAATAGAGGATCCTCCGAATATAGCATGAACTTTGTTGACTTATCTCTGTGTCTTTTGCAAGGTAAGTGTCATATATATCTGCCGTTATATTAGTTTATTACATTCTAACGCAATTATTAACTTAACCTACTTGTTTTGTTTGTTTGCAGGTAAATCATTCTCAGAAAAATAATGATGCCCAAGTTGGTAAAAAATTTCTAATTTGAAGTTCATATATTCTCTATTTAGTAGGCAATGATGAAAAGTATATGCAACTTGAATTTTGTTCCTGAACACTAGCCGGTGTGCCTTAATAAAGCGGCCCTAGTGTCAAATTCAAAATTCCAAATTTGACTCTATATGCAATCTGATTTAACTTCAATGCGGCAGTGATGAAAATTTTATGCATGATTTCATGTTTCATGATTATTTGATGTATGCTCAACTTCATGTCTGTTTTGGTTTTGTTTTGAGCCGAGAAGAGAGGAAGGGTTAATTTATAAGGAATCGAAGTAGTATACGCTATCTGATTTGAGATAAGGGGTTAACCCATTTTACCCCTCTTAAAATCTGAAGAGAAAGGCAGAGTCAAGCTCAGCCGTCCGATCGTGATCAACTTTGAATATTCCTCCTCGATCAAAACCAACACCAACAAATCATGAAGAATGACAAAATTTGTAAGTTTAGAGCTAAGACAAACAGAGCATGTAGTTTACAAAATTTGTAATGCTCATAAACAACACAAATAGAGCTTCAAGTCTCACTTTTTCCTCCAGTCCAGAGCAGACACAGATGGAGCATGAAGTATAAAAATTTTAAACAGCCAAGAACAAGCACAGGCAGACCATGAAGTATGCAAAATTTGTAAAGCTCATAAACAACACAGACAGAACACAAAGTCTCATTTTTTCTTCCAGACCAGACCAAACACAGATTGAGCATGAAGTATTAAATTTTGAAACAGCCAAGAACAAGCACAGGCAGACCATGAAGTGAGCAAAATTTCAAATGCTCATAAACAACACAGACTGAACATGAAGTCTCATTTTTCCCTCCAGACCAGAGAAAACACAGATTGAGCATGAAGCATACAAATTTCAAACAGCCAAGAACAAGCACAAACACCTTATGATGTATAGAGCATGTTGTTTAAAGATTTTATCAGCCCAGTACAGACACAGATATATCATGAAGCAAGCAAAATCTGTCAGTTGGGAACAAACACAGACAGAGCATGTAGAATGCAAAATTTGTTATGCTCATACTGAACAACAGAAACTATAATTGTGGTTGAAATAATACTAGTAGGCTCAGAACAGACTATTCATACCAAGGGCTGCATTGGGGTGCCACGCCAACTATGATATGATAGATATACAATCAAGAACAAATACAACAATCCTGAAGTAAATATTCAGATCATGTTCTGTTTTGCATCACGGCCTACACCGACCAAAGCATTTGAGAGACTCAAAAACCAAAAGGCTTAGATGAGTACCCAACGCATACACATCCAACGTCAGTTACTAGAAAATCTAGTTTTCTGTTGTTTGGAGCATTACAAATTTTGCATACTTCATGCTCTGTCTATCCATAACAAATAGGCTCAGAACAGACTATCCATAACAAAGGCTGCACTTGGGGTGCCGCGCCAACTAGGATATGATAGATATATAATCAAGAATAAATACAACAAATTGAAATAAGTATTCAGATCATAAAGTGTTTAGCATCACTGCCTAATATACAGTTTGTTTTTGTATACTTCATGATCTATCTGTGTTTGTTCTGGGCTGAAAATAAATGATACTTCATGTTCTGTCTGTGTTGGTTGGAGCTTATCATCAACTGTGCAGATCAAATATAGAGTAAGTCTATTAAGAGTTGGGGAACTGAATGCCTTATCGGGAGCGGGGGGGGGGGTTATTATAGGCTCAGAAAACAGTCATCATAAGTAGGGCTGCATTGGACTGCCACGCCAACTAGAATATGATAGATAAATAATCAAGAATACTTAAAACAGGATTGAAATAATTATTCAGATCATAAAGTGTTTTGCATCACTGCCTAAACCATTGTGAGTCATTGGTGCCCAAAATTTTTGTGAATTGAGCTATTGTTAAAACTCAAAAATTGGTACTTTCAAGCCTTCATCTCTTCTCTCCCGCTCAAAGGTGTGTACTCAACTTTGAATAAATATCATGGTACACAATCAAAAATCTCTTCGAAATCATAATTTCAATGCCCCAAAATAATTTAACCAACTAATATCCAAATCAATCTCATCATTGCCTACGAACAAAACCGAAAGAAAATGTAAGAAATTAAACAGATATCATTAAAGCATTTATGAGAGTCAAATACTTCCCTCCGGAATATGAGAGATCAGACGGCTAATCACTTCCACCTCCGATCGATGAGACATTCAAAGCAAAGCTCCACTCCAATCGATGCTTTAATCGATAAGGAATCGAAGTGGTTTACGCGATCTGCTGTGAGATAAGGGGTATACCCCTTTTAACCCTCTCAAAATCTGAAGAGAAAGGCGGAGGGAAGCTCAGCCGGGAAGAGGTTGATTAGGGTTTGGAACGAGAGAGAGCGGGAGAGAAGAGAGAAGAGAGGTAGGCTTAGTCGATTAGGGTTTCGAAGGTGCCGTGATTAGGGTTTCGAAGGTGCCGTCTTCTCTTCAGATAGGGTGAGAAGAGAAGAGAGGAATCCAAGCAGATCGAGAGCGGGATTCGAGAGCGGGAGAGAGCTCAGATTAGGGTTTGGAACGAGAGAGAGAGCGGGAGAGAAGAGATAAGATTTTCGTAGGCTTAATCGATAAGGAATCGAAGGGTATAGCCAGATCTGGCTTTGAGATAAGGGGTATACCCCTTTTACCCCTCTTAAAATCTGAAGAGAGAGCGGAAGAGAGATCAGCCGTCCGATCTTCATCAAGTTTGATCAGACGGCTGATCACTCCCAGCTCAGATAAGGAGCTCAGCTCTCCATCTCTTAATAGACTAACTCTCTCTCTCTCTCTCTATATATATATATATATATATATATATATATATATATATATATATATATATATATATATATATCGCAGCAATTTATTGCCAACGGAAAACTATCTCTTCCGCGAGCTCATTCAAGTGGCATGACTGTGCATGCATGCTCATCTTCTCGCTAAAGAAGAAGAATTGTGTCAAATACTGAATACAAATCAAGGAAGAATTAATAATTTTCTGCACAATCCTTTGTAAGAATTCGTTAGGTAACTAACCCCGTCTTTTGTGGTCCCGAGGGGTTCTTTTAGCTATTTTGAGAGCCAGTCTTTTGTCACTTATTGGCAGATGTTTTTTTTTGAGAGAAAAGGTGGAATAACACCACCCTGTTTCATTAATAAGAAATTAATAAACAACCCCGCAGAGCCGGGAGAAAACAAAAGTACAGTGCAGGAAATAAAACATAAACCCCCAACAGGACCCTGGGGGGTGGGTTTCATCGTCTAAACCACAGACAACAGGAAATAAAACATAGACCCCCAACAAAGCCCTGGGGGGTGGGTATCAACCTCTAATCCTCAATTAAAGCACAAAGCAAGAGACAACAAAAGTAGACACAGAGAAAGCCATTGACGCAGCTGGGATGTGAGACTGGTGCCCTCCTCAGTCCAAAGTCGGCCCAAACTCTATCTCCTCATCGTCATATTCTTCCACCTGGAAGACCTGTGCAATCCTCCCTCTCGCTCCTGAAGCCGCAGCTGTAGCCCAAAAGGAAATCAGATGCATGATGAGAGTGAGATTACCAGAAATAGAATTACAAGAAGCACGGAAATAAAAATTATTTCTATCTAGCCATAACACCCAAGTGGTAGCCGCAATGGCAATGTACCATGCCTCCTTCATGTCGTGTCGTGTCTTTGCAAATCTAGGGCCAACCCATAGTTCCTCATACTCTCTTGGGTAGTCATTTGAACCTAAGGCTCTAAGAACTTCTGTCATGACAGCCTTGCTTCTTGTGCAGTGAATAAACAGGTGGTTCAGATCTTCCGTATGTGTGTTGCAGAATCCACAGTCAGTCGCAATGTGAGGTTGCCTCTTGGCTAGGTTCTCTCTGGTAAGGATAGCGTTGTTGAGCACAAGCCAGAGGAAGACTTTGACTTTAAGAGGTGCTTTTGCCTTCCATAACACCGTTGCCCAGGGGGGTCTGCATCCCCGATAGTAAATTCGGTGGTAAAGGGATCTAACCGAGAACACTCCCTTCTTCTCAAGTCCCCAGCGCAACTGGTCTGGGCCTTGTGCACACAACACCCCAGATTGGGTAATTCTCATCTGTAGTTCTCGCAGTTGCTAGCGCAGCTCTGGTGAGAGCATACCCTGGAACGATGGTCTCCAAGTCCCTCGTTTCCAGGCATCTGCCACCGACATATTCAGTCGGCTCGTTTTTTCATACAGCTCTGGGAAACCGTCCTTAAGAGCGAGTGGGCCACACCATTTGTCCCACCAAAACCTAGTGGACCGTCCATTACCAATGACAGAGGTTACAGCTGAGTTGAACGGTCCACTGGCTTTTGTAATTCCTTTCCAGAAGCGGGAGGTCTTGGGACCCACTCGGAAGCCTAAACTTCTCGTCCCTTTTCCTCGGAGGTAGGGTTGAATAAATTCTTGCCACCCTTCCCCACAGTGGTGAAACACTTTCCACCACCATTTGCCTAGGAGAGCCAGGTTCATATCTCTAAGGTCAATGATACCTAGCCCTCCATGCCTCTTCTTCATGCAGGCAATGTTCCATTTAATAAGATGGTAGCCTCCCTTATTTGACTCTGCCCCTTTCCAAAGGAATCTTTTTCGAATTCGGTCAATCCTTTGGATCACCCACTTTGGTAGTTCAAAAAACGACATGTAGTAGATGGGCAGGTTGGACAGCACAGAGTTGATGAGTACAACTCTTCCCCCGATAGAGAGCGCTTTGCCCTTCCATCCAGACAGTCTGTCTTCCACCCTGTCTATAATGGGCATCCAGTCAGCCTTAGAGAGTCTCCCTAGCTTGAGCGGGAGCCCTAAGTATTTCACCGGGAACTCCTCCGTCGCGTAGTTTAGAATGGTGGCATGCTCCCGTGCTTCTGCTTCTGATAGGGAGATTGGGATCAATGCGCTCTTGTGGAAGTTAATCCTAAGGCCTGACCAGGCCTCAAAACAGTAAAGGATCCCTTTAAAGCAGATTGTTTCAGCTATAGAGCCATTTCCAAAGAGTAGGGTGTCATCAGCATATTGCAGGATCGAGCATCCTTGTTTAGTGGGGCTATTGGTCACAGGCGTAATCCACCCTTTTCTGTGACAGTTTTCCATCATTCCTCTAAGCACATCCGCAACAATAGTAAATAATAGCGGGGATAGCGGATCACCCTGCCGGAGTCCCTTCTTGCATGGGAACGATGGGCCGAAACTTCCATTCACCGAGATTGCCGTTTTACTAGACTGCAAACACTGTTTGATCCATCTAATCCATTTGTCTCCGAAACCTCTGCCTCTAAGTGCCTCCAGCAAGCATTCCCAGTCCACGGAGTCATATGCTTTCTCAAAATCCAACTTTAGGAGGAAGTTCTTGGAGTTGCACTTGTGGCAGTGGTGGATAACTTGTTCAGCGGTGGCCACACAATCCAGAATACATCTGCCCTTAATGAAACCCGTCTGGGTCTTACTAATAAGGCTGTCCATCACATTACCCAAGCGGATCGCTAGTACCTTAGTGATGATTTTCGCCGAGCAGTTAATCAGGCTAATAGGTCTAAAATCCCCTACGCATTTGGAATCCTCACGTTTGGGGATCAACACCACTTCTGCAAAGTTGAACATTCCCAGTCTCAGACTGTTGTGGTAAAATTCCTCCATAAGATCCATAAAGTCTCCTTTAATTTCTTCCCAGAACACCTGGAAGAACATCATAGGGAAGCCATCTGGACCCGGCGATTTGTCTGCTCCCATCTGATTGACGGCTGATTTGATTTCTAACTCTGAGAAAGGTGCCTCCAAGGAGGCCAAGTTCTGACCTGATGCATTCTGATATTCCCGCCAGTAGTTCTCGCTCAGAGGTACCCTATACTCATTCTTCCTCCCAAAGAGGTCCTTATAGAACCTCTGAAAGGTCGCTGAGATGACCTTTTCATCTTGTGCAGTGCCAGACTCTGTCTGAATTGACAGGATAAGATTGGATCTCCTTCTGGCGCTTGCAACCCGGTGGAAGTAGGCCGTATTCGCGTCTCCCTCTTTGAGCCACGAAATCCTGGACCTTTGTTGCCATTTGATCTCTTCTAGTCTATAAAGATTGGCTATGTTATCACGGAGCTGTAAAAGCCTGTTACGCTCATCCTGGGAGAGGACCCTGGACTCTTCAATTCTCTCTAGCTCATCAATACCTTCGAAAAAGGATTCTTTAGCCTGCCAGATAGTAGAGAACCTAGACCGGTTCCATCTTGCAAGCCGCTTCCGCAACCTACGAATTTTTCCACACCAGCGAGATGCCGCGTCCCTGCCAGCTATAGGGAGCGCCCAGTTCTCCATAACCAAGTGATGAAATCCCCGGATTTCCAACCAAGCCTTTTCAAATCTAAATTTCCTAGGCCTGCGTTGTCCTCTAATCCCCGCATCGAGGAGGATTGGCGTGTGATCAGAGGTAGGTCTAGGGATCGCTCTAGCCGACACTAGAGGAAATTTAGCTTCCCAATCCATGGAGACTAAGATCCTGTCCAACTTGGCCATAATCGGGGTCGCCTGCATATTAGACCAGGTGAAAAGTCTGTCATTGATTGGGATATCGATCAGTTCCAGTTCTGTGATCAAACTGTTGAACTCCTCTCTGTGCCTGTCACTGGCGCCTCTCCCCTTGTGCTCAAAAGCAAATCTAGTGATGTTGAAGTCCCCACCTACAATCCAGGGCCCCGGCCACCGTCGTCGAATGTCGACCAATTCTAGCCAGAAGGCCTCCCGGTCCGTGGCCACATTCGGCCCGTAGACAACAGTAATCGTCTGAGTCCAATCATCAGAGCGTCGTTTCAACCGTGCCGTCAGGGAGAACGTTCCTTCGTGTACCTCTAAGCAGGAGAGGATATCCGAATTGAAACCTAAAGCAATCCCCCCTGAGGCGCCAACTGACGGCCGTAACAGCCATTCCTTGATTCTACTACCTCCAACTCTTTTAAGTTTGAACCCGTGCTGGAGTTTGGTCTCCTGCAGCCCAACAACTTCCGCCTTGGAGTTGTTAATGATGTCCCTTATCATATCTCTCTTCCCCCTATCCCCCAACCCCCGAACATTCCAGAACAGCGTATTCATTGGGGGATATTGTCAGAAGGGATCGTTGGTGAGAGTGCGGGGCTGGCTACATCCTCATGAATGATAGCCGACCCAGTACTCCCACAGGTAATGGAGCCTATAACCTCACAAACACTAGGCTTTGCTCTCTCAGATTCCCAACCCCGCATTTTGTTTAGCAGAAACGCGTTGCGTTCTCTATCACACACTTCCAAACCACAGGTAGCAGCTAATATAAAGACTTCAGAATCAGACATGAAATTTAAAATATTAGCAAGAAGAGTTTTAGTACCTCCATTGACGTGTTTTGCCGCTTTGGCGCTCGTCGCTCTCTCCAGAAAATCATCCAAGGACTCCGCATGAGCCCTCTTTGGTGAGCGGAGAACTCTGCACCCAACTGTCCTCTGAGACACCCCTGAGCGTCCTCTGGGGGCTGTATCTGGCAGTGTGGACAAAACAAACTCTGGTGAGCGCCTCCCCTGGGTATCTGCAACGAATTCAAGATCCTCAGAGTCCTCGTCTGTAAGAGTGAAATCAACCTCCAGGTTCAACCGCTGTTCTGAGTCATCATCACTAACTGCTACCTGAGTTAGAGTATGAAGAGTGGGCCCTGACAATGTGGACTCCTCTACAAGCCCAACCATCGCCTTTTGCCCCCCCTCAATAACTATAGTTCCACCGGTGGACCCCTCACTGGGCCCGCCCTCTAAAGACTTTGACGCGCCGATATCATCAGACCCAAGTATAGTAACAGTCTCTATGGACCCCTCATTGGGCCCAATAGATCCTGTCTCTAGCCCATAAGAAGCTTCCGGAGTCAAACCCCCCTCAGATGACCCACTCATCTTGTTGCACCTGCGGAACTCCATACCGCTTGTCAAATCGCAGCTGTCGATGCTGCCAGCTGTCGCTGCCCCATAAGCGAACGCAGCGGCACAGACAGCTGTCTGCGGTTTCTTCGAGGTGCCAGAGCTGCCATCTATCGCTGAACTGCCATCTGTCGCTGCCCCATTAGCTGGCGTAGCGGCACATGCAGCTATCTTCGACTGCTTCGAGGCAGTTGAAGCTTTCACAGATGAAAGTCTGGCAAAAGGCGTATCACCTTCCCCACCTTCCCTATCCCCTGCGCTCCTCCCTTTCTCCTCAAAACCCCTGTCAAATTTCCCCAAATCGCCTCCTTCCAAAAGCATCCTCCTCTTACCAACTCCACCTTTGCTCAAATCGAGCGCCAAAGCATCCTCTGCCCGTTCTGGGTTCACCACTTTCGCCAGTGGTAGCTCTGGCACCCGGCGCAGCAACTCCACAGAAGGTTCTTTTACTTTTTCTGGTGCATGCCACAGCCTTTCGACCCACTCTTTGGTCGAAAATTTACCACCTTCTGTCGTCTTCCTCATTTTTGTCGCCTCGCTCGCCGTTGGCATTTTCTGCCTGGCACTGCAGTCTGTGGCCCAGCCACTTTTGGGGCCTGCCTCTGTCCCGTCCCTCTGACCACCTGCGATTCCCACCCATGATGAGGGACCCGTTGGCTCCACCGACCGATCCACCGTGTTGAAGGCCCCACAGGGTTTTTGACCGGTGGGTTGGGCGGCGCGCTCCCTACGAGGCGGTTCTCTAAGCGTTGGGGCAGGTTCCGGTCGCTCGAGACATTTTTGGGCTCTCGCAGCCATGAGGATTTCTCGATGGGCTCGTTCAACTTCGTGCGAGCCATCAATCGTGAGGCTGTCAGATGGCGAGACTACTTGCTTGTAAGTCCGGTGATCTGTCAGGGCGTTGGTTGTTTTGGGGGAGAGAGTAGGCGCCGTTGTCGTCGTTGCCTCAATCTTTTTAACAAGCACAAACCTAATCAAGTAAGCTTCCTCAAAAGAGTGAACTTTGGCAAATCGCGGCATCGCCTCGATGTCGCAGCTCCTGATCAGGATCTTGGCGGAGACCAATTCCGATCGTCTAACTGTTTTCTCATCAATTTCTTCAATACTCCCAAAGTCGGCGACCATTTCTTGGAGCGCCTCCTTCTTCCAAAAATGCATGGGTACGTTGTGCACCCACACCCAAAATAGGTCTCCTTGCGGTGGTTTGGCTCCGAAGTTTGGGGTCCAAGCAGTGAACTCAACTTGGAAATGTCCAAACTCAATGATCCCCAAGCTAACCGTCGTCTCCACTCTCGCCGGTGAGGGGAACGACACAAGGAATTGCATGTGACACAACTTTTTGGCCACCCAATCTCTATCGGCCCCCGCTGGCCATTTATCATTGAGAGCTTGCAGTAGGTGCGCTTCCGAAGGCCTACCGGACTTCACCTTGGCAATCGCACACCAGCTCCTCAACCATCTTTCTTCATTTTTGACTATATCCAGGCTCTTGGCCAGACGAATGATGGTGGGGTGGTCGGGGGATCTCCCCCGTGTCACTTGCCGTTCTTCGTCGCTCTTGGACTCCACCACGTTGGTGCAAACGTAAGACAAGTGTCCCCACATCAAACACTTAAGGCACCGCACTTCTTTCGTACACTCACTTCTAAAGTGGCCGAGGTCGCCACAATTGAAGCAGGGAATTGGTTTCCGTTTACCCTTCCGATGTCTTTTATGGTTCTTGGGGTACCCTTCCGCATCAATCTGGTGAGTGTCCAAAGCCTCTCCTCTTTTCTTCTTACTCCGCACAACTTCCCATTGACCCCCGCCTTCTTCATCTCCGGAGTGTGCCTCCATCAAGTTTCCGCCCTGCGCCAGCCCCCCGGGGTCTCGCTTGGCTTTGGAGACAGGTGTTGGGCACTCCGGAGCCGTTGCAATGGCGTGTAGGATGGTGGATGGTTTTGGGGAGTTGGGGGGGGGGGGGGGGGGGGGGGGGGGGGTTGGGTCTTGGGGCTTGACGTCTGAATGTGATTTGTATGGGCGTTGTGTGTTTTTGGAATCATGGGGTGGGTTGTTTGGTGATTGTAGACTTCACGTTGCCAATGTTGTGTTGGATGTAGAGTCTGTAGAGGACCTGGTGGTTGTCTCAGCACATGTTTTTGGTTATAGCTGTTATGCTTGAAGTGTACGTGCGGTTGTCTGTGCGTCGATGCTGCTGAAACCTCCTGGCGGTGACCCCTGTGCGGAGGTGGCTGATGCTGACGCGGTGGGGAACTCTTCCGCCTATAACGGCCTGGAGGAGGACCCCATCGTTGGGCCCTACCTCCGGCAGACTCCCCTTGCTGGTGATGGGAATAGAGGCGATGATGATCGTGCGTCCTCCCAGCATTGCGATGCCGTGCACTCTGATGTGCGCGCATCGGGGAGCGATCACGCCTGAGCCCACTATCTCTACTCTCCACCAGGGGCTCGGTCGCCAGTCTAGGATCTTTCGAGCGTTGGTCCACAGCGCACACTGCCGCGGGCTCCACCACAGTGAGAGACGCTTGAGCATGGACGGGGGTGCCGGCTGTGGTTGTATTTGGTGCCGCAGTGGTAAGGATAGCCTCGCCGGCAATGGAAGAGGGGGGGATCGGTGGGTGGCGGACCCCTTCATTGGGCCCGCACCCACTGAGCTCAAGGAGAGACAGCGAGTAAGATGCCATGGAAGTGAGTCAGGGTAGAGAGCAATGGTTGAAGCTCGACGCAGGAACTGAAAATAGAGGAGAGGGGATGAGGACCAAAGGAAGGAAGGGGGGGGGGGCAATCTGTGACAAAGGGTGGGGGAGAGGAAGCTAGGGGTCGGCGATGCAGGGGATGGGTAGGGTAGAGATCCTGAGGAAGATGGCCGGAGTTGGAGAGTTGGGGGGATGGGGGGGGAGTTGGTAGGAGAGGAATTCATCCTGTGTTTTTCCTAACTTTACCTATAGTTATAAAGATAAGTTACAACCATCGGGCAAATAAAAATTTCGGAGGTGAGATAACCTAGAAATTTTTTTTATTGGCAGATGTTATTGTACATATTTTTCAGTTAGATTGTAGTTGGATTGTAGATTGTTTCATGCATGGGTTGTAATATTTTGTACTCTTTATTTTGTTTCGTTAATTGTTCATTAATGAAACACTTGACATGGGTCACTTTTATTTCAAAAAAAAAAACTAACCCCGTCTTTGTTAATAAATAGCAAGCATGCTATATTGATGCTTCAAACATCTTTATGTGACCAACTGATTTAATTTTTACTGAGATATACATGTAATTCGACAAAGCAGGAAAAATAGAAGGTATCAAAACAAAAGAACGAAAGAAAACCAGCTTTAATTCAACAAATTCTAAAGACCCGATTGACTCCAATATCTTCTTGCAACTACTATATACGATTTATTCCATCACTAAACTGAGATTCATACTAGTGCATCTCGCAGTGAACCACCAAACTGGATTACCAGCAGTGAGATCAACCACACCAAATTGTCCTGCGCTCACTGCAGCGTAGAATTTCCCCTGCATTGCTACGGGCAGCTATCACCGATCCATTAGTGGAAGTGAACTCCAATTTCCTCCTTGATGGCTTTTACGGTGAAGAGGTTGCAGAGATGCAAGTGGTGGTCTCTGATGATTAGCCAGCTACCGGACGAGCCAATGCATGTCGTCTCTGCATACAACTCCTGTACGAAGATCTGTAGTTGTGCATATCAACTAGACCAAGAATGTCTGGTCCTAGGCCGGCCCAGTCGCGCCACTGCGGGTCGTTGGTGCTGGGTTTGAGTACAATCCATTTTTTGGTGAATTCTTCACACTACTAATTAACTTGTTTTTCTTTTTGTTTCTTTGTGAGTTGGAACTTTTGTTTTGTTATTTTCTTATTAACGAAACATGGTGGCGTCTACCATTTTGACATCTTTGAGTAAAGAAAAAAAACAATTCTGTGATTTTGGGGATGATGGAAAAAAGTGAATGAGGAATGGTTATAGTAGTTGAGTTTGTTGTGGAAGATGAGAAATTATTTGCTGTCAGAGAGGATGATCCATATCAACCGGGATATCCTAAGCCTTGTCAAAGGTGATTTGAACATATCCTGTAATAGAACCGTCACATTTACCTGATACCCGGACCCAGCATTGGACTGGAACCGATCTGATCTATATGGATCCGGATCCGGATCCGGGTCCGCTAAAAATAGAACCGACTCGGATCCAGACCCAGACCTGTTAAAAATACCCCAAATATATGAAATTTGAATAATAGAGTTATAGGGATGTACATGTAAATAGTAATTGTTGTAGATATATTGTAAATATAATATTTATTCATGTACTTAAGTGCAAAAATTGTTGAAACCTTAGGGTATCAGGTGCAAAAATACTTAAGTGCAAATATTTATTTCTCGCTACCAGACCCAACAGGTATATTTTTTTAATTAGGACCCGGACCCAGACCCGTTAAAAAATACCTCAAAAATATGAAATTTGAATAATAGAGTTATAGGGATATACATGTAAATAGTAATTGTTGTAGATATATTGTAAATATAATATTTATTCATGTACTTAAGTGCAAAAATTGTTGAAACCGTAGGGTATCAGGTGCAAAAATACTTAAGTACAAATATTTATTTCTCGCTACCAGACCCGACAGGTATATTTTTTTAATTAGGACTCGGACCCGTGAGGTACCGGGTCCGGATCCGGATAGTGGAGGACCCGATCCGATAGCAGCTCTATCCTGTATTAACAAATCCCGGCCCATGTAATATGTGAATTTGTTAATCTCTTGTAAAAAGATGTGATTATCTCTACTATTATCTAATACTAGTAATTTACACGCCCGATATATATATATATATATATATATATAAAATAAATTCGATGTTGTCTGGTATCGAATCTAAGACCTCCTTTATATTAGTTATGTATGTGCATTGCACGTGTTTGCTGGGTTATAATGTACTATGTATTTGTTTGGTTGCAAAAGTTGTTTGTTTGGTGACAAATTATAGAAGATGTGATTATCTCTACTATTATCTTGACCTTAGGATAAGAAAATATTAAATTAAACATCAGACAATCCAACTTAAACTAATCTTAACCCCATATTTTAAGAAGTTAAGAGTCATATTAACCATAATCACCCAATAATTAAATCTCTAGCCATTTTGAGGAGAGATGTAAGTTCTGTTTTGAAGACAATAATTTTTGCAAATGGAATAGAGCATCACATTCATCATTTGAATCATAGAAATGGGATACAAAATATGCCAATACATAGCTCATAATGCTTCTCCTGTCAACCTACAAATATACATATAATCTCTTGTTATTATCACCCACATTACCAATGCTGCAATATGATTGGTAACTCTTACACTCAGTGAACACCAACCAAGAACTTCCTTGCCTTGCCTTGCCTGCAATTGTGGACAGTTTTCACCATATTCACATCTCAATTACAAAACTTCTCTAGTCTCTTGGTATCAATTCAGTTCTCAACCCAAGATATCTATCAGACAACATCAATTCAATTTTGTTACAATACATACACCATTCCAACCTCAAGCAGTGATGCCGGAGGTACCCGGAGTGCCACATCCGGGCCTCGACAATTCCTTTTAAGGAAATTGTATCCAACCTCTATCGCTAACTTTTTCACGATGGATGACCCAGGCTTTACCCGGACATGTGAGTGGCCCAGTATGAATGCAGTTCCTGATTCGCATGCCTCTTGAAGCTCATGAAGTTCTTCCATCACTCTTCGGTCCATGGCCTCCTCACTCCCATCGTCGTCCTCTATAACAAACCTCACCTTCTTAGCTCTCCCCATACTCCCATTCACCTCACCAGATAACCTCGATGGTAAACTCTTTACCTCCTCTATCTCGCAGGAAGCAGTTCTTGCAACAACAGTGAGTGCACCATTACCGTCAGTTCCACTATTATTATCATCTGGATACGTATTTTCAAGCTTTATGAAGTCAGCGAGGCTAGCAACAAGCTCAGATTCGAAGGAGTCGACATCTTGGTGGACATCACGGTACCCGTATCTGACAATGCAACGGTATGACCTGTGGTACGGTGGACCCACACGACCTACAAGATACCTTTCCTCACAAGGCACAAAAGGGACGGGAATGTACTTGACGCATACAAAGACAAGCACACGGTGGAATGCAGGGAGGTTGGTGATGAAGTGGGAGAAATTGGCTGGAACACCGGAGATGAGATCTGTGTAGACGAGACCAATGCCAGGGACACGTGCAATGCCAAGGCTTTCGCCTAGGGCGAGGAGCCAGTCTAGAGACACTTTGTTTTGGAGGTCAAATTGGTATTTTTTTATGGTCGCATAGTGCCAGAGGAACATGACGGTCATGAGAAGGAAGGCGAGGAGGATGGGAACCCACGCACCTTCACGGAATTTAATGAGGGAGGCTGATAAGTAAAGGGATTCAATGGAGCCGAAGAAGAGGAGGAAGGCAAGGGCTATGAAAGGGGATTTGTTCCAGCATAGGATCATTACGAGGGAAGTGAGGCATGTGGTGACTAGCATCACTGTTATCACTGCCAAGCCTGCACGACAAGAGAAACCGAAACAACACAACACAGCACATTTTTTAGGAGACAAATTTAAATAGGTAAGTCGAAAATGAAGCAAACTATAGCTTAAAATAGTGTAAATTAGCATTAGAAACAATGCTTTACTAAAATATGCCAACGGTACGGTAAACTTGTACCATCTTGAGGTGCATCCAAGTACGAGATAAATAAGAATGAAAAACAAACTTGTATTAATGCCTAGTAGTCTTACCTGATGCATTGCCCATGTGTTTGGTGTCTCTAAAACCAACAGCAACAGCTAAACAAAGGATCATGAGCATCCAGTTGATTTCCGGGATGTAGATCTGACCATGTATCTTATCAGATGTGTGGACGACCTTCACCTTCGGGAAGCAACTAAGTGATTGACTCTGGTTTATTATCGAGAATGTCCCAGTTATGATTGTCTGGCTTCCAACCACTGATGCCAGTATGGCTACAATCAGTACAGGCCATCTTACGATCTCTACAGAAATGAATGAAGATTGTTTTAGTTACTGCTAGAGTTAAAATTATGTATCCACGTTAAACATCGGAGAAATCAAATGTATCGGTGTTTGAAGTCAGAATTGAAAGCAAAAGAGAATGTTTGATTATATGGTGTCACAAAATAGATTTCCATCAATAACTCGTCGTCGGTAAGATATAAATATGAGTCACTCAATATTCACCAAAACTTTGGCAATTTGCAGTGTCAAAGGTATTTCAGATGGTACCAAAGCAGCCAAGTCTAGGGTCATTTCAGAGCTGTAAAGTGGTAAACTTTTTAGTTACAGTGATCTGTTAATATACTGGTCATATTTCAGCTTTCCAATTGATGGTGTAGTTCATTATGTGCCTACTAGTTTCATATTGAGTATTCTAAACAATATTTTCATCAGCTATCAAACAATCCTAATAAAATTTTAAAAGATTTTGTCAACTACCAAATGTAAATGACTGAGACTACCGATCCTACTTAAAGATACTCGAATAAATAAAAAAGAAGAGAATAAAATAAACGATCCTATTTTGTTTAATACAACCCCAGTTGGCTACTGCCCACAACAAGCTTAGCATGATCTTAAAAGATATGCCGTCATGTAAATAAAAGATCTTATTTAATTTAAATGAATTTAGTCCCCATATGGATCTTGTCCAACTCAAGCTCAGCATGATCTACATCATAAATTGTCACGCACTAAAACGATATGCTGTCACACAAGACATATCGACTGCTTTTTGGAGGATCCAATCAGACCAAATAAGAAACGCATTGAGCAATATACCATTATGACCAACAGTGCTTGTGGGTTCACAATTTCATTTTTGTCTAAGAAAATATAACTACTGGCTACTAGAAGTGATCGATAAGAATACAATTAGAAATTACCATTACACTAGGAACAATTGATATGCATAATAAACACCACATTCTCAATCAATATGATGAGGATATCAGGAAGTGAGAAGCAGTACGTACTTGGAACTGAGACATAAAAACCAATTTGGTAAGCTGTAGATAGGTTGTGATGCTTGGATAGATAAGCAGCCTGACCCATGTATCCTAAAACCAGTGATGGATAAACTACTGAAGTGAAGGCAATCTGTAGAAAAGATAATAAAAATATCACTACCAAAATTTGATAATGGAAATACGAAACTTTTAGAAAAAGACGACGTATAACGTAGTAGACTTTTTGCACCTGAATGGCAGTGTGGTGAAAGTGACCAAGATCAGCAAACATTGCTTCTGAGCCTGCAGAAAGAGTCAATTATTTGTATTATATCCTATGACATCAATCAGTCATCATCGATGACCTCTTCTTCCTTATGAATGGGGGTTTTTAAGAAAATAAACTGCACGTAGTTGTTGCAACAAACATATTTTCTGATTCAATTAAATTACTTATGATCTCTCTCAATAACTTTTCAAAGTGATTTTGGCCATGTTGTCCAAGGAATCCTGTGCGGTTGAGCGAAATCCTACCCAAAAAGTCATCAGTAAGGAATTCGATACTTTTCAAAGTGATTCATTATTACCTACGATACTATCAAGCTGCATTGATCTGATATAATACCAAAAAGTCCGAATTTAAAATATCCCCATCAAATACATCCAAAAAGTTGTATCAAAGTAAGGAATGTATTTGGGGAGTGTTATCAAAATGACCCCTCGAAGTAATAATTTCAAAATAATGATGTCTTTTTTTTTTTTTTTTTGATAAAAGATGACCCCGTCATCGCTTCATTAATACGATATTACAGAAACAAAGTAGTACTATTTACAGAGATCCGAAGACCGACATCCATCATCTAACACGCATAGCATCACAAAATAAGATACACCCCGAATTACATCCCCGAACTACAACGTAGCTAAGTAGCAAAAGCAGTAATGCTCTGAAAACAGAAAAGCTAGCAAAAAAGGTACATATACAGGTACAGGTCACATGTCAAAATAATGATGTCGAAGGACCTGTTTTAAGGGTTCAGCGGGATCAAGTCAAGAATTTCTAAGACTAATCTTACAGCCTGCTTATATGAATAGAATGGGTAAAAAGAAGTTTCTACAAGTCAGAATTGCTAGTTAGTTTACCTGTCATGCACAATAGAATTCCTCCGAGTGACATCCACCCTCCTTTCTTTGTCTTCTTCAAAAACTTAATCATGTATAATGGACAAAGTGCTTGATAAATATGGGGGTTCCAGTGAAAAATATTGTATACCCCGAGTGTCGCTATGCAGAACAGCCACGTAATTATGATTGGAGCAAACAGGAATCCCACCCGATGTGTTCCATACTGTTGTAGTGCAAACAGACATATTATCAAGAAGCAGGTGATAGGAACAACCGCATCTACGAAACAAACAAAGTTCATCAGATACGAAGTAAGAAAAACAAAAGATCTATATTGTGCATCTTTTAATGTATTAAACAGCCGCAAAAGCTCGGACAGATAATATTTTCTTGCACATAATTTTAATGAGATCACACAAAATTGCTGAATAAAATGTGATTTTCTAAGGCAATTGAAACTACATAGTGTTAGTAGATCACTGACGATACAATTTTTTTATTACCTTACACATGTGGAAAGATGAACAAGATTGATTATTAGCGGAGATTTTAATTGTGAAAGTTAGATATTAAGTTTGATATTATAGTATGAGAGATATTTTTTTTTTATCATAAAAGGTTGGCATATGCCCCCCAGTTTCATTAAAAAGTCTTTAATAAAACATATAATCGAAAATCAGACGATGATGTTCATGCGTCCCACAGCCGGGCCATGATACTCATTGCCCTACCAAAACAGAGGCTCCTACTGATGCCCAAACTGACCCCTAGAACCCCCAAAATACATAGTATGAGAGATATTAGTTTAGTCTCATATCGAATAATGTATTGGTTTAGTCTTTCCTTCTCTCTAATATATAAGAGACATATTGTACTCAGTTTAATCAATCAATAAAATAATATTTTTCTATCCCTAATTCTAACATGGTATCAGAGCTTGTACTCTTACAAGGCCCGCATTAATTTGATCTTCGTTATCGAGGTGGAGTGGTTCTCGTCTTCATCCGAATCACTCCACCTCCTGACATCCCTCTCCTAAACTCTAATCTCCGCTGCCTTCTCTCATCTCCCCGTCTAATCAAATTAGCCACCAAACCCTAACCCTAATCCACAACAACAACAATCTCAACAATCTTGATCGTCAACAACCTTCTCAACAACAGCAACACCAACTCCGGCAACTACCAACATCGGCAACACCCTAAATTGCCGAAACCCATCATCTGCAAAATTTTCCGAAACCCAACAACCACCAACGCCAACAACTGCCTCACCGAAACCCTATCTCCCACCATCGGCAACACCCTCCATCGCCATCCACTGCCTCGCCAACAACCACCATCGCCCACCATCCTCCAACACAGCCGCCACCTCCTTGACTGCTCCTTTTCCAAACCCTAACCATCAACCTTCGTTGCAAGTCATCGTCGTCGGCGTCGCCATTACCAGCAAACTCTTCAAATCCCGACCAAATCCTTACCAACCAGTAGACCCAGAAACCCATCACTGCAGATGCATCCCCAAACCCTAGTTGCCATCTCTTACGCCAAAACCCTAGCCGTCATCCTTTGTTCTCCTTTGTTCTCTTTTCCACTCTATTTTAGACCCAACCCGGCCCAAATCCAAACCCTATTACCTGAAACCCGAAACTTCAAAAACCCTTTTTTGCTTTTAAAAAAAAACCTTGCAGGTTCTTCAGCTTCTGCTTCTGCATTCAGATCCCGCTACAACCTCACACAGGTTAATCTATTGTGAGTTTCAGAGGGGGAGATCCCAACATCATTCCAGATCCCAACATTACTACTATTCTCAAGTCAGGTATGAGATCCCAACACTACTACAATTCTCAAGTCAGGGGTGAGATCCCAACATACGCCGCTAGCCGAGGGCCACCACTACTACTTCTTCTACAACACAGTTCGGGATATGAAGATCCCGAGATCCATCACAGTTAGGGATATGGAGATCCCAACATGCGCCATCTACTTGAGTGCCTTCGCTACATCATGCTTCGTCACCAAGTGCATCATCGTTTGCCGTCCCTGCCACATCAACATCGTCAACTTTCCAAACTCATGTTGCTTGAACCAACTTGAGTTTGAGAGGGGGTGTTAGATATTAAGTTAGATATAATATTATGAGAGATCTTAGTTTAGTTCCATATCGAATAATGTATTGGTTTAGTCTTCCCTTCTCTCATATATATAGGAGACATATTGTACTCAATTTAATCAATCAATAAAAGAATATTTTCTATCCCTAATTCTAACAGTGGATTATTCATGATCATTATGGCATGCCACCCACCAGTGCACTATTTTTAATGTCAAAACAGGGTAGAACTAGAATTTATAAGTTGAATTGTACAAGCACGGATTATTCGTGGCTCGGCATATAATTTACAGAAACAATTGAATTATACAATCACAGATTTAATTCGTGGCTCCGCATATAATTTGTAGAAAAGAAGATAACAACAGAAAAGATTCAACACTGGATAGAGAGAATTATTAGAGAGAGAGATGATGTACAATCTTCCTTTCTCAGAAGGGTTGTATGTTATGTTTAACTATTGGTACGATTTAATGG
Organism: Hemerocallis citrina; assembly: GCA_017893485.1. Lineage (NCBI taxonomy): Eukaryota > Viridiplantae > Streptophyta > Magnoliopsida > Asparagales > Asphodelaceae > Hemerocallis > Hemerocallis citrina. The sequence goes on along the minus strand of CM030358.1, from coordinate 463,914,621 downwards.
AGCTTCGTAGTACAGAAATGACGTATCCTATAACATGTATTGCATTGAACTATTAAACTTGTATTCAGAGGATACAATGTTTCAAGGATCAAGTAAAGAATAGCTTTTGAACATAAAACATTAACCACTTGAAAGCTTACATTCATGATGGTCTTTTGACATGGACAGTTCAAGCCCAGAAACTGCTGAGAAAACTGGAGAAAAAAATGATAAAGAGAAATGATAAGAAACATAATATGAAATTAGCAGTGAAATCCCGGGAAGTGAGTGATTAGAAGATTTTTACCCGATATAGCTGGAGTCAGCACTCCATCTCCAATAACCATACAAGTGCCTAGCATGACGACTAGAAGGAGAGCAGTATGCAAGTTCTTATGCTTCTCAAGCATAGTTTTTATCCGTGACTTATCCTTTGTTTCCGGAGGGCATTCTACTTTGTACGTGGAAAGTTCTTCATCGGAGACCTGTTTATTAGGCAAAAGGCTGACACTAGCATTCCGACATATCTCAGAATACAGAGCAAAAGTGCCTCCTGAAAAGAATCATCAAAGCGTTAAAATCCACCAAACATACAGTTTGAATTTTCGTTAATTCATTTGATGCACCTTACTTACCCTGGCCATTATCATCTGCTCTTAGAACTATGAAGACATATTTGATGAGAGGAATGAGAGTAAGACTCCAAAATACGAATGAAAGAACGCCATATATCTCTTCATTTGTTTCCGAATGAGTAATATCTTCCGCAAATGTGCTTTTGTAAACATACAGAGGAGAAATACTCAAGTCTCCGTACACTACGCCGAGGCTCTGGTAAGCTAGAAGCAAGATAGTCTTCCAAGAGTCCTTCTGCAAACAATCCGGGAATCAATATTTCAGAAAGCAAAATTTGATATTGCAAAGATTTTTTTTTAAAAAAAAATTCTCTGAATGTAATGATTATCATTTATTATTCTGACCCAACCAACTGAACATATCCAGCTTTTTTCTCACTCTTTCTAATGATAAAAGGATAAACAGATACAATTCTAAATTTATACTATAGCAAGCATTTTGTAGTTTTGAAGAACGACGAATTCAATGGTGTCTCCTCAAAACAATCCTATGCCTCATATATATAAGAGCATACCATAAAAAGATAGAACTACAATTATAGTCAACAATAAGCCATCATGATGTAGAAGGTGAAGTAATCATAGATTCATAATTACAGTCGAAAGATGAAGTAAAAAAGGAAAACACTCACACAAAGAAACATCTTGATCCTTAGCACACCACAACAAAGAAAACTTCACAAGGAGTATTCATACCTTCGGAGATTTCGCGCAATTCCCATACTCCGGATCCATTGTGCAACTGAATCTTGATCCTTCACCACTTCCACATATAATCTTCAGTCTTTACCACTTCTAAAAACAAAAGAACAAGAGGTCAAGAAAGAGAGAACACAAGACAAAGATTCAGATTTAGGATGAATTATATATAAAACAAAAGCATTTAGTTCTCCGGGCTTTTCCCATTTGCTAATGTTCATTAAACAAGGGACCAAGAATCCTATGCTCACATTATAACCTCAGAAAACCACAAACTAAACTTGGGCTGCAATTAATAGCTAGGGAATGAATGATATAAGAAGCAACACAAAACATGTGAAGATCTCCAATGTTAGCTATCTCTTCACTGTTTCAAGTGCGACACTACCCACATGTTCCCATATGCAAGAGGCTCCACCATTGAATTCTTCCTTCTATAAGGATAGAAGTGGGGAATTAGGTGAGAGACAAGAAGTGAGACCAAGAGGGGTATCATTCAAAAATGATGAGGTATTGAGGTGTCACAACAAGATCAATGAAGGTAGATAATAAAACAACATACAAGGCCTAACCACGTGAGAGATTGACAAATGTGCTTTGTGTATTGACCCACATCATAGAAGTTGATTAAAATTGTGAAAATAAATGGTACCATTAAAAAAGATGAAATCTTTTTGAGAACCCAATTCCCCTAGTTAGGTGTTGAGTTATAAAAATGGTAGAAGCAGTTCCATGCCCACTTCTAAGAAGATTGCATATGCTGGGCATATATCATAGTTTATTAGTTTAGGTCACCTAATGATGGAAGATAGAATTTGGGGAGAACCCATGTCTTAGTATCTCAAATATAAAGAGAAAGAATACATAAAATCAAAAATACATATAACTATTAAGTTGTAGCGCAGATGAGAAAGAAGATCTCAAGTTCGAGATCATGCTATAACATTGCCCTTTATTCAGCAAAAAAAAAAAAAGAATTACAATAATTCACAAGCTGATCACTAAAGGAGAAAGTAGGGGAAAAGTATGGCTTCAAAATACCCATTTTTGATGCAATTTCTTTCTGTAGAATGGGAGACACATGAAACTCCTTTACAGTCATGCCCATCTCCATAAGCTAAAAAGTGTAGAAACTAATAGAAAGATAGAACTTGTACCATAAAGAGAATGATAGATTGAAGAAATTATGGCATAAAGAGAAAGTAAAGTTAGTAATGTTGGAATTATTTACATGAAGATTACATTTGAATCAAGTTGAGTATATACATGCATAGAGAGAGCCTCCTATAATTGAGTTATTGGGGAGTCTAGGAAAAATTTAAGAGTTGGAATAGGAGAGATTGAGTATTGTGTAGACTTGAGGTAGACATATATCTTCATCAAAAAGATGATCCTTTTAGAAGAAACTAATCCTCATAGTCACCCTTTTCGAGCAATAAAAAAGAATCCATATCAAAAGCCATATAAAACACAAATAGTTAGATTCTTACAATAATCCAGTGCCTAAAATCACAATTTGAACTGAAATAGAACAAAACCCAACTGCAAAAATGTAGCTAAGAAATTGTTATTCACTTACAAGTGCAAAAAAGCTCAAATTTACAGACCAATTCTCAAAATTCCAACACAAGAAGATCAAAATAGAGTTTGATGTTCTCAGATTGGAGGGGCACACAGATTAAAGCATGTGACAGGCAGAGGACAAGGGTGGAGGCAAAAACAATATAGGGTTGATACTTGAGCACACAAATAAAATTTAATAAAATAAATAAATAAATAAATAATAAAACCAAAACAAAATAGAACCCATTTTACAAGGCAAAACCAACTTACATCAATAATTCAAAAGATAATGAATGCACATTAATATCTTTAACAGTTACAAGGATATTAATGGCTTGATAGAAATAAATTTTGCTTCCGTAATATTAGATGTACATTTTATATGTTGTTGCATAAAATTCTGGTTCTTATAGATGTTTGGGCAGGTCAAGCAGGAACGAGGAATAAACTACGGTTATAGGGTGCAGAATACTGGGTGGGACAGGGGGAGGACAACTATAGAGTCCTACTAGTCATGTTTTGGGCATATCATGCAGGAGGGTTCGGTTATTTTGGGGCTTCTATTTCTGTAACCTATGTATGGCAGATTCGGGTTATTTTATTTTGTTGTACTTCATGTACTGAACTGGAGTAGAGTAGATTTGTAACTGTGGCTACTTTTATTTTGTTAATTTTTCATTAATGAAACCGGTGATCTCGGTCACTTTTATTTCAAAAAAAACATTACAAGGATATTAATAAATTATAAATTGAAATCCACATGAAAACCCACTTACATGAACTTGTAATTGGTGTGATCAAATTTGTTCAACTTCTTCTGCTGCGCCTGCAACGCCAAATTTCCTGACAGAAACACAAAGGTATGGATTCTTACAACAATCCAATTCCTAGAAATCACATTCTAAACTGTAATAACAAAGCCCACCTGCAAAAATGTAACTACAAAATTCAAAATTGTAACACTTACAGCTTGCAATTAGTCTCAAAGTTTGAGATGCAACCTAATTATCAAAGATCAAAACAGGGTTGTGGAGAAGCAACAGAAGTGCTCAGCTTGGGTGAGCACACAAATTAAGGCAAAGAGAAGACAGTGGGTCCCACTTTGTGAGTTACTACTACTCATCTTCAAATATGGACCACAGAGACAGAAGAAGACACCATGTGGTTTCTGTGTGATGAAAGAGATAGAAAGATCCAGAAGGAGAAGAGAAAGTGATGGGAAGTATGTTTTTTGGACTTTGAAACAAATTAGTAAGAACCTCGTGTGGTTAAAATGCAATGGGCCCAATGCTACCAAATATAATGCTGCATTGCCCTTCAAGCCACTCTGATATTATTCTTATCTTTTTGTTCTTTTGAGAGGCTGCTTTTGAGTATTGTTATCTTTGTGAGTCAAGAACTAAATTCTACGTGGTGGGTATTTTAATCAGAATCTAGTGAAGATGGTCAGTAAAATTAGAACTACGTGAAAGAAAGGCACTGCCACGATATTTATAAAAGGCTAAATTTAAAAAAACATCACAATAGTTTGGCGTTGTTTAAAAAAACATCACAAAACTTTGACTTTTTAAAAAAACATCACAATGTTTAACTTTTAGTTAACGGAGTTATCCAACCGTTAACTGGGTTATACGTAATGTTTAAAAAAACATCACAAAACTATTGTTTTGTTTAAAAAAACAACACAGAACTATTATTCTGTTTAAAAAAAATCACAAAAGTTCCCATTTGTTTAAAAAAACATCACACCAGTTAACGGTTGGATAACTCCGTTAACTGAAAGTTAAACATTGTGATGTTTTTTTAAAAAGTCAAAGTTCTGTGATGTTTTTTTAAACAGCGCCAAACTATTGTGATGTTTTTTTAAATTTAGCCTTTATAAAAAGAAAACTTCATAATGAAGTTAAGGGTTGAGGGTTTTTAAACTTATATTTTAACAATATTTGATATAGTTTGACAAATACTTTTTTTTTTTTGGTGTGATAAAAGTGACCAACCGGTCACATGTTCCATTAATGAAGAATTAACGAAACAAACATACAAAATATTACAAACACTATAAGTTCAATCTAAAATATTAAAGAAGGAGATACATAGACATCTAAATACATAAAACATAAAGCTATCCAACACCGACGGTAGAACAATCCTCCAAAGACACCCAAAAGTAGTATTGTGTTCCTGCCCTCCTTGCACCGAGTCCTTATCAGAGGATCTACCCCACAATTCGTAGTGCTAATAGCGGAAACACACCACAAGCAATAGAAACTCCCAAAACTTAGATGAACCAAGAACAAGCCACCACAATATGTAGGATCTCACAAGATTACAATCAATATGCAGAAATAACCAATACTTCTTATTCCCCAAGAAATACAAAGATTACAAAAGCGATTACAACTCTCAGTCTCTCTCTCACCTTTGAAACACTCGGCACAATCCCCTCTTGAAGTTGAATAATGATCATATCTATTCAGATAACTAAACCTTAGAGTTTATGGCCATATATATAGCCCCAAGTAAACCCTAAAAGATAAACACAAATCTAGAAATTGGGCCTTTAAACTCGTAAGCCCAAAAACAATCAGTTGCCGAAGTCGGTCGACTGCACCCCCAAGGTCGGTCGACCGCAACGTGTAGATACAAACCCGAGGGCTGACCGGTCGACTCTACCCACAAGGCCGGTCAACCATCCCCTCCTCTGTTGGACCTTTACACTCGAAGAACTCTCAGCAGACTAGGTCGGTCGACCGCACCCCCAGATCGGTCGAATACAACTCTCCAGACTGCATTCTTCTACTCGTTGCTTGTCTTCTCTTGCTTCTTTGTTTCATCCTCTTCTTCTCAAACTTTAAGTACTCAGTGCTTACGTGTATTTGAGGCCACAATTCCTGACAATCTCCCACTTGGACCAAATACACCACGCATCAAAGTTATTGCAATCTTCACCTCGCATTATCTCTACCGATCTCCCACTTTCATGGAAGACCCAAGTACTCCCCACTCTCATGAAGAGCACCTCCGCCACTCCATCACGTAGAGTGCACCAACCACCCCTCATCGCCTCATGAAGGATGTGCTCCACCAATCGTATAGAGCACGAATACAGGAGAAACAATCTCTCGTGTCGGATTTCGTGTTTTGAGACTTTCCAACTCGCAAGATCTCCATCAACATCGGACATGGTTCAAAACCTCTCAATGCACCCTCTGCACTAGAAACCTCCGTAGACGACACCTCCACAAACTCCGCAGACTGTTCAACCCCTACAGTCTCAATTCGGTTACCCTCATCGATATCACTCCGCATATCGATACCAGTGCCCTCTATCATACGAGAGCGACTTGAAGCTTCAACTGCCAATTCGCAAAATACCCTCTCTGCAGCAACGTCTTGCCCTCTAGGTACACTTCCATGGCCAGCAGCTCCCACTAAACTAGTAACCTCCCCTCCACAATTGAAATAACTCGGTTGCACCCCACACAACCTACTAATTGATTCCGGCTGAGAGTCAACTACAGGAGAAACGCCCCTCACATCTCTAAGCAAATACAGCGTTCCTTCACGCTTCCCTTTTGCAATCACCCCTGAACCTGTAACTATACACCACTCCCCACTACCAACTGTAGTAGACAACCCCTCCTTGTCTAGCTTTCCAATCGAGATAAAATTTTCTTTCAAGTCTGGAACATGCCTTGTCTCCTGCAAGACAACACTTTGATCATCAATGGTGTTCACGCAAATAGTACCAACCCCACATACAGAACACCGGTGACCATTTTCCATGATCACATCTCCAAAAGAACCCTCCTTATAGTCATCAAATACCTCTCTTCTCGGAGTGCAATAAAAAGAAGCTCCCGAATCAATACATCGATCTTGAGTGCCCAACTCCTCCCGAGCTGATAAGCATAGATTCTCAACAAGCCCCACTTGAGCTTCCTTTGGGTTATTTTTCTTCGGTTTTTCCTGCTTAATCTTCATATAAGCCTTGCAACTGCGCATCATGTGACCCTTCTTGTGACAATACCAGCACTCAGGCTCATGTCCCCCATCGTTGTTATCAGACCCACTCTCAGATAAACTACTCTGATCCTTTCTTCTTCGACTGCTCTTAGATCCCCCACATCTCTTCTCAACGTACATGGCGGAATCTCTAGAAGATGATGATGGATATCCCCCGTTTCTCACCCTTCTCACCTCCTCATTCAGAATGCTACTCACCAAAACCTGTAGAGTCATGAAATCTATCATAGTGCCTGTAATAGTTTATTCTACCGTATCATAACTATTGGGTAAAGTAGATAGAAGTAACAATGACCGCCCCCTCTCTGAAAACTTCAAACCTACAGGTTCCATTTGGTTGTAAACCATACAATAATTGTTCACATGCTCTGCTACCGAACCCCCTTCCTTCAACTTCATATTAACCAATTTCTTCAGATGAAGAATTTGATTAGATGCCGACGGTTTCTCATACATATCCGTGAGAGTCTCCATAGCCTCCTTTGTGCTCTTTGCCTTCGAGATATGAAATAATGTCTTCCTACTCAGTCCTAACTGAATCTGCCCCAGCGCCTTCTGATCCAAACAGTTCCAATCCGCCAAGACCTTCGCATCCTTATCTGCACCTACCGGCTTCTCATCAAACAAAGGACCAACAAGATTTTTCTAACGAAGATACGCTATCATCTGAATCTTTCACATCGCAAAGTTACTCCCATCGAATCTCTCGATCTTCATCTTGTTATTGGCCATCTCGAACCAACTGCTCTTATACCACTTGTCAGAGTATCTACCCCACAACTTGTAGTGCTAATAGCGGAAACACACCACAAGCAATAAAAACTCCCAAGACTTAGATGAACCAAGAACAAGCCACCATAATATGCAAGATCTCACAAGAACACAATCAATATGCAGAGATAACCAATACTTCTTATTTCCCAAGAAATAAAAAGATTACAAAAGAGATTGCAACTCTCAATCTCTCTCTCTCTCACCTTTGAAACACTCGACACAACCCCTCTTGAAGTTGAATAATGATCAGATCTATTCAGATAACTAAACCCTAGAGTTTACGGCCATATATATAGCCCCCAAGTAAACCCTAAAAGATAAACACAAATCTAGCAATTGGGCCTTTAAACTCATAAGTCCAAAAACAATCAGATGCCAAAGTCGGTCGACCGCACCCCCGCAACGTGTAGAACCAAACCCGAGGGCTGACCGGTCGACTGTACCTCCAAGGCCGGTCGACTGTACCTCCAAGGCCGGTCGACCATGTAACGCCCCTGCCCCTAGCTTAGACAATTTATACAATTTATAAGACAAATTAGATACTATGTAGTACAACTGCCCACCACAAACTGCCTCTCAAAAGTTGGTTAACCGATTAGGTGACTCTTGATCATAGGCTATTATATTTTAATATTATTTTATTATGTTTCTTTACCGATCTGGGATACTAATTCACTTACCATTTGCTGTTACATTCTCAACCGAGAGGTGGGCCCCAGGGTGCTGCCCACATCATCACCTGGATTTGACCAAAGTCAGCAGACATCAACAGCCAACTTACCATTTCACGTGGGCCCCCCCACCTAACCATTCATTACTCCTTATTAATACCATTCATTTACTTTTGTAAACAGCCATACACTTTATACTTCTTTGAATATATTATATATATATATATATCTATATTTTACTCTTTTTTTTAACACGGGGTGTTACAGACACATCCCATTCAGAGATCAGCATCCTCGCTGAGTACGGGCATGCACAATCTAGTGCAGGATCTCCTTTCTAGCCGATGTGGAGCATTTGCTTTTTTTATTCGCCCTCCCTGGGAAACCACAGTCACGGAGATCCACCGCCGACTGGGTATATAGTCCCAGAGTCCACCGTCAGACTAATCATAACAAGCAACCACAGTCACGAAGATCCACTGCCGACTGGGTCTATAGCCACGGAGATCCACCGCCGACTATGTAGACATGCCCCACACTCGGTGTCGAAAGTCGGCTCTGATACCATTTGTAACGCTCCTGCCCCTAGCTCAGACAATTTATACAATTTATAAGATAAATTAGATACTATGTAGTACAACTGCCCACCACAGACTGCCTCTCAAAAGTTGGTTAACCGATTAAGTGACACTTGAGCATAGGCTATTATATTTTAATATTATTTTATTATGTTTCTTTACCGATATGGGATACTAATTCACTTACCATTTGCTGTTACATTCTCAACCGAGAGGTGGGCCCCAAGGTGCTGGCCACGTCATCACTTGCATTTGACCAAAGTCAGCAGACATCAACAGCCAACTTACCATTTCATGTGCGCCCCCCACCTAACCATTCACTACTCCTTATTAATACCATTCATCTACTTTTGTAAACAGCCATACACTTAATACTTTTTTGAATATATATTATATATATCTATATTTTACTCTTTTTTTTTCTTTTTTTTTAACACGGGGTGTTATAAACCGTCCCCTCTTCTGTTGGACCTTTACACTCGAAGAACTCTCAGCAGACTAGGTCGGTCGACCGCACCCCCACGTTGGTCGACCGCAACTCTCCAGGCTGCATTCTTCTACTCGCTGTTTGTCTTCTCTTTCTTCTTTGTTTGATCATCTTCTTCTCCAACTTCAAGTACTCAGTGCCTACGTGTATTTGAGGCCACAATTCCTAACAATCCTACTCCTCATACTCCGATCGTAGCCTCTTTTTCACCGTAGCTTTACCTGCCCATGTATTAATAAGACCTAAAATTTTAGAGAACATCACAATAAAATTAAATTACTATTACGAAAGCAAACATCATTCCTATCTAGCCATAGGATCCATATAATAACTGCTACTGTAATATTCCAAATGATCCTACTCTCTTTCATAATATGTGTTGTTCTCCAGGTTCCCAAAAATCATTGATATGATAAGGTATTTCAAAGATACCTGTTAGATATTATAGTCCCATATTGGTGGTAGAGTTGTTTTGGTATTGTTCACCTCCTATATATAGGTGGTATTGTACTTGGTTAAACTCAATTCAATATTCAGTATTGTCTTTATTTCTCTCTGATTTATCTTAATATGGTATCAGAGCAACCAAGGTTCGAATCTCACCGGCTGCGCAATTTAAATGCGGATTAAAAAAAAATACCGCTGCGTATAGTCCAGGTATTGGCCCAAAAAGATGGCCATCAACCTGTGGGGGCATGTTAGAATATAAATATTAAAACCCTCATCCTTACCACAACTTCGAAGTTTTGGTCCATTGGTAGGATCTTTAATATGGTATCAGAGCCAATTACTCAAAATTTATTCTCTTTAAAAAAAAAATTTCTCTCCAAAATCCTCAAATTCCAACTGCAAAATTATACAAATTTCTTCCACAAAAAAAAAATTAAAAAAAATGCACTGCAGATCGTCTTCCTTGCTGATCGTCTCTCCCATCAACCGATCATCTCTCCCATCAACCGATCATCTCTCCAGCCGCCATCCAGAAGAAGCAACCCATACAAGAAGAAGCAACCAGCCGACCATCCATCTTCCAGATCTTCACTACAATCCATCAAAATCAAGAATCCATCAAGAATCCGATCAAGAATCCGATCAAGAATCCGATCTTCACTGCCGATTCTCTCCCATCAGAAGAAGCAACCCATACAAGAAGAAGCAACCAGCCGATCATCCATCTTCCAGATCTTCACTGCAACACATCAAAATCAAGAATCCATCAAGAATCCGATCAAGAATCCGATCTTCACTGCCGATTCTCTCCCATCATCTTCACTACAACCCATCAAGAATCTGATCCACCACCAGCCGTCAGATCTTCACAACCGATACCACTCATTTTCCAGATTCAGATCCATCTTTCAGCCGCCATTCTTCCAGATCGTACTCCTACCTGATGGCATCTCAGTCTCTCCCACATATTTCCGTCTCCACTGACTTCCCCGATGCAACTACCTCTCGTTCCTCCTCCAGATTCCAAAAGCAGCAGCGACACTTTCAGTCTGCCTCCGGCCTTCTACCTTCTCCTTATATCATTCCTCACCCTACCCCACCTATACTTCCGCCACCGGTAGCACCGCCCTACTCCCTACCTCGATCCAGACACCAGTAACACCCCCTCTGTTTCATATGAAAGACCTTGGTAAGTTACGTTACTTTCTGGGTTTAGAGATTGCTCATGGATCTCAGGGGATACTTATTTCTCAGCAAAAATACACATCAGATATTATTTCCGCTGCATGCCTCTCTGACAGTCGATCAGCTGATACACCCTTAGAGCTTCATGTGAAGCTTCGTCCCACAGATGGTGAGCTCCTTCCTGATCCCACTAGATACAGGCAGATTGTTGGACAGCTTGTCTATTTATGCATGACTAGATCCGATATTGCTCATGCAGTTAGTATTGTCAGTCAGTTTGTTTCCGCTCCTACATCAGTTCACTACGGTGCTCTTCTTCGGATCCTCAGATATCTTCGGGGCACTATCACTCGCTCATTATTCATGCCGTTTACATCCAAACTAGAGCTCAGTGCATATTCTGATTCAGATTGGGCAGGGGATCCGACTACCAGAAGGTCTACCACAGGTTTCTGTCTATTTCTTGGCGATTCGCTGATCTCATGGCGGAGCAAGAAACAGCCAGTTGTTGCATGTTCTTCCACCGAGGCTGAGTACAGAGCAATGGCAGCTACTACTAGAGAGATTGTTCATGTTCGTTGGCTGTTATCAGATATGGGTGTTACACTTACAGGAGCTACTCCACTTTATTGTGATAACCGGAGTGCATTGCATATTGCAAGCAATTCGGTCTTCCATGAGCGAACGAAGCATATTGAGATTGATTGTCATTATGTTCGTGAGCGTTTTGAGGCAGGAACTATCTCTCTCCATTCTGTTACCTCTTCCCAGCAGACAGCAGACTTCTTCACCAAATCCCATACAGTTCAGAGATTCCGACACTTAGTAGACAAACTCACATTGTTTGACCCATCGTGAGTTTGAGAGGGGGTGTTAGATATTATAGTCCCATATTGGTGGTAAAGTTGTTTTGGTATTGTTCACCTCCTATATATAGGTGGTATTGTACTTGGTTAAACTCAATTCAATATTCATTATTGTCTTTATTTCTCTCTGATTTATCTTAATATGGTATCAGAGCAACCAAGGTTCGAATCTCACCGGCTGCGCAATTTAAATGCGGATTAAAAAAAAATACCGCTGCGTATAGTCCAGGTATTGGCCCAAAAAGATGGCCATCAACCTGTGGGGGCATGTTAGAATATAAATATTAAAACCCTCATCCTTACCACAACTTCGAAGTTTTGGTCCATTGGTAGGATCTTTAATAATACCAAAGCCCAATCCAAAAATTTTCCAAGCTAATTTAGCCTTCGGGCACTGTAGGAAAATATGATAAACCTCCTCCTCCTCTTGGTTACATCTAGGACATGTGACATCTAACGGAACTTGATGCTTCCTTAAGTTGACTTTTGAGAGAATCACATTATTCAAGATTAGCCACAAAAATGCTTAATCTTTGTGGGTGTTTTAGTCTTCCAGATCATATTGGCTTCGTGGTTTCTTAGTCCCCCATCATTAAGATGACGACACATAGACGAGATCAAGAAAACTTTACTGGGCTGAAGGCTCCAATCCCTAATATCTCTATCCTCGTTCAATTGTTGTCTCCCTTCAAGGACAACAATCTTAAGTCGTGTAGCTATTGTTGCATTTCTGTAGATATCGATCCCTTGAAATCAATATGCAATCTATGATTCTTTCATATATCGACTACAAGAGCATTCACATTAGTCGTTTCCTCTGCCAGTAGTGGGAATAAAGATTGGAGTGAGTTATCCTCACACCACTTATCCATCCAAAATCTCGTATCTTTACCGTTTCCTATCCTACACCTGGTTGCCGCATGAAAATCTTCCCCCACCCTTGTGATTCCTTTCCATAGATGAGACGTCTTTCCTCGTTTACTCCGTCCTCCAAATCTAAACTTCTTCCGCCTCCTATATAGGTCAAATGAGTTATAAAAAAGTGCTATATTCATGTCTTTCGTCGTTTGTTCAACTTCCACCAGCATTTACTCAGCAGTGCTCTATTCATGTCCCGCAAGTTAATGATTTCTAAACCCCCAATTTTTTTTTCTTTTACAAACATTTCCCCACCCCATCAAATGAAATCCTTTGTTATCTTCTTTAGTATCTTTCCATAGAAAACGTCTTTTGCATTTGTCTATTTTCTCAATAACCCATCTTGGAATTTCATAGATTGACATTAGGTACGTTGGAAGGTTACTCAGGACTGCATTAATCAGAGTGATTCTGTCCCCAAGTGATAAGAGTTTTCCTTTCTATCCTGCTAACTTCTTCTCCACTTTTTCCATCAACGTTATCCAATATTCTCGCCGCAAATACTTAAATGTTGTATACCTTAATGTTTCATTATTTTTATAAATTTATTAAAATCACAAAGGACTTAATTTTTACAACTTTGTCACATACAATTCGTTGGAAGGTTTTTCCATAAGTCTTCCATATTAACATGGCGCAAAAATAACTGAAACTTCTTAGTTCAAAACCAAAAGCAAGCGATAAAACTTGATCATATAAAACTAGCTAAATTTTCAAGAGGATTACCTGATCAAGTCTTGTGGGAGGTGCCCGTTTAGTCAAATGAGGATGACATTGTGATGATTGGAGTATCCCTTTCACAACTCTAAATATGCTCTAGAACTTGTACCAAATGTATAGTGCTTTTAATATTTTAGATTAGCAATTTCTAAAATTAGGATTTAGTATAGGAAAATAGTAACAATTATTTAAGATGGGAGGAAAATTCACATTAAGGGTAATTTCCTTTCCATGTCAAAAGTCTCCAAATAACTAGCTGGAATGTTAGAGGGATGGGTAGCCCTGACAAATGCTCCCTAATAAAAGAAGGAATCCATAGCTGCTCCCTATCTATTATCTGCTTGCAAGAGACCAAGCTCAGGAAGCCAGGCCCCCGAAAGCTTTCATCAATTGGAGGATGTCTTATAACAAAATGGATACAGCTTGACTCCATTGGCAGCTGCGGTGGCATTCTACTAGGATGGAATGACCAACTCCTTGATTGTACATACTCGGCAGTTGATATATTCTCTGTTTCTGTTTCTTTCAAGAGTCGTTCTTCATCTGAAGAATGGTCAATCACAATTGTTTATGCACCTTTTGATTTGGAGGATCGCAAGCTCTGTTTTTTTTAAAAATTCAACAGTGCAGAAGTCACCTCAAAGATGCTTGGGTTCTGTGTGGAGACTTCAATGTAAACTATTTCGGATGCTGAGCGGTCCAGTGGGAAAGGATCAACAAGGGATATGAGATGCTTTCGTGACTTCATACATGACTTGGCCCTAATTGATCTCTCACTATTAGGTAGGAAATATACTTGGTCCAACCTTAGAAGCTCCCCCTCAATGGCCAGACATGACAGATTCTTGATCTCAGCAGCTTGGGAATCTTCCTTTCCTAACTGCATCCAATATTCACTACCAAGATTTTCATCTGATCACTGCCCCATCATCCTTGATAATCAAGTCATCACTCATCAGGTCCATTATTTCAAATTTGAAAAAGCCTGGCTTCAACACTCCGCATTTGTCCCTTCAGTAAAAGATTGGTGGAAGACTTTTCTATGCACTGGGAATCCGGTTGATATTTTTGCAACAAAGCTTACCCTCCTCAAAAGAAGGATTCGGCGCTGGAAAAATGACATTTTCAGCCACATCCCAACTAAGAAGAAGCAGCTGCAAGAGAAATTACTGAAGTTGGAGATTGAGGCAGAACAATTCTCTACTGCGGTTGACCCCCTAAAGGCAACCCAAGCTGAGCTCCAAAATCTTATCCGGACTGAAGCAGAATATTGGAGGAAAAGATCGAGAATACAATGGATAAAGGAAGGAGATGCAATTTCAAAATTCTTCCACTGTATTGCAAATGGGAGAAGGAGACGAAACTTCATACACAGTCTTATCATTGAGAAAGCTCTGGTAACCTCTCCAACCCTGATTAGAGAGGCTTTCGAGAAACATTTTCAAGCCATTTGTGGTACAACTCCTCAGTCAGATTTTCGTATTGATTGGCAATCTTTTTATCCCCAAACTGACTTATGCTAGAAGCATTTGGATGACCCGTTCACTATGGAAGAGGTTAAATTGGCCGTCTTTGGAATGAGCAGTGACAAAGCGCCAGGCCCCGATGGGTTCTCGATGAGCTTTTATCATACTTTTTGGATACTATCAAGGATGATCTTTTTGCCATGCTTCAGTCGGTACAGAGGGGAGATACTGATCTTGACAGGCTAAACTACTCCAACATTATGTCAATTCTCAAGTGTGAAGGAGCAAATTTGGTCTCTGATTACAGACCTATCAGCTTGCTCAACTGCTCCTTCAAAATTTTTACCAAAATCCTTGCCAACAGGCTTGCCCCTATCCTACACTCCCTTGTGTCCTCTTCTCAAAGTGCCTTCCTGAAGGGTAAATCTACGGTGGATTGCTTCCTTGTAGCTCATGAAGCTATCAACTTATGCAGTAGATGCAACTCTGATGCTCCTTTGTTCAAGATTGACTTTGCGAAAGCTTTTGACACAGTCAATTGGTATTTTTTAGACCAACTATTAATTGCCAGAGGCTTTGGGCCAGCCTGGCGCAGGTGGATCCATATGAACATGAGGACGGCAAAATCTTCAATTTTCATTAATGGAGAGGGGGGAAGACAAATTAACTCCAAGCGAGGACTTAAGCAGGGGGATCCTTTTTCGCCTATGCTTTTCATCTTAGTAGTAAATGTGTTAGCTCAGATGCTCTATAATGGTCGCTGAAATGGTGCTTTCTCACCTCTTCCTGTCCGGGGATCACTTGCTGATCTGTCAGTTCTGCAATTTGCAGATGACACGCTTCTATTCTATAAAGGAGACGAGCACGATGTTATCAACCTCAAAGTAGCACTACATCTATTTGCAAACATCTCAGGGTTGGCCATAAATTTTAATAAATCCTCAATTGTTTACTTTGGTAAATCGAAGATGAAGCTTCAGGCTTTTTCAACCATCCTAGGTTGCAAGGAAGAATGCTTGCCTATTCAGTATCTTGGCATGCCATTATCTAGCGGGAAACTCAGCAAAAGAAATTGGCAACCGCTGATCCTCAAGATTGAAAGAAGACTCTCTGTGTGGAAAGGCAAAATGCTATCTCGAGGTGGAAGGTTAGTACTTATAAATGCTGTTCTCAGCGCTTTACCGGTCTACCTCGCTTCATTCTTCAGATTACCCCTTTGGGTAATCAAAAAGATTGATCAGATCTGCAGTAGGTTTTTCTGGTGTGGCTCCGACACTGATGCAAGAGGAGTGGCATGCATGCGGTGGCCAAAGATCTGCTAGCCAAAGAAACAAGGTGGCTAGGGGTTCTAGACTTGAAAGTCTTTAATGAAGCTCTTCTAATGAAGTGGTGGTGGAAGTTGGTAGCATCTGACTCGCTACCTAGCCAAACATTAAGGAGCCTTTATCTTAGAAGCAACTCCAACATCCTCACATGCCACTCAACTCCTTCCGGCTTCTGGAAAGGAATTTTCCATCCCAGAAAACAATTCTTGTTAAATGTGAATTGGAGGTTAGGTATGGGGAACCTTATCAATTTTTAGACGTCGAAATGGATAAATGGCTACAGTATATCTTCTCCGTGTCCTTCGCTGGCTGCTGCAGCATGAAATCTGGAAGCTGATGTCCTTTCCCAAGGCTCCTGGATTGATGGCAAGTGGCTCTGGCAACCGAGGCTTAAATGTGTCGCCAACCATTTCATCCGAGAGGAGAAGCAGAAACTTCTTGATCTAATTGTACACTTCCAGCCTTCACACTCAGGAGATCAACCTTCATGGAGACTCACTCTGTCAGCCCACTTCACTGTCAAGTCAGCATACAACTTCTTCATCACCTCCGGCCTCCGTTCCCCATATTTTGCTGCAATATGGTCGTCTTCAGCGCCGCTAAAATGAAAAGTCTTCATCTGGCAAATGAGTTGGGATAAACTCAACTCCAAAGAATTCCTCCACTCCAAAGGCTGGCCTGGAGACACGACATGCACAGCTTGTGCATGTCTTGTCGAATCGACCTACCATATCTTTTTTCGACTATCCTATTGCCACTAGTACTTGGACATATTTCACTACACTTTTCAACATTCATACCTTGCCTGTTGACTTGCATGAATGCATTACTTCTTGGTGCTTTGGAAATCAAATACACAAACACATTTGACACCTTATGACAATCTCAATCTGTTGGGGTTTATGGCTTGCTAGAAATGAACGCACTTTTTCTTCTAAGATTATGCAACCAAAGGAAATTATTTCTAATGCAATTTTTTAGTTTTGATCTTGGCTAGATGGGCTGGATAACAAGAAGAAGAAGGCGAGACTCTTTCAAGAGATGGAGCAAGCTGGAGTGCAA
This sequence comes from Hemerocallis citrina, assembly GCA_017893485.1. NCBI lineage: Eukaryota > Viridiplantae > Streptophyta > Magnoliopsida > Asparagales > Asphodelaceae > Hemerocallis > Hemerocallis citrina. Next base: position 463,897,217 of record CM030358.1, on the reverse strand, counting down.
GATGTCCTCCTCAGGCAGGCATTGATACGGATTGATCAAGCTGACAGTGCGGGAGATAGCTGCTTAGCCTAGGAGCCACCAGCCATCAAGCTGCTTTTTTTTGATGTATTGATTTTTTGGATGTTTTTTGTTGAAAAACTCTATGATGCTTAAGTTGTTATAACTATTTCCGTAAGTTTTTTTTTGGGATCAAAAGTTCGGCATCTGTTTTTAGCTGAACTATCTTGCACTTTTGTATTATTTACCTGTAGTTACTTCTATATTAATATATCTATAGTGAGTTAGGGACTTACCCTATTTTTAACCAGTAAAAAAAAAGTCAAAAGTCTCCAAAACATGGAAATACTCTACTAACAAGTATTTATAATCATATATCTCTACTATTTTAATGGGAGAGTTGAGATTTGTAACAAATAAATTCTAACTTTGTAACTATATAAACACGTATAATACACGTCCAAACTATATCCAATAAATATAAGTGTGCACCGCACGTGTAGCCCAAATCAAATCATTCGAATTAAACTATTTTTTTTCGTATTCAGTATATATTCATTTAATTTGATGACTTTATTTTTTATAGACGTGCAGGTACATTATACTAGTATCTTTTAATTACAAACTTGCATATCATGTAAAGACACAAAATAATACAAAGATCTATCAATTAATTATTGGGAAATACAAGAAAATAGGTATCCTATTAATAAGTCATAATTAATTTTTTTTTTAAATAAAGGAAACATCACTTTCATTTGAAAACATATAAAGAATATAACTATCCCTGATTATTAGATAAATTCGTGGTTTAATTGAGGCCATATGAATTATATACAAGAAATATACTCATTATATGTATTTATTATATATATATTTTTTGATGAAACGGATAGAGTTAAAAGACTCCAGCCTGGCAATCAATAAATAATAATAGTAATTACAAGAAGGGTTTTACCAGGAGTAAAACAATTAAAACGCACAAGACATGCACTAATACAGATAAAGAGGACATAAAAGTCAAAAAACAAGCTAAGTGCGACTCAAGAACAGCAACGCTAAACAACTGGGTCCAAGGCGAGGATTCAGCGGTGAGGAATAGCGATCCAGATCAGGGTGCCTCTGTCTTGGCTTGAGATTGGAAAGACAGTGCACGTCGAACTCGCCCTACTCGGCGTCATACAAGATGAGGCTCGAGGGAATAACTGTAGCCTATCAGAAATGTCCAGAATCTATTATTGTATTACATGTAATTGCTAATAAGAACAAATTTATTAAAATAGACTAATCATAATCTACTACATTAATTTAGATGGCTAATAAGAAATATTTCTTTTTATTATTTTAGATGGCACATCATTAGTAGAAGTTATTATAGAGTAGGTGCTAGAAATATCAAATAGTAGTGTACCATTTAAGATAGTAAACTTGGTAATAAATTTAGTAGTAAGTGTAGCTTTACCCCTTTACCATGCATCAGATGCATGATAAGTTTGTCTGCTATCCTGTCATAGAACAGAGCTGATCATATTGGACCCTTGGTTTCCCACTTACATAGAGTTTGGTTCTGAATCTTCTCTACTTTTCCTTATCATCAATGCATTTGTCCAATTTATCATCATTACTTGGACCAACTGAGATTGGTCCATTTTCAGTCTTTGTAGGCCTTATCTGGGGATGGGGAGTCAACTTCAATCATTGAATAGGGGTTAACCAAAAAAATTGATTAAAAACAAAAATAGAAAGAGTAATGATTCAACATTCTAGTAATTCACGCACGTCTTAATAAATATAGTTTTTCAAAGTAAAAATTCAAATGTAGTCTGAATTTAAATCTAAGACATCTTTTATAATAGTTATGCACGTGCAATGCACACATTAGTAGATTTACAAATGACATTAAGACCTTCTCCCATTATAATATTATTATTAAGTAATTTACACATGCGATGCACGTTTTAATAATTTCAAAAAATAAAAATAAAAATTTAGACGTAGGGAGAATTTGAAGTGGAAGCCTCATTTATATTAGTTATGTAAATGGGTTGCACATGTTGGTAGAATGACAAAATAACAAATGACACTAAAGCATTCTCCCATTATAATATTAGAGAAAAATAAAAATAAAAACTTTGACGTAGGGAGGATTTGAACTGGAAACCTCCTTTGTATTAGTTATGTACGTGCGTTGCACATGTTGGTAGAATGACAAAATGACAAATGACACTAAGGCCTTCTCCCATTATAATATTAGAGATTAAGATGAGTGTTAGGCCAATTACTTTGATATTTTATTTGTTATAGGGTGAATGTTTGCCTTTGCCCCAAAATTATATTAGTTAAAACTAGTGTTATCATGTGCAAATTGCATAGCCTAAAATAGTTTTGAAATACTCATAAAATTATATATAACTCAGAAAAGCGTGAGAAAATTGGGAGAAACTTATAAATTTCATTCCTACCGTAATTACTGAAATCTTTATTATCATTCTCGTATGAGCAGATGGTTTAGAGAATTACCGTCAAACCATAATGTTATCCAATTGAATAATACTGAAGCTAGAAAATGTATGTAATAAAAAGATGTCGTAAATTCAACAAATTTATGTTAATATGTATATTATAACATCATTAACATTCAGTAAATAGTTATACATTATAAACCATTCATTATAGCACATGTTAGGGTAAAGATGATCGACTAAAAAAATCATATAAAAATAATTTTATGAATTGTTTACAAATCTAATTCTAAGTTTGGGGACTGGGTGGGTTTGAGAATAGATGTGAGATTTTGTGAGATTGAGTAAGTGGGAGGGGAAAGACTGTGTTTGAGGGATTTAGGTTTGTATTTTGTTTTAGTTTTATTTATAAAATCGTGTGTAGTGCACGTGTTGGTTAAATAAGAATCACTACTTTTCATCTCATTTCTTTATTTCAAAATAGAGAAAGAAGAGAAGGCTTTTCATTTCATACATATATATACATATAGAGAAAGAAAGAAGAGAAGGCTTCTCATTTCTTTAGGAAAGTAAGATAGGGTTATGATATATATATATTCATTTCATACATATATATATATATACATATAGAGAAAGAAAGAAGAGAAGGCTTCTCATTTCTTTAGGAAAGTAGGATAGGGTTATGATATATATATATATATATATATATATATATATATATATATATATATATATATATATATATATATATAGCTAAGTTAGGTTTAGGAAAGTAGGATAGGGTTATGGACTTCTCAATTTTAAAAAAAATTTTAGACATGCCTTTTTTTTAAAAACTATTGGCAAGAAGATGATACTTGTCAAACTTACCGTGCTTTCCAAAGGCGAGCATAGTTATTTCGTGCTCGCCGTCGGGACACAGCAATTTTTCATTTTTTTTAACTCGTCATTTTCAATGGCGAGTTTAGTTCAAAATTTTCAAACAAGACTCGTCGTTACTAACGGCGATGGACTTTATACTAGACTCGCTGTTGGGAAAAACAACTGTACAATATTTAAAATTTCACAGAGTGCGAAACTCTCTGTTGGATTTGGTGAATTTTAGAAGAAAAAAACTTCATAGGAGAGCTCGCAGTTGGGAACGGCGAGAGAAAATATACTAAACTCGTTGTTGGGAATTGCGACTTTACATTTTTTTATTCACAGTGAGTGATAAACTTGCTGGGGTTGGAGACTTTTTGGAAAAAAAAATTCATAGAAAAACTCACTGTTGGGAACAGTGAGTTGAAATGAACTAAACAGCGAATTTAGTACAAATTCTATAATTAAAAAATTACACTTGCCGTGCTCCAATGGCGAGCATGAAATAACTAAGCTCGTCGTTGGGAACGGCAAATGTAGTTGATGTTTTAAGGAGACTTATTCACTTAATAATAGAATTAATTCGGCTTCTCTCACTTCAGGCCACTAATAGTCGAATAGTAAACCATCGTTACTGCTACAAAACTATTGAGTTGCATATTATGATCGACGAAGACGATGTATAGGAGAATAATATGTAAATAGGATATTCATTGCAAACTAATATTTCATAAACCCTATGAGAAATTTGCGTAGACCGAAAAAACATAATGGTTTATATAAAACGTAAATTCCAATCAGGGCCGGCCCTAAGTTTCCGGAGGGCCCGAGGCAAAATGGCCAAATAATTATTTTGGGACCCCTAATAACAATATAATTTTTTACGTGCAAAATACGTGTACATATTTACAAGAAGAATATAAATTTGGGAGTCTCTAAAATTACAAAAAATCCGGGGGCCTGAAATGGCGGCCTCACAGCTCTGATTCAAATTTTGTTTGGAAAACTAGGGGCGAAGAACTTGCACCATACATATTTTCTTTTTCTCCTTGTTTGGCTAGTACATACGGTTGATATCACTAATGAATTTAAATTAGAATTGTTGAATATCACTAGTCCTTAACTAGTCCATGAGCAGCCACGTTAGCGTGTTGCAGCTGTTGCTTCTCTTCTCATGAGTAATCTTCAAGTTGGGGACGTTTACTTCGTTATCCAACGGACAACTCGTGATAGTAATCTATTCCAATCTACCACATTAATATGGACACTTACCAATATTGAAGAGGTGGTCGAGGGAATTGACGCACGCGCTGGGATCGCTTCCAACTGGAGACCGCATAAGCTTCAGCTATCCCCGGATGGGACCAACTTCAAACATTAGGAACGTTTTCTTGCTTATATATTACACATTATGAACTTCATTGTCTATTTTTATAAGTACATAATATTTTGCAATCCAACTAGGCGATGGTAGCTAGGGGAATGGCGAGGACTGCGATGGCGGTTACTCGGAGCTTGAGGAGGGGTTAGGGACCGATGGCGAGGACTTTGGACCGGAGGAGTGGGGACCCTCCGGGCATTATTGTTGTTCGGCCGGAGGTTGAGGGTTTGCAAGACAGTTACTTGGAATTGCTGGAATTCGGCACGGGTGATGGGTGCAGTATCATCCCTCGGGGGTTGCCGACCAGCGGGAAAGTGAGGCCTTGACATTCAAATATATTGTAATAAACAAATACATTAAGAATAAAAACAACATTCATGTTTCTAGAGTTGAATTTTTTTTCTTTCAGCAAATAGAAGTGAAATGAATTTGGAAGGAGAAACTGAAGAAATTAGTGTGTGAACTGAAGAAGATGATATATGTATATTATTTTGTGAATGGTTCACATTTGAAGGGAGAATTTATCGTTTTGTATCCCAACTAATGAACACATGACTCCATATCCCCTACGAGACATAGGAGCTTAATGTTTAATTAATCTTGCATCTACGTACTTTTTTTTATTTTTTTTAATAGTACATATACTTCTATCAAAGAAAAGGGAGCATGCGCCAAAAGGCGCACAGCATACCAATTTTCTTGTTTGCGGTCGCCATCCTGCCCAAAACAAAATGAAATGGAAAATGCGACGAGAAACTCCAACAACGGAATAACATCTACCAATAATACAGATAACAAAGATAACGAGATCGGGACAAAGGTCCACAAGGTAGCAGCAACCGAGATATCTCATGATTTCTTATCCAGAGTGCCAAGGTTGTATTTGGCAATGGTACATACACCTATATCCTTTTTTTCTTAATTCTTGACAAAGTTTTTAACCCAAGTTCGGCCCATTAATGCTAATGGGCTTTTATAACAAAGAACCCAATAAGCAAAAAGATAGCCAAAAGCATGCATTCACGATCAAAAGCTCAAAAGCTAAACGCATGAAATACTGCATGTACTGAAATAACATTATATCTCACAAGCCTTTGTCCGAAATCTGAATTTACCATTTCCACACCAGTATTTCAATGACACACATGTTCTCCATCAAAAACTTGATAGAAAAAAGAACATCGAAAACATTTTGATGCTGGGAAGAGAAAGCTATATGCGCATATCTTCCATGGCCAGGGCCGGCCCCCATTTTGAGGCAGGTGAGGCAATCGCCTTAGACCCCTGTCCCCTATCGGGGTAGGTAACAGATCTGTAATTCAAATTTCATTGACATCATGCTAGTACGAAATAAATGATTATATATCTCTCATGAAGTAAGTGACCGATTTTTTTAGTGTTATAACATAAATATTAAAGTATATAGTAAACTCTCATCCGTCTTTATTTCATAACTTCGTTGTCTTGCTCGGGCAAAGTTCTTGAAACTTCGAAACTCAAACCCCAACCTAGAAAAGAATGCTACAATGTTCGAAAGTCTCAACTCAACACGCCCCACTACTTTATCATTACTCGGGAGTTTTAATCTACTAGTATGATTTTTCACATACTATAGGTTCAAATTCTATCAATTACGGAATATTAATTGTGGAGTATAAAAATATAGATTCCTACGTTAATGAAAAGTACTACTCTACTATTCTCTGTTCTTTTAGAAAATGACGGTGCCAGGCTTTCACACGCTCAAAACTTGAATGAAGCATGAATGCACAGCTAGAGCCAGCACTCTTCACCATGTGTAGGGTTGTAGTAATAAAGAGAAGTAAACGCTGTCCCAAAAAATATTCATAAAAATCATGAACTTTTAGCCACCTTTTTCTGTTCTCCTTCCAAATGCAATATATTTTGCAGTAAACAGAAACCACGTCTTTTGCATGTGAAACCCACGGGTATTCTTTTTTTCCTAATTAATTGAAAAACAACCCACTTGTAGTGTGTGCAAATAATCAATTATGGTAGATACAACAACAAAACATTTTTTCAATTAGTTGGGGTCGGCTACATGAATCATGGTTTTTCATTCCACTTGGTTTAGCGCAATATCTTCTGTAAGGTCACAAACCATCATATATTTTCTTACCGTTTCCATCCAAGTTAGTTTAGGTCTTCCTCTATCTCTAACTCTAACCTCAATACTTATCAAATCACTATTTCTAACGGAGGCACTACTAAGTTTATGTATGACATATCCAAACCACCTAAGACGATTCTCTCAACTTATCTTGGATTGAAGCTACAATTTGCATGTCTCGTAAAACTCGTTTCTAATTCTATTCTTCCTTATTTTACCGCACATCCATTTTAGCATCCTCATCTCCGATACATTCATTTTTTGGACATGTTGTTTCTTTGTTGTCCAACACTATGCTCCATACATCATTGCTGGTCTAACAATCATCTTATAAAAATTTTACTTCGACTTCAAAGGTATACGTTTTTCACACAAAATATCACTGACACTTCTTTTCTTAAGCCACCATGCTTGGATCCAGGGGCGGAGGGAGTAAGAGAGGGAGTAAGAGAGTAGGGGGGACATTTGGGACCCCAAAATTTTGTAAAACCCCCTAATATAGACCAAAGGCCCCCCAGTTAAAATTTTTTTGGGACCCCCAAGTCTAATCCACCTCTTATTAAAGGCTCAAAATAGTGGTATGAGCTTTGGGCTAAAAATTAACAGTGATACTTATTATTTGATCTGTATAATCATTAGATAAAATTTTGAATAAGAAACTAGTGTGTACAAAAGTTAAAAGTATATTTATTCATTTGAGTCGTATCTCTTAGCCTCTAGTATTATATCAGTATAAATAGTATAGTATGATTATTGATTAGTATTACTCTCACCAAATTTAGAGTACAACTGTATAAGTGCGAAAAAATACATGATACTAAAAATATAAATTCGAATATTTACTTTGATTATAATTTTATTTTGATCCAATTACTTTAATTTTTCAAAACAAAAATAAAGTAAGAGATTTTCGGCAAAAATTATATCGATGCTGGGAAAAAAAATTAGGACCCCCATTTTGATTTGTCTGGCTCCGCCACTGCTTGGATCCTATATATAACATCTTCATAAATCTCCCCATCTCTTTATATAATCGAGCATAAATATCTGAAATGGTTTCTCTTAGGTATCTCTTGACCACCAAGATTCACTGCTTTCTTAGTTGTGTTCTGAATATCACTAAAATTACACTACATATACTCTGTTTTAGTTCTACTTATCCTAAAGCCTCTACCTTCCAAAGTTTCTCCACAATTCTAATTTAACATTGACTTTTGCTCTAATCTTTTCCATTAAGACAACGTCATCGGCAAAAAGGATACACCAAGGCACCTCATCTTATATAATCCTCGCGTCAATTCATCCATAACCAAAATAAAGAGGTAAGAGCTTAAAGTCGAACTCTGGTGTAAATCTACTGTAATAGAAAAATCATTGGTCTCTCATGTGATTGTAATTGTGGTTGTTGCTCATTCATACATATCCTTAATTATCTCAATTTACCGAATAGTTACTCTTTTATTATTTAACACCTACCATACTGTCTCTAGGGACTTTTTCATATATTTTTTCTATATCTATAAAAACCATTTGTAGATCTGTTTTATTCTCTCTATATTTTTCCATAAGTCTCCTCAGTATATAAATTGCTTTCATTGTTGACATCCCAGACATAAATCCAAACTGATTTTCAGACACTGTAGTTTCTAATCTCAGTGTATGTTCGACCACTCTCTCCCAAATTTTTATCGTATGACTCATTAATAATCAATTATTGTGGATGTTGATTAAAAAATATAATTGATGTGATTGGTGGTTTTATATAATACTAGATTTGGCCGTGGGCACGTGCCTACGACACGTCTTCAGAACGATACTGTAGCGCCCCGAATTTCTAATATAATATCTTAGAAAATACTTGGCACAATTTCCAGCATCAACTTCAAATGTAATATTAAACAAAGTCAACACCAATAAAATTTTCAACTTTCATTTCAATAATCATTTTCATAGCACAGCGGAATACAATACACCTTAATCACAATTCTCTTTTCTTTACAACACTTTCTTTTACAATTACATAAGTCATTACATCACTTTAACTCAAGCATCCGAATCCCAAGCTACAAGTAATCACCTGTAAAATATGAGGCTAGAGATAACCCTAACCCCCAAAACTAAAGGGGTCAGCCATAAAGGTGTGAGTGACATAAAACAAACAACATAAGTTAAGCATAGATTTATAAACAACATGTAATAAACAAGAATACATAAAATGTTACGTAGCAAGGAAACATGAAAACATCAAGTGAAACTAACTAAGTGTCAAGTGTAGAGCACAGGAAACCACATGTATAAAACCAAGTCAAGAAAACACGAGTCTATATGCTGACTTTCTAATGCATACTTGTCGGAGTCTATGCATCTCACTCTACATAGGTCCGGTGCAAGCCCTTAACGTCTCCACATTATAGGGTTTAATCCCCCGCTATGCAACTAATCCTAACACGATGACTACTACGAGATAAAGATAAACTGTGAGTATTAGCCCATGCCCCGATAATTTCGGAAGTCAATCTCTATCCACAGATAATTCTGGAGACTATTTCACTCACACCTGGGAATCTTCGAGAATACCCCACACCGCAAGCAATGACACCTCATCACACGAATACCACATATGCGTCGCCTCGACCCCGATAATTCCGGAGATCAATCCCACACCACAGGTAATTCAGGAGACTATTTCACTCATACCTGGATAATTCCGGGGATTATCTCACACCGCAAGCCATACTGAGGTCCATAATCCATGTTCTCATTCATCATATCACCACTAGTGCCCGTCCTTATCATTTTTAGGTTATTTAATTACTTGACGAATCTCCTATAGTTGGTGTACCCTACCGGACTTAACTCAAACAACTGATCAACTAAATGCCTCAACAGGCCCAAACATAAATATCTCAACTGCCGGTATAATAAGGTCACACACACCCTCTAGAGACTCGCACTCAAATATCCAAACCAATCTTCCGATATGAATTGCTCAGTCAAAACAACTTGAAAACATATGTTCAGTAGAAGATAAAGTATAGAATAGTAAGTTATAGATTAAAACATTTAGAGAATAAATTATTTGGAAGAACATTCAAAATATAAGATACATCAGTACTAGTCGACTATAGACAAGCGTAAGTTGACTGTCCAGAAAGAGAATTCCATGGTTTTAAGAAAATAATTCTAAGTATATCAGTCGACTGTAAAGGGTATAGGTCGACTGTCCAGAGAGAAAATTACAATAACTTCAAGAAAATAATTCTAAGTGGTACCAGTCGACTGTAAAAGTCATCAGTCGACTGTCCAGAACGAGATTTCAAGAAAAACTAGAGAACATTGCAGCTGGGTCGTGTCGGTCGACTGTATAGTTACACCGGTCGACTGTCGACCTACAGACTGCAAACTTTTGGTTATGCATATTTCAACCGATACGTAGTTTTACTTTATGAAAATGATTTCTACGAAAAGCTTATTTCTTATATGATCAAATGCAACCTGTAGGATATATAATAGTCTATAAAACTAAATCAAAACTACTTGAATTTATAAAAAATAGAGATTTTGTTGATTTCTTTCGATTAAAACATGGATTGTGCATATAGTTAAAATAGAGTTCTTAAAAATTTATTGATCACTGAAATAGTTTCGTATTTAGATCCAACCCATATAAATATCAAAATCTCAAAGAAAATCCCCAATTTAGGTATATTTCCTCAACTCAACTAAATTTCCAATTTCGATTTTCATGTCATGATCTCTTGATTCATACTTTTCCTTTCAAATTTCTCAAAACTGAATTACTACTACAACTCAAAACTATAATCAATTCGTAACATCACCATATCAAATTTGGGTTCAACAAATACTCAAAAGTAATAAAAGTCTCATCTTTATTAGGTTTATGCATAAAATCCACCATATTCAATCAATCCAACATTGATCCAAAAGAAATAGCCTACCCACATACAATTTTATTTACAAACAACTAGGGTTTCACAAGATCCAATTTTTCATCCATCCATCCAATTCGTCAAGTACATAATCATACTCAAACCCTAAACATACTTCTAGCAGATGAAATTCAACATTCAAGAACAATCAAAATATTCATATCATTTGCATACAACATACACAAATCAAAAGAAAACAAACAAGTCACTCACATACAACATGCACAAAAGAAAATAAAACACAACAAATCACTCACCTCTGGAAAGTCTTCCATCCAAATGGAGAAGGGTGGCAACAATTCGTGCAGGGGTATATGCATGAAAATGGCACGAGGAATCTAGGCTTCAGGATAAGCCCCCGGGTATCCTGGTTCTGGAAAGGCATCGCTAAAGCCTACGAACCCTTTACTACTTGCGTACAGTCAGTTGTCGGCAACGACAGACTAACTAGGTTTTGGTGGGACAAATGGTGTTCGGATCACCCGCTCAGGAACCTGTTTCCAGACTTATTTGACCTGGCATTACACCCACACTGCACGGTGGCCTCAACCTGGAAGAGGGGCACCTGGAAACCTAGGTTCAAACATGAGCTTGATTCAGGCTCCCAGCTTAGACTTACAGCACTCTTCAACCTCATCTCCACCGCCGGCATTGTGTGCTCCCAGGGCCCCGACAAGAAATCCTGGGGTTTGGAAAAGAACGGGAAGTTCACGGTTCGCTCCATGTACAATCGCATTCACTATAGGGGTTGTACACCTTCGTGGTCGGCTGTCATTTGGAGAACAAAAGCCCCGCTTAAAATCAAAGCTTTCTTATGGTTGGTTTTGAATGATGCAATCCTGATCAGGGAAAACCTTGTCAAGCGCCAGCCTAATGTGGATACCCAATGCGGGTTTTGCCTCGCGACTCTGGAGTCGAGAGAACATCTATTCCTACAGTGCCCTAGGAGCAAAGCGGTCATCATAGAGGTCCTCGCCGCCCTAGGGACGTCACAATACCCTACTAAATATGAGGAGTTGTGGGTAGGTCCCAAATTCGGGTCAGAGAGGGAAGCCTTGAAAGAAGCATGGTATATTGCTATTGCCGCAGTGACCTAGGTTCTTTGGCTAGACAGAAATAACCGTTACTTTCGTGGAACTTGCAATAGTATTTCTGACAACTTGACTCATACTATGCATCTTATTTTCTTTTGGGCTATTGTGGCCACAGCAGGTCCCAGAGGATGAATAGAGAGCATTTTTCAGGTTCAGGAGTTTGACGACGAGGAGATTGAGATCGGTCCGACGATCGATTGACAGTTGGTGCAGCCGACACTGATCAGGGATGCCCACCCCCCACGGCCTTGTTGGGGGGACTATGTTGTTTTCTCTTCTGCTTACTAGGTTACTTTTGATCCCTCCTCGCATGTTTGGGGAGGAGCGCATGTATTTTGGTATGTTTGTAGGTTTTTTTAGTGAGCTCAGTACGCTGAGTTTATTTTATTAATCTCTTATTAATGAAACAGGATGGCTAGACTCCACCTTTTCCTCAAAAAAAAAAAAAGTCACTCACCTCGAATGAAGAAAATCTGGTAAGAAAACCTTTCTTTTGCGAAATCCAAGATCCCCTCCTTAAATCTCCAAAAAATAATAAAACTCTTGTGTTGTGCAGCGAAATACAGCTACACTTCTTTTAAATAAGCTGGAATTGAGGATTTTTAAACACATTTGCAAAATAACCCCATGAAAATATAACTTTACATAAATAGATCCCTATACTTGGAAACTTGATATAAACCAATTAAATTGAGATTTAAAAAGTAAAATAGACACCTTATTTCTAGCCTGCACTGTTTGAAAAGTCTAAAAAATAGTTTTGCACTTTCACCCTTCAAAATAACAATTTTGCAAAAAGATCCTTTTTTTCTTAATAGATCCAATAAATATCAGAAAAATCTAGAAAAATTACAATTAAATCCCAAATAATAAATGATGATTTTCCATGCAGAAATTTTGGCTTTTGAACTTCTCAAGAAAATATTTGCACGTGTTTTGCACGTGTAAAAAGACAAATCTTCAGAAAATATTTATCAATTCTCCAAAAATTCATTTTAATTCATTTATAAACCTTTAAAAATAATAGTTAAAAATACGGGGTACTACAGATACAACATATGAAAGTCTTGTAAATAGCAAAACAACAATTATGTAGCTCAGATTTGAATAGTAAAACAATAATTAGGTGTAAATAAAAGTCCTGTTTCCATTAGTGTATGTCGAAAAATAATTATAAATGAGGGTATAAAATCCAACTTCTTAGAACTTTGAGTGTGGAAAATGATGAAATTTAACTGTTCATGTGATATTTGCTATTTTTAATATAACATGAGCAATAAATAAAAGCATAAAAAATCCGAAAATTTACAAACTTGAAATCTAAAAAAATAAATTCCTGAGTAAATAGAGGAAGAATGAGAGAGAGAGAGAAATAAATAAATAAATAAATAAATAAATAAAGGAGTTGTTTTGGAATTTGAATTTGAGTTTTGGGGGAAAATTTTCAGCGAAAAAATATGTTTTGTGAGGTTAGATCTGGACCATTGATTTCAACTATATTGAATGAGAGTCACTTAATAGCTTTCACTGTGTTTCATTATATATATATCTAACTTGTTACCTGCGTATGTGCATTTTTCGGCTTGAGCAAGTGATGCCATTTGGAATATCGTAGGTGTTATGTGTCTTTCTTTAGTTCCTAATTAGTGACATGTATGTGATCCTACAATTATTTAAACCATGTTTGTAGTGATGCCATTTGGAATAATCGTAGGTGTTATGTGTCTTTCGTTAGTTCCTAATAAGCGACATGTATGTGATTCTACAATTATTTAAACCATGTTTGTTTGTATTTATTTATTTCTTGAAAAGTGACAGTTGACCGTTAAGATGTGGAATTCCTCCAAAGCACAAATTTGTTGTGAACGTCAATGATTTGGCAACCTTTACCAAGCTAGTATCAGAACGTCGATGATTTGGGCTAATTTTCGATTAGAAATGTAAATATGTAGTCATATATACGATAGGGAGAGGGCGGGGGTGTGTCGCGCATTGCATGCTTTTCTCCAACTATAACAACACCCGGTACATGAGAAAATATGCAACCTTGATCTTGATTTAGTCTCTCAAGAATAAGTGGAATGTCGCCTCATATCTCTATGAGGTGATTCTCTCGTATAAAATAATTGTAATTACTTGATGGTAGGGCCGGCCCTGAGTTTTCAAGAGGGTCCTAGGAGAACTTTCGAAATTGGGCTCCTAATAACAAATATATTTTTTTTTACGCGTAAAATACGTGCCTATATTTTACAAGGGAATTTCAAATTTGGAACCCTTAAAATCACGAAATCTCCGAGGGGGCCCAAGACGGCTGCCTTACACGCCTCTAGGGTAGGGCCGGCCCAGCTTGATGGAACCATCTATGGAGCTAAGTACGCTATTACAAAGCATATTAGAAGAGTTAAATGCGCTATGCATGATCGTCAAAAGTTAAAATGAATATGACATAAATGTATTAGTCGACTTCTTTACACACATCGCGCACATACATATATAAGATAGATTGCGTCATAAAAGAGCATTACTCGACCTAATTAACGCGTTTTCATTGAAAATTTTGGAAGAATTGTTCTACTAGTCATAACATTCTTACTACTAAGCGACACAAATAGAATCTAAATCAAGAGCGAACACCTCTTAATTGAATTTTTTTTCAAAATCCAATATTCATTTACTCATATCCAAAAAGGTTTTTCTTGTTTTTATTTCAATTAATCTATCTTTTCCTCTACCTACGAAAAACATATATACATACAAATAAGTAAACAAGTTTATATATATATATACAAGTTTAACCTTTCAATGAACCATCTTTAGATTCAATCTTTGATACTAAAGCTACTCTTCACGTACGGCCTATGTACGGCACCGACGGCTAACCCTAAATTTCTAACATATCTCTAATATCTAATATTATAATGGGAGAAGGCCTTAATGTCATTTGTCATTTTGTCATTCTATCAACATGTGCAACGCACGTACATAACTAATAAAAAGGAGATTTATAGAGTTTTTATTTTTATTTTTTGAAATGATTAAAACGTGCATCGCACGCACGTGTAAATTACTAGTATATAGAAAAACAAGCAATGTTCGACACCGACTATTAAACCCAAGTGTCAACGTTAACCAGAACTTAAACCCTTAGAAAATTCAAAGTCAAACTCCCGCATCACATTCTTACGTGTATAGGAAATTTGAATCCTTCTTTCATACTTGTCTTTCCTTTCCACTTTCCTCGATCTCTTCTTATAAATTTGTGAACACCCTACACTAACTCTTTGCTCATAACCTCTCTCTCTCTCTCTCTATTTTCATCCATTCTTCATTGCTTTCTAAATGGCAATTCAAGTTCATTTGCTTATCCTAGTCCTCCTCTTCTTCGCAATCACACCAAACTCATTTGCTTCTAGGCCCTTGCTTGATGTCGGTTCGACGGGCATCACGGTGATGAATCCGGGTCTGAACATTGCGCTTCCGGGAGAAGGCTTACCGCGTTCCAACGAGAAGATTCATTCTCATCCATGCAACATGGAAGTTACGGGGAAGAAGACCAAGCTAGATGGTAGTTTCCGGTCGTTGCTTCTCAACGGCTTCTCGAGAGGTGCAAGAGTGCCGCCGTCGGGGCCTAGTAGAGGGCACAATAGCATAAATGACTAGCCAGAGAGAATGAAGATAGAACTTTATCCATAGAGGCCGGGGTAGCTAATTATACATAGATACACATTGAAACAGTAGATGTTATTGTGTTTGTTTATATATGTTTTGTTCTCTTGGTTATTTTTTTTGTAATTTGTTAGTTTTTTGTTTGCAATTTTTGTTTGATTTTAGTTTTTGGGAATAAACTAATTTTGAGATATCTCATCAAAATTAGGTGTAAACTCGTTACAGGTGTTTTCTGTGTAGAGATGTAGAGAATATGTGTCACAACATTGATAGGTTTAAAATTTACTTTGCAGGGGAGATATCTTCAGTTATCTAATCTCTCAAGTATTTTTCTTTACTTTACTTTTCACAGTTTGCTCACTGCTTATCTTAAGTTCCGATGGATAGATTTGAACATATATATGTATGCTTGATATACATCTACATTTACATACAGATCATATATTGCATTGGTGCTTATAACTTCGTATCCAAACTAACATGAGTTTAATGGATTGGATAATATTTCAGTTTTTCTTTAGGCTATCAACTTTTTGGTAGAAAATTGTTAGGCCATCACATTGACAGATGTGGTTGGTTAAGGGTTGGAGTTATGAATGGTCTAAAAGAAAGACCAACTACTGGTAGCTTTTAATGTGAGACTTCCAAGTTGTAGATCTATGAGATGGAGACAGGTAAGCAATGGCTGGTTAATTAAGAACTTTTGATATACATAAATACTACTATAACCTTGTTCAAAATGCACTTGCTAAAATAATATTTAGGCATTCACAAAATTACATGAAACTCTAAAAAGGGTAAGGGAATTGGGAAAAAATTATCTCTTTAAGTTTATAATTTAGTAAATTTTTTATTATAAAAATATGCATTCAGTCCGGTCTTCGTGTACATCCTGACCGGCAAGTCGGCAACACCCAAACCCTTGTCCACCTTGCCTCGACCCTACCCTCTCCCTCCCAAATCCACACCCTCTCCCGCTGTCCTTAACTCCTCCCTCTTCTCCCGCGTCTCCGTCGTCCTCGACCGCCGTGATGTCCCCCTCTTCAACATCCCCCTTCCACTTCCACGTGTACATGTACGTTATCTTCTACCTTCAAATATACGCAAAGAACACATATAATTATGCTTATGAACTCATAAAAATTCATACTTTACTCACTATTTTAAAACATAATTATCATCCATGCATAAAAGTTATCAACTTTATCTACAAAATCGATCTTTCAGTTATACAAAATTAACATTTAATCAATCAAAGCATTGATAACAAAAAATTCTTCTGAAACATCACTAATAATCTAATTATTCAAGTCCAAGTATATATTTATCCATTATCAATCATCACTAAATGAATTTTTTTTAAAAAAAAGATGAAAGAAGAAGTATAACCAAAGAATGAAGGGGTTGTCGGGTCGACTCGGGTTGGCATCAGACTGCAATGGTGGCAATGCCCAATCCCTATTGTAATGCCTAATTCCCCTGCAATTGTGGCAGGTCCCTCTTTTATGCGCATTTTCTCTTCCAATCGAAGTATCATCCACCGCCAAGCAACTCAGAGAAGCAAATACCGATTTTGAGTCTCCATCCTAGGGTCATCCTCCTTCAAGGACTTGATCACACCGGCTAACAAAAACTTCTCATTGATAGATTTTCTGTCGAACATGATGGCTATCAAATGCTTGTATGAATCTACAGTGAATATATCGAGGTGAAAGCCTCTTCTCTTAGATTATCTGCGCTCATCACCCTCAATTCAAATAACTCCGTATTGATTTCCATTGTATGATCTTGAAGAGCGATACCTTCTTTTATTGAGAAACAAAATGTTACTGTACTTCTGAATTATGAAGACGATTTCACCTAATCAATTCTGAGTCTTTCCCATAGTCTCGCCGCACTTCTCATACACTTGAAGTCATTCGTCAATGACAGCCAGATTAAACTCAAGGTTTTGAAACAAATCTCCTTTCACTTCTCCTACTTCATGTTGATTAATCTCCCTTTAACTCATTTTAAGGTTAGATCCAAGCTCTGTTGAACCAATGGGTCGTACATGTCCACCTTCCAGAGATTAAAGTTGATGATACTGTCGAACTGCTTAATCTTTGTGAAACCTTGATATGTCGTCTTCACCAAGGAACTCCAGTAACTTATGCTCTGATACCAGTTATCTGAAAATTTGGGGGGGGGGGTGTTGTAAAGAAGTCAATAACTAATCATAATGAACAATCAATCAAGTAGACCAAACCAAACGCACAAAGTGCATAATTTTATCCCGGTTCGAACGAACCTAATTCGGGAAATAATCGAGATGTTAATCAACTCAAGAAGATACAAGAGTTACAATCACTCTCACCAAGAACATGTACTCTCACCAAGAACATGTATATCTCTCAAGTTTCACTAGAAGATACTTATTGTTTACAATAGAACTCTTAGATGAAGTACTTGATGCTTTTGACACACTTCTCAATGGAGGCCATTACAATATTATATAAAGATCTTAAGAAATCCTATGTTGTAGTTTTGATACCACAATCATCTGATATACCATGAAGAAAAAGTCACACGGTATGAGTCGTGCGGTCTAACTTGGAGATGAAGTTTGGCTCAAATATGTGAAAGTCCGACTCACCTAGAATCTGCCCATATACAGTTGTTGCGCTGCTTTGGTCTCCACCAAGCCAGTGAGCACCCGTGTAACCCCCATTCTCGCAAATACGTATTTTCTGAATATTTTCTGTATTGCGATATTATAAATTCATTATTTGTTAAAATTGTTTTGGATTTTATATTAAAGTATTTTTCTAATCGAAAATTTATTCATTTCAAATAATGATGTGTTTTGATCTTACTTTCTAGATCTTATTGATCAACTATTTGTATTTGAGTCCAAATTATATATATATATATATATATATATATATATTTATTGGGTCATTTTAGTAAATTGTTAAACCCGAATAATTATTTTATTGTATGATTTTTTATTTTTATAATTATAACTATTAATCGTTATTCCTTGATTATTTAATTAAAGTACATTTATCAAATTATTTTATTTTCGTACTTGATCTAATTTTCGCGTCGAATTCCAATTCATTTTCAAGCCAATTTATATTCTTCTCAATTGTATTATTTATTTATTTATTTGGATTTAAATTCTTGTTCATGAAACTCTTTGATCTTCTTGATGAATTATTTTCTTGTTAATCCTATTTTTATTTTTTATTGTGGGTATTTTTGATTTGAACCCTATTGATTTGGATCTACTTCTTATTAAAACCTAAAACCCAATTCCATTTGTTCTTGACCTAAATCCACTTTTATTAGACCCTAAACCACTAACCCAGTACCCTAATTGTATCCTATAAATACAACCCTATTGCAAACCCCAAAAATTGCACAAATCGAAACCATAGCCGCTTATTCTCTCTCCTTCTTTCTCTCCTCCCATTCTCTCTCTCTCCAACTATTTTTCCGCCAAAAAAATCCCAACCCAATTTCCGTTCATCTTCTCCGACTACATCCCCCTCCTCCGGTGACCTTCCCTGTAATACCCTGATTTTTCAATTAATGAGAAATTATTTATTTTGCACGTGTTGTGCACGTGCAATATTTTGTTTGAATTATTATATCGTAATGTGTATAATTATTTAATATATTTTTCTCAAATTATTTTAGTACAAAAAGCCTTCTTTAAAAGCCTTATTTGATTTAACTAAAAAGCCTTTTTAAAAAAGCCCAAAAGCATTTTTATTTTAATTATTTTTATAATTATTTTGGCCCAAAAAGAAAGCCCATGAATTAATTTATTTTAATTAAACTTGTCATGTAGAAGACTTTTTTAAACAAAATTATTTTTATACAATTTTAGAATGTACAAAATTTGGCCTAGTTGCATGCACGTGCACTACACGTACACGTGCAATGCACACTCACTATGTGAGGCCGGTAGCATTCTTTTTGGAGGGAAAGTTGAATTTTTGGTGTGGAGAACATGGGGGTAGTTTCAAGGAGGTGGGTAGTTTTCCTAACTCCTACTTGAATCTAAGCCTTTCATTTTGCAACCACCAAGATGATCTTAGCCCTCCATTCCCCTCATTTTTTAGTATAAATACCCCCCTTCTCATGGCTAATTTTTTATATGCAAAGTGTAATTTCTAAAGCTAATAGTATTATAATTGTGAGTTATAAAAGATAAGAGAGTGTGTGGTTCTTTGGTTGCTTGGAGCTTTCGGCCAAGGAGGAGAAGCATACGGCTAGGGTAGCAATCGGCTTGGAGAAGCATTCGGCTAGGGCTTGGGAGCTTGGAGTGGTGCACTCTTTTGCTAGGAGGAGGTGTTCTCATCTACTAGGACTTATTGCTTTTGTGTTCTCTCCATTAAGGTGGGTAAAACAATTCATGTTTCTAATATAGGGTTCATGCTAGTATGTTGATAACACTATACATGGAAAATACTAATAAGAGACCACTCTAATTAAAAAGTTAGTATGTGAATGGCTTAGAATGATGTGATTAATTGTGTATGTGAATTGCTTGCATGAAATTATACCATATGAAGCACTTTCTATGATTATTTAGTTTAATTGAATAATGATGCAATGTGATTAGCATGATGTGTGAAAATCTTTATTAATTACTTGCAAATTGTGTGGTTGAAACATGATAATTGATAAAGATATTAACACTATGGAATTTGAATAGAAAAGTATATTGAATGCTTTGAATTCATGTGTAGAAGTGGCATAGATGAACCAAAGAATTGCTTGTTGTCATCAAATTAGAAAGGTACCCAACTTAGTAATTGTTGAGTTTCACCTATTCATGTGCTATATGAATTCTTTTGCTAGTATGAGTATGGGAAAATCCAAGTTGTATTGTGTTGTGAATGTAGATTAATAACC
Organism: Hemerocallis citrina; assembly: GCA_017893485.1. NCBI lineage: Eukaryota > Viridiplantae > Streptophyta > Magnoliopsida > Asparagales > Asphodelaceae > Hemerocallis > Hemerocallis citrina. The sequence goes on along the minus strand of CM030358.1, from coordinate 463,876,767 downwards.
AGTAAATTATCATGGAAAATTTTGGGATAAAAGAGAGATTAGAAGATCAATCGATTCTTTTCAATGTCGAAAATAAAAGATTTGCTAGTTTAAATTAAACAAATTATTAATTTGGTGGAGAAAATTATGTTTTTAGTACAAAAATTTATTTTACACTTGCTGTTTTGAAGATTGAATAAAGATGATTAAATCTGGAATTTTTCAGTGGTTTATATAAAGGCAATATGAATCAAAGTGTTTTGAACATCGAGTTGATTTCTAAAAACAGTGCGAATATGGAACTAATGGGTTTTGACCTATACTGTGACAACCTGAGCTAGTGGCTCAGGCGGTCGGTGACTCTGTTCGGTTTCCCTGAGCGGTGTGGTTCGAAACCCGGCCTCACCATCTTTTTACTTGACTGTGTATATATATATATGAACAGCGAAGTGATAGCACATATACTTAATCCCCCTCTTCTAATCGCTAGCACCGGTTGGCCTGATGGCGGGTGCTCTGGCCTTCTTCTCTACTGTGCTGGGTTCGAATCCTTCCCCTAGCACTTAGGGAAAAATATTTTTTTGGGAGTTTTTGATGTCCAAAAAATGTGAGAAAAATATGGTAATTTTCATAAAAATACAAGGAATTTTATGGGATTGAGTTGGGTATTATTTGAAGAAAATATAAAGTAGTTTGTGAACAAATAGTATAATTAAAGCTATGGTTCTAAGGCACTTTTATGGAAATTTTCACTTTATAAAGATATATTGAAATGAATTTATTAGAAAGTAATTGACAAAGAATTTGGTGGTGTGACATGATATTATCAATTTTTCACTTGAGGATATTGTGCAAAATGTAAAGTATGGGTGTTTAATTATAAGTGCATGAGTGCATTGTATGATATTGGAAATTTAGAAATCATGTTGATGAAATTGTTGGCCATGAATATGAATTTTTATGAGTTATAAGTATTCACTATGGACTTGTGAACAAAGAGTAAATCATGAATAAGAAAGAATATGAAATTGTGACATGAAAGTGGTTATGACTTAAAGATTGTGAAATGAAATTTGAAATAGAGTAGCTAAGTCTCCCCGGCATTGAGAAAGATGAATTGAATTGAAATTAGACCAAGGTTGGTCATGGTAAAACGAATGAATAAGTCCGGTTGATGGAGAGGCTAACTCTAGTGATTATTTTGTTCATGATTTTTTAAATAAAACTAAGGACTAGTACATAGTGGAGATGTGATGAAAGTAGAAGAAAAACATGAGTATGAGGGCCAACGGATAGCGGTGTGAGAGCGATTCACAGGTTGCCTGCTTGATGCGTCAAGACAGTGCGTGGGCGCTACTCCGGAATTATCGTCCCGGTGGCGACGCTCGTGGGATGTTCGAGTGGCTATGGGTGGTGCCATTGTTCCATGGCGGAGGCTGAATTGTCCATAGGTTGCCTGCTCGATGCGTCGTGACAGTGCGTGGGATTCCCCTCCAGGCTGCCTGGACATGGGCTCATAGATCATAGGATATCTAAGACACTACCGTAGTTACAGTAGTAGTTTAAGACATATCGGGGGATTGAACCCTAACAAGATGAAGAACGAATAAGGGCTTGCCCTCGGACCTATGTAGTATGGGATGCATAGAATCCGAACAAGTGTGCATTAGTGTCATATAATTAACTGCATTAAGGACTAAGTGCACAATCACCACACGACATCAATAGGGTAGTCCCTTTAGTTTGAATGTGACAAGTTTGTGTTTGCTAAATATGAAATGTTAAGTTATACTATTTTCGGCAAGCGAGGACGGCCGTGTATAATGATCGTCGGTTGAATAAACTGACGTACCCACAGTCTAACATGCAGGTAAATGTCATGCTAAAGATTAAAGAGGATTTGGATGCTTAAAGATTTTATCAAGCTGTTGTACTTGTATTTAATTGTTGTATTTTACTTCCGCTGTGCAAAAGAAAGATGTAATTATGATGTAAACTCTGATGTATGATGAAAAGTTTTAATTTCCCTGTAAAAGTGTACTAAGAAAGTGAAAAGATCCTGTAGAACATCTCGAATTCAGTGTATTTGGGATTCGGGGCGTTACAGAGTGGTATCAGAGCCACGCTTTCTACACTTTCACACTTGTACAAATTTATAGGGAACGACACCCTAGATGTGGACATTAGAGTGTGTGTTTGAATCTAGAGATTTAAATGTAAGTGACTTACATTTGTGTTGCTCTGAGATTTATGCTTTCTCCTCTCTATTTCTAAGATGGCTGATCACTTCGACCCTGCTGGAGGCGACGACTGGCACATCATTGAGGAAGAGTACCATCCTGGACAGGCAGATTCCGAGGACGAGTACTACCCTGGACAAGCTGATTCTGATGATGAGGAGTACCCTGAATCCCGAGAGATCACCCCACCTCCGGATTCATCTGATGATTCTTCTTCCGACGAAGAGGAAGTACCAGTTCCCAGTGGTCTTGTGGCTTCTCTTCAGAGGCAAGTGGAGACTCTGAAGGAGAGAGTTGGATTGTTGGAGGCTCAGCTGGAGAAGCGGAAGGCTGACTATTCTATTCTTAGCCATCGGATTTGGGAACTTGAGAAGAAAAAGAACCTAACTGATGTGCTGAAGGATGAGGTTGATGAACTGCGGGAAGAACTTCGAGCAGCGAAGAGGACCTGTAGGAGTTAGAGTGTTGTAGCTTCTGTTTCTTTCATTCTGATGTTTAGAGACGTTTTTAAATTCGAATGTATAAACTTTTTTAATTCAATGAAATGGAAATATTGACTTGAAAATTCATGTCTTATACTTCGAATTTGATGGACCTTTTACATCGGAATATGGAATTAAAGCTGTCGTATTGTTTGATACTGGATCCTCTCATACTTTTGTGTCTCCAAAGTTTGCTAAAGTGTTGGGAGTTGAACCGAAGATTTTCCCAGGCAAGATCTTATCAGTAGCTACTCCGTCAGGGGAAACTTTAACCACTGATCGGTATTATGCTGATTGCGAGATTGTGATTGGGGATAGAATCTTTGGCATTGATCTGATCGAACTGACTATCTTGGGAGTCGATGTTATCATTGGCATTGATTGGATGTCGGTGTACAGTGCAAGCATCGAGTGTAAGGCCAAGACGGTGACAGTGAAGGCTCCAGGTGGACCTGAAGTCGTGTTCCAAGGGAAGCAGAAATGTTCTAAGCTGGTGGCAACTATCCGCAAGGAAGAGACTCCTGTGGAAGTGCAAGGGATTCCTGTGGTTCGGGACTATCCGACTGTGTTCTTGGAAGATTTTCCTGGGTTACCTCCGCATCGTGATGTAGAGTTCAGCATCACTGTTCAACCGGGAAGTGCACCCATTTCTAAGGCACCTTATAGGATGGCTCCAGTGGAACAGGATGAGGTGAAACGGCAGATTGAGGAACTGTTGGGAAAAGGCTTTATTCAACCTAGTGCGTCACCTTGGGGAGCACCAGTGCTTTTGGTAAAGAAGAAGGATGGATCGATGAGAATGTGCATCGATTACCGAGAGCTGAATAAGGTCACTGTTCAGAATAAGTATCCGATTCCTCGAATTGATGACTTGTTCGATCGTCTACAAGGAGCAGCTGTATTCTCCAAAATAGATCTTCGATCAGGTTACCACCAAGTTCGAGTGAAAGCTGAAGATGTGCATAAGACTGCATTTAGAACTCGGCATGGGCATTACGAATTCTTAGTTATGCCATTCGGAGTGACGAATGCACCTGCAATCTTCATGGACTTGATGAACAGAGTTCTGAGGCCGTTTATTGATTCTTTCGTCGTGGTGTTCATCGACGATATTCTCATGTACTCCAAGTCTGAAGAGGAGCACACTGAGCATCTGGCAGCAGTTTTGCAGAAGTTGGAAGAGCAGCAGTTGTATGCCAAGTTATCCAAGTGTGATTTCTGGAAATCTGAAGTGGCATTCCTAGGTCACATCCTTTCTAAGGAGGGAGTGACAACTGACCCTCAGAAGATAGAGGCAGTGAGAGATTGGGCAAGGCCTACTACAGTGAAGGAAGTCAGAAGTTTCCTTGGGATGACTGGGTATTATCGGAGATTCATTCAAGGTTATGCTCAAATAGCTGTACCGCTTACAGGGCTGACCAAGAAGAATGCGAGCTTCAAGTGGACCGAGCAATGTGAGGCGAGTTTTCAGGAGTTGAAAGATAGACTGACTACTGCACCTATTTTGGCTTTGCCTAGAGCTGGTGTTGAGTATGACGTTTATAGCGATGCTTCACATCGGGGGCTTGGTTGTGTCTTAATGCAAGAAGGAAGAGTAATCGCTTATGGGTCTAGGCAACTACGACCGCATTACCCGACTCATGATCTAGAGTTGGCTGCGATTATTTTTGCTTTGAAGCAATGGAGGCACTACGTGTACGGGGAGAAGTTGAATATGTACACGGATCACAAGAGCTTGAAGTATATATATCAGCAGAGGGATCTCAATCTGAGACAGCGGAGATGGTTGGAAGTGCTCGAGGATATGCGACCTGAGATCAAGTATCATCCGGGAAAGGCTAATGTTGTTGCTGATGCACTTAGTCGCAAGAGCAGTTTGGCCTGTTTGATTACGACTCAGAGGCATCTGATTGAGGAGCTGGACCGAGCTGGGATTGAGGTTGTCTTGCAAGGATTGGGAGCATCTTTGGCTCAGTTGAGGCTTCAGCCTACTCTGAATGCAAGGATCATTGCAAGTCAGGAAGTTGATGCTGATATTCTGGAGATGAAGGAGCAGGTTGGTGCTGGCAGGTTGCTCGGTTTTCAGACCAGGGATGGAGTGCTGTGGTTCGGAGACAGGCTGTGCGTTCCAAATCAGGCGGACCTGAAAGAGAGTATTCTTCAGGAGGCACATGCTACTCTTCTGTCTGTACATCCTGGGAGTACTAAGATGTACAAAGACATCAAGCAGCATTTCTGGTGGTCAGGTTTGAAGCGGGATGTGGCTGAATTTGTCGCGAAGTGTGAGGTTTGTCAGCAAGTCAAAGCCGAAAATCAGAGACCCGGAGGTCTATTACAGCCGTTACCTATTCCGGAATGGAAGTGGGATAACATCAGTATGGATTTCATTACGGGATTGCCTAAGAGTCCTAAAGGCAATGATGCAATTTGGGTTATAGTCGATCGACTTACCAAGTCCGCTCACTTTTTGGCGATGAAACTCACTGCTTCGATGGACAAGTTGGCTGAGATGTATGTTGGTGAGATTGTCCGACTTCATGGCGTTCCTTCGACCATTGTGTCTGATCGAGATGCGCGGTTTACTTCGCATTTCTGAAGGAGTCTTCAGGCAGCTTTGGGTACCAAGACGGATTTCAGTACTGCTTTTCATCCGCAAACCGATGGGCAGACCGAGAGAGTCAATCGTATTCTTGAGGATATGCTGCGGTGTTGCATACTAGACTTTGGAGGCAGTTGGGAAAGGCATTTACCTTTGGTGGAGTTTGCCTACAACAACAGTTTTCAGGCCAGTATTGGGATGGCGCCGTACGAAGCTTTGTATGGCAGGAAGTGCAGGACTCCTGTGTGTTGGTATGAAGTGGGGGAGCGTCAGTTGTTTGGTCCTGAGCTTGTGCAACTGACTTCTGAGAAGATTGATCTGATCAGGAAAAGGTTGGTGGAAGCTCAGAGCAGGCAGAAAAGCTATGCAGACAACCGGAGAAGGGACCTTGAGTCTGAGGTTGGTGACTTCGTCTTTCTGAAGGTATCACCCAGCAAAGGTGTGGTTCGTTTTGGCAAAGGCGGGAAGTTAGCCCCGAGGTTTATAGGCCCGTATAAGATATTGAAAAGGATCGGGAAAACTGCTTACCGGCTTGAGTTACCGGAAGAGTTGTCTCAGGTGCACAATGTCTTTCATGTGTCTATGCTGAGAGGTTATATTCCGGACCCGAGTCATCATTTGCCTGAAGTGCCGGAAGGTTTGCAGTTAGACCTGAATTACATCGAGTCTCCTGTTGAGATTGTTGACCGTAGGGAGAAAGTCTTGAGGAATAAGACGATACCGATGGTCAAGGTAGTCTGGAGAAACCACTTGGTTGAAGAGGCTACTTGGGAATCTGAGGAGATGATGTTGAAGGACTATCCTGAGCTTTTTGCTTGATTGTATTTTTGTATCTTTTGTTTTGTTGTGTGTGTTGTATTTTGTTTGTTTTCCTCGCTCTTGATTGTAGTTCCGGGGACGGAACTATTCTAAGGAGGGAGTGCTGTAATACCCTGATTTTTCAATTAATGAGAAATTATTTATTTTGCACGTGTTGTGCACGTGCAATATTTTGTTTGAATTATTATATCGTAATGTGTATAATTATTTAATATATTTTTCTCAAATTATTTTAGTACAAAAAGCCTTCTTTAAAAGCCTTATTTGATTTAACTAAAAAGCCTTTTTAAAAAAGCCCAAAAGCATTTTTATTTTAATTATTTTTATAATTATTTTGGCCCAAAAAGAAAGCCCATGAATTAATTTATTTTAATTAAACTTGTCATGTAGAAGACTTTTTTAAACAAAATTATTTTTATACAATTTTAGAATGTACAAAATTTGGCCTAGTTGCATGCACGTGCACTACACGTACACGTGCAATGCACACTCACTATGTGAGGCCGGTAGCATTCTTTTTGGAGGGAAAGTTGAATTTTTGGTGTGGAGAACATGGGGGTAGTTTCAAGGAGGTGGGTAGTTTTCCTAACTCCTACTTGAATCTAAGCCTTTCATTTTGCAACCACCAAGATGATCTTAGCCCTCCATTCCCCTCATTTTTTAGTATAAATACCCCCCTTCTCATGGCTAATTTTTCATATGCAAAGTGTAATTTCTAAAGCTAATAGTATTATAATTGTGAGTTATAAAAGATAAGAGAGTGTGTGGTTCTTTGGTTGCTTGGAGCTTTCGGCCAAGGAGGAGAAGCATACGGCTAGGGTAGCAATCGGCTTGGAGAAGCATTCGGCTAGGGCTTGGGAGCTTGGAGTGGTGCACTCTTTTGCTAGGAGGAGGTGTTCTCATCTACTAGGACTTATTGCTTTTGTGTTCTCTCCATTAAGGTGGGTAAAACAATTCATGTTTCTAATATAGGGTTCATGCTAGTATGTTGATAACACTATACATGGAAAATACTAATAAGAGACCACTCTAATTAAAAAGTTAGTATGTGAATGGCTTAGAATGATGTGATTAATTGTGTATGTGAATTGCTTGCATGAAATTATACCATATGAAGCACTTTCTATGATTATTTAGTTTAATTGAATAATGATGCAATGTGATTAGCATGATGTGTGAAAATCTTTATTAATTACTTGCAAATTGTGTGGTTGAAACATGATAATTGATAAAGATATTAACACTATGGAATTTGAATAGAAAAGTATATTGAATGCTTTGAATTCATGTGTAGAAGTGGCATAGATGAACCAAAGAATTGCTTGTTGTCATCAAATTAGAAAGGTACCCAACTTAGTAATTGTTGAGTTTCACCTATTCATGTGCTATATGAATTCTTTTGCTAGTATGAGTATGGGAAAATCCAAGTTGTATTGTGTTGTGAATGTAGATTAATAACCAGTAAATTATCATGGAAAATTTTGGGATAAAAGAGAGATTAGAAGATCAATCGATTCTTTTCAATGTCGAAAATAAAAGATTTGCTAGTTTAAATTAAACAAATTATTAATTTGGTGGAGAAAATTATGTTTTTAGTACAAAAATTTATTTTACACTTGCTGTTTTGAAGATTGAATAAAGATGATTAAATCTGGAATTTTTCAGTGGTTTATATAAAGGCAATATGAATCAAAGTGTTTTGAACATCGAGTTGATTTCTAAAAACAGTGCGAATATGGAACTAATGGGTTTTGACCTATACTGTGACAACCTGAGCTAGTGGCTCAGGCGGTCGGTGACTCTGTTCGGTTTCCCTGAGCGGTGTGGTTCGAAACCCGGCCTCACCATCTTTTTACTTGACTGTGTATATATATATATGAACAGCGAAGTGATAGCACATATACTTAATCCCCCTCTTCTAATCGCTAGCACCGGTTGGCCTGATGGCGGGTGCTCTGGCCTTCTTCTCTACTGTGCTGGGTTCGAATCCTTCCCCTAGCACTTAGGGAAAAATATTTTTTTGGGAGTTTTTGATGTCCAAAAAATGTGAGAAAAATATGGTAATTTTCATAAAAATACAAGGAATTTTATGGGATTGAGTTGGGTATTATTTGAAGAAAATATAAAGTAGTTTGTGAACAAATAGTATAATTAAAGCTATGGTTCTAAGGCACTTTTATGGAAATTTTCACTTTATAAAGATATATTGAAATGAATTTATTAGAAAGTAATTGACAAAGAATTTGGTGGTGTGACATGATATTATCAATTTTTCACTTGAGGATATTGTGCAAAATGTAAAGTATGGGTGTTTAATTATAAGTGCATGAGTGCATTGTATGATATTGGAAATTTAGAAATCATGTTGATGAAATTGTTGGCCATGAATATGAATTTTTATGAGTTATAAGTATTCACTATGGACTTGTGAACAAAGAGTAAATCATGAATAAGAAAGAATATGAAATTGTGACATGAAAGTGGTTATGACTTAAAGATTGTGAAATGAAATTTGAAATAGAGTAGCTAAGTCTCCCCGGCATTGAGAAAGATGAATTGAATTGAAATTAGACCAAGGTTGGTCATGGTAAAACGAATGAATAAGTCCGGTTGATGGAGAGGCTAACTCTAGTGATTATTTTGTTCATGATTTTTTAAATAAAACTAAGGACTAGTACATAGTGGAGATGTGATGAAAGTAGAAGAAAAACATGAGTATGAGGGCCAACGGATAGCGGTGTGAGAGCGATTCACAGGTTGCCTGCTTGATGCGTCAAGACAGTGCGTGGGCGCTACTCCGGAATTATCGTCCCGGTGGCGACGCTCGTGGGATGTTCGAGTGGCTATGGGTGGTGCCATTGTTCCATGGCGGAGGCTGAATTGTCCATAGGTTGCCTGCTCGATGCGTCGTGACAGTGCGTGGGATTCCCCTCCAGGCTGCCTGGACATGGGCTCATAGATCATAGGACATCTAAGACACTACCGTAGTTACAGTAGTAGTTTAAGACATATCGGGGGATTGAACCCTAACAAGATGAAGAACGAATAAGGGCTTGCCCTCGGACCTATGTAGTATGGGATGCATAGAATCCGAACAAGTGTGCATTAGTGTCATATAATTAACTGCATTAAGGACTAAGTGCACAATCACCACACGACATCAATAGGGTAGTCCCTTTAGTTTGAATGTGACAAGTTTGTGTTTGCTAAATATGAAATGTTAAGTTATACTATTTTCGGCAAGCGAGGACGGCCGTGTATAATGATCGTCGGTTGAATAAACTGACGTACCCACAGTCTAACATGCAGGTAAATGTCATGCTAAAGATTAAAGAGGATTTGGATGCTTAAAGATTTTATCAAGCTGTTGTACTTGTATTTAATTGTTGTATTTTACTTTCGCTGTGCAAAAGAAAGATGTAATTATGATGTAAACTCTGATGTATGATGAAAAATTTTAATTTCCCTGTAAAAGTGTACTAAGAAAGTGAAAAGATCCTGTAGAACATCTCGAATTCAGTGTATTTGGGATTCGGGGCGTTACATTCCCCCTCCCGTCGCGCCACCCCCTAACGCGCGCCAGCCAAACCCCCACCCGAATCTCCCTTGTCCTCCCCTTCTCCTCCCCTTCCTCTTCCTCGACATTACCAACAGACCCAACTCTGTCTTTCTCTCTCTGTTCGACCGCCGACCAGGACCACCGGCGCCGCCCCTCGACCGCTCGCCATCTGTCTTTCTCTCTCTGTTCGACCGCCGACCAGGACCACCGGCGCCGCCCCTCGACCGCTTGCCGTCGACGCTGCTCACCGTCGCCCCCTTGGTCGGCCTTGCCTGCGGTTGTTACTGCCGTTCTCTCTTGCTCTGTTGCTGCTTGTCTCCTTGTGTGCTGTGTGTTGTTGCTTTGGGATCTTATTGCACGTGTTATAAATTGCTAGTTCGTGAGTTCGTTGCTTCGGGATCCTTATCCCGTTATTCTTGATATTCGTTTTTACTGTCTAACAGGCAAGTCACTGTCCACTTGAATTGTTAATTGTATCAAATTCAAGTTTCATTGAAATTCTTGCAAGTAGATCTCTTTGTTATCGTATTATCCATTGTTCATCTATTCGTTGGGTCTATTAAGGGTTTACATGAGCTAACCCCAATATTCTTGACATTGTGCCACTTTTTTGTAACCCCTAATCCCGTATATACATGTATTTCCGTATTTTCAGTATTTCAATCCTTTAAAATTTTCTTCTCGCTTTTAAATTCATTTTTTTGGTTTTAAATTCAGCAATTTTATTTTTAATTGATATTATTTTGATTTAGAAGTTTATTTCTTATTCCTATTCTTATTTTTATTTATATTTTAGCCAAAATTAAATTTCTGTTAATTGATCTATTTTATTCTCAATTATAATTTTATTCTTGTTATTTTTAACGAAAGCCCAAATTTTTTTATTGATTTCCTTATTGGATTTTAAGCCCATCTTATACTTATTTGAATTATATAAATTTCTGGTCCAATCACATTCCTTTCTTTTTCTTCTAATTGTAATTGTTTTGAAGCCCAATCAAGCCCAACCCGAAACAACAAGTATGACCCTAACTCTTCATTTCCAAACTGAAACCCCAACATTTAATTACTCTAATATTTAATTCATTAAAACCCCTTTAATTTTAATTACTATATTATTTTTATTATTATTAATTCCCGTAACTCCTTCTCTCTCTCTCTTCCTCATCGACTCTCTCTCTCCCTCGTCCGTTTCTTCTCCTTCTTTCTTCAAATTCCCAACAGAAACCCCATTCCCCTCATCTCCGACTCCTTCTCCCTCCCTCTCTCTGTTCTGTTTTCCCAACCAACACAGAACACAAAGAACCCAACACCATCATCTTCCTCCTCTTTCCGCCATTGCCGAACTCAACCCATCTTCCTCACCCTCCACGACGGCATCGAGAACCCATTGGAGTACCGCCCATCATCCCGCCATTGCTAACCCCACCCCAAAGCGCTGCCTCTTGCTCGAACCTAACATCGAGCCGCTCCACCTCTCCTCCGCCTTCGAGCAATTCATGCTCGAGTCTTACGCCAGTCCCTTGCCATTGCCGTCGTCACCATTCCTCCGTCTTCCCCCTGTGCGCCGTGCTCCTCTCGACAACACAGCACCCCATGCATCGTCTTCAACCTCCAGACGAGCGCCTCTCGACCCATCGGTCATCATCAACGTCTCAGTCATCATTTCTTCCAGCCGGGGTGCCGCCTCTCCTTCGCAATGCAGCCACCGCAGCGAGAGCAGCGACTGCTGCAACATTGCTGTGTCGCACCCTTGTGCACTCTGTTCTCCTGTGCGACGCCAGCGAGGCAACCAGCACCTCCTCCTTACGACTGCAGCCCTGGTTTCCTCTGATGGCCAGCAATAGCCCTGCAGGCTATCCCCCTGGCCGTCGCTCCGCCGTTGCGATCGTCAGTAGCCACCGTCGCCTCCCAATTGCAGAGCAACTTCCCCCCCCCCCCATTGCTCTATTTTGATGATTGGTTGATGGTTTGAATGTGGGTCGTCCATTTGATGGTGATCATGATTTCTTGATCTTGATCATCACCATTGGGGTGATCTTGGTCATCCGTTGTATCTTGATCATCATGCTTGATTGGATGTTGGCAGTTGATCTCCTCTTGATCATCCAATTAGATCCTAGCCGTTCGATCCTCTCTTGATCATCACGATCATGATGATCATCAATTTTCTTTGATCGCAGCCGTTTGATCGATCGATCTTGATCTTCATCATTATCTTCATCATCAGGGAAATCTGACCATCCGATCTGATCCGATCATCTTGATCTTGATCTTCGATCTCAGCCGACCGATTTTTTGTTCGTGATCTTGATCGTCTTCATCTTGTTCGTGATCGTGTGTTCGTGATCCGTTTGTTGTGTTTGTGTTCGTGCCCCAGGATTCTGATCCCTTTATTCTTGTTTTCGGTACCATCGTCTTCAGTTAACAGGCAAGTACTCTCTTGTACAACTCGTTTGTTCTCATACAAGCTTTCTCTGAAAAATACCGCAAGTATATTCTTTGACTCAAATTCGTATACTCCGGTCGAATTGAAATCTGTTGCTATACATAATCTGTCGATCCTGTATTCGCATATGATCGTGAATACTTTGTTGCTATATGCATTACATGAACACGATTGATACACACATATGTACTCTTAGATTATACATGATTATATGCATGATTGTTTTAACGTGAAAGTAGTTTAAATGTAGATATGTTATCTTGTTATTGTTGATTAAAATTAATAAAAGTAACAAGCCGGGGTTTAAGGGAAAGACCATAGTAGTGGACAATATAAGTAAGTGTACTCAGAAGGGGGCCCGTATTTTCCATGATTACAAGTTATATGGAACTAAGTGCCACGTCAGGGATTGATGGGGGCCACCTCTAGAATCTATGGGGTCTACATCTAGAATCCATTACATGATTATATGTTTATATATTTCACGCTACAAGTTTACAATATGTTTTCCTCGATATGTTTCACGTTACAAGTTTGCACGTATCTCGAACAAGATACAATTGACATTTTTTTCCCGAGTACGTGACTTATAAAATCTACCACTAGGCCTAATGTAACTGATTGTATGTAGCAACCATATAGTAAAAGTATGGATGCATGAAGTGCTACCTAGATAGAATTAATAAAAGACATAAGATTAACACGTACACTTGCATGATCCAATTACATGTACATGTTTATGTTGACTTGATATTTGTTTACTTGATTACTTGTTTACATGTATGCCACTTTTTTCATGCAGTTCTGTTCATGATCCTGTTTACATGTTGTATTCCCTTATTACATGATTCTTGATTCCATGATTCTTTTTCCTGCTACTTGTTTTATTTTATACTTGTCCCGTTACTTTGTACCACTTGCAGCCCGTGACTTGCATTAACGGGCATCTTCTTGTTTCTTCTTTTTGTATTAATGTACTTGCAGATCCGAATGGAAAATTTTTCGAAGGTGTTGCTGGTCAAGTATTTTAGTCGTGTTTATTTTCATGTTGCCTTAGTTTATGTTTTATTTCATGCTACTCTCTATTATAATCCGTACTTGTTTGACCCGTAATTATGTTTTCATTTCCAGCTGTTGGTTACGTTATGGACTATGTCATGTACTTTTGTTATCCTATTGTGATTTTACATGCTTGCATGGTTTTATTGTTATCTTATTGTTGAGTTACGTGTACAGCTTATGAATGGTGTATTCACATCATTCGCTGGACCTCAGTCACGTGCTCGAATTTCTGCATTTTGGGAAGCGAGGAGTGACATTTTGACTCTAAAGTTTGGATCTTTCATGAGTGTATATAGAATTGATACTAGGGTTGTTTATATAATTGACACACAAATAAACTAATATAGAGACAATTGATAGGTTGTATGTTGTTTGATCGTTTGATGGTCGATTGAATGATAGATTTGTATATGTGGGTGTTATAATTTTATTCATTCTGTTTTGTTACTTATCATGTTGATTACACAATTTATTGACTAGAGAATCGATACACATATTGTTTAATTAATTAATTTTCATGAAAATACCCTAAAATCTGTATCTTGCTTGCTGACCTGAATGTTGACTGCTGTTTTTGAACCAATAAACAATCTTAAAATAAATTACTTTCTGAACAAGAGTTGTAGCCTATTCTTTCTAGTTTCCAGAACATCCTGAATTTTTGAATTTCGAGTTTTGTAGCAAAAGTTGTGCTCGTTTTACTACAGCTGTGTTTTTACTTTCAGATTTTCATATTCTCATACCTTTCATGTTTAAACTGTAAAAAGGTTGATCAAATGATAGAATTTTAATCTGAAAATTTTCAGATTGTTACTTAACATGTTTAGGAGTCTAGATTATATTTTTACTGAATTTAATATTGAGTTTTTGCAGATTCAAAAATTAAAACAGCAAGATGTCGAATTTCTGCCTGAACATAAAACCTGTAAAGAACCATGTGGTTGACCTAGCTACCGTTGTCGGATTTTGAACTTTAAATATGCGTTGAAACCGTGTGGAAGTCTAGTTTTCAGGTTTTCTGACGGATTCAACTTTTGATTTCTAAGTCAGTAGGAAACTGTATTTTTGTGCAGACTGTGCTTGTTGTCCAGAATTTTAGATTTCACTTGTTAATGAATTAATTGTTCTTATGTTGTACTATTGCGTGAATTAATGAATGTATATTGGATTGCATGTTCCCAATGAGTTATTGTCACTATTCTAACCGTCCTATCCATATTATCAACCTATTGTTCTCCATTGATACTATCGTTCATCTTATATCTCATATTTGTATATTGTATTGTAGCATTAATGAAATAATTAATAAGTCGGGGTTTAAGGGATTGACTGGAGTAGTTGATGACATAGTGACTGTACACCGTAGTGTGGGCCTTTGTAACCCCTGTTTCCGTTAATGTGTATTTTTCAAGTATTTTTCCGTATTTTAAATTCTTAGTATCTTGTAACTATTCTCTCTTAATTGATTATATTATTAAACTACTTTTATGAAGCCCAATATTTAATATTTAAATATTTTGAAGCCTAATCCCATAATATATTTATAAAATGATTTTAAGCCCAAGCACAATTGTTTAATTTAAGCCTTATCCTATAAATAATTTATTATATTGTTTTTAAGCCCAATTGTTTTAAGCCCAATTGTTTTAAGCCCAAACCCAAACCCAGTACTAATATATATTTCTATAGGCTCAATCCTATGTGATTGTATTCAAACCTCTATTAAACTGATTAAACACCCTACTAATCAACCCCTCACATTCCCCCACTCTTCTTATTCTGTAACCCCATAACCCCCCTCACAATAACTACCCCACTATGTTATTATTATAATATATTTATTAGTTTATAATATTATTTATTATATAATATTTCCTTTTCCTTGTACTCTCTCTCTATCTCTCCCGCTCTCTCTCCCCCCTCCTCTATCTCTAAATCCCAAATAGAACAAAGACCCAAACACCCATTCGCCTTCTCCCGCTCGAGCCCCATCGAGCTTCCTCGACCTCTGCCTACCCTTGTCGCCTCCTTCCTTCCCCGACGCCAGCACTCCCGCCATTGCCAACCCCGTCTTCCTCCTCCTTCCTCTAGTCGATCCCGTCGCCCTCTCTGCTCGAACCTCCGAAGCCACCGCCTAGCCTTCGACCACCCCAACCTTAACGACTCAACCGCAGAGCCTCCACTCTCCTCCTCGTCCTCGACTTCGTCTCTGCCACCCATCGAAGAACTCCCGCCATTGCCGACTTCGATCCCCTGAGCTCCCTCGTCGCCAGCCAGCGCTCAACCAGCTGCACCACCCTGAGTGCGCCGTCGCGCTGCCTGTCCCCGGGCCACCGGTGCTCACCCCTGCAGTGCCGCAGCAACTCCCCACGGTGCTTTCCTCCTCCTGTCAGCCAGTGCAGCCATGAGTTGTTCTGTTTTGATGATTGGTTGATGGTTTGAACGTGGGCCGTTGATCAACATCTCAATCATCATGAGAATCATCGTCATGGTGTTCTTTGCTCACATTGATTGGTGGTCATTCGATCATCATCATCATCAAGATACTAATTAGATCTTGATCTTGATCTTGATGGTTTGATTCTGGCCATCCGTTGGATCTTGATCATCCTGCTTGATTGGATGTGGGTCGTCGATCTCCTCCGTCTGATCTCTTCTTGATCATCACGATCATGATCATCATCAGCTTCCTTTGATTGCAACCATTCGATCGATCGATCTTGATCTTCATCATTATCTTCATCATCAGGAAAATCTGACCGTCCGATCTGATCCGATCATCTTGATCTTGATCTTCAATCTCAGCCATCTGATTGTGTTCGTGATCTCGATCGTCTTAATCCTGCTCGTGATCGAGTGTTCGTGATTGGTTCGTGATCCATTCATTGTGGTTGTGTTTGTGCCCCGGGATCCGTTTCTGTTATTCTTGTTCTTGCTCCATTTTCATCGTCATTTATCAGGCAAGTATCTTCTTGTACAACTCGTTTGTTCTCGTACAAGCTTTCTTTGCGAAATATCGCAAGTATATATATTCTTTGAATCTAAATTCGTATTCTTCGGTGGAATTGAGATCTGTTACTATACATAATCCGTCGATCCTGTATTCGTATAGGATCGCGAATACTTTGTTTTCATATGCATTACATGAACATGACTTATACACACATATGTACTCTTAGGTTTATACATGAATATGTGCATGATTGTTTTACCCGTGATAGTAGTTTAAATATGATATCTCGTTATTGTTGTTTAAAATTAATTAAAGTAACAAGCCGGGGTTTAAGGGAAAGACCATAGTAGTGGACAATATAGGTAAGTGTACTCGGAAGGGGAGCCGTGTTTCCCATAATTACAAATTATATGGAACTAAGTGCCACGTAGAATTAAGTGCCACGTCAGGAGTTGACGGGGGCCACCTCTATAATCTATGGGGGCCACCTCTATAATTCATTACATGATTATAAGTTTACATGTTTTACGCTACAAGTTTACACTCTACATGTTTCACGTTTCAAGTTTGCACGTATCTCGAACAAGATACAATTGACATGTTTTTCTCGAGTACGTGACCTATAGAATCCACCACTAGGCCTAAGCATAACTGATTGTATGTAGCAACCATGTAGTAAAAGTATGGATGCATGAAGTGCTACCTAAATAGAATTAATAAAAGACATAAGATTAACACGTACACTTGCATAGATCAATTACATGTTACATGTTCATGTTGACTTGTTTACTTGATTTCTTGTTTACATGCCACTTATTTCATAATGTCTGGTTCATGATCCTGTTTACATATTGTATTTCTCCTATTACATGATTCTTGACTCCATGATATTTTTTCTACTTCTTGTTTCATTTTATACTTGTCCCGTTAGCTTGTACCACTTGCGGCCCGTGACTTGCATTAACGGGCGCCTTCTTGTTCTTTTTTTTTGTATTAATGTACTTGCAAGCCCGAATGAAGAGTTACTAGAAGGTGTTGCTGATCAAGTGTTTTAGTCTTATTTATTTTCATGTTGCTTTAGTTCATGTTTTATTCATGCTACTCTTTATTGTATTCCGAGCATGTTTGACCCGTAACTACTTTGTATTTTTCAGTTGTTGGTTATGTTATGAACTATGTCATGTACTCTTTTGTTATCCTATTGTAATTTTACATGCCTGCGTGATTTTGTTGTTATCTTGTTGTTGAGTTACCTGTACAGCTTATGAATGGTGTATTCGCATCATTCACTGGGCCTCAGTCATGGACCCGTATTTTCGTATTTTGGAAAGTGGTGCGTGACAGCCTTGTTTCTCAAAATATTGTGTATTGGCAAAAGTTATTGTTATCGGTTTATTGTCGGACTACTGACATAGTATCCCCAATTGACCGTGTATTATTTTAATTGAGCCAACCAGTGAGCAACAATGCTTCAAATACCGTTATCGTGTTGTATACATGATCTATAGAATCTTCCACTTAAGTCTAAAATGAAATTGATTGTATGCATTGAACCTGTGGTACGGAACACATGGGACACAGTAGTACGTGCATTAGTTAGGAGTTAAAATGATTAATAAACATATGGATTACACATCGACATTGTACATTGTTCATCATTGTTCCTATTGATATCGAATATTGGCTAAGTGTTATTAATATTGATCATTGATTACTGTTACCGATTATTGAACCATTGTTTACAACCAATTGCATTGATTATCATGATTTTTGTCCCATGTTATTGATTCTTATTGATCCATTGATTTATTATTATACCGTTATTCTATTGTTCCCTGCTTTCTCTACTTGCTGTCCATGACTTGCTCTAAGGAAAATTTTTCTCCTCTTTTTAGATGAAGTGTTTACAGGTGTTGATGGAGAATTACCTGATGGATTGGGAGAACAACATTAGTGAAGAACTTGATTGCATCGGGTCTTAATAATTATTGCTTTGTTATGGAGACTTAATTATTTCATTGTATTGGGCTTATGTCTCGAATATTATTATTTGTTTCCAGACGTTGGATTATTATTGTATTTGGATATTTTTATTGCTTAGTTCCAAGTATTATTGTTCATGAGATTATTATTATTACCTGCGCATTTATTCTGTATTGATTATATTGTTTAGTTAATCGGATAAACAGCTTATGGGTGACGTTAGTCATTCGTTGGGCCAATGTTACGAGCTCGTATTCCGTATTTTTGGGAAGCAGGGCGTGACAAGATTTTTAGTGGTATTAGAGCCCGGATTTGGATAATATATCAGTCAAACGTGACTAACCAAAGAAAGTTTGGCTTTGATTGATATATTAATCAGATTTGAGTTTTTATCGATTGGTTTGACTCAACAGTATATGTAATACAGTGATCGCATGAACAATAGATAACCAACATGATCT
Source organism: Hemerocallis citrina (assembly GCA_017893485.1). Lineage (NCBI taxonomy): Eukaryota > Viridiplantae > Streptophyta > Magnoliopsida > Asparagales > Asphodelaceae > Hemerocallis > Hemerocallis citrina. The sequence continues at coordinate 463,858,181 of CM030358.1, read as the reverse complement.
GAAAACTAGTCTCTTTTGATTCCTCTTTGATCCCTTCACATTTTTTCCTTCATTCCTTATTGTCTTTTGTCCATTCTATTCCTTGATTCCTTATTGGGTATGATTTCATTCTTTTCATACTCATATTCTTTTCTGACTCTTTGTCTATCTCGACTAGGCGTTGATAACCGGGACACAGCTGAAGAGGTGCTTGGAGAAGGAGGTCCACACTGAGAAGCGGAATGCCGATCGTTACCTTCGAGAAGCGAAGGAATTGAGGATCGAGCTGGCGGCCGCTTGGGGGGGGGGAGGGGGGGAGGGGGGAGGGGGGAGGCCTTCCAAGCCGACCTCGTCTCTCAATAGGACCAGCATCTCCACGAATTGGCTGCGGTACGGGGAAAGGCGGCAGCGAATTACGACGAGCTGGCGATGGAGGCCTCAAAGGAGTTATTGACTGCCTAAGATGAGGCGTACGATGGGGCGAAGGCGCACTTTCTGCTCCTTTACCCAAAGGCAAAAATTGACCATCTCCATTATGGGTGGGAGCCCCCCGTGCATCCGCTAACCTCCGTTGGCGAGGGAGATGAGGCTCCGAGGGACCCCCACTTGGAGAGGGAGGCAAGGGGTGTGACGGCCGATGAAGAGGTACAGATCCCCCCTCCACAGTAGTTAAAATATTTTCTCTTTCTGTATTTGCTTACCACGAATTGGCCACCGCCTTTTGTAACTAATTTTTGAATTAATACAATCATGATTTTGGCTGACCTTCTATGACTCGTTGTTTTTGGAGAGCTTTTTTAGTGAATTATCGTTTTCTCCCTTTTTTCCAGATGAACGAGACCCTGGGCACCGACCTCAGTTCTGCTGAGGTCCGACGACTTCGGAATAGGCTAGAGTCCAAGGAGAGTGTCTTGATCCTCTATCGCAAGCAGGCCCACGATCGAGAAGCCGCGGTAAGCTATTTTATGAACAAGTCTAAGGAGCTCAGCTTAGAGGCAGCACGCCTGAAGAAGGCTATTGCTGATCAGGACTAGGGGAGTGCCGAGATGAACTGGTCAATATCTGATGTTTCCACCAAGCGCCAGACCTCCAAGTCTATTCTACGTGAGGTTGTGGCTGAAAAGGAGCTGGAGATTCAGAGGTTGAAAGTTATGCTAGGCATAGGTCGGTCTCAGTTCGACCATCTTGGGGGAGGAGGCCCCTCTGTTTTGGGTTCCTCGCCGACCCTCTATTTGGAGATGGTGAGGCTCGCTGATGCACAGAGCTCCGTTACTGGAACGTCTACACTAGCAGTGCCGGTGGTGCCGGACGAGCACATCGAAAGACGTACCCGCTCGGTGGGGCTCAACATGGTCCGTATGGGCCGAAAAAATCCCAAGGGAAACACTTAGGTTGAGGTTAACAGAAGCGTTGTAATAACTTTCCTTGTATTGTGGCCATTCTAGGTGTTTGTGATGAATAAAAATTGATTTTTCTGTCCCTCCCTATTTTGTAAGAGAGATTAGGACATTGTGCGCAATGCAAGCTGAGAGTCGGGCCCCGTCTTGTAAGAAAGTTGGTTTGGTTTGGGGTCATTGACAAGCGCCTAGCCCAAAATCTTGAGAAAGCTAGGGTATGGCTCGAGGTCAATGCCGAATGTCGAGCTCCTGTGCTCTGTAAAAGAGTTAGGGTGTGGTTCGGGGTTATTGCCGAGCGCCTAGCCCAAAAAGCTTGAGAAAGCTAGGGTATGGCTCGAGGTCAAAGCCCAATGTCGAGCTCCTGTGCTCTTGTAAAAGAATGAGGGTGTGGTTCGGGATCATTACCGAGCACATAGCCCATAAAGCTGTAGAAAGTTAGGGTATGGCTTGGGGTCAATGCCGAATGTCGAGCTCCTGTGCTCTTGTAAAAGAGTGAGGATATGGTTCGGGATCATTACCGAGCGCCTAGCCCATAAATCTTGAGAAAGATAGGGTATGGCTCGGGGTCAATGCCGAATGTTGAGCTAGAGGTGCCAAGTTTTCTTGCACAAAATTAGAACAAGAAAGGAAAGAACAGAGTTACACTTTTTATTTACACAAAAAAAGCTGGGCACGTGGTGCCGATTACATGAGTTTCTGTTACACAAGGAGTTTAGTCGTTCCCTTCGAGGAACTTGATGTGGTGTTCTGCGTTCCAGGGTCTCTTGATGATCCTGCCCCCCAGGCCTGTGAGTCGGTACATGTCAGGATGTACCACTTCTGTAACACCCCAAATTTCAAATAAGACCGAATTCGAGATTCCACAGGATCTTTACTTTACTTCGTACAATTTTACAAGGAAATTAAAACTTTTTCAATAACATCAGAGTTCAAATACATCTTTGATTTACACAGCGGAAGAATGAAAAACTACTACATTTGAAAACAAATATAACTTGTACAACTTTATTAAATAAAACATCGATTGCATCATAATAGCTTTATTCCTTCATGAATAGTCCATTACCTACATATCAACATGTGGGCACGTCAGCCACTTACAACTGACGGAAGTGTTATACTCGGCTATCCTCTCTATGCCATACATATAACGATCTCATTATTTTAACAAAAATCACAAGAGATTGAATGAACAAAAGAAGTGTTAAAATTGTGACTACGCTATACATGAAGTGTATGCCATGCCTTAATGCCTAATGCACACATTTTAAACAAGGATGACACTAATGCACACTTGTTCGGATTCTATGCATCCCATACTACATAGGTTCGAGGGCAAGTGCCTACGTACTTCACAATAAAGGGCTCGATTCCTCGCCATGATAACTATCCGGTAATAAGACAAGGTTTAGATCATTCCACGAATTTGAATCCCAGCCCCGGAGTTCACCGCTGCCTGTTATAATAGATCCCACATCGTGTGAATCATCCTGCAAGTGATCCTCTAGCCCCGGTATACGTATATACATGGGAATATGGCAACTATCTGCCCGACTACTCAAGATCCCGGAGTCCACTGCTGACTCGTCCTCATAGTCCCGGATTTAAATATAAAAGCCCGTTTCCCACAGAGCAACCTCAATCCACCAACTGGGTCTATAGCCTCGGAGTCCACCGCCGGCTATATGGAGCATCCCACTTACGTTTGCCCAGGTTTACTACATCTTCACTTAAGTGTCTACTTATTTATTTCAAGACATGATTAATTTTTCAAACCTAGAATTAGTTTTTACCTTCTACCGAACTTAATCAACATTTATCAAGATGGCTTTATGGCCATATCTCAACATCTTTTATTTCAATATTGCCGGTAACGAGGTCTCACTAACTCTAAATCTCAACTTTTCATGTACAAGGATCATGGGTGTTCAAACCCTCCAATAATCAATTATATTCACATCTCTAACTTTTGATTCCTTGTCTTATTTACCAATATTCATGTTTCTCTTATTCATTCATAATTCATCTTTAAATTAATAACAAAAATTCTTTTCACAAACATGAACTCATCACTTATAATCTCATTTGCAATTTAAACTCATGAAACACTCAACCTATACCAAGTATTTCATTCAAAAGAAGCAATTCGAAACCTCAAGGAAACATTGATTAGAGCAGTAGCAGTCGACCTCATAGGGTGATCAGTCGACTGTCCCGCGTGAATTTCAAACTCAAGAAACCATCGATCAGAGCAATGATAGTCGACTGTGTGCTGAAGCCAGTCGACTGTTCTGCAAGAAAACCAACTTTTAAGAAAACATAACTCATTGCAGTGACAATCGACTATGAAAGGAGCCAGTCGACTGTTCCGTACAAAAATCCACTTTTTCAAGAAAGCTCTGCGGTCAGGTTCGTGACGGTCGACTGTTGAAATTTACCGGTCGACTGTCACTCCTACGGACTACAGGTTTGGGTTTGTAAAACTCATATTTTGACATATTATTTCTTTCCTTTAATAAACATAAATTTCATTTTCTTACTTTAGTAAAAATAGTATAATGTGGTCAACAATATCATAAGCACAAAATATTGCACCTTACTAGCATGGTTTATGAAAGAATTCTTTTCTTTAATTATCATGGTTTTTATCATAACAGAATTACTTTCATATCCTATTATACTAGCATGAATTTCATTCATAATTTTTACATCAAAATTTCTCTTATATGTCAACAATATCATAAACACAAAGTTTTGCAAGCATACTAACATGGTTCATAATATCAAATAATTTTTCTCTTTAATTAGCATGATATCTTTTCTTTTTTTACTTAATCACAACAACAACATATCATTTTATACGAACATGAATTTTATCTATTCATATCAAAATTCTTCTTATAATACTCATCTTTAGCATGCATATCCTACATTAGAAAATAATGAAATCACCCACCATATGTGAAGCTTGAACAATTTGAAGGATGGGACACTACTTCTAGCTCCAAGACAAACTCCTAGCAATGGCTTCTCCTCCTAGCAAGCTCCCTCTCATAGCAAGCTCCCTCTCCTAGCAAAGGTTTCTCTCTCTAGCAAAATTTCCCCCAAGCAAAAGAACTCTCACTCTCTTTCTTTTCCTTCTTTCTTTCTTTTGATAATTGTGACAGGGTAAAAATGGCCTGAGGCCCAACCAGGGCCCGATACAATTCCCACTCAGAAAGATAAAGATAGCCACCTAGTTCGGCTCCGAACCACTTCAGGGTCGGCGCCGAACCTTGTGTTTGCCCTCACGGTACTCGCCTCCTCGTACCGACGAGCCTCAGTAGCCCTCGGAGTCCGATCCGGGACAGTCCCACAGGCCGTCCCCCCTCTCTGGCGGGGCAGAAGGATGACCTGGCGCAGCGTAGGCCTTCCGATTCCCCCCCCCGAAGCACAGGAGACCCGCGATCAGCCACGTCAACTCCAAATACCGCCAAGGGTTTCGCCACGTCAGCCCTATACCACTCCTGGTATTGCCACGTCCGCCCTAAACCCCCTGGGCCTTCTGCCACGTCAGGCCCACGGGCTTTCGGATCCAGACCCGGCCCCCAAGTGGAACCACACCCGGTTGGGATTCTCTATAAATACTAGACCCACACCCACCTTTTGAGGTAATCAATCTTTTGCCACTTAAATATACCTAGTTATTGCTACTCTCTCACAGAGACTGACTAGAGCGTCGGAAGGTCCGCCACCGGGATAAACCCCGGTGTTTCAGGACCGTCTGCAGGTACACAAGACCTCGGATCCGACCCTTCCGATCCGAGCCCAGCCTTCAACATCTCTCCGAGCTCATCGTAGGTCCCAGAAGGTCAACCGAAGGTCGGCGGACGAGCGGCATTCTCCTTCAATACAAATTGAGTCCGAACTCACACCTGGTGCATCCACACGTCTCCCAGAAATAAACAGCATCAGGTTGGCGCCGTCTGTGGGAACAGCTGCTCCAGAAGCCGATCCAGACCCTCAAAAGACCTCGACAGCCGAACCCCCATGGCCTCCAAAGGCAAGGGGGCTGCTTCCTCCGTCAACCAACGAGACTCGCCCCCACCCACCGATAAAGCCAGGCCACGCACGTCGAAACACAAGGCTATCCCTCGGGAGTCCCAAAGGAGCGTCGGCCGGCCAGCCCAGCCCGACCTCCGGGGAATAATCCTCAACCGCAAGATTACCCGCAGCAGGGGAAGGGCCGCTTCCAACCCGGTCCCGAACCATCAGAGACCGCCGCCCGAGGTGCGAAGACCCGCGCTCAGCCGAGTCGGAAGACAACCCTCGGACCGACTAAACCGGGTCGAGGGAGCCCCCGTCACTCATAAGGAATTCCAAGACTTCCGAAGAGAAATTCTGGGAGCCCTCCGACGGGCCCCCAGGGAAGAAACCTTCCATTCCCAAACAGGGTCGGACGCCGAAGCCAGCGCGTCCCGCCCTTCAACGATCCAGCCGGAGGACGATGACGTACTCCTAAGACGCCTGCAAGAAATGGAGGATCGCCTCGATCACATAGGGGACGGCGGCCAAAGAGCGGCTCAGGGGTACAGACCTGTCCGTCCTCCCTTCTCCGCCCCCATCCTCCAACCGGAAATACCCCGGAATTTCCGACCCCCTCAATTCGAGACCTACGATGGCGAGGGAGATCCTGCTGATCACATGGAGGGTTTCAAAACCCTCATGATGATTCACAGCGCCTCGGATCCCCTGCTCTGCCGAGCCTTCCCTGCCACCCTTCGGGGTCCAGCTCGCGAGTGGTTCTCGAAGCTCACCCCCGGCTCCATTTACTCCTTCGACCAACTCGAGGGCAATTTTCTTGCCCATTTTGTCACTAGCCGGAAGGCCGAAAGGACCAGCGCCTCATTACTTGGGCTCAAGCAGATAGAGGGGGAATCACTCAGAGTGTTCGTCCGGAGATTTACTGCTGAGGCGAGGTCGGTCTCCTCCCTCGACCCTGGCGTCGCTTCAGCGGCATTCCGACACAACGTCCGTCACGGAAAGCTGAAGGCTTCTCTGGCGAAGAAACCCCCCGTCGACTTCCCCGACCTCCTCAGTAGGGTCGAGAAATACATTAGGGCAGAAGAGGCCCTTAACCCCGAAGATGCCAGGGATGCCACCGGGAAGGGAAAGCGGAAGACCGAAGAAGTCGAACCATCAAAGAAAGCTCCAAGGGACCCGGGGGCCATGAAGAAGGTCCCGCCGGTCCCCCGCTTCGAGAGATACACTCCCTTGACGCACAACGTATCCGCCATCCTCTTAGAAATCGAAGACAAAGGCATTGTTCGACTACCTCCCCGACCTAACAACGGCAAGAACCGAGATCAGCGCTTCTACTGCCGCTTCCACCAAGACCATGGACACGACACAGATCAATGTCGGGCCCTGAAAGACGAGATTGAGGAACTCATCTCCAGAGGGTACCTCCGAGAGTTTACCCGAGAAGGCCCACGGGATCGGCGAGATGCTAGGAACCGGAGGCAATCGCCTCCGAACCCTCCTTCCAACCAGACCCAGGGTCGGGACCCCGATTCCGAGGGAGCCGCAGATATCCCTTTCATCTTGCACTGTGTCCACGGAGGGCCGATGGGAGGTGAATCGAATACTTCCCGAAAAGCCTTCATCCGAGAGGTGAACGCTGTCAGAGACAACCCCTCGCCCAAACTGCAGTCAAGGCCGGTCTCCTTCTCAGGAGAAGACCTTGAAGGTGTTCGCTTGCCCCACTGCGATGCCCTCGTCATTAACCTCCACATGGCTAATTGTGAAGTCCGCAGGATCCTCGTCGACAACGGTAGTTCGGTGAATATTCTTTTCCTCGAAGCCTTCGAAAATCTCAGGTTACCCAGAGGCAAACTCAAGCCGGCCGGGTACACCTTGCACGGGTTCTCCGGCGTCCCTGTCGTGATAGAAGGGATTGTTACCCTCGACGTTACCGCCGGGTCGACTCCTGTCAAGAGGACCGAATCCATGGACTTCATGGTGGTCAACGTCAAGGCGGCTTACAACGCCATACTCGGCCGGCCTGGACTGTGCTCCCTACAAGCGGTGCCTTCGGCTTACCATCTGAAGCTCAAGTTCCCCACCCCGCAAGGAGTCGGCATCGTCCGAGGCAGCCAAGAAGCAGCGCGATCATGCTACATGACCACCGTCGGGGGAGGTGTGTTCCCCCTCGACGCCGAACAAGCATAGATTATGGCCCGGCTAAATGTAAATCCGTTTTTGTGTAAACCCTCATGTGTAAAGGGCTGCCTTAGCGGCCCTCCCTACCTTATACTAAAAATACCCCTTTTTGTCCGAACCCAAATGTCTCGATAGTCTCAGTACGAGTCCGGACCGAGGGTCCTTCCTAAGGCCCCACTTCGATCCCTCGCGGAGCGGTGGAGCCAGACCTTGCCTCCGACATTGCGCGCTACACTACTGGCCGGAGCGAGGAAGGAAAAGGATTCTTTGTTCATACCCCTTTATTTTCGTTCCAAAGAGAAAAAATAAAACGAAAGAAAAACAAAGACCGTTACAAGACCGCTCCACTCATCTCAAATCAGGAAGATCAGGGCCCCTCGGGCCCAACGAGGGACGAAGAGTACTCCGACCAAGCAACTAGGGGCCCCTCTCCTCGTTGTGGTATTCCTTAGCCTCAGCCATAATCGACACTCCAGCCACAGAACTCTGGGCGTCATCCGGTTGCGTCCGCTGCAACAGCAGCAGCGCAGAGGGAACCCCCTCCGCCTGTCGACCCGCGGAGGAAGAGAACGAGGCACCCAACACCGCCTTGTAACGAGACATCTCCATCTCCTTCTCCACAAAGACGTCGCGAGGTAACCCCCCAGGAGAGGGCCTCGGCACCAAGGTACTAAGCCTGGCCTGTCTAAGGTCCGCACCGCCGAGCTCCCGATCCTACATCGCCCTTCTCAACCGGTGCGCCTCCGCACTTAAGACTGCGGACTTATTCCGATAAAAGTTACAAGCCGTATCGGTGTCCCGAGCCCCCCTTCGATGACGAGCCAGCGCGGCCTCCAGGACCTTAACCTTACTCCGGAGCCACGCCACATAGAAACTACGGGAGTCCACCTCAGGGAGGAGAGCCGCGACCTACAAGATAACCAGCCAACTCAACACACATTCTCAAGAAGATTCAGAAATGTCCGAGGCCAAAACAACCGGCCGGTCAAAAAACTTTTCTTGCCACTATAAATCCAGGTGCTTCTTACAAAAAATGCGGTGGCCAGTCCGCGGGAGGCAAACACAATCGAGGGAGAGAAAAAGAAAGACAAAAATTACACAACTCATTGACCCACCTCCGCGTCGACGGACGGATCCACGGGTGCGTCGGCCGGTGGGTCGACGGCAGGCCCTTCTTCGCCAGGAGTCTTCGACGTCCCCTCGATCTCCATATCATACTCAAACTTGGACAAATCGAGGGCCGGGAAGAAGTGCCTCACGTGGCTGAGGGCCTTCGCATAGCTTTTGTCCTGGGCCGCGATCACCATCAGCTGGCCCGTAGTCAGCACCTCCTTCGCCTCCTTGGTGAACTTCGTCTTCAGGGAGGCCATCTTCTTCTCCCACTCCACATCCTTGGCCTTGAGCTGGAGCTCCAGCTGCTGCTCCCTCTTATGCGAACCCTCGAGTTCGATCCGCATCTCCTTCATCTCCAGCTCGCTCTTTTTCGCCCGAGCTCGCTCTTGGGCCAGGGACGCCTCGTACAGGTTCTTTATGTTGGCCCCCTGTATGCAAGCCTACAGCCAACGGCAGATAAAGATCAGGCCTCCGCACGAAAATCAACAAAGAGGGACAGGGTCGACAGACTTACCTGCACAGTGGCCTGCGCCAGGCGTGCGAACGCCACCTCCACGGGCTCACCCTCCATCGCCTTGCGATCGCAAGGGGTCGCCAACTTTTCCACCACTTCAACGGCTTGGGCCTCCTCTGTCAGGCGGTCCCCCATCCGAACCGACCAGTCCGGAGCCCACCGCTGCCGCAACAACTCCACCACCGGATCCTCTTCCTCGGCCTCGACCCAGGGACCTTTCCCCTTGTCAAGAACAGGGGCCCCCGCTAGGCCCTGACCCTTCGAAGCAGCCGCACCCTTACTCGTCTCCGAGCGACCCCTCTTGGTCCTCGGCTCTAATTGGACCTCCGAGATGATTAGGGAAGACCCCCTCGGCCTCTTCGCCGCCTCCTTCTCAGCCTTCTCCTTCCTCATGGCGAGCCTCTTTGCCTTGATCGACGCCTCGTCCATACCTGCGGGAAAAACCATTCAGAGCAATGAGCAAGAAAGCAAGAAAGGACCAAGAGAAAAGAAACAACTACATACACATAACGGCTGGGCTCAGTCCAGCGCTCGCCAAATTGGTCTCCATCACCTCCGTCCAATCAATACTAGGCGACTGGCGGAGGCGCTCGACAAACCCCCATTCATCGGCCGACAGATTCCCCTGCCTCGGCGGTTGGTAGTTCGACTTGGAGTGGTTCCATCGAGTGGGAATGTCCCATGGCTCTTCACTCCGGATCACCAAATATTTCTCCTTCCATCCCTTGATGGAATCCGGGTGGTTGCGAACGACCTTCCCCCCACTCCGGGGAGAGATATAGTATACACCCTCGGCCGACGAGTTGACCATCAACATCGCGCGGAACACATTCAGCCGCAGGGGTACTTGCTGTTCCTCGCACATCAGCACAAAGCAGATAATCTGCTTCCAAGAGTTCGGCCCGTACTGCATGGGCGCCAAGGAGGCCCAGTTCAACACGTCCCTAACGAACGGGTGGATTGGCAACCTCAGGCCAGAGATGAAAGCGTCCACTGGGAAGACACAGTACCAAGCTGATAAGGGATCGGTGGGGCGCAGAGTAGAGCTCGGCATCAGCAGTTCGTAACCAGGCCCTATATGATACGCCAGCTGCAGAACCTCTAAATCCCCGTCCTCCAAAATGGTCGAGATCGCGTCCATCATCACCCTCCTCCGGCTCGGCGAAGAGGGTTGCACTCCGAAGAGCTCCCGGTCAGAAAGGTCGTCGGGATACTGACGGAAATGCTTCGGCTGAACGGGCGAACCCGTCATCAAATTACGGAAAACAGGCGCCTGGCTCGAACCGCCGGTCCTCGACCCCGGTTTTCTTGGGGCCCTCTTCTCCTTCTTGACTCGCTCCGACGGTCCTCGACCCTGAACGGTGGATCTCCTCGCTATATCACCCTCGCCTCTCTCCTCATCGGAAGACAACTCCAGCACGCGAATGCCGTCCGAACTGTCGCCGGCTCCCTCCGACCCGCTACTCTCCACCACAAAGAGGCGTCGGGAGCGCGACAGCCTCGTCTTGTGTACCGCTTCCCCCTCACCTACTGAGTCCTCCCAAGAAACCAAGCCAGTAGGGCCTACAACGGGCACCGACTCCTCCTCGAACACGGGCTCTTCCCACGACGTCGACGGAGAGTCAGGCTTTACTTCCCCCCTGGACGACGACGCCGACGAACCGGACTGAGCCCTATCCATCTGTGCCTAAAGCTAAAACAAACTTACCAAACTAACCTGGGACCGCTTCGGGAGGGCGAGCCGAGTACGGCAAACTGCAAGAACAATCGCTGAAGGGGTGGGAGATTTTTTGAAGAAGAAAGCAGCGAGATTGAAGTGGGCGAAAGGGGAAAAGGGGGGAATACTTATATAAGGGAAGAACGGCTCCTCGACTTCCGCAATTAATATTCACTGATTGACGCACAACTGCCGCCTGGAAAATCGCGCCGCGTCCTCGAAACCTGTACGGAGGACGTCATCAGACGCCAGACTGACAGCCCAACACTGGGGTCGGTTCGGATGGAATACACGACGGAGAAAACATTTTTACTTAAGGTTTAAGGCGCCGTCATATGACAGACGCCCCGGGCTCCAGCGCTCGACCAGTTCCCCTCTCACCCTCGAGCAGCCCGGGACTTACAGCTTCGGCAGCCGAAACCCCGAACTGTTCGAGGGTGGGACAGAAACCGCCATCGCCTGCAGCCCTATCAAGACGGACGGGCCGACCCCCGATGGGAGGTGGTCCCCCCATCCGAGGCCCTTCAGCCCCAAGACCGGAATATGGTTGGTGCATCTTTCGTCCGGATCTCTCCCGGGCCAAACATCCATGACAGGGTAGTCTGACCCGAAAAGGGATCCAGACGGCAAAACCACCACCAATCCGAGGCTCCTCTTCCACCAGCACGGATCTCGGCCGTTACCCCTCTCGCCCTGATCTCCCCTGGATCTGGCTGCCGTATCAAGGTCCATCAGATCCAAGAGAAGATCCGGGCGGCAGAGTAACCACCTCTCCGACGCTGCTGGGGTCGAAATATTAGCAAAAGACAGGCGTCCGCCGAAGCAGACACCTCTGAGGGCCAATGGGCCACCCCTGTTTTGATCATACCTGCGATGGAGGGGAGAGGTATTTATAACCTCCCCCAGGGACTAACCGTTGGGGCGCGGGGAAGGTCAATCAACGGAAAAACATGCGCCATCTACATTTATTAAGCGACGCCATTAAATGCCCCAGGAAATTGGACCATCACACCGTTCTCGGAGAGCCTTCAATGCTCCACAGGAATGGCGGGATATCCCCGCTCAATCACTCTAGGGCGCCAACCGCTCGCCACCCCCCTTGTTGGCCCGTAATCCCTCGACCAGCTCGAGGTCAGGTCTAGCACCAGGGTAGTCTTCTCAGGAAGGCTTCACGGCTCGCCATCGCCCTTGCCTTCCAGTAATCCCTCGCCAAGCTCGAGGTCAGGTCTGGCACCAGGGTGGTCTTCTCAGGAAGGCCAACGGCTTGCCACCCCCCTTGTTGGCCCGTAATCCCTCGACCAGCTCGAGGTGAGGTCTAGCACCAGGGTAGTCTTCTCAGGAAGGCTTCACGGCTTGCCATCGCCCTTGCCTTCCAGTAATCCCTCGCCAAGCTCGAGGTCAGGTCTGGCACCAGGGTGGTCTTCTCAGGAAGGCCAACGGCTCGCCACCCCCCTTGTTGGCCCATAATCCCTCGACCGGCTCGAGGTCGGGTCTGGCACCAGGGTAGTCTTCTCAGGAAGGCTTCACGGCTCGCCATCGCCCTTGCCTTCCAGTAATCCCTCGCCAAGCTCGAGGTCAGGTCTGGCACCAGGGTGGTCTTCTCAGGAAGGCCAACGGCTCGCCACCCCCCTTCTTGGCCCGTAATCCCTCGACCGGCTCGAGGTCAGGTCTAGCACCAGGGTAGTCCTCTCAGGAAGGCTCCTTGGCTCGCCCTCGCTCTAACCATCAGGATAACCCTCTCATGAAGGCCCAGTGACTCGCCATCCCATTTCTACAACCATAAGCACTCCTCCACGGCTAGCTCCCGCACCCCCTGCAGGAGTGGGGGGCTTGTGTGACAGGGTAAAAATAGCCTGAGGCCCAACCAGGGCCCGATACAATTCCCACTCAGAAAGATAAAGATAGCCACCTAGTTCGGCTCCGAACCACTTCAGGGTCGGCGCCGAACCTTGTGTTTGCCCTCACGGTACTCGCCTCCTCGTACCGACGAGCCTCAGTAGCCCTCGGAGTCCGATCCGGGACAGTCCCACAGGCCGTCCCCCCTCTCTGGCGGGGCAGAAGGATGACCTGGCGCAGCCTAGGCCTTCCGATTCCCCCCCCCGAAGCACAGGAGACCCGCGATCAGCCACGTCAACTCCAAATACCGCCAAGGGTTTCGTCACGTCAGCCCTATACCACTCCTGGTATTGCCACGTCCGCCCTAAACCCCCTGGGCCTTCTGCCACGTCAGGCCCACGGGCTTTCGGATCCAGACCCGGCCCCCAAGTGGAACCAAACCCGGTTGGGATTCTCTATAAATACTAGACCCACACCCACCTTTTGAGGTAATCAATCTTTTGCCACTTAAATATACCTAGTTATTGCTACTCTCTCACAGAGACTGACTAGAGCGTCGGAGGGTCCGCCACCGGGATAAACCCCGGTGTTTCAGGACCGTCTGCAGGTACACAAGACCTCGGATCCGACCCTTCCGATCCGAGCCCAGCCTTCAACATCTCTCCGAGCTCATCGTAGGTCCCAGAAGGTCAACCGAAGGTTGGAGGACGAGCGGCATTCTCCTTCAATACAAATTGAGTCCGAACTCACACCTGGTGCATCCACACGTCTCCCAGAAATAAACAGCATCAATAATGTTTTGGTGCAAGAGAAAAATAGGGAATGGGGCTCTATTTATAGGATTTTGAGTGGGTCTAAAGTGTAAAAATCTCACCCTAATAACTCTTCAAATTTATTCTACCACTCTCCACTTTCCTAACTCCTAAAACTCCCATCTCTTCACCTCCCCACTCTCCACAACCTCAACCTCCAACTTTTCTCCTCCCCTCTCTAAAACCGGCCACCCCCTTGCCCACAAACCGGTCCAAGTTCATTTGAGTGTGCATGCACACATGTACAAACAAATATGAACACATTTCTATAACTCTAAATGTGTACTAACATTTGCAACTTGTTATGTATTAGTGCATACTTAACAAAATTTGTGATTTTCAATAGTGGGCTTGCTAAAAAGGCTCGTTACTAATTAATTTATTTAATTATCTAGTGGACTCCTTTCCTAATGGGCTAGAATTTAATTCATAGGTCCATTGATCAAAAGAGAGCTAATTAAAATCTTGTGCATGCTAAAAATAGATAATGAGAGTAATAAAATGAGAATAAAAATTTTGCACGTGCATCATACGTGCAAAAATCAAAAAATGCATTTTAGTCAAAATATGGGAAAATAAATTTTCATTTTATAAAACGAGTTCGAACACGTAAAATGAATAATTGATACATATAGAAATATCACACTTAGTGATGGAAGAATACGTAATTGATACGTGCATTGAAAACACATAAAAAGCACGTAAAAATATAGAGATTGAAATATTATATTTTAGTTGACTCAAATAGGATAAAATCAATACTGAAAATGCATAAATAGACGGAAATCCAAATATGTAGTGAAAACACATTATAAAATACACGTACATTACACACAAGAGAAAAATTGTCATTTTCAATTTTATGGGGTGTTACAACTTCGGAGACCTTATACAAACCTTCCCAATTATAGGCCAAATTTCTCTTTTTACCGGGGTTGGATACCGCTAGCTTCCTGAGCACGAGGCCACCAAGCTTGATGTTAGTGGAGCGGACCTTTTTATTGTAAAACTTCTCGATCCGTTGTTGGTATATGCTTCTTCTCATGGTAGATTTTTCCTTGACCTCGTCGATTAGATCCAAGTTTGCTCTGATGCCCGTTGAGTTGTTCTCTTCATCGAAGGCCATGATTCTGGGCAAAGGGAGCCCGATCTCTAGGGGGATAACCGCCTCCGTACTGTAGGTTAGGTTGAACGGGGACTCACCCATGGGGATTCTCTTCGTTGTCCGGTGCGCCCAGAGTATGCTTGGAAACTCGTCGACCCACAGCCCTTGATGAGTTATCCAATTGCTTCTTGAGGCCGTCAAGGATTTGACGGTTGGCATTTTCGACCTGGCCGTTTGACTGAAGGTGACATATCGATGAGAAGCGCTGCTGGACGCCGATGTCTTCGCACAACTTCCGAAAGTTCTATCCTGCGAATTGGGTCTCGTTGTCTGTGATAAGTACCTATGGGATCCCGAACTGGCAGATGATGTTCTTCCAGAAGAACTGCTGGTCTGGTGCTCGGTGATCGTGGCTAGGGGCTCTACCTCGATCCATTTGGTGAAGTAGTCGATGTCCACCATGAAAAACTTCCTTTGGTCCGTCGCTTTTGGAAATGGACCGACCAAGTCCATCCCCCACATAGAAAATGGGGTCGGACTTGTCAGGGATCAGAGGTTGCCTTGTGGAAGCCTTTTCACTGAGGAGAATCTTTGGCAAGGGACGCACATTTTCACGATGTCCTGGGCGTCTTGTAACATGGTTGGCCAGTAGTACCCGTGGTTTAGGGCCATTCTTGCGAGCGACCTGCTCCCTATGTGACACCCCCCAATTCCTTCATGTAATTCCTTCAGAGCATACTTAGCCTCATCGGGGGCCAGGCATCGCAAATAGGGTCTTCCATCCGTTGTTGTGTACGAGCATTTGAAGAGTGTCTCATTAATTATGATGAACCTCTCGGAATGGACTTGAGTCTTTCTAGCCTCGACTCGATCTTGAGGAAGCTCGCCGTCAGCCATAAACTTTCTGATGGGGGTCATCCAGTTGTCTGGCTGAGGTTCGGTGGCGAGGCAGAGGACTTCTAGGAGGTTGATGCTAGGACTGAGGAGAATTCCGATTAGGACGGTGCTGTTTAGTCCCTCGAAGGATGACAAGGCTAGTTTTGACAAGGAATCAGCCTGAGCATTTTGCTCCCTAGGGATTCGTTCCACCAAAAAGAAGTCGAAGGTTGCCAGGAGTTGCTGGACTACCGCCAAATATCGAACCATTCGAGCGTCACGAGCCTCGTACTCCCCGGTGATCGGGTTGACCACGAGCTGGGAATCACTAAAGGCCCTGATTTGCCTGGCCCCTGCCTTGTACGCCAAGGTAAGCCCGACGAACATAGCTACGTATTCTGCCTCGTTGTTTAAGGCTGGAAAGTTCAGGCAGAGGGAATACTGGAGGATAAAATTTTCAGGACCTTTGCGGATAACGCCAGTGCCGCTTCCTACTTTGTAAGACGAACCATCGACATAAACCTCCCATATTGGATTTACCTCTTGAGTTTCAGTCGGCTCGGAAATAGTGCACTCCGTGATAAATTTGGTGAGGGCCTGCCCCTTTATGGCTGTCCCGGACTGGTAGCTGATATCGTACTGGCTTAGTTCGATCGACCACTTGACTAAGCAGTCAGAACTTTTGGGCTTGTGGAGGACGGCCTTGAGAGGCTAGTCCATAAGCACCTGGATAGAGTGGGCCTGAAAGTAAGGGCAGAGCTTTCGCGCGGCCATTACCAGGGCGTATGCCACTTTTTCCATCTTTGCATATCTTGTCTCGGCCGAGAGCAAGACCTTGCTCACATAGTAGAGAGGATTCTGAACACCCTCTTCTTCCCGGACGAGCATGGCACTGAGGGCACTTTCCGAGCCTGAGAGGTACATAAAGAGGGGGGTTGGCGAGGTAAGACTTCAACTAGTCGAACACCTCTTGCTGGGGGTCGCCCCATTCAAAGCCTTTCGTCCCTCGTAGGGCCTTGAAGAAGGGGAGAAACTTCTCTCCAGACCAGGAGAGGAAGCGGCCGATGGCCGCCAGTCTTCCCATGAGCCGCTGTACCTCCTTAATGTTCCTAGGATGGGCCATGTCGATTATGGCCTGGATCTTTTCAGGATTCGCCTCTATGCCGCACTGGCTAACGACGAATCCAAGAAATTTTCCAGAGGAGATGCTGAAGGCACACTTAGCGGTCATGTTGTGGGACCGAAGGATGCCAAAGGCTTCCTCAAGGTCGGCGACATGATCCTGCCCCCACTCTTGACGAGTATATCGTCGACGTATACCTCCATGTTACGACCGATCTGATTTTTGAAGACTCGGTTGACAAGTCTCTGGTCGGTTGCCCCGGTATTCTTGAGCCCGAAGGACATAACCCGATAACAATAGAAACCCTGGTCGGTGATGAAGGATGTTTTGGTGATATCCAGAGGGAACATCCGGATATGGTTATAGCCTGAAAAGGCATCCATGAAGGTTAGGAGCTTGTGACCCAATGTTGCGTCGATCAGAGTGTCGATGCTCGGGAGGGGAAAAGGATATTTGGGGCATGCCCTGTTGAGATCCATGAAGTCTATGCAGATCCTCCAGCTTCCGTTGGCCTTCTTGACCATCACGACGTTAGCTAGCCACTCGGGATAGTGGACCTCCTGAATGAACCGGGCAGGCAATAGTTTGTCCACCTCCGCTTTTACTGCTTGTTGCCTCTCTGGGGCAAACTTACGCCGCTTCTGATGGATTGGCTTGGAGCCCGGGGCGATGCTCAGCCTGTGCATTATTAGGTCCTCGAAAATCCCGAGCATGTCAGACGGGGTCCAGGTAAAGAGGTCGATATTGCGGCAAACGCAATCAATCAGTCCTGGCTTTAGGTCCGGGGAAAGGGTGTGGCTTACACGGAACCACTTGGATTTTTCTTTCTCCTCGAATGAGACCTCCTCCAATTCGTCCACAGGTTGCGACTCGAGCTAACTTCTTGCAGGCAGAAGCTCGACCGCGTCGAGTGGGAACACTACGCTTCTGACCGCAATCGTGTAGCACGAACGTGCCGACTCTAATTTCCTTTAACAACACTGACTCCGAGGTCAGTGGGGAATTTCAGTTTCGAGTGGTAGGCCGAGGGAATGTCCTGGAACGAGCAGAGGCCGGGTCGGCCGAGGATGGCATTGTACGCCGCCTTGACGTTGACCACAATAAAGTTCATTGATTCAGTCCGCATAATGGGGGTTGTGCCGGGGTAAAGATCCCTTCAATCTGTACTGGGACACTCGAGAACCTGTGCAAGGTGTACCCGATCGGCTTTAGCTTATCTCGAGGGAACTTGAGGTTCTCATATGCTTCCAAGAAGAGGATGTTGACTGAGCTCCCGTTGTCCATGAGAATTCGGTAGACTTCGAAATTCGCCATGACGAGGCTAATGACGAGGGCGTCACGGTGTGGGAGCCGGAATCCTTCTAGGTCTTCTCCTGAAAAGGATACCGGTCATTGTTGAATCTTGGGGGATGGATGGTCCCGGACGAAGGCCTTACGGGAGGTATTAGATTCCCCTCCCCATGGGTCCACCATGGACGCAGTATAGTATGGCCTGCCCTCTGGTCTCCTCGGGCTCGGGGTCTTGCTCCGGCCGTCGGTTGATCATTCGAGGAGGAGGCGAAGGCCTCGGATTCCTCAGGTCACTCCGGTCTCATGGATTATCATGGGTGAACTCTCTCAAGTACCCTCGCTGGATGTGGGACTCAATCTCGTCTTTAAGAGCCCGGCAGTTGTTCGTCTCGTGCCCATTGTCTCGGTGGAAGTGGCAGTAGAACCTTTGGTCCTGCTTCTTGTTGTTGCTCGGTTGGGGAGGGAGTCAGATGAGCCTATTGTCCTCGATCTCCATCAGGATTGCTGAGACGTTCTGGGTCAGCGACGTATACCTCTCAAATCGGGGGACCGGAGGAACTCTTTTGAGACTGGCCGTCTCTTTTGTGGTTTTCTTGATGGGTTCAACGTCGTCAGCCTTCCGCTTCCCATTGGCAGTGGCTTCTTTGGTGCCCTCCGAATTTATGGCATCTTCCGCTCGAATGTACTTCTCGACCCTGTTGAGCAGGTCGGGAAAGTCGATGAGTGGTTTTTTAGCTAATGAAGCCTTCTGCTGACCGTGCCGAACGTTGTGTCGGAAAGCTGCTGAAGCGAGTCTGCATCAAGAGAGGAGACCGACCTTGCCTCGACTGTGAACCTCCTAACGAAATTGCAAAGTGACTCTCCTTCCTTCTGCCTGAGGCCCAGAAGGGACGCGGGTGTCTTCTCGACCTTTTTGCTGGTCACGAACTGGGCTAGGAAGTTTGCTTCCAACTGGTCGAACGAGAAGACTGATCTGAGAGTGAGCTTTGAGAACCATTCCTGAGTCGGACCGCGAAGGATAGTAGGGAAGACTCGGCATAGAAGGATATCTGCAGCGCTGTGAATCATCATGAGGGTCTTAAACCCCTCCATGTGATCAGCGGGATCACCCTCGCCGTCGTATGTCTCGAATTGGGGAGGCGGGAGGATCTCGGCTTCTAAGATTTTAGGGGAGAATAGGGGTCGGGTCGGTCGCTGACCTTGACCCGGCATTGGTCCGCCCTCGCCGAGATGGGCGAGGCGGTTCTCCATCTCCCGTAAGCGCCGGAGGACGGCGTCCTCTTGTTCCATGGGATGGGCCGATCCATAGGACTTGCTGCCCCTTGCTTCCAACTAGGGTCAGAGTTGTTGCGGACCTCGGTTCCATGGCCGCCTCGGATTGCTTGGAGGACCTCGTCCCAAAAGTTCTGGAACTCGGCTCTCGTGACTGGGGCTTGCCCCATCGGGTCCTACTAGGGGGCGGAGGTTCACGGGGCGAGTGGCTGTGTCCCGGATCGCGCTCCATGGACGGCCGTCTGCGATGGTTCGAGACCGAGTTGGTAGCGGTCTCTCCCCTAGTTCGACTGGTCTGCCGCTCCAGGATGACTCACAGCAAATCGGTTATTGTTTGAGTGAGAAGCACTCGGGCCGTGTCTGGCCACACCGTTGACCCGTGGTTGGTTGGAATCCTGGACGTCCGCGCGGCTGTGCCGTAGAGGGTCTGGGTGTCATGTCGAGGTGACGGCCCTTCTGGCTTTGGGAGCCATGGAAGAGCTCGGTCTTGAGGGGACGTTCTTGGCTGGGCTCGGACTGGCGATAGTACCAGAGTTCCCATAGACGGCGTCAACCTGATGTTGTTTGTTTTTTGAGTGTGGGGGGCAACCGGTGTGAGTTCTTGTAATTTGTGTAATGGAAGATGTGGTACTATCCGATCCTAGGCCGTAGGGTCGGCTCTGGAGTAGCAGGAGAGAGGTGGAGGTCGGGTGCGCAGCTCGGTCTTTTGTACCTGTACACTGCCTAGAAACACCGGGAGAAGTCCTGACAACATGCCCTCTGACGATCTAGTCAGTTACTGAGAAAGCAATAGTAGCTAGGGTTCAGGTGGGAAAAAGTTTATTACCTCTAGAAGTGAGGAGGGGGTCTGATATTTATAGGTAGGGGTAAACGAGTCTGAGACCCTAACGGACCGGGTCAGACTCGTTCGCTTGTGGGCCTGAATGGGCTGAACCCCGTTTGACTCGTTTGACTTGATGATTACGGGGGAGTGAAGTCTGAGGAGATCTGGTGGTTCAGATGGGGCCACGTCACTTACCCCATATCAATCTCTAACCTCTAATATTATAATGGGAGAAGATCTTAGTGTTATTTGTAAATTTATCAACGCGTGCAATATACGTAATACGTGCATAATTATTATAAAGGTTGCTTTAAGTTCAAACACAGTCTACATTTACTTAAAAGACACTATAATTATTAAAACGTGCATGCGTATAAATTACTAGTAGAGTTAAGAAAATTGAGTCTATGTTCTTCTCACTCTTTTTTTCCTTCCTTTTATTTTCGTTTCTTCTTGATGGACTGAGTTATCTATGAACTGGGCTATGAATTCCTTTATCAGTTAATACTATTGGGTAAATTTTATTTCCTTTGTATTACTTTGTAATGCCTTTATCGGGCTAATTATTATTTAATTAGCTTGGGCTTGTTGTTGTGATTATTAGATTAAGCTCGAGAGTTACTCGACTCATAACTCGGTCAAAACTTGACTCGAATCGAACTTGAGCTAAGAAAACTGAGCTCAATTAATTAACGAGCCGAGCTCGAGCCTCATGAAACTCGGCTCGACTCGTCTTCTTTGCAGCCCTACTTTTGACATGCCAGGCCAAAGCAAAAGCCGAACTTTTCACTTTGTTATTTGTTGCTTGAATTTGTTCTTAACCTTTCAGAAATGTTAGGACTCATAATATTTTCTCATTTATAAAACAAAAATGACTGTACTTTATATTTTCTTTGAAAAGAAAACCTTCCACAGTGTAAGATAACTATAGTTGTCTATTGGGTGGCACAAAAGCAAAAACTTCTTATTAGATTTTCCGAGGCCATTATTAGATATTCTCTGAAGAAAGGGTCATCTTCCATTGCAAATGCAAATATCGTACAAACGCGTGCAAATACCTTAATCCGTTATTGAAAATGACGGGTTAAGGCGTTTGCACATTTGCAAATATTACAGTAGCGTTTGCAACGGAAGAATGCCCTTAAAAAAACATGGTTTCAACAAAAAAGCTTAAGTAGTTATCTATTAAAATAGTGTTGCTGCTTATTATTGTGTGAGAGCAACCATATAATGTGGATTCTTTAGTGAAACAATTAAAAATTTGATCATTTGACCTAGATCAGTATTGACTGTCTTTGACTTGATAATCTAACTCGTTTGCACCGAAGGATTCGATTCGTGTGGTGGCGTTCGCATCCGCTTGATCTGCAAAACGCCCGAAACACCGAGGTTGATCTCGGCGACATGCCCTCCGATGCTCAAGTCAGTAATCAAGATGATTATGGAAGAGCCTTTTGGAGAAAATACTGATTATCTGTTTTTAGTGGATGTAGGGGGGTGGTTTATAGTCGCCTTTGAAAACAGTTTAGAGATAATCATTCACCTCTAATCCCTGGTGTTTTTGGAAAAGAAATTGAGTTTAAATTCTTCCATAATAAGAGATTCGGTTTAAACCGTCTCTTATGGATAATCATGAATTTAAATAACTCTTTAAATAATTTGTTATTATTTATAATGAGCTGTCATTATAATCGGGTAATACATATCATTTTTGGGTTATTGGGTCTTGAAAAAAGTCTCAGTTCCCCTTTACAGACCCATTTATAACGGAAATTATTGTTTTACCCCAGAAAGGTTTAAGATTCGTATCCGATTTGAACGATTCTGATTTAGTTCTATTTTTAGTCATATCAAAAAGTTTCCAATGTGATGTTTAAACTATCACCATAATCGGCTTCCTGTTTTAAAAATGCATGGTATGGATTAGTTTAATCTTTGATGAAAAAGGCATATCCAGAGGATGATCCGGTGATCATATGAAATGGCATAAGAAATAATAAATCCACTTAGTATATGTTTTTTTTAATATACCAAATACTTAATATATGTTTCAATCTTCTTAAATTTTGACGAATTTATGAGATGTGTAGGTAATCCGATAGTTCCCTTCTCATTTTCATATAATTTTTGTATATTCGAGCAGGTGTACTGTGATTGTTTTCTTCCTTTAAATCAGAGAAAAAGTCAAATTCCAGTAAGATAAGAGTAAAGAAGTTCTTTGTACTTAACAAGTTATCTTTCAGCTATGAGACCTAACTTGTTTATCGGCCCACTCTCTAAGGTTGTTGGAAGAATTTATTGTTTGTACGAGTCATACTGCTTCATATATATTTTATTTTCTGTCTGTAGTTTGTTCTTTGGCCCAGTACTCTGGATTTGTTTCGTTAAGCCTTTATTAATGAAACATGGTGGCCATATTCCACATTTTCCTTTAAAAGAAACAAAACAAAAACAAGATATCTTTCCTTCTCGCACTCACTTCCCATCAAAGAACAACTTTTAGGCAATTTTATTTCAAACTGAAACTAAATTTTCTCTCTTGTTACTCCAGCAAAATTCTAGCATGAACTCTTCCTAACCATTTCCCAAGTTCCCATTTTATCTATAACATCACCCTACAATAATATATCCTCTCAATGCATCAAACATATGTCCAATGTTTAATGTACAAAAATAGATAAATAGGGAAATCACGAAACATTATAACACATACAGTTCACATGCTAATAACTCGCTTATACATACCTAACTTACTGTACAACCACAAGGTCCCTACATCCATGCAAAAATCAACATGGTATGTACAATGTACAGAGTAGTTGTACTGTTACAAGAAATAGATTTGCAGTCATGACACACTCTACATGTTGACCTTACAAGGCTAAAATACATGGTCAATAGCTCTTACGATTAAATTAATCAAAATGGCACCAAGAATGGAACTGTTATGAACAGAGGAAACCCTAAATAGTTAGATCCTCATATTTGTTTGTATTTAAAATCATTTGTGGGCCAAATTATATATCTCATCAAGCAAAAAGGCTATAAGTAGTGCACTAGGGTTGGCCTTGTTAGGCAAATGGGCCTCATTGACATTAAACTCCCATTAATGAGAAGGGTGTCAATTACTAATGATTTCACCACTAAAATTTGAATGGTTGGTTTTCATTCTGAGGTTTCATCATCTACAGTGAGCTGATATGATTCCAAACATCTAGGACATTGTAGTTTGTAATCTATACAAGAACCTACACATGTGCTTGGTTTGGAATCGTTTTTTAGCATCTGCAATCTCCATACACAACTATTTGCTCTTTAAATGCTAAATCCCTGCAATCTCCATACACAACTATTTGCTCTTTAAATGCTAAATCTAAGTTGGTAGTGAATATAAGAGGTTCTGTGTACTACACAAGTAATTTTGAGGTATTGGTGTAGTGCTCAAAATATCCACAGAGATTCGATGCACTAATAATAAGATTTGACACAAACACAAAAAACAAAACCGTTATACATAAGTAATCGTTACTTCTTACTTAAAAAGTACAAAGATATAATTTTTTCCTATGAAATTTTTTACCCCAAAATCTATAAAAACATAATAGAGAACTCTTATAATCTCTCAGTTTATCTTTCGACGACATTCGGCATTACTAAACTCTGTATTTACATCTATATTTATAATCTCGAGTAAACCCTAAAAGATAGACATAAAGTATGCCCCATAGTGATCCAAACATGTGACCTGCTATTTTAACTTGTGCACCGTTGCAGTTGACTGCATTGAGACCGAGCAAGTCAGATAGCATCTCGGTCGACTGCTCTTCTCGACGGTTGACTGCACTATGCTTTGTTGTTATTCCTGCTTGTTGTTTTGTGTCTTCTCCTTCTTCAGACTCTTGTGTTTGTGTATTGGATCCACAAATCCAAACAATTGGCAATTTGCATTGTACACTCACAAGTCACAAGGAGGCGAGGAATCTCCAGCATTCTAGCTAGTTTGGTTTACAGAGTTAAATCTTCAATCTCTATTTAACAATTAATAAGAAGTCTTGTCATTGCACTACGCTCATAGACTGATAGAATTCAATCTCGTCCCAATGCAATCTTGCCAACTTTGAGTAGCGTGGTAATCATACCCATCTACCAACTATACGTTCTTCGGGCGTGTACCATTTTTCGAGCTCATGCTCCGCGGGGGGGGGGGGGGGGGGGGGGGGGGGGTGAGCTCAATTCCATTCAATCTAGAATCTTTGAGTAGCGTGCTAATCATACCCATCTAGCAACTATACGTTCTTCGGGCATGTACCATTTTGTGAGCTCACGGTTCGAGGGGAGGGGGGGGGGGGGGGGGGGGGTGAGCTCAATTCTATTCAATCTAGAATCTTTGAGTAGCGCGCTAATCATACCCATCTAGCAACTATACGTTCTTCGGGCATGTACCATTTTGCGAGCTCACGGTTCGCGCGCGCGCGGGGGGGGGGGGGGGCTACTTGTTTTAAAGCTCAACCCATATATATTTGAGTTTTCTATTTAATTTTTATGTGTGAGCTCAATTCTGTTCAATCTAGAATCTATAACAGCTTTACTCATTTAGTATCTATACCTTTATATATATTTTGAATGTTATCTTGTGCAGATTTTTTTGTTTTTCTAGCCCTCTCACTTTTCGATCTTGGATCCGCATTATAGTCCTACGATGTCAATTGTGAAAGTCGGTCAACCAACAGCCCAAGATGAGAATGGTAGTATCCAACAAGGCAACAACTAGTACATGATCGGTGTCGATCAATTGTTGTTTTCCAGATTTTCGGACTCAAAATCTTTGACCAAAAGTACGAGACTAACATGGATGTGTTTAGGAGTTGCAGTGAATAGAAGTTGCTCAGTGTTGTTTGTTTTGTGGTCGGCAGGCGGACGGTTGAATAGAATTGATTTCACAGGCACGTGTTCTCTCATAATGCTACACAAAGTGTATGCGGTATGTATTGAAAAGGAGGGAAACAAAAACATTTCTATATAAAATGCTATAATCTGAGAAAATGTTGAGTTAGAACATCCAAAGTTGGTTTGCTAAATTTGCCATTTTTTCAAATTTTGAGAATTGAGTGGCTGGAGTCGTTTGATATTTTGCTATATTTTGACAAAATCGCTACAGTCGCTTCTCAAATCTGAGAAACGAAATGGCGATTCTCAAATCTGAGAATCGATTGTTGTTCCGTCCCTATTTTTTAATATTTATTTAATAGTATTGGACAAAACATGTTGTTTCGTCTGACTTTTTTTTTTAATGATCAGATTGGAGGAAAAAAAAACCATCAAACGGGACAACACATGTTGTCCCGTTTGAAGCCAAAATAGACTTGGACGGGACAACATGTCCCGTCCAGCTATTTTGCCTTGTTCTGGTGATTAATTAATCTTGTTTTAGTGATTAATTAGGTAGTTTAATATATTTTTTAATATTTAATTTATTTAATTTACCTATTTTAATGTCTAATTAGGGGTTAATTAATGTAAACGTTATGTTTTTTTAATAATAAAAAAAAGCAAGATGTTCCGTCTTTCTCAAATTATAGCAAATGACGACTGCAGCAAATTGTAATTTTTATTATATGCTATTTTGCCATTTTCTCAAATATGAGAAACACCATTGTGGATGCTCTTAGAGAAGGATGACTTACATGTAAGCCTTTTTACCAACATCATGCTAACTGTACTGTTAGTTGTACTCGTTATAAATGAGTTTGATTTCATACTTATAAATGAAGCATGGAAAAATTTTTCCTAATTTTTATTATTTTCTATCTTAGTGTTGAGTTTTAACTGCGGAATAACTCATCACCAACAAAGATGCAAGAACAATAGAATCAAAAGCAAGAGAACAAAGAACAACTAAAAGCAACACACAAGAACACACGAGATTTTTTTGAGGTTCACCCAATGCAATGGCTACTTTCCCACGCAGAGGCATTCCTACGATTTTCACTAGAAATATGAAGAACAAGTTTACAAATCACTCAAGAACTCACCACCAAAGTGTAGGATTTCTCTCTATCTCCTTTTCTCTCAATAACGGCTGTTAGATCTTTATTTTCTTTTCTCTTAACGGCTGTTAGATCTATATATAGGTTTACATAAATTTTAATCTCAGTTGCTCATCAATCAGCATCGCGAAGGTCGACCGCAACACAAGTACAGTCGACCGGTTCATACCTTAGACTGTCCATGGTCCAATAGAGAGTGGGTCGGTCGACTGTCCGGTCGACCAGTCATTCCTTCAAGTCTGCAGGGTCCAACAGAAAGAGAGACGGTCGACTACCCGGTCGACCGTACATTTGCCTATACAAGGGTGGTCGACTGTCCAAGTGCAGTCAACCGCAACTAGCCTGCAGCTGCCGGCTGCTCTGAGCTTGTTGGTCCATCTTCAACTCTTCTTCTCGTCTGTCTTTTCCAATCCTATTATCGTGTATTTGGATCCACAAACTTTAATGTTGAAATTTAGTAATTGTATATTCTGTTTCCTAATCTATAGGAAACAGATTCCCCAAATCTCTCATCTCTCCAATTTTCTCTCAATCTCCTTTCTTCTTCTTCAAGAATGTAATTCTTATATATTGATGCATATAGTAGAGAAATAATAACAAGAATAACAATTATTTCCCCTAAATCTGTTTCAATATGGTATCAGAGCCTAACAAGATCTAGGCTAGTTGAAGAAGAAGAAGAAGAAGAGACGGAGGCGATCGGATCTGACGCCTCCATCCCGATCCGATTCCGTCGTCGTCGACCAACCACTGACATTCCCCCCCCCCTGGCAACTCCGACCTTCCTGTCACGTCGATCCCGACATCACCGAACTTGCTCGCTGCTTTGCTCTCGCTCCTTTCTCCAATCTCCGTACTCTTCGTCGAATTGGGATAGATCCCTGAACTCCCTCAACCTCAAACCCCCTGACGCCCCTTCCTGATGTCATCAAAGCCTTCGACCCCAATGCCACCACCATATCTGATCTCCGATCCCGATGCTCCGAACTCTCGCAACCTCGAACCCCCTGACGCCCCTTCCTGACGTCGTCAAAGCCCTCGATCCTGATGCCACCACCGCCTTGCCGTCAGATCTGATCTCCGGCCCCAATGCCACCACCGACATGAAATTAGATCTGAGAATTTTCTAG
The DNA here is from genome assembly GCA_017893485.1 of Hemerocallis citrina. Lineage (NCBI taxonomy): Eukaryota > Viridiplantae > Streptophyta > Magnoliopsida > Asparagales > Asphodelaceae > Hemerocallis > Hemerocallis citrina. The sequence goes on along the minus strand of CM030358.1, from coordinate 463,830,946 downwards.
ATCAGATCAGATCCCTTCGATCCAGATCCGTTGTTTGTTGATGTTGAAGACCTAGTGTGTTGAAGATCAAAATTTTTTTTGCAGTTTGTTGAAGACTTGGAGTTGTTCTTGGCCAAGTTGTGTCATTTGCTATTAGTTGCTGAAGATCGGATCCGCTGTTTTCTTGTGCCGCTACCATGGGACAAACTGATGAAGCTGAAAAGAGTATTGGACTTGCCTCTATATTAGTTACAGCTGCAGGTAATGATGGTACGGTATTTAATATTTTTACCTTTGTTATAAATAATGCATAGATAATTGATTCGGTTGCTACCAACCATATGACTTTGATTCTAGACAAGTTTAAAATTTTCATTCATCCACCAAATCAGCTGTGTCTACTGTCAATGGTGATCCTGTCACTGTTACTGGCGAGGGTATCATACCTCTCACAAAAAACCTAACCTTAGATACTGTACTAGTTGTGGCATCCTTAAATTTTAACCTATTATCTGTTGCTCAAATAACTACTGTCTTACATTGTATTGTAGTCTTTTGGCCTTCACATTGTGTGTTTAAGGATATTCGAACTCGCAAGACGATTGGTTATGAGGTTAGACACGGGAAGCTCTATTACCTGGATTTAGAATCTGAAAGTTCAAGCAAGTTGGCTCAAGCTCTAAGTGTGAAAGGATCCGAAGATGAGAAGAAGAAAAATATTTGGCTATGGCATCGACATCTATGGCATGCTTATTTTGGTTATTTGAAGAAATTATTTTTAAGTTTATTTTTGAAGTTGGATATTTCTGTCTTTCGGTGTGATGTGGGTGAACTCACAAAAGATCACCGTGTCTCTTTCCCTCCAAGTCCAAGTAGAAGCTCTCTTCTATTTATTCATTCTGATATTTGTGGTTCATCCAAAATCACTACATTTGGAGGATCCAAATGGTTTGTGACATTTATTGATGACAGTACTCGTATGGCCTGGATTTGTTTGAGGAAGTCGAAAAGTGAAGTTAGTGGCTAATTTCAAAAATTTCACAAGCATGTTATGATTCAGTATAAATCACGGATTCAAGTTCTTAGGAGTGATAATGGCGGAGAGTACCTGAGTTCGAATCTGCAATAATATTTGGTGGAACACGACATTGTTCACCAGACTACATGCTCATATATACCTCAACAGAATGGGATTGCAGAAAGAAAAAATAGACACTTTCTCGAGGTGGTCCGTGCTTCTCATATCCATAGAAATATGCCACTCATTTATTGGGGGGAAGCCCTTACTTCTGCTGCATACTTAATCAACCGAGTTTCTTCTAGTATCCTAAACTTCCTCACACCATTTCAAGCATTAACTAAAGCTATGAATGCACCAAAAGTCGTTAACTTGCAACCTCGTGTGTTTGGGTGTGTTGCTTTTGCGCATCTTCATCAACATGAACGTAATAAGTTAGCTCCTCGAGATGTCTGCCATATTTTCGTGGGATATGCACAGAATAAGAAAGGGTATCGGTGCTATCACTCACCAACTCAAAGAATGTTTGTGACTATAGATGTTGTGTTAGATGAAGGGGTTAGTAAAGTTCAGACTCTTGGGTATGATGAAGTAATTACCAATAAGAAAGAATAATTGTATACAAATAATGGTGAACACTTGAATGAAGTCATAGCAAGGGAGGAAGACCCTCATGAAGAAGTCAAACCAAGGAAAGACGACCCTCTTGAAGAATTGCAACCAGTACCGAATTTCAGTGAGAGGGAATAGTCAGAACCCCAAAATCAATCGTCATCATTGTCTGAAGCTCCTAGAAGAGAACTCCTAGCAAGGGAGGTATTCTAAAACCTACTTATGAACCTGATCCCACTAGTAACGTCAAATATCCCATGAGTAATTGTGTATCCACTCACCGCTTGTCGGAATTAAATAAGTCATTTGTAAATCAATTATCTATTATATCATTCCTAACAGTATGCAGGAAGCCCTTACTGATCCAAGGTGGAAAGCAGCTTTAAATGAGGAGATGAAGTCCTTGAAAAAGAATGAGATCTGGGAGATAGTTGAGCTGCCAACAGGAAAGAAGCCAGTAGGATGCAGATGGATTTATACGGTGAAGTATAAGTCTGATGGTTCAATAGAGTGATACAAAACAAGGCTGGTTGCCAAAGGATACACTCAAATGTATAGAATTGATTATGAAGAAACATTCCCCTATTAGCATAATATATATAATAAAACACAAGGTAATTCAAAAGAAAGCTTGGCTCTTCCTCAGTTGGAAATAAATCAACGGTCTAGATTTATGCTCACAAAAGATATTTTTTCGCTCTTTACTGTAGATACAGTAGCAACATTCAGATTTATACTTTATATTGTGTGAAGTAGTTGATATTTGTTTGGGTTTTGAAATTAATTAACCTTTAAACCCTAGTTTTAATTAATTATGAAAATACTAATTAAAATAACACTAATTTAATTAAGAAGAAAAGCTTTAATTGTTGTGGTTTAATTAGTCTTTTCTTAATTAATTAAAATTTAGGGATTAAAGTTAATTAGTTTCAATCTAATTAAACTTAATTAACTCATCCAAAACATTAGGGATTAAGCTTAAATAAAATTAATTAATCCCTAATGTTGGATTAATTTCGTATAAAACAAAAATAAAAAAGTGTTTTAAATTACTTTTGCTACAATATTACTACAACCAAAATAAAGCTAACATTTAATAATTAATACAATAAACCTACATTCAACCAAAGCTGCTTTTAAGAAATCAAATCCAATGAATTGTTTTCGCTTCAGTGCTTTTTCCTCTCTTCATTTTGTTTTACAACCAACCAAACTAACCATAATTGTTTTAGTATGCAATTATTTTACGATATTCTAATTGTTTTTTATAACTTATCGTATACTTACTAATCAGATGGTATTGCATATAAATATTGATCTATGTAATTTATTAGTCAAATAAAATTGCATATATTTTACTGTTTACAGTGTTTTTTATTTACTGTCTTATTCAGAAGAAGTGGCCACGGCTGAACCTAGTATAGATATAATATAACAATCACATAAATTTGGTCAAATTTAGTTTTATATCACGTTAAAAAATCATTAAACATCCTTGACTTTTGTTCACGAAAGGACAAACACAAGAGTGTTTTACTCACGTACGAAACCCGGGTGTCTCAATCTCCTGGCCGTCAAGTTGCAGAGAAATGCACGTGCAAGCATCGGTGAGTTTTGTCCTTCCGACAAAATCCTGTACAAAAATCCGACAATAGTATTCAACAAAATCTTAATTTAATTGATTTTGTTTGATTAAAAATCTTTGCATTCGTGGACCACATAGTATGCACGTAATAAATGTTTTCATACTATGTTGGAAATGACTGGTAAATCTCAAGCAGCAAATAAGTCTTGTGTTCACGAGAAATTCAACCATTTTAAAAGGGAAGCTAGTTTCAAAGATAGATTATTTATTTTTAGAATAGTCATTAACTGTCACCGATTTTATTTATAAAAAATTAATAAATTATCAGCCATATAAAAATATGATCAAGTAAAATGGTACTGGTGCAGGTGCAGGTGCAAGTGAAGATGATGACAACATGGAAAGTGTCGAGAAATAAGTTGTAGCAAAGCTAAATAAGTAAATAAATATTCGACAATAAAATGAGTTCCAGACAATCTTTATTTAATGTATTTTACATGTTTCCCGTGAATTTCTTTCTGCGAGAATATCACTTTATGCGGTCTCATAAGAATATGTATTTTTTATATATAAAAAGATAATCACATCACCTCTTCATTAATAAAAGGTTAATAAAACCAAGTACAACATATTACAACGTGAATTAAAGATATATATACTATCAGTCTGACATCACAAATAATATTACATCAAAATCCACATGAAAGATATATAAAAACTCAAGCGTCCAACGCAATGCAAATCCAAGCTCTAAGAAAGAGAGCCCGAAGTGCTGACCTGCAGCGAGGCAGACCCGTCCATCCCGATCGGGAAACCACTAGTCACACCACTCGATCTGCCTGATCTACTCATCCTCCTCCTCCAACCGCAGCCTCTTCCTCGTACATGCTTAACATGCCCAAGCATTGATGAGTAAGAAAAATTTTATGCATCATAACAGAAAATCTACTATCGATATGACAAAATGTTGACTTATTACGATCTAGCCACAGTCCCCACAAAGTAGCAGCCACCGAGATGTCTCAGGCTATCATATTCGCTTTTCTAACTATATTGACTCTCCGCTGACCCCAGAACTCAGAAGTTAAGCTTGGAATCTCCATAATTCCAAACCCTATTGTTACTACCTCCCAAGCTAACATAGCTCTTGTGCACATAAAAAGGATATGAGTTGTGTCTTCATCATCACTCGTGCATCTCGAACATCTGATATCAATCAAGATGTTGTGTTTCGAAATAATTGTGTCGTTACCCATCAGCCAATAGAAGGTTCCACTTTCATTGTAATTACTTGTTTTTTTTTTTTGAATTAAAAGATGGCCCCGTTATCACTTATAATAAAAAATTAACGAAACAAAGTAGAATAAGTTACAAGCAAGCTACTAAATATCCATAAGTCCATACATAACATCTCAGACTAAAGCCTCTAATGCATAAAGAAAGATACATAAGCTGATACAAATCTCAATAGCAGGAAAGACATCCCTCTTCCCGAGAGAATACACGTCTACTCCTCCTCATCCATGCACAGCCTCATCTTCGCCCCCTCATAACCTGTCCAATCATGAATGAAAAGAAAGATTTTATGCATAGTGACAGAAAAGTTATATCTAACATTACGGAAATACAAGTCGTTACGATCTAGTCATAGACCTCACATGGTTACTGCTGCGGCAATATCAGATGACCTTTTATCATCTTTCCTAACGAAATCTACCATCCAATGTCCCCAAATATCTGAACTCGATCTAGGGCCCTCTAGACAACCAAAGTCTCGAGTAGCTACTTTCCAAGCCAGAACGGCCATATGACAAGTAAATAAGAGATGATTTGAATCATCATCAGCGTTAAGACAATTGGAACAACTAACATCAATTTGCATATTTATTTTTCGTAGATTGATCTTGGACAGAATCGCGTCGTTCATCACAAGGTAGATAAATACTTTGACTTTCAGGGGTGTCCCGATACTCCAAATAATGTACGCCTCCTTATATCTTAGTCCTCCATTATTAAGCCAATTGTACATAGATGATACCGAAATTGTATTGGAGGTATTGAAATTCCAAATTCTTTCACTCTCTACTTAAGTGGTATAGCAACCTTCAATTTGTATAAACTTGTTGATATTTTCACACTGGTTTATGTTATTGTAATTTCTTGTTACATTACCAAAAACTTAGTTATCAAATAAAATAGGCACTGAAAAATAAAAAAAATCATTTGTTCATAATGAATTTTTAACATAAAACAGTCAATTGATACCAACTTTGACTTGACCCAACAAACACTACCTTCCAGAGTATTTTCACAAGATTTTCCAATCCTATATTGATTGATTGAATGGCTTTGGGAATTCTCGGAAGAAAATAAAGAGACCAATAATAGCAATCCCAAAGTTTCTCCTTTATTTTGTCTCTACTTCTTCTTCACTTCCTCTTTCAATCATCACTCATTTCCCATTTCCAATACTTCGCATATTTCCGTACCAACTTATGATGTGTGTAATCTTCACATGTTGGGTAAAAAAATGGACAATGAATACACGCTTACCTAATATTTTTTTGTACTATGTACACTAGTAGTTTACACGTGCGATGCACGTTTTAATAAATATAGTTTTTTAAGCTAAAAATTTAGATGTAGTCTTGATTTGAACCTAGGAGTTCCTTTATAATAGTTATGCACGTGCGTTGCACGGGTTGGTAGAATGACAAAATATTTATAAATGACACTAAGGCCTTCTCCCATTATAATATTATTAGAGATAAGTTGAAGCAGGTGTATGTAATATATATATATTATATTAATTTCGCTATTAATAATTAAGTAATTGGGTAAATTGTAGTAAAGCATACTGTAGTTTACGTTTTTCACGGTTAACCATACTAATTTTTTTTTTTTTTTTGGGTAAAAAAACTTTATTGAAGATATTTTTTTGATATTTTTTTGACATTTTTGCATAATCTGTACTTGAAAATTTCCACAAATAATAATAAAAAATTCCGAAAAATTCAGAGTAGGTTGGATTCACTAACCACAAACTAACTCAACTTGTAGGATTGAGTTTCGACTTACAGTTTGCGAAATACGGCTATATATCACTTTATTTTATTTTTGTTTGTATCTCGCAAATCATGAGTCGAAATTCACTTCCACAAGTTGATCTAGCTTGTGTTTGGTGAATCCAACATACTTTAAAATTTTCGGAATTTTTGGTTATCATCTCTGGTATTTTCCAAGTGCGGGGTATACCAAAATGCAAAAAAAAAAAAAAAACTTCAATATGATATTTTGCCAAAAAACATTCAATATAGTTAATTCCCAAAAAGTAAACTACAGTATGATATACTGCAATGTACCCTAAGTAATTCTAGATACATACATTATTGTACTTTAAAAACTAATATGACACCATTTTTATTATATTATATCAATTTTTAGAAATTGATAGACTATATAATAATATGCTTTGTCAACTTGTAGATATAATAATATGCCTGACTAGCTTCAGGTGGGTGTGCACATGCTGTAGAGATAGCATACAAAGCTAAATTGACGTACATACAATTCTAATGGGTTGAATCGGTTTGTCGGCTCACCTTCCAGGATTGTTGGAAAGATCTGTTGTCTGTACGGATCATGTTGCTCCATATTTTATTTCATGTTCGTAGGTTGTATGTTTTGTTAATTTCTGATTAATAAAACAGGATGTCTATATTGAAAATGAGTAGCAGAGCAACTTGCTTGATCCGTACTTATTCTCATTGTAAAACTCAAACGTAGGATTTCAACTTCGAGGGAAAAAACATGAAGGAAAAGACAGATTTAAATTTTGCGACCGCCTGATAATTTGATTGCATCAACTTGCGAAAAGAAATCCCTTTGGTGGTCCTTTTCGAGATCTTTAGTTTACAACATGTACGGAAATTGTACGTAATTGATAGTTCAATTCCTCGACTGCAGGCTCTAGTTTCCAATTTCTCCATAAAGTTATCTTAAGTTGACGCTGATAATTAGATCTGTGTTCAACATCCTCTTCTTATTCTTACAGGATTTTTGCAAAATAACTTTTTTCCTTGACAAGATAAAAACAACGACGACAAATTAAAAACTTGTTTCTAATAAAATTGAACATCATAATCGTTGTTGAAATATCAAGCACATTGGTCACGCACATTTCTTAACAAAATTGTACACCATAAGAGCATCTGTGGTCGTTATTGTTGGAATTAATTTTTGCTGATTTTCTGGACCGAATTCCGGCGGGCTCCGGCCACCGGAGGCGCCGAAAAATGATTGGATTGCGATCATCTCGTCGAGTACTATTCCGTGGTGTACTCATTTGCCTAAAACAAATTCCGTATGAATGAGAAATGTTGGTCTAAAGTTGGGTACTCAAAATGTACTAACTTGGAAACTTGGAGAAAATTGATAATCCCATATCGGAAACGGGAAAATGTTTTTTCTAGTATACATACTAAAAAATTGGACTAAAGGGCGTGCCCCGGGGTTACCACTAACGTGTAGTGGAGAGAGGACTTAGCCAAAATGACAAACACACAAGCCCGTCCCGGCCCGGCCTCGACTCCAGTATACTGGTGAGACTTTTTACATTCGGTGACTGGTACCATTACTCTGTAACAGCAGATTACTCTGCTGTTACAGACTAATGAGCCTTCCAAGAGTCTCCATTTCTCCTATAAGACTACTGTTTAAAAACTGAGAGTACATCACGCAGTATAGTTCGCTGAAATCTCTAGAGTTTGGGTGTCACTCTTCAGGGAAAGGTATTCGGTAACTGGTACCATTACTCTGTAACAGCAGATTACTCTGCTGTTGCAGACTAATGAGCTTTCTCCTATAAGACTACTGTTTAAAAACTGAGAGTACATCACGCAGTATAGTTCGCTGAAATCTCTAGAGTTTGGGTGTCGCTCTTCAGGGAAAGGTATACAGTTGTATCCTGGGAGGTAGGGAGGTAATTCGCCAGCCAGCGTCACACTACGGGGCGAATTTTGCTTTAAGGAAGCTTTTGGTTTGTTATCTTTTATTCCTGTAATTTCTGTTCTTCACAAATATTGTTAGTAATTTTCAGATTTATAAAATTTGAGTTCTAACAATCTTAAAGCAAAATTTTTCCTCACTGATTCTAATAGTTTTTGTGAAGATTGTTTACAGGTACTGTTATAAATTCGAAAAAAAAACAACAACTAACAGTTCTGTTTCAACTGTTTCAGAAAGAATATGGAGAACACACAGAATGATATTGTCAATGAGCTTATCAGTACCGAAACACCGGTGGCCCAAAATGTGAATGTACAATCGGTTGCGGTACATTCGGTCGTTCTGCCCACACACATAACTGTGGGAGAAAAATCGAAGAAGTTCAATGGAACTGGATTCAAGAAGTGGTAAGGGAAGATGCAGTTCTACCTGACCACCTTAAAACTGGACAGGTTTCTCACTGAATCTGCCTCGATGCTGGCACCGATGGATGCACACTCTGTTGTTGCGGTTGATGCGTGGACTCAGGGCGACTACCTCTGTAGGAACTACATCCTGAATGGCTTGGTAGACCCCCTGTACAACACCTACTGTGTCTTCAAGATGTCCAAACTCCTGTGGGGGTCTTTGGAAAAGAAGTACAAAACAGAATACGGCGGGTCCAACAAGTTTGTAGTCGGTAAATTTCTGGACTACAAGATGATTGAATCCAAAACTGTTGTGAGTCAAATCCAGGAACTGCAGGTCATAATGCATGAAATCGCTGCAGGCAACATGACACTGTGCGAACTATTCTAGGTTGCAGCGTTCATCGAAAAGCTTCCACCTGGATGGAAAGACTTCAAGAACTACCCCAAGCATAAGCGAAAGAAGATGTCTCTTGAAGACCTCATCGTCAGGTTACGGATCGAAGAGAAGAATCGCAAGGCTGACAGGTCCTATAAAAATCATTCCATAGAAAAGGCCAACGTGGTGGAGCACGAATAAAAGGGCAAGAAGAGAAAGTTCTTGCCACAGGCCTCAAACAAAAAACCTTCTCCAAAGAGGTTTGCTGGGAAATGCCACAAGTGTGGTAAGCTGGGGCACAAAATTTCTGAGTGCCGTAGCAAGGACATTAATTGTGCAGGAACTGGACATACAAAAGGGAATGAAAAATCCCATGCATACATAGCTGAAAACTTGTCCACTGGTCTTTTTGACCTAGACCTCTCTGCTATAGTATCAGAGAAAAATCTTGTGGGGAGTAATGCTCGTGAATAGTGGTACGACACTGGGGCCACTAAGCACATCTGCTCGGACAAGAAAATGTTCACTTCATACCAGAAGTGCAACAAAGATGAACAGCTGTTTATGGGTAACTCTTCCACCTCCAATATTGCAGGAACAGGGAAGATAGTGCTGAAGATAACTTCAGGCAGGGAACTAACACTTACAAATGTATTGCATGTTCCAGATATTAGAAAGAACTTGATATCAGGTTCTTTGCTAAGTAAGAATGGATTTAAGGTTGTTCTTGTTTCTGATCATTTTGTATTGTCTAAGAATGAGGTGTACTTTGGTAAAGGATATGTAAAGGATGGACTGTTCATGTTTAATGTAATGACAGTCATCCCCAAAATTATTGTTCCTGCTGTTTCCAAAGTTAATAAAATTACTCCTGTTGTTTATGTTGTTGAGTCTTCTTCTGTTTTGCATGAAAAACTAGGACATATTAATTTCAATTCTATGCGTAGATTAATTATCATGAATTTGCTACCAAATTTTAAGGCAGATAACAACGAAAAATATAAAGTTTGCACAGAGGCCAAACTCACTAAAACTCCATCACATTCTGTAGAAAGAAATACAGAAACTCTAGGTCTAATTCACCTAGATCTGTGTGATTTAAAATACGTACAGACCAGAGGTGGCAAAAAGTATTTTGTGACATTTATAGACGATTGCACAAAATTCTGTTATGTATACTTGTTACAAAGCAAAAATGAGCCATTGGATAAATTCAAGGAATATAAACTTGAGGTTGAGAATCAACTTGGCAAAACGATTAAAATCGTTAGGAGTGATAGAGGAGGAGAATATGATGCACCATTTAATATGTTCTGCTCTGAACATGGAATAGTTCATCAGACAACTGTTCCTTACTCACCTGAATCAAACGGTACTGCCGAGCGCAAAAACCGAACTCTAAAGGAGATGATGAATATCTTGTTGTTGAATTCTGGATTACCCCAAAACATGTGGGGAGAAGCATTGCTGACTACCAACTATATTCTTAATAAAATACCTCACAAGAAAACTAGCAAGACACCATACGAATTGTGAAAAGAAAATGCACCCTCGTATAAATACCTCAAAGTGTGGGAGTGTCTAGCAAAAGTGGCAGTACCTAATCCAAAGCAGGTCAGAATTGGACCTAAGACGATTGATTGCATATTCATAGGCTATGCACACAACAGTAGTACATATCGGTTCTTAGTATATAAATCAGATATACCAGATATCCATGTAAATACAATAATGGAATCAAGGAATGCTTTCTTCTTTGAATACGTGTTTACGTGCAAGGACACTACGCATCCCAAACGTACACGTGAATAAGGAAATGCAAGTACTTCGGTTGATGAAACAGAACATGATAATGATGAGCCTAGACGAAGTAAACCGGCTAGAATATCAAAATCATTTGGTCCTGATTTTATAACGGCATTTCTGTTAGAGAATGAGCCCAAAACATTCAAGGAAGCCATGTCTATGCCTGATACTCCTATGTGGAAGGAAGCAATCAAAAGTGAAATAGACTCCATTATGCAAAATCATACATGGGAGTTGGTCGATCTGCCTTCTGGGTGTAAAGCTCTAGGAAGCAAATGGATTTTCAAAAAGAAATTGAAACCAGACGGTTCAATAGAAAAATATAAGGCAAGACTTGTGGTACAAGGATTTAGGCAAAAGGAAGGTCTAGATTTCTTCGATACTTATTCTCCAGTCACGAGAATAACTTCCATAAGATTGCTGATAACTATAGCAGCAGTACGTAACCTCAAAATACATCAAATGGATGTAAAAGTTGCCTTTTTAAATGGAGATTTAGAAGAGAAAATATACATGAAATAACCAAAGGGTATGTAGTTTCTGGACAGAAAAACAAGGTGTGCAGGCTTGTAAAATCATTGTACGGATTGAAACAAGCTCCAAAACAGTTGCATGCAAAATTTGACAATGTTATGATGTCAAATGATTTTAAAATAAATGAATGTGATAAGTGTATATACATCAAAAATACTCCAAATGGATATATTCTGGTGTGTCTGTATGTAGACGACATGCTCATTATTGAGAACAATGATGACATTATCAAACAAACTATGAGCATGCTTAGTGGCAAGTTTGATATGAAAGATTTGGGAGTTGCAGACGTCATACTAGGAATCAAAGTTTCCAGGACGTCTGAGGGAATTATTTTGTCTCAAGCTCATTACGCTGAGAAAATACTTGAAAGGTTCAAGAATTACTCAAATGGGGCTGCCAAAAGCCCTGTGGATCCTAGTCTTCACTTGTTCAAAAATACGGGTGATAGCATATCACAACTGGAATATGCACATGTAAACGGTAGTCTGATGTACTTAACAAATTGTATAAGACCGGACCTAGCACATTTGGTAAATGTACTGAGCCGCTACACAAGTAATCCAGGACGAAGTCACTGGAAAGAAATAACTAGAGTATTGAACTACCTGTGACATACTCAGAGTTATGCGCTGCATTACACTAGATATCCAGTAGTACTAGAAGGCTACAGTGTTGCCAACTGGATATCGGACTCCAAGAACTCAAAATCCACAAGTGGATATGTTTTCACACTTGGTGGTGCAGCGGTATCATAGAAATCCTCTAAACAAATGTTATTGGCCAGATCCACCATGAAAACTGATTTTATTGCTTTAGACAAAGCGACCGAGGAAGCAGAATGCTTTGAAACTTTTTAGAGGATATTCCTATGTGGGAAAAACCAGTGCCTGCTTTATGTGTACACTATGACAGCCAATTGGCTATAGTACGGACACTAAGTTGTATGTATAATGGTAGGTCTCGTCATATCAGAAGACGACACAAAACTATTAGACAGCTGCTCTCAAATGGAGTAATCTCTATAGAGTATATAAAATTGGCCGACAACCTAGCGGATCCATTTACTAAAGGTTTGTCGCGAGAGCAAGTTGTGAGATCATCAAGAGGAATGTGTTTAAAGCCTATGACGAAAGAGGATACTTGATGGAAACCCTACCTAGGAATTGGAGATCCCAAGATCTATGTTCAAGGGGACAACTAAATCATGTTGAATCGACGTGAGCACTAAGAGATTAAAATATCGTACCCACTCTTAGGATGATAAAATAGTGCTGCCTACAAGGTGTAAGGAGAAGCTTGGCTTTTAATGGTTTTCATAGCTTTGAAATAAAAGTGGGGTATGGCAGGATACTCTTTATGGAAAATTACCTTGTGAGTGTGAAATGGGACCGTTTCTAGGAGAATAAAGAGAGGCTACATTCTCCAAGTTCAATCATGATTAACCAGGGTTGTTCAAGGCCAAAATGAACATAACAAGAGAACCTAGTTCTGTAAGGAGATGAAACTGAGTGATAGTTATTGTCTAGGTTCACATCAAAGCCCGGGTAGTTCAAAACATCATATTCACTATCTGGTCAAGTGAATCCGATAGCTACTTACTAAGGGTGGTTCAAAGTTGAAAAATTACTATCATTCCTGATGTAGTAATTTTCCGCTTGTACTCTCAGAGTTTTTTCTGTCATGGTTTTTTTGTCATGTATTTTTCTGTCGTGTCTGAATTACATAGTCTGGTTATTTCCATTCATGTGGGGGATTGTTGGAATTAATTTATTCTGATTTTTCGGGCCGGATTCCAGTGGGCTTCGGCCACCGACGGCACCGGAAAAAGACTGGATTGCGATCCTCTCGTCGAGTACTATTCCGTGGTGTACTCATTTTCCAAAAACAAATTCCGTATGAATGAGAAATGTTGGTCTAAAGTTGGGTACTCAAAATGTACTAACTTGGAAACTTGGAGAAAATGGATAGTCCCATATTTGAAACGGGAAAATATTTTTTCTAGTATATATACTAAAAAATTGGAATAAAGGGCGTGGCCCGGGGGTTACCACTAACGTGTAGTGGAGAGAGGACTAAGCCAAAATGATAAACACACACGCGCGTGCCCGGCCTTGGACTCAGCTTCGGCTTCGGCTCGGCTTAGCTTGGTCTGGTCTGGCTTGGCTCTGGCTTAACTACTGTATCCTGTCTGCCAGAAGATATAGATTTTGATAATCTGAATTACACTTCCTCTTCTTCTTCCTCTGTATCAAAAACTGAGAGTACATCACAGCAAAGTTCGCTAAAATCTCTAGAGTTTGGGTGCTGCTTTTCAGGGAAAGGTATACAGTTGTATCATGGGAAGCAATTTGTCAGCCACCGTCACACTACGGGCGAATTTTGTTTTAAGGAGAGAGATCTTAATCTCGACTCTGTATAAAGCTTTTGGTTTGTTATCTTTTATTCCTGTAATTTATGTTCTTCACAAATATTATTAGTAATTTTCAGATTTATAAAATTCGAGTTCTAAGAGTTATTGTCTAATTTTGGCTATTTGGCTTATAGCAAATAACAAAAATAGCTTTCGTCGTAGTCATTGTTAGCTAAAATTTGGTCAAACGATAAATTATCTCCCGTCTGAATTTTTAAAAAAAGAATAGTAATTTTTTTTTTTGGCTAAATAGCTGATCGTGACATTTAAAAAAAAACCAGAAAATCAATTTAAAAAATCAAAAAAAATGGCTAGAAGCCTTTGACGGTAGATTATCCTTCGGCTATCAATTTTTTTTGGTTTTTTTATTATAGGACGGTAGATTATCTACCATCCCTTAAAAAAAAAGTACTGTAGCAAAAAATGGAAAAAAAAAAAAGGCTAAATAGCCAACAACTGCAGGACGTTGAGAGCCAAAATTTTCAAAATTTGGCTAAATAGCCAACGACTACAGATGCTCTAAGTATGCTAACTATGCCAATTTTCAACAAATTCTCATGAAAGCAATTGTATGATGTTTATCAAATTTGGAAGAGATTATGCATGTAACTGCATGCCCGACCCTATGGAGATACAAGAGAGGCAGCCACCTTGGGCCCCTGATTTTTTGTTATTTTTAGGAATCACCCAAAAAATAAATTTACCTGTATATAATAGTTTTTTAAGAACTGCAGTGACAGTACACATTTAATATGTTAACATAAATGTTAGTGATACATTATTATAATAATAATATATTTTATTTTATCTTGAACAGTGTGCAACTATTTTATACTAGTAATTTACACGTGGAATGTACACTTTAATAAAGAATTGAAGTTGTACATACAATACACGTAAGTTAGAGTTGTCCTTGCAATGCACATTTTAATAAATATATATATTAAAGTAAAAAAATTAATAGGAGAGTTAGAGTTGCACGTGCGATGCACATATTTTTTAAAGTAAAGAATATAATGGGAGAGTTGAAGTCGAACGTGCGATGCACAGGTTTGTTTTGTTACAAATGAGATTTGTTTGGTGACAATGTACGTGCGATGCACGTCTACAAAAAGTAAAGTCATCAAATTAAATAAATATATATTGAATAAGAAAAAAGATAGTTTATATTTGAACGTTTTGATTTGGGCTATATGTGGTGCACATTTAATTTTGTTGGATATATTTTGGACGTATATTATACATGTTTATATAGTTTCAAAAGTTAGGGTTTATTTGTTACAAATCTTAACTCTCCTATTAAAATAGTAGAGATAGATCTCAGATTATGTATAGGGGCTTATGTTGGGAGTTTGCGGTAGATTTCACGTCGAGCCCCGTGAGCTCAAGGCCGGCCCTGTATAGCGGATGCACACCGTATCACATCCAAGGAATTGAGTGCATGTTTAATAATATCCTTTATGCATGTGTCCAAAGAAATTATTGGTTGGAAATTTAGAAAAAATAAATGGATTTTAATCTACCTCTACTTCTCATCGACGTCATTGCCACCAGCAGTCATCACTCTTGCAACCACCCCATTGTAGGATAATGGCTCGATTCTGGTTCAGATTGTTTTGGAGTATCTGCAGCAAAAGAAAGTTACAGCATAAGTCGACTGATAGAAGGATCAGGCGACTGTCCAGAGAGTTTTCGAAGGCTAAAGATACAAGCAGCAGCAGAGGATCAGTCGACTGATCGGTCGACTGCCAGATGGATTGCCAGTCGACTGGTAAGTCGACCAGTCGACTGATGACGGTATTTTGAACTGGATCAGGCCCAATTCGAAAAGGCCCAATAGTTTCTCTATAAATACACTTGTTAGGGTTTTGTAATCTGAGACGAAAATTAGAGATCCCTATTTCGGTTTTGCAGCCGTCATTATTTGTAAGGGTTTGTTTTCGCCCATTGGTGATAATTTGAAGAAGAAGAAACCCCAACCGCCCCGTGGATGTAGGCATGTATTTTGCCGAACCACATTAAATCTGTGTGTCCTTTTGTGTTGGTTTGCTTTTGTGTTTTCTCGCTGGTTCTCTCTTTGTATTCCGCATTGATTCTTGTTGATTTGATTTGTACCGCACACAACAAGTGGTATCAGAGCTATTGGTTCGACCTAGAGAGAGATGGCGGGTGATGCAGATGCAACCAAGGAAGTTGTGGGATCAAGTTCATCAAGAACAACGATTCACAACGCAAAATTTGAAGTTGAAAAATTTGATGGGACAAACAATTTCGGGATGTGGCAATGTGAGGTTTTGGATGTTCTTGTTCAACAAGAACAAGATGTTGCTTTGGAAGTTGAAAAACCTAAGGATATGTCCGAAGCAGATTGGAAGAAGTTGAATAGAGTTGCGTGTGGGACTATTCGGCTCTTTATTGAGAAGGCTCAGAAGTACGATTTGATGAGGGATACCATTGCTGCGGTGTTGTGGAAGAAGCTCGAAGACAAATACATGAGGAAAAGTTTGGAGAATCGGCTGTATTTGAAGAAGAGACTTTTTCGCTTCACCTATACGGAAGGTATGTCTATGAATGCTCATGTGGAATCATTTAATAAATTATTGGCTGATTTGTTAAATTTGGATGAGCAAATTAAGGATGAAGATAAAGCCCTAATTCTGTTGAATTCATTACCTGAAAGTTATGATCATTTAGCAACTACTTTATTATATGGAAAAGATACTGTGAAATATGAAGATGTTGCAAATGCTTTGTTGAATAATGAAACTAGGAGAAGGGATAAGATGGTTGATAGAGAAACTTCTGAAGCGTTGATTGTAAGGGGCAGGACTGAGACTAGATCTGAGTCCAAATCTGGGAAAAAGGGAAACAAATCTCGTTCCAAATCGAGAGGAGTTTCAAAGGACAGGAAAATACCGGCCAAAGATGAATGTGCTTTCTGTCATGAAAGGGGGCATTGGAAAAAGGATTGTCCAAAGCTACGAAATAAGGGAAATTCGACTGCAAATGTGACTGTTGAAAATTTAGAAAGTGGCGAGGATTTTTCTTTTGCACTTGCTTCTAGTCCCTCACTTTATCAAGAAGTATGGTTTCTTGATACAGCAGCCTCCTATCATATGTCTTGGAAAAAGGAGTGGTTTACTTCTTTGGAATATATGGATGGTGGTGTAGTTTTGATGGGAAATGATGCACCTTGTAAGAAGGTAGGAATCGGGAAGATTGAATTGCTAATGCACGATGGTCTTATTAGGGAGCTTTCAGATGTATGGTATGTTCCAGATTTGAAAAAGAATCTGATTTCACTAGGTGCTTTGGAGGCCAGTGGTTTGAAATTTGCTAGTGAAGGTGGCATTCTGAAGGTGACTAGCGGATCACTAGTGGTGATGAAAGGACAAAGAAAGAGGAACTTGTTTTTCTTGCAGGGAAAAACATATTTGGGTCAGGCTGCCAGTGTAACTGAGAAGCCTAAACAGGTTGTTCCCGACTCTACTAGGTTGTGGCATATGCGACTCGGGCATGCAGGAGAAAAGGCCTTGCAAGGGCTTGTGAAGCAAGGGTTGCTTAAAGATGCTAAAGGGTGCAAGTTAGAATTTTGTGAACATTGTGTTTTGGGTAAGCAAACTAGGGTGAAATTTGGTACAGCTGTACATCAGACAAAGGGTATCCTCGATTATGTGCACACAGATGTTTGGGGCCCTACTCAGACACCTTCTATGAGTGGTAGACACTGGTTTGTTACTTTTGTTGATGATTACTCCAGACGAGTTTGGGTATATACCATGAAGCACAAAGATGAAGTTTTGACATTGTTCACAAGTTGGAAGAAGAAAGTTGAAAATCAGACTGGTAGGAAGATTAAGGTTCTGAGGTCAGATAATGGAGGAGAATACAAGAATGATCCGTTTCTGAAGTTGTGTGAAGATGAAGGGATCCAGAGGCACTTCACAGTTAGGAAGACTCCACAGCAAAATGGGGTTGCAGAAAGGATGAACAGAACCTTATTGGAGAAGGTGAAATGTATGTTAGCACAGTCTGGATTGAAGAAAACATTTTGGGCAGAAGCTGTTATATATGCAAGCCACATCGTCAACCGTTTACCATCAGCAGCACTTGAAGGCAAGACGCCTATTGAGGTATGGAGTGGTAAACCTGCATCTGATTATAGTTTTTTGCATATATTTGGTTGTCCTGCTTATTTTCATGTAACTGAAACTAAACTTGATGCAAGAGCCAAGAAGGCTATATTTGTTGGTTTTAGTACTGGTGTCAAAGGTTACAGGTTGTGGTGTCCAGAACAGAAGAAGTTAGTAATCAGCAGAGATGTCACTTTTGATGAGACCAGCATGATCAGCTCGGGACAGTCGACTGATGGTATAGGACAGTCGACTGGTGAGCAGCAGAAGAGTGGGACAGTTCTTCAACAGGTGAGTAGAAGAAGTTCGGGACAGTCGACTGATGAACAGGAGCAGTCGACTGATGGTCCAAAACAGCAGAATTGTGGGAGCTCGGGACAGTCGACTGGTGGCAATAACCAGTCGACTGGTAGGAGAGTGTTCCAACAGGTGGAGTTAGAAAATTTGTCAGTTGAAAATCCTGTTCCTGTCCAAGATGAAGATGATGTGGTTGATACTGAGATTGACGAAGAAGCTCCTATCCAGCAGGAAGAATCAATTGCAGTAAGAAGGCAAAGAAGAGATATCAAACGACCGTCTCGTTTTACAGACACAGTTGCATTTGCTCTTCCCATTGTGGATGATGAAGTTCCCTCCAACTTCAAAGAAGCCACTAGAAGTTCAGAAAATGCAGATTGGAAAGTTGCTATGGGTGAAGAGATGAACTCTCTTCATAAGAATAAGACTTGGGATCTAGTGCAACTACCAAAGGGGAAGAAAGCAATCGGTTGCAAGTGGGTGTATACGAAGAAAGAAGGTCCAAAAGGCAGTGTTCGGTTCAAGGCAAGACTAGTTGCAAAGGGGTATGCTCAACAGGAAGGAATTGACTATAATGAAGTGTTCTCTCCAGTTGTGAAGCATCCTTCTATTCGGATTTTGTTGGCATTGGTAGCACAGTTTGACCTTGAGTTGACACAGATGGATGTGAAGACTGCGTTCTTACATGGGGAACTAGATGAAGAAATTTATATGTTACAGCCAGATGGGTTCAAAATTGCTGGGAAGGAAAATTGTGTTTGCAGGTTGAAGAAGTCTCTCTATGGGTTGAAGCAATCTCCAAGGCAGTGGTATTTGAGGTTTGATCAGTTTATGAAGGTGCAGAGATATTCCAGAAGTGAGTTTGATCATTGTGTTTACTTCAGGAAGTTGCAGGATGGCTCTTTCATATATCTGTTATTATATGTGGATGACATGTTGATTGCCTCTAAGAATGCTAAGGAGATTCAAAATTTGAAGAATCAGTTGAGTTCTGAATTCGAGATGAAGGATCTTGGTGAAGCCAAGAAGATACTTGGGATGGAGATAGCTAGAGACAGGGCAAAGGGCACAGTGAGTTTGACTCAGAAGCAATATCTTTTGAAGGTGCTGAAACGGTTCGGTATAGATGAGAAGACTAAACCAGTAAGTACACCCTTAGCCAGTCATTTCAGAATTAGTGCTTCTCAGTCTCCAAGTTCAGATGAAGAGAGACAGTATATGGCGAATGTACCTTACACTAGTGTGGTTGGAAGCTTGATGTATGCCATGGTTTGTACTCGACCAGACATCTCTCAGGCGGTGAGTATGGTTAGTCGATATATGCATGATCCAGGCAAAGAGCATTGGCAAGCAGCTAAATGGATTCTAAGGTACATAAGTGGCACCACAGATGTGGGTTTGAAATTTGAAAGGGATGACAATATTAGCAGGTTATTGGTTGGATATGTTGATTCAGACTATGCAGGTGATCTAGATAAGAGGCGGTCTACTACAGGCTATTTGTTTACGATGGCTAGAGCACCTATAAGTTGGAGGTTAAATTTGCAGTCCACTGTAGCGTTGTCTACTACTGAGGCTGAATACATGGCGGTTGCTGAGGCCATGAAGGAAGCCATTTGGATACATGGACTTTTGAAGAGCTTGGAAATTCATCGGGAGAAGGTGGAGGTACACTGTGACAGTCAGAGTGCTATTCATTTAGCGAAGAACCAAGTTCATCATTCGAGGACCAAACATATTGATGTCCGTTATCATTTTGTGCGTGATTTGATAAAGGATGGTGATATTCATTTGGTGAAGATTGGAACAGCTGATAATCCTGCTGATATGTTGACCAAAGTTGTTGGAGCAGCCAAGTTCAAGCATTGCATGAACCTGGCTAATATTTTGCATGTTTGATGATTTGGAATGGGGGGTTGGAATAGTGCTTCGCTATTTGTTCGCCTAGTATGTGATATCATACTAAGGTGGAGTTTGGATTTGTTGTTACATTTGATGATGAGCATTTGGAGTATTTGTGGAGATTGCTTGGGCTACTTGGAAGATCTTGCCAAGGTGGAGATTGTTGGTTGGTGGAAGATCTCGCCAAGGTGGAGATTGTAGGATAATGGCTCGATTCTGGTTCAGATTGTTTTGGAGTATCTGCAGCAAAAGAAAGTTACAGCATAAGTCGACTGATAGAAGGATCAGGCGACTGTCCAGAGAGTTTTCGAAGGCTAAAGATACAAGCAGCAGCAGAGGATCAGTCGACTGATCGGTCGACTGCCAGATGGATTGCCAGTCGACTGGTAAGTCGACCAGTCGACTGATGACGGTATTTTGAACTGGATCAGGCCCAATTCGAAAAGGCCCAATAGTTTCCCTATAAATACACTTGTTAGGGTTTTGTAATCTGAGACGAAAATTAGAGATCCCTATTTCGGTTTTGCAGCCGTCATTATTTGTAAGGGTTTGTTTTCGCCCATTGGTGATAATTTGAAGAAGAAGAAACCCCAACCGCCCCGTGGATGTAGGCATGTATTTTGCCGAACCACATTAAATCTGTGTGTCCTTTTGTGTTGGTTTGCTTTTGTGTTTTCTCGCTGGTTCTCTCTTTGTATTCCGCATTGATTCTTGTTGATTTGATTTGTACCGCACACAACACCCATATGCATGCTACTTGCAATAATCATGCTTTCAATCACCTCACATCCAAAGAACTTTACAGCTATGATATGATTCTTCTTTTCATTCCTTCAAAAGAGACGAGAGAGAGAATCCGTATGCTTTATCTTTTAAACATCTTTTATGTGAGGGAAAAAAAATGTATATCTCGTTTGGACATAATTTATACGAAACTAGATTTGCCCGTCTTCAGAACGATACAGTATACGAAACGTCTGGTAAACAGTAAAACAACAATTATGTAAATCTAGTTTGAATAATATGACAATAATTATTTGTAAATAAAAGTCCATGTTACATTAGTATATATTGAAAAATAATTATAAATAAGAATGTAATTTCTTGAAACTTTGAAGGTAGAAAATGATAAAATGTACTGTCTGTATTATCCTTCTAATTTTAAAGAAGATCATGCGTGAATACATACTCAGAAGGTCTGAAGATATCCTACTAAACTTTCCATAGAAATCATGTGACCGAGTAGGCATGCATAACTTTCCCCCTCTCATTTGGCAATGATTCTTTAAATCCCTTCGACCTAGTTGCACAATGGAAATATTTCTCGGTTTTTGGAAGAAGCTCGCTCAACAGTGCAATCGAAATGTATTGTTATAGTCGAGATATGCTATTGTCGTTTACATGTACTATTTTCTTTAACGTTGTTCTTGTGATGGTTATGATGTAGTGAATTGTTGTTTAGATGTATTAACCTTTATAAGCGAACATTGTTAGATTAAAGCTATTTACATCCGAAAATATCAAGTTTTGTTGCAATATACATACCATGTTTTTCAAAATGAGTTTGTAAGGTGGAACTATAAATAATAACTCCCAAAATGAAGGGTGGTATTGAATAAATTCCCCTTTAATAAAAGTTCACATATCCATAATCTCATGTAAGGAACAACCAGAAACTCGAATATCACTTGTTAGGCGCCGAGTTATGCTACAACTGATCCAATGAACAACCAAGCAATGTATCACAAAGGAATTTTGTCCTGGTTCGACGAACCTAATCTGGGAGAGAAATATCCAAGATATTATTCAAATAGAGAAGATACATGAGTTACAACACTCTCACCAAAATCTTATTTATCTCTCAAGCCTCATAGAAGATGCTCTGCTGTTTACAAGAGAGAAAACTCTCAGATGAAGTATTGCTTTTCATGGAGACATTACATTGTTATATAAAGATATAAAGAAACCCTAGGTCCCGTCCGATATACCCCGAGGAGCAGGTAATAGGATAGGAGCAATACGATCTAACTTGAAAAAGAAACTGCGCTCAAACAGATCCACCGGACCCGGTTGAAAATTGATGTTATTGCTACTTGCAGTCGACAGTTTAAAAAAGTAGTCGGATGTACTGTCAGTCAAGAACAGCCCATGCTATAGTAGTGGACTGCCAACTCCTTCATAGCCAGCCTGTAGTTCTTCCTTGTCTCTATCTTTGCTTCGAACTTATTCTCGTTTTACTTTATTCTCTCACATCAAACCTAGTATGTAAGACGTAAACCCAATAATCTCTACCTTGGATTGCATACACCTACTTCAACACCTGTGTGATTAATTGCCTTTAGAATCTTCATTTTCTCCTCTTGTGGACAATGTGATTCAGTAGCTTCTTCTGCTAGTCAAATTTACATTTACCTGTTATTCCTCCAACGTATGCCCCTCAAAAGCATACCCCAATAGGCTGATATACGGAAGCTTCACCCTCCATAAGAACTTCACCTACATCGAGGCATCTTCCACCTCTCGATGACATTTGAACGTCGTGATCTAGCTTCGGGTGATTCTAATGGGGGCAGACTATATACTTTAAGGAAAGTTGGGCTTAGAAACACTTGCGCAAAATTTTCCGTTCCCACAAAGTTTGTAGAGGCTTGTTGAACACCTCACTTTCCCCTCATCATCTTACCACTTTTAGGGATTTCTACCGAAAACCCCTCTAAGGATCTTATTGAGTTGTTCGATGCAATCAACACAAACCACCAAGCACATACTAGATCATACCAAACACACAAAAGCACACACAAGTTTGTCCCGGTTGGGGCTTTTGCCTTAATCCGGAGAAAAAGAAATCCAAGATATTATTCAACTAGAGAAGATAAAAGAATATTACAATTCTCACCACGACCCTCTTTCAAGCCTCACCAGTAAGTACTAGTTGTTTACAATTAGATAATCCCTCAATCTTTCATTCAATGAAGTACTCTCTCTCTCCTGGCTCTCAATGGAGGCCAATTACAATAATATATAGAGATCTAGAGAAACCCTAGTTTGATATCTTGATACAATAACCATTGGATATTTCTGAAGAAATAACCCTACAATAAGAGCCGTAAGATCTGACTTAAAGAGCAAGTTGGACTTCTCACGAATCACCAAGACCCGACCTAAATAATTCATTAGCGTCGTGTAAGGTCGACCGTACCTCAAGGTCTA
This sequence comes from Hemerocallis citrina, assembly GCA_017893485.1. NCBI lineage: Eukaryota > Viridiplantae > Streptophyta > Magnoliopsida > Asparagales > Asphodelaceae > Hemerocallis > Hemerocallis citrina. Next base: position 463,807,664 of record CM030358.1, on the reverse strand, counting down.
TCGACCGTCCCCCTCTCAGAAACTTTTGCATAGTAGGGCGGACGACCGCACCTTAAGTACGGTCGACTGCAACTCCACCTGGTGCTACTACTACTGACAATTTTCTTTGCTTCCACTCCGTCTCCGATCGTCTCTATTCCTCCATCGTCTCATCGTTTTCTTATCCAACATAGTATGCAAGACATAAACCCAACAACAACGACCTTTCCAAACTGATAGAACTTCGGCTCTAGCTGTGTACCTGCAGCATCGTGCCTCCAGAGTTTCCAAGGATATTAGGTTCAGCTTCAACAAAGGAACGTGCATGATGTGAACCTTTTTCCATTTGGCATATCCAAATCAACTGTTCTTTCACCCACTATGTTACAAATCTCATCAATCTCTATCATCATACAACGACATGTTGTAGACTTGTACGTAAAAAATATTCTCTCTCGGAGTAAATATAAGAAGAACTACCCAAATCAAGAAACCAGTCAGAATCCACATCTAAAGAACTTGAAACAAGATGACAATCAAAGTTATCACCTGATTTAGCGGCAATAACTATGTTGGCACAATTCTGATTCAATAGCTCGCTACAATCCCTCTTATAATGCACAATTTTTCTGCAATGGTGCCAACGGATCCTATCCTTATGCCCACTATCCCTTCCAATTGAAGTGCCCTCCACCGCCATGCAACTTGAAGAAGCAGACTCTGATTTCTGTGTTTCCTTCCTTGGTTCATCTTCATGCCCTTGATCATACCGACCACCAAGAGCTTCTCTTTTGAGCAGTCGCCCGCAAGCAGTTAGCAGCAGCAATTTGGGTCTATTTTGGTGAATTTTTTTTAGCCCAACTTCGTCTCCAAGTTAGATCGTACGACTCCTATAATGTGAATTTCTCTTCAGGGTATATCAAAAAGCTATTGTATCAAGACTACAACCTAGAGTTTCTCTTGATCTTTATATATCAATGTAAAGACATCCATTGTGAGGTAGTACTACATCTGAGAGTTTTTTCATTGTAAATAATAGAGTATCTTCTATTGTGGTTTGATAGATATATATGTTCTTGATAAGAGTTTCTCTTGTTGAATAATATCTTGGTTAGTTCTCCTCCGTATTAGGTTCGTTCGAACCAGAACAAATTGTGTGTTTTGTGTGTTTGGCTTTATCTACTTGCTTGGTTGATTTGTTATGATCGTTTATCACCTTCTCAACAAGCCCTCCCTGTTGTACTTAATTCCCTAACATGTCTTCACTTCGGATTTCTTTTCACTTCGTCTTATTTTTTTTCACATTGAACTTATCCTGCAAGATATAAACCCAATAAATTATTCTTCATCTTTTCTGGCCAATCCAAGGGTATTTCCTGGTTACTTCCCGCAGTGTATTTTTGTACTGTATCATTTGAGCCCTGAAAATGACATGTCAAAGGAGTACTAAAGCTGCATTGTCATGTATATTGATAGATAGATAGATTGTTGAGAGCAATTTAATGCCTTAGACTTTAATTAAAATCTTACAATTAAATTCAGACAAATTCTATAACCAAATTGGAATTCTCGGAAAAAGAGTGACACTGTTTCTTATAGGCAGCATCATCCAAAAGCTTAACAAGGAATTTAATTTCTTTCAGGTTCAGGTAAAATTGAAGTCACTATTCCACTGGGTTTTTGATATAGGGTTTCTGATTTGATGCATCTAGGCCAATGTCTAATTTAGAACCTCTGATGTAAAATTTAATGGTTCATGCCTGCCTTCCTTGCAAGTTGAGCCTTTGAGAATTCCAATTTGATTCAAACCCTTCTTTCACTCTTTCTTTATTTTTTATATATACTCAAAATATAGAAAAACATTTTCTGATTGCATTAACTAGAAATAACGAAGCTAAAGAATTTCTATTTATATTCTAAGAAAGTCCTTGACACACTGACTCATCAACTTTTTCTTTTTGACTAATTTCACTCATTAACTGTTACCATTAATGTTTGCACCTATTCTGTACCTTTTTTCTTGAAGGTTCAGTACCGTTTTCAATTCCCTCTGTTCCCTTTTGTTTGCTTCTTGCATTCTTTAACTGGTTGGTTATGGGCATTTGTCTTGCCAACAAATGGTAGAAAGTCTTACAGCTTTAGAGGAAATGTATCGATGGAACCTCCTCGATAGTGGTAAAAACTATTAGTTTGTCAGCCCACCTTTCAGAATTTGTTAGAGAGATCTCTTGTTGTTTGTGTGGGTCATGTTGCTTCGATGTTTTATTTCATGTTCGTAAATTGTATTTTGGCTCAGTACTCTGAGTTTGTTTTGTTAATTCCTAATTAAGGAAACAAGGTGACTATATTCTATCATTTTTCTTTATAAAAAAAACCAATGGTAGAAAGTCTTGATAACTTTAGACTGCGATTTTTTAAACAGCTTCTGAGAAATTGTTGCTTGTTTTTCTCTTTGTTCTTTTCTTCTATTCTTTTAAAACTTTTTTCTACAGAGAAAAGTTAACTCCCCTTTGTTGAAGTTCAGATTTGTACCAGAAAGTGTAAGGACACTTACAGGTGGCATGTTTGTGGAAGGAGGTAAGGTTTTTTTTATACGAAAAGGTGGAGTATGATCACATTGTTTCATTAATAAAGAGTTAATAAAACAACCCGCATCACCGGGAAATGTACATAGAACATACGAACAACAGGAAATAAACATAACTGAAATAAAACATACTACCTCCAACTATATAGGAGGGTGGGACATGTGACAAACCAGTAGTCACCACATCGAGTACACTAGCAAAAACAAAAGGTCTCCCTCCAACACAGCCCTGGAGGGTAGGCAATGTAAGATCTGTGTGGGTCCTTACACAATCTCCTTCTCATCGTACTCATCTACCTGGAAGGTCCTCATTATCCTGCCTATTGGTCCTAGAGCAGCTGCAAAAGCCCAAGAAGATATGAGATGCATAATATGAGTTAAGTTACCAGAAATATTATTACGAGTTATACGAAGGTAAAAGTTATTTCTATCAAACCAAAGAACCCAGGTAGTAGTAGCAATGGCGGTATGCCATGCCTCAGTCATATTGTTTCTAACTGATGCAAATCGTGGTCCAACCCACAAGTCCTCATAAACTTGTGGGTAGGCGGTCGTGCCTAGTGCCCTCAGAACTTCCACCGAAACCTCTTTACTCCTAGGACACTTAACAAAAAGATGGTTCCTACTTTCCATAAAGTAAGCACAGAAACCACATCCTGTCGCTATATTAGGTTGTGTTTGGCCAGCTTTTCTCTCGTCAGGATGGCATCGTTAAGAGTAAGCCATAGAAAAACTCTGACCTTAAGTGTAACACCTCGTAATTTCTAAAAGATATATAAGTGAGTGTGTGTGTGTGTGTGTGTGTATAATAAGAGTGGATGGCATAAATTATAATTATTTGAAGTAGAGAGGGGCCCACGAAAAGTTGAATCACAGCAGGTGATGGCTGCTGCTTGTGTAGTGACGTCTTGGTGGGGCCCACCCGGGTGTGAAAGACAACGATTGTGTGTCTTTGTGAGGCTGACGTGGCATGGGGCCCACGCTGGGCTTTGTGCTCACGGAGAGACAAAAAGGAAAATGTGATTAAAAATAGTCCCAGGAATTGATTTAGAATAAAATAATAATAAATATAATAGCCTATGATCAAGAGTCACCAATCCGGTTAACCACCTTTTGAGAGGCAGTTTGTAGTGGGCAGTTATACTATACTATAAATAATTTGTCTTCTAAATTGTATAAATTGTCCGAGTAAGGACAGTGGTGTTACAAATGGTATTAGAGCCGATTTTCGACACCGAGAGTGGGGCATGTCTATATAGTCGGGCGGTGGATTCCGTGACTATAGACCCAGTCGTGTAACACCCCGATAATTTCAAAACAATATAATAGTATATAATCATTGGTTCTCACGGTAGAGAACAGGAGAAGAGAGAATGTTTGGAATAATATCCCATATCAGATATTGACACTAATAAAAATAATAATAAATAACTAAGCCTATGATCCAGAGTCACCAATCCGGTTAACCACCTTTTGAGAGGCAACCTGTGGTGGGTAGTTGTACTACGTAGTATCTAATTTGTCATATAAATTATATAAATTGTCTGAGCTGGTACATAGTATCTAGTTTGTACTACATAGTATCTAGTTTATCATCTGCTGCCTCAATAACTGCTAACATCAATTTTGTTCCCTGGGACAAATTTCAAAGATTAGAACAAGACTCTTAAGGATATGGTAAGGAGTATGATTACTCATTCCACCTTACCTGAGTCCCTCTGGGGAGAAGCATTAAAGACAGAAGCTTACATTCTCAATAGAGTACCAACTAAAGCAGCTGCAAAAATACCTTATGAGCTTTGGACAAGTCGAAAGCCTAGTCTAAAGCACTTTCACATTTGGGGATGTCCAGCTGAGATAAGGCCTTGCAGGCCACATGGAAAGAAATTGGACTCCAAAACAGTGAGCAGCTACTTTATTGGTTATTCTGAACAATCTATGGGCTATAAGTTTTATGATCCCACACTTAAGAATATTTTTTTAGACAGGAACTGCAACATTTTTTGAGGAAGTTGAGTTTGGGGGAGAAATAAAGTTAGGGACATTGCTTTTAAGGAGGAATTGGATTCAATTACAAAATCAATTCCTACTATCACTTTTGACAATATTCAGGTTCCCACACCTATTATTGATCAAGAAGTGAATCCGGAACCTCAACAAGACAATGTTGAACAACCCCCATTCAAAATAAGGTAATTGTTCCAGAATAACAAACTCAATAACCTCAAGAACCAGTGCCATTAAGGAGATCCACGAGAGAAAGGAAGAATGCTATTCCAGATGATTATATTGCATTTTTCCAAGAACATGAGGATGACAATGGAATGATGGAAGATGATCCAATCACATTTCATCAGGCCATGAAAGGTTGTAACTCTCAAAAGTGGATGAATGTCATGTATGAGAAGTATATGTCTATGCAAGACAACAAAGTTTGGGAACTTGTCCCATTACCAGAAGGTGCAAAATAATTGGTTGTAAATGGATATTTAAGACCAAGAGGAATGCAAATGGTAATTTGGATAGGTATAAGGCATGTCTTGTAGCTAAAGGCTATACTCAGAAAGAAGGTATTGATTTTACAGAGACTTTCTCTCCAGTTTTATCGAAAGACTTATTTAGGACAATTATGGCAATTGTTGCTCATCTTGATCTTGAGCTACATCAGATGGATGTCAAGATGACGTTTCTCAATGGCGACATTGATGAGACAATTTATATAGTGCAACCAGAAAACTTTGTGTCGGGAGATCCAAAGAATATGGTTTGCAAATTGACAAAATCCATCTATGGACTCAAGCAAGCTTCTCGTCAATGGTACCACAAGTTTCATCAAGTAATTATCTCATTTGGTTTTGAGATGAATGTAGTTGATGATTGTGTGTATCACAAGTTCAGTGGGAGTAAGCATATATTCTTAGTTTTATATGTCGATGACATATTGCTTACCACTAATGATATAGATTTATTGCATGAAACTGAAAGGTTTCTGTCCAAGCATTTTGAGATGAAAGATCTTGAGGATGCCTCTTTTGTATTAGGAATTCAGATACACCGAGATCGTTCTCGAGGTATTCTAGGATTATCACAAAAAGGGATACATTGATAAAGTATTCAAAAGGTTTGGCATGCAAGATTGTAAGACCAGGGGATACCCGTGTTGCTAAAAGAGACAAATTTAGTCTCAATTAGTGTCCTAAAAGTAACTTTGAAATTCAGAAAATACAAAAGATCTCCTATACATCAGCTATTGGGAGTCTAATGTATGCTCAAGTATGTACGCGTCCGGATATTGCGTACATTGTTGGGATGTTAGGTAGGTATTTAAGAAAACCTGGTATGGACCATTGGATAGCAGCCAAGAGGGACATGAGGTATCTTCAGAGAACAAAAGACTACATGCTCACATATAGGAAATCAGATCATTTGGAGGTCGTATTGTATTCTGATTCTGATTTCACTAGGGCGCCAAGATAGCAAAAAAGTCTACATCAGGCTATATTTACCTGTTAGCTGGAGGAGCTATATCCTGAAAAAGTGTCAAACAGCCACTTATAGCTTCTTCCACTATGGCAGCAGAGTATGTAGCATGCTATGAGGCATCAAATCATGGAATATGGTTGCGGAATTTTGTCACTGGGCTGCGCATTTTGGAGAATATAGAAAGACCACTCAAGTTATTTTGTGACAATAAGTCAGCAGTGATGTATTCCAATAACAACAGAAGTTCGACAAAGTCGAAACATATTGACATAAAGTTCCCAGTTGTGAAAGAATAGTACAAAGTGGACAGATGTCCATAAGAGCACATTGGGACAAACTCCATGATAGCGGATCCGCTCACAAAGGGATTACCATCCAAGGTCTTTTATGAGCATACTGCTTATATGGGTGTTGTATTATTTGAGGATATCATGATTTTGTGGGAGTTTGTATTTTATTTGCATTATGTTTATGTGAGACATTTATACATTTGGTTATTTTCTGATCAGAAATAAAGAATTTAGTTTTCTCACTCATTTGTCATGTTTTGGTTCTGACCTCACTTAAGTTTTAAAGAGGACCAGTTGAAAATAGGCATGTGTTTAGATCACATTGCATGAAATTTTCATGCTACACATTCACACTTGATCTATGTCATTTGATTATGTTGATATATGTGACCATTGATGAATTTAGTTACGATAAATGTAACGAAAATTGCTTTGATCCTATATTTACATGATTAATGGACGAGATTGTTTGGCTATGCTTTTGGTTATGATAGCAAAATTTTGAGCTCATAAAGTGTACATTTATAAGGAGTAACATATGTGGTCCAAGTGCGAGATTGTTAGAAAATAATCTATGTGGGCTCACATATATGACTAAATGTATAATTGCTATTTTAAAGTCTAACCCAAATTAAAGTGATCTAATTAAGATTAAGTAATGGGTTAAAAGCATATAATTTAAAGTGTGATATAACACATGTAAAGACCGTAAAGTAAATTTCTTATTTTGTGATGGACAAAATTGGAAATCAATAATTATCAATTAGGGTTATGGTCCCCTATATATACGCATCTTCTTATTCCATCTGTTATCCCATCAACAGAAGAATAGAGAGACGGCCTCTCATAGAAGTGCATATCATATAGGAAGATCCAAACCCTCTGCGCAATCTCCATCAATGGCTTCAGGTTAGTGCTTCTGCTTTTAATGTTCTTCTTCTTTTGATTTAGCAAAGATCTATAGTTTCATGAATTTAGGATTTTATATTAAAACACTTTTGCAACATGATTAAGATCTAGATTCATAGAAACATGTTTCAGGTTGTTATTAATGTTTTATGCATGTTCTTAAGTGTATATAAAATTCCAACACATTAAACAAAAAGATGGTTCCTACTTTCCATAAAGTAAGCGCAGAAACCACATCCTATCGCTATATTAGGTTGTGTTTTGGCCAGCTTTTCTCTCGTCGGGATGGCATCTTTAAGAGTAAGCCATAGAAAAACCCTGACTTTAAGTGTAACACCCCGTAATTTCTAAAAGATATATAAGTGTGTGTGTGTGTGTATATATATATATATATATAATAAGAGTGGATGGCATAAATTGTAATTACTTGAAGTAGAGGGGGGCCCACGAAAGGTTGAATCACAGCAGGTGATGGCTGCTGCTTGTGTAGTGACGTCACGGTAGGGCCCACCCGGGTGTGAAAGACAACGATTGTGTGTCTTTGTGAGGCTAACGTGGCATGGGGCCCACGCTGGGCTTTGTGCTCATGGGGAGACAAAAAGGAAAATGTGATTAAAAAGAGTCCCAGGAATTGATCTATAATAAAATAATAATAATAAATATAATAGCCTATGATCAAGAGTCACCAATCCGGTTAACCACCTTTTGAGAGGCAGCCTGTGGTGGGCAGTTGTACTATACTATAAATAATTTGTCTTCTAAATTGTATAAATTGTCCGAGTAGGGGCAGTGGTGTTACAAATGGTTTCAGAGCCAACTTTCGACACCGAGAGTGGAACATGTCTATATAGTCGGGCGGTGGATTCTGTGACTATAGACCCAGTCGTGTAACACCCCGATAATTTCAAAACAATATAATAGTATATAATCATTGGTTCTCACGGTAGAGAATAGGAGAAGAGAGAATGTTTGGAATAATATCCCATATTGGATATTGACACTAATAAGAATAATAATAAATAACTATGCCTATGATCAAGAGCGGTTAACCACCTTTTGAGAGGCAGCATGTGGTGGGCAATTGTACTACATAGTATCTAATTTGTCTTATAAATTATATAAATTGTCTGAGCTAGGGGCAGGGGCATTACAAGTCGGACAGTAGATTCCGGGACTGAGGTGAGCCCTCAATTAAATCCAGGACTGTAATTGATCGGGCGGTGGATTCCGGTAGGATAGGAGGGCAGATGCTCCACAACGACTAGAGAGTAGATCCTGCACTAGATTGTGCATGCCCCGCGCAGGACGCTGATTTCTGAGGGGGTATATGTAACACCCCGTAATTTCTTTTATATATATATATATATATATATATATATATATATATATATATATATATATATATAATAAGAGTGGATGGCATAAATTGTAATTACTTGAAGTAGAGGGGGGCCCACAAAAATTTGAATCACAGCAGGTGATGGCTGCTGCTTGTGCAGTGACATCACCGTGACGTCACTGGGGCCCACCCGGGTTTGAAAGACAACGGCTGTGTGTCTTTGTGAGGCTGACGTGGCATGGGGCCCACGTTGGGCTTTGTGCTCACGAGGAGAGAAAAAGGAAAATGTGATTAAAAATAGTCCCATATTGGGAATTGATCTAGAATAAAATAATAATAAATATAATAGCCTATGATCAAAAGTCACCAATCCGGTTAACCACCTTTTGAGAAGCAGTCTGTGGTGGGCAGTTGTACTATACTATACATAATTTGTCTTCTAAATTGTATAAATTGTCCGAGCAGGGGCAGGGGTGTTACATTAAGGGGCGCCTTAGTCTTCCAGAGAGCGGAGGTCCAACTTTTAGTGCATCTTCTAAAGTGGACCCGCTCATAGAGGGATCTTACCGAGAAGGACCCATTCTTTTCTAAGTCCCAACCTTTTCGGTCTGGTCCATTGGAACATCTGATCCCAGATAGTGTAATATAATTTTGGAGCTCTACCAATTCTTCTTTAGACTCCGAAGACAGTCGTGCTTTAAAAGGGGACCTCCTGTAACTTCTCTTCCAGCAGTGCGCAACCGTAGCATGGGGCTTGGCAGTAAGAGTATAGAGACTCGGAAAGAGATCCTTGATAGAGTGTGCCCCACACCATTTGTCCCACCAGAACTTGGTCATGCAACCATTGCCAATCACATTTGAGGTGCAGCTAACAAACGGTTCATGTGCCTTGGTCACACCCTTCCAGAACCAAGAGACTTTAGTTCCCATCCGGAACCCCGAGTTGCGTGTTCCCTACCATGGAGGTAGAGACTAATGAGATCTTGCTAGCCCTCCCCATTTGGATGAAAAATTTTCCACCACCACTTTCCCAGAAGCGCAAGGTTCATATCCCTCGAGTCTATGATACCCAGACCCCCATGGATTTTCCTCGTACATGCCTTTTCCCATCTTATGAGATGGTAGCCTCCTCTATTCGCTTCCGCCCCTTTTCATAAAAAATCTTTTCCTTAATCCTGTCAGTTCTCTATATGACCTATTTAGGCAGTTCAAAGAAGGACATGTAGTACGTCGATAGGTTAGATAGTACAGAATTAATCTGTACTAGTCTCCCTCCCAGTGAGAGGCTTCTTCCCTTCCATCCGGACAGTCTGGCTTCGATTCTATCTATGATCGGGAGACAGTCTGACTTTAATAATCTTCCAGGCCTAAGTGGTAAGCCAAGGTACTTAATCGGAAATTTCTCGATTTTACAATTCAGAGTGTTGGCACGTATGTTGGCTTCCTCCTTCTCCATCGCTATTGGTATTAGGGCCCTTTTATGAAAGTTCGCACATAACCCAGACCACGCTTCGAAGCAATATAACACTCCTTTGAAGGTAATAGTTTCCTCTGTGTTCCTATTCCCAAATAGAAGAGTACTGTCATCGGCGTATTGGAGAATAGAACTCCCCGAGCGATTGACTCCACTGGCCACAGGGGTGATCCATTCCCCTCTACTTACAGTTGTCCATCATAATCTTGAGGGTACCTACAACTATAGTAAACAGCAATGGAGAGAGCGGGTCTCCTTGCTCTAAACCTCTCCTACAAGAGAATGAGTGCCCTACCATACTGTTTACATTGACCGAGGTCCTGCTAGTAGTTAGGCAGTTGCTTATCCATCCGATCCATCTCTCACTAAAACCTCTGCCTCGGAGGGCTTTCAGCAGGCAGTCCCAATCCACCGAGTCTTTTCAAAGTCCAGCTTGAGCAAATAACTACTGCAGTTAGATATGTGACATTGGTGAATCGTTTCCTCAGCTGTTGCCACACAGTCCAAAATACATCGTCCTTTAATGAAGCCCGATTGTTCCTGGCTGACCAAGCGGTCAATCATCTTTCCCAGTCTGTTGGCGAGTATCTTGGTGATAATCTTGACTGAACAATTAAGCAGACTGATAGGGCAAACTCGTTCACTTCCACCGACTCTTCCTTCTTAGCAATAAGCAGAATTTCTGCGTAGTTTAATCTACCCATTTTTAGTCTGTGGTCATAGAACTCATTAATAACTGCCATAATGTCATCCTTAATCTCCTCCCAGAAAGTATGGCAGAACATAATAGGGAATCCATCAGGGCCTGGCGCCTTATCCTTTCCAAGATGCAGGACTGCCTCTTTCACCTCCACCTCCGTGAAGGGATTGTCAATAGCTTTCATCCCATCTTCCCATTTTGAATGATCATGGTGCCAGAATTTTGCGTTTAGGTTCATCCGGAACTCTGATTTAGAGCCTAATAACTTTTTGTAATGAGCCTGGAATACCTCTTGTATTTTCTCCTCCTCTAGGATAGTCCCTGTACCTATTTGGATAGAGTGAATGAGGTTAGATCTTCGTCGTCCACTAGCAATTCTATGAAAGAAGACCGTGTTCGCGTCTCCCTCTTTGAGCCATGTGATTCTAGATCTTTGCCGCCACTTGATCTCTTCGATTTTGTATAGCTGATCAATCTCTTCCCTTAGGTTTAGAAGTCTTCTTTGGCATCTTCTTTAGAAGGAGGTAAGTTGGAAGTCTTCTCTGGCATCTTTAGAACAAGGGCAAAGTTATTCTTATCGGAGTTCATTTGATCATCACTGGGTTTTATCTGTGCTTTACAATGGAAATATAATCATAAAATAAATCAATCGTCTTCATGCTTTTCGTCCTCTAGGAGAATTTTGATGGTGCAATTCAGAGGCAAAGGTCTCCTTATCGGAATACATTTTGATTGACGCTAGGGTCTATCTATGTTGTATAGTGGAAACGTTATCTTAATGAATTGATCATCTTTCGTTTTATTGTATTAGATATGCATACCGTTTTCTAGGAGAATTTTGATGCCACCCATTCACATCTATAGTTTCACATATATACAAGGATATCGTCTAGGAGAATTTTTCTTGACTACATTTAATGAGCTTAGCAAATAAGGATTGTCTTGATACCAATATTTTAAAGATGTGGTAAGAAATGAGAGTTTTACACTTATATTCTAGCAGTTTCAATAGAAAAGCTGATCTTTTATAGACTCCTTTACTCCATATCAATCCCTTTTAAAGAGAGAAGGCCTAGATGTTATTAGAGGAAGATGCTCACAAGTGCTCCTCCTTTTATTTCTTCTTGAATAAAGGCTACATTGTAGCCTAACCTCGAACCTGAGACTTGTATTTACCATTCAAACTCTTTTACCATTTCAGCTACAACTCGGTGGTTTTGTTTCTTCTTAATTTACCATAGAATTAGTGTGAGAGTATCATATAACAAGCTTAGTTTTGTATTTATATTATGGAAAAACGTGTTGAACTCTAACTGCGGAATAACTCAACAACGACGACGAGATACAAGAACTATAGAATCAAAACAAGAGAACAAACAACAACAAAAAACAACACACAAGATTTATTCGAGGTTCACCCAAAATAATGATTACTTCTCCGCGCAGAGGCACTCCTGCAATTTCTACTAGAAATATGAAGAATAGGTTTACAAATCTCTCAAGATCTCACCCCCAATATGTAGGGTTTCTCTCTATCTCCCTCTCTCTTAATAACGGCTGGTAGATCTCTATTTTTCTTTTCAGTTAACCCTAAAATCGTACACAATACAATATATATATAGGATTTCACAACTTTACACTCATCAATCAGCGTCGGGATAGTCGACCGCAACACCAAGTCGGTCGACCGGTTCTTTCCTTCGACTGCACGAAGTCCAATAGAGAGTAGGTCGGTCGATTGCGCGGTCGACCGGTTGTCTCTTCAAGATACAGGGTCCATCCAGAGAGAGTGACGGTTGACTGCACGGTCGTCCGTTCTTTTGCCTGTACGAATGCAGTCGACTGTCCACCTACGGTCGACCGCAACTTGCCTGCAACAGCTTGCTACTTCTTCGACTCTTATTCTCATCTGACTTCTCCAACCCCATTGACTCTTATTCTCATCTGACTTCTCCAACCCCATTATCGTGTATTGGATCCACAAACCTCTCATCTGACTTCTCCAACCCCATTATCGTGTATTGGATCTACAAATCCCAACAAAACGAACGAAAGAAGAAAGAAAAAGCTCATGCTTAGGCTTCCATATCATGGTTTTGATTCATAAGAAACTCCTGTCAGAATTCAGAAGGATGACAGCTATGTTTGCTCCCTCCCATCTTTAGATGGCAATGTATTGAATGACAATGTAACTTTCCTGTGTTACATATTCATATTTCAGAACTTGCAATCAGCCTTCTGCCTGGAAAGTGACATATGATTCACATCAATGCATGCCAATAAGATCCTATTGTTATACAATTCATCTGATTCAGACTTAACCCTGGTCCTAACTTGGGGACCTCCGGCCCCTATTACATTTCCCCGGCCCCCTCACAAGTCTCACTCAGTCCCTACAAAATTAGGACACGAACACATCCCATGCAATAGCACTATTTATGGCTCTTCCCAAATCCTCATACCCATATACTACTCTACATAAAACATACAAGCATTCAAAACACCCCCACATATGGAATGACAATTTAACAGAGTAATTAATTTTAAACCAAGTCCTGATCAATCTCACAATTACACTGACTATTACTACTACCAGTACTACATCTGATCCAAAACAAAAAAAAACTGACTACTAAATTTTACAAACATGCATATATATATATATATATATATATATATATATATATATATATATATATATATATATATATATATATATATATATATATATATATTATAGTGTAATTATATCTGTTATATCGGACCAAATCTCCTCGAAAACCTTAACAATGAGATCATGATACTCGACAGAATTCAGAGCTAGGAAGCATGCAAGGAGCTCTTCAAGATCCTTCGGTTTGCGCAGTTGGTGCTCTCTGATCATCTCCATCATCGAGTCCCTGAAATCTTTCCTAGGGTCCAACGAATTCTTGACCACTGCAAAGCTCCCCGAAAGCCCGTTTCTCCGACTTCCGCGCTGAACCACCCTGACTTTCCTGCTCCCCACCCTAGGCGAAGTTGCCCTAACACGAAGCCGGTGAGTTCCCTGAACTTGCTTTTTGGCTTCCTCCTTTCCTGCAGGCTTCTTGATTTCATGCTTAGAAGGAAGTTTTGTCAGAATTGGAGGGAGCTCGAAAACAATGTCATCGTTGGAGGACTCAGCAGATTCAGAGACTGAATTCCTCCTACACGAGGAAATAAGCCTGGGACTAGTGGGCTTTTCGGGCAGTTTTCGCGAAGATTTTCCCGGTGGGTCTAGGGGGAAGAGTGTGTCAGAGGCTTTGGGGTGGAGTGGGGAGTTGGAAGGGAAGTAGTAGGAGGCTCTGCTTGGTATCAGAGTCTCTGCAGTCTGCTTCTCATTCTGGTAACAAGTTGGTCCTGGGTTCAAAGGTTGGCTTGTTTTCGGGGTTGAGTGGTGCTGATTCCTAGTGTTGGGCTTGTTCATGTCTTTCAGCTTGTAGAACCAAGCATTAGGCATGATGTCAGATAACCTAAACCTATTGTTGCCCATCTCAATTTACAAGAAGAAGAAGAAGAAGAAGAAGGAGGAGGAGGGGGAGGAGGGTGTAAGAAAAAATGTGAGAGGGTGAGAAGAATGAGAGTTAGGGGAGCTAAATTGAAGGGAGAGAGAAGTGGGGCCCATAGAAGGAGGGAGATAGGATGAAAGTGAAAACTACAGAAGGCTGTACAAACAGAATATATGGGTGGGTGGTTCATTGGAATTTTTCCCAAACTGACCCACTTTTTGAAAGTTTTTTTCAAACTGACCCACGTTATTTTTAAAATTTCCAAACTGACCCACTTGCTTTCTTAGCGAGTATAGTTAAAATTCACTTGCTATTTAAGAAAGCGAGAGTTGGTTTTGAGTTTTTTTGTTTCTTTCTTAGCTAAGACTCGATGTCTTAAAAAGCGAGTTTGTTTTAACTAAACTCGTTTTTTGAGACAGCGAGTGTCGATTAAAGTTTTTTAACTTTCTCAACCCAGACTCCTGTCTCAAACAACGAGTTTATTTTAACTAAACTCGCTGTATACAACGAGTGTCGATTGAGGATTTCTTAAACTCCATACTCGAATTTTTTTATTTTCTAATTTTGATGGGTTAATGACCCAAAAGCTCGAATTTGGGGGCTAGGGTTTATGGGTTATTGAAGATGGGGAGTTGAGAGAAATAGATAGAGGGAGAGCTCAATGCTCGAAACAGTGAGACTGGGATTTAAGAAATCTCCAATCGACACTCGTTGTCTCTAAAAGCGAGTTTTGTTAAAACAAGCTCGCTTTTTGAGACAGTGAGTCTTGTCCAAAGAAGAAACCAAAAAAATTCAAAATCAACACTTGCTTTTTCAGATAGCGAGTAGATTTTGACAGTTTGGCAAAAACTTTAAAAAGGTGGGTCAGATTGGGAAAAAATTCGGTTCATTGCTTTGTTCTGTTTTTCTTATATTTTTGTTGATATGTTGGATATATAGTTCTTTCGCTGAATTCAATTCATTAAGACTGTTGTAGTTAGTAATTATAATAGTTTTTTTACTAGCTGATAATAAATAATGTAACTGTTTGTTCTAATTGGATGCTACATAGAAATCTAATGCCTCAGTAAATTATTTTGGTGTGTACATTAAAAAATACATGAAACCCTACTCAAATAAGTTTGAAAGAAAGGTTAGTTAATTAATTAATGAGTGGATTGTGTGATGATTAGGGAGCACTTAGGTGCTAATTTTATGCAGACAAAATAGACTATCAAGTATCATTTTTATTGTACTTGTCTTCATTAGGAGCAGGAAAACGGCATCTTCACCAACCATGTGTTTGTTTCCTTTGCATTCTTGGCCAAAACTTGAAGATATTTCAATTGTGAAGCACATTTTGGTTCTGCAAATTGATTTTAAATCATTTAAATGGAAATCCTTTTTTTGACAGAATGAACTGAACATGTCTGATATTACAATGAAATATGATATGTTACTGAGAAAAGAGGAAAAGGGCCAACCATATTTGCCTCCCTAAACTTTGTGTGAGACCTAACAAGAGGGTCACTCACCCTTGTCACTTCTCATAAAGTTTAATGTCTTATGTGAAAAACCAAGATGATGAGGATTCTACTGAGTAATGATCATGATTGTTTGTGCAAGGCATTTAACAGGAATCACTATCAGTCCTATATGACTCCATGTTTGGTGCGGTGTCATCCGTTTTGGACAGATTTCTGATTTTCTCTTTGTTCTTTAGTCTTTTGTATTTTCGTTTGTCTATTTCGGTTCTGTTTGTTTATAAATATATTTTTAGGCTGGAGTCGTTTGGCTCTATCCATTTACTCAAAAAAATTATCAGTGATATCTGTTTGGCATTCTGATTTTGATATTTTATACTTTTGTGTTAGTGAAGTAGTTCATGGTTATTAATGTTTTATTAATGAAGCGGTAACAGGGTTATCTTTTTCTATAAATAAAAAATAAAAAAAACCGTAGTTCATGGTTGGAAAGAGATTAGGACACTAACTGTTTACTAATTAGAAATAGCTAGGCTGATGTAAAATGTTTTGAAGGGAATGAACTAAAACAGAACTATGAAGAGTTGATTGGAGAAATTAATTTGATGATATGGGCCATACTGTAGGAATCAAAGTTTTCATGTTAAGCAAGCTTTAGGTCTAACAACACAACATTTTGATGACACTAATAAATTAAGATTGCACAGCAATTAGCAGACAGTGGTTGTTGAGGCTAATAGAAAATGTCAAGGGTTGTGCTTGAAAGGATAATGTATGTGTGTGTGTGTGTTCATTACAGGAACAGAAAACAAATGTAACAGGAATAAAGAAGTAGTATCTAACTTAGTGTACCTAATTAGCAGCCTTAATTGACTGATTAGTGAATAGTTAAATGTTGAGTCATTTGTATCCATCCATCTTAATCTTCGTGCAATGAATTAACATTTTTTTTTAATTATTAAACTTCATCAACTAAGTAATTTACTCAAGAAATGATCGAGTGAGAACAAACAACCAGATGCTTCTGTCGGGGGTTTCTTAGGTTCTACTCTTAGACTTTTGTTTCGTTAGCTCTGTGTTGAGACACAGACAAACAGAATGGTCGTACTCCACCTTTTTTTTAATAGAACGGCTGAAACGGTCTCTGTATGGAATGGAATGAATCACAGTAATAATTTAGTTGAGCATTACTTCACTTACAACCAAGACAAAGTTCAAAGATAACACAAAAAGAAAAGGTTCAAATATAATTCTTCACATTATAAACAGTAATCTTTAACAAGAACAAAAAAAAACACACACACTCAAAACATACTAAAACATAAGGGACCTAACTTTGTCCCCGTTCTCTCCGAGATAATGTGGATGATGATCCCTTGTGTGAGCTACTACCACTTGGCATTTGGAACCCGATATTCTCCACAGCGCCTATGGTTTTGAAATGCCGCTTACTCAGCTCCTCCACAAGAGTCCGGTGCAGGAGCTGGCTTCTCAAGTCCACAAAAGAACGGTTCCTCATCAAGCGTTGGTTGTCAACTGGCCTTTTACCTCTATAGGACTTTGAAGAGGATTCAGAAGGCACGGCAAAACTGCACTGCCGATTAAGCTTGGGAATGAGAGATATTGCATCAGCTCCTTGGCTCTCTTGGGGGCAGAGCCTATCAGAATTGTCATGTTCGTTGCCTGAACAGTAGTTTATGGATGAGTACTTTCCAGAGTGCATTGAGCTTGACTCGTCATCGTCAGTAAATAGATCGTCTGTTTGATATAAAGATCACAAAGAGTATGTGTTAGTGAGCATCAGTCCATCCATATATAATAAATTTTGTAACTGAATATTTTTTTGAAATAAAAGTGACCCTAGTCACCTGTTTATTAATGAACTGAATATTGTTTAGTAATATTACGAGTATGGTTAATGAATAAGTGTACCTCCCATCCAGTCAGCACCTCGGTAAGTGCCACCGCCCCCGCCGTGCTGGCCAAAGCTCCCGTGATACTGGTTTGTACCAAATAGCGAACCCTGGTACGAGGAATTAGGGGAGGACATGTAACCGCAGAAAGGGTGACTGCTCCCTTGTTCTACTTCTACTTCATCTGCATAGCTGCGCACATGATGATCATCATTCAGATCCTCAACTCCCATAACTCCTCCGTTCCATTCCGGCATGAGCGCAGTAATCTCCTGACCTATCACTTCGGCAATCTCCTCCGGTTCCCGGTCTGTAATCTCCAACTCCTTCACCATCTCATTTGCAACATCAGTTGGAGTGTCACTGAGGATATCGAAGGGGAAGTATATGTTCCTCACTTGACCTGCTCAGTTCAGTTAACTTCTATCAAAATTTTTGAAAATTTTCCCATATGATATACAAAACAGATACATTCATTCATGAATCTATAGAGATGAAGAGAGGGTACGTACCATCTTTGTCAGCAATCTGAACTTTCAAAAAGATGGTGTCATCTTCTTCATTCATCTTCCCGGTTATTGTCATGTCTGTGCGTTTTATAGTTTTTCTCCTATCACAAACATCAGGTACATACTGATTGATGTCTTTAGGCTTAAGGGCCGACTGCGGTAAAGGAATTAGATGATCATCAGCTACTAGGAAAGGGTCACAAAGTAGCTCCTTCGCGGATGATCTCTTGGCAGCTTTTTCCAAGCACCGGCCAATGAAGCGCTGCGCTTCAGGGTCCTGGATTCGATAGAAAGCATCGGGCAGCTTTCCCTGCAGAGAAGATAATGAATTAGTTTCTGCAACGAATAAATTAGTTGAAATTCCAAGGAGTTAAAAGAGTATGAAATTACTTCATTCACTCATTCCTTAGATGACATTCAATGTACATCTTTTTTTTTTTTTTTTAAATAAAAGTGACCAGGTCACCGATCTCATTAATGAAAGATTAACGAAAACACAAAATAGCCCAACTACAACTCATAGAAAGTACTGTGCACATCGGCACCAAATACAAATATTCTATTTCAACATAACACCTAAGATGATTCAATGTACATCTTGACCGACATATTTCAAATAGAATAACAATAAGAAATCAAGTCGTTTGAAATTTGTTTACCATTAATCAAGTGATTTCTACGTACATGTTATTTTCAGTGTCTGATACATTTGATTCATGTTAAAATACTTCTGACTCTGTAACTCAACTTTGATCTTGTTCAATACAAATAACAGAATGCATTAATTCTCAAATGAAAAAAAAAAAAAAAAAAAAGGAGGAGAACATAATGCATTTCGACCAATCATAGTTCTCAATCTTCTGTGATTATTTAGATATGTAAATCAAGATGTAGGATGTGGAAATGTTAACTGTGAGAAATATCTTAAAGGAGCTAAAGATACAGTGAGTACTCATGCTAGCATATATACCGAAGTAACTTTTTTGTAGATTTGAGCCGTGTTGGAGCACTCGCTGTAAGGATACTCGGCAGTGAGCATCTCAAGGAGACACATGCCAAACGAATATATGTCAACAAGTTCATTGTACTCTTCCTCATAGAGTTCCGGTGCCATGAACTCCGGTGTCCCTGGAACAAGTGCAACTTATTTCATGTTAGTACTGAAATCTGTACAACACTAATTCTCGTAAAGGATAATGAAGCAAGAAATTAAAAGTAGAGGGTGGATTGCCTATGACACTGTGAGCAGACTGGGAGCCTCGAAGAACAGCAGCAAGTCCTAAATCACCAATCTTAACCTGGCTAAGATGACCGTTGACAAAGATGTTATCGCACTTAAGGTCTCTGTGTATCACTGGAGGGTCGTGGCTGTGGAGATACACAAGCCCATGGAGGATCTGGCGAGACCAGTTCTTAACGGCTCGTATGTTCACCCGCCGATACTTTTGCCGGTACCTGAATGCCATCTACATATCAATCCATCCTTCTTCTTTTTTCCTCATTTTTTTTTATTTTATTAAAAAGATGACTAAGTTATCGCTTCATTAAAGACTTTTAACGAAACAGAACAAAATCCTCTTTGTTCTCATTAATGAGTTTCAATCACAGAATTTTATAATGTACAATTGTTATGTTAAATGCTATCATATATATATATATTAAGGAAAAGAAAATTAGTGATTTCTTGTGATGAAGGAGGGATACAAAATTTAGTTGCCAAGATTTAAGAAGTTGCAAATTCCGAAAATTTTTCCTGAAATTTGTTTTTATGATCAGAACACAAAGTTATAGCTCTTGGTGCATACTGTCTTAGCGTCCCAGAAGTGAACAACTCGGTGATGAAGTTGAAAGTCCTCTTGCTAACATCGACCCAAGATGCATGAAACCGAATGATGGATTCGTGATTAAGAGTGCTGAGTAAGTGCACTTCCGAGTACATTCGTTGCAGAGCATCAGGAGACCTCAACACATCGCACAACTTTGCCTGGTTCCAGGCCACCTCAGTTCCATTCAGTTCGTCAAACGCCCTGTAACTGTTCAAACCAGCTAAGGAACAGTTCGTGCATCTAGTAACGTAAGAGAAGGAAGTGATCTCTCTTTTTTTTTTTTTTTTCATAACAGGTTGGCCTAGGCCTCCCGAGTTTCATTAAAAAGTTTTTAACAAAAACAGGAAGTGATCTCTTTAACAGGGTTTGAATCGAACATTCCCAATAATAAAAGGATACACTGTCTTCATGGCTCCTGTTCCGAGCACTGCATCATACTGCACAAAAAATTAACCAAGCAAACAATTAACTGTGAGAGTTGGGTCAAGTAGAACTATTAATTTGTTGCAGTAGACAGAAGAAAGCAGTTTATACATTTAGTATGGGGTCTGTCTCGTCTCGGTGGTCTCAGTGATCACAGACGCAATACTAGCTATTTCAATAAAATAATTTAGAATTTTTGTGTCACATCGTTTTTATGAGTTTGCTTCTTAAAGTATAACACATCAAAACAAATGACAGGTATGTCCGGGTTCTGGCGAGGGGTGACGCGAACCCGTGACATCTTTTTGGCTGGGGCAACCTTCTCTATTGGAAAGGGGAATACTATCTATTTCTGGAAAGACAAATGGTGCGGTCCTATTAATCTTAAGAGAAGATTTCCAGATATTTACAAAATGACGATGGATAAAAATGGCTGGGTAGCAAGAAATTGGAGAAACGGAGAATGGAGGCTAAGAATAACGGGAAGGTTGACCATGGAGGCTAGAAGACAAAAGGAGGAACTAATCCTTTTCCGATAGGATTAGAAGCCGACGGAGGAGGAAACTGAAGACAAGGGCTCCTAGGCGGGAGGGAATGGTGGTGGATTCTCTGTCAAATCAACCTACAAATGGTTAGACGATGGGGGTGTGCGGACACATGAGCCGATATGGAGGGTTAATGTTCCACTAAAGGTTAGAATCTTCAACTGGTTGGCCAACAGAAAAGTGATTCTAAATCGGGACAACTTGGCCAAGCGAAAGTGGCAGGGCCCAGGGATCTGTGTTATGTGCCTCCTGGATTGCGAGACGGTGGATCATCTCCTGGTTCAGTGCCGGTACGCTAGGCAAATTTGGGGAGACCTTTTAGTCAGACTGCGCATTGGCGGGCCACCTCCAGAGATGATTTACGACGTCGGGGGGGGGGGGGGGGGGGGGGGGGACACCAATATACGTAAAGACCATATAGTGCTATGGGAAATTGGGGTAGCAGCCATTTGCTGGGGAATTTGGTTAGAAAGGAACAATAGAATCTTCAGACCAACGCACAAACACATCATGCATCAACTATTTTTATTCATTATTATCGCTAATATCAAATTCTGGTCTCAAACGGCAGGTGCGGAAGCAACAAAGAAGGTTAAAGAATTGTATACAGATATCAGTACATCTACCTATGAAGCAGAGTCTGAGGAGGAAGGGGGGACACCAGTTGGGGAGTGATCCGCAGATGGGGTGGAGGAGTTTACACTTTTTTGGGAAGTTCCGGTTTAAGAAATCTTCGTTTCATCTGTAATTATATCATTTTTTGGGAGGGGACTTCTCTGTAAGGGATGGGTGCAATTTTTTTTTGTTGGGGAATGAGTTTCATGGCTCCTTGTCGGGACGCATGAATATCATCTCTCCTGTTTGGTTGTTATGTTTAGTTAAAATCTTGTTAATGAAGTGCGGGAGACTAGTGTCCACCGTTTTCAATATAAAAAAAACACATCAAAACAGAGTATAAGAACTATTAAGTTAACTTATATCAACCGAAGGAGAAAGGACTATTCTGTAGTCGATATTGAAGGTACTTTGTGTGTGCGTGTGTAGAAAAGAAGTTAAAGGGTCATTGAACCTTAATTCCCCTCTGCGGCATGGCTTGAACTGATGACCTCTCTTATTACATTCTCAAACCTTACCACCACATTAAAATTCCTCTCAAAATATCCATGACAGTTTTTTCTAATAATCAACCATAATGTCATTCTTTTTCTAATTTGGCCGAAAATATATATAGGGACTTCCATCTTTCTTTCATCAAATGAGCAAAAGTGATCATCACACTAATCGCAACACATCAACACAAAATGGCACTCAAAATCTGTGTCTTTTGCAAACAAATGCAAGAAATCTCTTCTAATGGAGAGAAGCTCAAATAGGTTTTACACCTTTCCTTCGAAACGAACAACCCTAAAGAATAAAAAATGTATGAACTATATGACACTATGCATGTTACAGTGAATCTAGGGTTGGTAGTCGGGCTCACCGGGTCGGACCCAAACCCGCTAGGTTCACCCAGTGCGGGCGGGCTCGGGTTGGATTGGCTCAATAACCGGACTGGGTTGGAAAATTTAAAAGTCGACCCGGTAGACCCGTGAAACCTTTCGGGTTGAACCTGATTCAGGCCGGGTCGCTGGTTGGGTTAAATATTTATATATATATTAATAATTAATAAATTAGTTATATTTCAAATTTTATATCAAATGGGTGTGAACAACAAAATTAATTGCTCACCAGTCAATTAGCCCACCCCACCCTAGTTATTTATAGCCAACTCCACCTCCTCATTTCTCTCATTTCACCAATGTGGGACTAAATGTATTTGAATTATAAACTTTGAAAACTTTAGTCCCACATTGGTGAGATGAGAGAAGTGAGGATGTGGAGTTGGCTATAAATAGCTAGGGTGAGGATTGTCAAATTGAGTAGTGGGTAGTAATCAATTAATTTTGATGTCCACACCCATTTTAATATTTTTTTAAAATATTTTAGAGTATATATCTATATTCATATATATACATATATTTTGCAGTATATATATACATATATACATATATTTGGCAGCAAAAAATGTAACCCCTAATCTCGTATATACATGTATTTTCGTATTTTCAGTATTTCAATTCTTTAAAATTTTCTTCTCGCTTTTAAATTCATTTTTTTGGTTTTAAATTCAACAATTTTATTTTTAATTGATATTATTCTGATTTAGAAGTTTATTTCTTATTCTTATTTTTATTTATATTTTAGCCAAAATTAAATTTCTGTTAATTGATCTATTTTATTCTCAATTATAATTTTATTCTTGTTATTTTTAATGAAAGCCCAGATTTATTTTATTGATTTCCTTATTGGATTTTAAGCCCATCTTATACTTATTTGGATTATGTAAATTTCTGGTCCTTTCTTTTCTCCTAATTGTATTTGTTTGGAAACCTAACCAAGCCCAAACCCAACCCAGTACTCATATATTTTTTCTATAGGCTCCATCCTATGTGATTTCATTCAATTCCCACATTTCTAATCCACCCGTACACAATCCCTTCTCATTCCTATAACCTACCCCGTTAGACAAATTAAGCACCCCACCAATCAACCCCTTACATTCTCTCAACTCTTCTCATCCCCCCCCCCCCATCTCATAACTACCTCCTTTTTAATAATACATTATTATATTATAATATTTATTTATAAAAACTCCCACTGTTCACATTCCCCCTTACCGTTCTCTCTCACTCCCGTCTCTCTCTCTCTCTTCCCCCTCCTCTGTTATAAAAACCCAACCACCATCCTCGTCGAGCTCCTCCATCCTCGCCGTTGAGCTTCCCTCCTCGACGTCAGCACCGCCGCTCAAGCCTTCCGCTCGACTCAGCCTCCCTCTCCTCCGCCACTACCTTCGACCGTCCACCTCTTGCTCGTCTCTCCCTCTCCTCTGTTTCGAAACCGAAATAAAGTGTCCCCTGTGTGCCGGCCTCCCGCTGTCGCTTCCTACCGTCGCCGCCTCGCCGCCAGCGTTGCGACCTCCAATCGCGCACCGCCGTTGCCAATGGTCACCGTCCCGCCAATCTCTCCTGCACTCTCTCTCTCTCTCCCTCTCGGTTGATTTGAAGAAAAAGGAGAGCAGAGGTTTAGTTGTTGGGTGATTGATTCTACATGCAATACACGTGGATTATTGTGTGTGCTATTTGTGGAAGTTTTGGGTGTTGTGTGGCATTTTGTGAAGTAGGGGAACGAGACCGGTGTTTGGTGTTTGGTTGATAAAGGATCCCGATCTGGTTTATTTGTGTTGGTGTTTGGTGGTTGTGTGAAGGGAGATCCTGTTTGGTGTTTTGGGTTGTGTAATTGCTATTGTGGAGAAGTGGTGTTGTTGTTGTGAAGTAGACCCAATCTGGTCTTGCTGTTTTGCTATAGTTACTGACAGGTGTCTTGCACGTGCATCGTTGTCCAGAATTCTGATTCCGTTATTCTCGTATTTAGTATCAGCGTCGTCTCTCAGGTAAGTATCCTCTTATACAATCCGTTTGTTCTCGTACAAGCTTTCTTTGCAAAATACCGCAAGTACATATATTCTTTGACTCTAATTCGTATCCTTCGGTGGAATTAAAATCTGTTGATATACATAATCCGTCGATCCCGTATTCGCACATGATCGCAAATACTTTATTACCACATGCATTACATGAACACGATTGATACACACATATGTACTCTAGGATTATACATATTTATGTGCAGAAATGTTTTGTCCGTGATAATAGTCTAAATAAGATATCTTGTTACTGTTGATTAAAATTAATAAAAATAACAAGCCGGGGTATAAGGGGAAAGACCATAGTAGTGGACAATATAGAAGAGCGTACTCGGAAGGGAGCCTGTTTTCCCCATGATTACAAGTTTACATGTTTCACACTACAAGTTTACACTATATATGTTTCACGTTACAAGTTTGCACGTATCTCGAACAAGATACAATTGACATGTTTTTCCGAGTACGTGACCTATAGAATCCACCACTAGGCCTAAACGTAACTGATTGTATGTGGCAACCATGTAGTAAAAGGATGGATGCATGAAGTACTATCTAGATAGAATTCATAAAAGACATAAGATTAACACGTGCACTTGTATACTCCAATTTCATGCTACATGTTCCTGTTGACTTGTTTACTTGATTACTTGTTTACATGCCACTTGTTTCATGCTGTCTTGTTCATGATCCTGTTTACATGTTATATTTCTCCTATTATACATTCTTGATTCCTTGCTCTTTTTACTGCTTCTTGTTTTGTTTTTTACTTGTCTCGTTAGCTTGTACCACTTGCAGCCCGAGACTTGCATTAACAAACGTCTTCTTATTTCTTTTCTGTATTAATGTACTTACAGGTCCGAATGGAGAGTTACCAGAAGGTGTTGCTGATCAAGTGTTTTAGTCTTGTTTATTTTCTTGTTGCTTTAGTTCATGTTTTATTTTATGCTACACTTTATTGTATTCCGGGCTTGTTTGACCCGTAACTATTTTGTATTTTCCAGCTATTGGTTATGTTATGAACTATGTCATGTATTTTTGTTATTCTATTGTGATTTTACATACTTACGTGGTTTGTTTTGTTATATTGTTGTTGAGTTACCTGTATAGCTTATGAATGGTGCATTCGCATCATTCACTGGGCCTCAGTCACGTGCTCGTATTTTCCCATTTTGAAAAGTGGGGTGTGATAAAAAAAATCAAAAAAATATCCAAACGGGTTGAAACCACAAACCTGGCGTCACAGGTCAGGTTCGGGTCAGGTCGCATTGAGTTCCGGGTTGCACGGGCCAAGTTGAGCAGGTTTGGTTTGAGTTTTTGCTGACCCGATTCGACCCAGTAAGGATATCGGGTTTAACCTGAACTCGAACCCGGGCCTGGTCAACGCGGCTTGGGTCTAAGCGGGCAGGGATGTCATCCCTAAGGGGGTGTTTGGTTGCACGTAAAACTTTTCTAAAGTTGTAAGATTACTGTAGAGAAAAGAAATCTGTGGATTTGAGTACTAAAAAAGTGGTTTGGTTGGATGTAATTGTATTGTACTGTAAGATATAGAGGAGAAAGAAATAAATTTAATGTAGAGAGTTATGTGAAGTTATTTAATTGGATAGAGTAAAAAGTAGGAGAGAGGAAGTGTAACTCCTGTTTCCTGTATTTCCATTCCTTATACTCTATCCATCAATTTGATATATGTATTTTTGTTTCAGTTCTAATAAAATCATTCATTTGTTTCGACTCAATTTTGTGTCAATACCTATTGCAATTTCATTGTTCTTGTCTGCTCTGATTTGTCATTCTTCATGAAGAATTGACTGTTCCACCTCATCTATTTCTTCTTTCCTAATTAGAGTGAATTTTGACTCAATCTCCTTTTGATTCCTATTCAAACCCGCTATCCAATAACCCAAAACCCAATACCTTACTACATAAAACCTAACCTAATTAACTCTACCTAATCCACTGTGTAAACTAATCTCTACAGCCGCCTACCATTAACCCCCCCTCCCTCCCTCCCCCCCCCCCCCCCCCCCCCCGTCTCCTTCTTCCTCTGCTCTCATCGAAACCCAGACCCATTACTAGCATCCTCTCCTCCTTATCTTCTTCGTCCCTAGCCTCCGACCTCAGCCTCAACACCCACCCTCACCATCGTCTTCCTCACCTCACTCCGCTGCCGAACCCATTGTCTTCGCCATCTCCCCTTCGAACCCATTACCCCCTCGCCTCGTCCCCTCCCCGTCATCATCCCGTACCTTCTCATCCCTCGTCATTGTCGCCCATTGCAGAACCCCGAACTCCCACCGTCGCAGCAATCATCGCTCCTTTGTTCCCTCCACAAAAACAGAGCTCCAAGCAAGCCGCCATCTCCCCCATCCTCGACCGTCGTCGACTGTCGCCTGAGACTTCCCCACTCAGTAGACGACCTCCTTCGCACAGTCGTCGCCGTCAGTCACCATGTCGAAGTCTCCCGCGCGTTCTCTCTCTGTCGCTAGTAAGAAGAAGAAGAAGAGTTGGGCTGTTTGAATCTCAGCCATCAGATCGTATCAAGATCCAAGCCAGATCTTGATCATCATTATCTGATCGGAACTCAACCCTCCATCATCAGATCTGATCAAGATCCGATCTGAGCTGTCCGTTGGTCTGATCTTGATCACCATCAAGATCCGTGTCGGGATCCGTTCCCATTATTCCTCCGTCGGATTCATCGTTTACACCCCAAGGCAAAAAGTATCTTCTTGTACATTTTATTTTCTAGTACAAGCTTTTCCTTAAAAATACTACAATTAGATTGCAAATGTGACTCCTCTTTATTTATCGTTGATGATCTCATGTTTCGCCTTATCTATCACATGATCTAAGAGTTACAACTCTTTGTTGATACACTTGTTCACAACTAGTATAATTTTGATACATTTCATGCAAAAAGTGTCTTATTTGGTTTATGTCCTGTCTTGGCTTACTGTTTCAACCCCGATAACACCAGAATATGAACTTGAGTCCTGAATATGAACCTTAGCCCCGTATGTCTAGTTTACCACTCTTTCTACGGAATTGAATTCCGGCTTACGGTTTAGGGGATATTGCAGTTTTATTGCTGCTAAGTCGGTAATCGCAGATTCATAAAAACTGCTGCACCACTTTGGTTTACAATTATTTTAACTATGCTACCAGTAAGTAAATAACTTGAAATTTTGCATGCTGATACTGGACACCCTAGAGAACATTCCCTAATTTTCTTAGAATTAATTAATGAAGTTTCAAACCTGTTTCATATGTATAAACTTAGTTTTACAAATTCTGGCTGAACACAAATCCTGTATAGGTTGTTGTTTTGGCACCTGTATCTATAACTTTTATGTGCCTTAATTATATGCATTGAAACCGGCAGGAGTCTAGTTTCTAGGCCTTCTGACGGATCCACATTTGCTATCTTGTAGCAACAGGGAATCGCAGTTTTGGTGCAGCAACATCATGCTGTCCAGAACTGCAATTCTCGTAGTTCTTGATAATCTTAATTTGTGTTGACCCTCGAATATGCTTTATAATTATCTTAAACTTGTTCCATATTCTTGATCATGTTTACTTGACCTGTTTTGCATACTTTCATGCTTGTTTGATGATAATAATAAGTAATAAGCTGGGGTTAAAGGGAAAAACCATAGTAGTAGACAATATAGGTAAGTATACTCGGAAGGAGGCCCATGTTTCCCACTTGATACATGCTTCATGAACTATTTATATTGTTATTTTATTCCTGAACTAGTATATTATTATTCGATTTATGGACTTGTTATTACTCGATTCATGAACTAGTATATATTTGATTCATGACTTGTCTTGTTATGACTTGACACATGAACTAGTTATATGATTACTCGATTCATAAACATGGCTTGCTTGATACTTGATCCCTGAGTACACCGCCCTATAAAATTCACCACTAGACCTAAGCATAACTGATTATATGTAGCAACCATGTAGTAAAAGTATGGATGCATGAAGTGCTACCTAGATAGAATTAAACATTAGACTTAAGATTAACTAGTCACTTGTACACACTGGATACCCTACTTGGGACTTGTTACTTGAGACTTGTTACTTGTTATTGACACTTGTACGTGATACTTGTTACATGATGCTTGATACCATTACATGTTCACTTGCCACTTGTTCTACTACTAGTATTTGTTACCCAATTTTGTCACTTGAGTTGTCTTTCTTGTTAGCTAGTTTCTTGAATCCCACTACTTGTTGCATCCCTATTATATTATGTTATACATTTTTTATTCCAAATCTTGTTTCATACCCTTTCTTGTACAACTTGTGGCCCTAACTTGCACTAAAGGCGTTTGTCTTGTTTTCTCTATTTTTCCTTTTTTTATATTTATATATATAGACTTTGGAGATGAATTGCCTGCTGGAATTGGTGAGCAGACGCTCTAGGCTTCGCTTGGAGAAAAGACTTGCTTTAATTTTTTATTTTTTTTTTGAGTTATTTGTTTCTTTTGCTACTTGAATCTTGTAACGGGCTTATAGTCCCGAGTTTTATCTTTTGATTCAGATTTGAAAACTATTTGAGATACTATTATTTTGTTTCAATTGTTTCTGCTTATTAATAAATTATTTATGCATGCGTGGTTGTGTATATCTTGTTATATTTCTTGTTATGATGCTGAGTCGATCCTACAACTTATGAATGATGAAAATCATTCGCTGGGCTTCGTCACGCGCTCGTATTCCGTATTTTTTGGAAGCAGGACGTGACATGAAGTAATATTATATTGCTATAGTAGAGCTACAGGCTCTTCCACATGCTTTTCGCTAGATTTCTTTTTTCGCTACAGTAGCACTGTAGCGCTACATTGCCGAACTTAAATCCAACTGAAATCCAAGCCAAACAAACTGATTTTGGAGTTCTTTTCGGTGGATTTGAGTTCCTGAATTTCTTTTTGGGACAATCAAACACCTCCTATGGGGTGGTTTGTTTGTCTATAAATGAGCTGCAAAAAATTATTTCTTAAGGGGAACACTATAGCAGTGCTTTGGTTGGATACAGTTGATTTTTTTTTTGTATTTATTTTATTCATATATTTCCCACGCGCTCTCTCTCTCTCTCCACTATTATGATTTCCTCTATCTTCTAATAGAGTCACAAAACTCTATTCAAACCCACTCAATCCCCAACCACTGGCCGATGTGTAGCATTGGTATCAGGTCGGGTCGGTTCCTTCACTACCCGGTCCCCTACGGGTCCAAAAATTGGATCCAGACCCGGACTCGTGAGGACCAGGTCCTATTAAAATATTCCTACCCATTCGGGTAGGAGTGGGAGTGTGAGCGGTGAGCGGAGCCGGCGAGTGGAGGATTTAGAATAGAGGAGAGAAGAAAAAGGCATGTGTTTTGAGTTTGGAAGAGGAAGATTTAGAATTGAATAGGAAGGAGATGAGGGATGAGGATGGAATATTTATTTTTATATTGATTTTTGGATTTTTTTTAACGGGTCCGGGTCCGGATCCTGGTCGGGTCTCTTTTGAGCGAACCCGGACCCTGACCCGAAAGTGCAGTGGGTCCCATTTTAGGACCCGAACCCTGACTCGGATAGGCCGGGTCAGTTCCGGTCCAATGCCGGGTCCGGGTCGAATCCGGATGCCGGGTATTTATACCAATGCTACCGATGTGAGACTATAAAATCCCCACATTGGTTTTTTGTTGAGGGTTTTTTGCGAGTTTTTTGCGGTTTTTTTTAATAACTGAGTTTCAGTTTTATACGTGAGGTTTTTTCCAGTTTTTTTGGTTTTGGGGGTTTTTTTTTGGTTTTTTTTGTTTTGGTTTTTTGGGTTTGTTTTATTAAGATTTAATTTAGATTAGATTAAGATTAAGATGAACATTTAATCAAGTCCTAATTAATTTCCCTAAGTAATTAGATTAAGCCCTAATTAATTAAATTTGATCAGATTAGGCATTAGATTAAGATTAGGATTAAGATTAAGATTAGATGTTATTAAAATGGACTAAAGTTTTGGATTAATTAATTACGATTAGATTAGATTAATTAAGGGTTTTTAATTAAGATTAGATTAATCCCTAATTGAGATTAAATACATGTAAAACAAAAGGTTAATAAATATTTTAAATTACGGTCGCTACAGTATTACTATAACTCAACTAAAGCCAATTTTTAATGAAAAACTATTCCAGCTATAGTAAATCTACATGCAACCAAAGATATTTCAAGAAATCAAATCCAAGAATTTACTTTCGCTATAGTGTTTCTTCCTCGCTACAGTAAATCTACATTTAACCAAAGCATTCCTAAGTAAATCAACCGTATTCCCTAAGAGCATCTGTAGTCGTTTGAGGGAAAAATATGCATATTAAAATAGTAATCGAAGTTTTGCTGCAGTCGTCAAAAGCTATTTTTTTGCTTTTTAGACTAAAATAATAAGCGACGGCACATCATGTGCCGTCGGAGCGAATTTTTTTTTTTTAATTTAATTGGAGCGACGGCACTTCGAGTGTCGTCGGAGTAATAGTAAACAAAAAAAAAATTAAAGCGGAAGGGAGGGACGGCGCTCAAAGTGCCGTCCGACATAGATGGAAAAAATTTGCCCTCAAAGTGCAAATAAAAAATTTAAAAAAATATATAAAAAATTACAAAAACATTTCAGAAATTATGAAAAAAATTACAAAAACATTTCAGAATTTACAAAAAAATTATAAAAAATTACAAAACATTTTAGAAATTGCAAAAACAAATACAAAATTGTAAAAAATGCCGGACGGCACATGAAGTGCCGTCCGACATAGATGGAAAAATTTGCCCTCAAAGTGCGAATAAAAAATTACAAAAAAATATAAAAAATTACTAAAACATTTCAGAAATTACGAAAAAATTATAAAAATTTACAAAAACATTTCAGAATTTACAAAAGAAATACAAAATTGCAAAAAAAATATAAATTTGCAAAAAAGTCCGAACGGCACATGAAGTGCCGTCCAACAAAAGGAGGCCAAGGGACGGCACTTGAAGTGCCATTCGATGTTTTTTGCTATTTTGGGGGGTTTTTTAATTGAAAAAAATATTTTTTTTTCCAAGGGACGGCACTTGAAGGGCCATATCAAGTGCCGTCGGACGATAAAAAAATTAATTTTTTTTGTTGGACGGCACTTCGAGTGCCGTCTCTCATATATGAATAAATCTCAAATCTTCTCTCATTTATGGCAATCGACTTTAGCGAAATATATATAATATGCATATTTGGCCAACGACTGCAGCGCCGTTTTGAGCCAAATATGCATATTATGTATATTTGACAAACGACTACAGATACTCTAAAGCTACTTTTGTGTGCATGCATTGACCTATAATCCTTGAGTAATAAGGCCAACATATCTAATATCTATGAACCTCTTTAGTCACAAATTAGAATGTGAAAAGTTTGGAAAAAGTTACATATCAATCAATAATGTGGAAAGTTTATTCTAGAAATCTACTAGAGTTAGTGGCAAACTGCATCCCCATCATATCCATCACAACTAAGGGCTAAGCATGTGATCTCCACCTTAAATTGATGTAGACCCACATAGTGCAGGTCCCCACCCTACATATAGAGGTTGAGATGGAATATGTGTCTGCCATTTGATGGGCCCAATGTTTACTGTGGCATTTCATTTAGTAGGGTCTTATTCTCTCAATCACTTTCTATCAGTGTTGTAAAAGAATCGGACCTGGACCATCTCCAACCGGAACCAGACCCTAAGCTGGTCCGAGTTTACACAAAATAGAAAGAATTAGCCTAACTCGATCGGCTGGCTTGGTGGTGAAGTGTTTAAATCATGGTTCAAGTCAAATTGGCCGGATTCTTTTAAAAACCAAGACTGCATTTGGTTTGTTGTTTTGAAAACTGTTTTTTAAACTTAGGTTTGTAAAAAAAGATTATAAATGAATCTTTTGAGATTTTAAACAACAAGGGTCTGTTTGGATAACTATTTTGAAAAATGAGAAGAAAAGGAGAGATGAAGAAAATGAGGGAAAAAATTTATAAAACTGTTTTTTGGAGTTTTCTAAAAACGGATTTTAAAATGAGAAGTTTTAAAAAAAAAAAAATTAGAAACGATTTTTCGAAAACGCCTATACAAACTCGATTTTTAGATTATAAAATTTAAAAAACTAAAAACAGGTATGAACCTCATGATTAAAATACCCTACCTACCGTTCATCGTGTCATTTTTGAAATATAAATATACATAATTAACACGTACTTGAGTATTTAACAAAAATAAATCTTCTTAGATAAAGTCCGAGGTTCAACACAAGTTGAACCCGGTTGGAGTCGATGATTGGTTTGGTTTTTACAACATCTCTACTACTATAATGGGAGAAGACCTTTTGTCCATAATCCAACCCGTGCAGCGCACGTGCAGGTAAATTTTTTTTTCCCCTTTTCATTCCCCCAATTTTTTCCCACGTGCATAGCACGTGTATAATACTAGTCTATACAACCTCAAATTTGCTTTTAGTGGAACTGATGCTTTCCTTTTAATTGTCTTCTAATAATCTTTCAAGAATCTTCTCAATTAGCAAGAAGCAAAGAGAGGACAAAACAAAGGCCACTAATTTCCCTAGGTATCAACTATACAGATAAAGTTTGTATAGGTCAAACGATTATTAAAATAGAAACTGTTGATCATGCATATGCCTCAAAGAGTGTGACATAGGTTAAATGTATAACTGAGAATTTGGAAGAGTAGGACTATAAATGATATAGAATTCAGTGGACAAATTAATAATCATGTGTTGTCATGAGCTACTTGGATTAAGTATTTCTACTTGATGTTTGCTAATTAATACATGTGGAAATATTTCATTATTTTAATTTAATCTTCAACTCTTGCTCTGTAAATAGGCTTAGAGAAATGATCATATAACTTGGAACAAAATAAACAAATCACAACAGTTTTCGATTTAATTAGGTTTTTTTTTATATGAAAAGATGACCTAGTCATCGCTTCATTAACGGGATTTAATTAGTTAGTACAGAACTCTCTGCCTTCAACTACTCTACAATAATTCACTAATTAATTAACTCCTCAAGCATATAGTTTCAACAAAGCATGAAAATATTTGAACTCACACTTAAAGCAATATTGCTTGTTTAAATTGAATTTATTCATAATAAGAAGTTAAGTCATAGCAACATATCAACGATAAAACTTCAACAATTTTAGCATACACATCTAACAAGGATGGGGGTATTTCTTAAAGGGGCAATCATAAGCATCATAGAATGCATAAGGGCATGCATGCGCAATGCATTCAAGAAAAGAGAATGTCATAATAATTCAACCCTAAAATAAGAAAAAGAAAAAGAAGAACATCATCATATTTTTTTTAATAAAAAAAATACAAATAACACATAAACTATATTTTATTAATGAGAAAATAACGAAACAAATACATGCAACTGAATCTACATGTTGTAGAAGCTATCAAAAACAATCATATAATATGAATGAAGCAACAAAAACAAAAAACAAAACACAAAATTGAAGAACTTACCCGGCCATATCGACCAGTTGGATCAACCTCGACGTACCCATTACTTTCATCCTCCTCCTCCTCCTCCTCCACTCCATCATGATCACCACCACCAACCCTAATTCTTGGTCGAGCCTGCATGGCTCTGATTCTACAAACTAACCCTATACAACAGTAACCCTAAGGAGTCGCGAAAATATAGAATAGAGAATAGAAAGAAGTATAGGAAGAGGAAGAAGAGAAGGAATGCTAAATCCGTGGCTCTCCTTCGTGGTTTTCGTAGGAGAAATTAACACAAAAGAGAAGCCAAAACAACCTAGAGTAGTCGATTCTAAGCATAATCCAAGCCATATGATCTCTATGATGAGCACACCTTCAGCACGTGAGGAGAAGCCCGAGCACCTAACAAACATTGACGTTACACAACTGACTAGTGCTCAATATTGAGTTGAAATGAAAGGAGCTGAAAATAATTTTATGTGGGATATCCACTAAGAGACAGGGAGATATTATTCGGAAGGAGAGGGGTATTATGGGAATTATACCAGGAGGGAAATACTAGTAGCTAGGGATGAGGGTGTTGTGGGTCGAACAACTTCTGAACTTGAAGAATCTGTGGTTTCTCTTTGTTGTAAACATTTGTGGACTACTATGATCCTTGGAACGAAAGGGTGGTAGTAACTTGTAGTAGCTATAAAAAAAAAATTAGGGTATCTTGTTTTCTCTACTTCTTTTTTGCTTGCTCTTCTTGGTTTTTGAGAGACGTTTGGGAATTGAGGAGGATGAGAAGGAATTTTAAGAGAGGTAGAGGCGCGGCAAGAGTTGGAGAGAGAGACGCAACTATGAGAGGGAGAGAGAGAGAGAGAGAGAGGTGGGCCCATGCTTTGTTGAGAGAGTTTGGAGGTATTATTGCCCGGGGGGGGGGGTGGTTTTATAGCATAAAAACCCTTGAACTATCCGTGATTTGCGACATGGACCGTGAGATTAATAAAAATGAACTCCAATAGGTGGGAAAAGAGAGAGTATGTGGAGGAGTGTGGCACCTAAGATAATGAAGAGAATAGTAGTGAAATTGATAATGAATGAAGCATTACTTATGTTTAAAATAGGGGATTCACAAAATTTCTTAATTTGAGGGTACTTAATTGCAAATTATTCAGAGAGGGTTAAGATACCCACCCAAATTAAGGAGGGAAGGGAGGGGGTCAAATGCAACATTATTGAGTGGTGAATGGCGTAAAAACCCTTGTTCTATAGGTGATTTATGGCAAACCGTCTGGATCGAGAGATTTTGCAAAAGTTGCTTGTCGATGTATAACTGGAAGTCAAATAACGAGCATTTGCGTGTCGTCGGAACTCGGGAGGGATGATGTTTCTTGTCCACCTGGCTCAAGTTAACTGGCCAGTACAAGATGCTTCTATGTCTCGAGCGACGAAAATGTACATCCAGATAACTGATAATTAATGAAACACGAACTTCGTCGGTCAAAATGTATGTTTAATATATGGGATTTTGAAGAAAAAAACATCTTAATGTAGGAGGTAATTAATTACAAAATTATAGGCGGTTTAATGTTATTTACTCTAATTGAAGAAAGGGAGGGAAGGAGTGGTGGAATAGCAGGAAAAAAAAAGCGTAATGTCACCTACTACCAAATCTACTACTTTTCTCTTCACTATTTTAGGTGGTACACTATTAGTGGAGGTTATTGTAGAGTATGTGGTAAAAACTTCTAATAGTAGTATGCCACCTAAGATAGTATAGAGAAAAGTAGTAGATTTGATAGTAAGTGTAGTATGTATGAATCACCCTTAGGGGAGGTGAATAGGGTGATCGTACGAAATAAAAAAAATTTAAAAAATAAAGTAAAATAAATCAAAGTAATGCAAGAGAGGCAAGAAAAGTAAACTCAGATGACGCAGCAATATAACGTAGTTCGACCCCCAGGTCTACGTCCACACCACCTACTTATAGCAATTTTTCGCTACAAGCGTTCCACTATACTCAAAAATCCTTAGTATAGTGATTCTCGGATTCAGGCCGAGAGACCTATTACACCCACAGAACTTCTAATCCAAGTCCCGTCAATCTCACCGAAGTGGAAAAGAAAAAAAAATAAAACTCAAGATCGTTTGAGATCTTGACTGAAAAATACCACCAATTCAATACTCACACTCGGATTGATTACCAAGAGATTAGTTCAAAATAATTTTCTCAAAAGGAATAGGTAAAGAAGACATAGTGGATTCGTTCTATTTAATAGAAGAGGAAGTGTATCGATCAAAAGAGGCAACGATACATTCCAAAAAAAATATACAGCCAAGTTGCGGTCGAACGGTCAAAATGTGCGGTCGACCGTTCAGCTCTCTGGCGAAGCTAGAGAGATGAAAGGTCGACCGATGTCTTTACCAATAGAAGTTGCGGTCGACTGCTACGGTCGACTGATATTAGGTACGGTCGACCGGTTCGTGGCTGTATAAATCGAATCCACTTTGTTTTCTTACCATAAACTAATCGCTCTTCAATCAATCAATTACAATAAATATCTCACAAAAATATTGCTAAAAATCCAGTCTTGATAGATTGCTTGGATGCCAATTAATAGAGGGCTCTTTCATCTTTTGCTTGTATATGCAATCTCCCTTTACTACTTTCCTTGTTTGTATAGTTGTGAATCTCTCTTGGATCCCTTTTTGATGTTAATTAATCTTGAAAATCTGACATACTAAATTCAAACTTATTAGTACAAGTGAGCACATTTTGTACACACCAAACCAAGTGTCAACAATCTCCCCCTTTTGGTGTGAACAAAACATGCAAGAATATTTGAAAATTAAAACAAGGTATGTAAATACTCCCCCTAATTTTAGTGCATCCTGTAAAACAGATTTTCATAAATAGAGAGTAAATACTCCCCCTGAATACAACGCCACCTGTAATACAGAACTTAAAGAACAAATATATAGGAGGGAAGAGAGATGAGAGTATTAATTCATAAAATCGTTTGAAAACATTCTAAAAACATTCTCCCCCTTTTTGGAACACACCTGTCACGCCCCGCTTCCCAAAACATGGAAATACGGGCGCGAGACTTAGGCCCAGCGAATGGTGCGAACACACCATCCATAAGCTGTACAAGTAAACTCAACAACAATATAACAGAATAAACCACGCAGGCATATAAATCACAATTTGATAATGAAAATTCATGACATAGTCCATAAATAACCAGCAACTGGGAGATACAAATTATTACGGGTCAAACAATCCCGGATTACAATAAAGAGTTTTATGAAATAAACACAAATTTAAGATAACATAAAAATAAATAACTAGAACACTTGGTCGGCGACACCTTCTGGTAACTCTCCATTTGGGCCTGCAAGTATATTATAATAACAGAAAAGAAAAGAAAAAACAAGGAGACTCGTTAATACAAGTTACGGGCCGCAAGGAGAGTACAAGCTAAGGGAACAGATGTAAAACAAAACAACAGAAAAACAGGGAAGAACAAGGAATCGATAGTTACGAAATAGGAACAAAATGCAACATATAAACATGATATGAACATGGCGTTACGAAACAAGTGACATATAAAACAAATAATCAGGTATCGAATCAACATGAACATATAACATATGGTTGGATCATGAAAATGCACGTGTTATTCTTATGTCTAATGTCTGATTCTATCTAGGTAGCACTTCATGCACCCCATATTTTTATTACATGGTTGCTACAGTCAATACAATGTCGTTTAGATTTAGTGGTGGGTTTTATAGGTCACGTACTCGGAAAAAACATGTACATTCAATATTGTATCAAGATACGTGCAAACTTGTAACGTGAAACATGTAGAGTGTAAACTTGTAACGTGAAACATGTAAACTTGTCATTTGCAATCTTGCAACTTGTAATTGCAACTTGCGTCGGGAAACCACGAGCTCCCGTCCGAGTACGCTCTTCTATATTGCCCACTACTTAAATCTTTTCCTTATACCCCGGCTTGTTACTTTTATTTAAATTGTTAACACAAACATAATGCAATGAGGCGAAGTCAAGATATGGACATGGAATATCTAGGAATTGTGCATGAAATATGTTCTTAAGTCATGAGATGTAAAACATATAATTCTAATGTCATATTTGGGTCTAATTTAGTAATACGTATATGGGTCAAAATTTATTATTACATATATGGGTCTATAATATTTTAGGGTCATCTAAGATAACATTGCAACTATAAGTGACTAATTACATGCATAAAACTAAATCAGAAATTAAAGGATAATATAAGCACTTAAATTATTAACAAGGGTAAAATAGTCATTGACATCAATATGTATAATCTCTAATATTACATATATTTGTATTTATTTTTGTGTTCGTGTCATGCGTAGGATAGCAAGGTATTCACGATCTCATGTGAATACAGGATCGACGAATTAGGAATGAAAACGGGTATCAATTCGACTTATGAATGCGAATTGGAGACAAAAAAATAACATACTTGCGGTATTTTTACGAAGGCTTGTACTAGAACAATAAAAGTGTACAAGAGATACTTGCCTTGATGATGGCGAATCCGAACACGAACCAATACGGGATGAGAATCCCAAGATGCGAAGCACGGGCACGGACACGAACACACGCAAACACGTGCGGTACACGTGCAAGACAGCACACTGGATCGGCTACAACAGCATACACCAAAACAGGATCTAGACTGCCCAGAACACCAAACGACAAACCCCTCCAATAGAATTTCGCCTTCTTCCTAAGGCAAGAGAGAGAGAACGATCGGGAAATCCTTCGACGGCAGGTCTGGGCAGCGACGCTCGCAGAGAGGCGAGGTGGCTGACGGCGGCGGCTTGGCGGTGGCTGCGGCGATGTCGACGGCGCAGCGGATGGCGATCAACGGCGCAGCGGATGAGGAGCTCTGTTTTCGACAAAAACAGAGGAGGCGGCGTCTGGATTGAGCGGAAGGCCTCGGGGGACGGCACTGGGCTGAGCGAGAGGGCGACGGGACAGGCGGCGCTGGCGACGGTGGTCAAGGAGTGACGGGGGAACTCGGGGTAGCGCTGGTGGTACTCCGAGGGGTTGAGTTCAGCAATGGCGAGGTGCGGGGTTGAATGAAGATGGGTTTTCGGAGTTGGGTTCGGTGGGTTTTAGGGCGAAGACGATGATGGTGAGATGGGTCGGAGGAGTGGGGACAATGATCGAAGAGGGTGAGGGAACGGTGGCCGAGATGGAGTAGGTTCGGAGGGGGAGTCGTTGGAGATGGACTTCGATAATGGCGTGAGCGGGAGCGAGGAAGAAGAAAGAGTTGTTGGGTTTGTTTTGTTTTTGTTTGGTTTGGTTTGTTTTAAACAGAGAACGAAGAGAGAGAGAGATATTAGAATATAGTAAAAAGAAATGAGAGAGATTTTTGGGGAGTTGGTTACGGGGAGAGAGAATAGGGGAGATTTGAATATAATAACGATATAAAATAAGGAAGAGAGTGATTGTAGGGGAGGGAGTTACGGGGATTCAATAGTGGAGGAGATATTTCAGGGAGAGGAGGTTAGGGGAGAAATTTAGGGATTAAATGTAGGATCTGGTCAACAATAGAATGTGGGTTTGGGTTAACGAATCAAGACCCAATAGGAGGTGGGCCTGGTCCTTGGGCTCAAAACAATTATTTAAATATAGAATTGGGCTCAAAATAAATAATTAGACCATTGGGTTTAATTTAAACAATTGGCTTAGGCTCATATAAAATAATTTAAATTACTGGGCTTATAATAGAATTTGGGTTCAAAAATATTTCACATAATAAGATAGTTGAATAATCAATTATTGGCTTCACAAAAATAGTTTGAATAACATATTAAATTAAAAGAGAATATTTTAATTTAAAATACGGTAAAATACTTGAAAATACAATTTAACGAAAACAGGGGTTACAATCCTACCCACCTTATAACAAAATTTCGTCCTCGAAATTTACTTAGGCGGTATATAGGACAAGGCAAAGCAAACTCTTATGGGGAATAACAAATCAGGGGATTCAAAGAAATGTTAAGAGGGTGGCAATACCAGAATAAGACAATCATAAATAAGAATGGGGTGACCTAGGATGATGTCCACTGGAGATTCAATGAATGAAAACAATGCAAATGTGTGGAAGAAAAGCAAGCAGTGCAAAAAAGGGAAAGCAATAAGGAAAATTCAGGGACCTGTTGGTTATGGGCCCACCACGCTTCCACTGCGCTACTCTGATAGCGATATTCCAAGCTGTAGACGTGTCGTTGTAGACCACATGGCGCCAATCAACGAACTGAGCAGGAAGAAAAGAATAAGGCATCGGAATCAAAATAATATGGGTACAAAAAGGAAGAATCTATACCTAATAAGAAATCAATAAGTACGAATGAATGGAGGGGACGAAACAATTGAGAAATGGAAGAACTGAATGTGAAGGGTTCAAAGAGGAATCAAATCAGAGGAGTATCCAGCTTATGTTGGTTATTCATTAGCCATGTGATCAATGTGGTGTACATGTCGTTGAGTTAACTTGATTGAGTCAAATCTGTCTAATGCATTAGTCAACTAACACATTAGCCCAAACCTGAGCTCTGATACCACTTAAAAACCCTGTCACGCCCCGCTTCCCAAAACATGAAAATACGGGCGCGAGACTTAGGCCCAGCGAATGGTGCGAACACACCATCCATAAGCTGTACAAGTAAACTCAACAACAATATAACAGAATAAACCACGCAGGCATATAAATCACAATTTGATAATGAAAATTCATGATATAGTCCATAAATAACCAGCAACTGGGAGATACAAATTATTACGGGTCAAACAAGCCCGGATTACAATAAAGAGTTTTATGAAATAAACACAAATTTAAGATAACATAAAAATAAATAACTAGAACACTTGGTCGGCGACACCTTCTGGTAACTCTCCATTTGGGCCTGCAAGTATATTATAATAACAGAAAAGAAAAGGAAAAACAAGGAGACCCGTTAATACAAGTTACGGGCCGCAAGGGGAGTACAAGCTAAGGGAACAGATGTAAAATAAAACAACAGAAAAACAGGGAAGAACAAGGAATCGATAGTTACGAAATAGGAACAAAATGCAACATATAAACATGATATGAACATGGCGTTACGAAACAAGTGACATATAAAACAAATAATCAGGTATCGAATCAACATGAACATATAATATATGGTTGGATCATGAAAATGCACGTGTTATTCTTATGTCTAATGTCTGATTCTATCTAGGTAGCACTTCATGCACCCCATATTTTTATTACATGGTTGCTATAGTCAATACAATGTCGTTTAGATTTAGTGGTGGGTTTTATAGGTCACGTACTCGGGAAAAACATGTACATTCAATATTGTATCAAGATACGTGCAAACTTGTAACGTGAAACATGTAGAGTGTAAACTTGTAACGTGAAACATGTAAACTTGTCATTTACAATCTTGCAACTTGTAATTGCAACTTGCGTCGGGAAACCACGAGCTCCCGTCCGAGTACGCTCTTCTATATTGCCCACTACTTAAATCTTTTCCTTATACCCCGGCTTGTTACTTTTATTTAAATTGTTAACACAAACATAATGCAATGAGGCGAAGTCAAGATATGGACATGGAATATCTAGGAATTGTGCATGAAATATGTTCTTAAGTCATGAGATGTAAAACATATAATTCTAATGTCATATTTGGGTCTAATTTAGTAATACGTATATGGGTCAAAATTTATTATTACATATATGGGTCTATAATATTTTAGGGTCATCTAAGATAACATTGCAACTATAAGTGACTAATTACATGCATAAAACTAAATCAGAAATTAAAGGATAATATAAGCACTTAAATTATTAACAAGGGTAAAATAGTCATTGACATCAATATGTATAATCTCTAATATTACATATATTTGTATTTATTTTTGTGTTCGTGTCATGCGTAGGATAGCAAGGTATTCACGATCTCATGTGAATACAGGATCGACAAATTAGGAATGAAAACGGGTATCAATTCGACTTATGAATGCGAATTGGAGACAAAAAAATAACATACTTGCGGTATTTTTACGAAGGCTTGTACTAGAACAATAAAAGTGTACAAGAGATACTTGCCTTGATGATGGCGAATCCGAACACGAACCAATACGGGATGAGAATCCCGAGATGCGAAGCACGGGCACGGACACGAACACACGCAAACACGTGCGGTACACGTGCAAGACAGCACACTGGATCGGCTACAACAGCATACACCAAAACAGGATCTAGACTGCCCAGAACACCAAACGACAAACCCCTCCAATAGAATTTCGCCTTCTTCCTAAGGCAAGAGAGAGAGAACGATCGGGAAATCCTTCGACGGCAGGTCTGGGCAGCGACGCTCGCAGAGAGGCGAGGTGGCTGACGGCGGCGGCTTGGCGGTGGCTGCGGCGATGTCGACGGCGCAGCGGATGGCGATCAACGGCACAGCGGATGAGGAGCTCTGTTTTCGACAAAAACAGAGGAGGCGGCGTCTGGATTGAGCGGAAGGCCTCGGGGGACGGCACTGGGCTGAGCGAGAGGGCGACGGGACAGGCGGCGCTGGCGACGGTGGTCAAGGAGTGACGGGGGAACTCGGGGTAGCGCTGGTGGTACTCCGAGGGGTTGAGTTCAGCAATGGCGAGGTGCGGGGTTGAATGAAGATGGGTTTTCGGAGTTGGGTTCGGTGGGTTTTAGGGCGAAGACGATGATGGTGAGATGGGTCGGAGGAGTGGGGACAATGATCGAAGAGGGTGAGGGAACGGTGGCCGAGATGGAGTAGGTTCGGAGGGGGAGTCGTTGGAGATGGACTTCGATAATGGCGTGAGCGGGAGCGAGGAAGAAGAAAGAGTTGTTGGGTTTGTTTTGTTTTTGTTTGGTTTGGTTTGTTTTAAACAGAGAACGAAGAGAGAGTGAGATATTAGAATATAGTAAAAAGAAATGAGAGAGATTTTTGGGGAGTTGGTTACGGGGAGAGAGAATAGGGGAGATTTGAATATAATAACGATATAAAATAAGGAAGAGAGTGATTGTAGGGGAGGGAGTTACGGGGATTCAATAGTGGAGGAGATATTTCAGGGAGAGGAGGTTAGGGGAGAAATTTAGGGATTAAATGTAGGATCTGGTCAACAATAGAATGTGGGTTTGGGTTAACGGATCAAGACCCAATAGGAGGTGGGCCTGGTCCTTCGGCTCAAAACAATTATTTAAATATAGAATTGGGCTCAAAATAAATAATTAGACCATTGGGTTTAATTTAAATAATTGGCTTAGGCTCATATAAAATAATTTAAATTACTGGGCTTATAATAGAATTTGGGTTCAAAAATATTTCACATAATAAGATAGTTGAATAATCAATTATTGGCTTCACAAAAATAGTTTGAATAACATATTAAATTAAAAGAGAATATTTTAATTTAAAATACGGTAAAATACTTGAAAATACAATTTAACGAAAACAGGGGTTACAACACCAAGAGGGGATAGATATACGAGACATAAGTAAAATAATTCTTGGAAAGTTCGTGAAAGCAATCATCAGTTTAAAACAATAAAAATGAACATTCTGAGATTTTACAATGAATACAAATTTAGAAAAACATGGAAGAGAATCTTCTAACATGATACCGTTGATAACGAGACTCTTTGATATACAGTGAGAGCTCTACATAATATCATAGATTTGAGATTCTCCCCAATACACATGAAAGCCACAAATAAATCAAGAAATTTAGAGAGGATTCATTGATTTTATCGAGTTTTGAAAAAAAGGACCAGGGAGAGAGAGCCGGTCGACCTTGCGGTCAACCGCAAAAAGAGATTTTGAAAAGAATCGTCCAGAGCTCATACCGGTCGACCGCACGGTCGACCGCAAACTGCTATTTGTAAAAAAATGGTCCAGAGAGCATGCCAGTCGACCGCACGGTCGACCACAATAAGCAAAATTAGAGAATCGAAAAATAATAAAAAACCGAGACTAAGCGGGTTGACCGCACAGTCGACCGACGCAAACAAAAAGTTTTTAGGCAGAAAAATCAATAACATTTAATGCTCCTCTCAAGAAGTTAAAAAAACATTTTTCATGTAAGGGTTTAGTGAAAATATCAGCAGGTTGTGAATTAGTTGAGACATACTCAAGAATAATATTGCCCTTTTAAAAAAAATTCTAGCAAATGTCTATATGATATTAAGGTGACTATGTAACTTATATCAAATAGTCGAGAGAAATGAGTTAATTTGCTTACCAGACAAAGAATTAAATTAAAATCATTTTACCTTAAAAGAAATATGTTCCTCCCTTTTCTTTTCTTGATAGTGATGCAAAAATGTTGTTTTCATCCGTCATAAACTTTAGGCATCCACTATCAAGGTGCTACCGATCTTTAGGTGAAGTGCATTGATATACCTACATTAAGATTAGTAGGTTTCCAAGTAGG
The DNA here is from genome assembly GCA_017893485.1 of Hemerocallis citrina. Taxonomy (NCBI): domain Eukaryota; kingdom Viridiplantae; phylum Streptophyta; class Magnoliopsida; order Asparagales; family Asphodelaceae; genus Hemerocallis; species Hemerocallis citrina. The sequence continues at coordinate 463,763,141 of CM030358.1, read as the reverse complement.
TACTGTTCCTGTACTTGTATTTTTCTTTATCCAAACGAAGTTAGTATTCCTTTTTAAAGCAAAATTATAAGAAATATGTCCTAATCTACAGCAGTAGTGACATGTGATACGATTATGCCTTGGGTCATGCACACTTGCATAGTTTTGAGTTGATTTGTAATTATATTGGTGACTATGCATGTGTATATGACAGGATGATTTAGATTTTTGATGATGTATTGGCTCTTCATAACAAAGCCCTCGATTATCATGATAAGATCTTGAATTCTTTGTAATAAGGTAACTAGGCCCTTCATATTTTTTAACAATTTTCTCGAGCTCAATTACCCTTTTACAGAGTCTTTTCCTAGTCATCTCATCGTCTTTTGTGTTCCAACGAAGAGTGTCTAGGGTAGCATCAAGAATCCTATTTTTTTCGAGAGCCTCATTACATCCTTCCACTAGTTCATCAAATTTTCTTTTACATTCTTTTAAATCATCAGTGAGCTTAGCAATTCAAACAGACTTCTCATGAATTTCTCTCAAGTGTTCATCATGTATTGCTAAGGATTCTTAAATTTGTTATTTTAAGAGTTCATTTTCCTCGAGCAATACATCATGATCCTTTCTAAATGACTCGAATTTTTCAATGATCAAGGAATTTTTATTTTTCAGTTTTTTATTTTTAGCGATGCAAGAGTCATGAGATTCATTTGGAATTTGTTTATATTGTCTTAGTTCAAGACTCAATTTCTTAGCATAATTTTTTAATCCATTATACATCTACTAACTCATCATAAGTGGGTTCTTCGATTACCTCTTCTTGAGATGGTGATTGCACCTTACCATTCCCAAGAGCCATGAAGCCGACACTGTAGTGATATTGCTCATCCTCACTTGAATCTGAGTCCAGCCACATTGTATTCAACGCTTTCTTTCTCAATCCTGAATTGGAGTGATGATAATCTTTGTTCCTACCTTTCGATAGGAGACAGTTTGGGCGTATATGCCCTGGCTTGTTGCATTTGTAGCATACATCATTTTTGTCTTTGTCTCTTTCTCCTCGTGACCTGCTGTACTTTTTGCGTTTGAGATACTTACAGAATTGTTTAATTAGCCATGTGAAATTTTCGTCTGATTCTTCGTGGTCTGACTCTGATTTTGATGGACATGATTTATCTGCCTTTAGTGCAATAATTTTCTCCTCAGTCTTTGGTTCGATCCCGATATTTTGCCTGTATCTTTTTGTCTCCTCCATTTCCATCTCGTACATCTTTAGCTTTCCTTGAAATGTATAGTAGTCAAATCCTTTCTCTTCTAGGGTTTCCCTTATTACCGCGGCCATTGCCGCGGCCTTAACGTCCCACTCTGGCATGAGACAGCTTATGAGCTTTCCGACCTTTCGGTCATCATCAAGCCCCTTATCCAAGCTCTCAAGTTCATAGGCAATGATATCAAACCGGTCGAGCATTTGATCCACATTCTCCCCTGGCAACATGCGAAACACATCAAACTTATAATAACACAAATTCACTTTAGCTTTTACATCGGAAGTGGTTCCTTCATGCCGCTTCAGCATGTTGTTCCAGATCTCGTAAGCTGTTTTGCAGTTACGCCCACATCGCATTAGCTCCTCATTGTTCAACCCTACATAAAGGGTCGTCATGGTTTTGGAATTCGCCGTCTTGAGGGATAACTCCGCCTTTGTGAATTTCGTCTTTCCATCGCTAACTGGAATTTCTGTTTTGTTGATACATACATTCCATACATCTTCTCCGAGCATCTGTAAAAAATGAGACATATGAACTTTCCAGACGTCAAAGCATTTTCCATCAAAAAATGGTGACCGTGTAAGACTTGTCCCATTGGAGACGAAAGGCTCCGATGAGTACAAGTTTTGGGGAGAAGAAATTTTGGTCATTGGACCTTTTACTTAAGCTTTTAAGCATTTTATAAGCACCTCGCTCTGATACCACTATGAATCACTCTTAGGGGGGGTGAATAAGGTGATCTTGTGGAATAAAAAAATTAAAATAATAATGTAAAATAAATTAAGGTAATGCAAGAGAGGCAAGAAAAGCAAACTCAGATGACGCAGCGATATAACGTGGTTCGACCCCCAGGTCTACGTCTACACCACCTACTTGTAGCAATTCTCCGCTACAAGTGTTCCACTATACTCAAAAATCCTTAATACGGTGATTCTCGAATTCAGCCGAGAGACCTATTACACCCACAGGACTTCTAATCCAAGTCTCGTCAATCTCACCGAAGTGGAAAAGAAAAGAAAAATAAAACTCAAGATCGTTTGAGATCTTGACTGAAGAGTACCACCAATTCAACACTCACACTCGGATTGATTATAAAGACATTAGTTCAAAATAATTTTCTCAGAAGGAATAGGTAAAGAAGACATAGTGGATTCGTTCTATTTAATAGAAAAGGAAGTTTATCGATCAAAAGAGGTAACGATACATTCCAAAAAAGATATACAGCCAAGTTGTGGTTGACCGGTCAAAATGTGCGGTCGACCGTTCAGCTCTCTGGCGAAGCTAGAAGATGAAAGGTCAACGACTGTCTTTGCCAATAGAAGTTGCGATCGACAGCTACAGTCGACCGACATTAGATACGGTCGACCGGTTCGTAGTTGTATAAATCGAATCCACTTTGTTTTCTTACCATAAACTAATCGCTCTTCAATCAATCAATTACAATAAATATCTCACGAAAATATTGCTAAAAATTCAGTCTTGATAGATTGCTTGGATGCCAATTAATAAAGAGCTCTTTCCTCTTTTGCTTGTATATGCAATCTTCCTTTATTACTTTCCTTATTTGTATAGTTGTGAATCTCTCTTGGATCCCTTTTTGATGTTAATTAATCTTAAAAATTTGACACACTAAATTCAAACTTATTAATATAAGTGAGCACGTTTTGTGTACACCAAACCAAGTGTCAACAGTATTACCCAAAAGAAAACCTCATTTTGTAGGTGATTTTCTGCCAACCATGTGAACTAGGAATTTTTTCCCAAAATGACCCTTTTTTTGAAAGTTTTTCCCCAACTGCCCTGCTTTTTTTTATTCCCTAAACGCCCCACTCGCTTTTTGAAAAAGCGAGTGTGGTATAATCCCCCACGCTCTTTCAAAAAGCGAGTCTTACGTTTCAGAAAATTTGAAATGTAAGACTTGTTTTTTGCAAAAACCGTGGAGGATTATACCACACTCACTTTTTCAAAAAGCGAGTCTTGGACTTTTTGCCCAGACACACTCGCTTTTTGAAAAAGCAAGGGAAATTATCCCATACTCGCTTTTTCAAAAAGCGAGTGTCGTTTGGGACTTAAACCCCCCACACCCCAAACAGATCTCACTATCTCTCTTTTCTTTCTCCTTCTTCGCTCGCGAAACCCTAACCCATCGTCGAAATTCTTCGATTTAAGCCTTAACCCATCAAATTAGTTGTCGAATCACTCCTAAATTCTTCATTATCTCATCCCCGTCCAATTGCCCACTTCGTTTTTGTTGGTTCTTTCAAATTTTGTGGTGATTTACGTTGCTTTCTTCAAATTGGGGGTTGAACGATTTGGGGGTGATTGTCGTGATTCGATTCTTGTGCAAAGATTGTGGTATATTTCTCAAACTCTATATTTTTAAATGTTGTACATATATTTAGAATTATTTAGTTAGAAATTGGTTGATATTATTGGAGGTACAATTTGCATATTGTTGATATTGTGTATAATTCGGTGTAAAATTTTGGGGTAATTAGGGTGTAAATTTTGGATAGTGTTGGTGGAGGTGGAGGTGTTTTTTTAGTTTTAAAAAGTGGATAATTGTAGAATTTGTGGGTCAAATTAGGATATAGTTATTAATAATTGTATGTTCATATGTGTTCTATATTTCTTGGTTATATATTTTGGTAATGTTAATAACGTCTGCTTTTAGTTGTAGGATACTCTTTTTTTAGAAAAATGACACGGACGAGGGGAAATATGGAGGTGGGATCTAGTAGTAGACCCAATCGTAGCGATGGACCACGTACATCTTTCGGCCCACCTCCTCGCGGTGGACGTGGTGGTCGTCGTGGTGGTACCACACATACTAATGTAAGCTTATAATTTTCTACATTCAATTTGTTTCATTATCATACAATTAAATGTTATATTTCTTTGCTGATGTAAATATTGTTGTTTTACAGGTTCCAAGTAACCCAAATGTGGCTAGTACTTCTTTCCCGGCCCCTTCTTCATCTACTATTCTCCTTGGAGGTCCAGGTCCCCTCGACCCCACTCTTCTTACTCTTCAGTCGCACCATCATTCTAGAGATGTGTGAAAAGGCGATTCGAAGGAGTGTACATTTCGTGGGGGTCATCCACTCCCTATGCACCCACGGATTCACCAGATCTTAAGGGATTGCGGACTCTACGGTATTGCACTGATGAGCTCCATCAAGTGCGATCGGCCACTGCTTACAGCACTCCTCGAGAGATGGCACCCTGAGACACACAGCTTCCACCTTATAGTTGGGGAGATGATTGTTTCGTTGCAGGACGTTTCAGTACTCACCGGCCTTCCGGTGGATGGGCAGGCGGTGACAGGATCAATGGACTTCGACCCTGCATATTTAGTAGAACAATATCTTGGTGTCGAAGTGGAGACTGGAGCAGTTAATGGGAAACAGATTCGGTTGAAGTGGTTGAAGGAAAAATTCAAGAACCGATTGAGAGATGATTCGACTGAAGAGGAGGCCCATTGCTACTGCAGGGCATACATTCTGACTCTTTTTGGATGTGTGTTGTTCCCTAATTCCAGCGGACACTCTGTCCCCTTGATGTACCTCCCGCTTATTGCAGATCTAGGACGAGTCAGCCAGTACAGTTGGGTAGTGCTGCATTGGCATCCCTCTACAGGAGTTTGTGCCTGTGTAGCCTCGGGTCCGCGCAGATGAATGGACCGATGATATTGCTTCAAGTATGGAGTTGGGAGCGTATCCACGTGGGACGTCCTGTAGTTAAGAAACAATCACCCAACTGGATCTATCTCCCCGAGGACCAGCACATGCTACCTTTTCTTGGTGTGTACTGGTCCGGTAACCTTACTTGGACTGCCAACCCCAACAGGTGCCTGACCTACTTCCGTGATGAGTTGGATAGGTTGGCAGATAATTGCGTAGTGTGGATGCCCTACACGGAGGCGCGTCTAGCTCGACTACCGCCCATTTCCCTATATAGGCGTGATCTTTGGCTAACAAAAGCACCTCTGGTCAACTTTAGCACGGTTGAGTTCTATTATGTGCACAGAGTGCTTCGATAGTTTGGTCTACAGCAGGCGATTCCGGTAGTCGATCCATTTAATGCGGACATGCATAAAATTACTGGAATGGGTCGTCAAACAGGACATAATTGGGCCTCTAGCTTCTCGACATATGTGGAGAGATGGAATCTACACAGGTTCGAGGAAATCATTCAGAACATTCCTCCATTTGATCTAACCATGCACAAGAACTATATGGGCTGGTATGGGAGGATGACAAGGTGATACATCTCTCCGACAGGGCAGACTCCAGCAGGCGTGGTGGTACCGATACGTCGACCGGCAGCAGAACCAGTAGATATACATTCAATGCATTTGTCTATGTTTCAACCGGCTATTCGTACGATTGTAAGTTTTGTAGTACTGTTAAATTTATCAAAGTTAGTATAATATTTTGATTTACAAGTATACATGTACTGCAACTACAAAGTCCAACTTATTATGTTTTGTAGATGGCCCAGACTTGGAGCATGGGCAAGAAATGTGCAGCTGTGTTGAGTAGCAACGTAGCCAATGCGGTTAAGGACTTCGCATGCGAGATGCTGATGTCCTGTCGAGCACAAGCTGATGCTGTGGGAGAGGGGGCAACCTTGGATGCTATCCTAAAAACTTCCGCTCATCGGACCAGTGCACGTGCTCCTCGTGTGAAGAAAGTTTCCCGTAAACCACCACGCTGGCATAGAAATGAGGAAGAACAAGTGGATGAAATTGAAGAGGCTGAAATGCAAGTAGAGGGGGCAGAACAACAAGATGAAGAGGAGCCGATAATAATGTCCGGCGTGACACAAAAAACTCCATCACCGCGAGGTAAGAGGCAACGTCGACCTCCCACATTGTTCACCCCGGACCCGTGAAGCGACTTCATATTTTGATGATGTGATTTTTTGGTTGTATTTTGATAATGTGATTTATTGTGTACCTCAATCCTGTAATCATGTTTTGAAAAGTGGAATATATGAAGTTCATAATTTGATATGGGGTGTGTGAGTGTGGTGTTTTAATTTTAAGGAAGATGTTGTGTGAATTTGATTTTTGGTGATATGCTGATGTTGAAATATGGAAGATGTTGAGATGTGGAAGATGAAATGTGGAATGTGGTTGAAATGTGGGTTTTGTTGAGATGTTGTGCGATGTTTTGAAGTTGAAATGTGGAAGTTGAAATGGGTGTTGATGTGAAATATAAGTTGAAGTTGATGCTCGAGAAGTGTGTAGTGATTTTGTCCCACCAAGAGATCAAATCTTGGTTTCTTCTGCATACAGAACCAACACCGCGCTTTTTCAAAAAGCGAGTGTTGTATTTTGCATTTTCAAAAAGTGAGTGTTGTATTTTTGAAAAAGTTCTGTATAAGACTCGCTTTTTGGAAAAGCGAGTCTTGTCTAGGGTAATGTAATCTTTATATCATATTACAATACTCATAACGCAACAATCACACTATGACATCAACAATTGATACAAACAAATTTTCAAAATAAAACTCTAAATCTCTTTCTTCATAATTTAGTACAATTACAAAGTCCAAATTAAAAAGTACAAGCATACAATAGTTAATTGTTTTGAGTTCCACTATTAGTGCATCGTCGCTTATTGTGTCCTTGCAAACCACATTTTGAACATTTCATCCCCGTACCACGACTTGACCTATCTCTCACATTCATGTCATTGCGGATTCTGGTAGATCTAGGCCTGTCCTTCCGTTTACGTTGAAAACTATCATCCGGTACGAGTTTTGGTCCATCAATAATAGGCCAATATGCTGGATCTAGAATAGGATTAAACACGGGAGTGTATGTTTGTGCTAATGAAGTTACAAGGTAAAATTTATCAACCAGATGCTTGTGTTCGATTGCACGATATGCACAAGCTGCCAGTACATGAGAACATGGACTATAGTATAGATGAAATTTCATACATGTGCATATTTTCGTTCCCATATTCACAGTGTGCAAGTTCCCACCCTTCCTTTCTCCACTTACCATGCGTATACCCGTTCTCACGAAAAAACCTCCCGGTTGATGATGGAACATTGTAACCTCGTGTCCGTTTGCTCTCTCACGGTGACTATCGAGCAGTTCATGTACTCTTCGAGCAAAAAATCGTCCCTTCAGATAAAAGTTTACTGGCTTCCTGTCGACGATTAGTAAAATAAGATTTCAGACATAAGAAGATCGTCTCAACTATCGCAGTTACTGGCAAACTACGGACGCCTTTCAAGACTGAATTGAAGACTTCTGACAGGTTCGTAGTCATTATGCCGTATCTTCGACCTTCATCTGCATAAAGTGCCCATTTCTCAACCGGCTTCTCTTTCAACCAATTAGCCGCCTCGACATTAACGGTTTCAAGTTCAGCAAGTTTGGCCATGAACTTTTTGGGTTGGCTTTGACACGCTATAATTTTGGCCTTTTCCCACAATGCCTTGCTACCAAAAATTTACTAAAGAAATTTGTAGCAAAATGATGCATACAATAATGGTGATAAGCATTAGGTTCGTTCCAAGCTCCATTTTGTAAATCCATAGCAGACATTATACCAGCATGACGATCAGAGATAACACACAACTCAGTGTGATCGGTGACATAATATCGGATGCAACTCATGAACCATGTCCACGTATTTATACTCTCTCCATCAACCAATGCAAATGCAAAAGGAAATAAGCAATCATTGGCATATGGGCAAACAGCAATTAGCAAGCAACCCTTGTACTTACCGTACAAGTGAGTTCCGTCAATACTGATAACTGGTCTGCAAGACTTGAAACCTTCAATCGAAGGACCAAATGTCCAAAATACTCCCTTGAATGTTTCCTCGCTAGGACTTGACTCATATTTATCCCAGTGAACAACGGTGCCTGTATTTGCTGCTTGAATTGCTGTGAGTAGAAAAGGCAACTTCGTGTATGCTTCTTCGAAGGTACCATACAATCTCTCAATCGCCTTTTGTTTTGCTAGCCAAGCTTTCTTATACGAAATCTGATAATTATATTGTAATTTCACAATCTCAATAATTGACCTCGGTGTTAAATCGGTATCCTTCTTTACCACATCAACAATCAGATTACAAACAAGATTGCAATCAATTTTACGGTGATCTTGATTCAACGTGGGATTCGTACAAATGTGAGGCCCAACTATCTTCTTCACCACAAAATTCGTCCCGCCTTTTGGAACCATTGCTCGTAATCTCCAAGGGCAGCCAACATCACTTACTCCTGGGGGACCTTGCACGATCTCCTTAATGGTACGTTTTCTAGGTGCCATTTTGCATTTAACAATGTACAGTGACGCTGTAGATTTCAAAGTTACGAATTCACGATGTTTTTTGATAGAAAACAACTTCACAGCTTGTTGAATGGACTCCTTACTTACAAACTCTTGTCCAACGTACAATTCGTCTACATTGGATGAACCGAACGACTCTTGTGCAACTGGGTGTACGCTAGTACCTTGAGCCATCTCCTCGGTAACATGACCGTCAACATTGGCGTAGCTATAAGTAGCTCTGACTTCATTAGAACTGTTGTTCGTAGGATTTACATTTGCTACATTATCATCTTCGTCTCCGTCATCATTTTCAACACTATCATCATCTTCATCGTCTGTTTCTTCCTCTTCTTCATCATCGTCTAATAAGCTGTTGTTATAGACTGCATTTTGAAAGAGTTCAAATACACTGTCATTTGGAACATAGTCCGTAACCGGACTAGGTTGGCGTAGTAGCTCAACATATGTAGAATCCGGGTTTGTTGTATTTCTGAAGGTGTTCTCTTGTGAGGACACTGGATTTGGTTGTAAAGATTGAGCGGGGTTAGACTTCAGCTGCTGTGTAGGCACCACTCTTACGAAGCTTGAACTAGGAATATCATGGGGCTGAGCATTCAAAATTTGAATTTGCTGAATATATAACTCTAATGCAGACCAAGAACAATTGGGCTCAAATGTCTTAGCAATCATTGACTTCATAGCATTATCAGTAGATACGGGCACTGTCATAAAATACTGACCATCTCCTCTTCCTGCTGCGTATCGAGCTAAAATTTTCACATTCCATTGATTCCTATCCCAATTAGTAACTTCATATATTTTCTCAACTACTTCTTCAAATATAATGGTACGAGGTACCCAAACTATTTCCGGATCCAACACACTATAACAACAACCAATCTTTGGATCACGAATTATTTCACCACCAAAGTATAACCAAATAGGAATCTCCAAATCCATACTTACGTTAATTTATACCAATAAGCGAGTTATTATCTACCCATAAACAAAACCTAATGAAATTAACAAAATAATAGGGCAATAAACATCATACCTTCACAAGATTATTTGGGTCAAATAGTTGAAGTTGCTTTCCTCTTCAAGTATACCCAAATTCCAAAATTTTAACCTCTATCGAAAGATGGGTTTAAGGTTTTCAAAGCAAGTTTTTGGGTTAATCCACAAATTTTGGTGGTACTTTGACGAATTTGAGATAAGAGATGGGTTAGGGTTTCGGAGTTAGAAGAGGAGGAGGAAGAAGAAGAAAGAAAGTGAGATCTGTTTGGGGTGGGGGGGTTTAAGTCCCAAACGACACTAGCTTTTTCAAAAAGCGACTGTGGGATAATTTTTTCCGCTTTTTCAAAAAGCAAGTGTGTCTGGGCAAAAAGGCCAAGACCCGCTTTTTGAAAAAGCGAGTGTGGTATAATCCTCTACGGTTTTTCAAAAAGCGAGTCTTACGTTTCAAATTTTCTGAAACATAAGATTCGCTTTTTGAAAAAGCGTGGGGAATTATACCACACTCGCTTTTGGGGCGTTTAGGAAATTAAAAAAAAAAGCAGGACAGTTTGGAAAAAACTTTCAAAAAAAAGAGTTATTTTGGGGAAAAAATTCGTGAACTAGGAGATTTTGCAAAAGTTGCTTGTGGTATGACATGAAAGTTACGTGACAAGCATGTAATTTTTGTGGGACTCGGCAGTGACACTGACATTATTGCACCTCCACTTGGCTCAAGTTGACTGGCAAGCAAAAGATGCTTTTATATCTGGGACAATGAAATTGTGCTTCAATCACATAGAAACTTTGTCATCTAAAATGTCTAAAATGACTTTTACATTATCTCTACTAATGCAGTGGGAGAAGGCCTTAGTGTAATTTGTCCATATTCCAGTCCGTACAATGCACATTTAATTAAACTCTACAATATAAATCAATGAAATACGTACAGTACACGTTTAAATTTATTACCCTCTTCCTATCTCTCAAAAAAACCAAAAACCCTACTTTCTTCATCTCCCTCTCTCTCTGCACCTGCCCCGTGGGAGAAGGATCATGAACAGTAAATGTCAGTCTATTATTTTACGTGTTCTGCACGTGCTTCTCCCATTATAATATAGATAAATATAATATAAAAAAAATATTGTTCAGACGTGCATTGCACGTGTATTTACTAGTTAATTTAATTTAAGAGTTAATCTCATATTACTCGGGAGTTTTCTGCTACTTGATCCTAATAGCGCGTTTGGGAACCCAAAAAACTAGGGAAAGGAATGGAATACTGCGGATAAGTCCATCTTATCCTATTCCACCGCCTGTTTGTTTGAAAAAGGAAACAACTAAATTTTATTTCCTTGGGAAAGATCTCAACCGATTTCTATTCCAGCTCCACCCCCGGAAAGCTGGGTAAAGGAATGGGGAATCAAGATATCAACTGATTTTTGTTCCTATCTATTGGAACAAGTGATTAAACAAATTAATCAGTGAAAGTTTTCAATAATAAATCTAGTCATCTCCCCTGACACCTACATGCTCTGCATGTTCATGTCGAAGTCATCAGATTGATTTATATTTACTCGTGTTTGCTCTGTAACCCACAGTGGTATCGAATTTGTCAATCTCCTGTCGATGAAGGCCACCACGATATAGATTATATATATATATATATATATATATATATATATATATATATATATATAATTTTTTGGCTTTTTTTTAAAAAAAATTGGAGAAATTAAACAGCCAGTACAACTGGCTCGATGATATAGATTATACAACAGAAAGACAATTCATCTAATTTGAAACAATTAACGGAATAAATCTATGGACATCGCAAAGTCTACATAAAAGAAGTTGATCTTCTTCCCCAAATTAAACAACAAAATATTATAGCTATTAAAACACACCCAAAAAATTAAGGATAAGAATTATGAGCTTACCATTGTCATTGCTATCAGCCTATCACAATCATCTTCTTCCATGAATATGATAAATCACAGATTATCACAAAAACCATGACATGCAAAATACTATATTGTGTTGTGGACTTGATGTCAACCACCCTGTTATGGACAATGTAAAAGCATATATATTATGTCTACAATTCCTAAACTCCCAATCCTACCCCCTGCACTCTTCTCGACGACCGATCCCAGCTCATCATCCCCCTCAACAACGACGCCAACCTCGACAACAACCCAAAATCCCCGGCCTCCTCTCCCTGCACCCCTGCCCTACACACTAGACAAGTTGAATGCGAATTCAGCCACATGTCAATACACTCCACATGGAACAAGTGCTTGCAACTCTGCAACGCCCTAACCATCTCCTCTTCTTCCACTGCACTCAAACAAATCACGCACTCTGCCACAACTCCACCCTCTATCCCATCCTTCTTTTAAGAAAACATCGATAAGGAGTCAATTGCAGATTGACTGTGCCCAGTAGTCCGGTTTTCGCTTGTAGTTTCATGAGCTGCGATGTGAATTACAGTTATGCTACTGCGACGACTTGTGGTGGTGGGACTACTGCGATGGAGAACGATACGTATGTAGAGGTGGATGACGACGAGTGGAGAGGATGGCGGTGGTGAGGATTCGGGTGGTTTGGTTGTAGTTCGGAGAGTTGTCTTGTATGATTGGGGAACTCGACATGGTTGTATGATTGTATCCTCTGTTTTTTTTTTCTTCTTTTGTTCTGTTTTTTGTTGTTATGAACTGTTTGGTTTTTAGAATAGGGGGGTTTGTATATTGTGGGTTTTGTTGGTTGACTTAGGAAATGTGCATGCAATTTGCCGTCAATTGTTTAGTGTTTGGGGTTCTGCTATCAATCTAAGGTTATATGTGGCTTAATGTTATATGTTGACTCTTAGTTTCTGTTGCACCTGTGTTGATTTGTGCAGTATGGATTAATTGAGCATCTTTTTGCGCTTGTGTTGATCTCTGATGTTTCCATTAGGAATTGAACTTAGCTTGTGCAGGGATTATTAACCCGAAAACCGTTATAATTCTGTTACTACTTTTCCTCGTACGTACAAATTTCCAAAGATTGTTTTTTCCAAAAAAATCAAGAATGCGAAGCTGTAGAGGCTGTAGGTGAGTTTAGAGTAAAAACATATAGGTTCCCTGAAAAAATAGGTTATTTAGAATGCCGTAATCCATAGTATTCCATTGTTTGTCAAACAAGACTAGGGAATGGAAAAAAAAAAACAATTCCATTCCACTAGTTGCCAAACACACACAACTTGTAAAGTTAACTCATCTTTTTTCCTTTTTTTCCATTCCTCTCCATTCATTTTGATTCCATTCCTTTCCATTCCCCAACTTAAATGTTTCCAAACAGAATCTAATTGAATGAGGGAAGGGAAGGGAAGGGAAGCGAAGGGAGTCAAAAGAGTATTGTTATTGTACAAACAGAAGTCATGTAACGAGCAAGCGATGTTTATGTCTTAAGGGTGACGATGTTGCATGCTCCTCCACTTGACACAAGTCAACTATAGCAAGCAGGAGATACATTTATGTCTATGTCTGGAGCGTTGAGATTTTGCATATATGCACCTAACAATTAATAAAGATGAACTTCGTCGCTCAATATGAGTGAAACGGGCAATTTTTAGTAGAATATCTTATTCTAGTTTATCGAAATTACCTTCAAAAATAGGTTTCTCAAGATTGGTTCTATTGAAAGATTGGGAGGGACTAGGGGTGGCAAGTGGGCCGTGGTGGCCCGCACCCTGCATGGAACCGGCTCGCCTAGTCCGCAACTCGACTCGGACCGTCAGAAACCAGGCCCGGCCTCGCCCGTCGGTGGGTTAGTGGTCCAACCCGGGCTGCGATTTGATGGATTTGGCCCAACCCGCCATCGATTTGAAACCAGACCAATCCTTTGTGGGCCGGTCCAAGCTGGCCCGGCAAGTTGGGCCGACCGGGCCACCCATTTTTGTCTTTATTTTTTTTAGAAGGCTAAATTTAAAATTTAAAAAAAAACCCACTGAACTTTGGGTCATTTAAAAAAAAACCGTTCTAAGTTTTTTTATTATAAAAAAACCACACAAAACTATTGTTTAAAAAAACACATACTGACATAGTTAGGGTTAGGGTTAGTTCATGGGGTTTTATTTAAACATCTGATTAGTTAAGTGATTTTTTTTAAAACACAAATGAAAGATGAATGTTGTTTTTTAAAATTTAGCCTAACGGAAACCTAACTCCGTTAAACTGAGTTTTTTTAAACTATAGTTTTGTGCGGTTTAAAAAAAAGCCTTTTTTAAAAATGGCCCAAAGTTCAGTGGGTTTTTTATTTTAAATTTAGCCTTTTTTTAATTCTGAAATAATTTGGGACTTCCTATTTTACCTCCATACCAGTTATATAATGGCTAGTTTTGGGTGGAATTTAGGAAATCCAAAAATTAATAAAATCTATAAATACAAACACAATTCCATTCATTTTTCTTCACATCAATATTTACAATACTATCTATATTCATTCCAAAACTCTCAAGCTATTTCTTTTCTCTTGCAAGTTGTGGAAGTGATCAACTCTCTCAAGCTAGTGCTCTTCTCTTTCTTCTCTTTCAATTGGATTTCTATGAACTCTTTCTTCACTTTCAAGTTTTTTATTTACATACATTAGTCCAATATAATAGCATCATCACCATCATGTAGTAGTGGTCGTAGCCAAAGTAGACGAGATTTCATCACATCATGACCTACTTCTGAAATCCACCAATATTTTACTTTTATCTATCACAATCATATCATATTGAGAGAATAACACAAAAAAATGTATTATGTGTCAAAAAGCTTTCAAGTGGAAAATGGGTGATGGGGTGGGTAAGCGGCATTTGGAGAGGGCACACTTGGAGCGATCAACTAGTGACGAATGAAGATTGAAGACACTTTAAAGAAGACTCAACGAATGGAAATAATGCGGGAATTTAGGCCACGATTTGGTTGATTTATTATTAATTCTTTCAATTTTGTTCAATTCTATATTGTCTTCTAATTTTTTTTAGTGAAAAGATGGAATATCGCTACCATGTTTCATTACTAAGAAGTTAATAAAACATCCTCGAAGGACCGGGGGAGAGTACAGGTAACTACAATGCAGAAAATAAAACATAAACATCCAACAACACCCTGGAGGGTGGGAAAATCCAAAATTTCTATAGATAGAATAAAAGACAAGTACAAAGATAGACGATAACTAACGTAGCGGTCCTCCTAACAACTCTCTGGAAGGTGAGAATCAAGAACCATTGCAGCACTCAATCAAGTGTCGGTCCGAACTTGACCTCCTCATCATTGTACTCTTTACCTAGAAGACTCTGGCAATCCTCCCTCTTGCCCCTGTGGTAGCAGTTGCAGCCTAAAAAGAAATAAGATGCATGATATGAGTTAAATTACCAGCAATACTATAACAAGTTGCACGAAAGTATAATTTATTTCTGTCTAGCCATAAAACCCAGGTAGTAGTCGTGATGGTGATGTACCATGCTTCTTTCATCTTGTGATGTTTATTGGCGAATTTGGGGCCGACCTACATATCCTCATATGTGTTGGGATAATCACATGTACCTAAGACCCGTAGGACCTCAACCAGTGTTGCCTTACTCCGTTGGCAATAAATGAAAGGATGGTTCAACGAATCCGTATGGAAGTTGCAGAATCCACAGTTGGTCGCAATATAGTTGCCTTTTGGCAAGATTCTCTCTGGGGAGGATGGCAATATTAAGAACCAACCAGAGGAAAACCCTAACTTTAAAAGGCGCTTTTGTTTTCCAAAGGATATGTGCCCAACTAGGTTTATATCCCCGGAAATGAATACGATTATATAGAGACCGGAAACTGAAGGAACCATTGTTCTCTCGTCCCCAAGAAATTCGGTCAGGGTCGTGTGCGTATTTCGCCCCATGATGTGCAATTTAATTTTGGAGTTCTACTAGCCTTTGGTGTGATCCTGGACTGAGACGAGTTCTGAATGACGGTTTCCATGATCACCTCCTCCATGTCTTAGCCACGGAGGTGTTAGGGTGGGTCGCCTACTTATACAGGTCTGGAAATCTCTCTCTAAGAGTGGCCACTGCACCATTTATCCTACCAAAATCTGGTTGACTGGCCATTAACAATAAATGATCTAACCGTCGTTTTGAAAGGGCCACTGGTGTGAGTAATCCCTTTCTAGAACCATGAAACCTTGGAACCTACCCGAAAGCCTAAATTTCTCGTTCATTTCTCCCGTTGGTAAGGTTGAATGAACTCTTGCCATCCTTCGACATTAGGGTGGAACACTTTTGCACCACCACTTGACCAGGAGAGTAAGGTTCATGTCTCTCAAATCGATGATACCTAGCCCATCATGCATGTTTTCACCATTTGATCAAGTGGTAACCGCCTTTATTCGTGTTAGAACTTTTTCAAAGAAATCGCTTTGGGATGCGGTCAATCCTTTGGATCACCCACTTTGGTATTTCAAAGTATGACATGTAGTAGATAGGTAAATTAGACGGGACAGAGTTGATAAGGACCACTTTTCCCCCGAGGGAGAGAAATTTTCCTTTCCAACCTGCCAGCCGGTCCTCCAGTGTGTCAATGATGGGAAGCTAGCCTGACTTTTTAAGTTTCCCTGGTCTGAGTGGCAGACCCAGGTACCTAATGGGGAAATTTTCCAGTATACAATTGATAATGGCAGCGTGTGTCTCTGCCTCTGCTTCTGAAAGGGCAATCGGAACCAACACGCTCTTGTGGAAGTTAGTCTTTAAACCTGACCAAGCTTCAAAACAATAGAGAACCCCTTTAAAACATGTCGTTTCCACCCTAGTCCCATTACCGAATATAATTGTATCATCTGCATGCTGTAAAATCGTACATCCATGTTGTGTTCTAGTGCTAGCAACTGGGGTGATCCACCCTTTTTGCCTGCAGTTATCTAGCATTCCCGTAAGTACATTAGCCACAAGAGTAAAGAGAAGTGGTGACAGTGGATCCCCTTGTCTAAGACCTTTCCACTACAAGACTAACAGTCTTTACCGACATTTTTTTGCACATTTACCAGCGTTTATAAACCCCGCTGTAGATACCACCGGCGTTTTATAAATTGCCGCTACAAGTATCGCTGAATCGTGTGTCGCTGTAGCTTAGGGATATTCACCGGCGTTTTTTACGACCGCCGGTGTAGGTTAAAAACTATACCGGCGGTCGTAAAAATGCCGGGGAATGTGTGGTTTAGTTTGGAAGTACTGTTTTCGGCCAGCACCTACACCGACGTTTTTAAAACGCCGGTATAGACTGCTAGTTTTTGCTGAAAGCTACACCGGTACTTGTAAAAACGCCGGTGTAGCTATATTTTTTATAAACTTTTTTTAAAATTTAAAACAAAAAAAAACAAAAAAAACTTCAGCACTCTTATTAATCAGAACCAATTGCAAAACTAAAAGAGACCCATTATAATATATATGAATGAAGCATAATAGTATAATATCATCGAATTGTAATCTCATAAACATAATAATGTGATCTCACCACATTCATAACCAAAATATGGAGTTCAAAATATTGAGTTACAAAGAGTGAAAAAGATTATTTTCACTGTCAAGATACTAACTGAGATGAAACTTATACTTTTATAATACTCATGAGATAACAGTCAATTGAAACCACAACATAAGTTCAAACAAGATTATTTCATCACTAGTCACTCCTCTGTAAATCATAGTATCCAACTTCAGTTACATAATCCATCTCATCATCACTTAAAACCAATGAGAAAGAACAATCTCATTTTCAAACCCAAGCAACAAGCATGAACATTATCTTAGAAACTGATACTCATCTAGACATCATGATATAATTGTATATAAAGTTAAGATAAAAAAATTTCCATCACTAGTCACTCCTACAAAAATCATAGTGTGCAACTTCAGATACATTATCCATCTCATCTCCAAATTTAGACAAAAAAGCAACTCGTGAAGCTACACTTCTAGACAAACCATTGCTCATTTCTAGACAAAACAGCCCCAAACAAGTAAGGATCAAATGGTTTTAACAAGTATCAAATAAGGATCAAAATAGCCCCATGTAATAATCAATTGATCAAATGGTTTTAACAAGTGAAAAAGAAAAGTAAGCATTCAAGCATTTCACAAAGTTAATACATACCTGGAATAACCAACTCTAACTTATGATACTAAGATAAAGCATTAAAGAACAAGGACCCGTGCAATCAAATTCGGCCATGTCCTCCTTAAAAGACAGAAGAGGATTTTGTTCCCAAAATAATTTATAGGCTGAACAGAATCCTCGTTCAAGCTTTATTTAGGTCCACCAGCCTAAATGAACCCTGCACATAAGTCCCCATATAATCCAACAATTTAAAGATGTCACTAAAATTATGTAACACTTATAACTATAAGCTTTAGAATAATAGTAATATCACCTGTCAAATCCTGTAAGTTAAGAAATCAGACTAAATTATCCGATAATAGTCACATATCTTCAAAGACCTAATCTGAAATATAGCACTTCTCCAACCATACTGTAACGCCCCAGGTCCGGCTCAGCTGCGCACGCACACAATTAACTAAATTCTAACCACGCCCACCACAGGCTGCCTCAAAAGGGTGTCCGGACGTTGGGTTCCCTTCATCATGGGCTTCCTAATATATCTTTCTTTCTTTCCTTCTTCATGGCCGGTATGGGATAATCAATCCCCAAGGTCAACCGGTCAAAGCCAACTTGATTCATTTAATCCTTCCTTCCTTAGCCCCATAGGAAATCCCATAGGCTCATCACACTATCCAATCCCATAGGATCATCTATAGGCCACCAATCCAAACTCATCATTTTTCTTTCTTTTCTTCTTTTCTCCACGTCACCTACCCTCCATCCTTTTTTTTCTACTAGTATACATACTATATATATACCATACTAGTACTAGTATATTATACTATATAGAAATACGGGATCTCACATTTGATGTAATACCCCGCAAAATAGCATATGGCTATTTTGCACTGTAACCCGCGCATTGACTAAGTATTGCACACGATTACATTTTCTCCTAGAAATTATCAGTTAAATTGAGAGATTTCAGACATACGGGCTGTTCTGAATCCGATGAAGTAAACTCGGAATATCGTCTCGATTAAACTGTAGTTTTGTCCCGATTGTTTTGACCAGACAATTTGTGGGAGGAAATTATAATTTCCATAAAACATGTATTTTATAGGATTTTAATATATATGTATTGGTTATTTTCAATTAAGCTAGTGCTTGAAGTGAATGTGGTATGAGTTTGTGCACTAGGGTTAGAATCGGAGGGTGGTGACCTAGGGTTCCTTGACCTAACCTAGGGTTAGGAACCCTAGCATCATGATGGTCATGGCTTGATCTTGATAAAGATCCAATGGTAGGATTAATTCACCATGTGTTATATGTGTATGTTGACTTAGGGAATAGGAAGCTTCCTAGGAGCTTCAAGGAAGCTTCCATGAAGCTTCTAAGCTTGGTGTGTTGGCACTCAATCCACCCTTTATTCCTTCACCCATCCCACACTCCACCTCACCACACTCCAACCCACACCCACCCATCCAATCCGGCCCATATAAACCCCACCCCCCATCTCACTTCACTCCATTTTTTCAAGCTCCACTCCATTTTTTCAAGCTCCACCTATTCTCCTCCTAAGCCTTCTCCATTCCTCTTTGTTCAATATATATATATATATATATATATATATATATATATATATATATATATATATATATATATATATATATATATATATATATATGTAGGAAAAGGAAGAAGTCTATTAGAATAGAAGGAGTAGTAGAGAAGGAGAAGAAGAAGTGTAGGAGAGGGTGTAGGCCAAGTTATACAAGTGCAAGGCAAGCAAGCAAGCAAGCTAGGAGAAAAAGCTACAAGGAGATTCTTTTGCAAAACTTCAAGTGGGTGATCTCTTGAACTCCTTTGTATTTATTTTTGTTTTGGTATGAATGGATGTGTAGTAGTGATAGGTATGATTTGTTACCATGGTTGAGTATGAGAAGTACTAGGGAAGAATAAATTGTATGGTAGAGAATTACTCTTTTTGAGTTTTGGTTAAGAAGCATGATTGTGAGGGTATATTGGGGAATTTTTTACATCCAAAAGGTTTGGAATCTTGGGATAAAATTCTGGGGTATTGTTCTTCTATGTATATATAGTATCCATGATTTTTTTCATAATATTTGGATGCATTTTAGTAGCCCAAACAGTGGGTCCAAGTCCGGACAGTAAGCAGCCAGAATGACTGCTGGCTGTGATGATTTTTGTGTGTCTTTCCGATTTTATATCTCGGAAATGAAAGGGCATTTTGAGCTGAAAATTTTTGTGGACGCTGTTGTATGTGTCTACAACCATAGTCTTAAATTTCGTAATTTTTCAAGATCGTTTGATGACCCAAAAAAATAGTAGAATGCGACTGGTCCGTAGGTGTCGGCTGAAGCTGACTGTGCTTTGTGCTGAAGTTCAAAAAGCCATTACTTCGTGTACATTTATTATTTTGCTACGAAATTTTGGTAGTAGATTGGGGTATGAGTCTATTTGATGAATCTCAAATTTTATAATTTTTGGAAGTCATTTGATGAGATTTCAAAGGTAAATTAGTGAGGGGCAGTAAACACCCTGCTGGAAATGAACATCTGAAATGTAGCTATGTTTGAGGAGTCGTAGACCGTTGTGTGAAATGAATTTGAATGTAAATTTTGGACACGATGAAATGGTATATGTGTGGATAGAGAATCTCAAATTTCAGGAATGTTGGACTTAGGGTTGATTTATTACTGAATTTTAAATTAGGGTACGTTCAGCCTAGTACGAGTTGTCTAGTTCGTGGAAATAGATATTCATAGACTTATCTGTTAAGAATTTGGGCGACTGGCCAACTAGAGATTGGCAGTAGGGAATCATAGCCTTCTAACCCAACTGGGATTTTGAAATTCCAGGTTGTAGGTTGGAAGTTATGATTTTCCAAAGCGGGACAAATTTGGCCTTGTCGAGAAAATGTTTACTAAAGAAATAAACTTTTCCCTTGTCATGCTCCCAATGGAAATTGGTTTCTTTGAGAACATTAAGAATTGAATCTGAGGACGTGTCCAAATAGGAAGTTAAGTTAGACAATCCCACCTTCCCATAGGACCCGGAATTGAGTGATTCCGATAACTAAGTGAACTCTTATGATATCGGACAAGTGCAGCAAGTGTGAAAAGGAACGTACTACTAAGAGTATATAAGGATTATTGGATGACAAGACGATTGAATTTGAGGAAATAGTCAACTGAAGAGTTATAGAATAGGGTCTTACCTTTCCAGAATGGGATGTACCAAGCAATTCTGACTTGTGTGCTGGAAATTATGGACATGATGAGTTTAGCAACCTATTGTCTAGACTGACTTCAAGCTTTGAGTTAACCCCGATACTTGAGTCCCTTAAAAGAAAATTGAGGGAATCATCGACTAGGGGATGGCAACGGATCTCCTCACCCTTCTAGAAAATTCTGAGCGTATTGGTTTCCGGTGAGTGTGGCTGGGATCACAGCTACTGGTATTTCTTGATTGTTCCATCGGACAATTGATGGGGAACCCTCTGCCTACCGCAATATGGTGATCGTGAGCTATCAGATTTAAAAGAGGATTTTTAGCATTTTATTTCGGAACTTAGGCAAGTTCCTGTGCATGTACTCATGGTGGACATGAGTGAGTTGGGATATAGCTCTGTTGGATTGTATTGGGTGTCTCGATGC
The DNA here is from genome assembly GCA_017893485.1 of Hemerocallis citrina. Lineage (NCBI taxonomy): Eukaryota > Viridiplantae > Streptophyta > Magnoliopsida > Asparagales > Asphodelaceae > Hemerocallis > Hemerocallis citrina. The sequence continues at coordinate 463,741,807 of CM030358.1, read as the reverse complement.
CTGAGTCTGTCAATAGTCAAGAATGGATAATTATGTGTGTGCTTACCTTCACTAAATTGTATTACACCATCAGGGCGTCGTTAGACCACTCGCTGAGGGTCACGGGCTGGGATTATTTTGGGTAGCTGACCTATGAAGGTATTGGGAATCAGTGGATGTGATTCCGGGATGGTTGTTATCTTGACAGACCAGTCGAGCTCGACTTTATTTGACACCGAGTATGATTGAGTAACAGCTTGTTTCAGTGAACTGCATTGATTAGTTTTTCTTTTATTGTTTCGCTTGAAGACCGAATTGGTGTTAAGGGTGATTCCCTATAATCCAACTTGTTCTGAGAGTTAGCACTAAGTGATGATACTGGTTGTCTCTTCCTGTCATTAGGGATATGCACTGCGGTGCGTATCTTGCACTGTTAATTCCTGAAGTACCATGGTAAGAACGGGATGCTGATATCCTGACGGATCGGGGGTACCGACGTCATGTTCTATGTTGGTGGACACGAACGGATCATAAAGGATCTTTGCGCAATGGATATACTGCGGTATATCTGTAAGTTCGTCACAGCTTTCGAGGATGGTTCGACGCAGTAATTATTGGTGACTTCGGGGTAGCACCCCGCATTATTTCTTTTATTTTATTTTCACCTCCTCAACCATGTCATACTATCAGGAACAGGAAGTAGACCAAATTAGAATGCATTGCATAGCGAGGGTTCAAATCCCTGAACTAGAGAAACGGCTTGATCTGGGGCACATGTAGTATGGGATGCATGTGTGTCTAGAGTCTTGCTGACATTAGATTAGGTGCATCTGTTCTGTACATTGTGTTTGAATAGGCTTTAGGTCATGGCATACACGAACACTAGGAAATCAGGATGCACGTTGAATTTTCCATTCAAGATGAATTTGTGAGTGTGATAGTTTGAGGATCGTTGTTTCCTTATCAGCATTGCGTCAGTAGAATTACTGACGTACCCCACCTTAGGTACATGGATATTAGGTCACGAGTATAGGAGAGCCCAAGATCAGCAGGACATCCAAGTAGTGGCAGTATGCACGTCTACCCTTCGAGCAGGTGGAGAATTATCAGGGTCGCGTAGCAGAAGGCTCAAGCTGAGGGGCAGGTCCCAGAGGGGGCAGATAGACCACTCAACGGAGTTTCGGCAGTTACCAAGGGATTGTCGATTTGAAAGACAGCCAATAGCTTCACAAGAAATGTTTAAGTATTCTTGTAGTCAGTTGTAATAAAGTTATGTAATTTGTATTCCTGGTCCAAGGACAATTTGATATTTGTAATTATTAATGTAACAACTCTGATGGCAATAAAAGTGTTTTAAATTTCCACGTTATTTACTGTGTTGAGATGCATTTGAAGGCAATGATCTTGGTGATGTCACAGATGTCCGATAACGGGGATCCGGGGCGTTACACATACCAACCTAATTCACAAATATCTACCAAAATCCTTACAATCTTTCACCTATAAGTTGAACAAGTGAATCTCGATCTATAACCTTAAGATTTGTCAAAACCAGTAATATTCTCCACACACACACAAAAAAAAGCCTTGCAATACACATAATCAATCATGAGGTTTCACACATCTCTCACTACCACATGGCCTTCATCATAATGAGACATTCATCAGAACAGAAAAAGAGGCTGTCAAGATTGAATTTGAAAGCAATGCATTAATACTCAACAACAACAACATAGTTTGCTGTGGACTGGATCTCCTAACTTCATTGAGCTACCTTTAAGGCTAAGCATCATATGATACACTTGTATTCAAAGTTGAGACTAGAGAATACATAAAATCCCTAAGAATGTAATTATGTAAGGATCTAGATCCCTCAACAATGGAAACAACATATATCTGATAAGACAAGAGGAAAAACTGTCATATCTATGTTCAACCAAAATTATTATCCTCAGCCTTGCCCATGACTGAGATATGGCAAGGTTTCAATCAGCAATCACTTGCACAGTAAAATATATTAATGGAACAACAACAACAACAATGAAACAACAAATTTACCAACCAGCTCATGTTTGTTCCTAAAATCATTATGATACAGAGGTTCAGTGGTTCAAGCAATTTCAGATATCAATCATGATTGATATTAATTAATCCCCCTCTTAAAAACTGCAGAAATTTTTCTTACTTTGATCATAGACCTTCCCAAACCTCGTATGCCCATATATTAGGCTGTGCTCCTCTCCATAATCAAATGAAGCAAATCAAATGATAAAACCTATTTCCCCTTCATAGTAGAAACAATCAAATAAAGCAAATCAGCAATAAGGCTCAGCTACAAATGTCATACTACTCGTCTTACATAACATAGTCTAGGCTCAAATCATAACTTAATACTATGAAAGGCACACTGAAGAACTATCACAACAAGGGCTATGTTATAATTATCATACTACTACTCATGTTATTATGACTATAACCTAATCCAGACTAGAATGATAACTTAATGTCCATTACTCTATCCTACTTGCTCCATTACTCTTTCTAACTGACCCATCACTCATCTCCATCGCATTCCCAAGTATCTAAATCTAATTTCCATTCTATTATTTTTTTTTTGATGAATCGGATAGAGCCAAACGGCTCCAGCCATCACAATATATATAAATCAATAATAACAGTTAAATTACAGACAATAATCAGGGGTTTTACAAGGAGTAAAACAGAAACAATAATACACAAATAGAACAAAAATGGCTGCAAAACACTCAAATTGGAGGGTGCGATATCAAATCGAAGCGCCACACCGTAAAACAGAAACAATAATACACAAATAGAACAATTTCCATTCTATTATTATAAGTCAGGATTCCATCTTTACAAGTAACAAAATCAATGGATTGTGGCAGTAAAATAGGATATAATAGTTACTAGTTTGATAAAGGGGATGCCCTGCAACAAATGGCAAAGAAAAAGGGATTACGTGGGCAATTGCAAATATTTCCCAAATAAAATTATTATTCTTATAGTTGCACAAACTAAATTACCTCATAAATAAAACCATAGAATGCATTCATATTCCTGTCCCTTCCTCATCTTCGTCAAATTCTTAATCTTCCACCCTACAAAATCCCATTTAATAATCAAATAAATATTCCCTAAATCAAGTTGGTATTTTTCACATTAATTACATCGATTTACTAACACAAAACAAAATTTTTAAAACCCAAAAAATGGGCAGATTTATTTTCACGAAAAAATGATAAAACAGTGGTCAAAATTGAATTTTGATGCAAGGGTTTAGCAGAATACCAAATTGGAAGCAGACCCAATTGATGATTTTTGAAGTCGATGGACGCACTGAGCTTTTTTGGGGTTGAAACTTCGACGGGTATTCCACTTATCCATCGGAGGGGGAAAGGGGCGGCGATGGAGGAAGGGGTGACGGCGGGGGAGGGGGCGGCGATGGGACGACGTCGAGGGAGGGGGGCGGGGGAAGGGAGGGGTGCGGATTTGTGAGGAGGGAGATGCAAAGAGAGAGAGAGAGTGGGTAGAAATTTGGGGGAAAGTAAAATGAGAGAGAGAGAGAGCGAGTGCGTTTCCAATTATCCCTAACCTACACCGGCAATTCCACGAATAAACGCCGGTGTATGCCTACCTATGCCGGCGTTTTTTAAAAACGTCGGGGAAGAGTTGGATATTTTGTTTCCCAAAAAAATCTGGTTTCTAACGCGGCATTTCTAGCAAAACGCCGGAGTAGAAACACCGCAGTAGAACTATTTTGTTGTAGTGTTCATACAAGAAAAGGGATGCCAGTACGTCTGTTAATCGAGATGAACGTTTTACTGGTGCGCAAGCGGTGGCTGATCCAACTGATCTATCTGTCACCAAAGCCTCTGCCTTTAAGCGCTTCTAGCAAGCAATCCCAATCCACTGAGTCATATTCTTTCCCAAATTCCAATTTCAGTAGGAAACTCTTGGTATTGCCAATATGGCACTAATGTATAAATTGCTCCGCAGTGGCCCCATAGTTCAGAATGCATCTTCCCCTGATGAATCTAGAATGCATGCGGCTGACTAAGTTGTTCATGATACTCCCCAAACGGTTGGCCAGAATCTTGGTGATAATCTTGGCCGAACAATTAAGGAGGCTAATGGGCCTAAAATTACCCGGACGAAGGGAGTCCTCCCGTTTAGGCATGAGGACGACTTCAACAAAGTTGAAAATGCCCAATTTTAGAATGTGATCAAAGATTTCATCCATCATAGCCATAATGTCCCCTTTTATTTTCTCCCAAAGATTTGGAAAAACATCATGGGGAAATCGTCTGGTCCTGACGCATTGTCTGCTCCCATTTGAGTAATCGCCTTTTTCACTTTCTCTTCCGTGAAACGAGCTTCCAATTCACTCAGTGAATGAACAACTTCACTTTGATTGCTAAGCCAGAAATCCTCCCTAAGTGGGACCCTAAAAACATTCTTTGTCCCAAATAGTCCCTTGTAATGATCTTGGAAGGTCTTCGAAATTTTCATCTCGTTCTGAGATATAACGGAGTCAGTTTGGATAGAGAGAATAAGGTTAGATCTTCGCCTAGCACTAGCCGCTCGGTGAAAGAAAGTCGTGTTCGCATCTCCCTTTTAAGCCACGAAATCTTTCAATTTTGTTCTATATTTTCTTTCACTTTGTTGCTTTATATTTTTAAATATTAAAAATATAAAATTTATTATATAAAAAAAAAACCTAGCCTGCCCATGGGTACCTTCCTGTTTAAAAGAAGTCTCTCCTACAGTGAAGGAACCGGAAAAAAGGTGGGGAAAAGGCAACTGGTCTTCCAACCCCTGCCGTAGCAAAGAGGAGGAGGAAGAGGCTAAGGGATACCTCGAATCCGCAACGGAAGAAGCAGCATAATTGAACATCATTGGAGGAGAATATAAGTCAGTAGTCCCCTCAGGACCACCTCCAAGAGGGTAGGTCATTTTGAGGGGATGAATGGAAAGATTAGAGAAGGGGAAAGAGGCAGAAATGGGTGAGAAAGGGCCCAAATGAAAGACAAAGCATTGAAAATGACATATATACAACCCAGAAAAAAACATGAATTTAGAGCAAGAAATAGGGAGAAGTACCTTGTTCGATGACTGCTTGCTATTGAGATCCAGTACCTCTTCCGCCAAAAGATTATCCTGATCCATCCAGGCTACCTTAGGGTCCGACGATTTGAGAGCACACAGAGAAGAAGAAGGCAAAGGAGCCGGGGACTTGGGCAAAGCTTTGGCGAACTTGTCCCAATCAGCCTCAAAATTGGGATTCACTTCCCGCTTCGGCCAATTAGCATCGACATCAGTCGGACGATGCTGAGCTGAAGTAAGGAGAAGCCCCTGAGGAGGTTGGGGACCCTCCGAACTCAGAACAGTGGAGGAAGGCACTGTCGAGAGCTGAGTTTTCACTTTGGTCGCAGAGTGCAAAGCGATATTAGGGTTGATCCAAACGAGATTGGGTCGCTTAGCAGGGGACACCTTTGGAAGAGGAACATTATTTCTTCGAGGGTAGGGGACTTTCTTTCTCATCAGGGATTTACCCTTGAATTTGGCTAGTTGAGGTGGCAGGAGAGGAACAGCACCAGTAGAGAATGGCTCAGAAGGAAATCCTACAGCCAGTGTAGAAGCAGGGGTAGTAGGGAGAACATGAGGAACAGACTGTGAAGAGGACGGGGTGTCGTGATAATTAACAAAGATAGCAAACACTTCCTGGTCGATATGCAGCGAGTACGCCTCAATCCTATCTTGTACTTGTAGAGAAAGAAAATTTGCATGAGCTTGGAGACATCCCGAAGCAAGTAGGATAGTTGATGAAGTGAAAATAAGGTCTCCGATACACTTATTCATGTCTACCACCAGACGAGGGGAGTCACAAAAGGGAGGGAAGACTAAGAGGGTGACCTTGATGGGAACCTGTAGAAGAACTGAGGGAGAGGCAGCAACGTGAAACCATTTACGAAATGAAAGGTTAATTGAACCAATAGAGAGGGATTTGAGAGTAATCAACTCATCCAATGCTTTGGAAGAGGGGCACTTGATAACAATGTCGCCATTGGAACAAGCATTCAAAGCCTACGTCCATTCGGTAATGTTACAAGGTTTGCAGAGCAGCGAATCCAGAGAAAAATAGGAAATGGAACCCCCTGAAAAGGACACTGCACCCAAACAATCTGCTTGGGACATTTTGGCATAGGTCTCTGAAGAGGGCACATACACAAGGGTGGCGTGCCCTTTTTGAACCGTGTCCAAGACTTTCGAAGCAGCGACGATCGGGTGAACAGAGGAAGGCATAATATCGACAACCACTTGGGGCTGAGAAGACAAGACGAAAGGGTTGAACGAAGCCGAAGGTACGATGAGTTGGGAGGCAGGGGGAGTCGGAAGGAGAGGAGATTGAATATCTAACTTGGGGCGCTTGGCCTTTTTTTTATGAAGATCAGCCAGCTTGGCTTGCAAAGAAGGAAAGACTAGGGCACCAAGAACTTGATCAGAGATTGGTACCCCAAAAGAAAGGCCAAGGAGTTGTTGGAAGGAGAAGCATTTGTTCTGCAAGTGCCCTGGTTTCAGGCAAAATAGGCAATTCATTTCGAGAGAACATAAAGCTTTGAGATGATCAGGGTTAAGACAGCGGAAATAGCGTTGGGGGGAGGAAAATTTTGAGAAAGGAGAAGGAGAAGTAGAAGCGGCAGAAGATAAGGAACGACGAAAAGGAAAGGGGGGTAAGAACCCTAAAGAGTTCTGGGCCATGGGCCGTGAAGAGGTAATTGGACCCAAATCTTTTTTAATAGCAGTTTTCTTTTTAACCACATCAACCCATGACTGGGCCATAAATCAGAACAAGCCCAAGACCGAACAATTAGAGAGAGAGGGAACAGAAACCCCAGAGGGGAAAAACTGTTATTGTATAGATCCAAAAAATCAAGAAAGGAAAGTTGGAAAAAGCGAGAAAACAATCCCAAAAATCCAGTAGAAAAAAAAAAATCAAAACCAAGAGAAGGAGAAATCTAAACCACAGCCAGCAAGAAAACCCCAAAAGGGTAAAGCACGGCTGGCAACTCAAAACCAAAAAAGAAGCCAAAAACACCTCCAGCACTAAGAATGGCTAGACACAAACTCCCGCAGACCAAAATACACAGTAGCCACTCTAAATTCAGGAGAAAGAACGAACCTTTAGAGGGAAGGGAACACACAATAGAGAAAGAAAACCAGGAAAACACGATAAAATAAATAAACCGAAGAAAAGAGAAGCTTACAGTGAGGAGAAAGCAAATCAGACACAAGCTAGCTAGAAGGTATAACACACCAGAAGACTCAGTCAGGAGCGAGAGCACCAACTGAAAAGGGTTGCCACCTACTAAAATACTGCTGACCCCCCCTTGAACCCCGAAACAATCCAGGGCTTCACAACGCACAAAGAAGAGAGTGAGGAAACAGCAGACTGAACAATAAGGTGGGAGAGAAAAGGAGCAACAGGGGGGAGAAGCAAATGACAGCAGATGGGGGGAGGGGCTGGGGGAAAGGGAGAGCCACCTCTGGGAGGGGAGATGCAGAGAGAGAAGGCAGGGGGAAAAAGGAGGACAGTGGATGGTGAAGAGAGGGTAAAAGGGTAGATGGGTTTGTAGAGGAAGAGAAGCGTAGAAAAATTAATGAAGCAGGGAGGTAGGGAAAGTGACGAGGGATGCCGGATCTGGAGGGAGAAGACGAAGAGAAAGGGGGAAATATTTGATTTTTTTTCGTTTCTGTTATTGTTGCCAAGTATAATATTAGAAGGATGGAGTGTTTTAGTTGTTAAACTGCGAGTTTAATCATCTCAAACAGTGAGAATGAAACACCATGTTTCTCTTACTATGGTCCCACCCAAAAAGTATTAAAAATATTTAAAATTTTAAATATATATTAAAATGTTGAAAAATCTATTTAAAATGGCAAGAATTTAGATATTAGGTTTCATTCGTTAAATTTTTTGTCTACTTTACTATATTTTGTCATTTCACCACTGCAGCAAAATAACAAAATGTTATTTTTATTTATCCATTTCGTCATTTTTAGCATGCACGGCTATGGATGCTCTTATTGTCTTTTCATATCATGATTGGGTCATTTTATAAGGTGTAGAATCAACACTTGCATGAGTGACTAGGATAGTTCTAAATATTGTTAATCATACTAATATGGAGGAAGCATGAAATAACACTCAAAATTTATCTTAATTTTCAAATAACACCTAACACCCAAAGTTTTTTTTAATTTTCAAATAGCACTCAAAGTTTTTATAATACCTAAATAACACCCGAAGTTTTTAAAATACACAAAAAAATACTTCTTTAAATTTTTTAACAGAAAAAGTGTGAAATTATATAAATAACCCCATGACTCTTCTTCCCTTTTCAATTCTTCTTCTTCCTTTTCCAGTTTTTATTGTTTTGAATTATTTTTTATAAAAAAAATTGGTGGAGATGAAGATGATGGTAATGAGTTTCAGAGGTGGTGGAAATGATGGTCAGTAGTGGAGATGGTGGTTGGAGATGATGGTGATTGTGGAGTGGAGATGATAAAGATGGTGGTCATTGGTGATGATGGTGGTTGGAGTTGCTGAAGATGATGGAGATGGTAGAGATGGTGTTGGAGATGACGATGGTGGTTGGAGATGATGGGCGGTGGCGGTGGTGGTGGTGGTGGTGGTGGTGGTAATAGGTTTGTAATATGTACAAGGAAATGATGACAAATTTGATATTTCACATGCTTCTCAACAGATTTAAACTTGTTAAGAGGCATATTTAGAGAATGTTTCATTAACTTAACAGTAGGTATTTTTGGTCATATTTTGAAAACTCTGAGTGCTATTTGAGTATTATAAAAAGTTTTGATACTATTTAAAAATTATAATAAAGTTTGAGTATTATTTTGTCTTTAAACCTTATAATAATATCAAGTGACAAAGATGTGAAGAATTCAGTAAACAAATAGTTTCAAACTTTAAAGATTTTAGAAAGCATTTGGCAATTTTTTTAACAAAAGTAATTTTTAGGCTAAGAACATCTCTCATAATTTTACAGCTAATACTATGAATGAAAGGTTAAAAAGCTTTACCAGCAAAAAAACTTACCCCCACTTCAGGATAAAATGTCATGTAGGAGTAGTACACACCCAATCAACTTGACTTTTAGGCACATCATAGTTTCGTCAATCGTCATGCAGCCGGCATGACACTGAAAGTCAACCAAATAATCAATTGAATTATTGATAATCATTACTATTATTTATTTCTCCATTATTGTTGGACTAAGATATTGGGTTTTTTTTTTTATTAAGGTTATATACCAATTTTTTAAACTATCTGCTGAAAAAGTACGATTGGTAAAGTATTTATGCTCGTGGTTTTAATAATTAAACTCGTCGTTCCCAAGAACGAGTTTAGTTGTTTTATACTCGTCGTTGGAACACGATGAGTTTAGTGCTAATTTTTTGAGAAACTCGTTGTTTTCAACGGCATTTTCAGTTCAAAAATTTCAAAATAGATTCGTTGTTCCCAACAACGAGGTTCTTTAAACTAAATTCGTTGTTGGGATGACAAGTTTAGCTCAAAATTATCAAACAAGACTCGTCGTTCTCAATGACGAGGTTCTTCATACTCAACTCGTTGTTGAGAACAGCGAGGATATATAAAATTTCACATAGAGTTGGACCTAGTGAATTTTCGAAAAAAAACTTCATAAAATTTTTTTTGAACTAAACATGTCGTACCCAACAATGAGTCTAGTATAAATTTTCTCGTCGTTGGGAACGGCGAGTTTTTCAACAAAAAAAAAAACTACACTGTCGCCATGTCCCAACGACGTGCATTAAATAATTAATCTTACAGTTGGGAACGGCGACTGCAGTTTTTGAGTCCATAAATATGCATGCTTTGATAACTTTATTCTTTTTGCAAATAATTTGGAGAAGTGCCAAAAAAAAAAAAATCAAAATATTAAAGTCAAATTTTACTCAAAAAAGATGTTGAAGTCACTAAAGCCGAGGTAAGAGCATCCACAGTCGTTCAATGTAAAAAATGGCAAAATGCATATTTTGCCCATCCAATTCGACGAAACGCTGCAGTCGTCGAATGGCAAAAAAATGCATAAGTTCGCTAAAAAAGAAACAGACGAAACAAGATGTTTCGTCTGTAATTAAAAAAATAATTTAGACTGAGAAAATATTAATAAAAAATACGGGACGAAACATGATGTTTCGTCCCAAAAAGGGGAAAAAATCGGAAGTTTTTTTTTGCAAAAAAAAATTTGCAAAAACAAATTTTTAAAATAGTTTGTAAATAATAATTGCAAAAACAATTAAAAAATTTGCAAAAACAACTGAAAATTTTACAAAATGTGCCAAAAAATCCCACAAACCAGACGACACATGATGTATCGTCCGGATTTGATGGAATTTTTTTTTGCAAAAAAAAATTTGCAAAAACAATTTAAAAAATTGTAATTTTTTTGCAAAATCAATTTATATAATTGCAAAAAAAATTTAAAATTTACAAAATTAATTTTTTTAAAACAAAATTAGATTGGGACGAAACATGATGTTTCGTCTCACATGGGGCGAAACATCATGTTCATTCCCACGCTTAAATTCATTTAACGGTTATTTTATTTGGGTTTTTTTTTTTTTACTTCGGACGAAACATGATGTTTCGTCCGATCAATTAAAATAATAATTAAATAATCCAGATGTTTCGTCTGCTATAATATGCATTTTGCTATATGGAATGCTATTCGTCCCTTTCTACTGTAGCGAATTTGCCAAAAAATGACAAAATAACTCATGACTGTGTGAGCTACAGTAAAAAAAATGGAAAAAATGACAAATAAGCAAGCGGCTGTGGATGCTCTAAGCACTTTGAAAATCATTTTCAGAAAAGCCTTTGGCTTTTTTTGTTTTTTCGTTAAAGATTATCAAACTTTTTCAAAAATTAAGAAAGAAAGAAAAACAAAAGGTTCGTGAGTGGAAGACAATGAATCATGGAAAAAAAGTTGCACCTAAATTACCTGCGACCTTTTCCTTTACTGTAACCTCTTCTATGTACAGATATGTGACCTCGAATCGTTGACCTTGAGTTTGGGGTGTAAAAATATATTATATACAACTAATAAATTTTAATTAAGATGTGCAGAAAAAACATGTCAAAGAAAATCCAAAATAAAGATATGAAAGTATGCAAAAGAGACCTGAATAAAAAAGATTTGAAAATTCAAATAGAAGTGCTCCACAAGAAAATGTGATTCAAATCTACAAAGAATCAAGCATTGCTAGATTATTTATTTCCTTTTTGTGAGAAAATGCTATATAATGATTGATTGATTATTTTTTATATGAATATAAAGTAGATTCACAAAATATAAGACAGATCAGCACGAAAGCGGTCGACCGCACAAATGTCGGTCGACCGTCACAACCGTCAACCACTCAATTTAGTTGAAAAGATGAGTCCGTCGACTGGTCATCTCTCGACTCTCAGTTGAAAGATGAACGGTCGACCGCTCACATGTATGGCCGATCGTTGATGTACAAATCTGACTATTTCGGAAAAATCTTTTCATTTTTGGAAAGATACTTTTTCCCACTCTATAAATTGAGACGGATTTATTAAGTATTCTTCACTTCTTGCAATCATAACTTCTGAATTAATTAATCAATCATCAATCCAAGTGTGAGAGATATTCATTATTTGTCTTCAGTCAAGGTCTATTTGGATCTTGAGGATTTTTCTTTTATTTCCACTTCGGTGAGGTTTGCGAGACTTATCGGTAGAAGCCCCGCGGGTGTAATAGGTCTCTCGGCATGAATTTCGAGCACTATACAAGGGTTTAAAGTATAATGGAATGCTTTTGGTAGAGAATTGCTACAAGTAGGTGGTATAGACGTAGATCTGGGGGTCGAACCATGTTATATCGCTGTTACTTGCTGCGTTTGCTTTCTCTAATTTTTTTATTTACTTTGCAATTTAATTTGAATTTTTAATTTCCGCACAATCATCCTATTCAACCCCTCCCCCCCCCCCGGGTGATTTACAGTGGTATCAGAGCAAGATGCATACTATGAGCTTAAAAGCTTAAGCAAAAGGTCAAATGACCGAAATCTCTCCTCCCGAAAACTTGTACTCATCGGAGCCATTTATCTTCAATGGGACAAGTCTAACACGTTCACCTTATTTGATGGAAAATGCTATGATGTTTGGAAAGTTCGTATGTCTCACTTTTTTTAGATGCTTGGAGAAGAAGTATGGAATGTATGCATAAACAAAACAGATATTCCTGTCAGCGATAGAAAGATGGCTTTCACAAAAATTGAACTAGCACTAAAAATTACAAAGTCCAAAGCTATGGCAGCACTTTATGCAGGACTGAACAATGAAGAATTAATCCGATGTGGGTGGAATTGCAAGACGGCGTATGAAATTTGGAACAACATGCTGAAACGATATGAAGGAACCACATATGAGATAAAAGCAAGAATTAATTTATGTTTTTAGAAGTTTGATGTTTTCCGTATGTTGCCGAGAGAGAACGTAGATCAGATGCTTGCCCGCTTTGACATTATCGCACATAAGCTTGAGAGCTTAGGTAAGGGGTTGGATGATGACCGAAATGTCGGAAAACTCATAAACCGTCTCACGCCTGAATGGGATGTAAAAGCCGCCGCAATCAGGGAGACGCTTGAAGGAAAAGGGTTTGACTACTGCACTTTCCCAGGGAAACTAAAGACGCATGAGATGGACATGACTGAAACCAAGAGATACTGGCAGAACTTCAGGATTGGGCCTAAACCCGAAGAAAAGACCATCGCTTTGAAAGCAGAAAAATCTTGACCATAAAAAACAGAGTCAGATCGTGAAGAGTCAGATGAAGATATCATATTGTTGACCAAGCAATTTCGTAAGTATCTTAAACACAAAAAATATGGAAGGTTTCACGGAGAAAGGGAAAAGGAGAAAAATGACGTATGCTACAAATGCAAGAAGCCTGTACATATTCACGCGAACTATCCCATCTTGACAGAAACAATGAGCACTATCGCCCCAACTTAGGATTGAGAAAGAAGGCATTGAAGGCAACATGGCTAGATTTAGATTCCAGCAATGAAGAGCAAGACCACAACAACTTTGGTTTCATGGCTTTTGGGCATGAAGAGGTGCAATCACCACCCCAAAAAGAGGTAATCGAAGAACCCACCTATGATGAATTAGTTGACATGTATAATGGGTTAAAAGATTATGTAAAGAAATTAAGTCATGAATTGAGACAATATAAATAAATGTCAAATGAATCATATGAGTCTTGCATTGCTAAAAACCAAAAGCTGAAAAATAAAAATTCCTTGATTATTGAAAAATTCAAGTCATTTAGAAAAGACCATAATGTGTTGATAAAGGAGAATGCGTATCTAAAATAACAAATTCAAGAATCCTTAGCAACACATGATGAAAATATAAGAAAAATTTATGAGAAATCTGTTTATATTGCTAAACTCATTGATGATTTAAACGAATGCAAGAAAAAATTTGATGATGTAGTGGAAGGTTGTAAAGAGGCTATCGAACAAAATAGAATACTTGATGCTACTTTAGGCACTCTTCGTTGGAACAAAAAAGACGATGAGAAAACTATGAAAAGGCTTTGTAATATAATAATTGAGCTCGAAAAAAATGAAGGACCCAGTTATCTTATTACAAAAAATTCAAGATCATATCATGATAATCGTGGACTTAGTTACAATGAGCCAATACAACATCAAAAGTCTAAGCAATCATGTCATACACATATGCATAGTCATCAAAATAACTATAAATCAACACAAAACTATGCACGTGTTCATGATCCAAGGCATAATCGTATCACATGTCAATATTGCTGTAAATTAGGTCATATTTCTTATAATTGTTCATTAAAAATGAATACTAATTTCGTTTGGGTGAGAAATAATGTAAATGTTGGTTCAATACAAATTTGGACACCCAAAATTATACCTACTAATCTTGATGTAGGCACCTCAACATATCAAGACTAAAGACCGGTGGTATCTTGATAGTGGATGCTCTAACCATATGACAGGTGACAATAATACTTTGCATCACTATCAAGGAAAAGATGGAAGGACATCATCTTTGGAGATAATAGCACTGGTCAGACCATTGGTAAAGGTAAAATAAACTTTGGTTCTTCATGCTCCATTGAGGATGTTCTATTGGTAAAATGTTTGAAACACAATTTACTTAGCGTCAGCTAATTATGTGATAAATGTTATACTGTTACTTTTGATATAAAAAAAATATATGCACTGTACTAGATAGCAATAAATATTGTTTACTCCTCGCTAACAGATGTAATAATGTATATGTTATAAATTCTAATGAATTAGCACAGGAAAGTATGAGATGCTTTGTTGCTAGAAACAATGATGGTTGGTTATGGCATCGACGACTTGGACACACAGCAATAGATAATCTGAACAAACTCGTCACCAAGGATCTTGTAAGGAGGATAACCAAAATCAAATTTGAGAAAGATAAACTGTGTGAGTCGTGTCAGTTCGGTAAGCAAACTAAAAGTTCTCACAAGCTCAAGAAAATGGTATCAACTTCTAGACCTCTTGAACTCTTGCACATGGATCTGTTTGGACCATCATGAACACGTAGTAATAGAGGTACACGATATGCCTTTGTAATTGTAGATGACTATAGCTGATTCACTTGAGTTTCTTTTTTGTCACAAAAAGATGATACATCATATATTTTTTCAAAAATTCTGTCGTAAAGTAGAAAATGAGAAAAGTCTCACCATTGTTACTATTCGTAGTGATCACGGTGGGGAATTTTAAAATCAACTTTTTACATCATTTTGTAACAAAAAGGAAATTAAACATGAGTTCGCTTGTCTTCACAGTCCCCAACAAAATAAGGTTGTTGAAAGAAAAAAATTGATCTTTTCAAGAAATAGTCCGAACCATGCTTAGTAAAAATGATTTACCAAAGTCATTTAAGGCCGAAACTGTCAATACAGTGTGTTATACAATTAACCAAGTAATCATTAGAATATATCTTGAGAAAATGCCTTTTTGAACTATATTATGGAAAAAATCCTAACTTGAGTTATTTTCGTGTATTTGGGGTGCAAAGTGTTCATTTTAAATACTCTAGATAACTTAGAAAAATTTGATCGTAAAAGTGACGAAGGCATATTCTTAGGATACTCCCTAAGTAGAAAGTCATATCGTGTATTTAATAAAAGAAGATGCACAATTCAAGAATCCATTGAGATTATATTTGATGAAACTAATCCTTTAACAAAAGAAATATTGCATGTTGTTGATGATAATGAGATAGGTGTTCGTGTCGAAAATAAACATGTACATATTGAACAAGGGCCAAATGTGGATCCTCAAAACCATGAGTCTCCTCAAGATGAAGACACATCCATTAGTCATAACAATTACAAATCCCAAATAGAAGAGATGCATACACAACAAATTGATGTCATGGAAGATGATCACATACAACATCAACCTTCCACCAACGAAAAGCGCCCCGCTTGGAAAATCATGTCTAGCCATCCACCAAATCTTATATGAAACGATATGTCAAAAGAGGAATTCTCTAAGCAGTTGCAGGATGAATTCATAATGAGTATGATGGGAGAATTAACCTACTTTATTGGACTTCAAATACAACAACGAAATAATGTCATCTTCATAAATCAATCCAAATATGCAAAAGGGCTAATCAAAAAGTTCGGTCTTGAGAACGCAAACACCTACAAAACTCCTATGGCAACTACCACTAAACTATCCAAGGACGAATCTGGGTACTCCGATGCAGACAATGCTTGGAGTTTAACAGACAGAAAAAGTACTAGCGATACATGTCACTCCTTGGGGGACTGTATTGTCTCATGAACATCCAAGAAATAAAATTCTGTAAAAATCTCTACTGCCGAAGCAGAATATATCGCAGCCGGGTCCTGTTGTACGCACGTATTATGGATGAAACATACTTTAGCAGACTACAAGGTATTTTTTGATTATATTCTGATTAAATGCGATAATACTAGCACTGTTCACATTACTAAAAATTCTGATCAACATAGTCGTACAAAGCACATAGAAATTCAGTATCACTTTATTAAAGATAATTTTCAAAAGGGGGATATAATTCTTGAGTATGTTTCCACTGATTCTCAACTTACTGATATTTTTAACAAACCTTTAGATGAAAAACGATTCCATTTATTGAAAGGTGAATGAAAAGTTATTGATATTTCTGCTTAATTTATTTTTCGGTCGAATGGACGGTCGACTGTTAGCTTGCAAAGGTGTACAGTCGACCGGGCAGTCAACCTGTTCCTTGTCTTTTTTTTTATAGTTGAAAAATGTGTTTTAAATTGCTTTGTGTTCGACTGTGCGGTCGACCGGTCCCTTCTTTGTTTTTTTTACAGACGACAAACTTGTTTTAAATTGCTTTGCGGTCGACTGTGCAGTCGACCAGTCCCCATTCTGCCACTCCTATTTTTTTTTGTATTTTCTTCGTGAATTCTGCTGTTTCTTTTGGTGTGTTCCAAAAAGGGGAAGAATTTGGTCTTAGAACTTGAATTTCAAACTCAGTATCAAACTCAGTACTTTGATTTTTTTTCTGCCATAGGTCATGTCATGAGCACATATCTATTATATCTTAACATGCATGTATTTAGGGGGAGTATTGGACTTAGGGGGAGCACTTGTGTTTTTCTCTAATAACTATTGGATTTAGGGTGAGCACTTGTGTTTTTCTCTAATATTATTTTAAATTCTGAAGTATGTTTATGTTTTAAATTCTAAAGGTATGTTTTGTCCACACCAAAAGGGAGAGATTGTTGACCTTGAGTTTGGTGTGTACAAAACATACTATATACAACTAATAAGTTTCAGTTAAGATGTGCAGGAAAAACAGGAAAAAGAAAATCCAAAATAAAGATATGAAAGTTGCGAAAGAGGCATGAATAAAAAAGATTTGAAAATTCAAATAGGAGTGCTCCACAAGAAACATGTGCTTCAAATCTATAAGGAATCAAGCATGGTCGGATTATTTATTTCATTTTGTGAGAAAATGCTATGTAATGATTGATTGATTGATTGATTATTTTTTGGTATGAATATAAAGTAGATTGGCCAAATAAAAGACAGATCTGTACGATAGCGATCGACCGCACAAATGTCGGTCGACCGTCACAACAGTCGACCGCTCATTTTAGTTGAAAAGATGAGTCGTCGACCGGTCATCTCTCGACTCTCAGGTTGAAAGATGAACGGTCCACCGCTCACATGTACGGTCGACCGTTGACGTGCAAATCTGACTATTTCGGAAAAATCTTTTCATTTTTGGAAAGATACTTTTTCCCACTCTATAAATTGAGGCGAATTTACTGAGTATTCTTCACCTCTTGCGACCATAACTTCTGAAGTAATTAATCAATCATCAATCTGAGTGTGAGATATATTCATTATTTTTCTTCAGTCAAGGTCTATTTGGATCTTGAGAAATTTTCTTTTATTTCCACTTCGGTGAGGTTTGCGGGACTTATCTGTAGAAGCCCTGCGGGTGTAATAGGTCTCTCGGCCTGAATTTCGAGAATCACTGTATAAGGGTTTAAAGTACAGTGGAATACTTGTGACGGAGAATTACTACAAGTAGGTGGTGTGGACGTAGACCTGGGGGTCGAACCACGTTATATCGATGTGTCTTACTTACTTGCTATGTTTGCTACCTCTAACTCTTTTTATTTACTTTGAAATTTAATTTGAATTTTTAATTTCCGCACAATCACCTTATCACCCCCCCAAGGGTGATTTACACTAATTTCATGTATATTTTATTTTTTTCTTGTTTGACACATCAGTGTATGAAATAAACCGTTGGTAATAATTATTATATATTGAGAGAGTATAAAAATCTCTTGTTATCAAAACTAGCAACATGCATCATAAAGCAGTTAGATTTTTTGTGAACTTAGACCCCAATCTAAGATTTTCTGTAAAATCTATGTACAATGGCTTAACGACGGAGAGGCAAGAAGTAAAGAGGCCGACATTATCTAGAGCATTAACGCACCGTTGAAAGTAAAAAAAAAAAAAATCTTTGGTTAGTCAAGAACGATGCGATTTTATCCAAGACTAATATGCAGAAACGAAGCATGGAAATTGACATTAAATGTTCTAGATGAAATAATGCTATGTAATGATTGCCTAATGAAGTATTCCTAGGAGTACAATTGGGAGAATGAGTAATCATAGGAATACTACGTTATTGTTATCACTGAGGATTAAATTATCTTTATATGTTGGATCTAAGGTTAATTGAATAAGAGTACAGGGGTTTTTTTTTTAGGGAAAAGGTGAAATCTGGCCACCCTGTTTCATTAATAAGTGCATAACAAAACAAACCCAGAGTACTGGGCCCAAATACAAACTACATACAGAAAATAAAACATATATGAAGCAACATGACGCGTACAGACAACAAATCCCTCCAACAACCCTGGCGGGTGGACCGACAAACAAGCTCGGTCCAGCAAAATTGTGAGTACGTCAGTTTAGCCTCGTACAGTGCATCCACGGCACATGCACACCCATCTGAAATAAGTCTGGCAGGGTTTTATCACCCACCGATCCCTGCCTTCACCTCGCTTGGGGGACCCCATCTTTGGGCCTAAGCCCCGCAGAATGAAAACTGACCCTACGGCACACGCACAGCGATCGCACCCTCCCATCTCCACCACATCTCCTACAAACGTGCTAGTACCTCCCACAGCCGCTACCAAAGAGATAGCCGTGAAGAGGATACCTTAACCTCTCACACAATAGCGCTTTCTCAGACGATTTCTCACCACACAACTATCTCGCTCACCCCACCAACCACCACACTCAAGAGAGATCCGTGTAGAGGATACCTTCACCTCTCTCACGCTCAAGCTCTCTCCGACGATTTCTCACCAAACAGACTTATCTGGACTCATACTCCCACTTCGAGGGAAGAGACGACGCTGTCACGAGTCAGTGGCCTAAGCTGAAGTGCACTCAATAGCCCGATAGTAGGCGCTATGAAGACTTCACCGATGACATCGTAGGACACTCCAGACCAACCATACCCAAACCCCACACCCCATCACCTGGCCCCAAGCCGAACACCGAACTCACACACTTGCACCCCAGATCTAAGGTTTTCGCGACAACCGGCGCGGGAGGATGCTCTGGCACGACATAGTCGCTCCACGCCGGTTGATACAAGCACCCCGGAAGTAGAGATAAGTGAGCTCACATCACAGAGAGACCCCATCTTTAGGCCCAAGCTCTGCAATCGTACAAAACAACCTAACCCTATTGGAGGATTACGGCACCTCCAAGCACACCCGGCTTCTTCACACGCACTACCAATCCTCGGAAACACCAAATCACAGCAGTAGATCGCCGTGAATGGCTCCAAGAGTGTGGACATGGTGGCAAGCACGAAGAACAACCAGTCCTACCACAAACAAAGCCCACCAAATCCAACCCCATCCAAAAACCGCCGATGGGGAGGGGGGAGGGGGGGCTGCCGACATCCGGGTCCCCACAGTAGAGCTCAGACCTGGGCCATCGGCACACCACGCCACTGGCCTCAGATCTGGCATTCCAAGCCTCAGATAGAATGGGTCGTCGTCATCGGTGGGGGGGGGAGGGGGGAGGGGGGGTGGGGGGCTGCCAAACCACCGAGTAGAACTAGAAGGGGTCGGATCTGGGCCATCGGTGCCTCTCGCCGTCGGCCTCAAATTAGGGCCGTGCCATCGGCCACGACCACCGGGAGTTGGCCCCTTCTCAGATCCAAGATCGCGTCGAAATTGAGATCATCGAAGCTGAGATCGGCAGTGCACCGGGAAGAAGGGGGAAGAAGGGAAGCACGGCGGGGGTGGAGCACCGGGGCGGCGGCGGTGCACCCTAGCCACCGCCCCACACACCGAAATAAGAGTACATGGTTGGTAAGGCAAAAGAAACACCTCCTTCCTTCCCCCTTTTCCTCGGTCATCTCTCTTACATATCTAGAAACAAAACCCATCATCTCTCTTTCACCGCCGTTCATCCACTTTCTATATATCACTCTAAAAGATTATTAAAAAGTTTAAATAGAATTAGAATTTTTGGGCTTTCTTTGACAACATTTTTTTGGCATTTGAATTCGTAATAGTCGATCAAATTTACAAAATACTTTGAGATAGAACAAAAAGGCATTGAAGGAGGAATGCTGGGACTTGGGATGACGTGGGCAACGGCAATACGACGAGGTTGGTGATAAAGAGAGATGAGAGGAAGGGTTCGATTATGGAATTGGGGGATGGAGTGGACGTGAATCGGAGGATAAAATGTCGGGATAAGGGTGGAACAATGGTGGAGAGAAAGGAGGAGGAAACAACGATGGTTTCTTTGTTTTTGGGTTCTGTTTTTAAGTTGAGTATCCTAGAAAATATAGTATTGGCTAAATTTAAAAAAACTAAACTAAATTTTTGGGCTAGTTTAAAAAAACCGCACTAAGTTTTTTTTAATTTTAAAAAGGACACAAAATTTCAGAAAACTCTACTGGGTTAGTTAGGGTTAGGGTTGGGTTTAAAAAAACCACTTTCATCTTTCATTTGTGTTTAAAAAAATCACATTCATCTTTCATTTGTATTTAAAAAAACATCACTTAACTAAACAGATGTATAAATAATCTCCCCCCCCCCTCCCCGAACTAACCTTAACCCTAACCCTAACTAACTCAGCGGAGTTTTTCGAAATTTTGTGTCCTTTTTTTATTTAAAAAAACTTAGTGCGATTTTCTTAAACTTGCCCAAAACTTAGTATAGTTTTTTTAAATTTTATCCTATAGTATTTATTCGCAAAAATATGCTTACATTTAGCCAAACAATAAAATGGACGGGGGCATAGAAGTGTTCCCCTGTCCAATCCGCTAAGCCCGCAAAAGTGTGAGGAGATCTAGAAGTGGGAAACTCTGGAAGTGACCTCATGAACATCTTGCTCCACAACCTCATATTATGATCATGTGGCTATGATTTTGTTCAATAAAATAAAATAAAACAAAACGACTACCACTTGGACTTCCTTCTTCCTCCTCATCATCTCTCCTTCACATCCAATAAAGGGAAATGCAATCTTACCTATAAAAGGTGTATCTATTACATATAAACAAACAGATGTATCTGATGTGATGAGAGGAGATAAGGAAGTGGGAAACTTTCGATGATGCTGATTGAGTTTCTCAGGTGCTATATCATTTGAAGATGAACTTCTAGAGTGTTTACATGGATGCAAGAAGAAAGTCTACAGAGTTTCACCCTCCACTAATCCTATTTATTAATATATCCCCCCCCCCCTCTCGCCTTCTTCTTTGAACTTCTTCTTCTTCTTCTTCGACACTGGACTACCACCTGTAATTCTTCGTCAGCAACGCCGTGAACATCCCTTGTCCCAGCAGGCCGTATGTCGTTGCCTGGATTGATGACAACGGATTGCTCCATGCTGTTGACAAGGGTTGTCGGTGACCAAGCAACTTGAAGGCCATCCCTCCGATCGTTGTTGTAGTTGGATTTATGTCTTGCATATTTTGGTTCGATGGAAAAAGAAAACAATGAATCGAGAATAGCTTCACAGCGTCGTTAGAAGAATAAGAAGTTGTTGTACAGGAAGTATCAGCTTGGGGCTGAATTGACAGTCGACTGTCTCAGCTTTGACTTGGTCAAGCGCATTGCCGTCAACACGGGGGGGGGGGGGGGGGGGGGGGGGGGGGGGGTTGACTGCAACTAGATACAACAAAAATAACTGGGGCGGATCTAGGAGATCTTTTTTGAGCCCATCTTCCACTCCAGGTTGGATCGTACGATTCTTAGCATGTAACTTTTTCTTTAGAGTATATCAGACGGTTATTGCATCAAGGCTACAACCTAGGATTTCTCTAGATCTCTATATATGATTGTAACGACCTGCTTTGAGAGGCAAGAGAGTGTGAAAAGCAAATGAGATAAAAGTACTTTATTGAGAGTTTTCCATTGTAACCAGCACATTATCTTCTAGTGAGGCTTGAGAGATAGGTAGGTTCTTGTTGAGAGTGTTTGTAACTCTTGTATATTCTCCAGTGAATAATATCTCGGTTATTTTTCTCCTATATTAGAGTTCGCCAAAACCAGAACAAAATTATGTGCTTTGTGTGTTTGGTTTGATCTATTATTGCTTGGTGGTTTGTTCGTAGTGATCGATAGTCGCAAACACAGCAGTGAATGTTGGTGTATGCCTTAGGGGTCAGTTGTGTATTGACATTGCTAGTTTACATTGTATCATGATATTTATTTTATATATGAGGCATTTCATTTATTGTGTTGTTTATTGTGATTAAATGAACATAATAAAGTCCTTAGAATAGTAGGTTCAATACCATGGGATATCAAGTGCATGACTTGATTGTGAGATCCTATTATGTTGTAATCAGAACACTATTCTTAAATGTCTCTAGTCAAGTATTATTGTGAATTAGGACAATAATAATGAATAGAAACTAGTTTGTGCGTAGACTGATGACCATATCTCACGGATCATGGATATGAGATATCAAGTCTTCATATAGGTACATATTAGAGTAATAATGTACTTGACTGACCCATCATGAGAACGCTGCATGGATCGTTTCGTGAGTGTCATAAACGTGTAACATCCCGTAGTAAAATTTTAAAATAAAAATACATTTTTCATTTTTTGCACGTGAAACACACGTGCAATTTTACCTCATTTTGTTCTATTTTTTTATTAAATTATGCATAAGTTTCTTTTATTCTCTTTTGTCTCATTTATTTTTTTTCCTTTCTTTTCTCTAAATTAGAATCCCATAGGCCTAAAAGAATAATTTAGATCCATTAGAAATAAAATAAATAAAAAAATAATAATAAGAGTCCAAAGAGAAACCCATTAATAAAACCTACATTTACAGCTTTATCTCCCTTCCAGATCCTACTATCTCTATCTCATCGCATCTCACTCTCTTCACTAAAGTTGGAGATCTTCTCAAGCTCCACCCACTCATCTCCTTATCGAGTTTTTTCCCCTTTTTTTTTCTTCGCCGACCCCTTCTCACCCCTTCGTTCTTGAACCTTCTCCTTCTTTCCACTTTTCGGTGTTACCCCACTCTCTCCCTCTCAGGTCGGAGTTTCTACAGTGGATTTTTTAGTTGTTGGGTCTGATCTGTCTCCATCAGATCTTCCCCGCCTTCCAACGGCTGAGGCTCTGGTGTTAGTGGTTGTGTCCCTGGGGAGGCGGAGTACTGTGGCCCTCGTTCGCGCCGGTTGCGAGTCTTCGCCACTGCCCTCTTTGGCCTTTATTGAGTTGTTCCTTCTATTTTTTCGGGAGGCTTCAGTGGTCCCCCGGTCTGCTCTTTAGTGGAAATTGTCCACCAGCCGCGTAGCTGTTGTCTCGTTCGCTCTGTGAGTTTTTCTGTTGCCTCTTTTTTGTTCATTTTTGTGATTGAGTTAGAGCGTGCTCTTTGCCGTTCGCCCTGTTAAGGTTCTTCAGCTCCCATTGTTCAGAGCATTCTCAATTTGCTCTTGACTATTAGTTATGGTTATCTGTGATCTGGTTTCTCTCGGAGCAGGAGATTCCAGAGCCATTATTTTATTTTTTCTCACATTCATGAGGTGTTTTCTGATCTCTACAGTGTTTGTTCCTTCCCTTCTCTTTCCCCCTTCTCTCACTCGTTTTGTTTTGGGCCTAGACCATCATGAGCTCTTCATGGGTCGACGTTATTAGAAGAAATATAAAAAAAATAAAAACCAATCCCTTCCCCCGGCCCTTAAGCCCAAGAACCAGAAGGTTCTGGGAAGCTTCGCTGCTCTCTTTTCCCGCCCAAAACAGAGTTTAGTGCATTCTCTCGCTTCTTTCTCTTATTTCCCCCCTTCTTCGTCCTCTCCGGTGTGTTATCGGTGTCTCCTACTTGGCCACATCAAATCATTTTGCTCAGTTAAAATGAAATGTTTGTTCTGTCTTAAGGAGGGGCACTTGAGGAATCGATGTTTCTCTCTACAACAAATTCTTGGTCTGCCGTTGGGTTTACCGATATCCGATTCGGTGTTGAAAGCCCTTAATTTTCCTTCTCTCCAGTCTAAGCTTAAGGATCTTCATCCCCAGAAAGCTAAAAGACCCAAGCTGTCTTCTGATGCCCTGCTCCTTCCCACACCTCCTGCAACTCGTTCTGCTCCTGCAGCTCCTCTACCCCCCCCCCCCCCTGCCAAGGGCAGTCTGTTCTGGCCCCCCAGGTGTCTAAACCCCAAACCACTGTGGTGTTCATCCCTACTATTGAGGTTTCGGGTAAGTTGAGGTTATTCAAATGCTACGGGGCAGTTTCCTTCAGTGAAGGTACGGTATCCAGTTCCAATCTCAACTCCTTCCTTAGTAATTCTTGTAATGTTCAAGACTGGTCTTGGGTCCTTAACACCTGCTCTAATGGCGAGGTGGTTATCCTTTGCCCCCCACCCGCGTCAAAATTCTGGAAGGCCTTTCGGTGCTCGATTCCCTTTCCATTGGCCCGATCAAGATTGCCATTCGTAAATGGGTCAATCAGGTCTCACCTCCTCCGAACCTGGTCCAAACTCCTGTTTGCGCCACGCTTCTTGGTCTCCCCCCTTTTGCGACTCGTTTAGAGTTGCAGCTGATATGTCGAGATGCGTGGGAGAGTTGATCAGTATTTCATCCACTTCGATGCTCGCATCGGGCTGCCTTCAAATCGATGCGGAATTTTTTTGCCCCCCGATTAAGGACAGGGTTGAAGCCTTCTCTCTGCGAGATACCAAGTCCATCTTCAATGTTTCGGTTAACTACCAAGATTTCCCTAAAGGGGTGTCTGCTCCTTCTCCCTTGATTGTTGGCTCCTCCAAGTCTTCTGTTGCTCCTTCCCCTCCCCTCAAGTCCTTCACGATTGGATCCTCGTCCAAACCGGTCGCACCGCAGGCTAAATGGAGAGGATGGCACAGAGCCTTGGCTAAAAAGCCAGACCCCCCGTCTGTTCCCAAAATCTCTCCCTCCAAAGCTCGTAATCTCGTATGGATCAACCCAGGGAAGGAATCTCTCAAGCAAGGATCCTCCCTCCCTTCAACGGCAGCCGACCCACTCTCTAACCCGCCTTCTTTCCAGTTGAGGACTTCCCCCGTCCTGTCATCTGCTGCTTTGCCAGTCCCCTCCCCTGGCCCTTCTCTTCCTGAGCTGATGGAGAGTGACCAGAAGTCGCCGGCGTTGGAAGTCAATCCTCACTTCTCTTCTGACTGGGACAGGTTTAAAAGCGTTGTTCCAAGTTCCTCTGTTGTCGGCTCTCTTACGCCGACTGCATCTCTGAAAGCACCCTATCAGAAAGGCGAGGCTTGGGTGGATTAGGATGACCTTTTGGAAGAAGAAGTTACAATGCTAGATCGCTCCCAATCGCATCATCAGGTATTCTTTCTCTTTTCTGCAGTTGTTTTTAGTTTCGATCCGTCATATTTATTTTCTAGTTTTAAATTTCGTTCTCTTAGTTTAAGATTCGGTTTATTCTCCTCGTTACCTGCCTGTTACACTTTAGAGTTTCATTTCACCTCATTGCTTCGTTTCCATGTTCTCTCGGGGTTTCCCTCTAAGTCCGAAGGAGGATTATCTGTAACGCTCCTGCCCCTAGCTCAGACAATTTATACAATTTATAAGACAAATTAGATACTATGTAGTACAACTGCCCACCACAGGCTGCCTCTCAAAAGTTGGTTAACCGATTAGGTGACTCTTGATCCTTAGCTAATACTATTTATATAATATTTTATTTTACTCTATACCCGATATGGGATATTATTCCAATACCATTTCCTGTTTTCTTTACTTAACCAAGCACAGGTGGGCCCCTTTTGTTGTATACCATGTCATCTCACGGTTTGACTTTTGTCAAAGCTCCATTTTACCGTGGGACCCCCCTTTGCCATCATAATTCACCATACATACTTACCATTTAATATACCATCCTAAACATGACATAATCATATATGTATACTTATATATTATATTATATTTTTTAAACTACAGGATGTTACACACGCCCCCCCTCAGAAATCAGCGTCTTCGCTGAGCACGGGCATGCACAATATAGTGCAGGATCTCCTTTCTAGCCGTTGTTGAGTGGAGTACCCTGATTTTGCTAGGGTACCCTAATTCTGCAATACGCTCCCTCTCAGGCATACCCGATGTACATCTTCCCGACGTACATCTCCCCGACGTACATCTACTAGCTCCATCTCAGGCATACATCTCGCCCACTCTTACCCACATCTAGTGTCGAAAGTCGGCTTTGATACCATTTGTAATGTCCCTGTCCCTAGCTCAGACAATTTATATAATTTATAAGACAAATTAGAAACTATGTAGTACAACTGCCCACCACAGGCTGCCTCTCAAAAGTTGGTTAACCGATTAGGTGACTCTTGATCCTTGGCTAATACTATTTATATAATATTTTATTTTACTCTATACCCGATATAGGATATTATTCCAATACCATTTCCTATTTTCTTTACTCAACCAAGCACAGGTGGGACCCTTTTGTTGTATGCCATGCCATCTCACGGTTTGACTTTCGTCAAAGCTCCATTTTACCGTGGGACCCCCCTTTGCCATCATAATTCACCATACATACTTACCATTTCATATACCATCCTGAACATGATATAATCATATATGTATACTTATATATTATATTATATTTTTAAACTACGGGATGTTACATTATTTGTCCTTCATTTACGCCTCGAGTCGGATCTTGCATTATCTCGTTTCAACTACTCACATTTCCATTTTCTCTCTAAGGGGCCTTCTCCCTCTGGTGCTATCACCTGGGACCCCTTGGTTGGAAGTGTGCTTCCTCCCTTTCTCTCGCCTTGCAATTCTGCTGTTGCTTTCCAAGTGAGACAACAGCAGAACGAGCGTGCAAAGAAATCACCCTTTTTTATTATTCGCTTAAGTGCTCGCATTAGGGCGCTACAGGCTTCTTCTTTTAAGCCAGGTTCTCAATCCTCCCTCGCGGCCCAAATCCGCAAAAGGTCCATCCCTATTCCTTCCCCCGGCTTCGAGGGGAAGGAAACTCTGGATCTGTTTACCAGGTGCATTTCAACTCCCTTTCTAACCTTGAAATGCTTCAACTATCGAAGGATATGGGGTTTTCCGTCTCCCCGGACAACTTGGACGTCTTCGATCTTATCCGCCAATGCAAAATTGCGAGAGCGTTGGAGAATTGTTTCCATCATGATTAGCATCTCTTGGAACGTCAGAGGACTCCCTTGCCAGTCCAAGCAACAAGCTGTTTTTCAACTTATCTCTTCTTCTCATTGAGATATGATCTCTATTCAGGAATCTAAACTCTCTTCCCCGACCCCGTCCATCTTGCGGTCTCTAGGTGGATCATTAATTTCCAATTGGATTTTCCTTGATGCTGTTGATTCCAAGGGAGGCATTCTCTTTGGGTTTAGAGACTCTAAATTTTCTCTTATTTCGATTTGTCGACTCTCCTTCTTACTCATTATTCGGTTCCACTGTATAGAATTCAATCGTGAGCTCATTGTGGTTTCCGTTTACGGACCATCCACTACCGATCGCTGCCGTAATTTTTGGAGTGAATTCTATTCCCTCCAATACCTTAGTTTTGGCCTTTGTTTTTTTTGTGGTGATTTTAATATTACCAGATTCTCTTTCGAACGTACGGGGTCGGGAGATCTTCCTGCGGATTCTAATTGTTTTAACGATTGTATCTGAGACCTCCATCTTTCCGAATTACCTTTCAATGGTAGAACCTTTACTTGGTCCAACATGAGACAAATCCCCACCTTCTCGAAGCTCAATCGTTTTCTTTTTTCGTTTGATTGGATCAACCTTTTCCAGAATTCTTTTGTCTCTACCTTACCCAACCCCTCATCGGACCATGTCCCTATATCTATATGCTCGAACTTTAACTTCACCAGATTGTATAAATTCCGATTCGAAAAATTCTGGTTACAAGATCAAACCTTTGTGAACCTTATCACGGAGTGTCTTTCCTCGATTACAGGGTCCCCTAGACTCGGTCGTATTCTTCTCAAGCTTCAGGCTATCAAGCACAGTTGTAAAATTTGGAATAAGGTGAGATTCAGACAGGCCAACTTCCTCAAGCAAGTCTTTCTCTCTTCCATAGAGTCTATCGACAAAATTGAGGAAGTTGGCCCCATCTCGGATGCTCTTCGCGTGGAACGTGCTGCTTGCAAGAGAGAATATGCTTCTATTCTCCATAATGATCATATTAAGTGGGCTCAGAGAGCGAAATATCGGTGGATTAAGGAAGGTGATGGAAACACTGCCTTCTTCCACAATTTCTCTTCGCATCGTCAGTGTCTCAATCGAATTACCTCGATTATCGACAATGACATTGAGCTAACTTCCGACTCTAAGTTTCATGCTTCTTTCCTAAATTTCTTCAAACACCTAATAGGTTCGTATAAACCTCGTTTGTTCCACCTGGACTGGGAGCACCTGTATGGAGACCAAACCCATGATCTATCCAGTCTAGAGTCGCCATTCTCTTTAGATGAGATCCGATCGGCCGTTTTCTCATTGAAAAGCGATTCGGCCCCTAGCACTGACGGGTTTCCAGCTTTTTTCTTCCAGAAGTTTCGGGAATACCTTAAAGATGATCTATTCCAAATGTTTTCGGATCTTCACCAGGGATCGTTTTCCTTTGATCGGATCAATTGTGCACATATTGTGCTCATTCCCAAGATCATGGAAGCCAATTCAGTCTCCAATTTTAGACCTATTAGCCTCATCAATACTACCTTTATGATCATCATGAAGGTCCTCTCCACTCGATTGAGTGCCACCATCTCCCCGTTAATTGATACAGCTCAATCAGGCTTTATTAAAGACAGGTTTATATTGGACAGTGTGGCTTCGGCCCAAGAAATTATCTCTGATTGTCATAGGAACAACTCGGGGGGCATCCTGCTTAAGTTGGATTTTCAAAAAGCTTATGATAATGTTAGTTGGGATTTTCTTTTTGACATCCTTCTCCACAGTGGCTTTGGTCCTAAATGGATGGCCTGGATTCAATCCAGTCTCTTCGTGGGTACTTCCTCGATTTTCATTAATGGTACGAAAGGCAAGAAATTCAAGTGCAAGTGTGGTCTTCGTCAAGGAGACCCTTGATCCTATCATTTATTCGCCCTCGTAGTCGATGTGTTCAGTAAACTTCTAAGCAATGCTTGGAATGTCGGGGCAATCAAAGGCCTTGGAGGATCGCACAGCTTTCGTAGGGTGCTTAACCTTCAATACGCGGATGATACCATCATCTTTGCACAACCCGATGGGTGTACCTTGCGTAACCTGAAGTTACTTCTTTATATTTTCGAAAAAGTTTCCGGACTCCCCATTAATTTTCAAAATTCCTCTGTCCTCTGGATAAATGGGAATATTAATAGGCAAGCAAAAATTGCTCAGTTTTTCAACTGTGCTTCAGCTTCTTTCCCCATTCTTTATCTAGGTATTCCTCTTCGGTGGGGGAAGCTTCTCAAATCGGACTGGATGCCGATGATTGAGAAAATCGAATCCAGATTGAACGCTTGGAGTGGTCGTCATCTCTCTCGTGGAGGTAGATTAGT
Source organism: Hemerocallis citrina (assembly GCA_017893485.1). Classification (NCBI taxonomy): domain Eukaryota; kingdom Viridiplantae; phylum Streptophyta; class Magnoliopsida; order Asparagales; family Asphodelaceae; genus Hemerocallis; species Hemerocallis citrina. The sequence goes on along the minus strand of CM030358.1, from coordinate 463,712,078 downwards.
GCTTGTCAACTCTGTTCTGTCTTCTATTTTCTTGTACATGATGTCCTTTTATTTTCTCCCAACGTGGGTTATTAAGAGGATCGAAAAGATCAGAAGGAACTTCTTCTGGTCCGGGTCAGCCATTTATAAAGTTGGGGCTCAGCTTTGCAATTGGAAGACGATCTGCACAACCAAGGCAGTAGGAAGGATTGGAGTTATCAACCTCAGGCAGCAAAATTTAGCCTTGCTGAGAAAATGGTTATGCAGAATCCTAGTGTTTGATCATTAGCCTTAGGCTAGGATTATCTCCGCTAATTGCTTTAATCGAAAAAGAATCCTAGACTTTTCCCCCTCCCTGTCTCGCAAAGCCTCTCCTTTCTGGAAAGGGGTGTGGAAAGCGGTTTTGTCGTTCAGTTGTGGGATCTTCCACAAGTGTGCTCTTGGAACCAACACGAAGTTCTGGGTCGATCTTTGGTTCGGTAACCTTAAGTTGGCTTCCTCTTTCCCCTCCCTTTATCATCTGGCTTCTAACCCTTCAGCTTTGGTGGCGGATTACGTGGTTATTACTAACCAGCAGAAGTTCTGGTCTATCCCTTTCCTTTGTGTCCTCCCTCCGTATCTCGAGGAGTAGCTCGTAGAACTCTTTGCTGAACTGAATCAGTATTCGTGGCATACAACTGATCAGCTTTCTTGGCGTTGGACCAGCTCGGGTTTCTACTCGGTTAAATCCTTCTACAATTTCCTTAATTTTAGAGGAATCTACTCCGATCTGGCCAAACCCCTTTGGAGCAGTTGTGCCCCTCTTAAATCGAAGATTCTTACTTGGTTAGCCCTTAACAACAAGCTTCTCACCGTTGATCACCTCAATAAGATGCATCTTGCCTGGGAACAATTGTGTGCATTCTGTTCATCTCATCCAGAGAATGCTAAACATTTATTTCTTAGATGTAGCTTTCTCCAGCCCTTGTGGACTGTGTTGAGAGCGGCTTGGCAAGTTCCATCCATCAATGTTGAATTCTCATCCTGTTGGAGAGAGCTACCGAGTAGAAAAGAGTTTCGTTCACCCTGGTTCCTTTCTATCATGAATATAATCTGGGTGATTTGGTCGGAAAGGAATAAGCGTATCTTCTTGCACTCCTCTTCATCGGTGGCTACGATGATTGAGGTCGTACTCTTTTTTATTAACTTGTGGTCTTTCATTTTATCTCCGACAAAGTAGGAGCAATTACATTTAGGTCGTCTCGAGGAGACTTACCAATTCTACCGTTCTAACCTTAATATTTCTTTTTAATTGAGGTAGCTATTAATGAAGTTTGTTTTTGTCTATTCTTTGCAGGATTGATAGGTACTTCTCTTCTTTTGGTTCAGACTTAAACGAGGAATCCTTGTTCGCTTATCTGGTTCTTGCTGGGATCTCGTTCTCTGACTGTTTTGATTGCTCCCAGGGGTTAGGGTCTCGGTTAGACCTTATCAGGGGGCAATTTTTTGTATGTAAGGCACTTTTTCTTACTTCTTTTTGGTTCTGTTGCTCTTGATACTCTGCCTCTATATAGATTATGTTCTGTGGTTGTTGATATTTTGGTTGTTGGCTTTAAGCTCCAGTTGGGTTTTGTTTGTGTTGCTATTTTTTTAGCTGTTTTTTTGTGTTTCCCACTCAGTGGGATATGTCTTTTATGGCATTATGATTATTACTTCACTGTGTTATCGTGCTCTGTTGCTATGGGAAGAGTGGCTTCATCTTTTTGCTGAACGTGGACTCATCCTCTGGGTCTAGTTGAGTAATCTTCCCTCTGGCCTGAATGCTTGTTGTCGATGAGCATACTTTTCCCCTGCGGCCTTCAGTCTATCCCCCTGCATCCTCGTATTTTTTCACTGAGTTCATTATTGAGAATGTATTTTGTGGTGTTATTTTCCTGGTCTCAGTGTTTCTTCTCCTCTAACTAATCGTTAGGTTGCCTCTATGGTGGCTTTTGCTTCTATCTTCCTTCTATTATTGTTATGTGTGTGGTTCGGTTTTATAGAATTCTTTCGCTTTGTGCGGCTAAGTTGTTTTTGGTTTCCATATTCTGGCGTTTGTGCTTCCTCAGTGGTTCTATTTTGTTTGATGCGCTGGGGCCTGGTTTGTGTTGTTTGGGCCATCCTGTAGGTTGCAGTGGCACTGCGTGGTGGTTTTGCCATCCCCTCCTTTTCTGGCCGAGCAGAGCTTCTGATCTGTCTTCTCATCGTTCAGTCTGTTGGCTACATGGTCATTTGGGCTACGTTTTCTTCTGGGGATCGCTGCGAACGTAGCAGTGCGACCAAGTTTTGGGACACTCGATGTCCGGTCGCGGAGTGCTTACCTGCAGTTGAGTGCCGCTGCGGGGTTGGTGGCTTTTCACTTGCTGGGTCGGTCGTGATGGTGGGGGTCTGCCTGGACTAGTGCCTTGCTTGTATGGCACGAACTTCTCCTTTCTTCCTTTCTTCCACTGTTGTTACTGTTATGGTCGTCCGGTGTAACTGTAGGCTCCTGTAATTTTGGTTTTGTCAGTGTTCTTGTAGTCTTCTTGTTGTTTGTTTCGATTGTTTTACTTCTTGTAAAATTGTCGTTTGTACGTTTCTCATTATTTATGATTTATTGTGCTGGCTGGAGTCGAAAGACTTTATCCGTTTCATAAAAAAATAAAACCTACATTTATTTTGTACACTTTTTACACATGTCATGTAACAAACTAGTAGCTACTAACAAATTAACAAAATATAAAATAAAAAAGAAGAGTGTGCATGTGTACTACACGTGCACGCGTGTATTTGCGCATGCACAAGGATAGGCCGGCCAATTAGAAGGGAAATGGGACAGTGGAGAGTGGGGTGAGTTCATGGGTAGTTATTTGGGTAGTGGAGTTAATCCTAGTAACACAAATTCCCTTTATAACACCCCCCCCCCCCCCCCCCCCCCCCCCCCCCCCGGCCCTCCCTCCCCTCTCCTCCTCCTCCTCCTCTATTGTAATATATTTGCACCTAAACTAAAAAAATTAAAAGAGAGAATAGAAAGACAGCTAGAGAGATTTCGGTCTTGTATCTTTGGAGGCTTGGAGCTTGCTCTTGCTAGGAGGAGAAGTGCTAGGCCATTGGAGTGAAGCTAGGAGTTTTCCTTTATGAGATTTTCAATTTGTGCAACAAAAAAAGGTGGATGTCTTACTTGTTTTCTAATTAGCTTATGAATCATGTTTAGGGGTTACGTAGTAAATTTTAGTCTAGTTTTAATGATTCTTGCTAATGAATTTTTGATACATGTTGAAATGATGAAATTTGCTATTCATGAAAAATTATGAGATGCATTGTGTGTTAAATTAAAGTATATGATTTGAATGATAGATTAGAATGAGGGAAGGGATAATTAAATGCATGTATAAAAGTGCTAGGCACAATTTCAAAAAATTAAGTTTTCTTTTGTTGCATGAATGTCGCCTTGTACAGAATTAGACAAAATATGTATATGAAGTGGGATAAATAGTAAAGAGAAATTATGAACAAATTGGGGGAAGAAATGAGTATGAATAATGAAAAATCACTCTAGAATGTAAGTTAGACAAAATTTTGCATAGTTGCATTAGTATTTTTTTAAAATCTTCTATAAGAGAAAAATGACTATTTTGGAAAAAAGAGAGTTAATTCTCATTAAAGAGAATAAAATCAGTAAAGTTATTAATTTTGGGTAGTACATAAATCCAAATTTTTATTGTTATTTTTTAAGAAAAGAAATAGTTGTTCGAAATCAAATTTCACGTTTACACACTTTAGAAAATGAATATGTGTAAAAATGGGTATAAATTCCCTTAAATATAATTAAATCCAATAAGAGGGGAATTTTGGAGCTTAGAAATATTTTTCTTATAATATAAATTTTGAGAAGAAAATGGAAAGTCGAAATAATTGAAAGTGTGAAAAATGAGAATTTTCGAAGAATAATTACTTAAGAATTATAACCCCTTATTAATCAACTGAGCACTTGGCTCAAGTGGCTAGCGGGGTGCGCTCAGCGCCTGGGTTCGCCACGTGGGTTCGAGCCCGGGTTGAGTGATTGAATTTTTTAGTTCTTTTATGTTTTTTGGGGAATTTAAAAATCCAGAAATTAAATAAATAATTATAAAAATATTATGAGGATAATACAAATGTTTCTCACTATTTAAAATATATTTTGGAGATTAAGAGTTATATTCTCGTGATAGATATGATTTGATATACAATGTGTATAATTAAGTGGATAAGAATTGATTTGTGGTAAAAAGGAAAGTGATGGATTTTTGAATAATAAATTTTGAATGATGAACCTCAAAGAGTTGATGTTTAATTCCTAATAAATTTTGGGTTGGAAGTTATATGAACATGAAAGAAAATAGTATTGTGGGAAACAATAACTCGAGATTGTTATTCATGAATGATAAATACAAGAATAAAGATTGAAAGAATCGATTAAGATGTGATTGAAGTGAGTTAAATACATGACTGTGGAAGGGTGTGAGTACCCATGATTATGGAACATGAAAAGATGTGATTATAGAGGCTTAGTGAGATCCAAGTACCGACAAGTGATGAAAAGAATGAATTGATTTGAGATTTGGCCATATGGGCTATCTCGGTATTTTTGTTTAATTCCGGTAAAAGGGGAAGCTAATTCTATATAGTGTAATTTATTCATGTTTTTAAAATTAAGGATTAGGCACTAAGTGAAGATATAGTAAACTTGGGAAAACGTAAGCGGGTTGTCTCTATATAGTCTGACGGTGGACTCCGGGACTATAGACCTAGTTTGATGGTGGATTCCGGGACTATGATTGCTTGCGATGGAGTCAAGCCTTAATTAAATTCGGGACTATGATTAGTTTGACGGTGGACTCCAGGATCATAAATAGTCGGACAGATGGTAGGCCGTGCTCCAGTGTATATGCGTATACCGGGGCTAGAGGGACACTTGCAGGAAGTTAGCACGACGAGGATTTTCGTATAAGTTTGATGGTGGACTCCAGGGCTGGGATCCGTACTCGTGGGACGTCTAAAACTTGTTTTATTACCGGATAGTTTTTCATGGCAAGGGATTCAACCCTTTAATGTGGAGTACGTATGTGCTTGCCCTCGGATCTATGTAGTATAGGATGCATAGAATCCGAACAAGTATGCATTAGTGTCATTTTAGCGTAAACATCTGCAATAGGCATTAAGGCATTGCATACACCGATATGTTTAAAATAGTCACTTTTCACTCTTTGTTTTACATTCAAGATTTTGGTTGTTAAAATAAGTGAGTCGCTATATTTTGGCATAGCGAGCATGGCCGTGTATAGTATTGCGTCAGTTTTATGTAACTGACGTGGCCACAGTATTCAATGCAGGCTTTGGGTTTGCAATGAGACATAAAAATGGTTGATGCTACAAATTACTTCATGTTAAAAGTTGCTGATGTTTAATTGTTCGTGTATATCATGGTTTAGTTCATTTATTTTTCCGCCGTGTTGTTGTAAAAGAACTGGATGCAATAAAGTTTCAAAATTCCTTGTAAAATTGTACAAAATGAAGTGAAGAACCTGTTGAGCTATGAATTACCGTATTTTGGTATTCGAGGCGTTATAGAGTGGTATCAGATCCACGCTTCAATGAGCAGTACAAATTTACAAGGACGACACATTAGGGTGGACATTACAGTGTGAGTTCAGCTTATAGAAATTATGTAAGTAGTTTACATTTGTGTTGCTCTATACGCTGATGTTTCTCCTTCATTTTCCTATAAGATGGATAATCATCATGATCCAGAGGATGAGGTAGAATGGTTCGTTCCTTTTGGAGAAGAAATTGAGGAAGAAAAAGAACCCATATAGGAAGAAGACCCAGAAGAAATAGAGGAAAAACTACCCGAATCCAGGGAGATTACTCCACCTCCACCTGATTCCCCAGATGGATCCGCAGACGAAGAACCCATTCGTGATGACCAAGACTGCGTTGTTGCTTCTCTTCAGAGGGAGTTGGATACCTAGAAGTGGAGAGTAAACCACTTAGAAACACAGCGGGCGGAAGATAGGGACCGCATCCAAGAGCTGTGTTACCAAGTGTGGGAACTTGAGAAGCTCCGGCACATGAATGCTCGACACTTCACCCAACTGGACAACATAACTCGTTGGGACAAGCAGGAATGTCATCAGAAGTTCAAAGAGTTGAAGAAAGAGATCAAGGAACTATAGGGAGAGCTCAAAGAAGCCAAGAGAAACCGAAGGATCTAGGATGTCTTTATGTCTTTATGTTAAAGTTATGTAATGGATGTAAGAGCAAGTTTTCTTTCTGAATGTAAAAAGTTCAACTTTGGAAATGAATAAAAATTTGTTGAAAGAAGAATGTAAAGTTGTGCTATTTATGGTGATTAATGACAAGTTTTATAACCCAGAAATGGCCGGACGAAGGAACCGAAATGGCGAAGGACACAGCAGTGAGAACAATGGACTCGACCTGGAAACAGAACTGGCTCAAGTATACCAAACCTTGAATGCTTTCGCCGAAAATGTTGCTGGGAACACTAGGCCTGGACCAGCAGTACATGTCCCTGAATCGATCAGACTGGTGGAGTCGTTCAAAAGAATGAAGCCACCTGTGTTCGAGGGCCAGGCCAATTCAGATGTAGCAGACAACTGGATCAAGAAAATTGAGACGGTCTTTGAAGTTCTGGAGACTTCCGAGGCGAGTAAGGTGAAGCTGGCCACCATCCAGCTGGAGAAAGACGCAGGGTTCTGGTGGCAATCACTGAAGAGGACCTTGAGCAATTTACAGATCACGTGGGAGGAGTTCCTAGGAGAATTCCGCAGCCACTACTTTCCCATGGACGTACAAGAAAAGAAATCCATGGAGTTCTTAGGATTGCAACATGTTGGCATGGCGGTGCGAAAGTACGAGACAAAATTCAATCAGCTTTCCAGGTATGCGCCGGAGATGATTCTTGATGAAGCCAACAAGGCACGGAAGTTTGAACAGGGTTTGAGACCAAGTCTGAGGTCCCGAATGATACCCCTAGGTATACGAAGGTTTGAGAAGTTGGTCCGGAGAGCCGCAGCTACTGAGGCCGACATGAACCAGTACCAAGCGGCACAGAGCAAGAGGAACACCTGAAACACTGGTAAGAGGCCTGTAGCACTGAGCAATTTCTGGGGACAGCCCCCAGCTCAGAGGTTCAAACCCACCGGAGTCAATGCTGTTGCAGTGATTGGAAGGTTACCTACATGCTATAGATGTGGAGAGACGGGCCACATTACTACTGGGTGCACAAAGCCGTAGAGGGCCGAGACTTGTTTCCATTGTGGCAAGGAGGGCCACATCAAGCCAGATTGCCCTCAGTTCCAGTGGGGAGGGCCAAGTCAGAAGCAGGCCAATCCAAGGCAGAAGCCATACCGGCAGGGGCAAGTATTCGCCCTGACTGAAGCTGATGCTGACGATGCGAATAACGTCATCATGGGTATGAGAGTAACTGATTAGGGTCTTCTGTTGATATTTCCAGTTTATGTAATAAGCATTATGTAATGAAAGTACTCTTCATGTAATAGGAGAAATTCAGATAAATGGAATAAAAGCAATAGTTTTATTTGATATTGGATCATCTCATACATTTGTGTCACCTTCATTTGCAAAACGATTGGGAGTCAAAAAAAATCCTGGTAAAGTTTTATCTGTAGCTACCCCGTCAGGAGAAACGTTGACTACCGACCGATATTATGAAGGGTGTGACCTTGAAATCAGAGGCAGAATTTTTCGCATCTACCTCCTCATTGAGTTGGCAGTTTTGGGGGTCAACATCATCATTGGCATAAACTGGATGTCAATCTACAGTGCCACTATCGAGTGAAAGAGTAAGGAGGTAGTGGTAAAGGCACTACGAGGACCAGCAGTTACATTTCAAGGGAAGAGGAAGTGCAAACAGTTGGTATCAGCTCTGATTAAACAGAAGGTTCCTGAAGAAGTGAAGCAGATTCCCGTTGTCCGAAATTTTCCAACAGTATTTCTAGAAGATCTACCCGGGCTTCCACCTCAGCGGGATGTAGAGTTCAGCATCTCCGTTCAGCCAGGGAGTGCACCCGTTGCTAAGGTACCGTACAGAATGGCACCAGTGGAACAAGATGAGATCAAGAAGCAAATTGAGGAGTTGTTGGGCAAGGGATTCATCAGGCTGAGTGCGTCACCTTGGGGAGCACCAGTTCTTTTGGTAAAGAAAAAGAATGGATCAATGAGGATGTGCATCGATTACAGAGAATTGAACAAGGTGACAGTGCAGAATAAATATCTGATTCCCCGAATCATTGATTTATTTGACTGTCTGCAAGGAGCAGCTGTTTTATCTAAATTATATCTATGGTTGGGTTATCACCAGATCCGAGTGAAGAAAGAGGATGTGCACAAGACAATGTTCAAAACTCGACATGGTCACTATGAGTTCCTAGTCATGCCGTTCGGAGTAACCAATGTACCTGCTATCTTCATGGACATGATGAACAGGGCCCTACGGCTGTTCATCGATTCTTTTATCGTTGTGTTCATCGATGACATACTGGTCTACTCCAAGACAGAAGAATAACATGTTGGTCACCTTGCAGAGGTACTGAAGAAGTTACAGGAGCAGAAGCAATATGCAAAGTTTTCTAAGTGTGACTCCTGGAAAATCGAAGTCGCCTTCCCGGGTCACATCCTTTCTAAGGAGGGAATAGCCACGGATCCACAAAAGATTGAGGCAGTAAGAGATTGGCCAAGACCGACTATAGTGAAGGAAATCAGAAGCTTCTTGGGTTTAACTTGCTACTACATAAGGTTCATTTAGGGCTACACCCAGATAGTTGTGCCACTCACGGGGCTTATAAGGAAGAACGTGAATTTTAAATGGTCAGAACAATTCGAGGTTAGCTTTCATGAGTTGAAGGAGAGGTTGACTACCGCTCCTATTATGGCTTTGCCAAAATTAGGAGTCGACTACGATGTCTACAACGATGCTTCCCAACGCGGACTAGGCTGCGTAGTGATGCAAGAGAGGAAGGTAATAGCTTATGGGTCTAGACAGCTAAGATCGCATGAGAAGAATTACCCAATCCACGATCTAGAGTTGGCAGCAATCATCTTTTTACTAAAGCAGTGGAGGCACTACGTGTACGGGGAAAAAGCTAACATGTACACCGATCACAAAAGTCTGAAGTACATCTACCAGCAAAAGGATCTGAATCTGAAGCAGTGGAGATGGTTGGAGGTGTTGGAGGATATCCGAACCAAAATAAAGTACCATATAGGCAAGGCCAATGTGGTAGCTGATGCACTCAGCCGGAAGAGTAGTTTGGCTCGTTTGATCACAACTCATGAGAAATTGGCAGAGGAACTCGATCGTGCTGAAATTGAGGTGGTGTTGCAAGGATTGGGGGTTTCCTTAGCTCAGTTGAGACTTCAGTCCACATTAAGGGACATGATCATTGACAGTCAAAAGACCGATCCAGAGATTCAGGAGATGAGAGAGCAGGTTGGCATAGGCAAATTAACAGAATTCTAGGTGAAAGATGAAGTATTGTGGTTTGGAGAGCGGTTATGTGTGCCAAATCAAGCAGAACTGAAGGAAAGCACACGCAACTTTATTATCCATAGGAGTACCAAGATGTACAAGGACATCAAGCAGTGTTTCTGGTGGTCAGGGATGAAACGGGATGTAGCTGAGTTTGTCGCCAGATGTGCAGTTTGTCAGCAGGTCAAGGCCGAAAATCAGAAACCCGGGGGTTTGTTGCAGCCATTATCCATTCCGGAGTGGAAGTGGGATAATATCAGCATGGACTTTATTACCGAATTGCCTAGGAGTTCGAAGGGAACCGATGCAATTTAGGTGATAGTGGACCGACTCACCAAATTGGCTTACTTTTTGGTGATGAAGCTCACTTGGTCTCTAGAGAAGCTGGTCGAGTTGTATGTTAGGGAGATCGCGAGGCTACATGGAGTTCCCTTACTATTGTATCCGATCGAGATGCGCGATTCACTTCACATTTCTGGAAAAGTCTTCAGGCAGCTTTGGGGACGAAAACCGATTTCAGTACTGTCTTCCATCCTCAGACTGATGGGCAGACTTAGAGGGTCAACCGGGTACTGGAAGATATGCTGAGGTGTTGTGTGTTGGACTCTGGCGGCAGTTGGGAGAGGCATTTGGCTCTAGTGGAATTTGCCTACAACAATAGTTTCCAGGCAAGTATCGGTATGACATCGTATGAGGCTCTGTATGGACGGAAGTGCAAAATACTGGTGTGTTGGTATGAAGTGGGGGAATGGCAGATGTACGGGCCGGAGATTGTGAAACAGACCTCAGAAAAAGATCGAGTTGATCAGGAAGAGGTTAGTTGATGCACAGAGCATGTAGAAAAGTTATGCCGACAACCGGAGGAGAGATCTGGAATTCGAGAAGGTGAATTTGTCTTCGTGAAGATGTCTCCAACCAAGGGAGTGATTCGTTTGGAAGAGGAGGGAAATTAGCCCCGAGATACACAGGTCCTTATATGATATTAAAGCGAATTGGGAAGACGACTTATCTGTTAGAACTACCGGAAGAGTTAGCCCAAGTACACAATGTCTTCCATGTGTATGTTACGAGGCTATATTTCGGATCCGAGTCACCATTTGTCCGAAGTGCCAGAAGGTTTGCAGTTGGATTTGAGCTACACTGAGCATCCAGTTGAGATTGTGGATCGTCGGGGGAAGGTCTTGAAAAATAAGACTATGCCTATGGTCAAAGTCGTATGGAGGAACCAACTAGTTGAGGAGACCACTTGGGAATTAGAGGAGAAAATGATGAGAGATCACCCTGAGCTTTTCAATTAAAAATTTGTAATTTTTTTTTCTTCACTCCTTAAATGTAGTTCCGAGGACGGAACTATTCTAAGAAGTGAGTGTTATAACATCCCGTAGTAAAATTTTAAAATAAAAATACAATTTTCTTTTTTTGCGTGTGAAACGCACGTGCAATTTTATCTCATTTTGTTCTGATTTTTTTTTATTAAATTATGCATAAGTTTCTTTTATTCTCCTTTGTCTCATTTATTTTTTTCTTCTTTCTTATTTACTAATTAGTAAGGGCCTGCCCTTACTAATTAGGTATAGCCATACAATCATGAAGTTGAAAGTACCAGATATTATAGGCCTAAAAGACTAATTTAGATCCATTAGAAATAAAATAAATAAATAATAATAAGAGCCCAAAGAGAATCCCACTAATAAAACCTACATTTAGTTTGTAAATTTTTTATGCTTGTCTTGTAACAAACTAGTAGCTACTAACAAAATAACAAAATATAAAATAAATGAGAAGAGTGTGCATGAGTACTACATGTGCACGTGTGTATTTGTGCATGCACAAGGATAGGCTAGCCAATTAGAAGGGAAATGGGAGAGTGGAGAGTGGGGTGAGTTCATGGGTAGTTGTTTGGGTAATGGAGTTAATCCTAGCCATACAAATTTCCTATACCCCCCCCCCCCCCCCTCCCTATTGTATGTTATTTGCACCTAAACTAAAGAAATTAAAAGAGAGAAAAGAAAGAGAGCTATAGAGATTTCGGTTTTGCATCTTTGGAGGCTTGGAGCTTGCTTTTGCTAGGAGAAGAAGTGCTAGGCCATTGGAGTGAATCTAGGAGCTTTCCTTTAGGAGATTTTCAATTTGTGCACTAACAAAAAGGTGAGTGTCTTGCTTGTTTTTTAATTAGCTTATCAATCATATTGAGGGGTTATGTAGTAAATTGTAGTCTAGTTTTAATGATTCTTGCTAATGAAATTTTGATACATGTTGAAATGATGAAATTTGCTATTCGTGAGAAATTATGAGATGCATTGTATGTTAAATTAAAGTATATGATTTGAATGATAGATTATAATGAGGGAAGGGATAATTTAATGCATGTATAAAAGTGCTAGGCACAATTGCAAAAAAAATGAGTTTTCTCTTGTTGCATGAATGTCTCCTTGTACAAAATTAGACAAAATATGTATATGGAATGAGATAAATAGTAAAGAGAAATTAGGAACAAATTGGGGGAAGAAATGAGTATGTTTAAATAATGAAAAATCACTCTAGAATGTAAGTTAGACAAAAATTTGCATAGTTGCATTAGTATTTTTTTAAAATCTCCTATAAGAGGAAAATGACTATTTTGGAAAAGAAAGAGTTAATTCTCATTAAAGAGAACAAAATCAGTAAAGTTATTAATTTTGGGTAGTACATAAATCCAAATTTATATTGTTATTTTTTAAGAAAAGAAATAGTTGTTCTAAATCAAATTTCATGTTTGCACACTTTAGAAAATGAATATGTGTAAAAATGTGTATAAATCCCCTTAAATATAATTAAATCCAGTAAGAGAGAAATTTTGGAGCTTAGAAATATTTTTCTTATAATATAAATTTTGAGAAAAAAATGGAAAGTCGAAATAGTTGAAAGTGTGAAAAATGAGAATTTTAGAAGAATAATTACTTAAGAATCATAACCCTTATTAATCAACTGAGCACTTGGCTCAGGTGGCTAGCGGGGTACGTGGTGCATGATCTAACCCAATGCCAAGTAACCAGTAAGGCTTCAAAAGACAAGGCACCTTCAGACAAAGCAAAATCAGCCCAAAAACCTGCGCCAAAGAGCTCAGCAGAGCATGTGAAACACAAAAGAACCAGAACCAAAAGAGACCCAGAAGCAGCACAGAGGAGGGAAGACTGCCCCCAAATTAAACCTGCGAAAATAAACGAAATAAGCATCCAACCAAGAACAAAGTATCATAAAGCAGAGAGACTGGTAAGGCAAAGCAAGGATTCATCTAAGTGGTTACAATAAAAAGAAACTCTGTCTTCGAGCTTAACTTTCGAAGACCAAAATTTAAACAGAAATAAAAACTCTTCTATCAACGAAGTAATAGCGGAGGCTCTATGCGAGAATAGTCTACGGTTTCTTTCCAACCACACAATCCAAATAATGATATGAACCGATAGGTTCCTTCCTTTGCGAAACCTAGGATGCGAAAAGGGGGAAGACCAACAGGAGACAAGATTGGCAGGCAAGGCCGAGTTTTCCCAAGCCAGGGAAACAATCTTCCACGCTAGATTACCATCTTCCGAAACTTCCGATCACATGGGACAGGATTGTCCCCACGCTAGATTTCTTTTGTTAAGAATCTCGACCGTGAGTAATATTTTTGTTTAGAGCAAGCCATGAGTTAATCTTAACCTTAAGAGGAACGCAGGAATTCCAAATGAAACTAGCTGAAGGGGATTTGATCCCGCGAAAATTAAGAAAACTATAAAACGATTTAACAGAGAAGGTCCCGGAGGCACCCCAATGCCAAGCAATATCTTCCAATGGCTGCCACTCGAAAAGGTTAAGCGAGTAAATAAGATCGTGAAGATCTGAAACTAAGGGGGGAGGCAACTCAACAGCGAAAGGGATGATCCAGTGCCTGGTGGAGTTAATCCAGTAGAAAGATTCAGCTACTGAGGCACCTGGGAAGGAAGCCAAGCTGAAAAGATGAGGATAGGCCGAGGAAAGTTTGGTGTTGCCTATCCAGAGATTGGTCCAAAATTTGGTCCTGGACCCGTCAGCGCAGATATGATAAATACCGCATTGGAAGACTGCAGCGGCCTTCCAGATTCCTTTCCAGAAAGGGGAAGCTAAGCGATGGATAGATGAGTGGAAATCCCACCATGGGATAGAGGAGTAATAATACCCTTTGATACACTGAACCCAAGGCAGGTGATCAAATTTATGGAATCTCCAGAGCTATTTGCCTAATAGGGCAATGTTATGGTCCCGAAGGTTTAAGACTACCAATCCACCGTTAGCCTTAGAGGAACAGATAAGGTTCCAATTGCAAAGGTGGGAACCTTGCTTAAAAGTGGCTGCACCAGACCAGAAGAAGTTGCTTCTGATTTGGTCTAACCTCTTGAGGGCCTAGGAGGGGATGTAATAGAAGGATATCATGTAGAGAGGGATAGCAGAGAGTACAGAGTTAAGAAGGACCAATCTCCCTCCGCGGGAGAGCAACTTTCCGGACCAGATATTGAGCCTGGATTCAATTTTATCAATGAGGGGGAACCAGTCAGATCTGAGTAACTTGCCCCATCTCAGAGGGATACCCAAGTAGGTGATGGGGAAAGAAGCAATTTTGCAGTTAAAAAATTGAGCGACCTCGGTCTGACGGCTGGAGTCACCACCCAGCCAAAGCACCGAGGACTTGTGAAAATTGATGGAGAGGCCTGAAGCCAACTCAAAGCAATAAAGCAGTAGCTTAAGGTTATGCAAGGAGGAGCGATTCGGTTTAGTGAAGATAATAGTGTCATCAGCGTATTGCAAATTAAGGATACCATCAAAGTGATGAGAGCGCCCAAGGCCATCAATGACCTTAGCTTCGTGAGCATTGCGAAGCAACTTGCTAAAAACGTCCGCCACCAGGGAAAATAGAAGGGATGATAGAGGGTCTCCTTGGCGAAGACCGCATTTGATCTTAACTTGTGGCCCTCAGAGCCGTTGATAAGGATAAAGGAGGTACCGGTGAACAGGCTGGATTTGATCCACACAATCCATTTAGGGCCGAAACCCCGATGGAGGAGAATATCGAAAAGAAAATCCCAACTGACATTATCGTAAGCTTTTTGAAAGTCCAGTTTAAGAAGGATACCTTCCGCTTTGGTATGGTGATAGAGGGAGATAATCTCTTGAGCTGATGCAACGCTATCAAGAATAAAACGGTCTTTGATAAATCCTGATTGAGCCGGGTCAATAAGGGGCGAAATGATCGCGCTAAGCTTAGCGGCGAGCACTTTCATGATGATTTTGAAAGTAGTGTTGATCAAGCTAATGGGTCTAAAATCCGCTAACACATTGGCTCCCGCCAATTTGGGAATGAGAACAATGTGAGCGTAGTTAATGCGGTCAAAGGAGAAGGAACCCTGGTGCAAGTCCTTGAAAAGGTTGAACAGGTCAACCTTAAGCCAGGTCCAGAACTTTTGAAAGAAAAAAGCCGGGAAGCCGTCCGGTCCCGGCGCAGAGTCGCCTTTTAAAGCGAAGACAGCAGATTTGATCTCTTCCATGGAGAATGGAGCCTCGAGAGAGGACAGGTCAATGGAATGGGAACCATAGAGTTGCTGCCAATCAAGGGAGATAAGACGCGATTTAGGAGAACCAATAAGATTTTTATAGAAAGAAAGGAACGCATGGTGAATATCTGGTTCAGAGTGTAGGTCAACCCCGTTATCATGGATCAAAGAGATTCGATTACAATGCTATCTTTGAGACGCAAAATGGTGGAAAAAGGCAGTGTTGCCGTCACCTTCCTTCAGCCAAGTGACTTTGGCTCTTTGAGCCCATTTAGTATGTTCCTGAAGGAGGATGTCAGCATACTCGTGCTTGCAAACTAGTCGCTCGTCGCGAGCAGAAACAGACAAAGAGCCTTGCTCCTCCATTAAATCAAGGGCTTCTATGGACGCAAGGAGAACACTTTTAAGGAAGGTAGTGTTGAATTGCTTTTCGCGACGCCAGATATTACAGCCATGTTTAATAGCATGGAGCTTAAGAAGAAGGTTGCCAAGACCGGAAGATCCAGTAATAGAGGCCAGACATTCCTCAACCAGGTTAACAAAAAGCTGGTCTTGGAGCCACAACTTTTCGAAACGGAATTGGTGATGATGAGGGAAATGAAAGTTAGAGTATAGAGCGATGGGGACGTGGTCAGAGGACGGGTTGGGTAAGGCCTTGGCGAAAGAGTTGTGAAATTTGGAGAACCAAGTATGAGAAACAAGGAAGCGGTCCAGTTTGGCCAAAGTAGGGGGAAGACGCTGATTCGACCATGTGAAAGATCTCCCGTTAATAGGGATGTCTATTAACTAGAGATCCCTAATGCAATCGTTAAAGAAGCAGGATTGGGAGAAAGAGGTAACCGGGTTTGACCTTTCGGAGGCGAACCTGGTAACATTGAAGTCACCACAAATAAAATAGAGACCTAGAACAAAATTTTGTAATGATTGGAATTCGGTCCAAAAAAGAGGCCGTCGCTGCGACGTCGAGGGCCCGTAAACCGAGATCACAGTCAAATCACAATTGAGAAGTGTCCAGTGAAGTTGGACGATCAAGAAAAAATTCAGACGATGAATCACTATCAAGGAGAAAACAGATTCTTTGAAACCCAGGAGGATACCGCCCTTAGAGCCAATAGAATCTAGCGAGATCCATCTAGCTATGGAGGCTCCTCCTAGCGATTGAAAGAGGCGGGGGGAGGGAGACTCGACCTTCGATTCCTGGATGGAAATAAGGTCGCAATGAGAGGAAGAAATTAAGTCAAAAATTCTCTCTTTTTAACGGGGCAATTGAGGCCCCAGATATTCCAAGAGATACTAATCATAAGAGGCGAGGTGCTTCCGGACTCTAATACGTTCGTTATGTCTAAGGATTTTAATAGGACGAGCAGCATCAGAAGCAAACTTGAAACCCAAAGACTGGGCAATGGACACCATCTCAATATCCGATATAGATTCGAATTGAGGGTGGAAAATAGATCCTAAAGGAGCGGTTGGGGGAGAAGGAAAGGAATGAGGAGAAGTCGAACCGACGTGGGGGGTAGGGGAGGATAGCGAAGACTGTTGCGCC
Source organism: Hemerocallis citrina (assembly GCA_017893485.1). NCBI lineage: Eukaryota > Viridiplantae > Streptophyta > Magnoliopsida > Asparagales > Asphodelaceae > Hemerocallis > Hemerocallis citrina. The sequence continues at coordinate 463,695,460 of CM030358.1, read as the reverse complement.
CAGAGTCGAGCACTAGATCTAATCAAACGATTAGAGCGTCGGCCAGACGAGGAGGACAATCTAGGATTTCTTGCATAAACTTGGTAGAAGGGGGGAGTGGAGACAGATCCTTGTCCTTGACAGGGCAAATCGAGGGCGCAACTAAAGGGAAAAAAGTGGCGGAGGAAAAAACCTCCGGGACTCGCCGAATCGGTGAATCGGGGAGAGCACCGGAAGGCTGGGCCTTCCGACTCCCTCGAACCCGGTCAACCAGATCAGGAGAGAGCCACACAAGAGGCAAAGAAGAGGAGAGCAGGAGACGCAAGGCCCTACAAGGCCCTTCAGGCGCGACCCAAAACGCAGGAGCCGCAAGCTCCATAAAGAAAATATGCACAAAATAATCTACAGAAATACTGAAAGATAACATAGATGAAACAGAATTAGAAGAACGCGATACCTGTTTGGTAGCCTGCGTTATCTCCAGCTCAGTAACTTCATCCTGAAGCAGATCATCCTGATCAACCCATCCCAGGGCTTTAGAGGGAGAGGAAATCTTAGCAGTGAGCGAGAACGGAGAAGACGGAGGAGCGCTGGAGGTAGGGAAGTGCGCCAACTGTTGAAATTTCTCCCAATCAGAAGCGAAGGTGGGGTTAACCTCCCAAGCAGGCCACTGATCAGCAATAGAGGAAGCGGATGGAGTAGCCTGAGCGCTTTTGCCAGTAGTCGGAGCTTGAGAGGGAATCAGAGGGGTGGACGGCAGCGTAGCGAGAGAGGGAGAAGAAGACAATCCCCTCGACTGCGGTTGAGAAGCGCGCTCAGGGTTGATCCAAACCAGGTTCGGCGCTTTGGACGGAGAGATCTTCGAGGAACTTGGCACAGAGAAAGGTTTGCGATGCGGCAGAAAGTCTCAAACATTACTCTTTCAAAATTGGGTTTCTTCCTACATAGGGTATCAACAAACACTGAAATTTTATATTAGTCCCTCACAATTTACTAATGTCATATTAGTCCCTTGATGGATTCCAAAAGTGATCAAAAAGTCAAGTACAACATTATAAAAATTATGAACCAATTTTGAAGGAAAAATCTTAAACGAAATAGTTTAGAAGATAATAAAATCGCAAGAATAGAAAAACTATTTTGAAATAAGCTCACCCTTCCGCTAAACAAATTTTCTCGAAAGTAGGTTAAGTAAATCGAAATTTTCATGATGTTACAATTGAGTTTGATTGTTCACTAGAGGCTCGAATGACTGACATGGAATTAGTGAATAGAGGGGGGCTAATTTGCAATTTCAGTTATAAAATCAAATGATTCTCACTATCGGTGACCACACCCCACAAATAATGATACATAATCAACCTCAGTCATATAAAATCCAGGGTCTGGACACCGCATCACTGTTCAAAACCAAGACCACCAGGCTCGAGAGACAGAAGAAAAAATAATGACTGCCAGTTGGACTTCCCTCTTCTTCCTCCTGTTCCTCTTTCTCTCATCCAAGTTCCAACCCAATTCCGCAAAAATTCCTCTACCAATCCAAAATCGCAGCAAACCCATTTCAAGAATCGCAGGTAACAGCCAACCCATCTCAAGAATTGACCCATTTGATAATTCCAACTATGGGAAATTGCAGCTCCCGAATGGGTTGGCTCTCACTCCTCAAATGGGGTCAGTTATCATTTCCCTCTCAATTTATTTATTTTATTGGGTTTTTATCAATAGGTTTTAGATGATGATTAGTTTTGGCATATGGGTTTGTTATTGTGAATTTTGAGGATTGAATTTGGTGTGAATTAGTTAATGTTCTTTGCACTTGTAGTAAGTGTATTGGGCTCTGTTCTTATTCATAGTTATTTTTAAGGTAGTTGTACAATATTGAGCAGTGCTACATGTGTTGTGAACTTTGAGGGTTAAGTGATGTGAATTAGTTTATTTTCTTTGCACTTGTAGTCGGTCTATTGGGTTCTTGTTGCAGCTCGTCCTCTACCAGCGCGCATAAACGCCGACGGACGTCTCCTCACCATTGTTCTGCAAGTTCAAGATTACGATGAAGAGGAAGAGTGATGAACAAGAACCAATTCAAATTCCATTCATAACCAAATGGGTTTCCCCCCTTGTGAATTTATACAATGACGATTTTAGATGACACATACAATGCACGTGAAAAGAACTCTAACCGTATTCAGTTAGAGAGTGGGACCCAGCTACCCAGTCTTTTACCGCCAACTACACACGTGCGATGCACACTAAACCAACTACAAGGACTGAACTACATATTTACATGGCTTTCTTACACTTTACCCCTATACAATGCCACAATTGCACACTAACTGATACTACTGATACTCTCGCCTTCACAGCTCCATCTTCCCTCTTCACAGCTTCATCTTCACACGCCTATTAGCTCAGCCATTTCATGGATCCAAGATTAGGGACTTGGATCAATCCTTCCCCCATCTGAAGGAGGTTCCAAGGAACTCCTGAATTTTGGAAATCTCCAGTACATATCCCAATAGCTTTCCCAAGTACCCTCAGCTTCCGAACCTCCTTCCCATTGAACCAAAACTTCTGAAATTGCAGTCCCTCGTCGTGGAACCATTCTCCTATCCAAGACCTTCACAGGCTTAGGATCTGCTTCCATATAGTATGCCGGAATAGATGTAGTTTGGACAATTTCAGTGCCAACATGTCGCTTTAATTGGGATATATGGAAAACATTATGAATCTTTGCTTCTACAGGTAACATCAGTTTGTAGGCTACTTCTCCAACTCTCTCCAGCACTTGATAAGGGCCATAATAGAGTGAGGAGAGTTTATGAACCCTATGTCCTCCCACAGAAACTTGCCTATAGGGTTGAAGTTTTAAAAACACCCAATCTCCCACTGCATACTCCTTCTCAGTGCGATGCACATCAGATCTATGCTTCATTCTCATTTGAGCCTTGAGCAAATTATCCTTCAACAACTGTAAAGCAACATCCCTGTTGATCAATGTGTCTTCTACAGCTTGATCTCTAGCTAACTTGGGAACATAAGTCAGGACTGTGGGTGGTTCCTTTCCATACAGAGCTTGATAGGGACTGACTTTTGTAGAGCTTTGCACATGTGTATTATACGAAAATTCTGCCCAGGGTATCCACTTGACCCAGTCATGGGGTTTATATGCAGCAAAACACCTGAGGTAGGTCTCCAACACCCTATTCAACACCTCTGTTTGCCCATCAGATTGTGGATGGAAAGCAGTGCTCAAACACAGTTTAGTACCTTGTTTCTTCAACAGCTCCTTCCAAAATTGGCTTGTGAAAATGGTATCCCTATCACTTACAATACTCTTTGGTAGTCCATACAACTTAAAAACCTGCGAAAATATCAACTGAGCTATAGACTCAGCTGTGTAAGGATGACTTAAGGGGAGAAAGTGTCCAAATTTACTCAACCTATCTACCACAATTAGTATCACAGTGCACCCTTGGCTTTTAGGCATACCCTCAATAAAATCCATACTAATGTCTTCCCAAACATTATCAGGTATAGGGAGAGGTTGCAGCAAGCCAGCTGGACTTGCACTTATATACGTGTTCCTTTGGTAGGTATCACAAGACCTGATATAAGTCTTCATTTCCTTTTTCATGCCCTTCCAATAGACCACCTTCTTCAATGCAGGCCACACTTTATCCATACCCACATGACCACCTTGAGGAGCTAAATGTACATCATGTAAAAACCACTCTTTCAAAGGTGAATCTGGACTCAAAAGTACTCTGCCCTTGTAAAAGTACACACCATTAACCACACTATAGCCAGGTTCCCCTGCTTCAATCTTCAACTGTATGTCATGGTAAAAAGGGTTAGAAGCAACCTCTTGTTGTACCAAACTTAACCACTTAGGCTTAACAATAGTGTAAGAGAACAAAGTTCCTTCTTCATCTTCATACTTTCTAGGAAGGCCATCCGCAACTACATTCTCTCTTCCCTTCTTATACTCTACCACAAATTGGTAGCCATGCAGCTTGAGTAACCACTCATGTTGAGCCTCAGTGTATAACCTTTGCTCCAACAAATGTTTAAGGGGTTTGTGATCAGTCTTAATGATAAATTCTCTTCCCAAAAGATACTGCCTCCACTTTTGTACTGCCAACAGGATTGACAGCATTTCCTTCTCATAGGTAGATAATAACCTTTTCTTCCCCTTCAGCTGTTGACTCAAGAAAGCAATGGGCTGATTTTCTTGCATTAACACAGCTCCTATACCTGAGCCACAAGCATCACACTCAAGGACAAAAGGTAGAGAGAAATTTGGCAATCTCAGTACTGGAGGAGTTGTCAAGACCTTTTTCACTTCCTCAAAGGATCTTTGAGAGTCCTCTGTCCATTCAAAAGCCCCCTTCTTTGTAAGCTTCACCAGAGGCCAAGTGAGGGTGCTATAGTGTGATATAAACTTCCTATAATACCCAGTTAAACCCAAAAATCCCCTCAATGCTTTAAGGTTTTTTGGTTTGGGCCAATCTTGAATAGCTGTTATTTTGCTTGGATCAACTGCCACTCCCTTTGATGAGACTATATGTCCAAGGTATTCAACTTGTTCCACACCAAAGTAGCACTTACTGGCTTTAGCAAATAGTTGATGATCTTGCAGAATAGACAACACCTTACCCAAGTGCTGACAATGAGTCTCTAAGCTTGGACTATAAACCAATATATCATCAAAAAATACTAATACAAACTGCCTTAGGTATGGTCTAAAAAGGTCATTCATGAGTGACTGGAAGGTTGCTGGAGCATTCGACAACCCAAAGGGCATTACCAAGTACTCATAGTGGCCCTCATGTGTTCGGAAAGCAGTTTTATGTATATCTTCCTCTCTCATTCTAATTTGGTGATACCCACTTCTAAGATCCAATTTACTATAGATAGTAGATCCCTGCAGCTCATCTAGGAGTTCATCAATAATAGGAATAGGGTATTTATCTTTCACAGTAATATCATTTTAACCCCTATAATCAACACACATCCTCCAACTACCATCAGCCTTCTTCACCATAACCACTGGAGAAGAGTAGGAACTATGGCTAGGTCGAATGACTCCACTATGCAGCATTTCTTTAACCAACTTTTCTATTTCATTCTTTTGATGCCAAGGATGCCTATAAGGTCTTTGACTCACAGGTTTTGCACCAGGTATAAGGGGTATGCTATGGTCACAAGATCTAGGTGGAGGTAATGCCAGGTTTTCTTTGAAAACTACACTAAAGTTATTCAATACCTGTTGCACCTCTGGCTGCACAGCTGTTGGAGAAGCTTTTACACTCCCACCATTTGAAATATTCACTGCAGTCCCTGTCAATTGGAGAAGCCAACCCCCTTTCATAGCATGGAGACTCTTTTGCATTGCCTTTGCAGATGTTACTTCCATCTCCCTGGGTTGAATACCCAATAATTGTTTAGCTTTCCCTTGTGCATAGAACTGCAATCTCTTCTCCTTCATATTCCAAACCACATCTCCAAGGGTTTCCATCCACTGAGCCCCTAAAACTAGCTGACTAGTGTCCATTGCCAACACATAGAAATCAGCCTCAATAGTTACTCCTTGACACAAAAACTTTACCCCTTCACACAAGCCTTCACTATACAGCATTTTTCCGCCTGGTACTGTCACTTCTAGCTGCATATTCCTATTAACAGGAAGTTGGATCTTCTCTACTAATTTCTCCTCTATAAAATTATGTGAAGCTCCAGAGTCCACTAATGCACACACTGGGGTGGCTCTGATTGTTCCACACACTCGGAAAGTTCTAGGACCAGTACTTCCAGCCAGTGTATTTAATGAAATAGCAGCTAACTCAAAATTTTGAGTTCTATCACAATGAGCATTAGGCATGTCTTCATTCTCATGATCTTCTTCTACTTTAATCTCATATTCCACCAGCTCATCCTCAAAAGCACCAATCATCTGCATAAAAGTACTACCCTCAAAAGCACCCATCATATGCATAAAAGTTTTTCCCGCACACTTATGCCCTCTCACAAACTTTTCATCGCAATGAAAACAAAGCCCCTTCTCCCTCCTTTCTTTCAGATATTGGAGTACCTGTGGATCTCTTGTTCTATTGGAAGTTACTGAAGAGTAATTCAAAGGCAAGGTGGTGGATACCTGAGGTTTGCTTGGAGGATTAATTGGTGTTGCATTGATCTTATAGGGTTGATAGGATACAACTGCACTGGCAGTATTCTTCACAGAACTAGCATTCTTCCAAACCTTCTTGTGATCTTCCAAGATAGATTCCCTGGCTATTGCTTCTCTATAGGCCTCCAATACACTTCGAGGATGTTTCAACTTCACTTCCTTCCTCAATTCCCCCTTAAGCCCTGAGATGTAGCAGCTTACTAAAGAAGGCATGGACACATTCTTCACCAAATGACAATATTTGAGAAATTCTTTATGGTACTCCAAAACAGTACCATTTTGCTGCAATTTATACAAAGCAGCTTCGGGATCATCCAACTCAGAAGGTCCAAATTGCAAGATCAACTCTTCCTTAGCCATTTCCCAATCGATTACCCCATGTTCTTGTTGCTCATACCACCTCCACCATAGTAATGCCTCCCCCTTCAAATAATAGATACTGAAAGGCAATTTTTCATAATAGCTCACTCCTTGAGTGTGAAAGTGATGTTCCATATGGTACACCCAATTTGTAACATCTCCCGATCCATCAAAACTAGGTAAATCTATCTTAGGATGCTTTGGGAAAAAGGTACTGGATATACCTGGACTCTGTTGACCTTCTCTGAGTCCCTGTCTTCTTCTAAAATTTTCTTGATAATTCTGAGTAGGTTCTCTAATCTTTTCTTTCCCTCGCTGTTCAGCTCTCCGATCTCGAACACCTGGCGACCTACTCATACTTCCACTGCCTTCAGAACCATTTCGACTAGCTTCTTGATCTTGATGAGATCGTCGACGCCGTGGAGAAGCCTCCAACAGTTTCTCTATGGCTCTCTCTATATGGTCGATTCTAGATTCGATGCTGGTTTGCTTGTGAGCAGCGTCACCGTCAACAGTGGCCACTCGCGCAAACTGATCCCGTTGTCCAGAACCGAATCGAAGTCCAGTTCCAGATCTTATGGGATTCTCAGCTTCGAGATCCAGCTCCAGATCTCCTTCTTGATCGATCGCCGTGTCCAGATCTGGCTCTGATACCATTGTTGCAGCTCGTCCTCTACCAGCGCGCATAAACGCCGACGGACGTCTCCTCACCATTGTTCTGCAAGTTCAAGATTACGATGAAGAGGAAGAGTGATGAACAAGAACCAATTCAAATTCCATTCATAACCAAATGGGTTTCCCCCCTTGTGAATTTATACAATGACGATTTTAGATGACACATACAACGCACGTGAAAAGAACTCTAACCGTATTCAGTTAGAGAGTGGGACCCAGCTACCCAGTCTTTTACTGCCAACTACACACGTGCGATGCACACTAAACCAACTACAAGGACTGAACTACATATTTACATGGCTTTCTTACACTTTACCCCTATACAATGCCACAATTGCACACTAACTGATACTACTGATACTCTCGCCTTCACAGCTCCATCTTCCCTCTTCACAGCTTCATCTTCACACGCCTATTAGCTCAGCCATTTCATGGATCCAAGATTAGGGACTTGGATCAGTTCTGTTGTATTCGTAGTGATTCGTAAGGTAGTTGTACAATATTGAATAGTGCATGACAGGAGTTTTGGTCCATGTGTAGGGTCTTTCACATGGTATCATGGCAACCAGGTTCGAATCCCACCAGTTGCATATTAAATGCGGATTTAAAAAAAAAAAAATAATGCTACGTATAGTCCAGGTCTCGACCCACAAAAAAAATGCCGACAAATAGAATATAAATACTAAACCTCAACCCATATCACAATTTATGAGTTTTAGTCTATCGGTAGGATCTTCTACAATGTTGTGGTAGGATCTTCTACAGTGCAGTGCAGTGCAACAGGTGCTTCATTTTGTACCACATTAATGTAATTGATGTCTTAGATTCCTACAAGGAATCCAATAGATGCAGAGAGGTACAATATGAATCATCACCTAGTCAAATATTGTTAAGATTAGTTTTTTTTATATTTTATCATGCATACCGTAATAGTTTGTGCTAATTGGAATTCCAATTGTATTCCATGTAGGAATCTAACTCATCAATTAAAATATTGGGTACAACTTGCTGTACTGATTGCATTTATCTTGTTTATTTTATTGACTCAAAGATGGTAAGTAAGCAACCATGTAACGTTGATGTGAAAAATTCCGAAATAAGAATTAACTGAATCTAACATAGCCATTCTCCAAAAGAGAATGTACCTCTCAAAGGCTTAACCAAAAAAAGTAGGGAAAATATATAAGGGTGTGTTCGAGAATGGAGTATGTTATTATAACTGTTGTTTTGTGGGGTTATTATAACTGTTGTTTTGTGGGGTTACCTCACATAATCACTTATCATGACTTTTTGGTGTTTGGGGTTTATTCTTGGAGTTGAGAACTTGAGATACTACCTGTAGATTTCTCACCCCAAATGTTGTGATAATTGGAGTTGTCTAACACTTAATTAAAAGATAAATAAAGCTATTTAGAGGTGTGAAAACCAAAGTTATCATATTTGTAGGTTCACTGGTTATCCCAACTTTGTTGCCATACAGGCCCTAAACTCTCTTGTTTGTCTCTATAGACGACAAAAATTTATTCGAAGTGGTGCAACTTCATCTCTGATTCTTTTATACTCTGCGTCTCGATAATCTGCGTGAACCTCCGTGTTTATTGGCACACTTGAACAATGGTGATTGCTTAATAAAAAAATTTCTTTTGCTGATGCCAACCTTCCCATGATAGCATAGACAATAGGATTTGGTTAATCATGCATTTTAAGGAAACATCTTTATCTTGAAAACATAAATTGTTACAATATTACATTAAGCTAGATAGCCCAAAGAGTAGCCGCCTTCACATTGTTCTGTTACTCTCGTATGAGTTTGTTCTAACTTTTAGTTTAGAGCATGTTTCTGGTATATGTTTCTGCCAGTATCAACCCCTAGATCTACTCTTAAGTTTGTGTGTATATCATATTCACAATAAATTTTTGAACACCATAATTTCTTTGCTATAATTTCAAGTCAAAATCCATCACAAAGTGTGTATTGCTCATAAATTACCTCTCTTCTCATCCTCCTTTCATTTTTTGTCCCTTCATTTCCTATTCCCCCTTCTCTTCCTCATCATTTCCTCATGTTTTTTTTCTTCCTCCATTTTTTTCCTCCTCTCCTTCAGCTTTTTGCTCTTCTTCTATATTTTATTCTTTCCCTTCTTGATTTCTTCCTATTCTTCTCATTACTCCTTTTGTGTGATTTTGGGAAGCTAAAAAAATTGTAGGCAATGGAGTGTGTAGTTGTGCATATGAATGGTTTTACTCTTTCACTCATTCTTTGTCCTTAGTAGCGTCTAACACAACTCATTTTTTCTCTAAATGTTTACTAGACGTCATAGTTTTAAAAAGCTTTAAGAAATTATGTTCAAGTGTTGAGCAGAATTACAATACTTAATTTACGAAAAAGCTGTTAGAAAAGTCGTAGATGCTGATTTTGCGGAAAGCAGATACAAAAGGAAGTGCACGAAAGCACTAAATAGCACGCTTAAAGGGGAATTTGTTTGGTAGTAACTAAGATTGGTAAACGGATTTTGAGGAGTGAAAACAAAACCAGTACTTTTCATTATTTTGTTGTTCCTTGTTTGTTAGTAAGAAAAATAACATAAATTCACATGTTCAACTCATATTTTGCCTTAGGGGTGGGCATCGGTCGGTATCCGACCTAATATGGACCATCCACCACCGATCCAAAGAAGATCGATTTTTTAATTTTCTCATCCGCAACCAATCCAAACCTTAATTGGATCGGTTTCCATCCAAACCGATTAAGCTCAGTTTGGATTGAATTGGATGGTCGGTTTGGCGTGCTACTTTTCACCTTCATCATTCACAATTTTGTTGAAATTTAAAAGATCAACTTCAATCAAACTTAAACAACCTGCCATTTGTTATTCAGAAATGAATTTAAAACGAAGATTCATAAAACCACAAGTTGTTTATGAATTTTGCACTAATTGTTTAAGATGATGACGTTTAAATGAGTGAGATAAACTGCTTTTTCACTTGCATACTTCTGTAACCTTAGTTTATTATCATAAAAGAAACATCAATAACCATAGCCAATTGAATTTTAGATACAATAAAAAAATATTAGAAAACAATTTCTGCTTGACTTGATTAAAATTAACTACTAAATGTTACATCAATTTCATGATTCTATTAAGCTGGGCCATACTGTAAATCAAGCCTTTCCTAACAACATCACACACAGGATTATAGAAAATCAAAATATAAGTAGAATAACTGCTCGGTTTGTATTAAAGAAATTAAAGAACACTGTTTGTATCTCCAAGAAAATGAGAAATGACTATTTGTATATTCAAGAAATTAAAGGAGAACTAGATATTTTATGGACTTATGCATAGAGGTACGGTCAGTTCGGTTTCATTGGTTATTTGAAAGTCCCATCCAACAACCGAACCAGTCCAGTTGGTTATTGAAGATCAAGAACCGGGCTAACCCAAATTCCCAATTGGTTCGGTTAAAAACCGGTCGGTTCGGGCTGGATTGGTTCGGATTGGTAGGTTCGGATAATAGTTGTCCACCCATATTTTGCCTTTTTCCTTTGTTTGTTTGCTAGAAAAATTAAAAGAAGAAAAAATGGAAAGAGAAAAATAGAGATAAGCTTTTCCAAGACAATTGTTTTTTTTTAATGAGTTGTCAAAGCTGTTACCAATTTTCATTCCTCTCAAACAACAAAGTATTTTAAAATACAGAAAATATTGGAATTGAAAATGTTGGTGTGCCAAGGTAGAAAAAGAAAATCCATGGTTGTTCCTAAGAAACAAACACCTCCTCAAGCGGCTTAAAGATACTTTAGCGTCATTTTTGAGTTTTAATAAAAATCATTATTGTGTTAATTTCTTACCATTTATACCTGATCCGTAAACGATATTTAATTACACCTACGTCAGATGCTCTGTTCCCATTTTTATTTTAAAAATAGCTTAACACTTTTTTTGTTCAAGCAAAAGTGGTGGCCCACTGCTTTTTCCCCTTAGTGCTTTTTGAAACCTTAGAAATGTAATATTTCTTGAATGGCCTAAAAAGGACCATAACTCACAAAGTTGGATAAAAAAGGTAAAATTCCAAATTTCTCCAAATTGGTCCAAAACGTTGGTTTTAAAATCGGCTCAAAATATGGCAAAAACTAGTAAAATTTAGAATTTCTCAACATCGGCTAAAAAGGTGGACTATAACACCCAAAATCTTGCCATAGTATAGATATTCCAAATTTTTTCTAAATTGGTTCTAAAAAGGTGGCAATAGCCTGCAAAATATGGCAAAAAAGTAATATTTGGAATTTCTTGATATCGGCCAAAAAAGGTGGACTGTTGTGATCCACAAAATCTGTCCAAAATAGTGAAGTTTCAAATTTATCAATTTTAGTGAAAAATGGTGGATTATATAGCCAACAAAAGATCACAAAAAACAATGATATCTGGAATCAAAATGATTGACTTCAAGCCCACAAAAGATGGAACAAAATTTGGTGAAATTTTAAATGTCTGCAATCACCTGCAAAATATAAAGAAATATACGTAAAGTAAAAAACTAATTGACAAACTATTTTCTGGAAAACGTGTTCTTTAAAAATAATAATAACACAATATATTATAACAATTAATCATTTGATGGAACCTATTTCTTGTTCCAACACTAATAAAATTCTCCCTTCATTTAACGAGCAGTTCAATTGAGTCTTTGAGACCTAATGATGAGGACATCAGTTCAAAACATTTTGGGCGCTTCTATCAGCGCATGCATCGTTTGTGATGGCTATTTTATAAGCTTAGTGTTTTTATTTCAACATTTATATTTGTTTTTGACATTTTAGCCATATGTAGTACTTTTGCGATTTGCACCCTTTATTTTCTGCATTAGGATATTTTGGAGGTTTGTATTGAGATTTGTTTTGAGCCTATATATAGGCCTCTTGATTAATGAAAATGCTTTGATTGATTAAAAATTTTGTGTGATTGAGTTTTGCTCTTCATTTCTCTCTTTTTATGTGAGATATTAAGAGAACATTAGAGTTTTTCAGAAACCTTAGACCCCACCTCCATCTTCATCACCACCTAAACCTCCCCCTACTCCAAATCCCCAAATCCAATTCAAATCCAAAATTCTAATTCCCAAATCTTCATCCAAACCCTAACCCTAATCTTCACATCGAGAGAATGATCTATGGAGGAGTACAATACCATTGATGTCAATGACTAACACCTTCTTCCTCTCCATCCGTGGCGGCGACATGTTCATCAAACCCCGATAATTTTTTTCCTTTCCTTCATTACTTGTAGTACTGCTTATCATCTCCAGAATATTATTTGAATTATCCGTCATCTACAAATATTGAGTGTGTGCTTCTCCTTGTCAATTAGCATACGAATCATTTTTGAATATCTTACTTACTAAGAATGCTTAAGTATAATTTTGATTGTTAGACTTGAATTTTAATTGGGATTGTAAACTTATTCTATTTCTTGAATATCCATTAAACCAATCACTAGTTTTAATTTCTAACTTAAACGACACTACTTGTTGGTAAACTCAATCTTTTAATAATCTTGCAACTTTCTCTATCTAGGGTTAAGTTTACATCATTTTGGTATCAGAGCAAATTTTTAAAACCCTAGTTTTTGCATCATTTAGTCATTGCATTCATTTAGGATCATTTTATGGTTATTTTTTTGTCATTTTAGATTCATTTTTAGGTGCATTTAGGTCACGTTTCTCCAAATTTAAGCAAACACACGTCCCCACGACCCCTAGTTTTCCTGCCTTTGGTGAATGCGTCTTCGCAACACCATTACGAATTCTGAAGAGTCCATGATTTTAAGTCTCGGATTTCGGACTCATCGCGGCAAGGGGTATTTCGTCTCCGGATCGGTGATATCGGAAGAGATCTCAGAAAAATGTGATTATCTTGGATGTTCATTTCGTACACTCAATAAACTTATTTTATTTGTTACTATCAAGATATTATATGTTCTACATGTCATTTATCATATAATATATTGTATAATGTAACTAATGACATGAATCAATCATGGTAAATATTCGCAGAATTTAACAACAATATAAAAAATAATAGAATATAAATATATAACTAAATTAAATTTGCATTGATTAGGAAAAATGTATTAGTTAATAGACTTACTTGACTTTGTATATATACAAACAATAGAGAGAAAATCCTCACATTATCTTAGTTTAAGGTCCTATATTGAAAGACATGTAAAAAGTAAAACAAAAAAGTTATATATTCACAATAACATTAGTGTATCGATTTTGGCCGATATTTTAGTAATTTTGACAATATTTCAGCCGACATTTCAACAATTTCGGTCGAAATCTACACATTTTGGTTCAAAATGATGTGGAGTAAAAAGTCGGTGATTTCGTATCGGCAAGCTAGCCAAAAGAAAATTTTGGCCGTATCGACCGAAATTTAAAACAGTGGAAGAGTCTTTCTTGTCTCTCCCAAACTACCCGTGAGACCCCATATTTCTAGAGAGAGTATATAGTATATATACTAGTATATATATAATAAGTAGTAGAAAGAAAAGGAAGGAATGGAAGGATTGGAAGGTGACGTGGCATGGAAAGAAAGAAAAGAAAGGAAGTGGAAAGGTATTAATTAGTGTGGCCTATAGATGATCCTATGGGAATTGATGGTGTGTTGGGCCTAGGTGATTATTATGGGGCCATGGAATTAAATGAATGAATGAATGATAGAATGGATGTGTGTGGGTGTGGTGTTGACCGGGTTGACCCTTGGGGAAAATGTCCCATACCGGCCATAAAATAGGAGGAAATATGAGTATATATTAGGAAGCCAAGGATGAAGGGTTACCAATCGTCCGGACACCCTTTTGAGGCAGCCTGTGGTGGGCATGGCTAGAATTTAATTAATTATGTGCGTACGAGTTGAGTACGGGGCGTTACACTACCCCCATCAGGAATTCTAGAAAACAATGAACCTCTTTTCGAACTGAAATGGACAATATTGATATTTCCACTACCTTCGTTACCATTTAAGCAACTCTTGCTAATATCAATCAAAGACTTGAGCAAGTAGAATTGAATCAAAATGTTGTCCCTGAGCTTCACCGTCAGATCCATCAAGGGAATGATCGTGACGATCGACGTCTAGATTGTGACCCTGACGAACAATATAAGAAGAACGTTAAGGCTGACGTTACCCACTTTGAAGGCCATATAGAACCCCAAGCTTATCTCAATTTGATCTGCGTCATGGACCACTACTTCGTGTGGTTTAACATGAACGAAGTCCTGAAAGTCAAATTTGTCACGATAAAATTGACTGGTAAACCTCAACAACACTAGACTAATCATGAACATGCCTGCAGAGGTCGAGGTCTGGCACCCATAACCACTTAGGAGGTCATGAAAGAGAAGCTCACTGCGAGATATGTGCCCTTGTTGTTCCACACCCAATTTCTAGATTCGTGGAACTAACTCTGTTAAGGAAGCAAATATACCCAAGAATATGTGGATAAGTTCGACGACTTCCTCATTCGGTGCAATGCTTTAGGTTAAGAGAGCGAAAAACAAACCATCTCTAGGTTCAGCTAGAGTACGAGCCGATCTTAAAAATGAGCTAATTCATAGAAATGTGGATTCCTTGGCAACAGCTTATGCCATTGTCCTCTATATGGATTTCCTTAAAGCAAGTTCCCACTACAAGTTCATCCATTCGAGAGAACATTTCTCTAGAATGACCTCCATTGACCCTTCTAGACCTGAGCCCCCCTTTTCTCAGTACCCCAGCAAGTTTTACCCAAGCAAGCCTAATTCAAATTCCTATCCACTTAGAAATGACAACATTGGTAAGAACACTAAAAGAGACTACTATAAGATTGATCCGCTCACTAAGTGCTATAAATGCAAGTGATACGGCCATGTTGCTGGCAACTGTTCTAGCCCGAGTATGATCAACATTGTAGAAGGTACCACTGTCATTGCTGATGATTCCGACAATGAGTTTTTCGATGAACCTAATGAAAGTGATGACTTCGATGAAGAAGAGGATGATCAGTCTCTTAACTGTATTCGGTCAATCAATCACCTTCTTTGAACGTAGTCAGATGTGCATTGTCCCAACCAAAAGAAGATGATTGGAAGCGCGCTACTATATTTCACACATTCACGACAATAGGTGGCAAAAATTGTAAAGTAATTATTGATAGTGGAAGCAACATTAACGCTGTCTCTTCAGCAGTCCTAGCCAAGACCGGGCTTAATGCTGAACCTCATCTGCATCCATACTTTATACAAAGTATCTTGGATTGATGCGACAACCCTCCAAGTAACACAATGATGTTTGGTTCCTGTAGATTTCAAAGCCTATA
The DNA here is from genome assembly GCA_017893485.1 of Hemerocallis citrina. Lineage (NCBI taxonomy): Eukaryota > Viridiplantae > Streptophyta > Magnoliopsida > Asparagales > Asphodelaceae > Hemerocallis > Hemerocallis citrina. The sequence goes on along the minus strand of CM030358.1, from coordinate 463,679,899 downwards.
AGGAACACATTTGGTGTGATGTGCTCAAAATGGATGTTGGTAAAGTAATTTTAGGGAGACCTTGGTTATAAGACCTCGGTATGACAATATATGGTCGATCCAACCAATGTGTGTTCCACCACAATATAGTAAAGATAAAATTCATACGCGTGAAACCACAAACTAGTCCGTTTGTGACAATACCAACTCCCTCGAGAAAGGGCAATGAAGTAGCTTATATGGGTGAAAATGAACTCATGGAAGAAATTGACAAAGGGACAACCGTTCTACTCACGGTGAGGGAAGCCTCTAAGAAGCCTGAGTCACACATCCCTCCCTAAGTTACTCCTGTCCAGGAATTAGCAGATGTGTTTCCTGCTGACCTTCCTAACCAGTTACCCCCACTGCATGACATCTAACACACTATTGATTTGGTTCCGGAAGTGAGTCTTCTTTACTTGCCACACTATTGGATGAGTCCGATGGAACATGCTAAGTTGAAAAGGCAAGTTGACGAGTTATTGCAAATAACTTCATTAGAGAAAGCTTAAGTCCTTGCGATGTTCCTGTTCTGTTAACGCCAAAGAAATATAGAACCTGACGTATGTGTGTGGACAGCCGTGCCATAAACAAAATCATGGTGAAGTACCTTTTTCCCATTTTTTGTTTGGATGACATGTTGGACATGATGTCTGGTGCCACAATCTTCTCCAAGATTGATCTTAAAAGTGGCTACCGCTAAGTACATATTCGTCCTGATGATGAATGGACCACCACCTTCAAGACGAAGGATGGTTTATATGAATGGATGGTCATGCCGTTTGGAATGACGAATACCCTAAGCACGTTTATGAGAATTATGACACAAGTACTCCGTCCTTTTATGGGCAAGTTTCTTGTGGTGTACTTTGATGATATTCTCATTTACAGCCGATCCGTTGGACAACTTCTTGACCATTTAAGACAGGTTTGTGGTGTTTTGAGGAAGGAACAATTTTTTGCTAATCCTACCAAATGTAGCTTTCTCTCTGATCAGACTATCTTTCTGGAATTTATTGTTTTTTGCCAGAGGAGTATTTGCTATCCCAGAAAAGATAAGGGCTATTATTGAGGGGCCTGAGCCCCGTAACATATGTGATGTGCAGTTTTTATGGTCTTGCCACCTTCTATCGTCGGTTTGTGCAAGAATTTAGCACAATCATGGCTCCGATAACCGACCGTTTGAAGAAAGGTGAGTTCATCTGGTCGAAAGCAGTCACGAAAGCCTTCAAAGAGATCAAGATAAGAATGACTTAGACACCTGTCATGAGGTTGCTTGATTTCACTAGTCTTTGAAGTAACATACGATGCTTCTGGTATTAGTATAGGTGGTCCTCAGTCAAGAGAGTCACCCTGTTGTATATTTAAGCAAAAAGCTGGATTGGGCAAAACAAAATTACTCCACTTATGACAAGGAATTCTATGCGGTAATTCAGTTACTTCGTTATTAACGACATTACTCCTAGCGCAAGAATTCGTCATCTTCTCAGACCATGAAGCCTTACTGTTGTTGCTAATTTTGGTGTGGGAGCAAACAGATGAATTTGTGAATTCTTTTTGGAAATAATAAAGCAAACTTGTTGACTTTCACCGGCGTTTGAATGGTTTCTTGCTGCTGCCGCTGACCTGCAAAAAAGTTCAATACACCGGGATGGATCCCGGCGACGAACCCTCCGACGATCTTGTCAGTAATCAGGAAGATTATGAAAGCTCTTTATGTGGAAAAAGATTGATTACCTTGTTATGTTGGGGGTAGAGGGATTTTTATAGTCGCCTTAGAGACACTTGAGAGATAATAATTTATCCCTATGTCCTGGTGTTTTTGGATAAGATGTAGAGTTCAAATTGTTTCATGATAAGAGATTTGGTTTAATCCGTCTTTTAGAGATAATCATGAATTTGAATTATTTTTTAAATATCTAAATTGGTTTGTAACGGACTGCTACCCATACCCAATAGGACAGATCCGTTTATGGGTTATTGGGCTTTGAAAAAAGACTCAGTTTCCATTTCAGATCCGTTTGTAGGTGAAATTACCATTTTACCCCTGAGAGCTTTAAGATTCGTGCCCGATTTGAACGGTCCAATCCTATTGTTAGCCGTATCACGAACCCCCCACTCCCGAAGACTGAGTTTAACAACCTTTGAGGAGTAGTTTTATTGTTTCAATGGCGTACGAGATTTTATCGGAGTTTTTGAGGGAGTTGGGTTCTTGCTCGAGGTGTAACAGTGTTATTCTGAGCTTGTAAAATGCCCAAAAGTATTATAAGATTTTTCTGAATTTTTTTCCAATTTTTAATCATTTTTTTAATTTTTTATTCAATTTTCGAATTTAAATAATTAATCACCGAAAATTTTAATTAATTATTCTAATTTAATAATTATTATTTTCAGAATTTTAAAATTATTTTTTGAATTGATAATTATTTTAAAAAAAATTTAATTAATTTTTTTCGATTTTTAATTATTTTTTTCCGGTTTTTTAAAATAATTAATTCAATTAAATAAATAAATAAATATTTACCTGTACACGTGGCGCAATCCTGTGCATTGATCACGATCAGGGGGCGCGCATCGGGAGGCGGGTGTTTTGCTGCGTTTTCACGCTCGGGGTACACTTTGCTCGGATCCCGCCCTGACCCACGAGGTGACGCCATGTGGCCGGTCAACATTGACCGTTGACCGCCACGTTAATATTTTTCTTTTCTTTTCTTTTCCCTATTCCTTTCCCGCCTTCTTCCTTCTTTCTTCGGCTTTTTCCTCGACCACGCCTTCGTTCCCTCCTTCGACTTCTTCGAGGGCGCCATTGCAGCTCGAAGGGAGGAGCTCGGCACGGGGGCTTTGACGGAATGAGGAGCTTGTGAAGGGGAGTGCGACGACAGTGGGGAGCTCGTTCGAGGGAGCTCGACGAGGAGTTCGGAGCGGGGAGCTGGCGAGGAGGTGGCTCGACAAGGAGCTTCGAGTTCGTTGATGAGTGCTCGATGACGAAGGAGAGGGAGAGGTCGAGCTCGGCGAGGTGACTGCGATGGAGCTTCAGCGAAGGTTGGTGTTGGGTTCAAAACAGCGAGAGGGAGAGCTCGGTGAGGAGTGGAGGCGGAGCCTCTGAGCTCGGCGAGTCGGGGTCGAAGCTCAGCTCCGGAGCTCAACGGAGGTGCGGGAGCTCGATAATGGGTTTGAAGTTCGGAGAGGGGAGCTCGCCGTCGAGAGCTCGTGAAGGAGGGGGGAGCTCGGTTGTAGCTTGAGCTCGACGAAGGTAGGTGGTGGGGCTGGGCGAGGAGCTCGAAGCTCGGTGTTGGAGGTGAGCTCGTGAAGGAGGTCGATGAGTGAGGGAGCTCTGGCGATGAAGGAGTTCGTCATTGGAGCTCGATGGCTGGCGAAGAAGTGCTCGGCGAGGCTTGGAGTTAGAGGAGCTCGGAGAGCTCGGCGGAGCTCTTCCGAGGGAGCTCGGCGGAGCTCGGCGAGGAAGGAGAGGTCACAGTGGAGGGGAACTATCCTCAGTGAAGTCGCCACGGAGGTTTGAGGTCGATCTCGACAGTGAAGAGGGAGTTGGAGGTCGGCACCGGAGCTCGTCAAAGGGGGAGCCGCTTGAAGAAATAGCTCGGTGAAAGAGGGGGTTCGGAGTTCGAAGAGGGGAGCTCGCTGATGAGGGCTCGTGAAGGAGGGGGGAGCTCGGTTGCAGCTTGATCTCTACAAAGGTAGGATAGAGGACAAGCCGACAAGGAGAGCTCGTTGATGGAGCTCTTCGGCGAGGAGCTCGAAGGGGCTCGAGCTTGATCTTGGCCTTCGGAGCTTGGGGCTCGGAAAATGGGTTTTGAAGATGAAGCTGAAGGTGTTGGATTTTTTGTTTGTTTTGGCGCTCAGTCTGGAAGAAGAGGGGAGTCGTGGTTTGAGCCTATAACGGGTTCAAACCCGACCCGTTAACCCATCAAATTTTTTATTTTATTTTATTTTATCTTTTGTTGTGCGAATTTGATCCGTGATCGTGATTTGAGCGCAGATCGAGATGAGTTTTCTCCATTTTCTAGTTCGGTGGCACGTTTGCTCGAATTTCGGATCCGAGCGACGTGGCAAGATCTGAGCCATCGATCAGGATCAAGCTCGCATCTTGATGTGAAGTTTTTTTTCTTCCCATTTTCACGTTTGGGGACACGTTTGCTCAGATTTTGGATCCGAGGGACGTGGCACAATCTGAGCGGTCGATCAGGATCAAGCTCGCATCTTGAGGCAAAGTTTCCCCCTCATTTTTTGTTTGGCGCAGCTGTGTTGTAACCCACTTTCCTAGTGCTACGGAGGTCGGATCGGGGCGTGTGACCCCTCGTTTCGAAGCTGACTCAAAGATCTACAATTTCTCTTCAGAAGTTAGTTGAAGAATCACCCTTCTTCATGGTCAAAATAGTCCCTCAACATCTTTGTCTTCATGAAGTTAAGAAGAGTTTTGTATGACTGTTGTGAAGATCCATTCTTGGAGGCGGGTCTAAGGAGCGTCTCTAGACGAGTTAGGCTCCGAACTCTCTTAGAAGAAGGCCACTCAAGAGGTGTGTGGGACGGAGAACATCATCAGGCTCTAAGAGAGAGCCGTTTGGGAGACGACTTTGAGGAGCAACTCTAGGAAGAGTTGAGCTCCGAACTTGTTGAGAAGAAAGCCGTTCGGGAGGCGAGCGGACCGGAAAGCATCACTAGGCTCTAGAAGAGAGCCGTTTGGGAGACAAGTTTGAGGAGCAACTCTATGAGAGAGTTGAGCTCCGAACTCGTTTGGAAGAAGACCACTCGGGTGGCAAGTGGGACGGAGAATCATCTCCAGGCTCTAGCAGAGAGCCATTCGGGAGGCAAGTTTGAGGAGCAACTCTAGGGAAGTGTTTTAGCTTCGAGCTCGTAGAGAAGAAGACCACTCGGAAGGAGAGTGGGACGAAGAATTATCCCCACGCTCTAGGAGAGAGCCATTTGGGAGACAAGTTTGAGGAGCAACTCTAGGGGAGAGATGTGCTCCGAACTCGTAGAGTAGAAGACCACTCGGAAGGCGAGTGGGACGACGAATCATCCCTACGCTCTAGGAGAGAGCCGTTAGTAGACAAGTTTGAGGAGCAACTCTAGGGGGAGCTGTGCTCCGAACTCGTAGAGAAGAAGAACACTCGGAAGGCAAGTGGGACGAAGAATCACCCCCGCGCTCTAGGAGAGAGCCGTTTGGGTGACAAGTTTGAGAAGCAACTCTAGGGGGAGCTGTGCTCCGAACTCGTAGAGAAGAAGACCACTCGGAAGGCAAGTGGGACGAAGAATCACCCCCGCGCTCTAGGAGAGAGCCGTTTGGGAGACAAGTTCGAGGAGCAACTCTAGGGGAGAGTTGAGCTCCGAACTTGCTTGTTGTGAAATTTAACCAGTAGTGGGAGTAGTATGAATGTTCGTTTTGAGCCCCAAAACCGCATACTTGCAAGTTGTGAGGGCAATTTCAAACTATGATTGTGAACTTCGAACTAGTTGTTACGGAGCTATCAACAAGTTGTAGGAGCAATTCCGAATGCCGAGCTACTCCGCACTTGCTTGTTTGCAAGCGGATAAAGCGGCGTCGAACCAAGTGTTGGACTCCGAACTTGTTGTTTTTAAGAATTTCAACAAGTTGTAGGTGCAATTCCGAATGACGAGCTACTTCGCACTTGCTAGTTCGCAAGCGGCTAAAGCGGCGTCGAACCAAGTATTGGACTCCAAACTTGTTGATTGATGGAGTTAACAAGTTGTAGGAGCAATTCCGAATGGTGAGCTGCTCCGCACTTGTTTGTTTACAAGCGGCTAAAGCGGTGTCGAACTAAGTGTTGGACTCCAAACCCGTTTTTTGAGCTTAGTAAGTTGTGGGAACAGCTCTGTAAGACAAGCTGGACTCCGAACTTACCATTTTACGAGTCGTAGATGTGACTTGGTGAGATAGAAATGAGGCAAATGCAATAATTTTCAATAGAAAAAAGCTAAGTTTTATTGAAACAAACTAAGTGGCCACTTCAATGGGGCGAGCCATTAACATGCTTTTTGACCGTATTACAAGCATCAGCCTTATTGAAAACTGAAATCCTACTTCTACAATAGGATGAAGGCCTCTTGGGAGGAGTTTGGTTCTCCCCCCATTGGACCTCCATGGATAAGGTGAAGGATGGCCCTAGGTTCGGAGTCTTGGAACTCGTTGGGCCTCTCTGTTCGCTTGTAGGCTCATCAGGGTGGAAGATCGGTCCTGTCTTTTCGGACGAATTTGGCCAAGTGTCCCCGCTGTATGAGTTCTTCGTTCTCCTCTTTGAGAGCCCGACAGTAATTCGTATCGTGACTGTGGTCCCTATGGAAGCGGCACCATTTATCCCTGTTCCTTTTCTTGCCAGGGGTATTCATTCTAGGGGGACTGCGAAGTAGCCCTTTCTTGTCCACCTCCATAAGAACTGCTGATATACTTGCATTGAGGAGGGTGAACTTCTCAAAACGAGTAGCTGGGCCGTGCTGGCCATTGTTGTCCCTCTGAAATTTCTGGGACCCTTCTTCGCTTTGCTTGTACCCTTCCGTTTGTTCCTGGAGACGGTTCCTCAAGACTGGGGGGTTGAGAGCCTCTTCCGCTCGGATGTACTTCTCGCTCCTAAGTAGGAGTTTCGAGAAGTCCCGAGGCGGCTTCTTGGCAAGGGACGCCCTGAGGTCGGCGTTAGTGACATTGTACCTGAATGCCGCAGAGGTTACTGATTGATTGAGGGAGGCAATAGACCGGGCTTCGACGGTGAAGCGTCGAACATAATCTCTTAGGCATTCACCCTTTCTTTGGCTAAGTGCTAGCAAAGATGCACTTGTTTTCTCGGCTCTGCGACTGCCAACGTAGTGGGTGAGGAAGAGCTCCTTAAACTGTTCTAATGAGAAGATGGAGGCGGGGGATAGACGGGAGTATCACTCTCACGCTGGTCCCTTTAATGTTGCTGGGAAGGCCTTGCAGAGGACCGCACCGAGGCTTGATGAATCATCATAAGAATTTTAAAACTCTCGATATGATCGGCCGGGTCCGACTTCCCATTGTAGGATTCAAAGCGGGGCGGCCTAAAGTTTTCTGGGACAGGAGCTTCCATGATGGCCCTAGAGAAGGGAGGTCTGCTAGGGCAGAAGTAGTTGGTCCGTTCTTCTTTATGATTGATCATGTTGAGGCGTCTCTCCATCTCGTGAAGACGGCGGCGGACCGAGTCATCCCTTCGGTCGAATCTAGTCGACCCTCGGGACTATCCTTCATGAGTGGCGGTATGGCGAGGGTTAGTGGCACGCTAATACTGACTTGTGGCAATATTAAGAGCTCGTATGATATCTTGTTTGAAGTTCTGGAGCTCGGCCTGAGTGATTAGTGCTCCTCCAGCTCGGCGATCTCTAGGTGTGGCTCGGCTTACTGGAGTATGACTTCTTTGCCGATGACGTGGAGGGAACTCTATTCGCCTCTTCGGGGAGGGGATCTTCTGGTCCCTGGTCTACGGGGTCCGGACTCTCGAGGCCCCTGGGTGCTCAGGTTGAGAGACTTCCTCAGGGGCTCGCCATTTATTCAAACGAGTTCGGAGGTCGACCCCCTGCTGACAGTTAAGAATTACCCGACGGAGATCCAGCCCTGGAGGACTTTGAGAAGCCATAGAGTCAGTTGAAGGATTGTGGACCAAAACATGGTTATGATGAGGGTGTTGCTTTGGACGTCTTCGATGAGAGCCCCCCCGAGACCCTGGAAGGGCCTGTTGAGGAGGAGGCTATTCAGGCTGCGGTTGCTGAACTTGCTAATTGAGTTGAGGAAGGACATCTTGGACTGAAGGAGGAAGAGGAGTGGCTCTTCGGCTGGAGCCCGTTGCCTTCCCCTTCTCTTTCGGATGCATAGTTTGAAACTGACTTTTGCTGATGAAGGTTGGATTGCTTTTTCATTTTCCACAGACGGCGCCAATCTGTTGCTGCTAATTTTGGTGTGGGAGCAAACAGATGAATTTGCGGATTCTTTTTGGAAACAATAAAGCAAATCTGTTGACTTTCACCAGCGTTTGATTGGTTTCTTGCTGCTGCCGTTGACCTGCAAAATAGTTTGATACACTGGGATGGATCCCGGCGACGAACCCTCCGACGCTCTTGTCAGTAATCAGAAAGATTATGAAAGAGCTTTATGTGGAAAAAGATTGATTACCTTGTTATGTTGGGGGGGAGGGTTTTTTTTAGTCGCCTTAGAGACAGTTTAGAGATAATCAGTTATCCCTATGTCCCGGTGTTCTTGGATAAGATGTAGAGCTTAAATCGTTTCATGATAAGAGATTTGGTTTGATCCATCTCTTAGAGATAATCATGAATTTCAATTACTCTTTAAATATCTGAATTGGTAACGGGCTGCTACCTATACCCAATAGGACAAATCCGTTTATGGGTTATTGGGCTTTGAAAAAAGATCCACTTTCCATTTCAGACCCGTTTGTAGGTGAAATTATCGTTTTACCCCTGAGAGCTTTAAGATTCATGCCCGATTTGAACGGTCCCGATTTAATCATATTTTTAGCCATATCACTTATGATTCCTCAATTTCCAACAAAAGCTAAATCTGAGAGATGCTTGATGGGTAGAGTTTCTACAAGAATATTTGTATATCATTAGGCATAAGAAAGGGGTTGATAATAAGGTTGCGGATGCGCGACGTCGTTGTCACATGATCTTATCCACATTGCGCACCGAAGTTATTGGTTTTGAGAGATTAAAAGATGAGTATGCCTCCTGCCCAGATTTTTACGAAATCTACACCTCTTGAAGGATGACATCACTCGAGTGATAGATTATTATTTCCTGAAAGATGATTATCTTTCTATCGCTCCAGGCTATGTATTCCTAGTACATCATTACGAGAGTATCTTATTTGGGAATTGCATCCTGGTGGCCTTGCTGGACACTTTGGGCATAGCAAGACCATTGATGTCGTGAAACATAAGTTTTACTGGCCTAAGCTTAAAAAGGATGTTGCGAGACTTGTTAGCAGGTGTCATACTTGTCAACTCGCCAAATACCAAAAACAATACATGCCTGTATACTCCTTTACTTGTCCCCAGTTGCCTGGAAGATGTCGGCATGGATTTCGTGATAGGCTTATCAAAAACACCAAAGAAGCACGATTTCATTCTTGTCATCTGGACCGTTTTTTATAAAATGACCAACTTCCTCCCTTGTTCGAAAACTTTTGATGCATCTCGTGTAGTTCAAATCTTCTTCGATAATATTGTGAAGCTACATGGGGTACCAAAAACAATTGTGTTCGATAGGGATGTGAAATTCACGAGTTACTTTTGAAAGACCCTATGGCACAAGATGGGCACGAAATTGAAGTTCTCATCAGTCTTCCACCCACAGATTGATGGACAGACTGAGGCTGTCAACTGGAGTCTCGAAAATCTCTTGCGTACTCTTGTGGGAGAAAACTTAGGAACTTAGGACTTAAAATTAACTGTTGTTAAATTTGCCTACAACACATCAAAAGAATAGAACCACCGGCATGAGTCCACATGAAGTTGTGCATGGTTATCGTCCGATGCAGCCCATCGATCTTGTCCCCATGTTAGAATATCATAGAGTCTCAGAGTCTGCATCCCGTATTCATGATTTGTATAGAGAAATTTTCAAGAAAATTATTGAGAATAATTTTATCTACAAGTTAAGGACATATACTAGAAGGAAATTTAAAACTTTCATTATTGATGACGAGGTGATGGTTCGGATTCGTCCGGAATGATTTCCAGCTGGGTCCGTTAAGAAATTGAATGCACGTGCTGCAGGCCCATTTAAATTTTTGCATAAAATCAATCAATAATAATGCCTATGTCATTGACCTTCCTGAAGGTTTTGACATAAGTAAGACTTTCAATATTGAGGATCTACAATCCTAAGAAAGTCTAGAATTTAATCCTAGAAATCCTCTTATAGATGAGCCTATTCTGCAGTCTACTGATGAGATTCCCACATTTTCCCCTCTACCTGACACTACTTACCCACCGATAGAAAAATTGGATAATATTTTAGATGATCAGATAATCTCTACTAGAGATGGTGGTATTCATATATATTTGGTGCAATGGAAGAACAAGCCGGAGTCGGAGGACACTTGGATTCTTCGTGAGGAGCTCCAGCGCTTGGATCCAGACCTTTAGGAGTGATATAACAAAAGCACTGGTTTTGACTCGACTGGGTCGAGCTCTCTCTTACCCGGAGACAATGATGTGGACATCAGTTCAAAATGTTTTGGGCGCTTCTGTCAGCGCATGCATCGTTTGGAATGGCTATTTTATTAGCCTAGTATTTTTATTTCAGCATTTATATTTGTTTTTGGCGTTTTAGTCATATGTACTGCTTCTGCGATTTGCACTATTTATTTTTTGCCTTAGGATATTTTGTAGATTTGTATTGAGATTTATTTTTAGCCTATATATAAGCCTTTTGATTAATGAAAAATAATGTTTTGATAGATTGAAAATTTTGTCTGGTTGAGTTTTGCTCATCATTCCTTTCTTTTGTGAGAGACATTGAGAGAACATTAGGGTTTGTGAGAAACCCTGGATCCCACCTCCATCTCTATCACCAACGAAACCTCCCCCTAATCCAAATTTCCAAACCCAATTCAAATCCGAAACCCTAATCCCCAAATCTTCATCCAAACTCTAACCCTAATCTTCACATCGAGAGAATGCTCTATGGAGGAGTACAACACCATTGACGTCGGCGACTAGCACCTTCTTCCTCTCCATCCGTGGCGGCGACACGTTCATCGAACCCCGGTAATTTCTTTCCATTCCTCCATTACTTGTGGTACTGCTTATCATCTCTAGAATATTATCTGAATTATCTGTCATCCACAAATATTGAGTGTGTGCGCTTTTACTTTCCAATTAGCGTACGAATCATTATTGAATATGCTACTTGCTAATAACGCTTAAGTATAATTGTTGATTGTTAGACTTGAATTTTAATTAGGATTGTAAACTTATTCTATTTCTTGAATATCCATCATGCCAATCACTAGTTTTAATTTCTAACTTAATCGACACTACTTGTTAGTAAACTTAATCTTTTAATTGAAGATGATTTGGGCGCTCCTGTCAACGCAAACATCGTCTAGGATGGCTACTCCAATACCATAGTTATCTTTATTTCAGCAATTTTTATTTGTTTTAGGGCGTTTTAGCCTTATGTAGTAGTTTGGAAATGTGCATCCTTTATTTTCTGTATTAGAATATTTTGGAAATTTAGTTTTGAGCATATATATGCCTTGAGAATAATGAGAATGTATGTTATTATTGATTAAAAAGTTTACCGTGTTGAGTTATTCCTCTGCATCATTTTCTTGTGTGTGTGAGACCATAAGAAATTATTGGGGTTTCTGAGAAATCCTATGACATTTAGAGTTTGTGAGAAACCCTAGAATCCACCCCTAAATTAACCCCCCCCCCCCCCCGCGCCCCCCAATCTGCTTCTCCACCTTCCTTCCGAAACTCATTAGCAACCCCCTCGTCTTAGCCCTCTCTCTCCTCCCTCCTGCGCCCTCTTCCCGAACCCCTCTTTCCTCTATCCCGCTCCCAACAACTCGACGCCCCTTTCTTCTTCCTCGTCGCCTAGACCCCGACACCCCGCCGCCTGCCACCATGTCACCAACCACAACACACTTGAAGCCCCATCGAAACTCTAATTCCCAAATCTCCATTAACCTAATCTTCGCCCGCCTTCCCTTACCTACTGCCGATTGACATTAGCCCTACCGATCGACGTTAGCCCTACTGATCGACGTCAGCCCGAGATTTCTTCCCTCTGGTGTAGCCGCCATCACATCCCGATGCCACCGAGCAGCTCCTCCCTCCTTCCCCAGCACTGCCACCTCCCCCGCAGCCTCCATTGACACCCTGTCGTACCCGAGCGCCAACCCTGTCAGCCGCTGCCTCGATCCCGACTGCCCTTCAGCTCCAATCCAAGCCGTCAATAATTTTCTCTCCATTGCAATACTTTCTTTGAACCCGCTAACTTTTTCCACTTCTCAAATATTTGTGACACTGCTTTATCATCTCTAGATTATTATCTGAATTATCTGTCACCCACAAATATTGAGTGCGTGTGCTTTTACTTGCTGATTAGAGTACGAATCTTTATTGCATATCTTACATGCTAAGAACGATTAAGTATAATTGTTGATTGTTAGGTGTGAATCTTTAATTGGGCTTGTTAAACCTATTTCAATTCTAGAAAACCTATCAAACCAATTAGTAGTTTAATTTCTGACTTAATCTGCATTACATGTCGGTAAACTTAATCTTTTAAAATTCTTGGAAATTCTCTACTTTGGGTTAAGTTTACATTATTTTGGTATCATGGCGAAGGTTTTTAAAACCCTAGTTCTTGCATCATTTAGTCATAATTTCTGCATTCATTTTGGATCATTTTAGGATTATTTTTTAGGCTATTTCATTTTAAAAAAATCATTTTTAGGTGCATTTAGGACACGTTTTTCCAAATTTTATCAATGGACAACACTAATATTTCACTACCCTCGTTGCTATTCAAGCATCTTTCGCTAATATCAATCAACGGCTTGAGCAAGTGGAATTAAATTAGAAGGTTGCCCCTGAACTTCATGCTAATCATCAGATCCCTTAAGGGAATGATCGTGACGGTCGACATCAAGATCGTGACTCTGATGAACAATACAAGAGAACGTTAAGGCTGACGTTCCCCACTTTGAAGGCCGCATGGAACCCCTAGCTTATCTCGATTGGATCTGTGCCACGAACCACTACTTCCTGTGCTTTGACATGAGCGAAGCCCTGAAGGTCAAATTTGTCATGCTGAAATTGACTGGTAAAGCTCAACAACACTAGACTAATCATGAACATGCCCGCAGAGGTCGAGGTCTGGCACCCATAACCACTTGAGAGGCCATGAAAGAGAAGCTCACTGAGAGATATGTGCCCTTGTTGTTCCACACCCGATTGCTAGTTTCGTGGAACTAACTCTATCAAGGAAGCAAATCCACCCAAGAGTATGTGGATAAGTTTGACGACTTCCTCATTCAGTGCAATGCTTTAGGTAAAGAGAGCGAAGACAAACCCTCTCTAGGTTCAGAGGTGGACTACGAGCCGATCTTAGGAATGAGCTAATTCATAGAAATGTGGATTCCTTGGCAACAACTTATGTGGAATTTCCTTAAAGCAAGTTCCCACTACAAGTCCAGCGATTTGAGAGAATATTTCTCTAGAATGATCTCCACTGGCCCCTCTAGACCTGAGTCCCCCTCTTCTCCGTACCCCAACAAGTCTTACCCAAGCAAGCCTACTTCAAATTCCTATTCACTTAGAAATGACAATACGGATAAGAACATTGAAAGAGACTACTCTAAGATTGATCCTCTCACTAAGTGTTATAAATACAAGGGATACAACCATGTTGCTGGCAACTGTCCTAGCTCCAGTAGGATCAACATCGTAGAAGGTATCACTGTTATTGCTGATGAGCCCGACAATGAGTTTACCTATGAACCTCATGTAAGTGATGACTTCGGTGAAGAAGAGGATGGCCAGTCTCTCAACTGTATTTGGTCGATCCAGTCACCTCCATTGAATGTACCCAAATCACCCATTCCTTTCCAAGTCACTTGACAGCCCATAGATTTTATTCCTGTATTAGAAAATCAAAGAGTTTCAGAGTTTGCATCCACATTTGCATTTCGCATTCATGATTTGCATTGAGAAATTTCCAAAAAAATTAATAAGAATAATTTTAACTTTAAATTAATAGCATGTACTAGAAGGAAAGTTTAAAACTTTTGATGTTGGTGACGAAGTGATGGTTCGGATTCGTCCGGAACGGTTTTCAGCTGGATCCGTTAAGTAATTGAACACACGTGCTGCAGGTCCATTTAAAATTCTGTATAAAATCAATGATAATGCCTATGTCGTTGACCTTCCTGTAGGTTTTGGCATAAGTAAGACTTTTAATATTGAGGATCTAGTACTCTATGAAGGCCCATAATTTAACCATAGAAATTCTCTTATAAATGAGCCTATCCTGCAACTGGTGAGATTCCCACATTTTCCTCTTTACCTGATACTATTTACCCACTGACAGAAAAATTAGATAATATTTTAGAGGATCAGATAAATTCTCCACGAGATGGTGGTATTCATAGGTATTTGGTGAGATGGAAGAACAAGCCAAAGTCGGAGGATACTTGGAGTGATCGTGTGGAGCTCTAGCGTTTGGATCCAGATCTTTTGGAGCACTATGACAGGATTACTGGTTTTGACTCGATTGGGTCGAACTCTCTCCCACTTGGAGAGAATGATGAAGACATCAGTTTGAGACAATTTGGGTGCTTCTGTCACCGCAACCATCGTCTAGGATGGCTACTCCAGTAGCATAGTTATCTTTATTTCAGCAATTTTTATTTGTTTTTGGGCATTTAGCCATATGTAGTAGTTTTTCAATTTGCACCCTTGATTTAATGCATAGAATATTTTGGAGATTTTGTTTTCAGCCTATATATTGGCCTTGAGAATAATAAGAAGGTATGCTATTATTGATTAAAAAAAATACTGTATTGAGTTATTGCTCTGCATCATTTTTTTGTGTGTTTGGGACTATAAGAAATTATTAGGGTTTGTGAGAAATCCTAAGATATTTAGGGTCTGTGAGAAACCCTAGATTCCACCCCTAAATTAATAACCCCCATCTATCTACTTCTCCCCCCCCCCCCCCCCTCGAAGCCCTCTCTCCCCTCCCTCCTGCTCCCTCTTACTGAACCCCTCTTCCTGCCCAACAACCCGATGCCCCTTTCTCCTTCCTCGTCGCCGAGATCCCGACACCTTGCTGCCTGACACCACGTCACCGACCACAGCAGACCCGAAGCCCCATCGAAACCCTATTTCACAAATCTCCACTAACCTAATCTTCGTCCACCTTCCCTCACCCACCACCGATCGACATCAGCCACACCGATCGACGTCAGCCCGGGATCTCCTCCCTCTGGTGTAGCCACAATCACATCCCGACGCCACCGAGTAGCTCCACCCTCCTGCCCCAGCACCGCCACCTCCCCCGCAGCCTCCATTGCAGGGAGAATTGGTGTATGCCACTAATTTAGAAGAAAAAAGACGTGTGATTTCCTTTTTTCCGTTAACTGGGGACAGAACCCCAGTATGATATGTTGGACTAACATTTAAAACACTATTTTACACACATATATTGTATGTGTCCTTTTTGGTATTCTTAATCTAAATTGGCTGCTGATAGTTTTTTGAGTGGTTATGTTCTTTTCCTGTTCTATTTTTTATAGTTTATCAGTAAGTGACTTTTCAATTCAGTCATCTTTATGGGTTCTTTTATTGTTGCAGATGGAATAGCTGGAATTTCTTTGCATGCAATATCAATGAAACAGTGATAAAGGAGACGGGTTTGTTTTTTCTCTGCAACTGCCTGCTATAGTTTGGTTTGTAATCTCCCATTACAGTTTATGAACCCAGACTTTCCTTTCCTGCCACCATGATCTGAACAGAAAAAACAACAAATAGTTAGGATAAATGTGGACATAACTTTTTTGTTTTTTTTTGCGGATAATTAAGAATTTACATCGTTTTAACTTGAGAAGGCTTCTCCAAGAAAAGGGAGGAAAAGGGAAAAATAGAAGGCTTAAGCTCATTTCCCAATCAGTTTAATTTGTCTTTGCTATTAGTCCAGTTAGGTTTATGAGCTCATTATATTTGGTATTAGTCGCTTTTGGATATCCATAAGATGATCATCTCATCAAAGATGTATGCGAACACGAGCAGTAGGGCATATAGAGAAATATAATTGAAGAAGGCAACTAAAATAGCAGTGATTTAATTTAATGGAGAAGATGGTAAATAAGACAATATGTTACCATTATACTATTAGGTTCTTTCTCTCTAGATGGGATCATATAAAGGTATATCAGGTTCTTATCGTTTAGGTTGTAGGCTATCTATTATGATCAGAAAACTTCTTTTAGGCTCCGATTTATACACCAATAGTTCTTGGAGAACAAGGAAGATTACTAGTAGTTCATAGTAAACAGTATTCTTGTATATCTCTAGATAAATATTCAATATTCTAGAGATGTCAAAATGTCTTCAGCTCCAATTTTACCGATAATCATGGTTATGTTTTGTTTATCGAATTATTTCATATGATGATATGAAAATTAAATGACTCAAAAGAAGAAGATTGGGAGGGAAGAAAAAAAAATAGAATAAGTGTATAAATAATTGTAGTATTGTTCCTCATTGCATAATTTCTGCTTTAGTTTTGTTTAGTTTGCTTTTGATTGTAGCTTGGCTTTTCTGTGAGCAGCCGATGCACTGATCTCAACTGGGCTGGCTGATTTAGGATACATCCATGTTAATATAGGTAACTTCTGCTACTTCTATTTGTTTAATATTTCATGAAGGCTTATATTTTGCTCTTTATCTGATTCATCTTATATAACAGATGATTGTTGGTCTTCTCTGTTGCGTAATTCAAAGGTATGTTGCAAAACATAATTTTGTTGGTTATTGAAAAATTCCTTGCCACTAAGCTAAAACTTCGAAGTTGTTGAAGGGTTGAGATTTGAGAGAAATTGCACGTATTCTAACACGCCCCCTTAGGTCGAGAACAATTTTTTTATGGGCCAAAGAAATGAGATAAATGCCCAATAAATTGTGGGCCAGACCTGGACTACACGCAGCGGTATTTTTTTTTATAAAAATCCGCATTTAAATTGCGTAGCCTGTGGACTCGTACTTGGGTTGCTCTAATGTCGTGTAAAATTCCTTGTCACTAAGCTAAAACTTCGAAGTTGTCGAAGGGTTGAGAGAAATTGCACATGTATTCTAACTTATCATGATTGCACTAGATAATAAGTGAGAATTATTAGGCAGCTAGACTACAGAGTCATATCACAGGCTCAACGATTTGGCACTCTATTGCCAAAATGAAAAAAAGGGGGTTAAGTTTAGATATATTTATAAATCACAAGTTATTGACATGAGAGAGGCCATAATAATAGCTCCCTTGGTTATGCAGGGAGAATTGGTACCTGATCCAAAAACATTTCCCTCAGGCATTAAAGTGCTTGCAGATTATATACATAGCAAGGGCCTGAAGCTTGGTATTTACTCTGATGCTGGGTGGGTATCTCTTATAATGTTAATTATTTTAAATATAATATTTTATTGTCTTGTGAAGTTTAGCAATTGATAGAAAAAGTTACTTTGATATCTCATTTAAATGATAGTGGATACTTCCCCTACCACATGCACTTTAATCAACGTACTCATTTTATCTTATCCACTATTAAATTTGCATTTACCTTGTATCCTTGTTAATTACAATATTTGCAGGGTGTTTACATGCCAAGTTCGACCAGGATCCCTCGACCATGAAATTGATGACGCGAACCTTTTTGCATCCTGGGTAAGAATAAAATATTATTCATGGGGTCCTTTGTGTACAAATGCCAAATGGCTTCATATTTTTTGAAATTTGTTCAGGGTGTTGACTACTTAAAATATGACAATTGTTACAATTTGGGAATCAAACCAGAGAAACGGTACTTTCTCATCACTTTCTTAATATTTTGGATAATTGGACATACTCACTTATTTGTATACCTCCAATTGCAGCTATCCTCCAATGCGAGATGCATTAAATTCGACTGGTCGAACTATATTTTACTCACTTTGCGAGTGGTAAAATTTATTTGTTCAGTATTAAACTAATTCCTTGATGGATATTTTAGCATTCTAATTGTATCCTCTCTTTATAGGGGTGTAGATGATCCTGCCTTATGGGCTAGGAACGTTGGTAACAGTTGGCGGACAACAGATGACATTAATGATTCATGGGCTAGGTAAGTTTTTTTTTGTAAAATTTATTCACATTTTTGCTAGTCATAGTATATTACCATATGGATTAACTTTCCATTTCTTTTTAGCATGATTGCAATTGCAGATCTCAATGATAAATGGGCGTCATATGCAGGACCTGGTGGATGGAACGGTAGTATAAATTTTCTACTTGGTTTGTGGAATTATGCTTTTTCAAGTAAGTAGTCTTACTGATCTGTAATTTTTCCTCTTCTTTTTTCTCTATAGACCCTGATATGCTAGAGGTTGGCAATGGTGGTATGACTTATCAGGAATACCGTGCACATTTCAGCATTTGGGCCTTGATGAAGGTGTGCTTTCAATCTCGTTATCAAGGGTCTGTTTTTTGTTAATGTAAAATATATTCGCTGGTTTTTCTGTTGGTATAATATTGCATTATTGTTCTGTAAGTAGTACTTCAACATTCGTTATCAAGGGTCTGTTTTTTGTTAATGTAAATATATTCGCTGGTTTTTCTGTTGGTATAATATTACATTATTGTTCTGTAAGTAGTACTTCCACATTCGAATAAGTACTGACCACTTACGGCTTATCTGTCATTATTTTACTGTGGTTCAATTCTATGTACAACAATATTAAAAGATTAAGTTTACTAACATGTAATACAGATTAAGTTAGAAATTTAAACTAATAACTGGTTTGATGGATTTTCAAGAATATGAAATAGTTTAACAAGCCAAATTAAAGATTCAGTCCTATCAATCAACAATGATACTTCATCGTTCTTAGTATGTAAGATAATCAATAATGATTCGTAATCTAATTAGCAAGTATAAGCTCACACTCAATATTTGTGGACGACAGTAAATTTAGATAATATTCTAGAGGTGATATGTGGTATCACAAATAATGGAGAGTGGAAAGAAATTACCTGGTTCGAAGAACTCGTCGCCGCCGCGGATAGAGAAGAATAGTATGCTAATCGTCGACATCAAAGGCGTTGTACTGCCCTAAGAATCATCTTCTTCATGTGAGAATAAGGGTCTCGAATTTGTATTTGATTTGGGGATTATGGTTTCAAATTTGAGTGGATTTGGGGATTAGGTTTCGGATCAAAGTGGATTTGGGGGATTTGGAATTCCGAATTTGAGGGGATTTGGAGTGGGGGCTGATATGGGTTTTCGGTGGTGAGGGAAAAGAACAAAGTGGTCGAGGTGTAAAGGAGGTGGGGCGGCGTCGGGGGGCTTCGGGACGAAGGGGTGAAGGGAGGGCGAGGGCCGTCAGGGTTGCAAGTGGTCGGAGATAGCAGTCGGGGCTTCGGGGGGTTAATGAGGGCAATGTTTCAGGATGGTTGGGCAGAGGCGAAAGGGTTTAAAAGTGGTCGGCTGAAGACGGGATGAGGAGTGGGCGGTCGGTTGAGGAGAGAAAGAGAGTGGAAAGGCTGTTGGGTTCGGGAATCAACAAAGAAGAAGAAGAAGGAGAAGAGAGAGAAGGCAGAGATTTAGGGTTTGGGTAGTTAATAATTTGGGGATTTGGGGTATAGTTTAGAACTTCTCACAAACCCAAAAATTTCTTAGGATTTCTTACAAACCTTAATAATTTCTTATGGTATCACACGCACAAGAAAAGAATGTAGAGAAATAACTCAACACGCAGTAAATTTTTTTTAATCAATAATAGCATATCTTCTCATTATTCTCAAGGCCTATATATAGGCTCAAAACAAAATCTGAATACAAATCTTCAAAATATTCTAATGCAGAAAATAAAGGGTGCAAATTGCAAAACTACTACATATGGTTAAATCTCAATATAAAATAAAACAGAACCGATGTCCTCATCACTAGTACTTGACACGTGCATTTACATTGTTATAACGTATGTGGTGTAACTAGACAAACAATGTATAAGTTAATAAAACTAAAAACAGTGACGAGTTAAAAGTATTTCTTTCATGATCTAAATATCTTAGTAATATCAATCACGAGGAGAGAGATGTGAAGAAGGAAACGTTCTGTCACAGGAAAAGTCGGAGTTTAGATGAACTAATTTAAATGTATATAAATTGCCCATGGCTCTTTTCGATTAAATTCTTTTTCTTATTTTTCTAGCTTAGGAATCTGATCGACAAAATCTTTTATGAATACTCCATCGTGTAAATTATATAGCAACTGTGAAATTCCCTGCCACTAAGATAAAACTTTGAATTTGTGGAAGGGTCGAGAGAAATTGCACTTGTATTCTAACACCCCCTCAGGTTGATACCCATTTTTTTATGAGCCAAAGAAACTAGATAAATGCCCAACAAATTGTGAGCCGAGACCTGGACAATACGCAACAGTATTTTTTTTAAATCCGCATTTAAATTGCGTAGCCGGTGATACCATGTGAAATTCCATGTTACTAAGTTAAAACTTCGAAATTGTAGAAGGGTTGAGGGAAATTGCACTTGTAATCTAACAAAAACGAAGATCTATTTATTAGAATTTAACCATTAGCAATAATTTGCAATCATCAGGTCTTATGCTTCGCGGAACTGTGATTCTGTAGAAGACTTCATTCTGTATTTCATCTTGTGTTTTCAGATAGATAATGATTATATGTTTGCAGGCTCCTCTTTTAATTGGTTGTGATGTACGGAATATGACTGCTGAAACATTTGAGATCTTAACCAACACGGAGGTCATTGCAGTAAATCAAGGTGACAAGATTGTAACTCGCTGTATTTTATTGTTTTCCGTGTAAATTTTACTGGTTGTTTGATCTGATTTTTTCATTGGAAATTTGAATTCGTCTTGTGGGATATTGGTAAATCATGAGCAGAGCACTATTTTTTATACAACGAATGCAATTCTTCCGAATACTATAAAACAACTTTTTTAAAAAAATCTAAAAGTTAGTTTAACTAACTTCTTAGAGTTATTTATTGTGCATATAACAAAATTTCAAATTGTTCTTTGACTCCAATTCCATGCTCTTCTTTTTTGTAGCACGTAATTGTAGAACTCGCGTTTAGTCTTTTGACTAATTGTAGATTATCCAGTGAATGCATGTGGGTTTGCAGATGTAAACGTTGTTTAGTAGTATTGAGTTAAAGAAAGAAATTGAGAGAGAAAAGGTTGCTATATCATTGCATGGAGTTGATTAATATATTAGAATGACAAAACAGGGACAGAATATACCATGTGAAAGAATATATGAAGATTACGGAGTACCTGGACAAATATAAATATGTAAAATAATATAAAAACTTATTATGAACTTGGATAATCGAGGTAGTATATTTAGTATATACAGAATTGAGGTAGTACGACAAATAACGACAAATATAAATATTAAAAATAATAGTTTGGGAAGCAAGATTCTACAATATTTTCTAATAAAGACGTTTAGGTTTTATCTGGTTCCCATTCTGATACCGAAGTTGGAGAACAAAAGAAGAGTTTACATATTTGCATTAACTGAATTAGAGACTAGATTACAATATATATAGTGTATGCCACCTCAACCTTTACCGAATTTACTCAAAACAGGACTAAACTAGAGTTTTTGAAAAATACGATACAACAAGAAAAACATAGTCCTACTGTAGCATTTCCAATCCCCTTTCCAGTTTTAAGCTAACAGTGCGAAACTTGAAAGCTAAGAAACAAAATGATCACAACGATAGAGCTTTTGTGCAGCTATAGCGAGCTGAGTAGTAGACCAGATGTGATGAAATAAGGTCACGTTTTCAACACTTAATTTTGTGTACAAGATAAAACGGCATTTGACTTTTATCTGTTTTTCTATCTGCATTATTGTGCGTGCAACATTGACTGCAACATAATTAATACAATGAAAAGGGGTAGAAGAATAATTCTGGATCCCAAACCTCAAAGTAGACAGAAGCAATGAGTTCTCAAACATGAGCCATAGACTGATATTTTGTTTCAGTACTCAGAAAGAGTTCTTCATGAGATAAAGTTATCACCAAAAAATACGGAGTATCCACTTGTAGATCATTCTGTTTCAGACCTTACAGAGTTAGCATCGAAGCAATTCACAAGGTCAAGGAAATTAGTGGATTTGTCAGAAGTAACTCATTCAGGTATTGAAGATGAAAAGAATAGTTTGTTATTGGTAGTAGCTTCACCACTAACAATGGATTGATGAAGAAGACTAGTTGTGATGAGGACATCACTTCGAGACGATTTGGGGGCTTCTGTCAGTGCAGGCATCGTCTAAGATGGCTACCCCAATAGCATAGTTATCTTTATTTCAGCAATTTTTATTTGTTTTTGGGCATTTTAGCCATATGTTTTAGTTTTGTAATTTGCACAATTTATTTTCCGCATTAGAATATTTTGGAGATTTGTAATGAGATTTTGTTTTGAGCCTATATATAGGCTTGAGAATAATGAGAATGTATACTATTCTTGATTAACGAAATTACTGTGTTGAGTTATTGCTCTGCATTCTTTTCTTGTGTGTGTGATACCATAAGAAGTTATTAGGGTTTGTGAGAAATCCTAAGAAATTTAGGATTTGTGAGAAATCCTATCTCTCATTCTCTATGTCAGGGATGCAGGGGAACACCATGGATCGGATTGACCTTTGATGAAGAATTGATGAACACTCTGGTTAATCTGCACTTGTGTGTGGGAGCAATAAGTCATCTGTTAGTGAATAATGGGAAGAGTAGTGTATCAGCTATATCAGCTAGCTATAGTTGAAGAGATATATCAGTTAGCTATATATTCCCAGTCCATGAAGATTAAGGTACAGCTATATTTGAAGAGTACCAGTTATCCATAGTTCATTTGGGAAATATATCAGTTAGCTACAGTGCAATTTGAAGAAGTATCAGCTATCTACAGTATGCAAGGGAATGTATCAGCTGCTACAGTGCGTATCAGACAGCTACAGTGAATATATCTGTATCAGATATAGGAATACTGCTGAGTATTATAAGATGTATGTGTTGTTGTTTTTAGTGTTGTTTTCACGTGCTTATAGCACCTTTTTTGTAATAGTTTGGGCGGGAGAATTGGGAAGGAGAAGAAAATATCTCCTCCCTCTCTAACTGCCTTTATAAGGTGTAATGTTTGAGTTGGAAAATCAATAAGAAAAGTTATCTTCATCCTCTCAAAATTCTTCTTCCATTCCCAAATCTCTTCCTATCTCTTCCTCAATTCTTCCAATACTCCATTAATGGCCAGATCCAGAGTTATACGCAACTCATCTCCTGATAATCTGGTATCAGAGCAAGACACGGGCGATGGTGAAGGTCGTGATGATGGCGTTACGGTGCTTGAAGGAGAAGTGGCAAATCTGAGAAGTCAGATGGCGGAATCACAGCTGCACCATGGATTCCTCACTGAGAGAGTGGAAGCCATTGCTGCTAGCATCGGGGATCGATTCTCCAGATTAGAAACTCTGATGGCGACGATGCAACAGAACTTCTCACGACCTCCAAACTCTTCCAATCCCTTCCAACAAGGTCCTTCAAGAGAGGTATACAATTCCAATCTTAACTCCATTAATCCTACCAATCCAGTTGATGCAGGTAATCTGTTAAGAACTCCATTCAAGGTGGAGTTTCCCATCTTCCAAGATGGAGATCCTACTGAGTGGATCTGTGGTGTGGAACAATTCTTGGAATTCTATAATGTTCCAGAAAATCAGAAGTTGAAGTATGCGGCATTGAATTTGAGGGGTAAGGCTGCTCAGTGGTACCGGCGGCACATTAAGCCCAAGCTTCATGAAATTTCTTGGTCGGCATTTCTAGAAGAGCTGTTATCAAGGTTTGGACCAACTATTTTTGAAGATTATGGGGGAATACTCTCAAAACTTCAGCAGAAGAATGATTTAGAGGCCTATATTCAAGAGTTTGACAGACTCTCGAATTTTGTTGAAGATTGGTCTGAAGCTCACTTCCTAAGTACTTTCTTGAGTGGTTTAAGGGATGAGATTCGCTGGGATGTGAAATCACAAAGGCCTAAAAGTGTGAATGAGGCTATCGGATTGGCTAGAGGCTATGAAGAGAAGGTGTATTGCCTGCGAAAGATTCATAAACTTCCATTTGTTCCCAAAACTACCACCACATCCAACTACTTGCCCAACCAACCTGCTAAAACACTCACCACACCTACAACCTCTAACAATTCCAATTCCTTTGTTCCCAAAAGATTGAGTTGGCAGGAGATGAGAGAGAGGAGATCCAAGGGGTTGTGTTTCAATTGTGATGAGAAATACACCCAGGGTCATTTGTGCAAGACTCAAAAGTTTTATTACTTAGAGTGTTTTGAAGAGTCTGAGGAGGAACTTGAAGGTGGTGTAATGGCACAAGACAATGAAGCTGAAAACTCAGTCCCTACTATGCCGTATGTTACTTCCCAACTATCGCAAGCACCAGAAATCTCCTTCCATGCATTAGTAGGTTCACAAGTGTACCCTCAGACTATGAAGGTGAAGGGAAGAATCAATGGAGGGGAGGTGAACATCTTGATTGACACAGGCTCCACTCACAATTATCTTGATCCACAAACAGCTATTAAAGCTAATTTAGAGATCAATGCAGAACCTAGATATAGAATCACAGTGGCTAATGGGCAGACTATGTTTAGTGAGGGAAAAATAGACAATGTTAAATTCTCAGTGCAAGGAGTACATCTGCAGGCTGATCTTCTTCTCTTGCCATTGGGGCCAGCTCAAATGGTTTTGGGGGCTCATTGGTTACGCTCGTTGGGGCCAGTCACTATGGATTTTAATGTCATGACTATGGAGTTCAAAGTTGAAGGGGTTCAAAAGAGATTGCAAGGGATTGTTAATCCCCAATTGCAATTGATGGAAGCAGAGGAGCTTATACGAATGGGAAACCACATTTGTCAGGCTTATATGATACAGGCACAAGAGATTAGATGGGATAAGGGGGAATTGTTGAATGCCGATCTGCACAGCCAACACACCACAGAAATCGATAGCATACTGCAAGCATTTCCCGAAGTCTTCAGTGAAGAGATGAAGTTGCCACCCCATAGAAGCATCGACCATAGAATTCCTCTGTTGGAAGGAAAGCCACCTCCCTGTATGAGACCCTATCGTCAACCACATTTCCACAAAAATGAAATTGAGAAGCAAGTAGCAGAGATGTTAAATGTTGGGTTCATAAGGCCAAGTAGCAGCCCATATGCTTCGCCAGTAATATTAGTGAAGAAGTCCGATGGGAGCTGGCGCATGTGTGTTGATTATCGAAATCTTAATAGTCAAACTATTAAGGCCAAATTTCCTATTCCTCTAATCGATGAGCTCTTGGATGAGTTAAATGGGGCAAAATATTTTTCAAAAATTGACTTAAGGTCAGGTTACCATCAGATTAGGGTATTTCAAGAAGATATTCAGAAGACTGCTTTTAGAACCCACCATGGTCACTTCGAGTTTGTAGTGATGCCGTTTGGGCTCACTAATGCTCCAGCCACCTTCCAAAGTCTTATGAATGAAGTATTCAAAGAGTTTTTGACGAAGTTTGTGCTAGTATTTTTTGATGATATCCTAGTTTATAGCCGCACTTGGGAGGAGCATCTGCAACACATCACTCAGGTCCTTACTGTGCTGAGAAACAACCAGTTGTTGGCAAAGAGTAGTAAATGCAACTTCGGCAAAACTTCGGTGGGTTACTTAGGGCATATCATCGATCAGGATGGGATCGCAGTTGATCCTGTGAAGATTAAGGCGGTTATGGAGTGGCCAGAGCCGAGTACTGTTAAAGAATTAAGAGGATTTTTGGGTTTAACCGGCTATTATCGCAAATTTGTTAAGAACTATGGAAGTATTGCAGCTCCGCTAACTAATTTGTTGAAGAAGAATGCTTTTAGCTGGACAGCAGCTGCCACACAAGCTTTCGATCTATTAAAACAGGCCATGACTTCAACACCGGTGCTCAAAGCACCCGATTTTTCAAAAGTATTTGTGCTAGAGACAGATGCGTCACAAGTGGGGATAGGAGCGGTGCTTATGCAAGAGCTTCACCCTATTGCTTACATGAGTAAGGCATTGAAGGGTAGGAATTTGGCGTTGTCCACTTATGAGAAAGAGGTGTTAGCCATTTTGCATGCAGTGAAGCTTTGGAGGCAATACTTATTGGGAAGAAGTTTTGTAATCAAAACAGATCAGCGTAGTATCAAATACATACTAGATCAAAGAATTAACACGGAGATGCAAGAGAGGTGGTTATGGAAATTGATGGGGTTTTCTTTCACAGTGGAGTATAAGAAAGGGGTTGACAATTCGGCAGCTGACTCTCTCTCTAGGAGGCCAGGGGAACTAGTTACTTGTTGTGAGATCACTTTTGTTGTGCCGCAATGGATAGAAGAGATCAAAAAAATGGTGTTAGAGGACGCCTACTTCCATCAACTAGCTGAGAAGCTGAGTAAGGAAGAAGTAAATCCTGAGGATTATCAGTTGTGGGAAGGTATTTGGTATTACAAGGGTAAAATACTTATTAGCCCGACAGCAGAAGTTAGGAGATTAATATTTTTTGACCATCATGCGTCCAGTGAGGGGGGCCATTCAGGGTATCATAAGACCCTACACCGCATAAGAAGAGCTTTTAGTTGGGAAGGAGTTACAACTGATATTAAGAAATTCATAAGAGAATGTTTGATTTGCCAACGCAATAAGCAAGAAACTATGCTTCCAGCGGGGCTGCTGCAGCCTTTATCAGTTCCTAACCAAGTTTGGGAAGATATATCCATGGACTTTATCGAGGGATTGCCGAGGAGCTATGGGTGTAATGCTATAATGGTGGTAGTTGATAGACTATCTAAGTATGCACATTTCATAGGCATTTTGCATCCCTATACTGCTAAGTCCATTGCGCAAATATTTGTTGACAATGTGTACAAGCTCCATGGAATGCCCCGAAGCATTGTGAGTGATCGAGACCCTATATTCATTAGCAATTTTTGGAAGGAATTCTTTGAGAAGCAGCAATGTAAGCTTAAGCACTCTACCGCATATCATCCCCAAAGCGACGGTCAGACCGAAATTGTTAACAAGGCCGTGGAGATGTATCTTAGGTGTTTGAGTGGGCAACACCCTAAGGAGTGGAGTAAATATTTGGGGTGGGCGGAGTTTTGGTACAACACCAACTGGCACTCGTCCACAGGACTCACTCCTTTTGAAGGGGTTTATGGGCGTCCACCACCAACGATACTGAGATATGTTCGGGGTACCTCAGCTTTGCAATCGGTAGAAGATGAATTACTGTCCAGAGACACCATTCTACACATGCTGAAGGAGAACATGGCCGCTGCCCAAGGTAGAATGAAGCTATTTGCGGATAAGAAGAGAAGGGAAAGAGTCTTTGAAGTGGGAGACATGGTGTTGCTCAAGTTACAACCATATAAACAAACTTCTATTAGAAACTCAACTCCTCAGAAGCTCTCTTCTAAATTCTTTGGACCATTTCGTGTCTTGGCAAAGGTGGGATCAGTGGCCTATCATATTGAGCTTCCTCCACAATCAACAATTCATCCTGTTTTTCATGTATCGAAGCTCAAAAAGTGCCATGGAAATCATCTTCCTCTGGTGTCTCCGGAGTTACCTTATTGGTGGGTTGAGGAAGAAAATAAGGAAGAACCAGAGTTGGTCTTGAATCGCAGAATTTTTAAGAAAGACAACAGGGTGGGCATTCAACTTCTGATTAAGTGGAAGAATAGGAGTGTGGAAGATGCATCGTGGGTGGACATTGATGATCTTAGAAGGAAGTTTCCTGCGTTCGAACTTGGGACAAGTTCGCCCTCAAGGGAAGGGGAGTTGTCAGGGATGCAAGGGAACACCATGGATCGGATTGACCTTTGATGAAGAATTGATGAACACTCTGGTTAATCTGCACTTGTGTGTGGGAGCAATAAGTCATCTGTTAGTGAATAATGGGAAGAGTAGTGTATCAGCTATATCAGCTAGCTATAGTTGAAGAGATATATCAGTTAGCTATATATTCCCAGTCCATGAAGATTAAGGTACAGCTATATTTGAAGAGTACCAGTTATCCATAGTTCATTTGGGAAATATATCAGTTAGCTACAGTGCAATTTGAAGAAGTATCAGCTATCTACAGTATGCAAGGGAATGTATCAGCTGCTACAGTGCGTATCAGACAGCTACAGTGAATATATCTGTATCAGATATAGGAATACTGCTGAGTATTATAAGATGTATGTGTTGTTGTTTTTAGTGTTGTTTTCACGTGCTTATAGCACCTTTTTTGTAATAGTTTGGGCGGGAGAATTGGGAAGGAGAAGAAAATATCTCCTCCCTCTCTAACTGCCTTTATAAGGTGTAATGTTTGAGTTGGAAAATCAATAAGAAAAGTTATCTTCATCCTCTCAAAATTCTTCTTCCATTCCCAAATCTCTTCCTATCTCTTCCTCAATTCTTCCAATACTCCATTAATGGCTAGATCCAGAGTTATACGCAACTCATCTCCTGATACTCTACATGACAGCCGCCACCCCCTTTACAACCCTTCATCTTCTCTCTTGCTTCTTCCTCTTTCCCTTGCCTCCTGAAACATCACAGCCCCCTCCATCATCCTCCGCACCTGACCGCCCCTGCCCCTCTCTTCGTCTCCTGATGCCCCGATAACCACCGCCCCTGCTTCTCTCTCCTCACAACCGACCACCCACACCTTCCTCTTCATTCACCCGATCACCGATCTTCCCTGGCTTCCCCTACCAGACATCGCACCCACTCTTCCAGCACCACCGAAGCCCCTGGCCGTCCTCCTACACCTCCTGACCACCCACATCAGCCCTCCCTATTCTCCAAATCTCTGTCAAATCTGAAACCCTAATCCCCAAATCCCCTTAAAATCTGAAACCCTAAATTCCTCTAATTTCCAATTCAAAATCCTAAACCCTAATCCCCAAATCAACTTAGATCCGTTTTTTTTATTGCGACTTTTGATTGGGTGTTTGTTGTTGTTTGGTGTTGAACAAGATTCAGTTCCAGCCACCTATTCCTATCAATCTGTGGCGGCAACACGTTCATCGAACCCCTATAACTTCTTTCCATTCTCCTTTATTTGTGGTATCTCTTTTCATCTCTAAAATATTATTTGAATTATCTGTAGCCCACAAATATTGAGTGTGTGCTTCTACTTGCCGATTAGCGTACAAATTATTATTGGATATCTTTTTTGCTAATAACACTTACGTATATTTGTTGATTGTTAGGCGTGAATCTTTAATTGGGCTTGTTAAACTTATTTCAGTTCTTGAAAATTCATTAAACCAATCATTAGTTTATTTTCTAACTTAATCGGCATTACGTGTTGGTAAACTTAATCTTTTAATATTCTTGGAAATTCTCTATTTAGGGTTAAGTTTACATTATTTTGGTATCAGAGCGAAGGTTTTAAAATCCTAGTTCTTGCATCATGTAGTCATAATTTTTGCATTCATTTAGGATCATTTTAGGATTATTTTTAGTACATTTCAGATTTAAAAAATTATAATTAAAAAAAACTTGGGTTGCATTTAGGACAGGTTTCCCCAAATTTTAGCAAACACATCCCCACGACCCGTAGTTTTTCACCGTTGGTGAATGCGTCTGCAACACCATTACGAATCCCGAAGAACTTTTCTTGTCCCTCCCGAACTACCCAATCAGGAACCCTAGAATTCAGCTAGCCCCTCTTCGAACTGAAATGGACAACTCTGATATTTTCATTATCCTCGTTATCATTCAAGCAACTCTTGCCAATATCAATCAGAGGCTTGAGAAATTGAAATTGAATCAAAATGTTGTCCATGAGCTTCATCGTTAGATCCCTCAAGGGAATAATCGTCATGTCGACGTCAAGATCGTGACCCTGACAAATAATACGAGAAAAATGTTAAGGCTGACGTTCCCTTCTTTGAAGGCCATATGGAATCCCAAGCTTATCTAGATTGGATCTGTGCCATGGACCACTACTTCGTGTGGTTTGATATGAGTGAAGCCCTGAAGCTCAAATTTGCCACGATGAAATTGACTGGTAAAACTCAACAACATTAGACCAATCTTGAACATGCCGGCAGAGGCCGAGGCCTGACACCCATAATCACTTGGGAGACCATGAAAGAGAAGCTCACCGAGAGATATGTGCTCTTGTCGTTCCACACCCGATTGCTAGATTCGTGGAACCAACTCTATCAGGAAAGTAAATCCACCAAAGAGTATGTAAATAAGTTGACGACTTCCTCATTCGGTGCAATACTTTAGGTAAAGATAGCAAATAATAAACTCTCTAGGTTCAGAGCTGGACTACAAGCCGATCTTAGGAACGAACTAATTCATAGAAATGTGGATTTCTTGGCAGCAACTTATGCCATTGTCCTCTATATGGATTCCATTAAAGCAAGTTCCCACTATAAGAGCAGTGATTCAAGAGAACATTTTTCTAGAATGACCTCCATTGACCCCTCTAGACCTTAGCCCCCATCTTCTCGGTATCCCAGCAAGTTTTACCCAAACAAGCCTAATTCAAATTCCTATCCACTTAGAAATGATGATACGGGTAAGAACACTGAAAGAGACTACTCTAAAATTGATCCGCTTACTAAGTGCTATAAATACAAGGGATACGACTATGTTGTTGGCAACTGTCACAGTCCCAGTAGGATCAACATCGTAGAAAGGATCACTAGTTTTGACTCGACATGGTCGAGCTCTCTCCCACCCAGAGAGAATGATGAGAACACCAACGATTTGGGTGCTTCTGTCAGTGCAAGTATTGTTTAGGATGGCTACTCTAGTAGCATAGTTATCTTTATTTTAGCAATTTTTATTTGTTTTTGGGCATTTTAGCCATATGTTGTAGTTTTGTAATTTGCACCATTTATTTTCTGCATTAGAATATTTTGGAGATTTATATTGAGTTTTTGTTTTGAGCCTATATATAGGTCTTGAGAATAATGAGAATGCATACTACATTCTTTTCTGTGTTGAGAGAGCTCAACCCACTCTGTGTTGAGTTCTTGCTCTGCATTCTTTTCTTGTGTGTGTGATACCATAAGAAATTATTAGGGTTTGTGAGAAATCCTAAGAAATTTAGGGTTTGTGAGAATCCTAAATCTCTCCTTCTCTACTTGACAGTCGCCACCCCCATCACAACCCGTTCATCTTCTCTCTTGCTTCTTCTTCCTCTTTCCCTTGCCTCCCGAAACATCACAGCCCCTTCCATCATCCTCCGCACCCGACTGCCCCTGCCCCTCTCTTCGTCTCCTGAAGCCCCGACAACCACCGCTCTTGCTTCTCTCTCCTTACAATCGACCACCCACACGTTCCTTTTCCTTCGCCCGATCAGCGATCCTCCCTGGCTTCCCCAACCTGACATCGCACCCACTCTTCCAGCACCACCGAAGACCCTGGCTGCCCTCCTACACCTCAGGACCACCCACATAAGCCCCCATTCTCCAAATCTCTGTCAAATCTAAAACCCTAATCCTCAAATCCCCTCAAAATCCGAAACCCTAAATTCCTCTAATTTCCAATTCAAAATCCTTAACCCTAATCCCCAAATCAACTTAGATCCAGGTTTTTTGATTGCGACTTTTGATTGGGTGTTTGTTGTTGTTTGGTGTTGAGCAAGATTCGGATCCAGCCGCTTCTTCCTATCAAATCTTTGGCGGCAACATGTTCATTGAACCCCGGTAACTTCTTTATATTCTCCTTTATTTGTGGTACCGCTTTTCATCTCTAGAATATTATTTGAATTATCTGTCGCCCACAAATATTGAGTGTGTGTGCGTCTACTTGCCGATTAGCGTACAAATCATTATTTAATGTCTTATTTGCTAATAACACTTAAGTATAATTGTTGATTGTTAGGCAAGAATCTTTAATTGAGCTTGTTAAATTTATTTCGGTTCTTGAAAATCCTTCAAACCAATCATTAGTTTATTTTCTAAGTTAATCGGCGTTACGTGTTGGTAAATCTTTTAATATTCTTGCAAATTCTCTATTTAGGGTTAAGTTTACATCAAGTTGATTCCGTAATGTCTGAATATTCTTTTAAAAAATCCTGACATCCAGGTATCATATTTTATACTATTTTGAGAATTTACCACTTTCTCGCATCCCGATAGACTGCTGAGGTTCTTAATTTGGTGAATTAATTAAATTCAATAGCGTCAATTACAAATAAACGACTTAATTTTATCCTAAAATATTGCAAGAGTTTATTATATATGTCTTGTTTCATTATTTAGTGAGTAATATTTATATTATATGCAACGATCTATATACTATATATTGTGGCTATCTCACTGATGTATATTAGTTAAACTGTTTATATCTTCTGGCATTTACAATAATCTGAGCCATGATTTTCATTTTCTCAGATCCTCTTGGTGTGCAAGGAAGAAAGGTTTCTACTGCAGAAAATGATGGTTGCAGCCAGGTCCACCTATTCAACAGTTTAATTTGTCTGCTATTTACGTAAAAAAAATATTTGCTGGAAATGATTTATTCATGTAATAGGCGATGTTTTTGAGGGAAACTATGGGCATAAGCACCCAGTGTTTCATTGATTAGAAATAATTAAAATATTCCCAACATAGAATGATATATCAAAATACAACCAATCTAGTGTTTGAATCTGCAGACAAGAAAAATTTAAAGATCTACTAAGTGTAGCTCCAAAAAGCCTACCACATCTCCCCATGACTTCCTTTTTGTTTTATTATCCTTATGAAGAATTGGTGAGAAAGACAAGAGTATAACCAAATATAGTAAACTGTTCAATCTTTGTTCAGCAATAATCCTCTTGATGCAGACTGAGAACAGTTCCCCCTAACATATCCAATATACATCAATCCAACACGCCATCCACCTTGAATTGTACTGTGGAATAGCTATATTGATACTCACAATATTTGGAGGAATCCCACTCGAGTAAACACTTGAAAGAGTCGTGGACCCTTTCCAAAACCAACTAGGAGAAACCCTCTTCTGCCCATTTGCATTGTCCACGTCTTCTTGTTCTTTGTCAAGGAGCCGACAAGTATATGCTATGAATAATCTCGTTAATCGATAACTGGAGTAATTGTATTTGATGATTAGGTATTCATTTGATGGTATCAGTACTGTAGTCTGTATCAGGTTTGTATGCGCCAAGCGCACCTTTTTCATATTGTTTTATGCGGGAAGATGTAGGAGGGCTGTTGTTTGTTTTGGCCCAATAGTTTTGTACATGGGTTGCACATGTAAGGGAATTGTTTGTAACCACCTTTACAAGGCCTGATTTGAAGTGAGAAAATATCAAGAAATTATCTAACAAACTTTCCTTCTCCAAATCTTCTTCCCCTTCCTTCAAACCCTAGTTTTACAGCAATGGTGCGATCCAAACAACCAATCTCATGAGCTCTTAACACGGTGGTATCAGGCAGGCGAGCGACGATTCCGATTCGAGAGATGTCGGAAGCACAGCTTTGGTCGAATTGGATGTTCAAGAGCTGAAATTGGCGGTGGCAACGCTAACGGAGCAAGTAGAGGAAATGATGCTGGCGAATCGCAACTCTAACTCATTGTTAGGTAATCCTCCTCAACCTACACCAAATTTGAATAGAGAGGTAGAAATTTCCAATCCCAATTATTCCACTAATAGGCCAAGAAGTGAGCAATTGAGTTTACCTAGGGTTCTGTTTAAAATGGAATTTCTTGTGTTTCACGAGGGAGATCCTACTGAGTGGATCTGAGGAGCTGAACAATTATTAGAATTTTATGGAATAGAAGATTCCCAGAAATTGAGGTTTGTTGCGTTTAATTTGAAGGGAAAAGTATCTCAGTGGTATAGGAGGCACATTAAGAATAATAAAGATATTATTACATGGCATGAATTTGTTGAAGAACTCATAACAAGGTTTGGACCTTTGGAGTTCCAGGACTATGTATGAGGGAATCCTTACTAAGTTGAGCCAAAAGGGGGATATTAAGGGGTATATACAAGAGTTTGATCGATTATCAAACTTTGTGGGAGATTGGTCCGAGAAGCACTTCCTTAGCACCTTTCTTAGTGGGTTGAGGGATGAGATCCGTTGGGATGTCAAAGCACAGAGGCCTAAGTCTGTTAATGAGGCGATGGGTTTAGCTAGAGGTTATGAGGAGAAGTTGCAATGCACTTGAAAGTTTAGCAAAACACCATTTGTTCCTAAGATCAGTCCTTCACCAGGTTCCATTCTTAATCCTAAGAGCAATGATTCTGCACAAACATCCTCTTTTGTTCCGAAGAGACTCACACTGCCATAGTTGAGGGAGAGAAATTCCAAAGGACTTTGTTTCAAATGTGATGAACAATGGGTGGAAGGCCATAGGTGTAAGTCTCAGAAATTTTATTTTCTTGGGATGTTTGAAGAAGAAGAAGGTGAGGAGTTTAATCAAGTGGAAGAGGAGGGGATAGCTACTGGAATGTGTATGGAGGGAAGTCTCATGAAAATCTCTTGCCATGCCCTTACAGGATCTTCTTGTTACCCTCATACCTTGAGAGTCAAGGGATTCATCAATGGAAGAGGGGTGAATATACTGATTGACACAGGTTCTACACACAATTATCTTAATCCCTATAACGCTGCTAAAGCTGGGTTGAAGGTATTGTCTGAGCCTAGGTACAAGGTTAAAGTAGTTAATGGAGAAGTCATGGTTAGTGAAGGGAAGGTAGCATATGCTCAATTTTCTGTTCAAGGAGTTCCATTGCAAGCTGAGTTACTCATATTGCCATTGACTCCTACGATAAGAGCCACACAATCTAACTTGAAAAGCAAGTTCGGGTTTCAGCAAAGTCACCAAGACCCGCATCCAAAGTATGCATCAGCCGCGCATGGTCGACCGCAACCCCTACTGCTGCTGTTGCTGTTTCCTCTTGCTTCCACTCCGTTTCCAATCGTCTCGATCCTTCCATCGTCTCATCGTCTTTGTATCCAACATAGTATGCATGACATAAACCCAACAACAATCACAAATTATCAGATCATGCCTCTTGCTAAGTCCAACCCATTTTGGTGAGAAATGGCACCTCTTGAAAGGTCCCATCTTACTAGATCAGATCTGACCACCTTCAGTCTGGCTACCTCTTGCAATATCACGTCATTTTCATGTCTATTCAGGCTAGGACAGATTACTCTGATCAGCTTCTAATGTACAGTTCGAAGTGGATATCATTTGCTTTTGTTATTTTGTTATGATTTTTTTTTTTGGGTTTGTCGCGGGGGGGGGGGGGGGGGGGGGGGGGGGGGGGGGGGGGGGGGGGGGGGGGGAGTTATGATGATTATGCGGAATGAAAATATATAGTTGTCCAGTTTGGCATTGTGACACAAGTGTCACTGTGGTCCACTGGCATCTTTGCTGGTGAGCAAGAGGTCCGGAGTTCGAATCTCGCTTGCACTTAAAAATCCTCAATTAATATATATTCGGGGTAAAGTGCGAAAAATTGTTGCTTTCCTTGAAGAAAAGTAGTTTAATTCGGATCTTTTCAAAATTGGCAAAAATTTGTGGAATATAGCCAACAAACAGTAAAATTCTGAATTTTAAAAATTGCCCAAAAGTGGACTATAAACCAGAAAGCTGGCTAAAACAATTAAATTTCGATATGTATCAGCCAAAAATGTTATACTGTATACCCGGCAAAAGCTCACCAAGACAAAAATTTAAATTTTCTGAAATTTTTGTTTATAAAACGGCTGATTATAGGTAATAGTAGCTGGCCAAAAAAGTGAAAGTTCAAAATTCTCAAATATAACTAAAAACGGTAGACAATAGCCCACAAAATATGTGCATTATAGCTCACAAAAGTTGGTTAGAATTGTGAAATCCAAGATAAATCGACAAAAAGTGGATTATATAGTAACGAACATCGGTAAAGTACTAGAAAACAAAATTTATCAAAATTGGCAAAAAAAATTGTGGACTATAGCCCACAATATCTTATCAAAATAGGGAATTTTCAAATTTCTCAAAATTGACCTAAAAAATGGTAAAAACAGTGGACCATAGCCCATAAAAAGATGGTAAAAAACATTAAAGTTTAGGAATTCTTGAAATTGACCAAAAAGGTGAATCGTCGCCACAAAATCTGGCCAAATTACTAAATTTCCAAATTTCTCAAAATCGGTACAAAATACTGGATTTTAGTTCACTGAAGATGGCAAAAAACATTTAGATTTAGAATTTCTCAAAATAAGTATTAAATGGTGGATTAGCTCTCAAAGATGGCTAAATACAGTGAAACTTAGAATTTCTTGAAGGAAAAAGATGGATTGTAACCAAGAAATTATCCAATATAGCAAAATACCAAATTTCTTAAAATTAGTGAAAGATTATGGACTGTAGCCTACAAAGGAGCTGGTCGATTATATCCCCCACAAGATGGAAAAAATTGTGAAATTTAGATTTTCCAGAAATTAACAAAAAAAGATTACATTTTGCAAAATATTGAAAAAATAGTGAAAATTTAAAATTTTCAAAATCAGTCAAAAATGCGAGACAATCACAAAAGGCGGAAACAGACCGAGCAAAATTTTGTATTTCCAAAAATTGGCCTAACGGTCCACTAAATCTAGGCCAAAATAGTGAAATTCCACATTTCTCAAAATCAACCCCAAAAAGGTGGATTATAGCCTACATTATAGCCTACAAATGATTATTAAAAAAGTGAAGTTAAAATTTCTCGAGATCGATGAAAAAAGTTGTATTAGCCCACAAAATCTAGCCAGAATAGTTAAATTCCAGAATTCTCAGAACAATTCACTACGTAGGATTGCAGCCCGTTGAAGTACTCTTAGTTTAGTTCTACATCTGATATAAATTTAGATTACTCTTTGTACTCCTATATATAGGAGGCAATGTATTCAATTATTGGCATCTAATAAAAGTATTCTTTTTCAGTCTCTATAGTATTAATTAACATGGTATCAGAGCTGAAAAAATATACACAAAAATTTTCAACAAAAAGTTAGGGTTTTCTCTCACTTAAAAAAAGCCATCTTCTTCTTCCTTCTTCCTCCAAAGAAATCCAAAACCCTAAACCTGCTCTTCTTCCTCCTGCTACCATCCTTGCCCTCAATGTCGCCGCTACCCCTTCATGCCTCCCCTCTCTCCCGTCGCCATCCAGCTGTCGTTGCCCCAACGCACCCGAAACCCATCCTCCAGATCCCTTCTCTCCCTGCTATTGTCGCCGACCAACGACTCCCTCCTTTCGACTTCTCTGCTCCGACCAACTTCCCGCTGCCATCGTCCTCCTCTGCACCGCCCAATGTTGCCTCCCTCATCTTCCTCCCGCGTCAACCTCCTCTCCCGCCGCCGATGATGCTGCCGCTGCCACCGACAACTGGTCTGTAATACAGATCTAAAAAAAGCTGAAAAAATTGGGAAAAAAATATATGAGGGAAAAGAAGATGATGCCTCGTAATGTGCGTTGCTCCGTAATGCGTGCCACTTATTGATTCTCTTTAATCACTATCTCTTCTTCATACTTGTCTTCTCCTTCATATCTAATCTAGATCTGCTCCATTAGCGACCTCTCCTCCAACTATGGCACCTTCTCCTTCCATTGTTGCTCCTACAAATGCGTCCACCTCCTCCCAATGTATCACATTCTTAAGAGTATCAGGCCTTCCGCAACATGCTGCTCCGTCCTTCTGGTAACTCTGTTCACTTGGGTAATGCTTGTCATGTTTCCTCACATCAATGGATAATTGATTCAGATACTTTCGAACATGTCTCCTTTATCACTTTCTTCATATTCTTTCTTTCAAATTATCATGTGCGTATTGCTGATGGCTCACCTGTTCCTGTTGAAGGGGTGGGAGATCTCTCTTTCTTCGGACCTTCTTAAATCGGTTTTGCATATTCCTAACTTTCCTAATAGCTTATTATCAATTCCTAAACTGTGCAAAGATTTAAACTGTTCAGTAACATTTTTATCTTCTCATTGTGTGTTCAGGATACTACGACGAGGAAAGTGATTGGCACCAATCATGAACATGGGTTATATATTTTGAATTCTCCAGTATCGGCTTTTAATTCTTCTGCTGATCCTGAATTGTGGCACCAACGACTGGAACATCCTTTCTCTACGACCCTCAAGCACCTAGTTTCGGGTTGTGAGCTTTCCTTTACGATATCTTGTGAGTCATGTGAGTTAGGTAAACATCATAAAGCTTCTACCCAGGATGCATCAATAAATGTAGTGAACATTTGTTTGATTTAGTGCATTCTGATGTTTGGGGCCTTATTGGTTTTCCCGCTTTTAATAACTTACGTTATTTTGTTACAATTATTGATAATTTCTCTCGAATGACGTGGTTGTTTCTTTTTAAAGATCGTTCTGAAGTTTTTAAAGTTTTTCAAGAATTTTTCTTCGAGATACATACACAAGTTGACACAATGCTTAAATATATTCGTTCTGATAATACTAAAGAATACATGAATTCTCATTTTCAACAATTTTTATCTCAATGTGGCATCAATTCAGTGTTCTAAAAGTTGCTAGGCGGTAATAGGGCGGCCGATGGAGGCCTAGCGCCTAGACCTTGTAAGCGGGGCCTAGGCGGCTAGGCGCTAGGCATTTTTTTATTTTTTATTTTTGCCCCCAATTTATCTTTTGGTTTTGTTTTGTTGTTCCCCCATACATTATCTCGCTTTTTATTGCTCCCCATTCTTACTCTTGATTTTCTCCTTGCTATTACAAAATGAGCATTAGATAGTCTAAAAGACAAATGCATCAAGGTGTTGGTTTTGGTAACAGATCTGGGTAGAGCGATGATTTGTCAGAATAATGATCAAAATTTTTAATGTCTTAATTAGATGTATCGAGAAAATAAACTATTATACTAGTTCTAGTCTATCTCTTTTAAAATCTGGATTGACTTATCTTTTCATAACCAAAAACATCGGTGGATTTGATATCTTGAAGGCAAACAATGTTGTACTAGTGATTTTTAGTGAACTCCAACTAAAAATTTGTAATGTTGGGCTGTGTGCTCTCCTTTTATGAAAATAATTTCGAGAAAAAATAACATAAGCTATCTCTTCCTAATTTGATGATTGTCTAAATATATAGTAGCTATATAAGTATATATATTTTTGAAACTGTTGGCATCCCGTTTCATTGATAAATTGATATCGGAACAATAACGCTAAATTCTCAAGATGAAAGCAAACTACCAGATCACACCTACTACTACAAGCAAAAGATACCACCTAAGAACTATTACTACTACTACTAATATGAACCGAGTCTCTAACTCCTTCTAAAGCCGAAAATTATTTTTAAACGGGTTTAGGCAGGATCGGATCAGGTTAAGCTTTATTTTATGATCCCGGTCTGTCTAAGCCGCCTAGATCCGCCTAGACCCACCTAAACCTGCCTGGATCCTGCCTGGATCCCGCCCTGACCCGCCCAATAGGCCAAACCGGTTTTTTCAAACGTCTAGGGCTTAGGCGAGTCGCCTGGGGACCGCCTAGCAACTAGGTGCCGCCTAGACCGATTTTTAGAACATTGGGCATCATATACCAAACCTCTTGCACCTACACACAACAAAATAGAGTGGCAGAACGCAAAAATCAATATTTACTTAGCACTGCTCGCTCTCCGATATTTGAAATGAAAGTCCACTACCATCACCATCGCCACCACCACCGCGTCCGCCACTTCAGGTTTATGTCAGAAGACGCAAGACTCGTTCAGACTCGACCATCCAAGTTGTACCCTATGTTGTTCATCCAGTGCCAACCACTTCTATCGGTAATATCCCTAATACATATGGTTTACCTATTATTCAATGTAAGGCTAAGCGTTCTTGTGCTAACTATCCAATTGCCAAGTTTGTTTCTTCTTCTAAACTAAACAGATCTTTTTGAGCCTTTACCTCTTCCTCTAGTTTCATTTCTATTCCTAAAAATGTTCATGAAGCACTTAAGCACACTGGTTGGACAGTAGCCATGAAAAAGGAAATGCAGGCTCTTCAGTAGAATGGTACTTGACAGTTGGTTCGCTTACCTGTAGGTGATAAGACGGTTGTAAGTGAGTATTCACAGTCAAACACAATTCTGATGGTACAGTTGAACGACTTAGCTCGCCTTTTCGCTAAAGGATAAACTCAGATGTTTCTTGAAATTGGCCAAATATATAGCCCCAGAAAGTTGGCAAAGACATTAAGATGTTGGGCAACACCAAAAAATATTGCAACTGGGTCTATCTTATAACTAGGTTGCAAAATCTAGCTCAATTGCAATGTTTGGGTAAACAACTATAAAATTGCAACTAAAAAGCAATTAAATTGCTTTTTAGTTTTAAAAGGTAGCTCACTTACAACTTTTAAGTGAAATTGAGTTGCAAGTGAGTTGCAAGTGAAGTTTGACTAATAATTCTTAGTTTCACTTGCATTTGCAACCTTTTTACAACCTTTCCAAAACATTGCAACTGCACTGCAGTAGTAGTTTAACTTGCTTTTGCAACATTTTTACAATCTTTCCCAAATATTCCAACCACACATCGCAAGTGTAGTTGTTGTTTCACTTGCTTTTACAACCTTTTGACCACCTTTCCCAAGTATTGCAATTGCAGCTACAATTACTATTACACTTGCAACTTTAAATCCAGTTGGAACTGCAACTACACTTGCTTACTTGCAGCGAGTCTTGTCTACCAAATGCACCCTAAGTTCCGAATTTCTCAAAATCGGCAAAAAATTGTGAAACCCACAAAAGTTAACTAAAATAGTGAAATTCAAATTTCCTTAGAATTGGTCAAAATGGTAAACTAATGCCCCAGTATAACTATGCAAGATGTGAAATGTGAAATTTCTCAAATTTGAATTTAACAGTGTAGTTGAAGGCTCGCCTCAGGCTCAAGACTCGGGCTTAACAATAGTTTGAGCCTCAAGCCTCAGTTAAGGCTCCCCTTTGTTCGAAGCTTCACTCAGGCGCAAGCCTGGACGTGCCTTAGCAAAGGCTCGAGGCTTGCCCCTCAAGCAAAATGTGCTTCCGAACATAACAGACCCGACCCGACCTGACCCGTCTTCACAACCCGACCCATCTTCAACCTTTCTCATATCCCGTAACTCCCCCAATTCTCTCTCATTCCCAATCCCAAACTCTAATCCCAATCTCCACCTCCTTAACTCCTCAATCTTCATTCATCCTCATCAATCTCCCCCTCTCAACAATATCGGCGGCGACAGCAAAGCAGCTCATCGACGATACGACAACATACAACAGATCAACGACTACAACGAAAGCAGATTAGCTGTGCCGGCGGCCTTTTTACTCGGTCTCCATACTCTCCATTCCTATTATGGTTTCTTTCTGTTCTGATTTTACACTTTTATGGTTTCTTTCTTGGGTTTTCGTCTATCTCTGCTTATGATGTTTTTGCAAGTTACTTTGAAACGAAATTGTGAATCTAGTTCATTCTATAATTTATGCTAAATTTGAAAGAAAAAAAAAGAAAAAAACCTTGAACTATGGCCTTTATGTAGAACCCCCCCCCCCCCCCCCCCGACCTTTTTTTATGCAGAAAATCCCCTGAACTATTGTTGCAAAAAACCCACCCCGCCAACGTGAGACTTCTGCTAAAGTTGAGGGAGGTTTTTGACAATAATGCGAAAGATATATGATATTTTTTGAAACAACTTGCAAAGATGAATGGGGTTATCTGATACAAGTAAAAAAGTTAGATGTGGTTTTTTGAAATATTTCAGGGGGGTTTTTTGCAACAACCATACTTCAGGGGGGGTTTCTGCATAAAAAAAAGGTCACGGGGGGGTTTCTGTGTAAGGCCATAGTTCAACTGTTTTTTTTTTCATATTTAGCCCATAATTTACTATAATCATGAAATCATGCCTTATTCAAAAAATTGCATCATATTTCAATGTAGAGCATGACCAAATTTTATGGTCGGCTAACTTTATGTTATTGTTGTAATATTTCAAAATACTTTACCATTTACTAATACTGTAATACTGTAATATTGTATGCTCATTACTGCATTATTTAATTTGATACTATTGTAACTTTACTGTATGCTCATTACTTTTATGCTCATTACTGTAATACTGTGATATTGTATGATGTATGGTAAGTATCTTCATTACTGTAATACTGTAATATTGTATGCTCATTACTATATGAAACTATAAATTCAAGGTTAACATGATATTATTGTAGTTTTACAGAGGGACACATTGTATCACTTCGTCTTTGGGGCAAGAAACACATTGTAGTTATACATTATAGAGGAATACATTGTAGTTTTACAAAAAAGATAACTTACACAGTCATCTTGGTCATTGTATGATATATTTTGTTGCTATGATGTTATCTTGTTTATTTAATCTTATTTATAAATTTAAAAAACCCCCAAAAGTAATAATGAGCCTTGGTTAAGTGAGGCTTACGCCTCAAATTGCGCCTTGCGTCTCAGGCTTTTTATGGGGTAGTAAAATTATGTTGCGCCTTACGCCTTCAACTACACTGGAATTTAAATGTTCAATGGTTACCAACAAAATTGCCAAACAGTGAAATTTGAAATTTCTCGCAATCGGTAACAAACGGTTGGCACTAGCTCATGAAATTAGTTCAAATAGTGATATTCAGGAATTTTCGAACTCGACAACAATTGGGTGGGAAATAGCCTCCTCCACAAAAGCAGGCCAATATTAGTGAAATTCATAATTTCTCGAAATCGGTCCAAAAAAGTGAGCTCGATAAAATGGGGACATTCCATATTTCACAAAATCAGCCAAAAAGGAGTGGAATATAACCAACAAACGTGGCCAAAGTTTGGGGAATTCTGGATTTCTCAAAATCGGCCAAAAATGTTGGACTATTAACCTATAGAAGCCAGCTAAAATAGTAGAAATTCAAAACTTTTTTGAACCGAAATCAGCCAAAATAAAAAATCAATGAATTCAGGGGAAAAT
Source organism: Hemerocallis citrina (assembly GCA_017893485.1). Classification (NCBI taxonomy): domain Eukaryota; kingdom Viridiplantae; phylum Streptophyta; class Magnoliopsida; order Asparagales; family Asphodelaceae; genus Hemerocallis; species Hemerocallis citrina. Next base: position 463,637,070 of record CM030358.1, on the reverse strand, counting down.
GGTACACATTATCAAAATCTTCCAAAATCAAGTTGGTTAAAATAGTTAAATTCAAAAAAAATTTGAAAATTGGTACAAGAAAAGGATGTTTACTATAACCGATAAAAGCTAGCCAATTGAAGTGAAGTTCAAAATTTCTCAAATTGGATCCTGAACGATGAACTAGCCTCCAAAAGTTGGGCAAAATAGTAAAATTTGAAAATCAGAACGTTCACCGCGGTTAGCCCAAAAGTAGTGAAAAATTTTTTTTTTCCGAGATTGAGCAAAAACAATAACCCACAAAAGCTGGCCAACTAGTGAAATTCGGGATTTCTCGAAATTTAACAAAAAGTGGTGTACTATACCAAAGCTGGCTCAAATAATGAAATTCTAAATGACTCAATATTTACTACTAACGGTGGTCAGTAACCCCTAAAATTGTTCTAAACGGTTTAATTCATAATTTCTCGAAATCAATCAACTGTAGAGTAGTGAAGTTCCAAATTTCTTGAACTGAATAAAAACTATGAACTATAAGATCACCAACAGGGGTAAAATATAGTAGAATTCCGACGTTCTCAAAATGGGCAGAAAATATAATAGGATTCCCACAAAAGCTGGTAGAGAAACAGTGAAATTGAGAATTTCTTGAAAGTGGGAAAAATCAGTGCATTATATAGCCTGCAAAAGTTGGCGAAAACTATGAAATTCAAAAACATTTGTAGTCAGAAATAAATGGTGGACTATAGCCCAAGGAGTCTGGAAAAAATGGTAATGTTTTATCCGTCATTGTTCCTTGAAAAATAAGAATTATAATTGGAAAAACTTCAAGCATAAAAGAGAAGAAAATTTTAATTAAGTACTTAAACATAATTGTTACTTTTTTTCTCTAAGAGCCTTTCTCGTTAATTTTCTTATCATTTCTATTTATTGGAAATGTTATTATCTCTCTCCTTTTCTCTTTATTAATATTTCTTAATTTTTGTTTGCTTTCTGTTGTATGTTAACTTTTTAGTTTTACCTGACTACTAATAAGACATTATCGACTTGTGCATTCCAGGTTTGGGCAGGTCCTCTGTCTGGAAGTCGTTTGGTGATTGCTTTATGGAATCGGTGTTCTGAAATTGTCACAGTGAGGGCAGAATGGGCGGTGCTTGGCCTTGACAATTCCACCAGTTTTTCTGTGAGAGATCTATGGAAGGTAAGTTGATTGTACATGCACTTAATGGAGATTAATGAAGTTGCTGCATGTATCCCCTCCATTTGTAGGACGTGTGAATATATACCTTATTCTAGCAGTTTGGTAGGATGGATCATAGTTTTCTCTGAGATCTTTAGTTTGTACCTATAATCATGGGTTTGAATCTGTTGGTTGATAAAACTAGTTTACTTGGAATGTGCAATGCACGGGAAATGTTAAAAAATAGAAACAAGATTAAGTCATCCTCGATTGATGTCAATAAAAATCTCAAAGAGGAGGAAACTTGACCTTTTGCATGGAATAAAAGTTGCAACTAATGCCCAGATTGAAACATTAGTGAGTCACCACTCACCAGCCACTAAATTTCTTAACTATTTAGTGTTTAGCTTGAAAAACTATATTTTTTATATCTAAATGTTCCATGTTTTGACCACCACCACCAAAATATCCATAAATCCCCATGCCCTCAGACAAAATCACCACATTCTAGAACAGCGTTACCAGGTTCACAATACGTTTTGGTTCATGGCACTGGTACTAGTTCACGGTATGCTACCCTGAGTGGTACGCAGTACGGTGGGGCACAGTTGTCAAATCGTGATACATATCGTATATTGTTTTCTCAGAATATTGTATCTTATATTGTATTGTGTATCGTATCATAAGATAAATTAACACATGTCCAAAAGTGAAGTAATCAATGAGGCATCAATTTATATGATCATAATTCATCAAAATATAGGTAAGTTTATTACTTTAAAGGGAGATAATTCATCAAAATAGTTTGTTTCATAAGGATATGAAATCTAGGTTCATTGCCTACATTTTAATCCCTTAAGTCCTACATATGGGCTGTAAGTCCTCTATTTTGATGGGAGTAGTAAACATTTTGATGCCTCAATGAACCTGATCCAGTACGCCTTTTGTATTGGCCAGTACCTATAACCTTGATTTCACCCCATGTTTACTACTCTCAGTGTAGCAAGTGAACAAATGAAAATCTCTAAATATCTCTACCAAGTACCAAAGATGGTTTGATATGCATGACTTATCGTACGTTTGTAGGGTGATAAACTATGAAAATGGGACTTTCTAATCCAACTAAGGTAGAAAATCGATATATAAAACTCCTATTAGGAGCTTGCTTGCTTCAATTGGTGTCTAAAGAAGCAAGCTAATTAAGCAATAATATCGATATTAGCAATTTTTTGGCAAAGTATAGATGTATGAGAATTATCCCCTTTTACCGGATTGTATGGGTCAAACTCTCTTATGCCTAATGCATGCTGTTGTCAGTCGCTTATTTGAACCCTTGTTTTATAGAGGCCAAACAAATTGATGCTTTGTCTTGCCTAGTAGTGCATATATTTGTGAATTTGGCTTAACAATTATTAGTACCTCACTAATCAAGCCGAAGAGTTTTCAAGTCTTTAGATATTCAAAAAGGGTGACTTTATATTTCTTATTTTGGATTGTCAAACTTTCGTGTGTCATGAAGTGTATTGCGCATAAACAATGTTGTAAAAAGTGAAAATTGAAAATGAGAGTGAAGCAAATGGGTAGGCCCTTTAGCATCAAAAGATGTTTCTAACATTTTAAAATAACAAAATAAAACAATCGAATTGTTATATAAAAGTTGAAATTGTACAATCTATATAATAAATTACAAAGAAAGCTATCGAGTGGCTCACAATCAATGCCCCCTATAATCAAAGGCCTAGATCAAACCTCATAAAACATATTTTCCCTCCAAAATTTCAAAATCCAAAACCAAATTTTCCCCCCCAAAACTAAAAAACTTATTACTTTATTACTATCTCTCTCTTTTCTCTTCACTTTTTCATATTTCTCTCTTTCTCTCTCTCTTATTCTTTCTATATTTACTTAGAAATTTAGATTTTCAGAATTTTAATGTTTTTTTTTTCCACATGTTATATTGAAAATAGTAAATATCTCTTCAACTCCACACTTGAAAGTTCTAAGAAGTTAGATTTTATACCCTCATTTATAATTATTTTTCAACATATACTAATGAAAATATGGACTTTTATTTACAACTAATTATTGTCATACTATTCAAACTTGAGCTACATAATTGTTGTTTTACTGTTTACAGGCTTTTCGTGTTTTGTATCGTTCCGAAGACGTGCCGTAGGCACGTGCCCACGGGCAAATCTAGTAATATTATATTTTTTGATAATCTATAGTGGTATAATAGATGGAAATCAAGAAACTATGTAACTAAAAGTGTAATTTGAAAAGAACCAATAGGAATCTTGAAAATAATAGTAGACATTAGAAGTTAGTTTTTGTAGAGAAACCAACTTCCATAATGGGTCACTTGGACCTAAATTTTTCCTGAATTCTTTTGTATATACGTGTATCACAAGCTTACATAATCCATGAGGTAAAATCTGTGATCTCTACACTATTCTGAGCACTAATCGTGAAATGTTTCTCATTTCCAGCATGAAACCCTGGTAGAGAATGTCGCCGGATCCTTGGAAAGTCAGGTTGATGCTCATGACTGCAAGATGTACATCCTCACTCCAGATTCCCATTTTGATGTTTGAATTTCATTTCAATTCACTTCGACTGTTCTTCTATCGTGAAAAGTTGCTTAATCTGTTGATTATATCGGAAGATTTTATGTATAAAAAGGTTGGTCAGTCTGTTGTTTGAAAGTCTCTTGTACTTTGATTTGGCGTGAGATGCTTGTTTGAGAATATACGAGAACTTTGTTTTGTTTACATCAGCGTATAGATTCTTTTTGGTTATATTTAGTAGAGACACATGACTAAATGGTGGGTTCAGAGTCAGTTGTTCAATACATTATACATGTGTATTGCATGTACCAATAAGCTATGGAACGACAAGCTTATATGGTGTAGAAGACTATTGTTTACAAAAAAAAAAAAATTGTAGATTTAAATCTTTGCCAATAGTGGGGATAGCAACGGTGACTGGTGGTGATTCAGCGGTGACCGTGGAAGAAAGAGAAATGAAGTTAGGGTGGAGGCCAAGGAGGTTGACCTTGGTGGTGGTCAACGGAGGAGATGAAAAACTAGTGAAATTTAGAATTTATCGGAATCTGTTGAAAAAGGTTGAACTACAAAATTTGACCAAGAATAGGAAAATTCTAATCGATCCGTCTGGAACTATAGTAGACAAAAGATAGTGCAATTTAGAATTTCTTGAAATAAAGCCCAAAATTGTTGCATAAAATCTTGACAAATTTAAGAAGTTCTAAATTTCTCAAAAACGATCTAAAACGATGGACTATATAACCCACAAAATTTATTTATCAAGGTCTGTTTATGAAAGTTTGTTTCTTAAGATCTGTTATGGCCATATTTTAAGAAATTTATGAAGGTTTGTTTTGGTCATATTTAATGTGCTTGTCTGGTTTTTTTTCCTTCCCAATTTTGAGAATAGGCAATTCCACTAATTTAGCCAAATTTTGTGGGTAGTGCATCGTTTTCCTTGATTTGTTAAAATTATAAAATTACTATTTTGGCCATATTTTATGGGGCTATTTTCCACTGTTTTAGCTGATTTTGTGAAATACGAAATTTCACTGATTTGGCCACATTTTATGGGCTAAGTCTACCATTTTTATGGATTTTGTAAATGTATAACTGTTTAGGCCCTATTTAATGAGTTATATAGTCCACTATTTTAGCAAATTTTGAAAAAATACGAAATTTTACTGATTTAGCCATATTTTGTAAGTTGTCCACTGTTTTGTTGGTTTTTATAAATTCTAAATATCACTGTTTCGGCAATATTTTGTGGTACATGATTCACTATTTTTAGTCGATTTTAATGAATACGGTAATTTTACTGATTTAGTCACATTTTGTCTGTTATATTCCACCGTTTTCTCTCATTTTGATAAAATTCTGAAAATCGATGTTTTTTTTTTTTTGATAAGAAGATAGCTAATGCCATCGTTTCATTAACGAGCATTAAGGAAATAGAGAATTACATTGTCCAAATATTACAGATAGGCTGTAAAAACATAGGCTGTAAAAACAGAGATACAAAATAAAACATCAAAGTCCAAATCGATGTTTTGACCATATATGATGGGGTAGTCCACTGTTTTCTTTAGCATATATTAAGAAACACGAAATTTCAACAGATTTGACCACATTTTGTAACTGGTTCTGTCAATTTTTAAAAAAAATTAAATATCACTGTTTTGATCATAGCGCAGTGGCTACAGTCCACTATTTCTAGCCGATATTGAGAATTTCACGATTTCACTGATTTGGCCGTATTTTTTGTACCACATAGTTCCATTATTTCCATCATTTTTGCAGAAATTATGAATATCACTATTTTCACCATATTTTATGAACTAGTTCATAGTTTTTTGCCGATTTTGAGAAATACGAAATTGCATTAATTTTTCCACATTTGGTGGGCAATCCATCATTTCGTTGATTTTGTTAAAATTTTGGATGTATCGTCATATTTATGAGCTATAGTCCATTGCATTTAGCCGATTTTGAGAAATACAAAATTTCACAAATTTGGACACATTTTGTGGGCAATAGTCCACCACTTTCGTGGATTTAATATAGTCCACTATTTCAGGCAATTTTGGGAAATACAAAATTTCACTGATTTGACAATATTTTTTGGGCGTATAATCCATTGTTTTCGTCAAATTTGAGAAAATTCTGAATATCACACTTTTGGCAATTTTTTGGGAGGCTCTAATGTTTTTAGCTAATTTTGAGAAATACGATATTTGATTGATTTGGCCCATTTTGTGAGCTAGAGTTCACTATTTTCGCCGAATTTGTTAAAATTTCGTATATCACTGTGTTGGACATATTTTATGGGTTATAGTCCACTATTTTAGTGGATTTTGAGAATAAACAAAATTTCACCTGATTTGGTCACATTTTGGGGGCAATAGTCCACTGTTTTCTTTGGTTTTGTTAAAATTCTCAATATCACTATTTGGCCATATTTATGATCTATAGTCCAATTGTTTAACCGATTTTGAGAAATATGAAATTCCACTGATTTAGTCACATTGTGTGTCCACTAGTTTTCTTAATTTTATGAAAATTCTCAATATCACAATTTTGGACATATTTTATGGGCTATACATTTGGCTGATTTTAAGAAATATGAAATTTCAGTAATTTTAAATCATTATTTTGGCCATATTTTATGACCGTCCATTGTTTTACCTGATTTTAAAAAAATATGATATTTCTGTCCACATTTGGTAGTCCATCGTTTTCGTCGGTTTTGTTAAAATTTTGTTTTGTTTTTCTCAGTATTTAATGAGCAATAGTCCACTTTGTTTAGTTGATTTCGAAAAATACAAAATCTCACATATTTAGTCACATTTTGTGCACTATATAATTCACTGTTTTTGCGGATTTTGTAAAAATTATTCATATCACTATTTGGCTAATTTATGGGCTATATAGTCCATTTTTAGTCAATTTTGAGAAATATAAAATTTCACTGATTTGACATATATTCGGGTTATAGCCCATCGTTTTAATCGATTTTGAGAAAATTTTGAATATCACTGTTTTGGCAAAAAATTAATTGAACCAAATCCCACTATTTTTAGTTGATTTTGAGAAATATGAAATTTTATTTATTTGGCCACATTTTGTGGGCTATGATCCACAATTTTTGTCAATTTTGAAAAAAAAAAACTTTGAAAATTACTGTTATGACCATATTTTATGGGTTGTAGTCCACTGTTCTAATCGATTTTGAGAAATTCAAATTTTCATTCATTTGACCACATTTTGTTAAATTTTTTAAATCATTGTTTTTTTTTTGAAGAAATAGGTGGAATCTGGCCACCCTGTTTCATTAATAAGAGCTTAACGAAACAAACACAAAGTACTGAGCCAAAGTACAAACTACAGACAGAAAATAAAACATACATGAAGCAATATGATGCGTACAAACAACAAATCCCTCTAACAACCCTGGAGGGTGGGCCGACAAACAAGTTCGGTCCAGCAAAATTGTATGTACGTCAGTTTAATATCATTGTTTTGATTATATTTATTGTCTATAGTCCATTGTTTTAGCCAATTTTGAGACATACAAAATTTCATTGATTTTGTCATATTTTTTTAGCTACAGTCCACTATTTTCGCCAATTTTGAGAAATTCTGAATATTACTATTTTGGCCATATTTAATGGGATATATTTCACTGTTTTTAGCGGATTTAGAGAAATATGAAGTTTCACTTATTTGGCCAGATTTTGTGGGCTATGCCGCTATTGTCAACCATTTCGTTGATTTTATTAAAATTTTCAATATCACTATTTTTTGCAATATTTTATGGGTTATAATCCTTGGTTTTAGATGATTTTGTGAATATATGAAATTCACTGATTTAGCCACATTTTGTGGACAATAGTCCATCATTTTTGTCGATTTTGAGAAAATTATGAATAAAATTGTTTTTGCTACATTTTATGGGCTATAGTCCAGTGTTTTTTGCCGACTTTGAGAAATATGATATTTCAATCAATTTACCACATTTTATGGGCTAGTCCACCATATTTTTCAATTTTGTTAAAGTTTTGAATATCACGATTCTGGCCATATTTTATGAGCTATAGTCCACAGTTTTACTAGATTTTGAGGAATAAGAAATTTCATTAACTTGGCCACATTTTGTGGGAAATACGTACACTATTTTCGTCGATTTTATGAAAAATATGAATATTGCAATTTGTGCCATATTTTATGAACTACAATTTTTATCTGATTTTTTGAAATATGAAATTTCACAATTTTTCCTTGATTTTGTTAAATTCTGAATATCGCTATCTTGGCCATATTTGTTTAGCTATAGTTTTAGTCGATTTGAGAAATACAAAATTTCACTAGTTTGCCACATTTTTTTTGGGCTAACCCACTGTTTTAGTCGATTTTGAGAAAATTATGAATATTATTGTTCCCGCCAAATTTTATGGGCTATACTCAGTTGTTTTAGCCAAATTTAAGAAATAGAGAATTTCACTAATTTGGCCACATTTTGTGGGTTGTAGTTCACCGTTTTCTTTGATTTTGTTAAAATTCGCAATATCACTATTTGGCCATATTTTATGATCTATAGTCCAATTTTTTAGCCGATTTTGAAAAATATGAAATTCCACTGATTTAGTCACATTGTGTGTCCACTAGTTTTCTTGATTTTATGAAAATTCTCAATATCACAGTTTTGGACATATTTTTTGGGCTATACATTTAGCTGATTTTAAGAAATACAAAATTTCACTAATTTTGTCGCATTTTATGGGCTATAAGTCCCCTATTTTTGTCAAATTTGCTGAAGTTTTGAAAATCATTGTTTTCGCCTTATTTTATGAGTGTCCATTGTTCTACCCTATTTTAAAAAATATGATATTTCTGTCCACATTTGGTAGTCCATCATTTTCGTCGGTTTTGTTAAAATTTTGACCGTTTTCTCCGTAATTAATGAGCAATAGTCCACTTTGTTTAGTTGATTTCGGAAATTACAAATTTTCACATATTCACATTTTGTGCACTATAATTCACTATTTTTGCAGATTTTGTAAAAATTATTAATATCACTGTTTGGCTATATTTTATGGGCCATATAATCCATTTTTAGTCAATTTTGAGATATATAAAATTTCATTGATTTGACATATATTTCAGGTTATAGCCCATCGTTTTAGTTTATTTTGAGAAAATTTTGAATATCATTGTTTTGGCAAAAACAAAAAAAAAGGTTTTGGACCAAATCCCACTATTTTTAGTTGATTTGGAGAAATATGAAAATTTATTTATTTGGCCACATTTTGTCGGCTATGGTCCACCATTTTTGTCAATTTTGAAAAAAAAAAGACTCTTAATATTACTGTTCTGGCCATATTTTATGGGTTGTAGTCCACTATTCTAATCGATTTTGAGAAATTCAAATTTTCATTCATTTGACCACATTTTGTTAAAATTTTTAATATCATTGTTTTGACTATATTTATTGTCTATAGTCCATTGTTTTAGCCAATTTTGAGACATACAAAATTTCAATGATTTTGTCATTTTTTTTAGCTATAGTCCACTGTTTTCGCCGATTTTGAGAAATTCTTAATATCACTATTTTGGCCATATTTAATGGGATATATTTCACTGTTTTTAGCGGATTTTGAGAAATATGTAGTTTCACTTATTTGGCAATATTTTGTGGGCTATTGTCCACCATTTCGTTGATTTATTAAAATTTTGAATATCACTATTTTTTGTAATATTTTATGGGTTATAATCCATTGTTTTAGACGATTTTGAGAATATATGAAATTCGCTGATTTAGCCACATTTTGTGCACAATAGTCCATCATTTTTTTCGATTTTGAGAAAATTATGAATATCAATGTTTTTGCTACATTTTATGGGCTATAGTCCAGTGTTTTTTTACCGACTTTGAGAAGTATGATATTTAAATCAATTTACCGCATTTTATGGGCTATAGTATGTAGTCCACCATATTTGTCAATTTGGTTAAAGTTCTGAATATCACTGTTCTGGGCATATTTTATAGGCAATAGTCTACAGTTTTACTAGATTTTTAGGAATAAGCCATTTCATTAATTTGGCCACATTTTGTGGCCTATACGTACACTGTTTTCATCGATTTTATGGAAAATATGAATATTGCAATTTGCGCCATATTTTGTGAACTACAATTTTTATCTGATTTTGAGAAATACGAAATTTCACCATTTTTCCTTGATTTTGTGAAATTCTCAATATCACTATGTTGACCATATTTTTTGAGCTATAGTTTTAGTCGATTTGAGAAATACAAAATTTCACTAATTTGCCAAAAAAAAAAATTGGGCCAGCCCACCGTTTTAGTCGATTTTGAGAAAATTATGAATATTATTGTTCTCGCCATATTTTATGGGCTACATTCAGTTGTTTTAGCCAAATTTAAGAAATAGAGAATTTCACTGATTTGGCCACATTTTATGGGTTGTAGTTCACCGTTTTCTTTGATTTTGTTAAAATTCGCAATATCACTATTTGGCAATATTTTATGATCTATAGTCCAATTTTTTAGCCGATTTTGAGAAATATGAAATTCAACTGATTTAGTCACATTGTGTCCACTAGTTTTCTTGATATTATGAAAATTCTCAATATCACTGTTTTGGACATATTTTTTGGACTATACATTTAGCTAATTTTAAGAAATATGAAATTTCACTAATTTTGCCACATTTTATGGGCTATAAGTCCCCTATTTTCGTCAAATTTGCTAAGTTTTAAAAATCATTGTTTTGGCCAGATTTTATGAGAGTCCATTGTTTCACCCGATTTTTAAAAATATGATATTTCTGTCCACATTTGGTAGTCCATCGTTTTCATCAGTTTTGTTAAAATTTTGGTTGTTTTCTCCGTATTCGATGAGCAATATTCCACTTTGTTTAGTGATTTCGAAAAATGCAAAATTTCACATATTTAGTCATATTTTGTGCACTATAATTCACTGCTTTTGCAGATTTTGAATTTTTTTTTATTAATATCACTGTTTGACTATATTCTATGGGCCATATAATCCATTTTAGTCAATTTTGAGAAATAGAAAATTTCACTGATTTGACATATATTTCGGGTTATAGTCCATCGTTTTAGTCGATTTTGAGAAAATTTTGAATATCACTGTTTTGGCAAAAAAATAATTGGACCAAATCCCACTATTTTTAGTTGATTTTGAGAAATATGAAATTTTAATTATTTGGCCACATTTTGTGGGCTTTGGTCCACCAATTTTGTCAATTTTGAAAAAAAAAATCTGGATATTACTATTCTGACTATATTTTATGGGTTGTAGCCCACTGTTCGAATCGATTTTGAGAAATTCAAATTTTCATTCATTTGACCACATTTTGTTAAATTTTTTAATATCATTGTTTTGGCTATATTTTATGGTTTATAGTCATTGTCTTAGCCAATTTTGAGACATACAAAATTTGATTAATTTTGTCATATTTTTTTTTAGCTATAGTCCACTGTTTTCGCTGACTTTGAGAAAATCTGAATATCACTATTTTGGCCATATTTAATGGGATATATTTCACTGCTTTTAGCGGATTTTGTGAAATATGAAGTTTCACTTATTTGGCCAGATTTGAAGGCTATTGTCCACCATTTCGTTTATTTTATTAAAATTTTGAATATCATTATTTTTTGCAATATTTATGGGTTATATAATCCTTTGTTTTAGACGATTTTGAGAATATATGAAATTCGCTGATTCAGCCACATTTTGTGGACAATAGTCCATCATTTTTGTCGATTTTGAAAATTTTATGAATATAAATGTTTTTGCTACATTTTATGGGCTATAGTCCAGTGTTTTTTACCGACTTTGAGAAATATGATATTTCAATCAATTTACCACATTTTATGGGCTAGTCCACCATATTTTTCAATTTTGTTAAAGTTCTGAATATCACGATTCTGGCCATATTTTATGGGCTATAGTTCACAGTTTTACTAGATTTTGAGGAATAAGAAATTTCATTAACTTGGCCACATTTTGTGGGAAATACGTACACTATTTTCGTCGATTTTATGAAAAATATGAATATTGCAATTTGCGCCATATTTTGTGAACTACAATTTTTATCTGATTTTGAGAAATACGAAATTTCACCATTTTTCCTTGATTTTGTGAAATTCTCAATATCACTATCTTAACCATATTTTTTAAGCTATAGTTTTAGTCGATTTGAGAAATACAAAATTTCACTAGTTTGCCACATTTTTTTGGGCTAGCCGACCGTCTTAGTCGATTTTGAAAAAAATATGAATATTATTGTTCTCGCCATATTTTATGGGCTACATTCAGTTATTTTAGCCAAATTTAAGAAATAGAGAATTTCACTGATTTGGCCACATTTTGTGGGTTGTAGTTTACCGTTTTCTTTGATTTTGTTAAAAATTCTCAATATCACTATTTGGCCATATTTTATGATCTATAGTCCAATTTTTTAGCCGATTTTGAGAAATATGAAATTCCACTAATTTTGTCACTTTGTCTGTCCACTAGTTTTCTTGATTTTATGAAAATTCTCAATATCACAGTTTTGGACATATTTTTTGGGCTATACATTTAGCTGATTTTAAGAAATATGAAATTTCACTAATTTTTCGGCATTTTATGGGATATAAATCCCATGTTTTCGTCAAATTTGCGAAAGTTTTGAAAATCATTGTTTTGGCCATATTTTATGAGAGTCCTTTGTTTCACCCGATTTTTAAAAATATAATATTTCTGTCCACATTTGGTAGTCCATCGTTTTTGTCAGTTTTGTTAAAATTTTGACTGTTTTCTTCTTATTTAATGAGCAATAGCCCACTTTGTTTAGTTGATTTCGAAAAATACAAAATTTCACATATTTAGTCACATTTTGTGCACTATAATTCACTATTTTTGCGGATTTTGTAAAAATTATTAATATCACTGTTTTGCTAAATTTTATGGGCTATATAATCCATTTTTAGTCAATTTTGAGAAATACAAAATTTCACTGATTTGACATATATTTCGGGTTATAGCCGATCGTTTTAGTCAATTTTGAGAAAAATTTGAATATCACTGTTTTGGCAAAAAATAGATTGGACCAAATCCCATTATTTTTAGTTGATTTTGAGAAATATAAAATTTTATTTTTCTGGCCACGTTTTTTTTTTTGACGGGTAAAAGGTAGGAATAACCTACCTCACGAGGGATTATATATATAAGAGAAAAGAGTAGTCAGAGTTACAAAATAACTAAGTTGGAGCAGATTGGCGATAACTGAGATGTTGTATGTGTATCTAAGTTTGGGATAGCATACCATTGGTGCGTAGAGAGGGCATTGGACGTCTGTCGTACTCCTCAACTAGTCCAATTGTATGATCCCATCCCCCATATACATATCACAACAAGCTCGCACAAAGTGTCAATCCTCCACGAGATAACAGAGCTAAATAAAGTTCACAAAAACAAAGACTAGGACAGGCAGTGTCCTCAAAAAGTAACCATACAGAACCAAAAACTTAAACTGAGAAGCAAAACCCTGGATCACACTTGGGAACCTCCTGCACTTATTTGAGAATAAGCTGAAGCAGGTCTCATCAAGTCGCTGTCCCCTGTAGCTTGGAGCTCTTGAGTAATCTTGGCCTTCTTCTTTGATTCTCCACTTGAATCTAGCCAATGAAAAAACCAAAATTTGGTGTTAGAGATGAGCCTGTTCACGGTAAAAGAATTCTTGTTGAACGTATTATCATTGCGAGCCTGCCAGATACTCCAACAAATGGCAAGTGTAAGCATGTGCCATGAGTGTGTAAACTTGTGCTTGTGATAATCAAAACACCAGTGAGTAAAACATTCAGTAATAGATGCAGGGAGATGTAGGATGTCAAAACGGTGCATGAAGAAGTGCCAAGTTTGGACAGCCATAGGGCATTGGAAGAATATGTGGAAGGTGGTTTCCATCGGACATACACAAGTTGTGCATGTCAGATCACCATCCCATCCCTTGGAGTGAAGTCTTTCTTTGGAGTTGAGTGTCTCCCAACTCAACATCCAAATAAAAATCTTGCATTTAAGCGGTGCAAGATTTTCCCAACAACCTCGATACAATGGAGAAAGAATTCCAGAGATACTGTAGAACTGATATGCTGATTTCGCTGTGAAGTTCCCATTGCTTGAATGCCTCCAATGCGCAATGTCTAAGGCAGTAGAAGGCTGTATGTTTTGGAGAAGTTGCAAAAGGGTACTTTTTTCTACATTAATAGTGGTGGAGGTGGAGGTGTTGAGGCCAGGCTTCCAAATCCATCTTCCATGATGCATGTAACCTTGAGAATTCAAATTTGCGTCTTTGTTCCAGGCTGCTTCAAAGAGAGCAGGGAGCAAAGTGGCAATGTTGCAACCTTCAATCCATTTAGAGGTCCAAAACTTAATCAGATGCCCATTCCCTAGTTGCCAGGAGATACCGTGATCAAATTGCTCTTTGAGCCTATAAACATGTTTCCAAAAATCTGAAGCCGTGGAAGTGCAGATGAAGGAATTAGTCGCATTCCTGAAGTAGAGGGATTTGATAACTTGAGTGCAGAGGGATTGTTCAGAATAGAATTTTCACCACCACTTCATGAGGAGTGCATTGTTGAATTGATTAAGGTTTAAGATCCCTAGGCATCCTTACCTTTTGGGTTGATAAATGCGCTTCCAGTTTGTACAAGAGATACCTGAAGCTTTAGTGTCCCCTCCTACCCAAAAGAATCTGCTCTGTATCTGATCAATCCGAGCAATCACCCATTGTGGTAGTTTGAAGAAGGAAGCAAAGTATGTTGGCAGCGCACTAAGCACTGAATTAATAAGAATAAGTCTCCCCCCTCCCCTCCTAGATAACAATCGTCCCTTCCAGGTGGACAGACGTCTCTCAATTTTGAGAATGAGTGGTTGCCAATCACTCTTCTTAAGTTTGCTTTTGGATAGGGGCATACCCAGATACTTGGTGGGGAGGAACTCCTGTTCGCAGCCAAGGATATGAGCAAACATGAAATTCCAAATATGAAATTCCACTGATTTAGTCACATTGTGTGTCCACTAGTTTTCTTGATTTCATGAAAATTCTCAGTATCACAGTTTTGGACATATTTGTTGGGCTATACATTTAGCTGATTTTAAGAAATATGAAATTTTATTAATTTTGCCTCATTTTATGGGCTATAAGTCCCCTGTTTTCGCCAAATTTGTTGGAGTTTTGAAAATCATTGTTTTGGCCATATTTTCTAACCGTCCATTTCTGTGCATATTTGGTAGTCCGTCGTTTTCGTCGATTTTGTTAAAATTTTGGTTGTTTTCTCCGTATTTAATGAGCAATAGTCCACTTTCTTTAGTTGATTTCGAAAAATACAACATTTCACATATTGAGTCACAATTTGTGCACTATAATTCACCTTTTTTGCGGATTTTGTAAAAATTATTAACATCACTGTTTGGCTAAATTTTATGGGCTATATAGTCCATTTTTAGTCAATTTTGAGAAATACAAAATTTCACTGATTTGCCATATATTTCGGGTTATAGCCCATCGTTTTAGTCGATTTTGAGAAAATTTTGAATATTACTATTTTGGCAAAAAAATAATTTGGACCAAATCCCACTATTTTTAGTTGATTTTGAGAAATATGAAATTTTATTTTTCTGGCTACATTTTGTGGGCTATGGTCCACCATTTTTGTCAAATTAAAAAAAAAACTCTGAATATTACTGTTCTGACTATATTTTATGGGTTGTAGTCCACTGTTCTAATCGATTTTGAGAAATTCAAATTTTCATTCATTTGACCACATTTTGTTAAAAATTTTAATATCATTGTTTTGACTATATTTTATGGTCTATAGTCCATTGTTTTAGCCAATTTTGAGACATACAAAATTTCATTGATTTTGTCATATTTTTTTAGCTATAGTCCACTGTTTTCGCTGATTTTGAGAAATTCCGAATATCACTATTTTGGCCATATTTAATGGGATATATTTCACTATTTTTAGTGGATTTTGTGAAATATGAAGTTTCACTTATTTGGCCATATTTTGTGGTTTATTGTCCACCATTTCATTGATTTTATTAAAATTTTGAATATCATTATTTTTTGCATTATTTTATGGGTTATATAATCCTTTGTTTTAGACAATTTTGAGAATATATGAAATTCGCTAATCTAGCCACATTTTGTGGACAATAGTCCATCATTTTTGTCGATTTTGAGAAAATTATGAATATAAATGTTTTTGCTACATTTTATGGGCTATAGTCCAGTGTTTTTTGCCGATTTTGAGAAATATGATATTTCAATCAATTTACCACATTTTATGGGCTAGTCCACCATATTTTTCAATTTTTTTAAATTTCTGATAATCACTGTTCTGACCATATTTTATGCGCTATAGTCCACAATTTTGCTAGATTTTTAGGAATAAGAAATTTCATTAATTTGGCCACATTTTGAGGGCTATAAGTACACTGTTTTCATCGATTTTTTTTTTGGAAAATATGAATATTGCAATTTGCGCCATATTTTATGAACTACATTTTTTATCTGATTTTGAGAAACGAAATTTCACCATTTTTCCTTGATTTTGTGAAATTCTGAATATCACTATCTTGAACATATTTTTTGAGCTATAGTTTTAGTCGATTTTGAGAAATACAAAATTTTACTAGTTTGCCACATTTTTTTGGGCTAGCCCACCGTTTTAGTTGATTTTGAGAAAATTATGAATATTATTGTTCTCGCCATATTTTATGGGCTATATTCAGTTGTTTTAGCGAAATTTAAGAAATATAGAATTTCACTAATTTGGACACATTTTGTGGGTTGTAGTTCACCGTTTTCTTTGATTTTGTTAAAATTCGTAATATCACTATTTGGCCATATTTTATGATCTATAGTCCAATTTTTTAGCCGATTTTGAGAAATATGAAATTCCACTGATTTAGTCACATTGTGTGTCCTAGTTTTCTTGATTTTATGAAAATTCTCAATATCACAGTTTTGGACGTATTTTTTGAGCTATACATTTAGCTGATTTTAAGAAATACAAAATTTCACTAATTTTGCCACATTTTATGGGCTATAAGTTCCATGTTTTCGTCAAATTTGATAAAATTTTGAAAATCATTGTTTTGGCCATATTTTATGAGCGTCCAATGTTTTACCCGATTTTAAAAAATATGATATTTCTGTCCACATTTGGTAGTCCATCGTTTTCGTCAGTTTTGTTAAAATTTTGACCGTTTTCTCCGTAATTAATGAGCAATAGTCACTTTGTTTAGTTGGTTTCGAAAAATACAAAATTTGACATATTTAGTCACATTTTGTGCACTATAATTCACAGTTTTTGTGGATTTTGACTATATTTTATGGTCTATAGTCCATTGTTTTAGCCAATTTTGAGACATACAAAATTTCAATGATTTTGCCATTTTTTTTTAGCTATAGTCCACTGTTTTTGCCGATTTTGAGAAATTCTGAATATCACTATTTTGGCCATATTTAATGGGATATATATTTCACTGTTTTTAGCGGATTTTGAGAAATATGAAGTTTCACTTATTTGGCCAGATTTTGTGGGCTATTGTCCACCATTTCGTTGATTTATTTAAATTTTGAATATCACTATTTTTTGCAATATTTTATGGGTTATAATCCATTGTTTTAGACGATTTTGAGAATATATGAAATTCGCTGATTTAGCCACATTTTGTGCACAATAGTCCATCATTTTTGTCGATTTTGAGAAAATTATGAATATAAATGTTTTTGCTATATTTTATGGGCTATAGGTCCAATGTTTTTGGCCGACTTTGAGAAGTATGATATTTCAATCAATTTACCGCATTTATGGGCTAGTCCACCATATTTGTCAATTTTGTTAAAGTTCTGAATATCACTGTTCTGGTCATATTTTATGGACAATAGTCTACAGTTTTACTATATTTTTAGGAATAAACAATTTCATTAATTTGGCCACATTATGTGGGCTATAAGTACGCTCTTTTCGTCAATTTTATGAAAAATATGAATATTGCAATTTGCGCGATATTTTATGAACTACAATTTTTATCTGATTTTGAGAAATACGGAATTTCACCATTATTCCTTGATTTTGTGAAATTCTGAATATCACTATCTTGACCAATTTTTTGAGCTATAGTTTTAGTCGATTTGAGAAATACAAAACTTCACTAGTTTGCTACATTTTTTTGGGCTAGCCCACCGTTTTAGTTGATTTTGAGAAAATTATGAATATTATTGTTCTCGCCATATTTTATGGGCTATATTTAGTTGTTTTAGCGAAATTTAAGAAATATAGAATTTCACTAATTTGAACACATTTTGTGGGTTGTAGTTCACCGTTTTCTTTGATTTTGTTAAAATTCACAATATCACTATTTGGCCATATTTTATCATCTATAGTCCAATTTTTTAGCCGATTTTGAAAAATATGAAATTCCACTAATTTAGTCACATTGTGTGTCCACTAGTTTTCTTGATTTTATGAAAATTCTCAATATCACAGTTTTAGACATATTTTTTGGGCTATACATTTAGCTGATTTTAAGAAATACAAAATTTCACTAATTTTGTCGCATTTTATGGGCTATAAGTCCCCTATTTTTGTCAAATTTGCTGAAGTTTTGAAAATCATTGTTTTGGCAATATTTTATGAGTGTCCATTGTTCTACCCATTTTTAAAAAATATGATATTTCTGTCCACATTTGGTAGTCCATCGTTTTCGTCGGTTTTGTTAAAATTTTGACCGTTTTCTCTGTAATTAATGAGCTATAGTCCACATTGTTTAGTTGATTTCGAAAAATAGAAAATTTCACATATTTAGTCACATTTTGTGCACTATAATTCACTGTTTTTTGTGGATTTTGTAAAAATTATTAATATCACTGTTTGGCTATATTTTATGGTCCATATAATCCATTTTTAGTCAATTTTGAGAAATACAAAATTTCAATGATTTGACATATATTTCGGGTTATAGCCCATCGTTTTATTCGATTTTGAGAAAATTTTGAATAACACTGTTTTGGCAAAAAAATAGATTGGACCAAATCCCACTATTTTTAGTTGATTTTGAGAAATATGAAATTTTATTTTTCTGCCCCATTTTGTGGGCTATGGTCCACCATTTTTGTCAATTTTGAAGGAAAAATAACTCTGAATATTACTGTTTTGACCATATTTTATGGGTTGTAGTCCACTGTTCTAATTGATTTTGAGAAATTCAAATTCTCATTCATTTGACCACATTTTGTTAAAAAATTTAATATCATTGTTTTGACTATATTTTATGGTCTATAGTCCATTGTTTTAGCCAATTTTGAGATCATATTTTTTTAGCTATAGTCCACTGTTTTTGCCGATTTTGAGAAATTCTGAATGTCACTATTTTGGCCATATTTAATGGGATATATTTCACTGTTTTTAGCAGATTTTGTGAAATATGAAGTTTCACTTATTTTGCCAGATTTTGTGGGCTATTGTCCACCATTTCGTTGATTTTATTAAAATTTTGAATATCACTATTTTTTGCAATATTTTATGGGTTATAATCCTTTGTTGGGAAAATTTTAAAAAATGTCACAAAACTTTGGGCCAGTTTAAAAAAACGTCACTAAACTTTTTTTTAAAAAAAAGACACAATGTTTAACTTTGAACTGACAGAGTTACCTACTGTTAACTTTTTTCTACGTGCACTGCACGTACTCTAATTATATGACGAAAATACCCCTGTTCTCCTCCTTCTCCAATTCCCTACCGTAAAAAAAAACCCAAATCTAAATCTCCATTCATCAATACGACCAAAATTCACCAACATCTAAACCCTCGATCTGAGCTTTTAAGGAGAGAACCATAATCGAAAGGGAAAGGTAAAAAAAAGGAGAGAGCTTTTTTCAAGTGGAGATGGATATTATCACCGTTAATGGCATTTTTGGAAGGTCTTAATCTTTTGTTTTATTTAGTTAATTAGTTTGTTCAAGATAAAATTAGAAAGTTTTTTGATTGTTTGCAATATGATTGCTTTAGCTAAGCCCAAATCAGAGTAAATAATCAATAGTTTATACATAAAAAAATTAAACTTGATCTATACTGTTAGTCCTTTGATGTGTTAGAGCTTAGAATGATGAAATGTGAACTGATTTTTTTTAGATTGGGGTGAAAATTTTAGATAAGGTATCATAGGTAAGGTACAGGTTTCATAATGTATCAAGTTATCATTTTGTGCATTTTATTTACATTTCTGCTAATGGTTTCATAATTCACATTTGAATTGATCTTCATTTCATTGGTTTGATTGATTTTATATGCAGTGAAAGAGTCCTGTTTGATGAGTGTTTCAAATTGTAAGTATAAGTGAATGTGTGAAATATACACAATAATAAAGTTGAAAGAAAACCTGATCAGATGTATATACTGTTCATTATCAATAGTTCAGAGATGCTTTATAAACTAATCTAATAGTTTTGTGATGTTTTTTACAACAAAAGAATAGATTTGTAATTTTTTTTTAAACAAAAGAATAGTTTTATGATGTTTTCTTAAACAAAACAATAGTTTTGTGATGTTTTTTTAAACAATGTTAAATAATGTTTTTTTTTACGGTAGGAAATTGGAGAAGGAGGAGAACAGGGGTATTTTCGTCATATAATTAGAGTACGTGCAGTGCACGTAGAAGAAAGTTAACGGTAGGTAACTCTGTCAGTTCAAAGTTAAACATTGTGTCATTTTTTTAATTAAAAAAAAAGTTTAGTGACGTTTTTTTAAACTGGCCCAAAGTTTTGTGACGTTATTTTAAATTTCGCCTCCTTTGTTTTAGACCATTTTGTGAATATATGAAATTCGCTGATTTAGCCACATTTTGTGGACAATAGTCCATCATTTTTGTCGATTTTGAGAAAATTTTGAATATAAATGTTTTTGCTACATTTTATGGGCTATAGTCTAGTGTTTTTTACCGACTTTGAGAATATGATATTTCAATCAATTTACCACATTTTATGGGCTAGTTCATAGTTTTACTAGATTTTTAGGAATAAGCAATTTCATTAATTTAGCCACATTTTGAGGGCTATAAGTACACTGTTTTCGTCGATTTTATGAAAAATATGAATATTGTAATTTGCGCCATATTTTATGAACTACAATTTTTATCTGAATTTGAGGAATACGAAATTTCTCAATTTTTCCTTGATTTTGTTAAATTCTGAATATCATTATCTTGACCATATTTTTTGAACTATAGTTTTACTCGATTTGAGAAATACAAAATTTCACTAGTTTGCCACCTTTTTTTGGACAAGCCCACCGTTTTAGTCGATTTTGAAAAAATTATGAATATTATTGTTCTCGCCATATTTTATGGGCAACATTCAGTTGTTTTAGACAAATTTAAGAAATAGGGAATTTCACTGATTTGGCCACATTTTGTGGGTTGCAGTTCACCGTTTTCTTTGATTTTGTTAAAATTCTCGATATCACTATTTGGCCATATTTTATGATCTTTAGTCCTATTTTTTAGCCGATTTTGAGAAATATGAAATTCCACTGATTTAGACACGTTGTGTGTCCACTAGTTTTCTTGATATTATGAAAATTCTCAATATCAATGTTTTGGACATATTTTTTGGGCTATACATTTAGCTGATTTTAAGAAATATGAAATTTCACTAATTTTGCCACATTTTATGGGCTATAAGTACCCTATTTTCGTCAAATTTGCTAAAGTTTTAAAAATCATTGTTCTTACCATATTTTATGAGCATCCATTGTTGCACCCGATTTTTAAAAATATGATATTTCTGTCCACATTTGGTAGTCCATCGTTTTCGTCGGTTTTGTTAAATTTTGGTTTTTTCTCCGTATTTGATGAGCAATAGTCCACTTTGTTTAGTTGATTTCGAAAAATACAAAATTTCACATATTTAGTCACATTTTGTGCACTTCAATTCACTGTTTTTGCGGATTTTGTAAAAATTATTAATATCACTGTTTGGCTATATTTTATGGGCCATATAATCCATTTTTAGTCAATTTTGAGAAATACAAAATTTCACTGATTTGACATATATTTCGGGTTATAGCCCATCGTTTTAGTCGATTTTGAGAAAATTTTGAATATCACTGTTTTGGCAAAAAATAGATTGGACCAAATCCCACTATTTTTAGTTGATTTTGAGAAATATGAAATTTTATTTTTCTGGCCACATTTTGTGGGCTATGGTCCACCATTTTTGTCAAATTAAAAAAAAAACTCTGAATATTACTGTTCTGACTATATTTTATGGGTTGTAGTCCACTGTTCTAATCGATTTTGAGAAATTCAAATTTTCAATCATTTGACCACATTTTGTTAAAAATTTTAATATCATTGTTTTGACTATATTTTATGGTCTATAGTCCATTGTTTTAGCCAATTTTGAGATATACAAAATTTCATTGATTTTGTCATATTTTTTTAGCTATAGTCCACTGTTTTCGCTGATTTTGAGAAATTCTGAATATCACTATTTTGGCCATATTTAATGGGATATATTTCACTATTTTTAGCGGATTTTGTGAAATATGAAGTTTCACTTATTTGGCCAGATTTTGTGGTTTATTGTCCACCATTTCATTGATTTTATTAAAATTTTGAATATCATTATTTTTTGCATTATTTTATGGGTTATATAATCCTTTGTTTTAGGCAATTTTGACAATATATGAAATTCACTCATCTAGTGACATTTTGTGGACAATAGTCTATCATTTTTGTCGATTTTGCGAAAATTATGATTATAAATATTTTAGCTACATGCCTACATTTTATGGGCTATAGTCCAGTGTTTTTTACCGACTTTGAGAAATATGATATTTCAATCAATTTACCGCATTTTATGGGCTAGTCCACCATATTTGTCAATTTTGTTAAAGTTCTTAATATCACTGTTCTTACCATATTTTATGGGCTATAGTCCACATTTTTACTAGATTTTTAGGAATAAGCAATTACATTAATTTGGCCACTTTTTTTGGGCTATAAGTACATTGTTTTCGTTGATTTTATGAAAAATATGAATATTGCATTTTGCGCCATATTTTATGAACTACAATTTTTATCTGATTTTGAGAAATACGAAATTTCACAATTTTTTTTTGACTGGCAAAAGGTAGGATTAAACCTACCTCACAAAATATATATTAAAGATAATAGAGTCATAACATTACAGGCTAATGTTGATCGTAAGGCCAGGGCGATAAGGTGATGAAGCAAAAGAAGATCAGGATTGCATAGGGCTGGGACGTAGAGAGGGCAGCGGACGTCTGTCTTGCACCTCAACTAGCTCAACCCTAGGATCCTATCACTTATTTGCCTCATTACCCATCACTGATACAAAAAGGCCAGATCAACCACAAAATATACAACAGACAAGCCTCCAAAACATACAACAGTGATAACAGAAAAGGAATTACAATCACACTTGATCGTCTGTGGGACTTGGCTGGGATGGTGTTGCTGCTGCCGGAATCATAAGATCTGTGTCGCCGGTGTCTTGCAGTTCCTTGAGAATCTGTCGCTTCTTCTTTGAATCTCGGCTTGTGCATCTAACCAATGAGAAATCCAAAATTTAGTATTAGCAACTAGTGTTTTACTTGTAATAGATTTGGCATGAAAAATAGAAGCATTTCTAGCTTTCCAAATACTCCAACACGATGCAATAACAACCAGGTGCCATGAGGAAGAGAATTTGTGTTTGTGGTGGTCAAAACACCACTATGAGAAGCATTCTGTGACAGAGGAGGGGAGGTGTGTGATGTCAAATTGCAGCATGAAGTGTTGCCATAATTGGCAAGCAGTTGGACATTCAAAGAATATATGGTATGTGGTTTCCATCGGACATGCGCAAGATGTGCATGCCGGATCACCGTTCCATCCTTTGGAGATTAGACGAGCCTTAGAGTTGAGCACTTCCGAACTCAACATCCAAATGAAGATTTTGCACTTGAGTGGCGCCAATGATTCCCAACACGCCTTAAAGAAGGGAGTAATCAAACCCGAGATGCTGAAGAATTGGTAGGCAGACTTGACCGAGAAGACGCCAGCAGTGGAAAAATGCCAAGAAATGCTATCTAGTGTAGAGGTGGGATGTATGTTTTGAAGTAGATTGAGTAGACAACCTTTTTCATAGATGATACTGGCAGAGGTGGAAGAGTTTAGGCCTGGCTTCCAAGTCCATCTGCCCTGTTGTCTAAAACTCTGGGTAGTCAAGCAGGCATCTGTGTTCCAAGCAGCATTGAATAATGCAGGGAATAGTGTGGCAATACTGTGACCTTCCAGCCATCTTGAGGTCCAAAATTTGATAGAATGGCCATTGCCAAGAGTCCAGGAGGTGCAAAGATCAAACTGTTCCTTAAGTCTGTATATGCTCTTCCAAAAGTCAGAGGATTTGGTTGGGCAAATGAATGAGTTTTGTGAATTCCGGAAATAAAGAGACTTGAGGACCTTCGTGCAAAGGGAATGCTCTGTGTGAATCTTCCACCACCACTTCAAGAGAAGAGCGTTATTGAATTGGCTCAGGTTAAGAATTCCTAGTCCACCCTGTAACTTGGGTTGGCACATGCGTTTCCAAGAGCAATAGGCTCCAGATGCCTTCGAGTCCCCTCCGGTCCAGAAGAATCTGCTTCTAATTTGGTCAATCCTGGCGATAACCCATTGGGGGAGTTTAAAGAATGAGGCGAAGTAAGTAGGGAGTGCACTGAGGACCGAATTGATAAGAATGAGTCTCCCCCCTCTGGAAAGAAGTCACCCCTTCCAAGTTGCTAAGCGTCTTTCAATCTTGAGGATTAGTGGCTGCCAATCTCGTCTCTTGAGTTTGCCTTTGGATAGTGGCATACCAAGGTACTTAGTGGGTAGAGTGTCTTGTTTGCAACCAAGTATATGAGCAAATGCCTGTAGTTTTGCATTGGAGTTACCAAAGTATACTAGGGAAGATTTGGAGAGATTGATGTGAAGACCAGAGACATTAGCAAAAATATGAAGAAGAAGTTTGAGGTGCAGAATCTCCTGTTCGTTCCCCTTGCAAAATATGAGAGTGTCATCAGCAAATTACAGGATGGATAGTTCTGATAGAGCTCCTCGAAGGTTGAGATTTGAAAAGGTGCCATGAGCTCGTCCTAGTTTCAACATTTGAGCTAAAACATCCACTCCTAAAATGAAGAGCATGGGAGATAGGGGGTCTCCCTACTTCAGGCCCCTCTTGGAGCAAATGGACTTACCTGCTACCCCATTGAGAAGAACAGAGGATTTGGTAGAGTGGAGAATGCTTGTAATCCAATTACGCCATCTGGGCCCAAATCCTCGAGCAGTAAGCATCTCTTCAATAAATCCCAACTAAGGGTATCAAAAGCTTTCTGGAAGTCAATCTTGAGCATGACAGCATCTGATTTTCTAGAGCAACACAGGTTAATAGCTTCATGAGCGGTGAGAAAGCAATCAACTGTCGATTTTCCCTTAAGAAAAGCACTCTGGGAGGAAGAAACAAGGGTGTGAAGAATTGGACTGAGGCGGTTTGCCAGAATTTTGGTGAAGATTTTAACAGAGCAGTTGAGCAGGCTAATAGGGTGAAAGTCTGATACTGCACTGGCACCTTCACATTTCGGGATAAGAACTATGTTTGAATAGTTGAGTCTATTGATAAAAGCCCGCCCCTCTTGAATATCAATGAGCATACGGCAAACATCGTCTTAAATAACATCCCAGTGTTGCTGATAGAAGTACATAGAAAACCCATCGGGGCTAGGGGCCTTATCGCCATTCATGCCGAATACAGCTTGATGGATCTCCTCCTTAGTGAAGGGTGCCTCAAGTTCTAAGAGATTGTTGGTGGGCTGAGGATAGAGGGCTTCCCAATCAATTTTGAAGTCAGGAATGGAGGAAGAGCCGCAAATATCTGAGAAGTGTTTCTCAAAGCAGGAGTGGATAGAGGGTTGATCAGTTATAAGATCTCCATTATGAACAATAGAATAAATGTAATTTCTACACCTTCTGCCGTTGGCGATTGCGTGAAAAAACTGTGTTAGCATCCCCTTCTTTGATCCAGGTCACTCTAGCTCTTTGCCTCCTTATGAGTAGTGTCTAGTTCAGCTACTTGAGAATCATCAAGTGTTTGAGTATCAGCCAGGATGTCTAAACGATGGATATGTTCCAGGAGACTCTTCTTGCGAATAGGGATGTGGCCAAAAACTTCGTTGCGCCACCTCTTGATCCTCCGCTTGAGCAGAGTGAGCTTATGAGCAAATATGTCAACAAAAGATCCTGAACAGGTAAAAGATCCCCACCAATCCTTGATGTTTGAGAGGAAGCTTGGGTGTGTGGTCCATGCCTTTTCAAATTTGAAAAAATGTGTTCGAGGCCCAATAGCTTGACAATCAATAAGGAGTGGACAATGGTCCGAAGCAATACGAGGGAGAGACAGTTGAAGGCAGTTTGGGAAGAGCTGTTCAAAGTTACTGGAGATAAGGAAACGATCCAGTCGAGCAAGGGAGGGGTTGGCTCTTAAAATGGACCATGTGAATTTTCTGCCTGTCAATGGGAGATCAATAAGATGAAGTTGCTGGATCCAATTCCTGAATTCTTTCATATCCCTTGCTGAACCAGCGGCCCCATTACGCTCGGAGTTTGAGATGGTGGTATTGAAGTCTCCACAGACGACCCAGGCGTCACATAAAAACTATCTGCGCAGGGAGATTTCGTGGAAGCAGAGCGCTCTGTCGTCCAGTTCAAAAGGAGCATATACGGTGGTTAGAGACCACTCAACCCCAGTAGCTCTATTGCGGAAAGAAAGGAAGAGGGTGAAGATGTCGATAGCACAATAGATGCAGTCAAGGGTGTTGTCATTCCAGCCCACCAAGATGCCACCACAGCTTTCAATTGCATCAAGAGATTTCCATTTCGTCAGAAACGAACCTCCAATAGAAGCAAGTTTACGTTCTGAAGGAAGAGTGAGTTTGGATTCTTGGAGGCACACGATCTCAATATTTGCATTAATAATACCATCTTTGATGAGAGCACATTTATTGGGGTTACCTAACCCTCTAACATTCCAGCAGCAGATCTTCATTTGAGACAGTGAGCTCACAACGAAGATGACAAGTAGATCAAGAGTGACGGGGGGAGGAAGCAGTCAATTGAGCTACTGCTGCTGATCCGGGGGATCAGCATTAGCTGCCTCAGCCTGCTTGATGTTGTCAACAGAGTGTGGCCCTAAGGCCTCAACTCCAATAGACTCTGCCACCTCAATAATATCGTCGCAGGATAACAGTGCAAACGGATTAATGCATGCATTATTGACTGAATAAAAAGAGGAGGAAGTACCTTCACTTGAGCGTTGGGAGGCAGATTTGGTGGATGCTCGGAGGTGATGCATGAACGGCCTAGTGGAAGGAATCTTAGTAGCGGAACGACTCCTCTTCCGCCGCTTGTTGCAAGAGTCATCAAAACCAGATGGGGCAAAGCCAGAGGCAGAGGATGCTAGCAGTCTACGATATCTGGGGATGAGGGACTTAGTGCGGAAGCTGGATGCTGCCTTGCCCTTGGTGCCTGCACTGAACATCATAGATGGGGAAGCCACAGTTTTCTCAACGCGCTTAGCTACACAATTCTCAAGTGCATTCTCGATTGCCGGTTTGATCTCTTTGTAGAGGGATAGGGGGAATGTGACCAACTTCCTTTCCAGATCATTTGTTGTGTTTCTTCTTCATGGGGTACTTCATGAGAATTGGAGGAGCTATTAGGCACTGTACGGGATGTTTCAGAAGTAGCTGCCAGGTTGCACTTTGGCGAGTCAGATGGGACCTCAATAACAGGGTGGGCCAGAGGATCAGGGATTGTAACAACAAGAGGACGGGTGGGATCAAGGGCAATCTGTTCAGTGGAGGCAAGCTTCGAACCTTCCACTGAAGACTCCGCCAATCCCGAGATATTGAGAAAATTTGCAATGTGGTTACCATCTTTGGGGGAAGGCGGGATATCCGCAACTAAATTATCGCCAACTGTATCCCGATTCTCCGAGATTGGCTCCATGCCAACTGTATCCCGATTTGGAACCGTGATTTGCGGCGGGATAAGGGTTGCATTATGCTCAGGTCGCCGGCGCCAGAAAGTGGAAGAGGAAGAGGAGGAGCCGGCGGTGAAGAGTTGCACCTTGCCTTACATCAGCAGACGGAATGGGATTCCCCAGAATCAGAACTGGGACATCATGACTTTGGGTCTCCTGAGTCCATGGAACGGTGTATTGAACGAGGATATTTTTGGGGATGAGGCTCACATCTGGGACCTCATGAGGACCAGTGCTTGATCTCTGGTCGTGACATTTTTTATTGCCGCACTCATAGTGATGAAAGTGCCAAACGGTAGTATCAGATGTTCCAACGAAGCTTGGTTCCAGAGGTGGAATGGCAGCAACGACATGTTGATCCACACATAGCAAGATTGTGGCTTAAGCTTAGCCCCATAGTCCATGGACCAAGGGGAGAAAGTGGCGTTGAAGCCGGAGAATTGAAAAACTCCATCCGAGATGGCCTTCTTGGCTTCTTCCTTTGTAGGGAATTGGACATGAAAAACAGCTTCACTAACCTTTTTAACCACCCACCAGCCGCCTTGCCTGTGCCAAGCGAAATTAAGAGCACTTTCGATGGTCGCAGCGTCAGGGCGACTTCGCGGATTGATAAGGTGAAGGAAAGCGCTTGCATGCAGGCCAGGGAGAGCCGTAGCGATGTCTGAGTTATGAGGAACTGCGATGGTGAGGGAGTTTGTTCGGTTGTGTAGAGGGCAGTCGCGAACTCTGTGGCCAAACTTCCGGCAGTTGAAGCAATGGATTCCGCTCCGGCGGCAATCAACAGCCATGTGATCAGATTCGCCGCATTTCAAGCAGCGTTTTTCCATTTTTTGGAGACGGGATTTTTGCGGTGGAATAGGGCGGCGGCGAGGATAAGGGTTTGGGGGGAAAATGGGTTTGGGAGGGTATGGGGGAGATTTGAGGAGAGGAGGTAGTTTGGAAGGTGGGAGAGTAAAAACCTGAGGGGGATATTGATGGCGGTATGGGATTCGAGGAGTTGTGTCAGGGGGGTGATGATGAGTTGGTGGGCGGGAAGATTGAAGGACTTGAGCAAAAGATTTGCTCTGGCCCCAAGGAAGCCATGCACATCCAGCTTCTCTCACCTCTCGCCCCTCTCCTTCTCTCTCCTATGCTCTCTCTCTCATCTCTACGAATTCATAAAATAAAGAACTTAAAAGGAAGAATCCGAAATTTCACAATTTTTCCTTGATTTTGTTAAATTTTGAAAATCACTATATTGACCATATTTTTTGAGCTATAGTTTTAGTCGATTTGAGAAATACAAAATTTCACTAGTTTGCCACATTTTTTTGGACTAACCCACAATTTTAGTCGATTTTGAGAAAATTATGAATATTATTGTTCTCGCCATATTTTATGGGCTACATTCAGTTGTTTTAGCCAAATTTAAGAAATAGAGAATTTCACTGATTTGGCCACATTTTGTGGGTTGTAGTTCACCGTTTTCTTTGATTTTGTTAAAATTCTTAATATCACTATTTGGCCTTATTTTATGATCTATAGTCCAATTTTTTAGCCGATTTTTAGAAATATAAAATTCCACTGATTTAGTCACATTGTGTGTCCACTAGTTTTCTTGATTTCATGAAAATTCTCAATATCACAGTTTTGGACATATTTGTTAGGCTATACATTTAGCTGATTTTAAGAAATATGAAATTTCACTAATTTTGCCACATTTTATGGACTATAAGTCCCATGTTTTCGTCAAATTTGCTAAAGTTTTGAAAATCATTGTTTTGGCCATATTTTCTGAGCGTCCATTGTTTTACCCGATTTTAAAAAATATGATACTTCTGTCCACATTTGGTAGTCCATCGTTTTTGTCGGTTTTGTTAAAATTTTGACTGTTTTCTCCGTAATTAATGAGCAATAGTCCACATTGTTTAGTTGATTTCGAAAAATACAAAATTTCACATATTTAGTCACATTTTGTGCACTATAATTCATTGTTTTTGCGGATTTTGTAAAAATTGTTAATATCACTGTTTGGCTATATTTTATGGGCCATATAATCCATTTTTAGTCAATTTAGAGAAATACAAAATTTCAATGATTTGACATATATTTCGGGTTATAGCCCATCGTTTTAGTCGATTTTGAGAAAATTTTGAATATCACTGTTTTCGCAAAAAATAGATTGGACCAAATGCCACTATTTTTAGTTGATTTTGAGAAATATGAAATTTTATTTTTCTGGCCCCATTTTGTGGGCTATGGTCCACCATTTTTGAAGGAAAAAAAAAACTCTGAATATTACCGTTCTGACCATATTTTATGGGTTGTAGTCTACTGTTCTAATCGATTTTGAGAAATTCAAATTTTCATTCATTAAACCACATTTTGTTAAAATTTTTAATATCATTGTTTTGACCATATTTTATGGTCTATAGTCAATTGTTTTAGCCAATTTTGAGACATACAAAATTTCATTGATTTTGTCATATTTTTTTAGCTAGAGTCCACTGTTTTCGCTGATTTTGAGAAATTCTGAATATCACTATTTTTGCCATATTTAATGGGATATATTTCACTATTTTTAGCGGATTTTGTGAAATATGATGTTTCACTTATTTGGCCCGATTTTGTGGTTTATTGTCCACCATTTCATTGATTTTATTACAATTTTGAATATCATTATTTTTTGCATTATTTTAAGGGTTATATAATCCTTTGTTTTAGAAAATTTTGAGAATATATGAAATTCACTAATCTAGCCACATTTTGTGGACAATAGTCCATCATTTTTGTCGATTTTGCGAAAATTATGATTATAAATATTTTTGCTACATTTTATGGGCTATAGTCCAGTGTTTTTTGCCGACTTTGAGAAATATGATATTTCAATCAATTTACCACATTTTATGGGCTAGTCCACCATATTTTCAATTTTGTTAAAGTTCTGAATATCACTATTCTGGCCTTATTTTATGGGCTATAGTCCACAGTTTTACTAGATTTTTAGGAATAAGCAATTTCATTAATTGAGCCACATTTTTAGGGCTATAAGTACACTGTTTTCGTTGATTTTATGAAAAATATGAATATTGCAATTTGTGCCATATTTTATGAACTACATTTTTTATCTGATTTTGAGAAATACGAAATTTCACCATTTTCCCTTGATTTTGTGAAATTCTGAATATCACTATCTTGACCATATTTTTTGAGCTATAGTTTTAGTCGATTTGAGAAATACAAAATTTCACTAGTTTGCCTCATTTTTTTTGGCTAGCCCACCGTTTTAGTCGATTTTGAGAAAATTATGAATATTTTTGTTCGCCATATTTTGTGGGCTACAGTCAGTTGTTTTAGTCAAATTTAAGAAACAGAGAATTTCATTTATTTGGCCGCATTTTGTTGGTTACAGTTCACCATTTTCTTTGATTTTGTTAAAATTCGCAATATCACTATTTGGCCATATTTTATGATCTATAGTCCAATTTTTTAGCCGATTTTTAGAAATATGAAATTCCACTGATTTAGTCACATTGTGTGTCCACTAGTTTTCTTGATTTCATGAAAATTCTCAATATCACAGTTTTGGACATATTTTTTGGGTTATACATTTAGCTGATTATAAGATATTTGAAATTTCAATTTTGCCACATTTTATGGGCTATAAGTCTCCTGTTTTCGTCAAATTTGCTAAAGTTTTGAAAATCATTGTTTTGGCCATATTTTATGAGCGTCCATTGTTTACCCAATTTTTAAAAATATGATATTTCTGTCCACATTTGGTAGTCCATTGTTTTCGTCGGTTTTGTTAAAATTTGGCTGTTTTCTCCTTATTTAATGAGCAATAGTCCACTTTCTAAAGTTGATTTCGAAAAATACAAAATTTCACATAATTAGTCACATTTTGTGCACTATAATTCACTTTTTTTGCGGATTTTGTAAAAATTATTAATATCACTGTTTGGCTAAATTTTATAGGCTATATTGTCAATTTTTAGTCAATTTTGAGAAATACAAAATTTCACTCATTTGCCATATACTTCGAGACCCACCGTTTTAGTTGATTTTGAGAAAATTTTGAAAATCACTGTTTTGGCAAAAAAAAAACAATTGGACCAAATCCCACTAATTTTGGTTGATTAATGGATTTTGAGAAATTCAAATTTTCCTTCATTTGACCACATTTTGTTAAAAAAATTTAATATCATTGTTTTGACTATATTTTATGGTTTATAGTCCATTGTTTTAGCCAATTTTGAGACATACAAATTTTCATTGATTTTGTCATATTTTTTAGCTATGGTCCACTGTTTTCACCGATTTTGAGAAATTATGAATATCACTATTTTGGCCATATTTAATGGGATATATTTTATGTTTTTAACGGATTTTGAGAAATATGAAGTTTCACTTATTTGGCCAGATTTTGTGGGCTATTGTCCACCATTTCGTTGATTTTATGAAAATTTTGAATATCATTATTTTTAGCAATATATTTTATTTTTTTTTGACTGGCAAAAGGTAGGATTAAACTTTAGCAATATTTTATGGGTTATATAATCCTTTGTTTTAGACGATTTTGAGAATATATGAAATTCGCTGATTTAGCCACATTTTGTGAAAATTTTGAATATAAGTGTTTTTTGCTACATTTTATGGGCTATAGTCCTGTGTTTTTTGCAGACTTTGAGAAATATGATATTTCATTCAATTTACCACATTTTATGGGCTAGTCCACCATATTTCTCAATTTTGTTAAAGTTCTGAATGTCACTGTTCTGGCCATATTTTATGGGCTATAGTCCACAGTTTTACTAGATTTTTAGGAATAAACAATTTCATTAATTTGGCCACATTTAATGGGTTATAAGTACACTATTTTCATCGATTTTATGAAAAATAAGAATAACGCAATTTTCGCCATATTTTATGAACTCCACAATTTTTATCAGATTTTGAGAAATACGAAATTTCACTGATTTTGAGAAATACGAAAATTTACCATTTTCCCTTGATTTTGTGAATTTCTGAATATCACTATCTTGACCATATTTTTTGAGCTATAGTTTTAGTCGATTTGAGAAATACAAAATTTCACTAGTTTTGCCACATTTTTTCGGCTAGCCCACCCTTTTAGTCGATTTTGAGAACATTATGAATATTATTGTTCTCGCCATATTTTATGGGCTCAGTTGTTTTAGCCAAATTTAAGAAATATTGAATTTAACTGATTTGGCCACATTTTGTGGGTTGTGTAGTTCACCGTTTTCGTTGATTTTGTGAAAATTCTAAATATCTATTTTTGGACCTATTTTAAGGGCTACCGTCCTATTATAACCGATTTTTAGATATATAATTTCACTGACTAGGCCACAATTTGTGGGCGTCCATTGTTTCATAGATTTTGATTATCACTATTTTGGCAATATTTTTTGGATTATAGTTCACTATTTTTGCCGATTTTTTAGAATAGAAGAATTTTCACAGATTTTGCCACATTTTGTGGGCAATTGTCCACCTTTTCTTCTATTTTTTTTAAATTACAATTTTATTTTGTTTTGACCATATTTTATGAGCAATATAGTCCAATGATTTTAACTGATTTTGAGAAATATAAAATTTCACTGATTTGTCCATATTTTTAAGGCAATTTAGTTCACCGTTTTTCTCGATTTTGTGAAAATTATGATTATCACTATTTTGACCATATTTTATGGCTATAATCTATTGTTTT
Organism: Hemerocallis citrina; assembly: GCA_017893485.1. Taxonomy (NCBI): domain Eukaryota; kingdom Viridiplantae; phylum Streptophyta; class Magnoliopsida; order Asparagales; family Asphodelaceae; genus Hemerocallis; species Hemerocallis citrina. The sequence continues at coordinate 463,603,473 of CM030358.1, read as the reverse complement.
AAGCCGGTTTTGAGAAATTCAAATTTTCTCTAATTTTGCAAAGTTTGTTAAATTACTAAATATCATGGTTGTGGCCATATTTTATAGTCTGTAATCCAATGTTTTAGCCAATTTTGATAAATATGAAATTTCACTGATTTGCCCATATTTTTTAGGCTATAGTCCGTCTTTTTCATCGATTTTGAGAAAATTCTAAAAATCACTATTTTGGCAATAATTATTGGCTACATTTCACTGTTTTAAGCCGATTTTGAGAATTACAAAATTTCACTGGTCAATTGTTGGGCTATTGTTCACAGTTCGATTGATTTTGTTAATATTCAGAATATCAATATTTTGGCAATATTTTAAGGGTTATAGTCTACTGTGTTAGCTGATTTTGAGAATATAAAAAATTTCACTGATTTGCTCGCATTGTTTGTGGGCAATAGTCCATAGTTTTCGTCGATTTTGAGCGAATTATGAATGTCACTATTTTTGTAATATTTTATGGCTATAGTCCACTATTTTTTGCAGACTTTGAGAAATGAGGAATTTCGCTGATTTTTTCACTTTTTTTGGGCTAATCCACGGTTATCATCGATTTTGTTAAAAATTTGAATATCACTATTTTGCCATGTTTTATGGGTAATAATCCACTGTTTTGGCCACTTTTTTGTGCTATAATCCACCATTTTTGTCGCTTTTGAGAAAAATCTGAACACCACTGTTTTGGCCATATTTTATGGACTATAGTCCACTGTTTTTAGCCATTTTTAAAAATACAAAATTTCAGACCACATTTTCTTGAGGCTATATAGTCCACCGTTTTCATTTTGAAAAGAAAAAAAATCCAAATATCACTCTTTTGGTCACTTTTTAGGGCTATTACCCCTCTTTTAATCCGGTTCTAATAAAATTAAAGTTTCACTATTTTGGTCAAATTTTGTGGGCTCTAAGAGCACCGTCTTCGCGGATTTTGTCAAAATTTTGAATATCACTGTTTTGGTCATATTATTTAACCGATTTCACTGTCGAAATTTCACTGATTTGGCCATATTATTTTGGGATATAACCCACCGTTTTCGTCAATTTTGAGAACATTTTGAATATCATTGTGTTGGTCAATTTTATGATTGCATTGTTTTTAGCCAATTTTGACAAATATGAAATGTCACTAATGTGACCTCCACAGTGTTTTGTCGATTTTTCTAAAAGTATGGAATCACTATTTTTGCTGTATTTATGGGTTATTGTCCGTTGTTTTAGCTGATTATGAGAATATACAAAATTTCATTGATTTGTCCACATTTTGTGGGAAAAAATCCACCGTTTCGTTGATTTTTGAGAAAATTATGTATTTCACTTTTTTGTCATATTTTATGAGCATAGTTCACTGTTTTTTTTCTAATTTGGAGAAATATGAAATTTCACAAGATTTCGCCACATTTTGTGAGCAGTAGTCCACCTTTTCGTCGATTTTGAGAAAATTTTGAACAACAATGTTTTTGTCATGTGTTATGGGCTATAGTCCACTGTTTTTAGTCGATTTGAAGAAATACAAAATTTAACTAATTTGGTCACATTTTGTTGGTTATAATCCATTGTTTTTGTCGACTTTGAGAAAATTCGTGAATATCACTATTTGGGCCATATTTTAGGGCTATAGTTTAGTGCTTTAAGCCAATTTTAAGAAATTAAAATTTCACTAATTTCATACTAGTCCACCATTTTCGTTGATTTACTAAAAATTCTAAATATCACTGTATTGACCCTATCTTAAGGATTGTAGTTCACTATTTTAGCCGATTGTTAGAAATATGAAATTTTATTGATTTGGCCACATTTTTGTTTGGTTTATATCTTGCATACTATATTCGACGAGAAGAGTATTCGACGAGAAGAGAAGACGGTTGATGTGTGAAGAGGTTTGAAGCAAAGTTGGACAAATAAGGGAAGAGCAGCAGCAACGAAGAAGAACAGCGACAACAACAATGACATTCGGCTGTCATATAGTCTCTGTTTTGGGGTCGCAGAGACGTAGTCGACTATCACTTGGACAGTCGACCGCAATCTGCAAAGCGGCTATTTTCGGGTCAGGTCTTGGGGATTCGATTAAAGTTCAATTTCTTCTCTAAGTTAAATCGCACGGCTCTTATTGCATGGTTATCTCTTCCAGATAAATTGGATGGCTATTGTATCAAGATATCAAACTAGAGTTACTCTAAATCTCTATATATTATTGTAATCGGCCTCTTTTAAGAGGTAAGAGTAAATAATTTATTGATGAGAGTTTGAGAGGTTTTGCAATTGTAAACAAGTATCTTCTGGTGAGGCTAAATAGAGGTTCGTGGTGAGAGTTGTAACTCTTATATCTTCTCTAGTTGAATATCATCGCGGTTATTTCTCCACCGGATTAGTATTTGCCCAAACCAGGAAAAGATTGTGTGCTTTGGTGTGTTTGACTTGATCTATTATTTCGCTTTGTGGTTCGTAGTAATTGTGTCACATAAACTTAGAAGGTATTTCCTAACAACCGGTATCCGAGTTTCCGCAAATCCTAACATTTTTTCTGTTCTATAGTCCTCTATTTTTGTCGATTTTTTTTAAATTATGAATATGACTAATTTGGCCATATTTTATGCGTTATAGTCCACCGTTTTAGCTGATTTTGAGAATATTCGAAGTTTCACTTATTTGGTCACATTTTGTGAGTTTAAAGTTTGTCGTTTTCGTTGATTTTGAGAAAATTTTGAATGTCACTATTTTGATCATATTTTGGTTATATCCCATTGTTTTTAGCCGATTTTGAGAAATACAAAATTTGACAAATCTGGCCACATTTTGTGGGCTATGTAGTCCAACGTTTTTTCTATTCTAAAAAATTCATGAATATCACTATTTTGGTCATATTTTAGGGCTATCATCCATCGTTGTAAGTCGGTTCTGAGAAATTCAAAATTTCACTAATTTGAAAACATATTTTGCGGGCTATAGTTCACCGTTTTCGCGAATTTTATTAACATTTTGAATATCATTGTTTTGGCCATATTTTATGGGATACAATCCACTGTTTTAACTAATTTTGAGACATACGAAATTTCACTAATTTTGCCATATTTTTTAGGTTATAGTCCGCCATTTTCGTCGATTTTGAGAAAATTATGATTATCGTTGTTTTGGCCATGTTTTATAGGCTATATTCCACTGTTTTTTGCTGATTTTGAGAAATAGGAAACTTCGCTGATTCTGGCCCATTATGTGGACAACAACTTACTATTTTGGTCAAGTTTTAGAATATTTTGAATATTATGTATTGACCATATTCTATGGGCTATATATACTTCACTATTTTAGCTGATTTTGGAAAATTAAAATTTTTGATAATTTGTCCACATTTTGTGGGCTATAGTCTAACGTTTTTTTTGTCTACAACAACAACAACAATAACAACAACAACAACAACAAAGCCTTTTTTCCAACTAGTTGGAGTCTAACGTTTTTGTCTATTTTGAGAAAATTCTGGATATCACTATTTTGTCCATATTTTTGGGTTATAGTCCACTATTTTAAGTCGGTTTTGAGAATTTAAATGTTTCCTAATTTGGCCACATTTTGTGGGCTATCACCGTTTTCGCAGACTTTTTTAAATTGTGAATATCACTGTTTGGGTCATATTGTATGCACAATAGTCCATCATTTTTTTAGTCGATTTTGAGAAATATGAAATTTTACTTATTTGGCCACAGTGTATGGGCTATATTCCCCTTTTTCATTGTGTTTGAGAAAATTCCGAATATAACTCATTTGGCCATATATTATGAGTTATAGTCCACTATTTTTACCAGACTTGAGAAACACAAAATTTCACTGAATTGGCAATATTTTGTGGGCTACAGTCCACCATTTTTTTCTGATTTTTCTGCGAATAATAAATTACTTTTTGGACTACATTTCAGTGGTTATAATCCAATGTTTTTATCCAATTTTGAGAAATTCAAAATTTCACATATTAGCTATATTTTGTTGGGTTATAATCCACTGTTTTCGTTGATTTTGAGAAATACGACATTACACTTATTTGTTCACACTATGTAGACTATATTCCACTGTTTTCATTCAGCTTTAGAAAATTTTGAATTTCACTGTTTTGACCATATATTATCAGCTATATTCCACTGTTTTACCCGATTTTGAGAAACCTGAAATTTCACTAATTTTGCTATATTTTGTTGGCTACAGTCCACCTTTTTTTTGAGTCAATTTTGTGAAGATTCTAAATATAAGTTTTTAAAACCATATTTCAATGGTCATAATCCAATGTTTTAAGTCAATTTTGAGAAATCCTAAATTTCACTGGCTTTGCCACATTTTGTGAGAACTATTATAATCTACTGTTTTCGTCAATTTTAAGAAATTTATATGTTTTCGTCAATGTTGGGAAATTTATAAATATCTATGTTTTCGCTATATTTTGTGACTTACTGTTGACTGATGAGACACAAAAACTGCACCTGAATAGCGAACTCAAAATCAGCCGAAAATGGTGGACTTCCATAATAGCGGACGTAATAGTGAGTCGGTGAATTTCTAAAAACAGACAATATTCCGTATTATCCACCCTCAAAACAAATGGCTAAAAGGGAAATTCAAAATTCTTTGAAATTGGACAAGCTGAAATTCATAATTTCTCGAAATCTTCCAAAACCGATGCAGTATATAACCCATAAAAACTCACTAAAAATTGAAACCTGGAGTTTCTCTAAATCGGTCGACTGCAATCTAGAAAATCTAAACTACAGAATTTGTTAAAAAGTTGAATTCAAAATTGGTCAAAATTGACAAGAAAATGATCAACAATCATTAATCGCCTAAAATAAACTGGCCAAAATAGTAAAATTCAAAATTTCTTAAAATCGGCCTGCAAGAGCTGGTCTGAACACTCGAGTTTCCAAATTTCTCGATATTGGCAAAAGGCGGGGGACTATCACACAAGCACTGGTACAAAGTAATGGAATTCTACTTCATCATAACAAGCAAAAAACTAAGAACTATAAAGTTACAAAAGCTGGTTAAAACAGTAAAAATTAGAATTTCTTAAAATCAACAAAAATTGCAATTGCAAATGCTAGCAAAAACAGTGAAAATATGAACTCCCTGAAATCAACCAAAATTGGACGAGATATTCAAGTTCCGAATTTCTCAAACTCGAGTCAAAACAGTGAAATAATCTACAAAAATTCTGGCCAAAAAATTTGACATTCCTTATTTCTCAAATTCGGCAAGTAGCCTACATGAGCTGAGCCTAAACAAAGAAATTTAAAATTCATCCGAATTGGTAAAACAACAATGGACTATTTTTTGCACAAAAGCCGGCTGAAATTCAGAAATTCTGGAAAACATCAATTAATCGTTGACAAAAAAAAAATCATAATTGGCAAAAAATAGTGAAAATTTGAATTTCTCAGAAGACGGTCCGACAAAATCTGATCCAGGGCAAATTTCTTAATTTTCTGATGAGTTTATAATATCTGAATAAAATTACAAGTTCTCTAAATAAAACTAGTGATACAGAAGAGAACTTTTTCTCTAATCAAAATTACAGTATATTCTTGTATACAAATTCCAGAACATGAATCTTGATTGTTGCTAAAGGCCACAATCTATTCATATTATCTGAACCTAGGAACGAAAAACCAAAAGTACTTCATCAGAAAAACAAGGAAAAACAAACACAGCAATCTCAATGCAACACCAAATCAAACTGACTAGACTAATACCACATCTGAAATACCCCCACCAACTACATCTAAATCAATATAACAGACTAGACTAATTGGTGTTCTCAACTGAAGGATATAAGAACATATTCGCAAGATAACCTATTCTGAACCCATTAAATGGGTTCGAGAGGAGGAAGGGGCCTACAAAAAATGTACAGAAACACCGATAAAACAACTTTTTTTACACGGTAAAACTCTGCTTGATGTAAATTTTCTTTTTGTCTCTCTACTTTCATTCTATTATACTGGTTTGTTTTCCTCTACATGTATAGAGAATTTCAACCAGCCAACGGGGGGAAGTCTTCATCTTTCAGTTGATAGGCTTGGGAAGACCTGCATCAAATAACATCAACCGTTTTTTTATTATAGATGCAACAGAACAATTTTAAAAGTTGTTGAGGGAAAAAAAAAAATATTCAAGCCACTGCAGGTGTAGAGATATTGATAACACTTCAAAAAGTTCATTTGCAGAATATACATGGATCAGTTGATTGCTATACTAATGAATGCTCTTCCTAGTCTAAAACAGTGTGGTGGGATAGCACCCTCAAAACTACAATTTTTCTACAATCTGCATATATACTTTTGGGAATATTCCAAATTGTGAGGCCAAAATCATGGTTCAACTACAATACCTCTCTCTAACTCAGATATGCCTTGACTTGGTGTCAGTCAGCAATTAACACGACTTCTCCTTTGTCGTGTTTTATGAGTGACCGTGCTACCCTTTATGGAGTTGGACTTCAACACATGCTCTGTAGATTATTCTATAGTAAATGGAACCAAACTTCAAATTTACATCGTCCCAGGCCACTTCAAGCACACCTGCTACCTTGGTATACTAAACATCTCCAAGTCATTTTCCTTCCCTCAAATACACCACAAAAATCTTTTATTGGATTAGGTCTTGTATCGAATGGACAGCTTCTTCCACAAAAGACGAGTGGTATGTTTAGTTAATGAAAATGAGGATATTTGCTACTTATTGCAGCATTTCAGTGTGTGCAGTACATGCAGCAGGCTCTACCTCAATCAGAAAGTATCGGAATCAGATATAGAGTTAATTATTTGTTCTTTAATAGTCCAAAATCTTCTTGCTGGAGTTTTGTTTATTGATTATCATGGCAGGAACTCTACTTTTTTTATGCATTTACTTGCACTCCAGTTAAATTTAGAAGAAAAAGTACTTCCTCTGCACAAGAATGGAAGTGCTTTCCGTCGTCAGATGTTCTTTCATATGCCAGGTACTAAGTAGGCCCTAACCCACACTAACATAACTAAGTCAATTTGTAAAACTTAGCTTTTTCACAGAAGCTTATGTCGTATATCCTCCCCTTGCTCACAAGTGATTAAGCCTTTGTTTATTTTTCCCTCCTATGCAATCCATTCAGAAGTAGCTCATTCAGTTGACACCAACTGTCTAATATCCTATGAAATGACAAATCCTAAACCACAATGATTGATTGATTTATTCGTGAGAACTACGAAGCATGCAATATTCTTTACGAAATCTGAGTTGCACCAGCCAAAACATACCCGACGCAACACTTCCTATTTCAGTGCAACATTTAGAATTTTTCATGTGTCATACACTTCCTATTTCAGTGCAACATTTAGAATTTTTCATGTGTCATCGCTTGTTAGTCAGAAAGTAATGACTTGACAATGTATCTACAAGTATTGAATTAAACAAACAAAAAGAATGACCTAACCAAAATCTCCTCGACAGAATTTCAGAAGGCAGTTGATCTTACTTACCTTTCACAATTTGGATCCATTGAAGGATGTTGAACAGTAGATGCAGGGAACACTAGTGTAGGTCCCTGGGTGGAGGGGGTGCCAGAATCTGAACCATTACATATATCTGCAGAGGAACTTCCCAATGCAACTGGACCAAAGGACCCAAACTCGAGTTTTCCATCATGTGCAAACACGAAGCCACTGGAAGGGGAAGTTGTCTCCAGGAAAGGGTGTGGTGAGTAGGGTGCATCGACCACAGCTGACTCCCAACGTCCTCCTCCATTAAACATAGGAAGTTGCAACTGTGGAGATGGCCTGTAATAACTTCTTTCTGGTAAGTCAGCGTCCTGAGGAGTCCCCGGTCGGCTATTATTATGGTGTCTTGAGAAGTGATTCCCCGACGAGGGGTATTTCCCTCTTCTAGGTGAATATCGCTCTCTGTATGCACGAGAATTCTGCAAAGTGAAAAGAACAGAAAAAAACAATTCTGAAGCCTTTGTGTAGACAGCGATGGAAAAAATGGTGCAAAAGTGAACAAAATATATTCACACTAAAATTAGGTCACAAATCAGGTAAATATTATATTAGGATGAGTGATCCAGTTAGAAACACACTTCAGGCTAAGTGAGAAGGTGAGTAACATAAGCATTGGCCATTGGTTTACAAGATGGCTCATATTTTGAGTCAAAGTTGTGGTTATATTATGATTAGGATTTAACATTAGTTGTTTTGGATTTGTCTTTTGGGTTTTTGTTTATGAGTTTAGATGAACCTGCGACCACTCGTATTTATTGGAAATTCAACAAGCTATGTTCATTGTTCCCACATCTCACTGGATCTCCTCTCACTATACTAGACATACTGCCAACTGTAACTGATAGATATTCAAATCAAAAAGGTAAACTGATGAACTTTCAAACCACGAAAATCAGGTCTATTTAATTTGCATTGTTATATACCAAAGTGAAACAGATAATTAAATGGATCTAGGCTCTGCTTGGTATTGGTATTGTTGTGGTATTGCTGCAAACGAAAAGTACTTTTGTTGAAAATTGAAAAGTGCTGGTACCAAAAGTATTGTTAGAAAGAATTATGCTTAACTTCAAAAAATTTCGAGTACTCAAAAGCACTTTTTGAAAAGCTAAATGCACACTTTAGGTGCTTTCAGGAAAATGCTAAAAATAGTAGATTTAGAAAAAGTGCTTTTGATTAAATAGATTGTCAAAAACCTACTAATTAAAGACCTTTCATACCCAAAATCACTCTCTAAAAGCAAATGCCAAACAGAAACCTAATAGGCTTGAATAAAATATACCGTATTAGGGAAGTAAGTGCCCGTGCCCCTTGGCTTTGGTGAATCCTCCATGCCATAACCACCTCCAGAAGCGAAAGGTGTTGGATAACCACTGCCTGAGGGCGAAAATGGCATTCCAGGCACCACTGCGGTTGCGTTCATTTGACCGTACAAATCATGTCTCCGAGGCGAGTCCCATGAATGCATATTGTTGTGATACCGGTGCGAGGGCAACGGCTGGGGGTGAAAAGGGAGAAGGGTTCCCAAAAGATACTCTTGGTTCCACCGAACATAAAAAAGGTTCCTAAGATGCAATTCATAATCTGCAGTGAGATCTGCCATTTTTTTGTGCTTCGAATTTCCACTTGTTCCATTTCCCTCAGGTCTTGTGGATGAAATATCTCCAGGATGTGAATATTCTAACTGTTCAGTGGTCCCATATGTACTAAACCAGGATGTACTGCTCGTTGATGATTCACTTTCGCAATAAACATTAGCTTCCTCATTGAATGGGAAGCGCTTTGATTCACTAGGTTCACCATTCTGAAACCCATTTTCTGAATGAAAGAAAAGCTGGGGTGTATGTGAAGCTTTTCCATTCTGTGAGGTAGTAGTCTTCCCACTAGTAAAATCTGGAGCCTTGCTTTTCTCTCTAACATTATTGATCTTATCCACAGAGCCATTAAGCTTAACAGCATTAATCTCATCGCAAAGTTCTCCAGTAGCATCAGAAGCATACGATTCTGAAGGTGGAGAATGACGATCAATTCTATACATAGACACACCTTGCACATCAGGCCTTTCTCCACTTCCATGTCTATCCAGTGTGCTGGCAAAGAATGTTTTGACCTCAGCTGCAATATTTTCAGTAGGCAGTACAAGAAGTTGTCCAAGCTTCCTAGCACCATAGCTAAAAGCACAACGTATGCGGTAGAAGTTACCTGAATACAGGGATGGAGCTAGAGATCATATTCTGAGGGATCCAAATGATAGTTATTCAATAGTCATACTTTAAGTAACAAAGATATTAGAGTTTTTTCATCCAAATTAACTTCACTAATTTAATAAAATCAAAAGCAAGCCACATCGATTCAACTTACCTAAATGTAGATGACTACAAAGAAACATACAAAAATCTTATGTACAAAAATAAAGAATGATACAATTAAATCTGGGAGAAGACCTACCTCTGTTGACACTTCGCCCCAAATTATTATAATCCCTTAGAGGATCTACTATGTTCAGATGTTTCAGAGGGAAGTTACTCTCAAATGCCCTTGGCACAACCCAAAAACTCTCGACACAACTCTTGAGAAACTCCTTGGTGAATAATAAATCAACCCCTTCATTTTCGGGTGTCTCAGCTGGTAATATGAAGTTATTCAGTATATTCAAAAATATTTTGAAAGTACAAGTTTAAGCATAACTAGAAATCACACCCAAAAAAAAGTTCACTTACCCACTAGATCTGGTAGAGATGAAATAGAGATGGGACCATACAGACTGACAATAAAATTTTCCCAATCGAATTTGCTATAATAGTCTAAGAACCTGTACAGAACCTAAAAAAAAGGAGCACTGTCATGAAGATGTGGAAAAAATCGTGCGGACGATAAATTTGCATATCGTACTCACTGCTAAAGGGCCATCCAGAGATGAATGAAAAAGATGAAATATGTACAAGATCAATGTTTCCAGTGCATATGTCGAAATAAGACCATGATGAGCACCAAGAATGCGGCTCTCATAATAACACCAAGATTTGATCAATATAATACTGCGCTTAAATAGATGGTCTTTTCCAATCTTACGGTCTACCTACGGGTATAACTTAATGTTAATATAATGAATGCCTGATAAAATGGTAATGAATGTGAAGGGGTAAATATAAAGTACACAATGTAGCAGGGGTAGGCTGGGATACCCGTTCTAGAAAGCACAGAGTTGAGAGTCCACCACTCTGATTGAATGAGATGTCAACTACGATATTCTGAACAATGCATTTAACAAGTTTAACCTGAAAATCAGAAATTTCAATCATTGAATATGTAGCAACAACTATTTTGTAATGAGTAAGAAAGTAAAACACCTATACATCCGAACTGGATCAACAAAACGAAATATTGAGATAGTTTACACCACCATTTCTCTCTTCAAGACATACAACAACAAAGCCTTTTTTTCTGAACTAGTTGGGGTCGGTTACATGAATCCTGGTTTTCCAATCTGCTCGGTTTAGCGCAAAATCTTTTGTAAGGCCACAAACTATCATATCTTTTCATACAGTTTCCACCCAAGTAAGTTTAGGTATTCTCCTACCCCCAACTCTACCCTCAATATTTATCAAATCACTCTAACGGGAGCACTACTAGGTCTATGTGACATGCCCAAACCACTTACGGCGATTCTCTTTTAATTTATTTTGGATAGGAACTACCTTTACCATACTCGTTTCTAATTCTATCATTTCTAGTTTTACCACACATCCATCTTAGCATCCACATCTCCGCTACACTCATTTTTTGGGCATGTTTCTTTATTGCAACACTTTGCTCCATACATCATTGCTGGTATAACAGTTGTACTATAAAATTTCTGCTTCAACTTCAAAGATATATATTTGTTACACAAAACAAAACTAGCGCTCCTCCACTTAAGCCACCCTGCTTGGATCCCATGAATAACATCTTCACAATCTCTCAATCTCTTAGTATAATCGTGCATAAATATCGAAAATTGTCTCTTAGGTATCTCTTGACCAGCTTCACTACTTCCCCATTTGGGTTTCGAATATAGCTAAAATTATACTCCATATACTCTGTTTTAGTTCTGTTTATTTCCAAAATTTTTCTCCATAATTCTAATTTAGCATTAATATATGTTCTAGTCTCGTCCTCTAAAGACGACATCATCGGCAAAAAGCATGCATCAAGGCATCTCATCTTGTACTCCTAGCGGCAATTCATCCATCACCAAAGCAAAGAGGTAGGGGCATAAAGCCAAACTTTGGTGTAAACTTACTGTAATAAGAAATACATTACTATCTCTTGTGGTTGTTCTAATTGTGGTCATTGCCCCTTCATACATATCCTTAATCACCTCAATATACCGAATAGTTACTCTTTTGTTATTTAACACACATCATACTATGTCTCTGGGGCTTTATCATAAGCTTTTTCTACATCTATAAACACCATATGTAGGTCTTATTCTCTCATGAAGACATACTGTCCGCATATACCATCTCAGTTATTAGTAATTAGGATGTTTATATTTGACGGAGAATGAAGTACTTTACAAGACAAGTTTTTGAACAAATTCTGTTACTGAACTAAAATAAAAGGGAAGAGCAAAATAAACCTCTGCATTGATATACTGCACATCCTTCAATTCAAACTCTGAATCATTGTTGTGCTCCTCGGTTTGCAGGACATGAAGAGCATTAGCAGATAAGCTATCCTCAGAATTGGGCATGCCAAATATAGTAAGATCTATATCTCCATCAGGAAGATATGTCTTTAATGGAACAGAACCAAATGGAAAAATCTGTTCATGTTTTGGAAAGAGAAAACAAAATGAATTTAAGACAGGGTTGAACGTGCTATCTATAAGAAATGTTTAACTTCACAACAAAAACTAAAAAGGATTACAATGTAGAGGATAAAGTAAACAAAGAAAAAATAATTTTCTTAATTATTCAGACTATTTCACTGTCTGTTTTTACTATAATTGAAATTTAAACCAACAAAAATCATGAATGACACAAGATACATCATAAAAGGACCAACCATTCAAACATCTATAATACATCGGTACATATGCTTGACAGAAGGTACTGGTTACACCACTGTAGATATGCCACAATACAAATCAATGGAATATATAATAGGGTAAATTGCAAAAAACATCCCTCAACTAGAGGGTCAACGCAGAAAACCTCATATTCTATCGGCCAACACAATAAATCCCCCCCAACTACGAATCGTAGTCAACTACTGTACGGAAACCCTAAAAGTGGGTGTGAAAATGTCCAAATTGCCCCTATTAAAAGATGCCCTAATAAAGCCACTAATTACTCTCTTCTCTCTTTTAAATCTCTTACCTGATCCAGCTCTCTCTCTCCCCAACCAAGTCCACTGTCTGAACCGCCCTCTCTCCCACTCCTCTCTCCCAAATTTGAACCCTCTCAGATCCCACTCTCTCCCACCCAATTTGGTGTCCAAACCCCAAATCCCTAACCCCCAAATCGATCACCCTAAACCCCAAAATTCAAATCAAATCCAACTTGAACTCTTCAAGCTCGCTTTCTGGTGAAGTCCCCATCTCTTCCCTTTGCCCTATTTTACAAACGGAGGAGGCAACACTCATTTTGGCTCCATTCAGGTCCAATTCCACTTTAGTCAGGTACTTGTTATCACTTTCAATCTTCTTTATTCATCTTTCTAGTTTTGGATCCCTTTTCATCTATTTGTTTAAACACTGCACAAATCCAAAACCTTTGAAAAATGAAAACTTTGTATAATGGATGTTTTGTGGGTTGTCGGGGGTGGTGGGTTGCATTTATCTGACTCTTAGTTGTTGGGAGGGTTTTGAATGACTTGGGTATACTCCATTAGTGTTGTGTTCTTCACATGTTCGAACACATAGATAAATGATCTTCATCATGTACATTAGCATCCATATGGAAATTATGACAAGAATAACATGAACTTGGGCATAAGACATATAGTAGACTAATCACTTATAGAAACATTGTGAACTATTCATCAAACTCTAAATATTACATGACTTGGAGGTCTACATTTGAATAAGTTGCAAATACCCTGGGCATCCACCAGTCCTCCACACCTCGACGACTTGGAGGACTACATGCAATATATAGGGTTGCAATGGTGGTGGTATCAAGTTATGGGGATATATGCAGGAGGGAGAACGGTTAGGGCTTCCACCAAGTATCACCCTAGGTCAATTCTTCCCTGCTTCCACCCATATACACATGGAATCTTCCACTACCATCCTGAACACAAGAGAGATAGTTGGGAGATAGGAGAACAACTCCTACTCCACACTAGTATCTCCATCTTCAAACACACAATTCCAATACCTCCCATTTCATATCTTAGCTTGGTAATTTGTAATATAACGCATAGTCTCTTCATGGCCCTTTTTTGCATCATCCCGCCTTCTAGGTTCTTATCTCTAATTTTTTTCTTCATCATCATCTTATTTTTCTTCTTGCTACCAACCCTTTGGAGGTTAGTATATTAATCATTGCCTCATTTGATACTTAGTATATGTGATGGTATATATAGGCAAACCTGTAGTGCTTGGTTGATGATGGCCATATATAGTCATACACGGTGTAAAGTTGGGTAGAAGTTGATGAAGATACAAGATTAAAATTTGGGAGAAAAACACAATGCATGCTTCATTTCTCTTTCACTTATTGACTAGTCAATTGCAGCAGGGGGTGTCTTTATGCCATTGATACAACTTTCAATAAATGCCTACAAGATGTATACTAAAATCACGGTTTTAAATTTCGGGTCGATAAGGACAACATTTTGGCTAGCTTGCTGATACGAAAGCACTGATTTTATACTCCATATCGTTTTGGACCGAAATGTATTGATTTCGACCGAAAATGCCGAAATATTGCCGAAATTGCCGAAATCGACACACTAATGTTATTGGGAATATATAACTTTTTTGTTTTACTTTTTGCATATAAGTCTTTCAATATAGGACTTCAAGCTAAAATAATGTGAGCATTTTGTCTTTCTATTGTTTGTGTAGATACAAAATCAAGTAAGTCTATTAACTAATACATTTTTTTCTAATCAATGCAAATTCAATTTAGTTATATACTTGTATTACAATCTTTTTCATATTATTGTTAAATTCTACGAATATATTTACTAGTGATTGATTAATATCATTAGTTATATTATACAATATTTTATATGATAAATGACATGTAGAACATATAATATTTTGTTTAGTAACAAAAAAATATGTTTATTTAGTGCCCAAAATGAACATCCGAGATGATCACATTTCCCCAATATCTCCGACGATATCTCCAATCCGAGACGAAACACCCCTTGCCGAGATCAGTCCGAAATTCGAGATCGACTAAAATCCAAAGTTATGTACAAAGTTCAGATGAACATACCTTAAGGGGTCCTGCCTTTAATGAAAATCCCGACTTTGAGGCATATATGTCAAGAAGCTGAAAATACCCTAAGATATGGATTGGGGGATATTGGAAATGTTTGAAAATACTCCACTCATATAATACATCCTCACACACACATTTCCATTACCTCCCACTCTATATCTTAGCTTGACAATTTGAAAATGAAGACAAAATTATTGGAAGTGTGTAAACACTTCAAATTGTTAAGTGTGGTACTGCTTTAATGTCCATATGGTTCCATCTTTATAGCCTCTCTTAAAATAATTTAACGAGGTGTGTAAACTACTCACACCATTGAATAGTGGTTTTAAAAAATGGGTCAAAGACAAATTTGGAGCTGTGCAGATCACATGTCTAACATAATGTAGGGTGTGTGTCTCAATGCAGCTGCTGTAAATTTCAACCAAATCAGAGAGACTGCTATGGGCTCCAACACCACTGGTATGCATTTTTCCCTCTTTAAACTGGTTTATTCATCTTCTTAAAATTGCTTTTTTAATCATTCAGCTACATATATAATGTTTATGTTTCATTTTATTTAAGCTAATTTTGGTAATTTTTTAGGAAATTCTGAGAATTATGTTTTCTCAAAATCAGAATTAAAGAAAGCTCCAAATCATCATGTGTTCTATGATGTATCCATGGGGATGATGCAATTGTTCGAGTAGTTAGGAAACAAAGAACAAAAGGAGATACTTTGTGGGGTGTCCTCATTGGAGGTATAATGATTGTAAGTATTTCAAGTGGGTTGAAAAGCTGTGCAACCATATTGATGAAGTGAAGTTGAAGGCAGTGTGTGAGGATAAATATCATTTTCAGGCTGCAAAGAATGATTTGAGGATAGAAAAGTTAATCAAGGAGAACTATGGAATAAGGCAGATGATTGAAAATATGAAACAATGAAGGTGTCTACTTAGGGTTTTTTTTTTCATTGTGTATAGCTTTACGTGCTTTACTGTTCATCAATTTGGTCAAGTGATGCAAGTTGTGATGGTTGTTGTAATTGCATTGTATCGTGTAATATCTAGACAGAATATTAATCATATGATGTATTTTATGGATATCTTATTTAATAAGAGCACAACATAATTTTGTACAACTGAAATATTTTTTCCATCTGGCTAGTGATATACATTTTCTTCACTTTTTTATGTTGCAACTATTCCTGATATATGTATAAAATAAGCGGTCTTTGATACATCCTTTAGGGTGAGCTTTGTTGATATATGATTGAAAGTTGTGCACAGTAAATAAGATTTATCAAAGTTGTGCACACATTTCAAAGCTATAATTAGAGTGCAGAGCTGATACACATTTCTAAGCCTTAAACAGTGTGCACAACTGATACAAATTTCAAAGCTATAACCAAATGTACATAGCCTATAGCGGTTTTGCTGCCAATGTGCACAGTTGATATACAGCTCTGCACACATTTTAAACTCATATGATACATGTATCAAAGTCTGCACACAATTCAAAGCTTACAACTGATACATGTATCAAAGTGTGATTGATATCTATCTTCATTCTCTGATTGATACAAAGCTGTGCACACAATTCAAAGCTTAGAAAATATACATGTATCAAAGTGTGTACAGTTTGTTCAATTGGCTCAGGACACTCTGCACAACTCTTCGACTAATTATCTCACGTCTGGTGGGTATAGGCATAGTGACAATGACATCAGAATAACAAATAATGAAACATCATTGACGACAAAGTCAACTGGGCAAAAATGCAGTATATGCAAATATACTATCCTCTATTTAAAAAGTAAGAAATGGTCCCCTCCCGCCCCAACCCCTGACAGCCTCTCACCAAACATCCACTATATGCCCCCCCCCCCCCAAAAAAAAAAAAAAAAAACTCCAATTTCTTAAATTTTCACAAAATCAAAATCAACCATATTCCAATTCCAAAACCACTTTCCAAGTTCATTAAGTGGGACCCAAAACAAAATGGAGACGGATTATTCAAATTAAAAACTTGTTGTACATGATTTGAAATATCTGAGCAAGGAGACAAAATGAGATTTGCCTCCTCCGTTTGCATAATAGGGCAAAGGGAAGAGGTGGGGAATTCACTAGAAAGCGAGCTTGAAGAGTTCGAGTTGGATTTGATTTGAATTTTGGTTTAGGGTTTAGGGTGATTGATTTGGGGATTTAGGGTTAGGAATTTGGGGTTCGGACACCAGATTTTGGTTGGAGAAAGAGAGTGAATTTGGTCGGAGAGAGAACAATGAAAGAGAGAGCGGTCCAAAACATGGATTTGGTCGGAGAGACAAAGAGAGTGTGATCAAGTTTGGTGAGAGATTTGAAAGAGCGAAGAAAATAATTAGTGAGTTTATTAGGGCATATTTAAATAGCGGTAATTTGGACATTTCACACCCACTTTTACGGTTTCCGTACAGAAGTTGACTGCGATTTGTAGTTGACGGGGTTTATCGCGTTGGCCGATATAATATGGGGTTTTCTGCTTTGACCTGATAGTTGAGAGGTGTTTTTCGCAATTTACCCAATATAATAAAACAATCTCTTAAGACATGCCACACTTTCAAAAATCCCAAAAATACTAAATAATGACAGCACCACATAGTTGGCATATAAGTTGAATTTGAACAGACATCAAAGTTATCTTGATGTAAAGCTGACAGAGTACAAATATACTTTTTCATTTTATATCATTTTATGAAATTGCTTAAATGCGTGTAACAAATGTATTTACTCATTTGAGATGTAATATTAAACATATCATATTTACCATACCCAGTGACATATCCATATAATACTTTTTTTGTAAATCATATATTGCGCACCTGCATCGTGAAGTACCCGCACTTGTATCAGTATCCATGCTTCATAGCTATAGATACATCTAATATCATACTCCCTTGTAATGCACATAAAATGTGTGGTCTTCCTCACTACTTAATCACTTTTATGACATCAATTTATTATGTTCACTTCTAGTTAATATTATACGATCAAGACCATCCTCTTCCACACACTCACACACATGGGCGCAGGCGCAAAAGACGGATAGAGTCTATCATCTACATCCCAGTGATAACTACATATTAAACCTAGACAAACAAAAAGAACTAGTGTGTGCAATTTTTGAATCTCTAGACAAATTGGATGAAAATGAAAACGACTTGTTTAAATAACATAGCATAATGATAATCTGAAGAAAACAAACTTAAAATCAATATAAGCTTTGCAACATAATAACTACTTTATCAATCTTAGAACTGGCCACTTAAATCCTTTTTGTTAAAGTTAGTTCCATTAAGTTCCATCGTCTTGGTCAAATTAACTACCAATTACAAATGCAATTATGTCTACATTGAGTACTCTTTCCTGCAATTACTACAAACTTATCACTCATCCAAACAGCTAATGTCACTTGTCTTTGCTGCACACTTGCACTTCTCATAACATAATCAACTTCTTCCATGTAAAATTATCCTCAATTTGAACCATTCCTTCTTAAATATGCATCTATTTCTTATCACTCCTTTCTTCATATATCAATAGAGCTAAACTCATTCTCTGGGGCATGTTTATCAATATCCCAACCTTCTAACGCATAAAGCATATCTGATCTTCAATAGTCCAATAAAAATTTCATCCTTTTTGATATATGCACAAAATTCCTCTCATAACTATGATCATCCCTATAAATAAAAAACAGATTTAGTTAAATGTCAACAATGTGAAGTGTAATAACCTTATTCTCAAAATTCTGCTGCATGTTCTTGTACTGATTATCAACCTACTAATTTTTAAACCTTTAATCACCTATCCAACAAACCCTAACCAGTCAAAAACCATACAAGCAATATCAGTTATCTCACCTCACTGATAAGATACCGTCCCATCACCCCCCCCCCCCCCCCCCCCCCAAAAAAAAAAAAAAAAAAAAAAAAAACAGAAGGGTCCTCAACTTGCATTTATAACCGTCAGCCCTAATCTTAACTTGGAAGTTTTGGTGTAATGGCCAGGACAATTAACACTCTATTGAGCAGGTCCAATCAAACAATTCAAATGTATCTTACAGCTCTAAAATTAAATATATAACAATGACTAAAAAATAAATGTTTTACCTCTCAACCAAGAGTGAAGTATAATAAAAACATATCTATGTAGTTGCCTTCCATGTGAAGTATAATAACCTTAGCTATTCTCATCATTCTTTTCCATTATACTTGATTTTGGTCCTACTAAGTCTAAAACCTTTAATCGCTAAACAAAAACCCTAACCAGTCAAAAATCATACAAGCACTATCAATCATCTTAAGCTCACTGATACCATACCTCCAATTAGCAAGTCCTCAACATAACCAAACCAATAAAATAAACAGCATTTGCATACCACATAATGTTAAATATTTGTGCATCAACATTGTTAGAATGCAAAAATCCCACTTATCCAACCCAACTCTTGACTCCCCACGAAAAAGGTCCATCAACTTGCATGGCATGTTAGAATATAAATATAAAACCCTCAACCCTAATCATAATTTAGAAGGTTATGTGCAGTGACAAGGACAATAAACATGGTATCAAGCAACCAGGTTCAATTCCCAATAGACACGTATTATTTCATAATAAAGTAAATACCATTGCACACTCGCAGCCGGTATGTTTAATTGGGTATAGAAATTATGCGCCGAAAAAGTAACCAGTCCTTCCACTTCTCTCAAATACCGTGCCCCTACACGATCCCCTCGAGAATTGGGGAATCATGTAGGGGGCATGATTTTGAGGCAAATCGAAAGGCTGTTGCCTTGCCATAGGATTCTATGCCCAACTGGGTATATGATTTTTTCCCGTCCGTCTCACCTCTACCCAAAAGAGACCCTCCAAAAAATCGAGGGGGTCATGTATGGAGACATACTTTTTTAAATTGTCCAAAAGTTGTCATTGTGTTTTCTTCCTGTGGTTCCTATCCCCAATTGGGGGGGAAACATTTTGCCTCAACCCTCAACTCTCATCATATACATTAAACAAGACATCAATTAAATTCAGTTATTTCTGGTTATCTAAAAGACTAAAACTACAACTATAACAAAGATTGAAAAAAATCAAAGATTTCAATTCCCACTAGACAAGCATATCAAATCATATCAAAATAAATACCACTGCACATAATCCATCAACTAAAAAAAGTCCCTCCCGAAAATCGAGGGGATCATGTAGGGCTCACAAATTTTTAGAACATTCGTATTCAATTTTGCATTAAAAAAAATTCCCATCAACCTGCGGTGAGAGTGTCAGAATATAAATATAAAACCCTCAACCCTCATCATACACATCAAACAAGACACCCATCAAACTCCAATTATACCCACATATCTAAAACTAAAAACACAAAACATCAAAAATTAAGAATTTTCACCTCACAACCAAGAGTGCCTCTGATCAACCTCTGAACAAACTCAACAACCTCCTGCCTCCTCTTCTCCGACACAACTGTAGCCTGAATGGTCTGAACCACCTCCTCCGTCGCCCTCTCCGCAGCGAGCCAATTCACACCTCTGATATGCTCAAACTGGGGATTAGGACTTGGATTTCTCCGAAAAGGAGAAGTGGGCATACTGAATTCACTCAAATCTCCCCCATCCTGATGAACTGGCCAATTTTCCAACTCACCCATGTCGAAAAACTGGACAAAAATTGATTCTTTTGAAAAAAAGAACAGATTTTGAGAGGGTTTAAGCAAAAATCCCACATGGGTTGGTAGAAAACATGATCAAAAAGTGAAAAGAATTAAGCGTTTTAAATGGGGTTTTTTGGGTTTGATCAGAAGGGCATGAAGAAGAGAAGAGGATGGAAAAGGAGAGACCTTTATGTTTATTTTATGGCGATTTTGAAGAGTACAGAGGAAGAGAGAGAGAGTGTGTGGTTTGGTAAAAACTCGAATTTCTTTCCGTAATGACCCAATTTTTAAAATAATTATCAAACTCACCCACTTTCGAAAATATTTACCACACTGTCTCGCTTTTGGATACGTCAGCATTAAACTCTATTAGCAATCGTATATCATTTAAATATTGTTGTCAATAGTGGCACTTTTTAATTTTTGTTTTCAATTACCGCTATTGGAAGTAACGACATAAGTACATTTTGTATTTAATTAAGAGCTCTCTGACAGGAGAAAAAATTGTAAGTATGAAAACATTTTATTATAGAATTTGTTATTCTTAATAACGGCAATTTTAAGCTGATGCCGCTATTGACAATAGCGGCACCAGTATAATAATATATTCTCATAAATAGTGGCATATGTTGATATTATAATAATATATTCTCATAATCATAGAGCTCCTAATTGAATGTGAAATGTATCTATGCCGTTAGTGTCAATAGCGGCATATGAAGAAGGAACAAATGACAGGTGTTGTTATTGACAATGCTAAATTTGAAAAAAACCGTCTTGAACTATGGCCTTTATGCAGAAAACCCTCATGTTATTTTCTTATGCAGAAAACCCCCTGAAGTATGATTGTTGCAAAAAAAAAACCTGAAGTATTTCAAAAATCACATCTAACTTTGTACTTGTATCAGATAACCTCATTCATTTTTGCAAGTTGGTTCTAAAAACATCATATATCTTTCTCATTATTGTCAAAAACCTCCCACAACTTTAGCAGAAAGTCTCACGCTGGCAGGTTTTTTTTTTGCAACAATACTTTATGGATTTTTTGCATTTAAAAAAAGGTCAGGGGGTTTTCTGTATAAAGGTCATAGTTGAAGGGATTTTTTCAAATGTAGCCTATGGACAATAACGGTATTAAAATAACATATGTCGCTATTGTCAACAGTATTTTATGCTGTCCAATGGTGAGTCAGTTTGGTAATTATTTTTAAAAATTGGGTCAGGGAAAAAATCTCAAAACTCTTGGATTTGGTACTTCTAAAATGTTACAAATGAAGAGTCAATCCCGCAAAGACTTTTTTTTTCTCTTTTTCTTTGCTTTGTCAGTGAATATTCTTATGATTCGCACTTTAGTCCAAGATTGTGTTTTTTTGAGTTTTTTTTATTAAAAAAAATTGCTTTAATTAGGTTTTTTCGTATTTACGCTAATAAATATTAGATCTCTTAGTGTATCTCTTGCAAATCCATGTGTTCATATTCGTTTCTGGCAATGGTGAATCCTAGTCCCAAAATAATCATTGTTCGGTTTCGCATTTTTTACATAAATTAGCTTTTTCAGTGTTGAGTTTCGTAATTTTGCCGTTAATTATCTCTAATCTCTAATCTCTTATCTTTAATTTCTAATATTATAATAGGAGAAGATCTTAGTGTCATTTGTAAATCTACCAATACATGTAACGCATGTACATAACCAATACAAAGGAGGTTTCAGGTTTGAGTCCTCACTATGTCAATTTTTTTTTATTAAGGCGTACATCACACGTGTAAATTACTAGTCCTTTTAACCATAGTTGTCAAAAGGTGATGGTCATTTGCAACTTTTTATTTAAATTATATAAAATTAGGAGTGATGCATTGCTAGAAAGGAGGGGAAGTCTATTAAAGTCAAAACCGCAGCTTCTGCAAGTGTTTCTTTTACTTTGAGTAGTGCTACAAAGCGAGCTATGTAAGCTGTTTGAGAAATAAAATTTTTAGCATAGTTATATAGTTTATTGGAGAATGAACAAACATGGGCATCATCTATACATAACTAACATAAATGAAGTCTCAGATTCTAGATCAAACTACATCGGAGTTTTTATTTTTATTAAAATAATTATTAAGACGTGCATTGCACGTGTAAATTACTAGTTATTGTAAATAAAAAAAACATAAACACTATATCTAATTAAAGCTATTAAATTATAATGCATGTTTTAATAAACAAAAAAAATAAGGTATAGATTACGGCGTAGTATGGCATCGAATCAGAGACTTCTTTTTACCCATCATAGACCCTAACCATTACTCTTTACAAATCACCTCTAGAGGCACCAACTTTTATTTTATATCAGTGGTACTTTTGAAAATAATTATGTCATAACAAATTTGAACTTTTAAGCTATTATGGTAATTAACAACAGTTGAGTAAATAGATGGTTAATATAACTATTACTTAAAAATGTGTGAGTGGTTAAGATTAGATGGTTATTTGTGTACAAATTATAGTTTATCTACAAATGATACAACTCCAACTCTCCCATTATAGTATTAGATATTAAATTATCTATTTACATAAAATATACACAAATGCTCTGCTCTACAATGAAAGTATGAGAGCATTTGTAGTCGTTCGGAGTCAAATTTTGGGTATTTGGCATATAGGAGTAGAAAAAATGGGGTTCACTTGTAGTCGTTTGAACCCAAATTTTGGGTTTCAATTTAAAAAAATGTACGGATGAGGAATGATTTTCTGTCCATGAATTTTTTTAAATAAAAAAACAACGGACGGGGAATCATTTTCCGTCCGTTGTATTTTTTTAAAAAGATAAAAATTTAAATCCTAATTAATTCCTAAATTAATGTTAAATTATTCATAATTAAATCATATTAAAGCTTAAATAAATCTTAATTCTTAATAAATCTCAATTAAAACCTAATTTATATCCATAGAAATTTTATAGGGTGTATTTAATAGGATTTTTTTCAAAGAAATTAGTGGGACGGAGCTTGATCTCCCAACCCTGCTCATTTCTTCTTCTTTTTTTTAAATCGAACAGACAGCTCATTTCCCGTCCGACAAATTTTTTTAAAAAAATGCAACGGACCGACCATTTTTTAATTAAAAAATAATAATTCAAGGACGGGGAATCATCCCTTGTCCGAGAAATACGCGTTTTTTTTATACGGTAAATCATTTACCGTCCGATGGGGAAAAGAAAAGAAAAACAAGCGACAAAAGATGAATCCAACGGACGAAAAATCATATTTTGTCGGCTATTGTTTCCAAATAGCTTTTTCGTCTGCCAAATTTGGCAGACCACTATTCATCTAAAACCATTTTTGGGTTTATAGCCAACGACTATAGCACCAAAATTTCCATTTTTTTTGGAAATTTTGGCAACATAGCCAACAACCATAGATGCTCTTAAATGTTGTACTCATAAAACCTTGTGGATATATTATATTTGGTACCCTACTAAAAATATTCATTAATGAACAAAGGTTAAGACATTGGATTGAAAATCTAAAGCAACTAGGAACCCCCACCGAAAGCCCTAGGAGATAGGAACCCCCACCGAAAGCCCTATGAGCTGCTGTATGGTGAAACACCGATTCCGAGAGTATCCAGACTTGAGACAGAACAAAACACCTCATATTGGTAGAACAAAAAGCTTTGAAGTGCCCTGGTCAAAGACACCTGAAGCAGTGGAGAGCGGTGGAGGAGGATGAAGGCCAGGGAAAGACGGGAAGTAGAAGAGGCGAAAGAGCGAAATGAGCGGGGGTGAGAGATGAAGGGGTCCTGAAGCTTCGGAGAGAAGGGCCGTCCTCCATAATGGCCCAAAGTCGACAGAGTGGACAAGGGGTTTTTTTATAAATTTTTTTTGTTAACCACATCAACCCATGTGGAGCCCATGAAGCGGCCCTGTAATGCCCTGATTTTTCATTTATGAAAAATTATTTTATTTTGCACGTAGTGTGCACGTGCAATATTTTGATTGAATTAAATCTTATAATTATTTTCATTGTGATGGGTATAGATATTTAAATATATGCCTTCAATTATTTTATACAAAAGCCTTCTTTTTTTTTTTTATTAGACAAAAAGCCTTTTTCCTAAAGCCCAAAGTTAATTAAATTTATTATTTTTAAAATAATTATTTTGGCCCATAAACTAAAGCCCATGAGTCAATTTATTTTAAAATGCAACTTGTAATGTAGAATACAAACTGGGGTTTATTTTTATCTAAAATAAAATGTACAATTTTTGGGCCTAGTTGCATGCACGTGCACTACACGTACACGTGCAATATGCACTTTTTCCAAGCATGGCCGGTTGCTTCTTGGAGGGAAACTTAAATTTTGGATGGGGATCTTGGTTTGGTGGTTACTCATCATGGGTAGTTTGTGTAACTCCTCCTTAAATCTCCACCCTTTGTTCTTAACTCCTACTTCAATCCTAGCCATCTATTTTCCTTGATTTTTAGTATAAATACCCCCTCCCATGGCTAGTATTCTTGTGCAAATAAACTCTTCCAAACCTATAGTCTAAATTGCATTATATAGTAGTATTTTTGTGAGTTAAAAGATTGAGTTGTGTGAGAGTTGGGCTTGCAACAAGAAGAAGGAGAGGCCGGCTATTCAAAGGAGGGAACTTTCGGTTTTGGGTGTGTGCTTGGAGGTTCGTGTGCGCGCATCTAGGAGGAGGAGCAATTCGTCGCAAGGACATCCGTCTAGGAATTGTTAATTGTGTTTGTCTCTCCATACAAGGTGGGTAAATTTTCCCTATTTCTAATATAGGAATTCATGCTAGATTTAATTAGCAAAATGATGCATTAAAATGGTTAGCAAGAATGCACATTTAGTTGAAAAGGTGATCTTTAAATGATTGAATTGTTGATGTGCAATTGTGTGTGTTTCTACTATTAAAATTCAAGTGGTGTGTAATATGAATATGGTTATAAATTATGTGAATAAACCTTCGTTAGTAGCATGAAAAACTATGTGCAAGATTAGTATTGATTACGTCGCTTTATGTGTAATTGTATGTGTTTTGATTAGTAAAAATCCAAGTTTGTATGGATTAATTATGACCATGGATTGTTAAAGAAAGTCTCATTTTTCTACATCACAAATTATATACACAAAGTTGGTAGATTGGCAATGCTACTTCATGTGATTAAATGGATCTTTGTGTTATATCGAAATAAATGAATTAAGATATAGATTAGTATGTTTGGTAAAAGGTTAAAACGGAGAATTAATGTGTAGTTGCTAATAAAGAGATTAGTGGCATTAATTGTTGAGAAATGTCGAAAAAGAATTCTCTGGTAAGTCGACTTAGGACTTTTTAAGTCGACTTATGTCCTCCTTTAAGTCAACTTATGTTTTTATAAGTCAACTTATATTACTTAAATTATTTTCTTGAAATCATGGATATTTTTCCCCCTGGATAGTCGACTTACTACAGTATAAGTCGACTGGTACTGATGAATTTTTATAAACTTGAATGTTCTATTTTCCTAAAATTATATGGGACTTTATAAAAATGATTTGGGAATTATTGCATGAAATAAAATGTGATTCGAGAATAAAATGTGTAATTAGAACTATGGTTTTATAAGTGTATTTTTGGGAAAATTATACCTTGCAAAAAGAACTTGAAATGAAGAAGATTAATATAGTAAAGATTGAAGTGATATTATGCGATGAATGTGATTTATTCCTAATTGGGAAAAGTATGAAAAATATGAATTGTGAATATTCGTTAGTGATGTAAAGTATTTCTCATTTTGAGAATAATGTGACAACTATGAAATGTGAATTATTCTCGTTGGAGAATAGTGCGACAAATTATGATGTGTGAATAGAATGAAGGAATGATTCCTTAATTTGAGATTTTAACCTGTTCAGTCGACCGAATGTGTGTAACAGTCGACTGTATTGAACTTGAGAAATTACATAATTGCACTCTGCAGAACAGCCGACTGGGTTGAACGACAGTCGACTGCCCTGTAAATGATAATTGAGATTTTGAACGCTGCGGAACAGCCGACTGACCATATGCAGCAGTCGACTCTTCCGAGCGATTATTGAAGAACTTTATTTGACTGAACAAGTCGACTGGATGAGCTCCAAGTCGACTGTTCAGAGTACTTTTGGTATATCAGAAATTCTATGATTGTTTATAATAAAGGTTATGAATCTTATGTTGATTATTGGTTATGACACTAAATTCGATTTGTCTTTGCGTGAATTTACATGAAGTGAATCATTTATTAGAACTTGTCAAAGTTGTGTGAAAGCTATGAACATGAAAAAGAAAATCTATTATGATTATAAAAAATGAACTTATGAGCTGGTAACGCTCAATGTTGGAAATTGTGAATTGGAATTGAAACAAAAGAGTAGCTAAGTCTCCCCCGGCATTTGGAAAGAAATGAAATGAATATTGAAAAGAAAGGCCAAGGTTGGTCATGTTGAAATGAATGAATAAGTCCGATTTAGTGGAGAGGCTAACTCTAGAGCTTTGATTTTATTCATGATTCTAATAAAAACTAAGGATTAGTACATAGTGGAGATGTGATGAAAGTAGGAGAAAAACACGAGTGAGGGCCATCGGATTGGCGGCGTGAGAGTATTTCACAGGTTCTTCACGATGCGTCGTGACATGACGTGGATACTGCTCCAGGATACCGTCCCGGTGGTGACGCTTGTGGGATGTTTGGTGACTGCATGAGGATCGTGTGCCATGAAGGTGGCTGAATTACCACAGGTTCTTCACGATGAGTCGTGACATGATGTGAGATTCCCCTCCAGGTTTTCTGTACACGTGCTTGCACTCATAGATCATTTAAGATACCTACCGTAATTACAGTAGTAGATTAAGTCATGGCGAGGGATTGAACCCTACAAAGATGAAGAACGATTAAGAGGCTTGCCCTCAGACCTATGTAGTATGGGATGCATAGAATCCGAACAAGTGCGCATTAGTGTCATGTAATATAAATAAATGCATTAAGGACTAAGTGCACAATCACAACACGACATCAATAGGGTAGTCCCTTTAGTTTGAAATGTGACAAGTTTGTGTTTGCTAAATATGGAAAATAAGTTATACTATTTCCGGCATAGAGAGGATGGTCGTGTATAATGATAGTCGGTTGAATAAACTGACGTACCCACAGTCTTATATGCAGGTAAATGGCTTGATAAAGATTAAAGAGGAACAAATGCTTAAAGATTACTCAATGTGGTTGTATATTTGTTTCATTGTTGTAAATTTTACTTCCGCTGTGCAATGTAAAGTGTAATATTGATGCAAACTCTGATGTAAAGAGAAAAGTTTAAATTTTCTTGTAAAATTGTACTAAAGGAAGCGAAAAGATCCTATAAAACATCTCGAATTCAGTGTATTTGGGATTCGGGGCGTTACAGGCCCACCCAAATAACAGAAGAGAAGGGAAGAGGAACTGTAGCAATCGAAAGTTAGGGACAATGGCGATCCCCACCAACCAGACAAATGCAACCAAAGAACGGGATTGAGGTGGTGAACACGATAGACTTTCGAAAAACAAACAAAGGGAAAGACCAGGATCAGAGGAATCGACGGAGATAAAACCACGCACAGAACAAGAATAAGTCCTCGCTAACAGGAGGACACCCAAAATCAGACAAGAACGGCGGTGCTAACGCAATAGCACACTCAATACAGAGAATCCATAGGGAGAGGGAAGCGAAAGCCTCAAATGACACAAACGGCCGTAAGGCCGCAACACGATAGCTCCACAGAAGGGGAGCAACAACGACAAAGGCAAAGCAATAAAATAAAACTTGGGCAACACAAATAAACGAGAAGGAGGGAAGTACTTACAGTGGAGATGAGGGCCGAAGTAAACTTACACTGAGAACCAACCAAAAACGTGTGAGAAACACCTCGGCGGACTATGCAAACACCTAAGGCTGCCTTTGGGAGAGCGAACGGAGATGAAAATGTGCTGAGGGAGACGGAAGCGAAGTGAGCAAGGCCACAACTTCGTAGCCAGGAGAAGAGGAAGGAGATGAAGTGGAGGACGCCCACTACTCGGGCTTCCACTGGGGAAACGCAAAGAGACAGAGCCGCGCAGAGGAAAACGGAAGCGCAGCGGAGCAAAGCCACAACAACGGAGCTGGAGGGAAAGGAAGGAGAGGAAGAGGAGGAGGGGAGGGGGATGCCAAAATAGAAGAAAAGAACCTGTGTCAAAAGGTCATGGTCATTTGCAACTTTTTTTTTAAATTATAGAAAATTAGGAGTGATGCATTGCTAGAAAGGAGGGGAAGGCTATTAAAGTCAAAACCGCAGCTTCTGCAAGTGGTTCTTTTGATTTGAGTAGTGCTACATAGCGAGCTATGTAAGCTGTTTGAGAAATAAAGTTTTGAGCATAGTTATATAGTTTATTGGAGAATGAACAAACATGGGCATCGTCTATACTTAACTATTATAAATGAAGTCTCGAATTCTAGGTCAGACGACATCGGAGTTTTTATTTATTTTTTAAATATTTATTAAGACATGCATTGCAGGTGTAAATTACTAGTTATTGTAAAAAATAAAAAAAAACATAAACATTATATCTAACTAAAGCTATTAAATTATAATGCATGTTCTAATAAACAAAAAATAAAGTAAAGATTACGGCGTAGTATGGCATCGAATCAGAGACTTCTCTTTATCCATCATAGACCCTAACCATTACTCTTTACAAATCACCACTAGAGGTACCAACTTTTATTTTATATGAGTGGTACTTTTGTAATAATTATGTCATAACAAATTTGAACTTTTAAGCTATGGGGGCCCTTCGGTTGAGCATTGCTTTCGTGAGCACTCGCCCTTCCAACCATTGCATGGATGATCCAAACCGTTCACATTGATCTACATGTTTAAATTAGTTTAAATATGTAAAATCAAGTCATTTGAATTTCATTTGCCTATTCATCATGTCATTATAACAAAAAAGGATATTCGGTCATACAATTTTTGTAACACTTCAATGAATGAGCAAATGAATTTCAAATAACTTGATTTTACATATTTAGACTAATGTAGACGTTTAGATCATCCATACGATGGCTAGAAGGGTGAGTGCTCACGGAGTGCTCATGGAAAGGAGTGCTCAATGGAAGATTTTCCTTTAAGCTATTATGGTAACTAACAACAGTAGAGTAAATAGATGGTTAATATAACTATTACTTTGAAATGAGTGAGTGGTTAAGATTAGATGGTTGTTTGTGTACAAATTATAGTCTATCTACAAATGATACAACTCCAACTCTCACATTATAGTATTAGATATTAAATTATCTATTTACGTAAAAAACATACACAAATGCGCTGCTCTACAATGAAAGTATTAGAGCATTTGTAGTCGTTCGGAGTCAAATTTTGGGTATTTGGCATATAGGAGTAGAAAAAATGGGTTTCAACTGTAGTCGTTTGAACCCAAATTTTGGGTTTCAATTTAAAAAAATGTACAGACGAGGAATGATTTTCCGTCCATGATTTTTTTAAAATAAGAAAACAACGGATGGGGAATCATTTTCCGTCCATTGTAGTTGAAAAAAAAAAATAAATCCTAATTAATTCCTAAATTAATGTTAAATTAATCATAATTAAATCATATTAAAGCTTAAATAAATCTTAATTCTTAATAAATCTCAATTAAAATCTAATTTCTATCCATAGAAATTTTTATAGGGTGTATTTTATAGGATTGTTTTCAAAGAAATGAGTGGGACGGAGCTTCATCTCCCAACCCTGCTCATAGGAATGGCATCAGGGTCGGGCTGGCCGGGGACCGGCCCTGCACGGCCCGGCCCCCCTCCAACCCGGGCCTGGCCCCTAACCGGCCCCCTTGCCACCCGGTTAGGGCCGGTCCCCATTTTTGCCAGGAAAGCCCGGTCTAGCCCGCCCTTCTCGAGGCCCGGGACCGGTTGAACCGGCCCGCCCGGGGTTGGGCCGGGCCGGGCCGACCGTTAGAGGAATTTTTTTTCTTCAGAAAATAAAAAAAAGTTTAAATTACAAAACTACCCCCCAATGGATTTATAACGACTAGTTTTGGGGGGTACTTTAGGAAATCTAAAAAATGGCATTTTCTATAAATACCATACCATTTCTTTCATTTCTCTTCACCAATTCACTCAAATATCTCTTTCTCTCTACTGTTTCTCCAATCAACAACCACAATTTGGTGATCAACATTCTTTCAAGTGTTCAAGATCAAATTTTGTACATTTTGAAGGAAGGAAATCAACAACAATCAAGTGATCAAGTTCAACTCATCAACATTCAACAACAACAATCAATACTACTTCTACTCATAGCTCTCAAGTCTCAACTTTCTTACGGTATTTTAGTATAATTTTAATTTGTAGAATTAACATAGCATACTACTTCATTATTCTCATATAATTTGTGTTTTCTTGTTCTTCTTCCTCTCAGTTTTGTTAGATTTTATTTTTAATTTTGGTAAAGTGGTAAAAGAAACATACACTACTCACTCACTAGTTCTTGATATTGTTGTTAATTTGTAATTGAGATAGATTGTTGTTTATTTTTAATTATTAGTTGTTATACATTTAGTTATTGTTTTCTATATAATTTTTACATACACTAGTTTTTCATAGTTAAATGGCCTCTAATCGATCACGCGGTGGTGGTAGGCATAGTAGTCAAGAATCTACTTGTCATCACATTCCTTCCATTCCTAACCAATATATAGATAGTGAAGAAACATTTATTAATTATGATAGTTTTCCTGATTTGAATGAAACACACTCAAATCCTATAGAAATAGAAGATCATGTAGAACCACAACCATCGGAACAAGGTCCTTCTCTAAACTCAAGGAAAACGAGAGGGACTACTTCGGAAGTACACAATTTTTTTAATTTTGTCCCTTCACAAAATGATAAGAGTGTAGGGCTTAAAATATGTAAAAAGTGTCAAACCCCATATAAGTTTAAAGTAGGATCGGGCACGGGTATACTTCAACGTCACTTAAATAAATGTCAACCACAATTTTCGAAAGTTAATCTCACACAACAAAAAATACATCCTAAAACCGGTCAAGTAGATAGTCATACATATGATCACGATCACGTTCGTAGGGGAATGGCTAAATTAGTAATTAGGGGTGAATTGCCATATTCGTTTGGTGAACAAAAATATGTAGAGGATTTTGTACAAACCACCTTCAACCCCCATTTTTAAAAAAATTGCTAGGAATGTTGTTAAGAGTGATTGTAAATTAGTTTACAATGAGAGTAAGGATTTTTTGATAGCAACACTAAAATCACTAAACACTAGAGTTTCATTGACATCGGATGGGTGGGTAGGAGTAAACAGAGTTCCAATGATGTGTGTAACATGTCATTGGATAGATTCGGATTGGTTACTTCAAAAGAGAATAATTTCTTTTGGATATGTTAGGTACCCACATAAGGGTAAAATTATAGGCACACATTATGGAAGCATGCAATAATTTTTTTATTCATGATAAAGTGTTTGCTATTGGTTTTGATAATGCATCCAATAACACTAAGGCAATTGAGAGTTTAAAAATTACTTTAGATCCTGTAGAACCCAAAATTTTTCATGTTAGGTGTGCTTGTCACATTTTAAATCTTTGTGTGCAAGATGCACTAAAATATGGAAATGATAAACTAGAAGAGATTGTGTTCATTATATTACATTGAGTGGTCCAATTTATCAAGCTTTTCATGATTGGTGTAAACTTAGGGGCATTGTATGTAGACGTTTTCCTAAAGATGTACGACATCATTGGAATTCTACCTTTGAATTAGTAGGTGTTGTTCTTCATTATCGTTTTAATCTTAGAGATTTTTGTGTCGCAATGGGTATGTAAAATTGTATGTTAATGATGATTTTTGGTTTTTTGCCGATAGTTTATATAAATTTTTACAACCTTTTAACGATGCAACTTTGCAATTTTCGAAAACATATACATCTACATCTAGTGGTATTTTACTTGAAATTGTGACTATGATGACAACAATTAAAGATTTGCAAAATGACCCTTTTATGTAATACCCCGCAAAATAGCATATGACTATTTTTGCACGGTAATCCGTGCACGTTTGAGTACTGCACACGATTACATATTTCTGAGGAAAATTATCAGTTAAATTGAGAGATTTCAGACATACGGGCTGTTCTGAACCCGATGAGGTAATCTCGGAATATTCTCTCAATTAAACTATGGTTCTGTCCCGATTATTTCGACCAGACAATTGTCGGGAGAAAATTATAATTTCTATAAAAAATGTATTTTTATGAATTTTAATTTATATGTATTGGTTATTTCAGTTAAAGCTAGTAGTTGGATTGAATGTGGGTCGAGATCGTGCACTAGGGATAGAAATCGGGGTATGGTGACCCAGGATTCCTTGACCTAACTTAGGGTTAGGAACCCTAGCATCACATCATGGCTTGGATCTTGATGAAGATCCAATGGTGGAGGTAAAACACCATGTGCATATTGACTATGAGAATAGGATACTTCCATGAAGTTTCCAAAGAAGCTTCCAAGAAGTTTTCACTTATGGTGTTGGCTTCATCTCATCCACACATCTCCCCTCACTCCACCTCTCCCCATCCTCACCCTCCTTTCCATGATGGCCGGCCCAATTCTCCACCCCAAAACAAAACTCTAGCCTCCATTCTATAAAACCCCTCCCACTCCATACACTTATCATTTTTCCTTCCATCTTGTTTCAAAAAAAAGAGGAGAGAAGGAGAAGAGAAAAGGTGGAGACTTTGAAGTAGAGAAGGCAACAACAACTACATCTTGAAGTGAAGAGGAGCTAGTGAGCAAAGGAGCAAAGACAAGCAAACAAGCAAAGCGAGGAGCCAAGCTACAAGAAGATTTTGCAAACTTCAAGTGGGTGATCTCTTAAACTCTTTTGTATTTATTTTGTTTTGGTATGAATGGATGTGTAGTAATGGTAGCTATGATTTTGTTACCATGTTTGAGTATGAGAAGTGCTAGGAAAAGATAAAGTGTATGGTAGAGAATAACTCTTTTTGAGTTTTGATTAAATAGCATGATTGTGAGGATATGTTGGGGAATTTATTACACCCAAACGGTTTGGGATATTAAGCTAAAACTTGGGGGTATTGTTCTTCTATGTATTTAGAGTATCCTTGATTTTTTTCATAATATTTGGATGCATTTTAGTAGCCCAAACAGCGGGTCCAAGTCCGGACAGCAAGCAGCCAGAATAGCTGCTGGCTGTGAGGATTTTTGTGTGTCTTTCCGATTTTGTATCTCGGAAATGACAGGACATTTTGAGCTGGAAATTTTTGTGGACACTCTTGTATGTGTTTACAACCATAGTCTTAAATTTTGTAATTTTCCGAGGTCTTTTGATGCCCCGAAAAAATTGTAGAATGCGACTGGTCTGCAGGTGTCAGCTGAAGCTGACTGTGTGTTGGGCTGAAGTTCAAAAAGCCATAACTTCGTGTACGTTTATTATTTTGCTATGAAATTTTGGGTGTAGCTTGGGGTATGAGTCTACTTGATTAATCTCAAATTTTAGATTTTTAGAGATCATTTGACGAGGTTTCAAAAGTGATTAGTGAGGGGCAGTAAATACCCTGCTGAAAAAGAACAACTGAAAATATTGCTATGTTTGAGGAGTCATAGATCTTTGTGTAAAATGAATTTGAATGCGAATTCTGGACACAATAAAATGGTATATGTGGAGATTGAGAATCTCAAATTTCATGAGCATTAGACTCAAGGTTGATTTATTGTCAAATTTCGAAGTAGGCTATGTTCAGCCTAGTGCAAGTTGTCTAGTCCGTGGAGATGGATAGTTCTAGAATTATCTGTTAAGAATTTGGGCGACTAGCCAACTAGAGATTTGCAGCAGGGAATCATAGCTTCCTAACCCAATTGGAATTTTGTAATTCGTGGTTAAGGGTTGGAAGTTATGATTTTCCGAAGTTAGGATAGATTCGGCCTTGTTAAGAAAATGGTTGCTAGAGAAATCAACTTTTTCCTTGTTATGCCCCAATGGAAATGGGTATATTTGAGGACCCTGAGGATTGAATCTGAGGACGTGTCCAACTAGGAAGTTAAAGTAGACACTCCCATCTTTCCATAGGACCCGGGGTTGAGCAATTCCGATGAGTGAGCAACTTCCATAACATTGGGGAGGTGCAGCAAGTGCAAGAAGGAATACACTGCCGAGGATATATATGGGTTATTTGGGTGCCAAGATGATTGAATTCGAGGAAATGGTTAGCTAGAGAGTTGTAGACCAGAGTCTTAGAGTTTCAGAATGGGTGGTGTCAAGCAAATTCGAGCTGTGTGTTGGAAGTTGTGGTTGTTGTAAGTTTGGCGCCCTGTTGTTGAGATTGACTTCAAGATTAAGTTAGCTTGGGGACTTGAGCTCTTAAATATTTGAGAGAGTCGCCCACTGGGGGATTGCAGTGGATCTCCCTACCCTTCTAGAAGTCTGATTGTGTTAAATTTCGATAAGCGTAGCTTGGGTCACAGCTACTGCTATTTCTTGAATTATTTTATCGGACAATTGATGAGGAACCCTCGGCATAGGGTGATCATGAGCTATCGGGTTTTAATGATGTTTTAGCAATTCATTTGGAACTTGGATAAGTTCCTGTGCTTAATACTCATGGTGGACATGAGTGAGTTGAGATATAGCTCTGGTCGATTATGTTTGGTGTCTCAATGCTTAAGTCTGTCAATGATCAGGAATTGATGGTTATGTGTGTGCTTACCTTTATTTGAATGGTATTGCATCCTTGGGGCGCCGTTGGACTACTCGCTGAGGGTCACGGGCCGAGATTATTTGGTCGCTGACCAGTGAAGGTATTGGGAATCAGTGGAGGTGATTCCTGTGATGATTATTGGTTGACAGACCGGACATGCTCGACATTATTGATCGTTACCGGGTGTGATCTGGGTAACAACTTGTTTTCAGTAACTGCATTGATTAGGTTTTCTTTATTTTTTTGCTCGAAGACCGAATTGGTGTTAGGGGTGATCCCCTATAATCCAACTCGTTCTGAGAATTAGCGGTAGGTGGCGATACTATGGGGTGGTCTCTTCCTGTCATTAAGGATACGTGCTGCTGCTCGTATCTTGCACTGTTGATTCCTGAGGTACCGTGGTAAGGACGGATGGGATCCAGGCACATGCTAGTGGACACGAATGGGTCGTATGGGATACGACGCTATAGGTATGCTGCGGTATATCTTTAAGTTCGTCACGGCTGTTGACTGCAGAACGGTGGGACCGTTGATTGCAGAGTGGTGGGACCGCATATCTTAAGTTCGTCACGGCTTTCAAGGAGGGTCTGAGACAACGATGATTGGTGACAACGGGCAGCGCCCCGAAGCATTTATGTTATTTATCTCCTCAACCATGTCATACTATCAGGAACATGAAGTGGACCAATTTAAAATGCATTGTATGACAAGGGATTGAACCCTATATTCAGGAAAATAAACTCTTTAGAAAGTATGTAGTATGGGACGCATACATTTCCATCGAAGTTGATTTTGGGAAAGCATGCAGTATGGGATGCATGCGTTCCCAACGAATCGCATTAGAGTAAGTACATCATGTGCATTCTTATTTCGTGTATTAGACTAGACCATGTCATGTTTGGCCTGGAACGTATATAGTATGGGATGCATGCGTATCCAGAGTTCCAAGGTTGCTTGTATTACAATAAGGCAGGTGATTAGTGCATTAGTTGTTAGACCATGACATACACGAACACCAGGAGATCAGGATGCACATTTTTCTTTTCTTTCAAGATGGATTGTGGTTGCCAGTTTGGAGATCGCTGTTTTCTTATCAGCATTGCGTCAGTAGAATTACTGACGTACCCCACAATTTAGGTACTTGAATATCAGGTCACGAGTGCGGGAGAGCCCAAGATCAGCAGGGCATCCAAGGGGGGATGGCAGCATACGTGCCTACCATTCAAGTGGGCGCAGAAATATCAGAGTCGCGCAGCAGAAGGCCCAAGCCGAGGGACAAGTCCCAGGAAAGCAGATAGACCACTTAGCGGAGTTCTCAGCAATGACCAATCGATTGCCGATCTGGAAGACAACTGACAGCCTTGCCAGAGGAGCCTGAATATTCTCTGTAATCAGTTGTAATAAGTTGTGTAAATTGTATTCCTTGTTCAAGGACATTTGATATTGTAATTATTGATGTAATAACTTTAATGGCAATAAAAGTGTTTAAATTTCCGTGTTATTTACTATGTTGAAATGCATTTGAAGGCAAAGATTCTGGTTGTGTCACGGATGTCCGGTATTGGGGGATCCAGGGCGTTACATTTTATTGGAGATATGGTTAATGCAGCATATGTTAAAATTTTTAAATATTTTCATCCAATTCCTGTGTTATATTGTGTAGCTAGTGTAATGAATCCTATGATTAAATTAGATGGTACAAAAAATTTAATTGAAATTTTCTACACATGCCCCACACGATGCAATACTAGATTTTGATTATGTTGCTTTTACTCGTAAATTTGAGAATGTTTTGACTAGGTTATATGATTCTTATGATAGGATTTATTTAACTAACACTATTCAAACACAAACACAAAATGTTGAATCTTCTTCTTCTTCTTCCTCCATATTAGCAAAAGGAAAGAGTCAAGCTAGTATTGGTATTTTAAATCTTATTAAATCAAAAAAGGCACGAACTAATTCAACTAATGAGTTGAATTGGTATAATGCACAAAGTGCAGTTGAAGATGTAGAAGATGTGTTACAATTTTGGAAGAATAATGAAGCAATTTTTAATATTCTTTCTCGTATGGCTAAAGATCTGCTAACAACACCGGTGTCAACTGTTGCATCGGAAAGTGCTTTTTCTCTTGGTGGCAGGATAATGAGTCCGAGCAGGAACCGATTGACAGCCAAAAATTTGGAGATGCTAGTATGCGCCGAAGATTGGATGAAAGCGGAAGAGAGGACCCAAGACTTACTTGAAGCACAAGCTGGAGGTGGATCAACAAGTGGCGATGAATGAACGATTACATTTACTTAATTTACATTAAAATGTTGTTCAATTAATTGTAATTAATTGGAAAATTTAGGGTGATGAGATTCTATATTTAGGTTAAGTTGAAGTGCACGACAATAGTCCAATGCCTTCTCTTCAATCTAAGTGGAGGCCATCTCGATCTTTAAATTCAAGTAATTTCCTTGATTTGTATTTTGTAATTTGATGATTTGATCTAAATACACAAATTTGTATGAATTTTATTCATGTACTTAATTTTATTCAAGAAGTTCAAATTTATTTTATCATGTACTTTATTTATTCATGTACTTCAATTGTTTATGAAATTTTATTCTTTGCAATTGTTATGAAATTACAAATCCATATACTTATTCTTTAATAATACTTAAAATAAAAAAAAAAACAAATCCCTATACACGGGCCCGGCCCGCAAACCAGCCCGGCCCCCACACTAGGGGCTGGGGGCCAGGTCCGGGCCAAGGTTTCTTACCTTGGGCCTGGCCCGGCCCGGCCCGCGTTGGGAGGAGCCCGGCCCGGGTTAGCCCGGGACCGGTCAAAACCCGGTCAAACCCGGCCCGGCCCGGCCCGGCCCGAGTGGCCTGAATGCCATCCCTACCTGCTCATTTCTTCTACTTTTTTTTAAATCGAACAGACAGCTCATTTCTCGTCCGACGATTTTTTTTTAAAAATGCAACAGACCGACCATTTTTTGATTAAAAAATAATAATTCAAGGACGGGGAATCATCACTCATCTGAGAAATACGCGTTTTAAAAAAAAATGGACAGTAAAACATTTACCGTCAGATGGGGAAATTATAAAAAAAAAAAAAAACAAGCGACGAAAGATGATCTTTCGTCCGATTGAACGGATGGAAAATCATCTTTCGTCGGCTATTTTTTCCAAATAGCTATTTCGTCAGCCAAATTTGGCAGACCACTATTCATCTAAAACCAATTTTTTGGGTTTATAGCCAACGACTGCAACATCAAAATTTCCATTTTTTGGAAATTTTGGCAACATAGTCAACAACTATAGATGCTCTTAAATGCTGTACTCATAAAACCTCAAGTATATATTATATTTGGTACCCTACTAAAAATATTCATTAATGAACAAAGGTTAAGACATTGGATTGAAAATCTAAGAAGCAACTAAAAGGAAAACTAGAATGAAATACATTTGGGGACTGAGGGAGTAACTATCTACCATAATAACCAGAGTTGGGGGTCTCACAGCCATGTGGATTTTAAACAAATACACGCAGTAAACGAGCTAAAAAATACATATGACTTTACTCAACTAAAAAATACATATGACATTACTCGATCTGACTCTTTGTTTGCTCATGTTGTTTCTTTCCAATTTAACTTTTCAATTTCCCCAAAGAAACTTCTCATTCTCAAGGATTACTTTCCAATGGCAATGAAACATTAAAAATATGCCCTTAACAATATTTATGAAATACATACATTGCATGTGCTAAATATCTCGTAACAGATCATCTCATGAGAAGGACTAACTTGAACAGGCTCCACCATACAGCAATAAATTTTGCAACATATAACAGCAACAAAGAACACAGGACTTAAAAAGAAACTTCATTGAAATTAAACACAACGACATCGTTACAATTTATGAGGAAGAGCTGATCTAAAATCAACCACAAAATTCTGATACAAGAAAAGAATACTCTTAGACTGTATTAGCACTACTATTTAATAATCAACAAAGACTAAATAAACCACATTTACTCTTCCATCTCTCATTTTATACTACTCAATTCACAATGAAGTTATGGTGTCTTTTAACAACATGCCTTCAGCACTGTGTTCTTCCTATTAAAACAGGGAAGATTTTATGCATGCAGATCTTTGTCAGATCTCCATAATTGGGCTCTTTGAGAAGCATTATCGCCAACTAAAATGGTGCCATTTTCCGCTGCAAGTAAAAGATCTGCTTCGATTTCCTTGACCTGTGGTCAATCAGTTACAAAAGAGGAAAAAAGATAGGCATTCTAGATAAAGTCTGATCCACATACTACATACCATATCTGTATTAAAAACATCTATAACTATTATAATGGAAGCATTGGATATTGTGAACTCAGCTATATAATTTATGCAATGCATCAATCGCTACTTTCGGAAGGAGTACAAAGAAGAATATCATGGATTTGTCCTAATGAAAACATCCAACAGCTTAACTTTTATGATTAGATGATCCATGATTATATAGTTAACTATCCAAAACAATTTATAGTTGACTATCCAAAACAATCTATGTAAAGCTTATACTCTCTACACTTGTGGACCTTACCTTCCAAATCTGCTTTGATTTCAGGTTGTCAATAGAAACTAGGAGAAAACCGTATCAAAATGTTTTTCCCAAGCATGATTTATAAAGGGGAGGTCAATACAAGAACAATGCAAAGGAAGAAGTAAATTAGAATATGCCACTATATCCAAATGGATATTAGCTCAGCAGAAGAGAGACCAAGTGTTATAGTACCTGTGATAACTGAGAAGAAGCTTCATTGGCTATTTGCGTTTCAATTGAGCAATAGTAAGAATACAGGACCATTCCAATTAACGCTACAAAAATTCCAAAAATATTTCTCCAACTAACTACAATACATGATTCACCCAACTTTGTTATCAAAAGATCAAAACCAATATAGATTTAAGAACACTGGTTAGCAGAGAAATCATCTTTAATATCTCTATTAATCGGAGTTTCTCATGTCTAAAATGCAAAAAATAGAAACACTGTACAAAATAATATATCGGATTCTGTTTTGGGAGAAGTAAAACAGATATCAGTTGGAAATTTTATATCCATCAACTCTTAAATAAGGCCATGGTATCAAAACTCCGATGATACTCAGATGCATTGGCCGAGGCAGATTGGAAATTTGACAAGGGAAACTCCTGATACTCCAGATTTGTCCAATATTACCGATATATGGCAAGCCAACTCTATTATGAAAGAAATAAGGAAACGGGCGACGATTTGGCACCAGATAGCCGGAGGTATGGAAAGAGCTGCTGTGATAAGCGGAAAAACCATCAAAAAATGACGATTGCTCGTGGAGGTTTCCACAGAAAGACCTCTTGGTTCTGGCAAACGGATCACAATTACAGGTACCTGGGAGCATACCGATGGAATGAACGAAATACGAAAAGTTAACATAATATGGTTATTTTATTTTAATAGAATAGGCAATAATAATGCATAGGAACTTGCTCTAACTTTTTGACTCATATATAAAACAGACGATGATAGAATATCGATGGGAAAAAGAAACAACATTTCGAAATTAATTTTACAAAAGATGTTTCCATAAAGGTCAATAGAAGATGTGGATTTTTTATAGCATACGCATAAATTTTTTACAAAATAAATAAATAACCAACACCAACTAACTGTGTGAGTGCAATATTAAGACCAAACTCTAAATTAAAATCCGTAAAGTTAGAATAATGGATCTCCTGTGTGCTCATTAGCAACATAAAAATGGATCAGCATCCATAATCCTCCGTCATAAATTAAAGGAAGTAGTAGGAGGAACTCGCGAAAAACTTAGTTCAAAACTTACCAGATAGGCACCTTAAAAGATATCAGAGATGAATTAAAAATATCTTGGATCTAGAACAGTGCCAATGACACTGGAATGGACAAAACGTTCAAATTTAGGGATTTTAAATCACACTCTCTTTTACGGTAC
Source organism: Hemerocallis citrina (assembly GCA_017893485.1). Lineage (NCBI taxonomy): Eukaryota > Viridiplantae > Streptophyta > Magnoliopsida > Asparagales > Asphodelaceae > Hemerocallis > Hemerocallis citrina. The sequence goes on along the minus strand of CM030358.1, from coordinate 463,562,034 downwards.
AAAGGTCAACTTCAACGGTGTGAATCGATAACTTTGGTTGTGGATAGCATATTTTTAGTGTGCCAATTTCCTCCTATGCCTCAGGATAACTCATATATATGTAATCTCCAAGCAAATTAATTCAACACTAGATCACTAATTTTAGTGGTGAAAATTGTTAGTGAAACACGGGAAGATAGATTTTCAAAGCTATATGCCAAAACAATAAAGGCAAAAAAAAGAAACTAGGAATAAAGAACAAAGACCAATAATCAATGAAACCCTTGGAAGAAGAGGAAAGGTTGAAGTATAGCTGCTACACCAAAACAAGGCACAAAGAACTTACCACATTGACCAAGTGAATAAATCAAGAATACAAAATGAAAACAATAACAGGATTAGAGAATGCTATATCCAATTTTTCTCATCAAAATGGGATCATTATATTGCTAAGAGATTCCATGAAGGAGTTGACAACTAGGTGTCAACCTGAATCACCTTATGTCAACCCTTAGTGTCATAACCCCACACCAAGGATAGTACGAACAATGAAGATGTCAACCGTTTTTTCCTTATTGAGATCCTATGAACAAGAGAGGAGTTTATCTAATTCTAAATTATGTGTGGCATCATTGATCCTCGACATTCTCCAAAGCCAAGGGGGCATAGAAAACTAGCACAAATAATGGATTCCAATAGTTACATAAAATTTTGAGGCATTGAGACACATAAAAAGCTAAGACACTTACTAAAGTAGCACCTTCTATCAAGATCCACATTTTAGAAAATCTAACATAAATTACCTTTGCTCCAATCACTAAATCGCCCCAATTTCTCTTCGCACAATCTTATTCTCTCCTGAAAGTAAAACAAAGACCATCACTCATCAGCACAAGCACATCCATGCAACATTTCATTCATAAAATCATCACTGAAGAAAAATAAAAAAATTGGACCATGAATAAACCAACAATAATCATAATCCCTATATAATAAAAACAATGTGGTAAATCAATAGCTGGAGCACAACTTTGAAACTTCTTGCAAAAAGCACTATTAAAGGACTCCACCAAGTTACACAATAAATACTTCATGCATAAATTCATCGTTTAAATCATCGTTTAAATTGGACAGTAAATCATCGTTTAAATTGGAGAGTAATTAAACCAAAAAATAATAGACAAGTTTAATCTGTCCTAAAGTGAAACCCAAATAGTAAATCATCAACAAAAGCTTTGCCCAACTACAGTTCCTCACATTAAAGTCACACCTAACAAATTAAACCATCAAGTAAACAAACAAAATCCCTTGCATTATAGAAACAACCATAATGGTTCCTGCAACTAAACCCCTATACTAAATCATCAACCAAAGCACACCCAAATGAAAAGTTCATGCATAAATTCAATAATGAATAATAAACCCTACTAAAATCAAACCATACGAAATATTTATATATATAAAAAATTCTTACAATCTCCGTTCTGATCGGGTGATCGTCGGGTCGAATCCCATTGCATCTCAACCTCACTGCTCAAAATTTAAAATATTATTTTATTAAAAAAAAACCCAACAAAGAGAACTCAATTAAACGTAAAATTAACAACAGGAAATTAAAGAAACCTCAATGTATGAGTTATTGTTACCTGATAAGAGAGTGGTCGCGGCCTGCGCGAGCACGAGGAAAGCACGTGCTCGCTGGAGAGGAGGGAGGTCGGCGAGGGCGTCAGGGTCGGCGGCCGCCGCTGCCAAGAAGTCGAGAAGGTTGCTTTCAACTTCGTCCACGTTTTCTAGGGTTTCTTTGATGGAATCCAGCACTTCCCCGGGTATCGTCATCAATCTTCGACCTTAAAAAGAAAAAGCGATTCTGAAGGATTTTTGCTTTTTTTTTTTTTTTTTTAATAGAAAGCAGCGCTAGAGGGGTATTTATATCAGATTTTAATTACGGTAGAGAGATAATCATATATCTCTCTGTCGGTTCTATGTCGGTTTAGAGTTAAATCATTTATGTTTTATGTCCTTGGATAAACTAGAGTTTAAATAAGAGTTTTTTGTTTAAACTATCTCTTATAGATAATCATTAATTTAAACTCTAGTTTAAAGATCCTGGGTTCGAACCCTACGGTTCCCATAGATGGGGATTAAATACCTCTGGGTGGCCAGTGACCGCTATGCTAGATGGGCTGGCGCATAAACCCACATGTGGGGCTCCTAGTCACGGGACTGGGATTAGTCTGACCCAAAGAGGGGGATGGAACCCAGTATAATCAAAAAAAAAATCATTAATTTAAATTACTCTTTAAATGTCCTGGTTTGTTCATAATGGACTGTCATCCTGATCCAGTAAGACAGACCCGTTTTGGAGTTATTGGGTTTAGAAAACACCCACTTCCCATTTTTCGGATCTGTTTATAGATGAAATTACCATTTTACCCCTGAGAGCTTTAAGATTAGTGCCCGATTTGAACAGTCCCGATTTTAGTTCTATTTTTACCCATATCACAAGCCTTCAACCTGAAGACTGAGTTTCACAGCCTTTGAGGAGTAGTTCGCCCGTTTCTAATGATTCATAGAATTTATCGGCGTTCTTGAGGACGTTTAGAGCTTGTTTAGAGTATAACGACGCTTTCCTGAGTTTCTAAAATACTCAGAATTATTTTCTGGATTTTTTTTCCAATTTTGAACCATTTTTTGAATTTTTTTAAATCAATTTCCGAATTTTAATAATTAATTTTAAAAATTCTAAATTAATAATTATTTTTCATAATTTATAAATATTTATTCCTAGTTAATAATTATTTTTAGAATTTTTAATTCACTTTCTCGAATTTTAAATATTTTTTCGAAATTTTTAAATAATTAATTCAATTTAATAATTAAAATAAATCAATTAATTAACAGAAACTACCTTGATGTAATCACGGCCGTTTATCGCGAGGTGGCACGCGCGCTGCGAGGATATGACGTGGCTCGATCTGGGTCTTTAATCTTGGTCGAGCGCGGATCGTGAGGCAGGGTTTTTCCCTCCAATTTCGTTCGGATATGCGTCTACTCGGATCAATGCGGCAAGCTTGGTGAGTGAGACGACGAACGTTCGGCGATCTACCGCTGAGCGACACGTGGCGTTGACCATTGATTGGTCAGCGCTGATCGTTGACTGGTCTGATTTCGCTTATTTCTGGTCGGATCATTGTCTGTTTGGCAGGTTCGGCGAGCGTGGCGATCGTTCGGCGATTTGCCGCTGAGCGACACGTGGCGGTGACCGTTGACTGGTCAGCGCTGGTCGTTGACCGGTCAACACCATTTCGCTCGTTTTCTGGTCGGATCATCGTTTGTTCGGCAGGTTCGACGAGCGTGGTGAACGTGTGGCGAACGTTTGGCGAGCTACTACTGAGCGACACATGGCGTTGACCGTTGACTGATCAGTGCTGATCGTTGACCGGTCAATGCCATTTCGCTGATTTTCTGGTCGGATCATCGTCTGTTCGGCAGGTCCGGTGAACGTGTGGCGATCGTTCGGCGAGCTACAGCTGAGCGACACGTGGCGTTGATCGATGACTGGTCAGCGCTGACCGTTGACCGGTCACCGCCATTTCTCTCATTTTCTAATCGGATCATCGTATGTTCGGCAGGTTCGGCGAACGTGGCGATCGTGTGCCGATCATTCGGCGAGCTACAGCTGAGTGACACGTGGCGTTGACCGTTGACTAGGTTCACCCGACCAATACCCAAAAGCCACTCAAACCCACCCGAACCAGTGGATTCGGGTCGAGTTAAAATACCTTAATTTTTCTGTAGGTTCTGGGGGTCTTACAAACTCTCCTTCACCTGTGGGTTTGGTTTCCAAAAACCTCGAAAACAAGCCCAACCCGGGCCACAAATGTTTCTTAAACCCCCCCGAACCCGGACCCAAACACAAACCTGTCCGACCCGCCCGTCCTAAGAGCATCCACAGTCGTTCAATGTAAAAAATGGCAAAATGCATATTTTGCCCATCCAATTCGATGAAACGCTGCAGTCTTCGAATGACAAAAAAAATGCATAAGGTCGTTAAAAAAGAAACAGACGAAACATCATGTTTCGTCTGCAATTAAAAAAATAATTTATACTGTTAAAATATTAATAAAAAATACGGGACGAAACATGATGTTTCGTCCCAAAAAGGAAGAAGTTTTTTTTGCAAAAAAAATTTGCAAAAACATTTTTTAAAAATTGTTTGTAAATAATATTTGCAAAAACAATTTAAAATTTTGCAAAAACAACTTAAAATTTTACAAAATGTGCAAAAAAATCACAAAACCAGACGAAACATGATGATTCGTCCGGATTTTGCGGAAGTTTTTTTTGCAAAAAAAATTGCAAAACCAATTTTAAAAAATAATTTGTAAAAAATATTTGCAAAAACAATTTAAAAATTTGCAAAATCAATTTAGATAATTGCAAAAAAAATTAAAATTTACAAAAATAATTTTTTAAATCAATTTTTTAAAAAAAATTGGATTGGGACGAAACATGATGTTTCGTCTCACCTGGGACGAAACATCATGTTCATTCCCACGCTTAAATTCATTTAACCGGTTATTTTATTTGGTTTTTTTTTTACTTCCGACGAAACATCATGTTTCGTTCGATCAGTTAAAATAATAATTAAATAATCCAGACGATGTTTCGTCTGCTATAATATGCATTTTGCTATATGGAATGCTATTTTTCCCTTTCTACTGTAGCCGATTTGCCAAAAAATGGCAAATAGCTCACGACTGTGTGAGCTACAGTAAAAAAAAAATGGAAAAAATGGCAAATAAGCAAACAACTGTGGATGCTCTAAATATATAGTAATAAATTAAATTGCATGGGTGCATTCAAATTATTTTCCTTCTCCAAGTAATATATAAGGTATGAATATACAAATTATATGCTATACAATATATCATAAGGCAAAAATAAAGTTAACACCTAATGTTTCCCATTTAAATCAAGAAACCCCCTAACGTTATTTTTCGCTCACTTTAACCCTTCCGCCGTTAAATTTTGAATTTTCTATGAAGTACACCTAAAAGAAAATTCAAATATAAACGGCGCAGGGGGTAACCTGAGGGAAAAATAATGGGAGAGGTTTATTGATTTAAATGGGAAATTTTAAGGGGTTTCTTTATTTTTCCCCCATATAATATACCTCGTCTTAATATTTTTTTACTCACAATCATTCATCTAAGAAGATGAGTGGCTAAAATTTGTACCCATCCCCATTACAGTAAGATGATGGCTCCAAACCCTAGGCCCGGCCGCCCCCAAAATTGAACTGCTACAAACCTAATAGAATTGATGTATAAATTGAGGTGTTCGAAATTTCTACATATATGTATGGAGGTTGTGTATTTTAGGATAGTATATAATGTTGTGCATTGAAGTTCAACATATGCATTTTTGAGTTACATAGTAAATGATATCATTATATTTTGATGTTACTACAAACAATGTTCCAATATTTGTGTTCAATAAGGTTCACCCGACCAAGACCCAAAACCCGCTAAAACCCATCCGAACCAATGGATTCGGTTCGAGTTAAAATACCATAATTTTTCTGTAGGTTCTGGGGGTCTTAAAAACCCTCCTTCACCTGTGGGTTTGGTTTCCAAAAACCTCTAAAACAAGCCCAACCAGGCCCACGAACAACTCTATCGCCAACCCCCTTCCGTTTAATAGACGGTCTGCCGATGGCAAGAACCTTGGGAGAATGAACAGAGCAACATAGCTCTGAAGCCTACAACCCAATTGCCGACGAAATGTAAGGGCAAACAACCCATGTACTCTCTTCTTTTAAGCAGAAGAAATTATAATTTTGGACCCAGAAACTGTAGCCCAAGAGCAGACAAAGGCCTACAGGGTCGGCCCAAATTCATTTGACACCTTGGTCGAAAGAAAGTTTGGAGCAGAGTCGCTAGGACCCGCTTTAGCAATTGATGGATCTGCCACCTCTAGAACTACAATACTATTTTGAAACAAGATGCACTTTTCCAATCCCACCATAGTTGGGTCCCAGAGTGGCCCCACGCACTCAGTGTCCTCATTCGGAATCGGTCCACGTGTACCTGATCCTTGCTTTGTGAATGAAGTGCTTCACCATGCTCTCCTTTCTCCCCTGAGATCTACCATTGACATCTTCTCACACGGACCATGATGACAACGTCAATGACGAACAATCAACCACTGACCCCACTATGGTAGCGTGAAGCATACCTTTTACTGATCAGCTCCTCCGTTTTACCGTCAATTCCCTTCTAAACGAAACTATTCTCCTCTACATCCATCAACTCCACTCTCTTTCCATTATCATCATCGACATCCGTACATACCAGGTGTGAGCAACTGATCACCTTATGACCCTCTCTTCTACAACAAGTGCAAAAATAGGAGGATGTGTTCATACATGAAACATTTGCAAAAATGGAAGAGAATTGTCTCCCTCAACACCCTTCGTGATGCCTGAAAGTAGTGGTTGTGAGGAAAACTTCCTCACGTGCACATGTGAAACGACCATGCAAGTTGCAACCGTATGCTAGTAGGCTCATCTAGTCTAACAACTCGACCCACCACAGAGAAAATATCTCCAATGAAATCCTCTAATCAAAATGTTGGTGGGAGATCCAACATATGCACCTATCGAATTGCCCTGGCAACTTGCACTCGCTAGGTCGAAAAGATTGACGAGAGCGAAATAGCGAGCTCCGCACCTTCAACGACCACAACTAGGGATGGACATGTGCCTGGTAGGCACGAAAGCACGTTGGTCAACACGATTTTCTTGTAAAAATAGTATCCACTAAGTATTTGCAATTACTTAACTAGTACACAATACTAAAAATAATATTGTCTATTATTTTATATTTTAAATAGTTTTAAATTTAAAAAACAGCTTAGGGTTAATTGCGAGAAACCCACCTTGGGTCAATGAAGTAAGCTCACCGATCTTTTGGTAAACGTTGATAACCACCTAAGGTGGTTACAACATTAGTTTTATGTTAATTTAAGTTTTACGTGCTTTGCACTGGTTTAATATGAAAAAAATACCCTTATGTCGTTTAATACTTTTTTTTGCATATAAATCCCTCACATATGTTAGTACTATATAGGGACTTATTTACAAAATGACACCCTCTTCTCTCCTTTTCTATTTTGCAGATACCCCTTATGGGGCGTTGGTGTGTTAGGTACATGGATTGGAGGATTCTCGGAAATGTGAGGCTGGGAATGAAGATTTCTGGGAATGTTGCATTATGGCATTTGGTATAATACATTGCATTACCGGAAATTCTTCGTTATTGTATTTTTTTATTCTAGTTTTTTGGGTTATTTTATTGTTTGTTATGGAAATCTCATGGGAATCCTCAAATCCCATGGTTTTAGGGGGGAAATATTTTTTTTATTCTATTTTTTTGGGTTATTTTATTGTTTGTTATGGAAATACCACGATTTTAGAAGGGGAATGAAAATCTTTCTCAACAAAGAATTTTGATGTCCTTGAAAATCTATCATTCCTTCCAACTATGCTCGTCACATACCATGATACCAAACAAGGTAATTTAGGGGGGATCTGGGATTCCCTTGTACATTCTCACGTACCAAACGCCCCTTAAAATATAAAAATAGTGGGGACTTACTGACAAAACAAAAGTTTCAATCATCTTCTTCCTACCTTCCTCTCCCTTCTCTACCTCGTACAAAACCATTAACACCCAACTAAAACCAAAATCTGAAACCAAGCCCCATCAGCAATCATCTTCTTTCTTCCCACCTCTCTCTACCTAAAAACAAACCCAACCCAAACCCACCCCCAATCATCTTCTTCCTTCCATTTTTTTCTCAACCTTTAACAAACGTAACCAAACCCAGCCCGAACCCAAATTGCATCCCCAATCATCTTCTTCCTTCCTCCCCCCCCCCCCCCCCCCACTCTCCTCTCTTTTCTCTACCTCAAACAAACCCAACCCAACCCAATCCCAAACCCCATCCTTAATCATCTTCTTGCTTCATCCTTTTGTCTCTCCTTTATTCTCTGCCTCAAACAAACCCAACCAAACCTGACTTGAATCTATCATCAAATCATCTTCTTTCCTTTCTTCTCTACTTCAAACAAACCCAACCAAACCTAGGACTGTAAAATGAACATGACACAATGTCGTCCGTCCGAATCTGGCTCGAGAAATGGCTCGACTGTGGACCGTCCGAACTGTTATACGAACTGAACTTGAACAAATTATTTGGTCTGATGTTTTACCGTGTCTAGTCCATCCGAACAAGCATAGCCTTCTGCTTTTATAACGGACGGAGTCCAGACTATAAAAATTGTCCTACCTAGACCGAGCCGGACATATGCCCGTCCGAGTAGAATATTGGTCCGAGCTTGAACATATGGTTGTTTGTTCCCGTCCGGTCCGATTTACTGCCCTAACCAAACCTGGCCTGAACCCAAAACCCGACCCCCAACCATCTTCCTTCCTCTGTCATTCCTCGCATGTTCTAACATGATTCAATCCCGACCCAAACCCGAAACCTAACTCAAAACACAAATTGAACCACAATTAAGAATGGGATTTTTGTCAAAGAATAAACCTGTGCAAAATGTGTAAACCATAAACTAACAAAAAACTAAGGTCGTACCCACCTTAAAGGTTAAGTGTGTTGACCAGAAAAGCAGGTGGGTTATCTGCTTTGACCCAAGGGTGCAGGTGGTTTTTAGCTTCTTTGTTTCTTAGGCCTAAACGGTGGCCGTGGACCCTGCTTTTTCAAACAATGTGCAAATCTAATCCAGATTTAGCCTGGTCTACCTTATCTAGGACCAACAACCCTAAGGAACAACACTCGCCAGACTTAAGGAGCACCAAAAACCTAATTTTCTAACATCTCTCGTACTCCCTACTTGACCATGTTCGACTTCTTTAGGTTTCATCGTCCAAGGGAGGTGATCCCCTAAGGTAGTAAACAGCTCATATATATATATATATATATATATATATATATATATATATATATATATATATATATATATATATATATATATATTAACTGGAACCATGGACCGTATATATATATATTAACTGGAACCATGGACCGAAAGTGTCTATTTGTTCTTTCTTCAAGGCATCTACCTACGGTGAAATCTTTCACTCCAACATGAGCGATGGAACAGCTCACATTGTTCCACTCATGACCGATACAACATGTCTTCTTGCACCAGCAATCTCAAAGGTTCTAAAAAATTGAAGAAAATGTGTTTAAAAGGAAAATAGGTAGAACGTTTAGTTTAGGGCCTAAAGAGGCGTAAAAAATGTTTCCATTCATTTTTGTCATCAAAACGTGGAAATAACTGGCCGAAACGGGTTAAAACGAACATAAACAAGTCCAAACGGGTCCAGATTAAAACGGGATGTTTAATAATTGTTTTTCTTTTCTTCTTTGAATTGAGGCTATCCAAAATTGAGCAAGAAAATAATTGTTCAAGTATCATCACTATCAAATGTCACCAAAATTTGCACTTTGCATGTTTCCTTAATTTTCTTAATAAATTTTTGTACTATTAAGTAAAATTTATTTGTGCATATGATATGTCATTCTCACATGGGGTAAAAGCAATATGCCTCCTAAAGTTAGGGGCTTAAAGCAGTTTGCCCCCTTAACATTATTTTTAAGCAATTAACTCGCCACCCAAACTCAGCTCCTTTAAGTTTAACTTTTCAGTTAGTTTTGAATTGTCTAATGACCAAAACCCCCGCACTCAATTAAATATGTTGCTCCATCATCTCCATTCTCTCTCCCCTTTCCCGCTCAGCACAGGAACCTATTATCCTTACCTTAAACTCTCTCCATTCTCACGAATTCGTAATCCAACCCCCATCACGTGATGCGTGTGACCTCCACCATCTCACAATCCTTCTCAACTCACAGATAATTGATAGAATTAGGGTTACGATAGAGAGGATTCAAGAAATTGAAGGAAGAGGATAATGTGTTCCTTTTTGAGGGATAAGACAGAGAGAGATGTTGGGAGAAGATGAAAAGGAAATGGAAAGAATTGGAAAAGATGTAATTTAGAGTGCGGGGGGTACATGTCATCAGCAAAATAATTTATTTAAACATAACAGAGCAGGGTTTGGGGGGCGGGTTAATTGCTCAAAAATAACGTTAGGGTGGCAAACTGCTTTAAGCCCTAAACGTTAGGGAGGTATATTGCTTTTACCCATTCTCACATAATGAAATCTTTAATATTTGACATTTCAATTTTTTCCCTTTATTTTCAAATTTTTATATTTTTCTCATTTTTATATTTTTAAATTTTTTTATATTAAAAAAAGAAACCTGTTTTTCTGTTTAAACCTATGTAAAGGGAAAGAAACCCAACGGTGTCCGATCGTTTTAATCATGTTTATGTTGGTTAGAATGGCTCTTCCGAAGATCTCCCCCATCAAGCAAGGGATTCTTTCTCACCATGACTTCATTCCACAACAGAGAGTGTCTTCTTCAAAGTAGAAAGACTAGTCGCATTACGTATAGCAGGGAGGGAATCGATAGTTTGTGTTCCTTCTTTTTGGTCTCATCTTTGATCTGGTAGCAATCAAAGAATGAATTTTGTTCTTGCATAATTTGTGGGATTGGTACACCTCTACAAGCTGTAATCAAACGGTACAGAGGTAAATAAGATCTATAAATAGGGTGTTGTGCGCGAGTACGAATCAATCAACAAGAATCAATGCGGAATACAAAGAGAGAACCAGCGAGAAAACACAAAAACAAACCAACACAAAAGGACGCACAGATTTAATGTGGTTCGGCAAAATACATGCCTACATCCACGGGGCGGTTGGGGTTTCTTCTTCTTCAAATTATCACCAATGGGCGAAAACAAACCCTTACAAATAATGACGGCTGCAAAACCGAAATAGGGATCTCTAATTTTCGTCTCAGATTACAAAACCCTAACAAGTGTATTTATAGGGAAACTATTGGGCCTTTTCGAATTGGGCCAGATCTAGTTCAAAATCTCGTCGACAGTCGACTGGTCGACTTACCAGTCGACTGGCACTCCATCTGGCAGTCGACCGATCAGTCGACTGATCCTCTGCTGCTGCTTGTATCTTTAGCCTTCGAAAACTCTCTGGACAGTCGCCTGATCCTTCTATCAGTCGACTTATGCTGTAACTTTCTTTTGCTGCAGATACTCCAAAACAATCTGAACCAGAATCGAGCCATTATCCTACAATCTCCACCTTGGCGAGATCTTCCACCAACCAACAATCTCCACCTTGGCAAGATCTTCCAAGTAGCCCAAGCAATCTCCACAAATACTCCAAATGCTCATCATCAAATGTAACAACAAATCCAAACTCCACCTTAGTATGATATCACATACTAGGCGAACAAATAGCGAAGCACTATTCCAACCCCCCATTCCAAATCATCAAACATGCAAAATATTAGCCAGGTTCATGCAATGCTTGAACTTGGCTGCTCCAACAACTTTTGTCAACATATCAGCAGGATTATCAGCTGTTCCAATCTTCACCAAATGAATATCACCATCCTTTATCAAATCACGCACAAAGTGATAACGGACATCAATATGTTTGGTCCTCGAATGATGAACTTGGTTCTTCGCTAAATGAATAGCACTCTGACTGTCACAGTGTACCTCCACCTTCTCCCGATGAATTCCCAAGCTCTTCAAAAGTCCATGTATCCAGATGGCTTCCTTCATGGCCTCAGCAACCGCCATGTATTCAGCCTCAGTAGTAGACAACGCTACAGTGGACTGCAAATTTGACCTCCAACTTATAGGTGCTCTAGCCATCGTAAACAAATAGCCTGTAGTAGACCGCCTCTTATCTAGATCAAGTGCTCTGATACCACTTGTTGTGCGCGAGTACGAATCAAATCAACAAGAATCAACATATCCAACCAATAACCTGCTAATATTGTCATCCCTTTCAAATTTCAAACCCACATCTGTGGTGCCACTTATGTACCTTAGAATCCATTTAGCTGCTTGCCAATGCTCTTTGCCTGGATCATGCATATATCGACTAACCATACTCACCGCCTGAGAGATGTCTGGTCGAGTACAAACCATGGCATACATCAAACTGCCAACTACACTAGTGTAAGGTACATTCGCCATATACTGTCTCTCCTCATCTGTACTTGGAGACTGAGAAGCACTAATTCTGAAATGACTGGCTATGGGTGTACTTACTGGTTTAGTCTTCTCATCTATACCGAACCGTTTCAGCACCTTCAAAAGATATTGCTTCTGAGTCAAACTCACTGTGCCCTTTGCCCTGTCTCTAGCTATCTCCATCCCAAGTATCTTCTTGGCTTCACCAAGATCCTTCATCTCGAATTCAGAACTCAACTGATTCTTCAAATTTTGAATCTCCTTAGCATTCTTAGAGGCAATCAACATGTCATCCACATATAATAACAGATATATGAAAGAGCCATCCTGCAACTTCCTGAAGTAAACACAATGATCAAACTCACTTCTGGAATATCTCTGCACCTTCATAAACTGATCAAACCTCAAATACCACTGCCTTGGAGATTGCTTCAAACCATAGAGAGACTTCTTCAACCTGCAAACACAATTTTCCTTCCCAGCTGTCTTGAACCCATCTGGCTGTAACATATAAATTTCTTCATCTAGTTCCCCATGTAAGAACGCAGTCTTCACATCCATCTGTGTCAATTCAAGATCAAACTGTGCTACCAATGCTAACAAAATCCGAATAGAAGGATGCTTCACAACCGGAGAGAACACTTCATTATAGTCAATTCCTTCCTTTTGAGCATACCCCTTTGCAACTAGTCTTGCCTTGAACCGAACACTGCCTTTTGGACCTTCTTTCTTCGTATACACCCACTTGCAACCAATTGCTTTCTTCCCCTTTGGTAGTTGCACTAGATCCCAAGTCTTATTCTTATGAAGAGAGTTCATCTCTTCATCCATAGCAACTTTCCAATCTGCATTTTCTGAACTTCTAGTGGCTTCTTTGAAGTTGGAGGGAACTTCATCATCCACAATGGGAAGAGCAAATGCAACTGTATCTGTAAAACGAGACGGTCGTTTGATATCTCTTCTTTGCCTTCTTACTGCAATTGATTCTTCCTGCTGGATAGGAACTTCTTCATCATTCTCACTATCAACCACATCATCATCATCTTGGACAGGAACAGGATTTTCAACTGACAACTTTTCTAACTCCACCTGTTGAAAAACTCTCCTACCAGTCGACTGGTTATTGCCACCAGTCGACTGTCCCGAGCTCCCACAATTCTGCTGTTTTGGACCATCAGTCGACTGCTCCTGTTCATCAGTCGACTGTCCCGAACTTCTTCTACTCACCTGTTGGAGAACTGTCCCACTCTTCTGCTGCTCACCAGTCGACTGGCCTATACCACCAGTCGACTGTCCCGAGCTAATCATGCTGGTCTCATCAAACGTGACATCTCTGCTGATTACTAACTTCTTCTGTTCTGGACACCACAACCTGTAACCTTTGACACCAGTACTAAAACCAACAAATATAGCCTTCTTGGCTCTTGCATCAAGTTTAGTTTCAGTTACATGAAAATAAGCAGGACAACCAAATATATGCAAAAAACTATAATCAGATGCAGGTTTACCACTCCATACCTCAATAGGCGTTTTGCCTTCAAGTGCTGCTGATGGTAAACGGTTGACGATGTGGCTTGCATATATAACAGCTTCTGCCCAAAATGTCTTCTTCAACCCAGACTGTGCTAACATACATCTTACCTTCTCAAGTAAGGTTCTGTTCATCCTTTCTGCAACCCCATTTTGCTGTGGAGTCTTCCTAACTGTGAAGTGCCTCTGGATCCCTTCATCTTCACACAACTTCAGAAATGGATCATTCTTATATTCCCCTCCATTATCTGACCTCAGAACCTTAATCTTCCTACCAGTCTGATTTTCAACTTTCTTCTTCCAACTTGTGAACAATGTCAAAACTTCATCTTTGTGCTTCATGGTATATACCCAAACTCGTCTGGAGTAATCATCAACAAAAGTAACAAACCAGTGTCTACCACTCATAGAAGGTGTCTGAGTAGGGCCCCAAACATCTGTGTGCACATAATCGAGGATACCCTTTGTCTGATGTACAGCTGTACCAAATTTCACCCTAGTTTGCTTACCCAAAACACAATGTTCACAAAATTCCAACTTGCACCCTTTAGCATCTTTAAGCAACCCTTGCTTCACAAGCCCCTGCAAGGCCTTTTCTCCTGCATGCCCGAGTCGCATATGCCACAACCTGGTAGAGTCGGGAACAAACTGTTTAGGCTTCTCAGTTACACTGGCAGCCTGACCCAAATATGTTTTTCCCTGCAAGAAAAACAAGTTCCTTTTCCTTTGCCCTTTCATCACCACAAGTGATCCACTAGTCACTTTCAGAACGCCATCTTCACTAGCAAATTTCAAACCACTGGCCTCCAAAGCACCTAGTGAAATCAGATTCTTTTTCAAATCTGGAACATACCATACATCTGAAAGCTCCCTAATAAGACCATCGTGCATTAGCAATTCAATCTTCCCGATTCCTACCTTCTTACAAGGTGCATCATTTCCCATCAAAACTACACCACCATCCATATACTCCAAAGAAGTAAACCACTCCTTTTTCCAAGACATATGATAGGAGGCTGCTGTATCAAGAAACCATACTTCTTGATAAAGTGAGGGACTAGAAGCAAGTGCAAAAGAAACATCCTCGCCACTTTCTAAATTATCAACAGTCACATTTGCAGTCGAATTTCCCTTATTTCGTAGCTTTGGACAATCCTTTTTCCAATGCCCCCTTTCATGACAGAAAGCACATTCATCTTTGGCCGGTATTTTCCTGTCCTTTGAAACTCCTCTCGATTTGGAACGAGATTTGTTTCCCTTTTTCCCAGATTTGGACTCAGATCTAGTCTCAGTCCTGCCCCTTACAATCAACGCTTCAGAAGTTTCTCTATCAACCATCTTATCCCTTCTCCTAGTTTCATTATTCAACAAAGCATTTGTAACATCTTCATATTTCACAGTATCTTTTCCATATAATAAAGTAGTTGCTAAATGATCATAACTTTCAGGTAATGAATTCAACAGAATTAGGGCTTTATCTTCATCCTTAATTTGTTCATCCAAATTTAACAAATCAGCCAATAATTTATTAAATGATTCCACATGAGCATTCATAGACATACCTTCCGTATAGGTGAAGCGAAAAAGTCTCTTCTTCAAATACAGCCGATTCTCCAAACTTTTCCTCATGTATTTGTCTTCGAGCTTCTTCCACAACACCGCAGCAATGGTATCCCTCATCAAATCGTACTTCTGAGCCTTCTCAATAAAGAGCCGAATAGTCCCACATGCAACTCGATTCAACTTCTTCCAATCTGCTTCGGACATATCCTTAGGTTTTTCAACTTCCAAAGCAACATCTTGTTCTTGTTGAACAAGAACATCCAAAACCTCACATTGCCACATCCCGAAATTGTTTGTCCCATCAAATTTTTCGACTTCAAATTTTGCGTTGTGAATCGTTGTTCTTGATGAACTTGATCCCACAACTTCCTTGGTTGCATCTGCATCACCCGCCATCTCTCTCTAGGTCGAACCAACAGCTCTGATACCACTTGTTGTGCGCGAGTACGAATCAATCAACAAGAATCAATGCGGAATACAAAGAGAGAACCAGCGAGAAAACACAAAAACAAACCAACACAAAAGGACGCACAGATTTAATGTGGTTCGGCAAAATACATGCCTACATCCACGGGGCGGTTGGGGTTTCTTCTTCTTCAAATTATCACCAATGGGCGAAAACAAACCCTTACAAATAATGACGGCTGCAAAACCGAAATAGGGATCTCTAATTTTCGTCTCAGATTACAAAACCCTAACAAGTGTATTTATAGGGAAACTATTGGGCCTTTTCGAATTGGGCCAGATCTAGTTCAAAATCTCGTCGACAGTCGACTGGTCGACTTACCAGTCGACTGGCACTCCATCTGGCAGTCGACCGATCAGTCGACTGATCCTCTGCTGCTGCTTGTATCTTTAGCCTTCGAAAACTCTCTGGACAGTCGCCTGATCCTTCTATCAGTCGACTTATGCTGTAACTTTCTTTTGCTGCAGATACTCCAAAACAATCTGAACCAGAATCGAGCCATTATCCTACATAGGGATGCCATCTGGAGCATATATATCTGATCGGATACAAATTCGTATCTGATTTGGGTGCAAATATGGTTACGCAAATACTGTCAGTTTGGATAGAGATTCGAATATGGATATGATTTTGCAAATAAGGGCGTATGCGGATACAGATCCGGTATTAACAAAAAGTTGCAGGTATGGATACAGATATCTGGTGATTTATATATATGTCAAATATATAATATACATATGTATGTATAATTTTAAACTAAAGTTGAATGTTAACAATTAATATTTTATGTTTCCTAAATAATTATTAATTGAACTGTTCTAAACCTACAAGTCTAAACCCAATAACCTGAATCCTAATACTTCCAGTAATCTAACCAAAGAAAATTCTATGCCAAACATTTTCATTTGTATATCCAAAGAAATCACTGACGACTGAGAGGTTCAAGGGTGATTGTGTCTAGAATCACACTTTTGATGGATTAACTCGATGAATGTGATATTTTGGTGGAAACCATTTATCTTTTAGATGTCTTTTAATGTCTTTTAAATCTTAATGTAGAGAAATATTAGAACAAATCTTAATTTGGTTCATATATTCATTCGCATTTTGATGGATTAACTTGATTTTCTTCTTTAGTTTCTTATGTTATGATAGATTAACTCGATGGATGTTATATTTTGATGGGCACAAGTTGTCTTTTAAATCGTAACAAAGAAAAAGTTAGAAAAATCTAAAATTTAATTCATGTGAGAATATATTTTCTTATGCACACGTAATGTGCAATATCTGTTTTATATCCGACTCATATTTGTATCCAATATGCTCATATCCGATTCGTATTCGTTTTCGAATTTTTCAAATAAGGATTTGATTTTTTTTTCCTACCCATATTTGTATTCGTATCTGTATTTGTCTTTGGAATGCAAATACAAATATGGTATTTCCTATATCCGATTCATATCCGATCCGATTGCATCCCTACCTATAAATATATATTCAAAATTTTAGATAAAATTCTCTAAGGTGGTCAATTACTCACACCCAACTTATTAATTACATTTATTCCACATACAATACATGTTCCAAATTCTTGATAAGATTCCGGTTTTTTAATTTGAATTTAAAAGAATTTCAATGTCGATAGAAATTGTGAACATGATTTATTATAGCATTCAAAACAAAATTCTGGTGATTTGAATTTTGGGCCAGTTAGTAATACAATTTTGAAGAGTTTATTGATAGATTATGAATGAATTTTCAAATAAGGTTTCATATTATCGTGATTTTGAAATTGGGTTTAAAGGAATTTGTACTCAAGTAGGAATTGTGAATAGGATTTATAATAATATTCACAAAATTCTATGCTTGAATTTTGATACAATTTCAAGGAATACAATTTCAAAGAGTAGCTAAAGAAAGGATTGAGATGTATGCGCAATGCATGTTTCAGTGTTGAGTTTCGTATTTTTCAATGTTGAGTTTCGTATTTTTGCCGTAAATTATCTCTAATCTCTAATCTCTAAGCTTTAATTTCTAATATTATAATCGGAGAAGATCTTAGTGTCATTTGTAAATCTATCAGATGCAAATCTACCAACACGTGTGACGCATGTACATAACTAATATGAAGGAGGTTTCAGGTTCGATTCCTCACTATGTCAATTTTTTTTAAAGACATACATCGCACGTGTAAATTACTAATCCTTTTAACCATAGTTGTCAAAAGGTCATGGTCATTTGCAACTTTTTATTTAAATTATATAAAATTAGGAGTGATGCATTGCTAGAAAGGAGGGGAAGTCTATTAAAGTCAAAACCGCAGCTTCTGCAAGTGGTTCTTTTGCTTTGAGTAGTGCTACATAGCGAGCTATATAAGCTGTTTGAGAAATAATTTTTTAACATAGTTATATAGTTTATTGGAGAATGAACAAATATGGGCATCACCTATACATAACTAATATAAATGAAGTCTCAAATTCTAGGTCTGACTACATCGGAGTTTTTATTTTTAAAAAAATATTTATTAAGATGCGCATTGCACGTGTAAATTACTAGTTATTGTAAAAAAAAACATAAACATTATATCTACTTAAAGCTATTAAATTATAATGCATGTTCTAATAAACAAAAAATAATGTAAAGATTACGGCGTAGTATGGCATCGAAACTGAGACTTCTCTTTACCCATCATAGACCCTAACCATTACTCTTTACAAATAACCTCTAGAGACACCAACTTTTATTTTATATGAGTGATACTTTTGTAAATAATTATGTCATAAATAAATTTGGACTTTTAAGTTATTATGGTAAATGAGAACAGTTGAGTAAATAGATAGTTAATATAACTATCACTTAAAAATGAGTGAGTGGTTAACATTAGATGGTTGTTTGTGTACAAATTACAGTCTATCTACAAATAATGCAACTCAAACTCTCCCATTATAGTATTAGATAGATATTAACTTTGTTGGATCCTGTAGGCAAGGCAAAAAAACACTAGGAGGGGGGGGGGGGGGGGGGGGGGGGGGGGGGGGGGGGGGGGGGGGGGGGGGGGGGGGGGGGGGGGGGGGGGGGGGGGGGGGTTGAGTAGTGTTGTATAAAAAATAAATCAAAACTCGAACTTTTCGTACAGTTCAGTCGACTGAAAAAAGAGATGCAGTCGACTGTTGCGTCAGAGTAGAAGAGTACCTTACTGAAGAGTTACTAGTCTAATCAGTCGACTTATAGCGAAAAACCAGTCGACTTACCAGACAAGTTTTCGAAAGAAAATACAGAAAAATTAAAATTGAAAGTTGAGAGAATACAACCACAGAGAGTCAATCACAGAGTACACAGCAATGTATCATGGTTCAGTCCTCCCGACCTACATCCAATCCCCAAGCAACCCACTTGAGATTTTTCACTATTCTTTAAAAATGTACAAGAATACCCTACGGCGTTTGACAACAACTATGTCAAACCCGTAGACCGCTTATTCTCAAGGATTACTTTCCCGAAAGAAACTTCTCATTCTCAAGGATTACTTTCCAATGGCAATGAAACACTAAAAAAATGCCCTTAACAATATTTATGAAATACATAGATTGCATGCGCTAAATATCTCGTAATAGATCATCTCATGAGAAGGACTAACTTGAACAGGCTCCACCATACAGCAATAAATTTTGCAACATATAACAGCAACAAAGAACACAGGACTTGAAAAGAAACTTCATTGAAATTAAACACAACGACATCATTACAATTTATGAGGAAGAGCTGATCTAAAATCAACCACAAAATTCTGATACAAGAAAAGAATGCTCTTAGACTGTATTAGCACTACTATTTAACAATCAACAAAGACTAAATAAACCACATTTACTCTTCCATCTCTCATTTTATAAGAGATGCTACTCAATTCACAATGAAGTTATGGTGTCTTTTAACAACATGCCTTCAGCGCACTGTGTTCTTCCTATTAAAACAGGGAAGATTTTATGCAAGCAGATCTTTGTCAGATCTCCATAATTGGGCACTTTGAGAAGCATTATCGCCGACCAAAATGGTGCCATTTTCCGCTGCAAGTAAAGGATCAGCTTCGATTTCCTTGACCGGTGGTCAATCAGTTACAAAAGAGGAAAAAAGTTAGGCATTCTAGATAAAGTCGGATCCACATACTACATACCATATCTGTATTTAAAAAAATCTATAACTAATATAATGGAAGCATTGGAGTTGTCGTTTGTAAATCTACCAAACTAATATAAAAGAGGTCTTAGATTCGAGGCCAGGCTACGTCGGAATTTTTACTTTAAAAATATAGATATATTTATTAAGACGTGCATTGCACGTGTAAATTACTGGGGAACTTAGATGCATGGCTTATGCTTTGTTTGGTCGTTGTTTACACTAAATAGTGCTATCAAAAGGTGTTGTAGGCAATATTCCTGTGAAGAAGAGTTTTTCAACATAAGATAATTTTCAGAGAGCAGAAGCACTGTTCTGGAAATACTGAAAGCACCTCTTGTGGTGTGGCAGAAAAAAGAGGGAATAACACCAGTCCGAGAAATATGCTTTCAGCCAAAATACAATATTTCTTAGTTTTATATAATAGCAATTTTATGCCCAAACATGCTTCTAAGTTATAAAGTGTAAATTATGCTTTTGGGATTTCCAAAGGTAATATAAAACATAGCCTAAATCACTATACTGATCACTAACGTCCTTAATGATATATTTCCATGATGTGTGGCAGATGTATATGACTAAGACAGCACATAGTAGGTAACTCAAGCTGCCAAACACATTATCACCCCAGTCAACCAGTAATCAACCAGTAATCAACCAGTAGAGAAACTGACTACTGCACAGGCTGCCAAGCGCAAGTTGCAGAGTGGCATACCCTTATTGGTGCTCAATAAAAAATATTAAAAAAAAAACACTAAAGCAAACTCTAAAATCCATCAAGATAAAAAGCCAAGTCCTCAGATTTAAGCAGAAATTGCCAGCTTTTGGTGTACGAAGAAATTTGTCAATAGAAACTAGGAGAAAACCGTATCAAAATGTTTTTCCCAAGCATGATTTATAAAGGGGAGGTCAATACAAGAACAATGCAAAGGAAGAAGTAAATTAGAATATGCCACTATATCCAAATGGATATTAGCTGAGCAGAAGAGAGACCAAGTGTTATAGTACCTGTGATAACTGAGAAGAAGCTTCATTGGCCTTTTGCGTTTCAATTGAGCAATAGTAAGAATACAGGACCATTCCAATTAACGCTACAAAAATTCCAAAAATATTTCTCCAACTAACTACAATACATGATTCACCCAACTTTGTTATCAAAAGACCAAAACCAATATAGATTTAAGAACACTGGTTAGCAGAGAAATCATCTTTAATATCTCTATTAATCGGAGTTTCTCATGTCTAAAATGCAAAAAATAGAAACAGTGTACAAAATAATATATCAGATTCTGTTTTGGGAGAAGTAAAACAGATATCAGTTGGAGATTTTATATCCATCAACTCTTAAATAAGGCCATGGTATCAAAACTCCGATGATACCCAGATGCATTGGCCGAGGCACATTGGAAATTTGACAAGGGAAACTCCTGATACTCCAGATTTGTCCAATATTACCGATATATGGCAAGCCAACTCTATTATCAAAGAAATAAGGAAACAGGCGACGATTTGGCACCAGATAGCCGGAGGTATGGAAAGAGGTGCTGTGATAAGCGGAAAAACCATCAGAAAACGACGATTGCTCGTGGAGGTTTCCACAGAAAGACCTCTTGGTTCTGGCAAACGGATCACAATTACAGGTACCTGGGAGCATACCGATGGAATGAACGAAATACGAAAAGTTAACATAATATGGTTATTTTATTTTAATAGAATAGGCAATAATAATGCATAGGAAATTGCTCTAACTTTTTGACTCATATATAAAACAGACGATGATAGAATATCGATGGGAAAAAGAAACAACATTTCGAAATTAATTTTACAAAAGATGTTTCCATAAAGGTCAATAGAAGATGTGGATTTTTTATAGCATACGCATAATTTTTTTACAAAATAAATAAATAACCAACACCAACTAACTGTGTGAGTGCAATATTAAGACCAAACTCTAAATTAAAATCCGTAAAGTTAGAATAATGGATCTCCTGTGTGCTCATTAGCAACATAAAAATGGATCAGCATCCATAATCCTCCGTCATAAATTAAAGGAAGTAGTAGGAGGAACTCACGAAAAACTTAGTTCAAAACTTACCAAGATAGGCACCTTAAAAGATATCAGAGATGAATTAAAAATATCTTGGATCTAGAACAGTGCCAATGACACTGGAATGGACAAAACGTTCAAATTTAGGGATTTTAAATCACTCTCTCTTTTATGGTACAAAGGTCAACTTCAACGGTGTGAATCGATAACTTTGGTTGTGGATAGCATATTTTTAGTGTGCCAATTTCCTCCTTTGCCACAGGATAACTCATATATATTTAATCTCCAAGCAAATTAATTCAACACTAGATCACTAATTTTAGTGGTGAAAATTGTTAGTGAAACACGGGAAGATAGATTTTCAAAGCTATATGCCAAAACAATAAAGGCAAAAAAAAAAGAAACTAGTAATAAAGAACAAAGACCAATAATCAATGAAACCCTTGGAAGATGAGGAAAGGTTGAAGTATAGCTGCTACACCAAAACAAGGCACAAAGAACTTACCACATTGACCAAGTGGATAAATCAAGAATACAAAATGAAAACAATAACAGGATTAGAGAATGCTATATCCAATTTTTCTCATCAAAATGGGATCATTATATTGCTAAGAGATTCCATGAAGGAGTTGACAACTAGGTGTCAACCTGAATCACCTTATGTCAACCCTTAGTGTCATAACCCCACACCAAGGATAGTACGAACAATGAAGATGTCAACCGTTTTTTCCTTATTGAGATCCTATGAAAAAGAGAGGAGTTTATCTAATTCTAAATTATGTGTGGCATCATTGATCCTCGACATTCTCCAAAGCCAAGGGGGCATAGAAAACTAGCACAAATAATGTATTCCAATAGTTACATAAAATTTTGAGGCATTGAGACACATAAAAAGCAAAGAGACTTACTAAAGTAGCACCTTCTATCAAGATCCACATTTTAGAAAATCTAACATAAATTACCTTTGCTCCAATCACTAAATCGCCCCAATTTCTCTTCGCACAAGCTTATTCTCTCCTGAAAGTAAAACAAAGACCATCACTCATCAGCACAAGCACATCCATGCAACATTTCATTCATAAAACCATCACTAAAGAAAAATTAAAAAAATGGACCATGAATAAACCAACAATAATCATAATCCCTATATAATAAAAACAATGTGGTAAATCAA
This sequence comes from Hemerocallis citrina, assembly GCA_017893485.1. Taxonomy (NCBI): domain Eukaryota; kingdom Viridiplantae; phylum Streptophyta; class Magnoliopsida; order Asparagales; family Asphodelaceae; genus Hemerocallis; species Hemerocallis citrina. The sequence goes on along the minus strand of CM030358.1, from coordinate 463,538,933 downwards.
CAGCTGGAGCACAACTTTGAAACTTCTTGCAAAAAGCACTATTAAAGGACTCCACCAAGTTACACAATAAATACTTCATGCATAAATTCATCGTTTAAATTGGACAGTAAATCATCGTTTAAATTGGAGAGTAATTAAACCAAAAAATAATAGACAAGTTTAATCTGTCCTAAAGTGAAACCCAAATAGTAAATCATCAACAAAAGCTTTGCCCAACTACAGTTCCTCACATGAAATTCACACCCAACAAATTAAACCATCAAGTAAACAAACAAAATCCCTTGCAATGCCATTATAGAAACAACCATAATGGTTCCTGCAAGTAAACCCCTATACAAAATCATCAACCAAAGCACACCCAAATGAAAAGTTCATGCATAAATTCAATAATGAATAATAAACCCTACTAAAATCAAACCATACGAAGTATTTATATATATATATAATTCTTACAATCTCCGTTCTGATGGGATGATCGTCGGGTCGAATCCCATTGCATCTCAACCTCACTGCTCAAAATTTAAAATATTATTTTATTAAGAAAACCCAACAAAGAGAACTCAATTAAAAGTAAAATTAACAACAGGAAATTAAAGAAACCTCAATGTATGAGTTATTGTTACCTGATAAGAGAGTGGTCGCGGCCTGCGCGAGCACGAGGAAAGCACGTGCTCGCTGGAGAGGAGGGAGGTCGGCGAGGGCGTCAGGGTAGGCGGCCGCCGCTGCCAAGAACTCGAGAAGGTTGCTTTCAACTTCTTCCACGTTTTCTAGGGTTTCTTTGATGGAATCCAGCACTTCCACGGGGATCGCCATCAATCTTCGACCATAGAAAGAAAAAGGCGATTATGAAGGATTTTTGCTTTTTTTTTTTTGCTTTTTTTTTTAATTATTTAATAAAAAGCAGCTCTAGAGGGTATTTATAGTCAGATTTTAAGTTTACAGATAATCATATATCTCATATGTCGGTTTAGAGAGAATTAATTATCTTTTATTTCCTTGGATAAAGGCAGATAGTTTAAATAAGAGTTTTTATTTAAATTGTTACTTATATTTATTTAAATTACTCTTTAGATAATTGCAAAAAGAAATTTAAAATTTACAAAATAAATTTTTTAAATAAATTTTTTTAAAAAAATTGGATTGGGACGAAACATGATGTTTCGCGAAACATAATGTTCATTCCCACGCTTAAATTCATTTAGCCGGTTATTTTATTTGGTTTTTTTTTTACTTCAAACGAAACATGATGTTTCGTCCGATCAATTAAAATAATAATTAAATAATCCAGACGATGTTTCGTCTGCTATAATATGCATTTTGCTTTATGGAATGCTATTTTCCCCTTTCTACTGTAGCTGATTTGCCAAAAAATGGCAAAATAGCTCACGACTGTGTGAGCTATAGTAAAAAAAAAATTGGAAAAAATGGCAAATAAGCAAACAACTGTGGATGCTCTAAATATATAGTAATAAATTAAATTGCATGGGTGCATTCAAATTATTTTCCTTCTCCAAGTAATATATAAGGTATGAATATACAAATTATATGCTATACAATATATCATAAGGCAAAAATAAAGGAAACGCCTAATGTTTCCCATTTAAATCAAGAAACCCCCTAACGTTATTTTTCACTCACTTTAACCCTTCCGCCGTTAAACTTTGAATTTTCTGTGAAGTACACCTAAAAGAAAATTCAAATATTAACGGCGCAGGGGGTAACCTGAGGAAAAAATAATGGGAGAGGTTTATTGATTTAAATGGGAAACTTTAAGGGGTTTCTTTATTTTCCCCCCATATAATATACCTCGTCTTAATATTTTTTACTCACAATCATTCATCTAAGAAGATGAGTGGCTAAAATTTGTACCCATCCCCATTACAGTAAGATGATGGCTCCAAACCCTAGGCCCGGCCGCCCCCAAAATTGAACTGCTACAAACCTAATAGAATTGATGTATAAATTGAGGTGTTCGTAATTTCTACATATATGTATGGACGTTGTGTATTTTAGGATAGTATATAATGTTGTGCATTGAAGTTCAACATATGCATTTTTGAGTTAAATAGTAAATGATATCATTATATTTTGATGTTACTACAAACAATGTTCCAATATTTGTGTTCAATAAGGTTCACCCGACCAAGACCCAAAACCCGCTAAAACCAATCCGAACCAGTGGATTCGGTTCGAGTTAAAATACCATAATTTTTCTGTAGGTTCTGGGGGTCTTAAAAACCCTCCTTCACCTGTGGGTTTGGTTTCCAAAAACCTCTAAAACAAGCCCAACCAGGCCCACGAACAACTCTATTGCCAACCCCCTTCCGTTTAATAAACAGTCTGCCGATGGCAAGAACCTTGGGAGAATGAACAGAGCAACATAGCACTGAAGCCTACAACCCAATTGCCGAAGAAATGTAAGGGCCAGCAACCGATGTACTCTCTTCTTTTAAGCAGAAGAAATTATAATTTTGGACCCAGAAAACAGTAGCCCAAGAGCAGACAAAGGCCTACAGGGTCGGCCCAAATTAATTTGACACCTTGGTCAAAAGAAAGTTTGGAGCAGAGTCACCAGGACCCGCTTTAGCAATTGATGGATCTGCCACCTCTAGAACTATAATGCTATTTTGAAACCAGATGCACTTTTCCAATCCCACCATAGTTGGGTCCCATAGTGGCCCCACGCACTCAGTGTCCTCATTCGGAATCGGTCCACGTGTACCTTTTCCTTGCTTTGTGGATGCAGTGCTTCACCATGCTCTCCTTTCTCCCCTGAGATCTACCATTGTCATCTTCTCACACGGATCATGATGACAACGTCGATGACAAACAATCAACCACTGACCCCACTATGGTTGCATGAAGCACACCCTTTACTGATCAGCTCATCCGTTTTACCGTCATTTCCCTCCTTAACGAAACTCTTCTCCTCTACATCCATCAACTCCACCCTCTTTCCATTATCATCATCGACATCCGTACATACCAGGTGTGAGCAACTGATCACCTTATGTCCCTCTCTTCTACAACAAGTGCAAAAATAGGTGGATGTGTTCGTACATGAAACATTTGCAAAAATGGAAGAGAATTGTCTCCCTCAACACCCATCGTGATGCCTGAAAGTAGTGGTTGTCAGAACCACTTCCTCACGTGCACATGTGAAACGACCATGCAAGTTGCAACCGTATGCTAGTAGGCTCATCTAGTCTAACAACTCGACCCACCACAGAGAAAATATCTCCAATGAAATCCTCTAATCAAAATGTTGGCGGGAGATCCAACATATGCACCTATAGAACTACCCTGGCAACTTGCACTTACTAGGTCGAAAAGATTGACGAGAGCGAAATAGCGAGCTCCGCACCTTCAATGACCACAACTAGGGATGGACATGGGCCTCGTAGGCACGAAAGCACGTCGGTCAACATGATTTTCTTGTAAAAATAGTATCCACTAAGTATTTTGCAATTACTTAATTAGTACACAATACTAAAAATAATATTGTCTATTAATTTATATTTTAAATAATTTTAAATTTAAAAAATAGCTTATGGTTAACTGCGAGAAACCCACCTTGGGTCAATGAAGTAAGCTCACCGATCTTTTGGTAAACGTCGATAACCACCTAAGTGCTTACAACATTAGTTTTATGTTAATTTAAGTTTTACGTGCTTTGCACTGGTTTAATATGAAAAAATACCCTTATGTCGTTTAATACTTTTTTTTGCATATAAATCCCTCACATATGTTAGTACTATATAGGGACTTATTTACAAAATGACACCCTCTTCTCTCCTTTTCCATTTTGCAGATACCCCTTATGGGGCGTTGGGGCGTTAGGTACATGGATTGGAGGATTCTCGGGAATGTGAGGCTGGGAATGAAGATTTCTGGGAATGTTGCATTATCGTATTTGGTATAATACATTGCATTACCGGAAATCCTTCGTTATTGTATTTTTTTATTCTAGTTTTTTGGGTTATTTTATTGTTTGTTATGGAAATCTCATGGGAATCCTCAAATCCCATGGTTTTAGGGGGGAAATATTTTTTTTATTTTAGTTTTTTTGGGTTATTTTATTGTTTGTTATGTAAATACCATGATTTTAGAAGGGGAATGAAAATCTTTCTCAACAAAGAATTTTGATGTCCTTGAAAATCTATCATTCCTTCCAACTATGCTCGTCACATACCATGATACCAAACAAGGTAATTTAGGGGGGATCTGGGATTCCCTTGCACATTCTCACGTACCAAACGCTCCCTTAAAATATAAAAATAGTGGGGACTTACTTACAAAACAAAAGTTTCAATCATCTTCTTCCTACATTCCTCTCTCTTCTCTACCTCGTACAAAACCATTAACACCCAACTAAAACCAAAATCTGAAACCAAGCCCCATCAGCAATCATCTTCTTTCTTCCCACCTCTCTCTACCTAAAAACAAACCCAACCCAAACCCATCCCCAATCATCTTCTTCCTTCCTTTTTTTCTCAACCTTTAACAAACGTAATCAAACCCAGCCCGAACCTAAATTGCATCTCCAATCATCTTCTTCCTTCCTCCCCCCCTCTCTCCTCTCCTTTCTCTACCTCAAACAAACCCAAACAAACCTGATCCCAAACCCCATCCTTAATTATCTTCTTGCTTCAACCTTTTGTCTCTCCTCAATTCTCTACATCAAACAAACCCAACTAAACCCGACTTGAATCTATCATCAAATCATCTTCTTTCCTTTCTTCTCTACTTCAAACAAACCCAACCAAACCTAGGACTGTAAAATGAACATGACACAACGTCGTTCGTCCGAATCTGGCTCGAGAAATGGCCCGACCGTGGACCGTCCGAACTGTTATACGAATTGAACTTGAACAAATTATTTGGTCTGATGTTTTACCGAGTCTAGTCCATCCGAACAAACATAGCCTTCTGCTTTTATAACGAACGGAGTCCGGACTATAAAAATTGTCCAACCTAGACCGAGCAGGACATATGCCCGTCCGAGTAGAATATTGGTCCGTGCTTGAACATTTGGATGTTTGGTCCGGTCCGGTTCGATTTACTGCCCTAACCAAACCTGGCCTGAACCCAAAACCCTACCCCAACCATCTTCCTTCCTCTGTCATTCCTCGCATGTTCTAACATGATTCAATCCCGACCCAAACTCGAAACCTAACTCAAAACTCAAATTGAACCACAATTAAGAAGGGGATTTTTGTCAAAGAATAAACCTGTGCAAAATGTGTAAACCATAAACTAACAAAAAACTAATGTCATACCCACCTTAAAGGTTAAGTGTGTTGACCAGAAAAGTAGGTGGGTTAACTGCTTTGACCCAAGGGTGCAGGTGGTTTTTAGCTTCTTTGTTGCTTTGACCTAAACGGTGGCCGTGGACCCTGCTTTTTCAAACAATGTGCAAATCTAATCCAGATTTAGCCTGGTCTACCGTATCTAGGACCAACAACCCTAATGAACAACACTCGCCATACTTAAGGAGCACCAAAAAACCTAATTTTCTAACATCTCTCGTACTCCCTACTTGACCATGTTCGACTTCTTTAGGTTTCATCATCCAAGGGAGGTGATCCCCTAAGGTAGTAAACAGCTCATATATATATATATATATATATATATATATATATATATATATATATATATATATATATATATTAACTGGAACCATGCACCCAAAGTGTCTATTTGTTCTTTCTTCAAGGCATCTAGCTAAGGTGAAATCTTTCACTCCAACATGAGCGATGGAACAGCTCACATTGTTCCACTCATGACCGATACAACATGTCTTCTTGCACCAGCATTCCCCAAGGTTATAAAAAATTGAAGAAAATGTGTTTAAAAGGAAAATAGGTAGAACGTTTCGTTTAGGGCCTAAAGAGGCGTAAAAAACGTTTCCATTCATTTTTGTCATCAAAACGTGGAAATAACTAGCCGAAACGGGTTAAAACGAACATAAACAAGTCCAAACGGGTCCGGATTAAAACGGGATGTTTAATAATTGTTTTTCTTTTCTTCTTTGAATTGAGGCTATCCAAAATATTTATTAAGACGCGCATTGCACGTGTAAATTACTAGTTATTGCAAAAAAAAGAACATAAACATTATATCTAATTAAAGCTATTAAATTATAATGCATGTTCTAATGAACAAAAAATAAAGTGAAGATTATGGCGTAGTATGGCATCAAATCTGAGACTTCACTTTACCCATCATAGACCCTAACCATTACTCTTTACAAATCACCTCTAGAGGCACCAACTTTTATTTTATATGAGTGATACTTTTGTAAATAATTATGCCATAGATAAATTTGAACTTTTAAGCTATTATGGTAAATGACAACAGTTGAGTAAATATAACTATCACTTAAAAATGAGTGAGTGGTTAACATTAGATGGTTATTTGTGTACAAATTACAGTCTATCTACAAATAATACAACTCCAACTCTCCCTTTATAGTATTAGATATTAAATTTGTTCGATCCTGTAGGCAAGGCAAAAAAACAAATAGAGGGGGGTGAATAGTGTTGTATAAAAATTAAATCAAAACTTGAACTTTTCGTACTGTTCAGTCCACTGAAAAAAGAAATGCAGACGACTGTTGCGTCAGAGTAGAAGAGTATCTTACTGAAGAGTTACTAGTCTGATCAGTCGACTTATAGCGAAAAACCAGTCGACTTACCAGACAAGTTTTCGAAATAAAACACAGAAAAATTGAAATTGCAAGTTGAGAGAATACAACTACAGAAAGTCAATCACAGAGTACACAGCGATGTATCCTGGTTCAGTCCTCCCGACCTACATCGAATCCCTAAGCAACCCACTTGAGATTTTCCACTATTCTTGAAAAACGTACAAGAATACCCTACGGCGTTTGACAACAACTATGTCAAACCCGTAGACCTCTCTCACCACTAGAGAGAGAAAACCCACTCTACACCCAAGAGTGAAAAACCGACTACAACCAAGAGCCCTACTCTCCAACCGAGAGTACCACTCTCACAACCCGAGAGTGAAAAACAACAACAAAAAGAGTTTACAATAACCTATAGCCTTGTCTGTGATTTGTGCTTTTGTATAGTGGCTATTAGGTTAACTTCTGAAACCAGTCCAAAACGAATTCGATGTTATACTAGATTGAATTTCAAAGAACCATGACTTAGAGTTTGTATGCTTTTGAAAGACTTGTTCTTGTTGAAAACAAAAGGCTTGAAACTTAAAGAAATGCTTGGAAATGTTGTAACCTTTGCCAAATGAGTTCTATAGTCGTTTTGTAGAGTTAGAAACATTTGGACATTGAGAGGTTGAGTCCCAACTGCCATACAACGACAGTAAAAAGATTTGATTTTGAAAAACAAGTTTTAAAATCAGAAAACTGTCGAAACGGCTTGAACAGTCGACTGGCCAGAGCTTGTATGAGTTCAGACAGTTTCGTTCTATGACAGTCGACTGGTTCCAAGGAACGGTCGACTGGTACTCAACAGCTGAACTTATTCAAGCTTGTTTTGACCTTTTAATTTTGTAAAACACTCAGTTATTAAAAAGTATGTGTGAGTGTGTGTGACAAGGCTATTACAAGTTTCTTAGACTCAAAGAATGAAAATTACAATGTTACAAGACACTTTTTACAAAACATTTGAAGCACTTGAACCTTGTCTTGAACATGAGTCTTTGACTTGAGCTTTAGCATTTTTGTCTTTATGTCTTGAAGCTTGCTTGATCAATGTGGCTTGGACAATTATTTTTGAAAGCTTCATTGGATTGTTTTGCCTTTGTATATTTCACCATGGTATTGACTGTGATACACTCTGTAAGAGATATGTGATAGACAAACTTTGTATTCTGTTGTAGTCATCAAAACAAAGAATCAACAAACCTTCGAAGCTATCAAGCTATCATAATAAGTCTGTCTCGCTCCTTTCTTCTTCCACTTTCTAAAAATGTAGAGTAGCGAATCGAGTGTCTTTCGCTATGTCTATTTTCGTAAAATATACACAAATGCTCTGCTCTACAATGAAAGTATTAGAGCATTTGTAGTCGTTCGGAGTCAAATTTTGGGTATTTGGCAAATAGGAGTAGAAAAAATGGGTTTCAGCTGTAGTCATTTGAACCCAAATTTTGGGTTTCAATTTAAAAAAGTGTACGGACGAGGAAAAATTTTCCGTCCATGATTTTTTTAAAATAAAAAAACAACGAACCAGGAATCATTTCCCGTCCGTTGTATTTTAAAAAAAAATTAAAAATTTAAATCCTAATTAATTCCTAAATTAATGTTAAATTAATCCTAATTAAATCATATTAAAGCTTAAATAAATCTTAATTCTTAATAAATCTCAATTAAAACCTGTTGCCGCTGAATCTGGTGTGGCGGCAAACAGATAGTATTTGTAGATTCTTAGGAAAACTGAATAGCAAACCAGGATGCCTGTTCCGTCGGAGTTTACCGATGGCTCCCGCCGTGCACCTGCAAAAAGTGCGAGACACCGGGATTGTTCCCAGCGATGCACCCTCCGACGCTCAAGTCAGTAATCAGAGAGGTTATGAAAGAGCGTAAAAACTGGTGAAAGATTGATTACCCCTCAATGGAGATGGATGGGGGGTATTTATAGGCGCCGCTGGGATCAGATTAGGAATGTAATCCCCCTGTGGTTAGATAAGGAATGTAATCCCTAATCCCCAGTGAAGGGATAGATATGAATCAGGGCCGTTGATCAGGATTTAATCAGAAACCCTAATTCTATCCCTTCTGGACCGGGTTTGCTGCGGGTTGAAACCCGCACCCAGTTAAGGTGGATCCGTTTGCGGGTAAGTGGGTCTTCGGGAAAGATAACCAATACTCGCTTCAAACCCGTTGGTAGGTAAAATTACCGTTTTACCCCTGAGCTTCAAGATTCGTGCCCAATTTGGACAGTTCCGGTTTAACCCCATTTTTAGCCATATCATGAGCCCCCCACTCCTAAAGACTGAGTTCGATCAGCCTTTGAGGAGTAGTTTAACTGTTTTAATGGCCAGTGGAGTTGTATCGGAGTCCAAATGGGAGGTCCTGAATCTTTGAAGGAGGTAGTGCGGTGATTTTTCAAGTTGGTGGACTCTAAGTTGTTCCTAGCTTCTTTGGATATTGGGTGATTTCCATCTATTTTTTCGGATTATTTATTTAATTTTGCGATGTGTTAACTAGTTGTTCGGGGGTCTTAACACATTCTAGGTAATAATTGTTCGTTTAGGGGTTCAAAAACGTTCCCCCGAATTTGTAATTATTTTCTAGAATTTTTAGTTAATTTTCCCGAATTTTTAGTAATTTTTTGCAATTTTTAAATAAATAAAACGATTAAAATAAATAAAAACTAATTTTTAATACCGATTTATGGCGTGGCACGATCTGGGCCTTTCATTAGTGCCGAGCGCGATTTTCTGGGCGATCAGACGATCCGCGCTCCTCGGCAGATAGTTTCTTCGTTTACGAGGGTCGGTTCCTCGTCCCCTCGGCCCGGCAGGTCGGCGCATGGCTCGGAATCAACCGAACTACGTGGCGTAATCCTGGACGTCCATCTCAGCACGTATCCCCAAAAGACGCTATCTTGTCATTTAGTGAACGTGGCAAGATCTGAGCCGTCCATCATGACGGGCGTGCTTTTTGACAAGATCCAACGGCTGAAGAGGGTCGACGGATTTTTTTCTCCATATACGAGGGTCGGTTCCTCGTCCCCACGGCTCGGCAGGTCGGCGCATGGCTCGGAATCAACCGAACTACGTGGCGTAATCCTGGACGTCCATCTCAGCGCGTATCCCCAAAAAACGCTATCTTATCGTTTAGTGAACGTGGCAAGATCTGAGCCGTCCATCATGACGAGCGTGCTTTTTGACAAGATCCAATGGCTGAGGAGGGTCAGCGGATTTTTTTCTCCATATACGAGGGTCGGTTCCTCGTCCCCACGGCTCGGCAGGTCGGCGCATGGCTCGGAATCAACCGAACTACGTGGCGTAATCCTGGACGTCCATCTCAGCGCATATCCCCAAAAATGCTATCTTGTCGTTTAGTGAACGTGGCAAGATCTGAGCCGTCCATCATGACGAGCGCGCTTTTTGACAAGATCCAACGGCTGAGGAGGGTCGGCAGATTTTTTTCTCCATATACGAGGGTCGGTTCCTCGTCCCCACGGCTCGGCAGGTCGACGCATGGCTCGGAATCAACCGAACTACGTGTCGTAATCCTGGACGTCCATCTCAGCGCGTATCCCCAAAAGATGCTATCTTGTCATTTAGTGAATGTGGCAAGATCTGAGCCGTCCATTATGACGAGCGCGCTTTTTGACATGATCCAATGGCTGAGGAGGGTCGGCGGATTTTTTTCTCCATATACGAGGGTCGGTTCCTCGTCCCCACGGCACGGCAGGTCGGCGCATGGCTCGGAATCAACCGAACTACGTGGCGTAATCCTGGACGTCCATCTCAGCGCGTATCCCCAAAAAACGCTATCTTGTCGTTTAGTGAACGTAGCAAGATCTGAGTCGTCCATCATGACGAGCGCGCTTTTTGACAAGATCCAATGGCTGAGGAGGGTCGGCGGATTTTTTCTCCATATACGAGGGTCGGTTCCTCGTCCCCTCGGTTCGGCAGATCGGCGCATGGCTCGGAATCAGCCGAGGTATGGAGTTTGAAGCTTTCTGGTTTTGAGGCATCGTCTCCCTTTGGTCCAGTAGCTCGGCTGCTTGGCCAGGCTGTTCGGTAGCTCGGCTAGGCAGACCGGTGGCACGCTGCTCGGAAGGTTCACGTGGTCAGATCTGGAGCATACATCATTGCGTGAATCACGAGGACTGGGTTCAGATCACGAGAAAATGTTATTTTGTCGTTTTGTGAACGTGGCGCAATCTGAACCGTCCATCGTGTCTTGACACGAATTTTGGAGAGATCCGATGGTGATTTGTCCTCAGAAGGATTTTTCTCCATATACGAGGGTCGGTTCCTCGTCCCCTCGGTTCGGAAGCTCGGTGCCAATAGCCGAGGCATGGAGTTGGACGTTTTGAAGCATCCTGGATTTGAGGCATCGTCTCCCTTTGGTCCAGTAGCTCGGCTGCTTGGCCAGGCTGTTCGGTAGCTCGGCTAGGCAGACCGGTGGCACGCTGCTCGGAAGGTTCACGTGGTCAGATCTGGAGCATCCATCATTGCGTGAATCACGAGGACTGGGTTCAGATCACAAGAAAATGTTATTTTTTCATTTTGTGAGCGTGGCGCAATCTGAACCGTCCATCGTGTCTTGACACGAATTTTGGAGAGATCCGACGGTGATTTATCCTCGGAAGGATTTTTCTCCATATACGAGGGTCGGTTCCTCGTCCCCTCGGTTCGGAAGCTCAGTGCCAATAGCCGAGGCATGGAGTTTTGAGGGACTCAGTAGCTCGGTTGCTCAGCTGAGCTGCTCGATAGCCCGGCTTGGTAGACCGGTGGTCGAGTCGTGGTCTTAAGCGATTTGAGGAGTCTTTGCTTTCGAAACGTCGCAACTCTCCGCTTGGCGCTTTGGCTTCTTAGTGGGCTTTTTAGATTCCCAAGGAGGCCCAACATCATACTGGGGTTATAAGCTCTCACTCCCCCACCCCCAAGTTCATTTCACTTTTTACTCCAAACTTTTACTTTTACCTCTGCGCTCTTTGCTAGCGGCAATTTTTGCTCCAAGGCGGTGACGTTAGCTGTCGCGTGGGCCAGGCGATTTCCGACGATCTTATTCCGACCGTCAACGTCACTTCAAGGTCAGTTTACTTGCCTTAGCCTTTTTTCTAGAGATGTCAAGGGTGAACTCGGGGAGTGAAGCCTCGTCCTCGGGCGATAGTGGTGCCGAGGAGAGGAGGCAGATGGAGATCCGAAGGAAGGGGAAGTAAGAAGCCGAACTTTCTGTGGCCGAGGCGAGGAAGGAGAAGAAGAAGAGGAGGGAAGTGGCCCAATCTCCTGTGGTCGAGGTGATTGTGGAGAATCCGAGGCAAGCTCCCAAGACATGCCGGTACCCTTGTGTACTATCCGGGCACGCTGGGGACAGGCAGTACGAGGGTGACCTCTTGAAGAAGGCGGTCTTCGGTCAGTCGAAAGTATACGAAGAGAACAACCCGGTTCTGACCACCAATGCGGACGAAATTGGATCGGTGCTATCCGAGAGGGACCTGCTCCGGATCAGAAAAGGGTTCGCCATCCCTCCGGAGTACAAGTTAATTCTCCCCGGCCCCGAGATGCGAGCGAACTCTTTGCTGTCGTCGTCAGATATGTGCATGTTCAACTACGACTCTCTGAACGCCGGACTGTGCTTTCCGCTGCATCCCTTCATTCGTCTGGTCCTCGGATGGTACTGCCTCGCGCCTACCCAATTCATGCCGAACACGTGGCGTCATGTGAATGCCTTCCTGCTCCAGTGCTGCAACGCCGAGGTCGAACCGGACCTGACGGTCTTCCGAAGCAAGTATCGGATAAACCGGATGCACAAGACCGAGCATCGATACTACCTGGCACCGAGCAAAGGCGTTCGGATTATAGAAAACCCGAATTCGGTCAAAGGCTGGAAGGAGAAGTTCTTCATATTGAGGGAGCCATCGATGCTACAAGTTCCGAGCCGGTGGAAAGTGGAGGTGCCGAAGTTTGCGAGGGCCGACACGGAACTGACTGCGGCCGAGGAGGAAGTGCGAGGAAGATAGTGGCCCTCCCGATGTTGAGTTGGAGGGAGATGACCGAGGAGGTGCTATACGGGTCAGGCCTTAGTCCGATCAACCCGAGTATGCTCCTGACATCTCGTATATTTTTTTTTCTAAGTCTTTAGCTCGTTTCGCTAACTCTCGATTTGTTTGTTGTTTGGTACAGAAGCGCCGAAGATGGACTTTACGGCCATGATGAACGAGAGGGGTAAGGTGGCCGATGGAAGAAAGAGGAAGAGGCCGAGCACGACCGCCTCGTCAGGTCGACCTCTCAAAGTTGCTTCGGCAGTTACTCCACCTCCTCCTCGTGAGGTCCCCTCGCCGACGATGGTTGCTGTCGAAGAGCCCTCGGTTCCTGTCACTTCTACCCCAGTCGGCGAGGCATTCGACGTCTCGGCAGCATTGTCGCTTGAGGCCCCACCGTTGACTGCTCAGGCCGAGGTGATCTTGACCGAGCAGCACAAGCAGCTGTTCGTTCCGAACTGGCGAGTCAAGAATCATGATGGATTCCTCGAGAACTCGCAGATGTCGATGCAGGCCGTCAAACACTTGGCGACCCCGAAGGACCGAGCCGCGCTGATGGTGGGGACGGTCGGCGACGATACTTATGAGGTTGCTCGGTCGCTCGTATCGGTAAGTGTCTTACGCTCTCTGAGAATTTCTTCAAGTTCGCCGTTCGGCTGTTACTTTGTTCTCACTATCTTTTCGTTTTGGCAGGCCACTTGCCACTTTAACCATCTCCTCGAGGCGTTCGCCGAGCAGGAGAAGGAGCTGAAGGCTGCCAGTGATAAGGACAGGGCGGACAAAGTGAAGGCGGTTCGGCAGCTCGAGGCTGAGCAGAGGCGAGCCGAGGGCCTGGAGGTCCAGGTTGCCGATCTTGTGGCTGACCTGGAGCGAGTAAAGGGGCGGCACACTGAGGAGTCTGCCAAAGCCGCCAAGGCTGCCGAGGAGCTGGCGACGTCAGCGAAGGCACTGGCCGAGGTGAAGGCGGAGAAGGAGGCCTTGGCAACGAAGATCAAGGCTGAGGTCGAGGCCGAGGCAAAGAAGCACATGGCCACGAACATGGAGAAGTCCTACAAGAGGGCGCTCGACCGTGTTCAGGACCGCGTCCCTGGCTTCGAGCGGGTCGGCTACAGGCTGTGGCCCGGGTCCGCATCAGACGACGAGGATGGGGAAGGCGAAAAGGAGGAAAGTGAGGGCGATGGCGATGACGAGGTGAATGCCAAGGTGGACGTGACCAACCCCCAGGTCGGGGTGAGAGATGAGGGGCCATCTGGCGAGGCGCCTGTGGTTGATCCGACGACGCAGGTGGACCCCTGATCTCCTCGTCTTTTTGTAATCTTTTTCTTTCTTCTTTTTTTAAAAATGTAATGCCTCTTTGCGGACTTGCCACCGCTTCTTCCGTTATGAATGAAAATTTTTGTTTCAAATTTGTGCAAGTGTTTAGGTCGGTCTATAGTTTCCTTGTCGTGACGTCCTTGTATTTCAGATCCTCGAATATGCCCCAAATACCGTAGCAGCTCGGCATCGCGCCGAGCTGTTTAAGCAATCTCGCGAGGCTCGCCTCGAGGGTGAAATCGAGCTCACCAGGAGGTTGATGTTCAATATGGAAAAGAAGAACAGCGAGCTTCTGGCCGAGGTGCACCATCTCCGGATAGTCGAGGAGGAGCTATCGGCGAAAGCGACAGAGCTAGCCTCGGTGCTGGTCGAGCGAGATGAGCTCGAGAAGAAGGTCAAACAGCTGCAGAGGGTCACGGTCGACAAGAGCATCGAGGTGACCAACTTACGTTGCATTATATCCGACATCGCTGAGTGCACCGGTTCGGCAAAACTCTCTCGATTTAAGATAATGGTTAAGGACGACACTCTGAAGGATAGGATCGTCGAGCTCGAGAAGGAGGTGGCTCGACTGAAGCCTCAGCCAGTGAGGGCTAATGTCCGCAGCACTTCCTGCACTCACGAGGAGAGAGAATGGGGGATCACCTTTTACGAGCTAGCGACTCGTGGCCAAGTTATTAGTCGGACAGCAGCTGACGCACAAAGCGGAGTAGCTGTTAGCTCGAGTGGAGCCTCGGTCGGAGCCACCGTTAGGATTAGTGGCGAGGCGGCGTCGCAGTTCGTCGGCCTAGAGACAAGCTCGGAGATAAAAAGGCAGAAACCCTGATTGTCTCTTAATCGAAACGTCCCTGTCCCGAGGAGGCACTGAACGAATTGCGTCGAGCCTTTTACTTCTTGCATCATCTCTGTTGTAGTAATAACATGCTTTGTAAATTTATTTAGTTGCTTTCCCGCTGTAACTGTTTGCCTTGTAAATTTACGAAGTGTTTTAATAAAATCAAAGTTATTTTGTTCGTCGTTGTGCCGTGGTCGCCTTATTCTCGACGCCGAACCGTAAGGACCCATAGTTGTCTTTTTCGAAGGTTTTAGCCGCGGAACTTTAGTTTTTCGGGTCGGAGTATACCGAGGTATGATAGCTCGGATTTCAGACGCGATCCACGTGGCTCGATCTAGACGGTCGATCATGATCGTGGAACGCATCACGAGGTGGGAGGCACGAATTCCCAAAAAATACTATCTTGTCGTTTTGTGGAAACGTGGCACGATCTGATCCGTTCATCACGTTCTAGCACACATTTTGAGATGATCTAACGGCAAAATTGGTTCGGCAGAATTTTTCTCCATATACGAGGGTCGGTTCCTCGTCTGCTCGGCTCGGGGTATTGAGTGAGCACAGTCGAGCCGAACGCTGGACTCCGAACTACCGCTAGAGTTGCTCGACGGTTGTGGGAGCAATTCCGAATGGCGATCTGCTTCTAGCTCGCTTACGAGCGAGCTTGCGAAGAAGAGTCGAGCCAAGTGTTGGACTCTGAACCATCGGTAGAGGTGTTCAACGGTTGTGGGAGCAGTTCCGAACGGCGACCTACTTCTAGCTTGCATACGAGCGAGCTTGCGAAGAAGAGTCGAGCCGAGTGTTGGACTCCGAACCATCGGTATAGTTGTTCAACGGTTGTGGGAGCAGTTTCGAACGGCGACCTACATCTAGCTCGCCTACGAGCGAGCTTGCGAAGAAGAGTCGAGCCGAGTGTTGGACTCCGAACCATCGGTATAGTTGTTCAACAGTTGTGGGAGTAGTTCCGAAAGGCGACCTACTTCTAGCTCGCTTACGAGCGAGCTTGCGAAGAAGAGTCGAGCCAAGTGTTGGACTCCGAACCATTGGTATAGTTGTTCAACGGTTGTGGGAGCAGTTCCGAACGGCGACATACTTCTAGCTCGCTTACGAGCGAGCTTGCAAAGAAGAGTCGAGCTGAGTGTTGGACTCCGAACCATCGGTATAGTTGTTCAATGGTTGTGGGAGCAGTTCCGAACGGCGTCCTACTTCTAGCTCGCTTACGAGCGAGCTTGCGAAGAAGAGTCGAGCCGAGTGTTGGACTCCGAACCATCGGTATAGTTGTTCAACGGTTGTGGGAGCAGTTCCGAACAGCGACCTACTTCTGCTTGCTTACGAGCGAGCTTGCGAAGAAGAGTCGAGCCGAGTGTTGGACTCCGAACCATCGGTATAGTTGTTCAACGGTTGTGGGAGAAGCTCCAAACGACGACCTACTTCTAGCTCGCTTACGAGCGAGCTTGCGAAGAAGAGTCGAGCCGAGTGTTGGACTCCGAACCATCGGTAGAGGTGTTCAACGGTTGTGGGAGCAGTTCCGAACGGTGACCTACTTCTAGCTCGCTTATGAGCGGGCTTGCGAAGAAGAGTCGAGCCGAGTGTTGGACTCCGAACCATCGGTAGAGTGAAGAGTGAAGGCAGAGAGATGTAAGCACTTTTTACAAGCAAAATATAAAAAAACTTTCTTTATTGATGACTAATGGCCTGCTGCTTCTAAAGTTGCGAGCCGTTATTACAAGAGAAAAATAAAAGAAAAGCATTACATGTAATAGGAGAGGAACAGTTCGACATCTCGAAATACTCAGAGAGGCGTTGATGCTCTCTCTTGGTATTTTAAGAGATGGTCGGCTTTCCAAGTCCTGGAGATCTCCCTGCCTTCGAGATCTTCTAGTTTGTATTTACCCCGGGCGGACTACTTTGGCGATCTTGTAAGGTCCCTCCCAATTTGGGGCCAATTTGCTCTTCTGACCTGGGAATGAGATGGCCAATTTTCTGAGGACCAGGTCCCCTTCTTTGAGGTCCGTGGGGCGGACTCTCTTGTTGTATGCCAACTCTATCCTTCTTCGGTAGCTTTGTTGACGAAGGGCAGCTCTTTCTCGGATCTCATCTATCAGGTCTAGACTTGCTCGGAGCTCTCTGGCATTTTGCTCTTCTTCATAAGCTATTAGACGAGGAGAGGGTATTCCGACTTCTAGGGGGATGATGGCCTCTGACCCATAGGTGAGATTAAATGGGCTCTCTCCTGTGGGGGTCCGTTTTGTGGTGCGATAGTTCCACACCACGTTGGGAAGTTGATCGACCGATAAGCCTTTGGAACACTTATCTAACCTCTTCTTAATACCGAAGAGGATCTGTCGGTTTGCATTTTTGGCTTGGCCATTG
Organism: Hemerocallis citrina; assembly: GCA_017893485.1. Taxonomy (NCBI): domain Eukaryota; kingdom Viridiplantae; phylum Streptophyta; class Magnoliopsida; order Asparagales; family Asphodelaceae; genus Hemerocallis; species Hemerocallis citrina. The sequence continues at coordinate 463,521,704 of CM030358.1, read as the reverse complement.
GACCGGGGATGAGAAATGGAGGAGAACCGGTGTTGGATGGCAAGGTCTTCGCATAGAGCTCGGAAGGCAGCCCCGGTGAACTGTGTTCTGTTGTCGGTTATCAGGACCCTAGGGACGCCGAATCGGCAGATCACGCTCTTCCAAAAGAACTGAACAACCTTGTTCTCGGTGATCGTGGCCAAGGGCTTGGCCTCTATCCATTTCGAGAAGTAGTCGATCGCCACGACTAAGAATTTGAACTGTCCGGGAGCTTGTGGAAATGGCCCTAGTAAATCCATCCCCAACATTGTAAAGGGGATGAGACTTGATAGGGAAGTGAGTGGAGCTTGTGGGAGGCATCGGATGTCGGAGTACTTCTGATAGGAGCTGCATTGCCGAACGTGCCGTTCGGCGTCTCGGAGGAGAGTGGGCCAGAAATATCCGTAATTCAACACTTTGCGCGCTAGAGCTCTGGACCCCGAATGTGCCCCGCCGATGCCCTCATGAAGTTCTTGCAGGGCATAGTCGGCTTGCCCGGGGGAGAGGCATCTCAGGTAAGGCCAACCGTCTACCTGTATGAAGGAGCGTTTATATAGGATGCCTCCGATTAGTGTGTAACGCTCGGCTCGGGTTCTCGCTCTTCGAGCTTCCTTGGGATCCTCGGGGAGGAGTCCATCCCTTAAGAACTCGACGAGGGGTTTCATCCAGTTGTCTTCGAGCAGGACAGGTAGTGACTCCATGGAGTCGGGGGTTTCATCCTCTATACTCGGCTTCAGAAGGACCTCTATCAGGACAGTCTGCTCGAGACCTTGAAGGGAGGAAGAGGCTAGTTTGGAGAGGGCATCGGCCTGAGCATTTTCTTCTCGAGGGATTCGCTCTATGAGGGCTTCTTCAAATAAGACCATGAGGCTTCTGACCTTGGCTAAGTACTTAACCATCCGATCATCACGTGCTTCATATTCGCCTAGGACCTGATTCACGACCAGCTGAGAGTCGCTAAAGATCCGAAGGCATTAGGCCCCTGCATTTCGAGCCATTCCAAGGCCGGCTATGAGCGCCTCGTATTCTGCTTCGTTGTTCGAGGCCTTGAAGTTGATTCGGAGGGAGTATTGGAGGATGAAGTCATCGAGGCCTGCCAGAATGACCCCGGCTCTGCTTCCCTCATTGCAGGAGGATCCGTCCACATAAACCGACCAGATAGGTGGTCCCTTTACTGCTTGACTAAACTCGGGGATGGTACTTTCAACTATGAATTCTGCTAAGGCCTGAGCCTTGATCGCGGTCCGAGACTGATAAGTTATATCGTGCTGGCTCAGCTCGATAGACCACTTCATAAGACGACTAGAGGTCTCCGACTTGTGGAGCACTTGCTTCAGCGGTTGGTCGGTCAGAACGACCACCGAATGGGATTGAAAATACGGGCGAAGCTTTCTCGCGGCCATCACCAGGGCATAAGCCATCTTTTCTATCTTCGGATAGCGGAGCTCGGCATCCCGAAGTACCTTGCTCACATAGTAGATGGGCTTTTGAGCCCGGTCTTCTTCCCTTACCAGAACGGCACTAAGGGTTTGCTCGGAGGCTGCTAGGTAGAGGTAGAGGGGTTCTCCAGGAATTGGTTTGCTGAGAAGAAGAGGATTGACGAGGTAAGCCTTGAGCTGGTCGAAGGACTCCTGTTGCTGTTGACCCCATTGAAAACCTTTAGCCCCCCTAAGGGCCTTGAAGAAGGGGAGACATTTCTCCCCGGACTTCGAGAGAAAACGCCCCATGGCGGCCAAGCGGCCTGTCAACCTCTGAACTTCTTTAACATTTTTGGGAGGCGCCATGTCTAGTATGGCCTTGATTTTCTCAGGGTTAGCTTCAATTCCTCGCTGGCTGACCATGAAGCCGAGGAACTTTCCTGACGAGACGCCGAATACACACTTGTTTGGATTGAGTCTCATATTGTGCTTTCTCAGAACGTCAAATGCTTCTTGGAGGTCGGTCACATGATCGGCACCTCGGATGCTTTTTACAAGCATGTCGTCAACATACACCTCCATGTTTCGGCCGATTTGAGCTTGGAAAACCTTGTTGACGAGGCATTGATATGTTGCGCCTGCATTCTTCAAACCGAAGGGCATAACCCTGTAGCAATAGAGGCCCTGGTCGGTCACGAATGAGGTCTTCGGGATATCCGGAGGGAACATCCGGATCTGGTTGTAGCCTGAGAAGGCATCCATGAAGCTGAGGAGCTCTTGTCCCGAGGTGGCATCAATCAGAGTGTCAATACTCGGAAGAGGGAAGGGATCCTTGGGGCAAGCCTTGTTGAGGTCGGTAAAGTCGATGCAGATCCTCCAAGTCCCATTGGACTTCTTCACCATTACTACATTCGACAACCACTCAGGATAGTTCACCTCTTGTATGAACCGGGCCTTCAAAAGCTTGTCCACCTCCTCTTTTATAGCTAACTGGCGCTCGGGGGCAAACTTGCGTCTCTTCTGCTGAACCGGTTTGGATCCCAGAACAATGCTGAGGTGGTGGACTAAGAGCTCTTCGGAAATTCCGGGCATGTCTGCAGCTGACCAAGCGAAGAGGTCTCGGTTCCTTCGGATGCACTGTACAATGTCCGAGCATAGGGCGGACGGGAGGGTCTTGCTAACAAAGAACTTGCGAGTTGGATCCTGCTCAGAGAAGAGCACTTCCTCCAATTCGTCCACCGGCTCGGACGTCGGTCGGGCAGCATCTTGGGGGATTTCTAGAGTTTCTAAGGAGAGGACGGGACCGAGGGTAGAGGTCATATAGCACTTGCGGGCCGTTTCCTGATTGCCTTTTACTTCCCCTACTCCGGCCCGAGTTGGAAACTTCATTTTGAGGTGATAGGCGGAAGGGACGGCTTCAAGGGCAGCTAGACCGGGCCGACCCAGAATGACATTGTAGGCTGCGGGGACATCTACGACCATGAAGTCCATCGACTCCGTTCGGGTAGTAGGAGTTTTGCCAGCGGTTACGTCGAGGGTGATCACCCCTTCAATAGTCGCTGGCACTCCCGTGAACCCATGGAGCGTGAAGCCGGCGGGCTTGAGTCTGTCTCGGGAGAGCTTTAGGCCTTTAAAAGCGGCGAGAAAGAGGATGTTAATAGAGCTGACATTGTTCACTAGGATCCTCTCCACTTTGAAGTTCGCCATGTGGAGACTGATAACGAGCGCGTCACAATGGGGCATTCGGACACCTTTAAGGTCTTCATCTGAGAATGTGATGGGCACTCCGAGGCCTTTGGGAGGAGGGGTGACGTGGACCGAATTGACTTCTCTTATAAATGTCTTTCGAGAGGAGTTAGAGGAGCCCCCCATTGGGCCCCCATGGATGAGGTGTAGGACACGCTCCTCTTCGAAGTCGGGTGTTTCATCGCGTTCTGGACGCTTATTAGCCCCCCGAGTCGGGGGAGGAAGGTCGGCTCGGTCCTTTTTCACGAATCTGGTCAGCTGTCCCTTCTGGATGAGGGTTTCTATCTCATTCTTTAAGGCCCGACAATCATTTGTGTTGTGGCCGTGGTCCCGGTGATAACGGCACCACTTCTCTTTATCCCGTTTCTTGGCGGGGGTGTTCATCCTCGGAGCAGGGGGTATGACTCCTTCCTTCTCAACTTCCATCAGAATGGTAGAGACATTGGTGGTGAGAGGAGTAAATTTCTCGAATCTGGAGGGAGGTTGGCGCTGGCCGGCATTATCCTTCTGGAGCTTCTTGGCTCCTTCCTCTTCTATTCCCTTTCTCTTAAACCCGAAGGAAGACCCCTCCAAGTTGGGACGGTGCTCGGCTTCTTCGGCCCGAATATACTTTTCACTTCGGAGGAGGCGGTCAGAGAAGTTCTGTGGGGCTTCTTGGCAAGGGAGGAGCGGAGGTTGGAATTGAGAACATTGGATTGAAATGCTGCTGCAGCGACCGATTGGTCGAGGGATGTTATGGACCTGGCTTCAGCTGTGAACCTCTTCACATAGTCTCTCAACTTCTCACCCTTCTTCTGGTGGAGGTACAGTAGCGAGATGCTGGTCTTCTCAGTTCTACGGCTACTTACAAAATGGGTGACGAAGAGGGTCTCGAATTGCTCGAAGGAGAATATTGAGGATGGGGCAAGGCGAGAGTACCATTCTCGAGCGGGGCCCTTGAGAGTCGCGGGGAAGGTTTTGCAGAGCAGGGCATCAGAAGCCTGATGGATGAGCATGAGGGTCTTGAAGCTCTCAATGTGATCAACGGGGTCAGTCTCCTCGGAGTAGGTCTCGAATTGAGGAGGTTTAAAGCCGATTGGCACGGGTGCATCCATTATGGTTCGGGAAAAAGGAGGTCTGCTAGGACGAAGGGCCCTTCCTCTAAGTTCTTCTTCTCGGTCTAACTGACCCAAGCGCCTCTCCATCTCATGGAGACGGCGGTATACAGCGTCATCCCTTCGTCGATAATCAGGCGAGCCTCTAGACTCATCTTCGTACGAGGGAGAGCGGAGGCTACGACGATAGTAGCTCCTGGAGCGGCGAGGACTTTGTACATGCCGGGAGTTGCTGGGAGCTGGAGGAGGAGATGGGGACCGTCGGCGAGGGCTTCGGACCGGAGGAGGAGAGGGAATCCTCGGAGCATTGGTGTTATTGGGACTGAGGTTGAGAGCTTGTAGGACGGTTGCTTGGAACTGTTGGAACTCGGCACGGGTGATGGGTGCCTCATCGTTCCTAGGGTGTTGCCGACCGGCAGGAGAATGCGGTCTTCTGCGATGTTCGGGGGACTCTCTCCACTCCCTCCTGATCGGGGACCTTCTGTAGTCTCGGCGATGGGGGCTTCGCTCATCCGGACGTTGTTGGCGGGAGGCTCCCTCTCGGGCCCGCTTCTCATCCAGACGGTGGCGAAGATCCACATCTTTCGGCCGATTGGGGACTTTTTGTTGGAAGTCAGAAGCTCGGGGATTATGGGAAGCCATAGAATCCGAAGAGGCATTGTGGATTGAGACATGGTCCTGGTGGAGAGGTTGTTTCTGAGGGTTAGGACCCTTAGGAGGTGGCAGATTCGGAGGAGGAGGAAGATCCTGTTGGAGTGGGTCTTCCGCTGGAGGAGGAAGTTGCCCCTGCTGTTGGGTAGGTTGGATGGGAATTTCTTGCTGCTGATCGGGGTTGGGTCCTCGGTTGGACCCTCTGGATCTGACTTTCCTAGGAGGCATGGCCGGAGAGGATCTGACCAACGGGAAGAGGGGAGGCTGCTATTCGACCTTTTTCCCACAGACGGCGCAAATCTGTTGCCGCTGAATCTGGTGTGGGGGCAAACAGATAGTATTTGTGGATTCTTAGGAAAACTGAATAGCAAACCTGGATGCCTGTTTCGTCGGAGTTTGCCGATGGCTCCTGCCGTGCACCTGCAAAAAGTGCGAGACACCGGGGTTGTTCCTGGCGACGCACCCTCCGACGCTCAAGTCAGTAATCAGAGAGATTATGAAAGAGCGTAAAAATTGGTGAAAGATTGATTACCCCTCAATGGAGATGGATGGGGGGTATTTATAGGCGCTGCTGGGATCAGATTAGGAATGTAATCCCCCTGTGGTTAGATAAGGAATGTAATCCCTAATCCCCAGTGAAGGGATAGATATGAATCAGGGCCGTTGATCAGGATTTAATCAGAAACCCTAATTCTATCCCTTCTGGACCGGATTTGCTGCGGGTTGAAACCCGCTCCCAGTTGAGGTGGATACGTTTGCGGGTAAGTGGGTCTTCGGGGAAGATAACCAGTACCAGCTTCAAACCCGGTGGTAGGTGAAATTACCGTTTTACCCCTGAGCTTCAAGATTCGTGCCCAATTTGGACGGTTCCGGTTTAACCCCATTTTTAGCCATATCAAAACCTAATTTCTATCCATAGAAATTTTTATAGGGTGTGTATTTTATAGGATTTTTTTCAAAGAAATGAGTGGGACGGAGCTTCATCTCTCAACCTTGCTCATTTCTTCTTCTTTTTTAAAATCGAACAGACAACTCATTTCTCGTCCGATGATTTTTTTTTAATAAAAAAAATGCAACGGACCGACCATTTTTTAATTAAAAAATAATAATTCAAGGACGGGGAATCATCCCTGGTCTGAGAAATACGCGCTTAAAAAAAAGGACGGTAAATCATTTACCGGCCGATGGGAATTTTTTTTACCAAATAGCTATTTCGTCTGCCAAATTTGACAGACCACTATTCATCTAAAACCCAGACCACTATTTATCTAAAAACCATTTTTTGGGTTTATAGCCAAGTCTGCAGCTCCAAAATTTCCATTTTTTAAGAAATTTTGGCAACATAGCCAACAACTATAGATGCTCTTAAATGTTGTACTCATGAAACCTATAGGATATATTATGTTTGGTACCCTACTAAAAATATTCATTAATGAACGAAGGTTAAGACATTGGAATGAAAATCTAAAGCAACTAAAAGGAAAACTAGAATGAAATACATTTGGGGACTGTGGGAGTAACTATCTACCATTAAAACCAGAGTTGGGGGTCTCATAGCCATGTGGATTTTAAACAAATACAAGCAGTAAACGAGCTAAAAAATACATATGACATTACTCAAAAAGTCATCCATTGAGATCAGACTCTTTTGTTTGCTCATGTTGTTTCTTTCCAATTTCCCGAAAGAAACTTCTCATTCTGAAGGATTACTTTCCAATGGCAATGAAACACTAAAAAATTACCCTTAACAATATTTATGAAATACATAAATTGCATGCGCTAAATATCTCGTAACAGATCATCTCATGAGAAGGACTAACTTGAACAAGCTCCACCATACAGCAATAAATTTTGCAACATATAACAGCAACAAAGAACACAGGACTTTTTGATGAAACGGTTAGAGTCTAACGACTCCAGCCCGGAGAACACAGGACTTAAAAAGAAACTTCATTGAAATTAAACACAACGACATCGTTACAATTTATGAGGAAGAGCTGATCTAAAATGAACTACAAAATTCGGATACAAGAAAATAATGCTCTTAGACTGTATTAGCACTACTATTTAACAATCAACAAAGACTAAATAAACCACATTTACTCTTCCATCTCTCATTTTATAAGAGATGCTACTCAATTCACAATGAAGTTATGGTGTCTTTTAACAACATGCCTTCAGCACTGTATTCTTCCAATTAAAACAGGGAAAATTTTATGCATGCAGATCTTTGTCAGATCTCCATAATTGGGTTCTTTGAGAAGCATTATCGCCAACAAAAATGGTGCCATTTTCAGCTGCAAATAAAGGATCTGCTTCGATTTCCTTGACCTGCGGTCAATCAGTTACAAAAGAGGAAAAAAGTCTGATCCACATACTACATACCATATATGTATTAAAATAATCTATAACTATTATAATGGAAGCATTGGAGTTGTTGTTTGTAAATCTACCAAACTAATATAAAAACGTCTCAGATTCGAGGCCAGGCTACCTCAGAATTTTTACTTTAAAAAATATATATATATTTATTAAGACGTGCTACTAGTGAACTTAGATGCATGGCTTATGCTTTGTTTGGTCGTTGTTTACACTAAATAGTGCTATCAAAAGGTGTTGTAGGCAATATTCCTGTGAAGAAGAGTTTTTCAACATAAGATAATTTTCAGAGAGCAGAAGCACTGTTCTGGAAAAACTGAAAGCACCTCTTGTGGCGTGGCAGAAAAAAGAGGAATAACTCCAGTCCGAGAAATATGCTTTCAGCCAAAATACAATATTTCTTAGTTTTATATAATAGCAATTTTATGCCCAAACATGCTTCTAAGTTACAAAGTGTAAAATATGCTTTTCGGCTTTCCAAAGGTAATATAAAACATAGCCTATATCACTATACTGATCACTTACGTCCTTAATGATATATTTCCATGATGTGTGGCAGATGTATATGACTAAGACAGCACAATGTAGATAACTCTAGTATCGGTAGCAAATCACTCAAGCTGCCAAACACATTATCACCCCAGTCTCCTGATTCACCCAACTTTGTTATCAACCTGTGATAACTGAGAAGAAGCTTCATTGGCCTTTTGCGTTTCAATTGAGCAATAGTAAGAATACAGGACCATTCCAATTAACGCTACAAAAATTCCAAAAATATTTCTCCAACTACAATACCTGATTCACCCAACTTTGTTATCAAAAGATCAAAACCAATATAGATTAAAGAACCTGGTCGACCCTATAAACCTAAGTCATATGGTGAACATGGAACCAATTCCACCCAAAAGTAGTTCTTGCGCAACCCAGACAAAAATAGACTATATTAGACTGGTTAGCAGAGAAATCATCACAATAATAGACTGGTTAGCAGAGAAATCATCTTTAATAACTCTATTAATCGGAGTTTCTCATGTCTAAAATGCAAAAAATAGAAACACTGTACAATATAATATATCGGATTCTGTTTTGGGAGAAGTAAAACAGATATCAGTTGGAAATTTTATATCCATCAACTCTTAAATAAGGCCATGGTATCAAAACTCCGATGATACTCAGATGCATTGGCCAAGGCAGATTGGAAAATTGACTAGCGAAACTCCTCATACTCCAGATTTGTCCAATATTACCGGTAAATGACAAGCCAACTCTATTATCAAAGAAATAAGGAAACGGGCGACGATTTGGCACCAGATATCCGGAGGTGTGGAAAGAGAAATAAGGAAACGGGCGACGATTTGGCACCAGATATCCGGAAGTGTGGAAAGAGCTGCTGTGATAAGCGGAAAAACCATCAAAGAACGACGATTGCTCGTGGAGGTTTCCACAGAAAGACCTCTTGGTTCTGGCAAACGGATCACAATTACATGTACCTGGGAGCATACCGATGGAATGAACGAAATACGAACAGTTAACATAATATGGTTATATTATTTTAATAGAATAGGAAACAATAATGCATAGGAACTTGCTCTAACGACTCATATATAAAACAGACGATGATAGAATATCGACGGGAAAAAAGAAACAACATTTCGAAATTAATTTTACAAAAGATGTTTCCATAAAGGTCAATAGAAGATGTGGATTTTTTATAGCATACGCATAAATTTTTTACAAAATAAATAAATAACCAACACCAACAAACTGTGTGAGTGCAATATTAAGACCAAACTCTAAATTAAAATCCGTAAAGTTAGAATAATGGATCTCCTGTGTGCTCATTAGCAACATAGAAATGGATCAGCATCCATAATCCTCCGTCATAAATTAAAGGAAGTAGTAGGAGGAACTCGCGAAAAACTTAGTTCAAAACTTACCAAGATAGGCACCTTAAAAGATATCAGAGATGAATTAAAAATGGGGGAGTGGGATTCAATTACTCAACAAGGACAAAAAGTAGTTTTTACGAAATATCTTAAGGAGAAAAGGGTTGCATAGAAAGGGTAGAAGATCATCATTACTCTATACTCACTCTATGTCAAAAATTAAAAAGAAATTTTAAATCTTGAACTAGAAACATCATTCATTCAAAAGATAGAGTACATCCTGGCAATACAATTCAACCTTCCTAAACTTGGTCATTGACAGGATGTGCTCTCCTTCTCTTAAATGAATGAAGTGAGACTGGAGGAAACTTACTCCTATGGCACCCTACACATCCTACCACCTCCTCCCAAATGTAAGATGCATATCGTTCAAAGTGTTACATGTCATGAAACATAAGAGGATGATATCATCAAAGTTGAATATGTTTTCCCATTGTTGTTGCTAATTTTGGTGTGGGAGCAATCAGGTATGAGTTCTTTATTGAGGAAAAAAGTCGCGATATGGACCGTCAATCAAGATCTGGATATGGATCTGACCTGCTGGAAACACATAGGAACCTGCAAAAAGTCTCACAACGAAAGTTATTTCATCGTAAGACCCTTTGATGCTCAAGTCAGTCACGAGAGCAATGATTAGGGTTTTTTTGTTGAGAAAATACCAGTTACCTTTGACCGGTGGAGGTGAATGATATTTATAGGCCATGAATCAGTTATAGAAGATAAACCATAAAGGTATCTTCCACTGATTTGACTAGGGATTATTATGGTAAAGGAATATAATAGAGTGATTTGACTGAAAAACCCCTTCTTCTCGGGTAGCAAGAAGGCTTTAATTGTGGGCCTAGCTGGTTTAATGGGCCTAAAGACGGCCCGTCCTTGCTGTAAAATTATTGTACTATCCTTGGCAACTTTGAGATGTGTGTTGAGATCAGATGGCTTCAATTTTTACCCGTATCACCCATGCATTAATTTCCCACAATTGTTGTTACTGAAACATTCTATTCTTGAAAAATTGTGCATTTAGCAACCTCATGATGAATGAACCAAGGTTGCCAAGTTCGTCGTATGTTTCTATTTGCGATGCACACACTGTTTTGAATTTTGACCAATACGGCCAAAATTTTGCATATTTTATACTTCATGTCGGTTTAGACCGAAATGTGTACATTTTGGTAGAAATTGCCAAAATATCGGTCGAAATATTATCGAATTTGGCGAAATATCGACCGAAATAGACACTAATGTTATTGTGAACATATTACTTTTTTTTGTTTTGCTTTTTGCATAAGAATCTTTCCGTATAGAACCTTAAGCTAAAATAATGTGAGGATTTCGTCTCTTTTTGGTTTGTGTATATGCAAATTCAAGTAAGTCTATTAACTAATACATTTTTTTCTTATCAATGCAAATTCAATTTAGTTATATACTTATATTACATTCTTTCATATTTTTGTTAAATTCAGCGAATATTTACTCTGATTGATTCATGACAATAGTTATATTATACAATATTTTAGAAAAGCTAAGAGACTTATAAAGATCCACATTTTAGAAAATCTAACATAAATTACCTTTGCTCCAATCACTAAATCGCCCCAATTTCTCTTCGCACAAGCTTATTCTCTCCTGAAAGTAAAACAAAGACCATCACTCATCAGCACAAGCACATCCATGCAACATTTCATTCATAAAATCATCACTGAAGAAAAATAAAAAAATTGGACCATGAATAAACCAACAATAATCATAATCCCTATATAATAAAAACAATGTGGTAAATCATCAGCTGTAGCACGACTTTGAAACTTCTTGCTAAAAGCACTATTAAAGGACTCCACTAAGTTGCACGATAAATACTTCTAAAAACAAGCTTTAATCTGAGAGGATTAATTATCAACGCAACCACGCCGAAGGAAATTGTTTTGTAAAAAATAACTAAAGAGGAAGTTCAATAGATTAGACCATAAACAGACAAAATAACACAAGCTTAATATCTCGAACAAGTATAACACGGATGGTAAATTACCGACATAAGCACAATCGAGTTATTTTTCTTCCATAAAAGCACTACTAAATAAACACCACTAAATTACACCCATTAAAAAAAGGGAACACGCTTAATCTGCCAATAGGTAGACCTAGATGGTAGATCGTCATCAGAATCACAACCAAGCAAAATTTCATGCATAAAAATATAAAATCACTACTGAAGATATACACTAACGTGAAGCAAGGTTCGTCGGACCTCCGATTTTTCTTATGAGAACTTGGCCGTAGGTTAAGCAAAAAAAATAAATTAAATTAAATTAAAAAATATTCAAAAAGATGAAGTCGAAGGGAAAACTGAAGTAGTTGTAGTCCCATTGAAGCCACATTTGAAAATATTAAATAGGACTTTTTTCAAAGAGATTATGATGCATTAAAGATGATTAGGGAATTTGAAGTTGGTGTATTTAAGTATTGGGTATGAGTCATGGAGAAATGGGTAAGAAATTAACTCAATAACAATTTAATTAAAACTCACCTGACTCTTTAAGTGCCTTTTTAGAACCGCTTTCTACAATACCAGTTCCTAACGCTTTTCGAACAACTTTTTTCCTCATTAATTAAACCAAAATTGTTTAAATTGGACAGTAATTAAACCAAAAAATAATAGACAAGTTTAATCTGTCCTAAAGTGAAACCCAAATAGTAAATCATCAACAAAAGCTTTGCCCAACTACAGTTCCTCACATTAAATTCACACCAAACAAATTAAACCATCAAGTAAACAAACAAAATCCCTTGCAATGCCATTATAGAAACAACCATAATGGTTCCTGCAAGTAAACCCCTATACAAAATCATCAACCAAAGCACACCCAAATGAAAAGTTCATGCATAAATTCAATAATGAATAATAAACCCTACTAAAATCAAACCATACGAAATATTTATATATATAAAAAATTCTTACAATCTCCGTTCTGATGGGATGATCGTCGGGTCGAATCCCATTGCATCTCAACCTCACTGCTCAAAATTTAAAATATTATTTTATTAAAAAAACCCAACAAAGAGAACTCAATTAAAAGTAAAATTAACAACAGGAAATTAAAGAAACCTCAATGTATGAGTTATTGTTACCTGATAAGAGAGTGGTCGCGGCCTGCGCGAGCACGAGGAAAGCACGTGCTCGCTGGAGAGGAGGGAGGTCGGCGAGGGCGTCAGGGTCGGCGGCCGCCGCTGCCAAGAAGTCGAGAAGGTTGCTTTCAACTTCGTCCACGTTTTTTAGGGTTTCTTTGATGGAATCCATCACTTCCACGGGGATCGTCATCAATCTTCGACCATAAAAAGAAAAAGGCGATTATGAAGGATTTTTGCTTTTTTTTTTTTTTAATAGAAAGCAGCTCTAGAGGGTATTTATAGTCAGATTTTAAGTTTACAGATAATCATATATCTCATATGTCGGTTTAGAGTTAATTATTTATCTTTTATGTCCTTGGATAAATAAGAGTTTAAATAAGAGTTTTTATTTAAACTGTTTCTTATATTTATTTAAAGGGCAAAAGCCAAAGTACCCCCCAACGTTTGGCCCGAGTACAAAATGCCCATACAACGTTTGAAAAAATACAATAAACCCACTCTTCCGTTAACTTAACCCTTTCCGTTAAGTTATAATTATTAAATTACTTTTTTACCCTTACTCTCTCATATTCAATCTCTTTCTTCCATTTCTTCATTCCTTTTTTAAGTACTTTTTGCTAAACACGCTTTTAAAATTTTCCAAACACCTAATTTAAGTGTAAAACAGTAAAAGTGCTTCAAGAACCAAAAGTGTTCTCCAAAAGCAATGCTAAATGGAGCCTTACTAGGTGTTTTACATTACTAGGTGTTCCAACCTTCTATATGACGAAATCAACAGAATGGCATCAGGAAAGTGTATGACACTTTAAGTACGGCAAATGTCAACAGTATAATATAATATAAATTGGACATAGAAAATTGATGAACATGATTAAGATATAAGAATGAGAGTTCTAGTAAATGAATTCAAGTCCCATTTCCAGAGAAATCTATATAAAAAGTGTAACACTGTCAAAATGATACAAAGATTACAAAATACAATATCATCAATCTTCACTCGAAAGAATCTGATTGGTTTTAAAAAATTAATGCGCAATTTAAACAAACTTGCCTCACCAAATCAAAGATTGACCAGACCACCCTGCAACAAACCCTCAAGAGAAAACATCAAATTATGGTTTTCTTAAATGTCAGTTTTGTCACCAGAAATAGTCGGAACAACTAGATGAATAGTTTTACAGGGGCTAATTTTCACCTTCAAATCCTCTCATATCCCAAAAAAGTTGCTAACTTCCGAAGTCTGGCAATATATAGGCCAATGGGCTAGTACATGCTGCTACTAGATAGGGAAGAAGGAAATCTTCACACTAAAGATGCATTTAGATCAGTCTCAATTCGTACTCACCCGCCATTGTTATGTATCTGACCCATGGGAGGGCTTGGTATCCGCTCTTCTCGATGATTTTCAGGTACCGAACCTACAAATTGATTGTTAGATAAGGATTTTTTGCTATCATCACCATCATCATTGTGAAGGAGAAAAAAACTACACAATTTTGGTTCTTGAAGCACTTTTACTGTTTTACACTTAAATTAGGTGTTTGGAAAATTTTAAAAGCGTGTTTAGCAAAAAGTACTTAAAAAAGGAATGAAGAAAGGGAAGAAAGAGATTGAATATGAGAGAGTAAGGGTAAAAAAGTAATTTAATAATTATAACTTAACGGAAAGGGTTAAGTTAACGGAAGAGTGGGTTTATTGTATTTTTTCAAACGTTGTATGGGCGTTTTGTATTCGGGCCAAACGTTGGGGGGGTACTTTGGCTTTTGCCCTTATTTAAATTATTCTTTAAATGTTCTGATTTGTTCATAATGGGCTGTCATCCTGATCCAGTAAGATAGGCCTGTTTTGAACAGTCCCGATTTTAGTTCTATTTTTCCAATTAACGAAACTCTTCTCCTCTACATCCATCAACTCCACCCTCTTTCCATTATCATCATCGACATCCGTACATACCAGGTGTGAGCAACTGATCACCTTATGTCCCTCTCTTCTACAACAAGTGCAAAAATAGGTGGATGTGTTCGTACATGAAACATTTGCAAAAATGGAAGAGAATTGTCTCCCTCAACACCCATCGTGATGCCTGAAAGTAGTGGTTGTCAGGACCACTTCCTCACGTGCACATGTGAAACGACCATGCAAGTTGCAACCGTATGCTAGTAGGCTCATCTAGTCTAACAACTCGACCCACCACAGAGAAAATATCTCCAATGAAATCCTCTAATCAAAATGTTGGCGGGAGATCCAACATATGCACCTATCGAATTGCCCTGGCAACTTGCACTCGCTAGGTCGAAAAGATTGACGAGAGTGAAATAGTGAGCTCCGCACCTTCAACGACCACAACTAGGGATGGACATGGGCCTGGTAGGCACGAAAGCACGTTGGTCAACACGATTTTCTTGTAAAAATAGTATCCACTAAGTATTTTGCAATTACTTGACAAGTACACAATACTAAAAATAATATTGTCTATTATTTTATATTTTAAATAATTTTAAATTTAAAAAATAGCTTAGGGTTAATTGCGAGAAACCCACCTTGGGTCAATGAAGTATGCTAACCGATCTTTTGCTAAACGTCGATAACCGCCTAAGGTGGTTACAACATTAGTTTTATGTTAATTTAAGTTTTACGTGCTTTGCACTGGTTTAATATGAAAAAAATACCCTTATGTCGTTTAATACTTTTTTTTGCATATAAATCCCTCACATATGTTAGTACTATATAGGGACTTATTTACAAAATGACACCCTCTTCTCTCCTTTTCTATTTTGCAGATACCCCTTATGGGGCGTTGGGGAGTTAGGTACATGGATTGGAGGATTCTCGGGAATGTGAGGCTGGGAATGAAGATTTCTGGGAATGTTGCATTATCGCATTTGGTATAATACATTGCATTACCGGAAATCCTTCGTTATTGTATTTTTTTATTCTAGTTTTTTGGGTTATTTTATTGTTTGTTATGGAAATCTCATGGGAATCCTCAAATCCCATGGTTTTACGGGGGAAATATTTTTTTTATTCTAGTTTTTTTGAGTTATTTTATTGTTTGTTATGTAAATACCATGATTTTAGACGGGGAATGAAAATCTTTCTCAACAAAGAATTTTGATGTCCTTGAAAATCTATCATTCCTTCCAACTATGCTCGTCACATACCATGATACCAAACAAGGTAATTTTGGGGGGATCTGGGATTCCCTTGCACATTCTCACGTACCAAACGCCCCCTTAAAATATAAAAAATAGTGGGGACTTACTTACAAAACAAAAATTTCAATCATCTTCTTCCTACCTTCCTCTCTCTTCTCTACCTCGTACAAAACCATTAACACCCAACTAAAACCAAAATCTGAAACCAAGCCCCATCAGCAATCATCTTCTTTCTTCCCACCTCTCTCTACCTAAAAACAAACCCAACCCAAACCCATCCCCAATCATCTTCTTCCTTCCTTTTTTTTCTCAACCTTTAACAAACGTAATCAAACCCAGCCCGAACCCAAATTGCATCTCCAATCATCTTCTTCCTTCCTCCCCCCCTCTCTCCTCTCCTTTCTCTTCCTCAAACAAACCCAAACAAACCCGACCCAAACCCCATCCTTAATTATCTTCTTGCTTCAACCTTTTGTCTCTCATCAATTCTCTACATCAAACAAACCCAACCAAACCCGACTTGAATCTATCATCAAATCATCTTCTTTCCTTTCTTCTCTACTTCAAACAAACCCAACCAAACCTAGGACTGTAAAATGAACATGACACAACGTCGCCCGTCCGAATCTGGCTCGAGAAATGGCCCGACCGTGGACCGTCCGAACTGTTATACGAACTGAACTTGAACAAATTATTTGGTCTGATGTTTTACCGAGTCTAGTCCATCCGAACAAACATAGCCTTCTGCTTTTATAACGAACGGAGTCCGGACTATAAAAATTGTCCAACCTAGACCGAGCAGGACATATGCCCGTCCGAGTAGAATATTGGTCCGAGCTTGAACATTTGGATGTCTGGTCCGGTCCGGTCCGGTCCGATTTACTGCCCTAACCAAACCTGGCCTGAACCCAAAACCCTACCCCCAACCATCTTCCTTCCTCTGTCATTCCTCGCATGTTCTAACATGATTCAATCCCTACCCAAACTCGAAACCTAACTCAAAACTCAAATTGAACCACAATTAAGACGGGGATTTTTGTTAAAGAATAAACCTGTGCAAAATGTGTAAACCATAAACTAACAAAAAACTAATGTCGTACCCACCTTAAAGGTTAAGTGTGTTGACCAGAAAAGTAGGTGGGTTAACTGCTTTGACCCAAGGGTGCAGGTGGTTTTTAGCTTCTTTGTTGCTTAGGCCTAAACGGTGGCCGTGGACCCTGCTTTTTCAAACAATGTGCAAATCTAATCCAGATTTAGCCTGGTCTACCGTATCTAGGACCAACAACCCTAATGAACAACACTCGCCATACTTAAGGAGCACCAAAAAACCTAATTTTCTAACATCTCTCGTACTCCCTACTTGACCATGTTCGACTTCTTTAGGTTTCATCGTCCAAGGGAGGTGATCCCCTAAGGTAGTAAACAGCTCATATATATATATATATATATATATATATATATATATATATTAACTGGAACCATGGACCGAAAGTGTCTATTTGTTCTTTCTTCAAGGCATCTACCTACGGTGAAATCTTTCACTCCAACATGAGCAATGGAATAGCTCACATTGTTCCACTCATGACCAATACAACATGTCTTCTTGCACCAGCAATCTCCAAGGTTCTAAAAAATTGAAGAAAATGTGTTTAAAAGGAAAATAGGTAGAACGTTTAGTTTAGGGCCTAAAGAGGCGTAAAAAATGTTTCCATTCATTTTTGTCATCAAAACGTGGAAATAACTGGCCGAAACGGGTTAAAACGAACATAAACAAGTCCAAACGGGTCCGGATTAAAATGGGATGTTTAATAATTGTTTTTCTTTTCTTCTTTGAATTGAGGCTATCCAAAATTGAGCAAGAAAATAATTGTTCAAGTATCATCACTATCAAATGTCACCAAAATGTGCACTTTGCATGTTTCCTTAATTTTCTTAATAAACTTTTGTACTATCAAGTAAAATTTATTTGTGCATATGATATGTCATTCTCACATGGGGTAAAAGCAATATGCCTCCTAAAGTTTGGGGCTTAAAGCAGTTTGCCCCCTTAACGTTATTTTTAAGCAATTAACTCGCCACCCAAACTTAGCTCCTTTAAGTTTAACTTTTCAGTTAGTTTTGAATTGTCTAATGACCAAAACCCCCGCACTAAATTAAATATGTTGCTCCATCATCTCCATTCTCTCTCCCCTTTCTCGCTCATCACAGGAACCTATTACCCTTACCTTAAACTCTCTCCATTCTCACGAATTCGTAATCCAACCCCCATCACTTGATGCGTGTGACCTCCACCTTCTCACAATCCTTCTCAACTCACAGATAATTGATAGAATTAGGGTTATGATAGAGAGGATTCAAGAAATTGAAGGAAGATGATAATGGGTTCCTTTTTTTAGGGATAAGACAGAGAGAGATGTTGGGAGAAGATGAAAAGGAAATGGAAAGAATAGGAAAAGATGTAATTTAGAGTGCGGGGGGTACATGTCATCAGCAAAATAATTTATTTAAACATAACAGAGCAGGGTTTGGGGGACGGGTTAATTGCTCAAAAATAACGTTAGGGTGGCAAACTGCTTTAAGCCCTAAACGTTAGGGAGGTATATTGCTTTTACCCATTCTCACATAATGAAATCTTTAATATTTGACATTTCAATTTTTTCCCTTTATTTTCAAATTTTTATATTTTTCTCATTTTTATATTTTTAAATTTTTTTATATTAAAAAAAGAAACCCGTTTTTCTGTTTAAACCTAAGTAAAGGGAAAGAAACCCAATGGTGTCCGATCGTTTTAATCATGTTTATGTTGGTTAGAATGGCTCTTCCGAAGATCTCCCCCATCAAGCAAGGGATTCTTTCTCACCATGACTTCATTCCACAACAGAGAGTGTCTTCTTCAAAGTAGAAAGACTAGTCGCATTACGTATAGCAGGGAGGGAATCGATAGTTTGTGTTCCTTCTTTTTGGTCTCATCTTTGATCTGGTAGCAATCAAAGAATGAATTTTGTTCTTGCATAATTTGTGGGATTGGTACACCTCTACAAGCTGTAATCAAACGGTACAGAGGTAAATAAGATCTATAAATAGGGATGCCATCTAGAGCATATATATCTGATCGGATCCAAATTCGTATATGATTTGGGTGCAAATATGGATACGCAAATACTATGTCAGTTTGGATAGAGATTCGAATATGGATAAGATTTTGCAAATAAGGGCGTATGAGGATACAGATCCGGTATTAACAAAAAGTTGCAGGTACGGATACAGATATCTGGTGATTTATATATATGTCAAATATATAATATACATATGTATGTATAATTTTAAACTAAAGTTGAATGTTAACAATTAATATTTTATGTTTCCTAAATAATTATTAATTGAACTGTTCTAAACCTACAAGTCTAAACCCAATAACCTGAATCCTAATACTTCCAGTAATCTAACTAAAGAAAATTCTATGCCAAACATTTTCATTTGTATATCCAAAGAAATCACTGACGACTGAGAGGTTCAAGGGTGATTGTGTCCAGAATCACACTTTTGATGGATTAACTCGATGAATGTGATATTTTGATGGAAACCATCTATCTTTTAGATGTCTTTTAATGTCTTTTAAATCTTAATGTAGAGAAATATTAGAACAAATCTTAATTTGATTCATATATTCATTCGTATTTTGATGGATTAACTTGATTTTCTTCTTTAGTTTCTGTAATACCCCGCAAAATAGCATATGACTATTTTGCACTGTAATCCGTGCACGTCTGAGTATTGCACACGATTACATATTTCCCCAAGAATTATCAGTTAAATTGAGAGATTTCAGACGTACAAGCTGTTCTGAATCCGATGAGGTAAACTCGGACTATCGTCTCGATTAAACTGTGGTTTAGTCCCGATTGTTTTGACCAGACAATTTGTGGGAGAAAATTATAATTTCCATAAAACATGTATTTTATAGGATTTTAATATATATGTATTGGTTATTTTCAATTAAGCTAATGCTTGAAGTGAATGTGGTATGAGTTGTACACTAGGGTTAGAATAGGAATATGGTGACCTAGGGTTCCTTGACCTAACCTAGGGTTAGGAACCCTAGCATCACATCATGGCCTGGATCTTGATGAGATCCAATGGTGGGATTAATTCACCATGTGAAGAGTTGACCTTAGATAGGAAATTTCCTAGGAAGCTTCGAGGAAGTTTCCAAGAAGCTTTCTTGCTTGATGTGTTGGCACCCAATCTACCCTTCATTCCTTCACCCATTCTACTCTTCATCTCATCCATACACCTCACCCCCATCCACCCCACACCCACCCCTCCTTGGCCGGCCCCTTATAACCCCTCCCATTCTCACCTCACTCCATTTTTCAACTCCATTTCATTTCTCCTCCTAAGCTTCTCCATTCCTTGTTCAAAAAATATATATATATGTATATGTAAGAAAAGGGAAGAAGTCTACTAGAGTAGAAGGAGAAGTAGAGAAGGAGAAGAAGAAGTATAGGAGAAGGTGTTGGGCCAAGCTACACAAATACAAAGAGCAAGGCAAGCAAGCAAGCAAGCTAGGAGAAAAGCTACAAGGAGATTCTTTTGCAAAACTTCAAGTGGGTGATCTTTTGAACTCTTTGTATTTATTTTTGTTTTGGTATGAATGGATGTGTAGTAGTGGTAGACATGATTTGGTTACCATGTTTGAGTATGAGAAGTACTATGGAAGAATAAATTGTATGGTAGAGAATTATTCTTTTGAGTTTTGGTTAAGTAGCATGATTGTGAGGGTATATTGGGGAATTGTTTACACCCAAACGGTTTGGAGTCTTGGGCTAAAATTCTGGGGTATTGTTCCTCTATATATTTAGAGTATCCATGATTTTTTTTCATAATTTTTGGATGCATTTTAGTGGCCCAAACAGTGGGTACAAGTCCGGACAGTAAGCAGCCAGAATGGCTGCTGGCTGTGATGATTTTTGTGGGTCTTTCCGATTTTATATCTCGGAAATGACAGAGCATTTTAAGCTGGGAATTTTTGTGGACGCTCTGGTATGTGTCTACAATCACATTCTTAAATTTCGTAATTTTCCGAGATCGTTTGATGCCCCGAAAAAATAGTAGAACGCGACTGGTCTGTATGTATCGGCTGAAGCTGACTGTGTTTTGGGCTGAAGTTCAAAAAGCCATAACTTCTTGTACGTTTATTATTTTGCTACGAAATTTTGGGTGTAGCTTGGGGTATGAGTCTACTTGATGAATCTCAAATTTTAGATTTTTTAGAGATCATTGGACGAGGTTTCAAAGGTAATTAGTGAGGGGCAGTGAATACTCTGCTGAAACAGAACAGCTGAAATGTAGCCATGTTTGAGGAGTCGTCGATCGTTGTGTGAAATGAATTTGAATGTGATTTTTGGACACGATGAAATGGTATATGTGTAGATAGAGAATCTCAAGTCTCATGAGCATTAGACCCGAGGTTGATTTATTATCGAATTTCGAAGTAGGCTATGTTCAGCCTAGTGCAAGTTGTCTAGTCCGTGGAGATGGATAGTTCTAGAATTATCTGTTAAGAATTTGGGCGATTAGCCGACTAGAGATTTGCAGCAAGGAATCACAACTTCCTAACCCAATTGGAATTTTGTAATTCTTGGTTAAGGGTTGGAAGTTATGATTCTCCGAAGTTGGGACAGATTTGGGCCTTGTTAAGGAAATGGTTGCTTGAGAAATCAACTTTTTCCTTGTTATGCCCCCAATGGAAATGGGTATCTTTGAGGACCCTAAGGATTGAATCTGAGGACGTGTCCAACTAGAAAGTTAAGTAGACACTCCCAGCCTTCCATAGGACCCGGGGTCGAGCAATTCCGATGAGTGAGCGACTTCTATAACATTGGGGAGGTGCAGCAAGTGCAAGAAAGGAATATACTGCTAAGAATATATGTATGGGTTATATGGGTGCCAAGATGATTGAACTCGAGGAAATGGTTAGCTGGAGAGTTGTAGACCAGAGTCTTAGAGTTTCAGAATGGGTGGTGTCAAGCAAATCCGAGACGCGTGCTGGAAGTTGTGGTTGTTGTAAGTTGGCGCCTGTTGTTGAGATTGACTTCAAGATTAAGTTAGCTTGAGGACTTGAGCTCTTAAATATTGAGAGAGTCGCCCACTGGGAGATTGCAGTGGATCTCCCTACCCTTCTAGAAGTCTGATTGTGTTAAATTTCGATGAGCGGAGCTTGGGTCACAGCTACTGCTATTTCTTGAATTATTTTATCGGACAATTGACGAGGAACCCTCGGCGTAGGGTGATCTTGAGCTATCGGGTTTTAATGATGTTTTAGCAATTCATTTGGAACTTGGATAAGTTCCTGTGCTTAATACTCATGGTGGACATGAGTGAGTTGAGATATAGCTCTGGTCGATTATGTTTGGTGTCTCAATGCTTGAGTCTGTCAATGGTCAGGAATTGATGGTTATGTGTGTGTTTACCTTCATTGAATTGTATTGCATTCTTGGGTGCCGTTGTACTACTCGCTGAGGGTCACGGGCCGAGATTATTTGGTCGCTGATCAATGAAGGTATTGGGAATCAGTGGAGGTGATTCCTATGATGATTATTGGTTGACAGACTGGACAGGCTCGACATTATTGATCGATACCGGGTGTGATCTGGGTAACAACTTATTTTCAGTAACTGCATTGATTAGGTTTTCTTTATTTTTGCTCGAAGACCGAATTGGTGTTAGGGGTGATCCCCTATAATCCAACTCGTTCTGAGAATTAGCGGTAGGTGGCAATACTATGGGGTGGTCTCTTTGCTGTCATTAGGTGTACGTGCTGCTGCACGTATCTTGCACTGTTGATTCCTGAGGTACCGTGGTAAGGACGGATGGGATCCGGGCACATGCTAGTGGACACGAACGGGTTGTATGGGATACAACGCTTTAGGTATGCTGCGGTATATCTTTAAGTTCATCACGGCTGTTGACTATAGGACGGTGGGACCGTTGACTGCAGAGCGGTGGGACCGCATATCTTAAGTTCGTCACGGCTTTCAAGGAAGGTCTGAGGCAACGATGATTGGTGACAACGGGCAGCGCCCCGAAGCATTTATGTTATTTATCTCCTCAACCATGTCATACTATCAGGAACAGGAAGTGGACCAATTTAGAATGCATTGCATGGTGAGGGATTGAACCCTATATTCAGGAAAACGAACTCTTTGGAAAGTATGTAGTATGGGATGCATACATTTCCATCGAAGTTGATTTTGGGAAAGTATGTAGTATGGGATGCATGCGTTCCCAACGAATCGCATTAGAGTAAGTACATCGTGTGCATTCTTATTTCGTGTATTAGACTAGACCATGTCATGTTTGGCCTGGAACGTATGTAGTATGGGATGCATGCGTATCCAGAGTTCCAAGGTTGCTTGTATTATAATAAGGCAGGTGATCAGTGCATTAGTTGTTAGACCATGGCATACATGAACACCAGGGAATTACGATGCACGTTTTCCTTTTCATTCAAGATGGGTTGTGGTTGCTGGTTTGGAGATCGCTGTTTTCTTATCAGCATTGCGTCAGTAGAATTATTGACGTACCCCAAATTTTAGGTACATGAATATCAGGTCACAAGCACAGGAGAGCTCAAGATCAGCAGGGCATCCAAGGGGGATGGCAGTATACGTGCCTACCATTCGAGTGGGGCAGAAATATCAGAGTCGCGCAGCAGAAGGTTCAAGCCGAGGGACAAGTCCCAGGGAAGCAGATAGACCACTCAGCAGAGTTATCAGCAATGACTAATCGATTGCTGATCTGGAAGACAACTGACAGCTTTGCCAGAGGAGCCTGAATATTCTTGTGATCAGTTGTAATAAGTTATGTAATTTGTATTCCTTGTTCAAGGACATTTTGATATTGTAATTATTGATGTAATAACTCTAAAGGCAATAAAAGTGTTTAAATTCCCATGTTATTTACTGTGTTGAGATGCATTTGAAGGCAAAGATTCTGGTTGTGTCACGGATGTCCGGTATCCGGGGCGTCACAGTTTCCTATGTTATGATAGATTAACTCGATGGATGTTATATTTTGATGGGCACAAGTTGTCTTTTAAATCGTAACAAAGAAAAAGTTAGAAAAATCTAAAATTTAATTCATGTTAGAATATATTTTCTTATGCACATGTAATGTGCAATATCCGTTTTATATCTGACTCATATTTGTATCCAATATGCTCATATCCGATTCGTATTCGTTTTCGAATTTTTCAAATAAGGATTTGATTTTTTTTTCCGACCCATATTTGTATTCGTATCTGTATTTGTCTTTGGAATGCAAATACAAATATGGTATTTCCTATATCCGATTCGTATCCGATCCGATTGCATCCCTACCTATAAATATATATTCAAAATTTTAGATAAAATTCTCTAAGGTGGTCAATTGCTCACACCCAACTTATTAATTACATTTATTCCACATACAATACATGTTCCAAATTCTTGATAAGATTCCGGTTTTTTAATTTGAATTTAAAAGAATTTCAATGCCGATAGAAATTGTGAACATGATTTATTATTGCATTCAAAACAAAATTCTAGTGGTTTGAATTTTGGGCCAGTTAGTAATACAATTTTGAAGAGTTTATTGATAGATTATGAATGAATTTTAAAATAAGGTTTCATATTATTGTGATTTTGAAATTGGGTTTAAAGGAATTTGTACTCAAGTAGGAATTGTGAATAGGATTTATAATAATATTCACAAAATTCTATGCTTGAATTTTGATACAATTTCAAGGAATACAATTTCAAAGAGTAGCTAAAGAAAGGATTGAGTTGTATGCGCAATGCATGTTTCAGTGTTGAGTTTCGTATTTTTCAATGTTGAGTTTCGTATTTTTGCCGTAAATTATCTCTAATCTCTAATCTCTAAGCTTTAATTTCTAATATTATAATCGGAGAAGATCTTAGTGTAATTTGTAAATCTATCAGTTGCAAATCTACCAACACGTGTGACGCATGTACATAACTAATATGAAGGAGGTTTCAGGTTCGAGTCCTCACTATGTCAATTTTTTTTATTAAGACATTCATCGCACGTGTAAATTACTAATCCTTTTAACCATAGTTGTCAAAAGGTCATGGTCATTTGCAACTTTTTATTTAAATTATATAAAATTAGGAGTGATGCATTGCTAGAAAGGAGGGGAAGTCTATTAAAGTCAAAATCGCAGCTTCTGCAAGTGGTTCTTTTTCTTTGAGTAGTGCTACATAGCGAGCTATATAAGCTGTTTGAGAAATAATTTTTTAACATAGTTATATAGTTTATTGGAGAATGAACAAATATGGGCATCACCTATACATAACTAATATAAATGAAGTCTCAGATTCTAGGTCTGACTACATCAGAGTTTTTATTTTAAAAAATATATTTATTAAGATGCGCATTGCACGTGTAAATTACTAGTTATTGTAAAAAAAAACATAAACATTATATCTACTTAAAGCTATTAAATTATAATGCATGTTCTAATAAACAAAAAATAAAGTAAAGATTACGGCGTAGTATGGCATCGAATCTGAGACTTCTCTTTACCCATCATAGACCCTAACCATTACTCTTTACAAATAACCTCTAGAGACACCAACTTTTATTTTGTATGAGTGATACTTTTGTAAATAATTATGTCATAAATAAATTTGGACTTTTAAGCTATTATGGTAAATGAGAACAGTTGAGTAAATAGATAGTTAATATAACTATCACTTAAAAATGAGTGAGTGGTTAACATTAGATGGTTGTTTGTGTACAAATTACAGTCTATCTACAAATAATGCAACTCAAACTCTCCCATTATAGTATTAGATAGATATTAAATTTGTTGGATCCTGTAGGCAAGGCAAAAAAACACTAGAGGCGGGGGGGGGGGGGGGGGGGGGGGGGGGGGGGGGTGGGGGGTGAGTAGTGTTGTATAAAAAATAAATCAAAACTCGAACTTTTCGTACTGTTCAGTCGACTGAAAAAAGAGATGCAGTCGACTATTGCGTCAGAGTAGAAGAGTACCTTACTGAAGAGTTACTAGTCTGATCAGTCGACTTATAGCGAAAAACAAGTCGACTTACCAGACAAGTTTTTGAAAGAAAATACAGAAAAATTAAAATTGCAAGTTGAGAAAATACAACCACAGAGAGTCAATCACAGAGTACACAGCAATGTATCATGGTTCAGTCCTCTCGACCTACATCCAATCCCCAAGCAACCCACTTGAGATTTTCCACTATTCTTTAAAAACGTACAAGAGTACCCTACGGCGTTTGACAACAACTATGTCAAACCCGTAGACCTCTTATTCTCAAGGATTACTTTCTCAAGGATTACTTTCCCGAAAGAAACTTCTCATTCTCAAGGATTACTTTCCAATGGCAATGAAAAACTAAAAAAATGCCCTTAACAATATTTATGAAATACATACATTGCATGCGCTATATATCTCGTAACTGATCATCTCATGAGAAGGACTAACTTGAACAGGCTCCACCATACAGCAATAAATTTTGCAACATATAACAGCAACAAAGAACACAGGACTTGAAAAGAAACTTCATTGAAATTAAACACAACGACAGCATTACAATTTATGAGGAAGAGCTGATCTAAAATCAACCACAAAATTCTGATACAAGAAAAGAATGCTCTTAAGACTGTATTAGCACTACTATTTAACAATCAACAAAGACTAAATAAACCACATTTACTCTTCCACCTCTCATTTTATAAGAGATGCTACTCAATTCACAATGAAGTTATGGTGTCTTTTAACAACATCCCTTCAGCGCACTGTGTTCTTCCTATTAAAACAGGGAAGATTTTATGCAAGCAGATCTTTGTCAGATCTCCATAATTGGGCACTTTGAGAAGCATTATCGCCGACCAAAATGGTGCCATTTTCCGCTGCAAGTAAAGGATCTGCTTCGATTTCCTTGACCGGTGGTCAATCAGTTACAAAAGAGGAAAAAAGTTAGGCATTCTAGATAAAGTCTGATCCACATACTACATACCATATCTGTATTTTAAAAAATCTATAACTAATATAATGGAAGCATTGGAGTTGTCGTTTGTAAATCTACCAAACTAATATAAAAGAGGTCTTAGATTCGAGGCCAGACTACGTCGGAATTTTTACTTTAAAAAAAATATATATTTATTAAGACGTGCATTGCACGTGTAAATTACTAGTGAACTTAGATGCATGGCTTATGCTTTGTTTGGTCGTTGTTTACACTAAATAGTGCAATCAAAAGGTGTTGTAGGCAATATTCCTGTGAAGAAGAGTTTTTCAACATAAGATAATTTTCAGAGAGCAGCAGCACTGTTCTGAAAATACTAAATCACTATACTGATCACTAACGTCCTTAATGATATATTTCCATGATGTGTGGCAAATGTATATGACTAAGACAGCACATAGTAGGTAACTCAAGCTGCCAAACACATTATCACCCCAGTCTCCTTTCAACCGTAATCAACCAGTAGAGAAACTGACAACTGCACAGGCTGCAAAGCGCAAGTTGCACAGTGGCATCAAGATCAAAAGCCAAGTCCTCAGATTTAAGCAGAAATTGCCAGCTTTTGGCGTACGAAGAAATTTCTAACTTTCAATTTATGAAATTTCGGTTCTATAGTTTCTTAATGAAGAATTCACAAAACCAAGATGATATAATAAAACTCTAAAGTTGGAAAAATTATCAATTAATTCTGATCGGTGTCATAACAGTCAAACTATCAAAGTTAGCTTGACTCACACCTAGTAAACATGCATATTGTATACTCAGCTATATAATTTATGCAATGCATCAATCACTACTTTCGGCAGGAGTACAAAGAAGAATATCATGGATTTGTCAATGTAAAGGTTCACTAAATTGTGAGAGTAATATCTTAAAGATGATAAGACCCTACCACGGGAAATTTTATGTTGTTCGAATTGGTAGTGAGCTAGCATGCATATGTTGTAAATACATAAAAATTTGTCCTAATGAAAACATCCAACAGCTTAACTTTTATGATTAGATGATACATGATTATATAGTTAACTATCCAAAACAATTTATAGTTGACTATCCAAAACAATCTATGTAAAGCTTATACTCTCTACACTTGTGGACCTTACCTTCCAAATCTGTTTTGATTTCAGGTTGTCAATAGAAACTAGGAGAAAACCGTATCAAAATGTTTTTCCCAAGCATGATTTATAAAGGGGAGGTCAATACAAGAACAATGCAAAGGAAGAAGTAAATTAGAATATGCCTCCATATCCAAATGGATATTAGCTCAGCAGAAGAGAGACCAAGTGTTATAGTACCTGTGATAACTAAGAAGAAGCTTCATTGGCTATTTGCGTTTCAATTGAGCAATAGTAAGAATACAAGACCATTCCAATTAACGCTACAAAAATTCCAAAAATATTTCTCCAACTAACTACAATACATGATTCACCCAACTTTGTTATCAAAAGATCAAAACCAATATAGATTTAAGAACACTGGTTAGCAGAGAAATCATCTTTAATATCTCTATTAATCGGAGTTTCTCATGTCTAAAATGAAAAAAATAGAAACACTGTACAAAATAATATATCGGATTCTGTTTTGGGAGAAGTAAAATAGATATCAGTTGGAAATTTTATATCCATCAACTCTTACATAAGGCCATGGTATCAAAACTCCGATGATACTCAGATGCATTGGCCGAGGCAGATTGGAAATTTGACAAGGGAAACTCCTGATACTCCAGATTTGTCCAATATTACCGATATATGGCAAGCCAACTCTATTATCAAAGAAATAAGGAAACGGGCGACGATTTGGCACCAGATAGCCGGAGGTATGGAAAGAGCTGCTGTGATAAGCGGAAAAACCATCAAAAAACGGCGATTGCTCGTGGAGGTTTCCACAGAAAGACCTCTTGGTTCTGGCAAACGGATCACAATTACAGGTACCTGGGAGCATACCGATGGAATGAACGAAATACGAAAAGTTAACATAATATGGTTATTTTATTTTAATAGAATAGGCAATAATAATGCATAGGAACTTGCTCTAACTTTTTGACTCATATATAAAACAGACGATGATAGAATATCGATGGGAAAAAGAAACAACATTTCGAAATTAATTTTACAAAAGATGTTTCCATAAAGGTCAATAGAAGATGTGGATTTTTTATAGCATACGCATAATTTTTTTACAAAATAAATAAATAACCAACACCAACTAACTGTGTGAGTGCAATATTAAGACCAAACTCTAAATTAAAATCCGTAAAGTTAGAATAATGGATCTCCTGTGTGCACATTAGCAACATAAAAATGGATCAGCATCCATAATCCTCCGTCATAAATTAAAGGAAGTAGTAGGAGGAACTCGCGAAAAACTTAGTTCAAAACTAACCAAGATAGGCACCTTAAAAGATATCAGAGATGAATTAAAAATATCTTGGATCTAGAACAGTGCCAATGACACTGGAATGGACAAAACGTTCAAATTTAGGGATTTTAAATCACACTCTCTTTTATGGTACAAAGGTCAACTTCAATGGTGTGAATCGATAACTTTGGTTGTGGATAGCATATTTTTAGTGTGCCAATTTCCTCCTATGCCACAGGATAACTCATATATATGTAATCTCCAAGCAAATTAATTCAACACTAGATCACTAATTTTAGTGGTGAAAATTGTTAGTGAAACACGGGAAGATAGATTTTCAAAGCTATATGCCAAAACAATAAAGGCAAAAAAAAGAAACTGGGAATAAAGAACAAAGACCAGTAATCAATGAAACCGTTGGAAGAAGAGGAAAGGTTGAAGTATAGCTGCTACACCAAAACAAGGCACAAAGAACTTACCACATTGACCAAGTGGATAAATCAAGAATACAAAATGAAAACAATAACAGGATTAGAGAATGCTATATCCAATTTTTCTCATCAAAATGGGATCATTATATTGCTAAGAGATTCCATGAAGGAGTTGACAACTAGGTGTCAACCTGAATCACCTTATGTCAACCCTTAGTGTCATAACCCCACACCAAGGATAGTACGAACAATGAAGATGTCAACCGTTTTTTCCTTATTGAGATCCTATGAACAAGAGAGGAGTTTATCTAATTCTAAATTATGTGTGGCATCATTGATCCTCGACATTCTCCAAAGCCAAGGGGGCATAGAAAACTAGCACAAATAATGTATTCCAATAGTTACATAAAATTTTGAGGCACTGAAACACATAAAAAGCTAAGAGACTTACTAAAGTAGCACCTTCTATCAAGATCCACATTTTAGAAAATCTAACATAAATTACCTTTGCTCCAATCACTAAATCGCCCCAATTTCTCTTCGCACAAGCTTATTCTCTCCTGAAAGTAAAAAAAGACCATCACTCATCAGCACAAGCACATCCATGCAACATTTCATTCATAAAATCATCACTAAAGAAAAATAAAAAAATTGGACCATGAATAAACCAACAATAATCATAATCCCTATATAATAAAAACAATGTGGTAAATCATCAGCTGGAGCACAACTTTGAAACTTCTTGCAAAAAGCACTATTAAAGGACTCCACCAAGTTACACAATAAATACTTCATGCATAAATTCATCGTTTAAATCATCGTTTAAATTGGACAGTAAATCATCGTTTAAATTGGAGAGTAATTAAACCAAAAAATAATAGACAAGTTTAATCTGTCCTAAAGTGAAACCCAAATAGTAAATCATCAACAAAAGCTTTGCCCAACTACAGTTCCTCACATTAAATTCACACCTAACAAATTAAACCATCAAGTAAACAAACAAAAACCCTTGCATTGCCATTATAGAAACAACCATAATGGTTCCTGCAAGTAAACCCCTATACAAAATCATCAACCAAAGCACACCCAAATGAAAAGTTCATGCATAAATTCAATAATGAATAATAAACCCTACTAAAATCAAACCATACGAAATATTTATATATATAAAAAATTCTTACAATCTCCGTTCTGATGGGATGATCGTCGGGTCGAATCCCATTGCATCTCAACCTCACTGCTCAAAATTTAAAATATTATTTTATTAAAAAAACCCAACAAAGAGAACTCAATTAAAAGTAAAATTAACAACAGGAAATTAAAGAAACCTCAATGTATGAGTTATTGTTACCTGATAAGAGAGTGGTCGCGGCCTGCGCGAGCACGAGGAAAGCACGTGCTCGCTGGAGAGGAGGGAGGTCGGCGAGGGCGTCAGGGTAGGCGGCCGCCGCTGCCAAGAACTCGAGAAGGTTGCTTTCAACTTCGTCCACGTTTTCTAGGGTTTCTTTGATGGAATCCAGCACTTCCACGGGGATCGCCATCAATCTTCGACCATAGAAAGAAAAAGGCGATTATGAAGGATTTTTGCTTTTTTTTTTTTTGCTTTTTTTTTTTATTATTTAATAAAAAGCAGCTCTAGAGGGTATTTATAGTCAGATTTTAAGTTTACAGATAATCATATATCTCATATGTCGGTTTAGAGAGAATTAATTATCTTTTATTTCCTTGGATAAAGGCAGATAGTTTAAATAAGAGTTTTTATTTAAATTGTTACTTATATTTATTTAAATTACTCTTTAGATAATTGCAAAAAGAAATTTAAAATTTACAAAATAAATTTTTTAAATAAATTTTTTAAAAATAATTGGATTGGGACGAAACATGATGTTTCGCGAAACATAATGTTCATTCTCACGCTTAAATTCATTTAACCGGTTATTTTATTTGGTTTTTTTTTTTTTACTTCAAACGAAACATGATGTTTCGTCCGATCAATGAAAATAATAATTAAATAATCCAGACGATGTTTCGTCTGCTATAATATGCATTTTGCTTTATGGAATGCTATTTTCCCCTTTCTACTGTAGCTGATTTGCCAAAAAATGGCAAAATAGCTCACGACTGTGTGAGC
This sequence comes from Hemerocallis citrina, assembly GCA_017893485.1. NCBI lineage: Eukaryota > Viridiplantae > Streptophyta > Magnoliopsida > Asparagales > Asphodelaceae > Hemerocallis > Hemerocallis citrina. Next base: position 463,490,194 of record CM030358.1, on the reverse strand, counting down.
TATAGTAAAAAAAAAATTGGAAAAAATGGCAAATAAGCAAACAACTGTGGATGCTCTAAATATATAGTAATAAATTAAATTGCATGGGTGCATTCAAATTATTTTCCTTCTCCAAGTAATATATAAGGTATGAATATACAAATTATATGCTATACAATATATCATAAGGCAAAAATAAAGGAAACGCCTAATGTTTCCCATTTAAATCAAGAAACCCCCTAACGTTATTTTTCACTCACTTTAACCCTTCCGCCGTTAAACTTTGAATTTTCTGTGAAGTACACCTAAAAGAAAATTCAAATATTAACGGCGCAGGGGGTAACCTGAGGAAAAAATAATGGGAGAGGTTTATTGATTTAAATGGGAAACTTTAAGGGGTTTCTTTATTTTCCCCCCATATAATATACCTCGTCTTAATATTTTTTACTCACAATCATTCATCTAAGAAGATGAGTGGCTAAAATTTGTACCCATCCCCATTACAGTAAGATGGTGGCTCCAAACCCTAGGCCCGGCCGCCCCCAAAATTGAACTGCTACAAACCTAATAGAATTGATGTATAAATTGAGGTGTTCGTAATTTCTACATATATGTATGGACGTTGTGTATTTTAGGATAGTATATAATGTTGTGCATTGAAGTTCAACATATGCATTTTTGAGTTAAATAGTAAATGATATCATTATATTTTGATGTTACTACAAACAATGTTCCAATATTTGTGTTCAATAAGGTTCACCCGACCAAGACCCAAAACCCGCTAAAACCAATCCGAACCAGTGGATTCGGTTCGAGTTAAAATACCATAATTTTTCTGTAGGTTCTGGGGGTCTTAAAAACCCTCCTTCACCTGTGGGTTTGGTTTCCAAAAACCTCTAAAACAAGCCCAACCAGGCCCACGAACAACTCTATTGCCAACCCCCTTCCGTTTAATAAACAGTCTGCCGATGGCAAGAACCTTGGGAGAATGAACAGAGCAACATAGCACTGAAGCCTACAACCCAATTGCCGAAGAAATGTAAGGGCCAGCAACCGATGTACTCTCTTCTTTTAAGCAGAAGAAATTATAATTTTGGACCCAGAAAACAGTAGCCCAAGAGCAGACAAAGGCCTACAGGGTCGGCCCAAATTAATTTGACACCTTGGTCAAAAGAAAGTTTGGAGCAGAGTCACCAGGACCCGCTTTAGCAATTGATGGATCTGCCACCTCTAGAACTATAATGCTATTTTGAAACAAGATGCACTTTTCCAATCCCACCATAGTTGGGTCCCATAGTGGCCCCACGCACTCAGTGTCCTCATTCGGAATCGGTCCACGTGTACCTTTTCCTTGCTTTGTGGATGCAGTGCTTCACCATGCTCTCCTTTCTCCCCTGAGATCTACCATTGTCATCTTCTCACACGGATCATGATGACAACGTCGATGACGAACAATCAACCACTGACCCCACTATGGTTGCATGAAGCACACCCTTTACTGATCAGCTCATCCGTTTTACCGTCATTTCCCTCCTTAACGAAACTCTTCTCCTCTACATCCATCAACTCCACCCTCTTTCCATTATCATCATCGACATCCGTACATACCAGGTGTGAGCAACTGATCACCTTATGTCCCTCTCTTCTACAACAAGTGCAAAAATAGGTGGATGTGTTCGTACATGAAACATTTGCAAAAATGGAAGAGAATTGTCTCCCTCAACACCCATCGTGATGCCTGAAAGTAGTGGTTGTCAGAACCACTTCCTCACGTGCACATGTGAAACGACCATGCAAGTTTCTACCGTATGCTAGTAGGCTCATCTAGTCTAACAACTCGACCCACCACAGAGAAAATATCTCCAATGAAATCCTCTAATCAAAATGTTGGCGGGAGATCCAACATATGCACCTATAGAACTACCCTGGCAACTTGCACTTACTAGGTCGAAAAGATTGACGAGAGCGAAATAGCGAGCTCCGCACCTTCAACGACCACAACTAGGGATGGACATGGGCCTCGTAGGCACGAAAGCACGTCGGTCAACATGATTTTCTTGTAAAAATAGTATCCACTAAGTATTTTGCAATTACTTAATTAGTACACAATACTAAAAATAATATTGTCTATTAATTTATATTTTAAATAATTTTAAATTTAAAAAATAGCTTATGGTTAACTGCGAGAAACCCACCTTGGGTCAATGAAGTAAGCTCACCGATCTTTTGGTAAACGTCGATAACCACCTAAGTGCTTACAACATTAGTTTTATGTTAATTTAAGTTTTACGTGCTTTGCACTGGTTTAATATGAAAAAATACCCTTATGTCGTTTAATACTTTTTTTTGCATATAAATCCCTCACATATGTTAGTACTATATAGGGACTTATTTACAAAATGACACCCTCTTCTCTCCTTTTCCATTTTGCAGATACCCCTTATGGGGCGTTGGGGCGTTAGGTACATGGATTGGAGGATTCTCGGGAATGTGAGGCTGGGAATGAAGATTTCTGGGAATGTTGCATTATCGCATTTGGTATAATACATTGCATTACCGGAAATCCTTCGTTATTGTATTTTTTTATTCTAGTTTTTTGGGTTATTTTATTGTTTGTTATGGAAATCTCATGGGAATCCTCAAATCCCATGGTTTTAGGGGGGAAATATTTTTTTTATTTTAGTTTTTTTGGGTTATTTTATTGTTTGTTATGTAAATACCATGATTTTAGAAGGGGAATGAAAATCTTTCTCAACAAAGAATTTTGATGTCCTTGAAAATCTATCATTCCTTCCAACTATGCTCGTCACATACCATGATACCAAACAAGGTAATTTAGGGGGGATCTGGGATTCCCTTGCACATTCTCACGTACCAAACGCTCCCTTAAAATATAAAAATAGTGGGGACTTACTTACAAAACAAAAGTTTCAATCATCTTCTTCCTACATTCCTCTCTCTTCTCTACCTCGTACAAAACCATTAACACCCAACTAAAACCAAAATCTGAAACCAAGCCCCATCAGCAATCATCTTCTTTCTTCCCACCTCTCTCTACCTAAAAACAAACCCAACCCAAACCCATCCCCAATCATCTTCTTCCTTCCTTTTTTTCTCAACCTTTAACAAACGTAATCAAACCCAGCCCGAACCTAAATTGCATCTCCAATCATCTTCTTCCTTCCTCCCCCCCTCTCTCCTCTCCTTTCTCTACCTCAAACAAACCCAAACAAACCTGATCCCAAACCCCATCCTTAATTATCTTCTTGCTTCAACCTTTTGTCTCTCCTCAATTCTCTACATCAAACAAACCCAACTAAACCCGACTTGAATCTATCATCAAATCATCTTCTTTCCTTTCTTCTCTACTTCAAACAAACCCAACCAAACCTAGGACTGTAAAATGAACATGACACAACGTCGTTCGTCCGAATCTGGCTCGAGAAATGGCCCGACCGTGGACCGTCCGAACTGTTATACGAATTGAACTTGAACAAATTATTTGGTCTGATGTTTTACCGAGTCTAGTCCATCCGAACAAACATAGCCTTCTGCTTTTATAACGAACGGAGTCCGGACTATAAAAATTGTCCAACCTAGACCGAGCAGGACATATGCCCGTCCGAGTAGAATATTGGTCCGAGCTTGAACATTTGGATGTTTGGTCCGGTCCGGTTCGATTTACTGCCCTAACCAAACCTGGCCTGAACCCAAAACCCTACCCCCAACCATCTTCCTTCCTCTGTCATTCCTCGCATGTTCTAACATGATTCAATCCCGACCCAAACTCGAAACCTAACTCAAAACTCAAATTGAACCACAATTAAGAAGGGGATTTTTGTCAAAGAATAAACCTGTGCAAAATGTGTAAACCATAAACTAACAAAAAACTAATGTCATACCCACCTTAAAGGTTAAGTGTGTTGACCAGAAAAGTAGGTGGGTTAACTGCTTTGACCCAAGGGTGCAGGTGGTTTTTAGCTTCTTTGTTGCTTTGACCTAAACGGTGGCCGTGGACCCTGCTTTTTCAAACAATGTGCAAATCTAATCCAGATTTAGCCTGGTCTACCGTATCTAGGACCAACAACCCTAATGAACAACACTCGCCATACTTAAGGAGCACCAAAAAACCTAATTTTCTAACATCTCTCGTACTCCCTACTTGACCATGTTCGACTTCTTTAGGTTTCATCATCCAAGGGAGGTGATCCCCTAAGGTAGTAAACAGCTCATATATATATATATATATATATATATATATATATATATATATATATATATATATATTAACTGGAACCATGCACCCAAAGTGTCTATTTGTTCTTTCTTCAAGGCATCTAGCTAAGGTGAAATCTTTCACTCCAACATGAGCGATGGAACAGCTCACATTGTTCCACTCATGACCGATACAACATGTCTTCTTGCACCAGCATTCCCCAAGGTTATAAAAAATTGAAGAAAATGTGTTTAAAAGGAAAATAGGTAGAACGTTTCGTTTAGGGCCTAAAGAGGCGTAAAAAACGTTTCCATTCATTTTTGTCATCAAAACGTGGAAATAACTAGCCGAAACGGGTTAAAACGAACATAAACAAGTCCAAACGGGTCCGGATTAAAACGGGATGTTTAATAATTGTTTTTCTTTTCTTCTTTGAATTGAGGCTATCCAAAATATTTATTAAGACGCGCATTGCACGTGTAAATTACTAGTTATTGCAAAAAAAAGAACATAAACATTATATCTAATTAAAGCTATTAAATTATAATGCATGTTCTAATGAACAAAAAATAAAGTGAAGATTATGGCGTAGTATGGCATCAAATCTGAGACTTCACTTTACCCATCATAGACCCTAACCATTACTCTTTACAAATCACCTCTAGAGGCACCAACTTTTATTTTATATGAGTGATACTTTTGTAAATAATTATGCCATAGATAAATTTGAACTTTTAAGCTATTATGGTAAATGACAACAGTTGAGTAAATATAACTATCACTTAAAAATGAGTGAGTGGTTAACATTAGATGGTTATTTGTGTACAAATTACAGTCTATCTACAAATAATACAACTCCAACTCTCCCTTTATAGTATTAGATATTAAATTTGTTCGATCCTGTAGGCAAGGCAAAAAAACAAATAGAGGGGGGTGAATAGTGTTGTATAAAAATTAAATCAAAACTTGAACTTTTCGTACTGTTCAGTCCACTGAAAAAAGAAATGCAGACGACTGTTGCGTCAGAGTAGAAGAGTATCTTACTGAAGAGTTACTAGTCTGATCAGTCGACTTATAGCGAAAAACCAGTCGACTTACCAGACAAGTTTTCGAAATAAAACACAGAAAAATTGAAATTGCAAGTTGAGAGAATACAACTACAGAAAGTCAATCACAGAGTACACAGCGATGTATCCTGGTTCAGTCCTCCCGACCTACATCGAATCCCTAAGCAACCCACTTGAGATTTTCCACTATTCTTGAAAAACGTACAAGAATACCCTACGGCGTTTGACAACAACTATGTCAAACCCGTAGACCTCTCTCACCACTAGAGAGAGAAAACCCACTCTACACCCAAGAGTGAAAAACCGACTACAACCAAGAGCCCTACTCTCCAACCGAGAGTACCACTCTCACAACCCGAGAGTGAAAAACAACAACAAAAAGAGTTTACAATAACCTATAGCCTTGTCTGTGATTTGTGCTTTTGTATAGTGGCTATTAGGTTAACTTCTGAAACCAGTCCAAAACGAATTCGATGTTATACTAGATTGAATTTCAAAGAACCATGACTTAGAGTTTGTATGCTTTTGAAAGACTTGTTCTTGTTGAAAACAAAAGGCTTGAAACTTAAAGAAATGCTTGGAAATGTTGTAACCTTTGCCAAATGAGTTCTATACTCGTTTTGTAGAGTTAGAAACATTTGGACATTGAGAGGTTGAGTCCCAACTGCCATACAACGACAGTAAAAAGATTTGATTTTGAAAAACAAGTTTTAAAATCAGAAAACTGTCGAAACGGCTTGAACAGTCGACTGGCCAGAGCTTGTATGAGTTCAGACAGTTTCGTTCTATGACAGTCGACTGGTTCCAAGGAACGGTCGACTGGTACTCAACAGCTGAACTTATTCAAGCTTGTTTTGACCTTTTAATTTTGTAAAACACTCAGTTATTAAAAAGTATGTGTGAGTGTGTGTGACAAGGCTATTACAAGTTTCTTAGACTCAAAGAATGAAAATTACAATGTTACAAGACACTTTTTACAAAACATTTGAAGCACTTGAACCTTGTCTTGAACATGAGTCTTTGACTTGAGCTTTAGCATTTTTGTCTTTATGTCTTGAAGCTTGCTTGATCAATGTGGCTTGGACAATTATTTTTGAAAGCTTCATTGGATTGTTTTGCCTTTGTGTATTTCACCATGGTATTGACTGTGATACACTCTGTAAGAGATATGTGATAGACAAACTTTGTATTCTGTTGTAGTCATCAAAACAAAGAATCAACAAACCTTCGAAGCTATCAAGCTATCATAATAAGTCTGTCTCGCTCCTTTCTTCTTCCACTTTCTAAAAATGTAGAGTAGCGAATCGAGTGTCTTTCGCTATGTCTATTTTCGTAAAATATACACAAATGCTCTGCTCTACAATGAAAGTATTAGAGCATTTGTAGTCGTTCGGAGTCAAATTTTGGGTATTTGGCAAATAGGAGTAGAAAAAATGGGTTTCAGCTGTAGTCATTTGAACCCAAATTTTGGGTTTCAATTTAAAAAAGTGTACGGACGAGGAAAAATTTTCCGTCCATGATTTTTTTAAAATAAAAAAACAACGAACCAGGAATCATTTCCCGTCCGTTGTATTTTAAAAAAAAATTAAAAATTTAAATCCTAATTAATTCCTAAATTAATGTTAAATTAATCCTAATTAAATCATATTAAAGCTTAAATAAATCTTAATTCTTAATAAATCTCAATTAAAACATGTTGCCGCTGAATCTGGTGTGGCGGCAAACAGATAGTATTTGTAGATTCTTAGGAAAACTGAATAGCAAACCTGGATGCCTGTTCCGTCGGAGTTTACCGATGGCTCCCACCGTGCACCTGCAAAAAGTGCGAGACACCGGGATTGTTCCCAGCGATGCACCCTCCGACGCTCAAGTCAGTAATCAGAGAGGTTATGAAAGAGCGTAAAAACTGGTGAAAGATTGATTACCCCTCAATGGAGATGGATGGGGGGTATTTATAGGCGCCGCTGGGATCAGATTAGGAATGTAATCCCCCTGTGGTTAGATAAGGAATGTAATCCCTAATCCCCAGTGAAGGGATAGATATGAATCAGGGCCGTTGATCAGGATTTAATCAGAAACCCTAATTCTATCCCTTCTGGACCGGGTTTGCTGCGGGTTGAAACCCGCACCCAGTTAAGGTGGATCCGTTTGCGGGTAAGTGGGTCTTCGGGAAAGATAACCAATACTCGCTTCAAACCCGTTGGTAGGTAAAATTACCGTTTTACCCCTGAGCTTCAAGATTCGTGCCCAATTTGGACAGTTCCGGTTTAACCCCATTTTTAGCCATATCATGAGCCCCCCACTCCTAAAGACTGAGTTCGATCAGCCTTTGAGGAGTAGTTTAACTGTTTTAATGGCCAGTGGAGTTGTATCGGAGTCCAAATGGGAGGTCCTGAATCTTTGAAGGAGGTAGTGCGGTGATTTTTCAAGTTGGTGGACTCTAAGTTGTTCCTAGCTTCTTTGGATATTGGGTGATTTCCATCTATTTTTTCGGATTATTTATTTAATTTTGCGATGTGTTAACTAGTTGTTCGGGGGTCTTAACACATTCTAGGTAATAATTGTTCGTTTAGGGGTTCAAAAACGTTCCCCCGAATTTGTAATTATTTTCTAGAATTTTTAGTTAATTTTCCCGAATTTTTAGTAATTTTTTTGCAATTTTTAAATAAATAAAACGATTAAAATAAATAAAAACTAATTTTTAATACCGATTTATGGCGTGGCACGATCTGGGCCTTTCATTAGTGCCGAGCGCGATTTTCTGGGCGATCAGACGATCCGCGCTCCTCGGCAGATAGTTTCTTCGTTTACGAGGGTCGGTTCCTCGTCCCCTCGGCCCGGCAGGTCGGCGCATGGCTCGGAATCAACCGAACTACGTGGCGTAATCCTGGACGTCCATCTCAGCACGTATCCCCAAAAGACGCTATCTTGTCATTTAGTGAACGTGGCAAGATCTGAGCCGTCCATCATGACGAGCGTGCTTTTTGACAAGATCCAACGGCTGAAGAGGGTCGACGGATTTTTTTCTCCATATACGAGGGTCGGTTCCTCGTCCCCACGGCTCGGCAGGTCGGCGCATGGCTCGGAATCAACCGAACTACGTGGCGTAATCCTGGACGTCCATCTCAGCGCGTATCCCCAAAAAACGCTATCTTATCGTTTAGTGAACGTGGCAAGATCTGAGCCGTCCATCATGACGAGCGTGCTTTTTGACAAGATCCAATGGCTGAGGAGGGTCAGCGGATTTTTTTCTCCATATACGAGGGTCGGTTCCTCGTCCCCACGGCTCGGCAGGTCGGCGCATGGCTCGGAATCAACCGAACTACGTGGCATAATCCTGGACGTCCATCTCAGCGCGTATCCCCAAAAAATGCTATCTTGTCATTTAGTGAACGTGGCAAGATCTGAGCCGTCCATCATGACGAGCACGCTTTTTGACAAGATCCAACGGCTGAGGAGGGTCGGCAAATTTTTTTCTCCATATACGAGGGTCGGTTCCTCGTCCCCACGGCTCGGCAGGTCGACGCATGGCTCGGAATCAACCGAACTACGTGTCGTAATCTTGGACGTCCATCTCAGCGCGTATCCCCAAAAGATGCTATCTTGTCATTTAGTGAATGTGGCAAGATCTGAGCCGTCCATTATGACGAGCGCGCTTTTTGACATGATCCAATGGCTGAGGAGGGTCGGCGGATTTTTTTCTCCATATACGAGGGTCGGTTCCTCGTCCCCACGGCACGGCAGGTCGGCGCATGGCTCGGAATCAACCGAACTACGTGGCGTAATCCTGGACGTCCATCTTAGCGCGTATCCCCAAAAAACGCTATCTTGTCGTTTAGTGAACGTAGCAAGATCTGAGCCGTCCATCATGACGAGCGCGCTTTTTGACAAGATCCAATGGCTGAGGAGGGTCGGCGGATTTTTTCTCCATATACGAGGGTCGGTTCCTCGTCCCCTCGGTTCGGCAGATCGGCGCATGGCTCGGAATCAGCCGAGGTATGGAGTTTGAAGCTTTCTGGTTTTGAGGCATCGTCTCCCTTTGGTCCAGTAGCTCGGCTGCTTGGCCAGGCTGTTCGGTAGCTCGGCTAGGCAGACCGGTGGCACGCTGCTCGGAAGGTTCACGTGGTCAGATCTGGAGCATACATCATTGCGTGAATCACGAGGACTGGGTTCAGATCACGAGAAAATGTTATTTTGTCGTTTTGTGAACGTGGCGCAATCTGAACCGTCCATCGTGTCTTGACACGAATTTTGGAGAGATCCGATGGTGATTTGTCCTCAGAAGGATTTTTCTCCATATAAGAGGGTCGGTTCCTCGTCCCCTCGGTTCGGAAGCTCGGTGCCAATAGCCGAGGCATGGAGTTGGACGTTTTGAAGCATCCTGGATTTGAGGCATCGTCTCCCTTTGGTCCAGTAGCTCGGCTGCTTGGCCAGGCTGTTCGGTAGCTCGGCTAGGCAGACCGGTGGCACGCTGCTCGGAAGGTTCACGTGGTCAGATCTGGAGCATCCATCATTGCGTGAATCACGAGGACTGGGTTCAGATCACGAGAAAATGTTATTTTTTCATTTTGTGAGCGTGGCGCAATCTGAACCGTCCATCGTGTCTTGACACGAATTTTGGAGAGATCCGACGGTGATTTATCCTCGGAAGGATTTTTCTCCATATACGAGGGTCGGTTCCTCGTCCCCTCGGTTCGGAAGCTCAGTGCCAATAGCCGAGGCATGGAGTTTTGAGGGACTCAGTAGCTCGGTTGCTCAGCTGAGCTGCTCGATAGCCCGGCTTGGTAGACCGGTGGTCGAGTCGTGGTCTTAAGCGATTTGAGGAGTCTTTGCTTTCGAAACGTCGCAACTCTCCGCTTGGCGCTTTGGCTTCTTAGTGGGCTTTTTAGATTCCCAAGGAGGCCCAACATCATACTGGGGTTATAAGCTCTCACTCCCCCACCCCCAAGTTCATTTCACTTTTTACTCCAAACTTTTACTTTTACCTCTGCGCTCTTTGCTAGCGGCAATTTTTGCTCCAAGGCGGTGACGTTAGCTGTCGCGTGGGCCAGGCGATTTCCGACGATCTTATTCCGACCGTCAACGTCACTTCAAGGTCAGTTTACTTGCCTTAGCCTTTTTTCTAGAGATGTCAAGGGTGAACTCGGGGAGTGAAGCCTCGTCCTCGGGCGATAGTGGTGCCGAGGAGAGGAGGCAGATGGAGATCCGAAGGAAGGGGAAGCAAGAAGCCGAACTTTCTGTGGCCGAGGCGAGGAAGGAGAAGAAGAAGAGGAGGGAAGTGGCCCAATCTCCTGTGGTCGAGGTGATTGTGGAGAATCCGAGGCAAGCTCCCAAGACATGCCGGTACCCTTGTGTACTATCCGGGCACGCTGGGGACAGGCAGTACGAGGGTGACCTCTTGAAGAAGGCGGTCTTCGGTCAGTCGAAAGTATACGAAGAGAACAACCCGGTTCTGACCACCAATGCGGACGAAATTGGATCGGTGCTATCCGAGAGGGACCTGCTCCGGATCAGAAAAGGGTTCGCCATCCCTCCGGAGTACAAGTTAATTCTCCCCGGCCCCGAGATGCGAGCGAACTCTTTGCTGTCGTCGTCAGATATGTGCATGTTCAACTACGACTCTCTGAACGCCGGACTGTGCTTTCCGCTGCATCCCTTCATTCGTCTGGTCCTCGGATGGTACTGCCTCGCGCCTACCCAATTCATGCCGAACACATGGCGTCATGTGAATGCCTTCCTGCTCCAGTGCTGCAACGCCGAGGTCGAACCGGACCTGACGGTCTTCCGAAGCAAGTATCGGATAAACCGGATGCACAAGACCGAGCATCGATACTACCTGGCACCGAGCAAAGGCGTTCGGATTATAGAAAACCCGAATTCGGTCAAAGGCTGGAAGGAGAAGTTCTTCATATTGAGGGAGCCATCGATGCTACAAGTTCCGAGCCGGTGGAAAGTGGAGGTGCCGAAGTTTGCGAGGGCCGACACGGAACTGACTGCGGCCGAGGAGGAAGTGCGAGGAAGATAGTGGCCCTCCCGATGTTGAGTTGGAGGGAGATGACCGAGGAGGTGCTATACGGGTCAGGCCTTAGTCCGATCAACCCGAGTATGCTCCTGACATCTCGTATATTTTTTTTTCTAAGTCTTTAGCTCGTTTTGCTAACTCTCGATTTGTTTGTTGTTTGGTACAGAAGCGCCGAAGATGGACTTTACGGCCATGATGAACGAGAGGGGTAAGGTGGCCGATGGAAGAAAGAGGAAGAGGCCGAGCACGACCGCCTCGTCAGGTCGACCTCTCAAAGTTGCTTCGGCAGTTACTCCACCTCCTCCTCGTGAGGTCCCCTCGCCGACGATGGTTGCTGTCGAAGAGCCCTCGGTTCCTGTCACTTCTACCCCAGTCGGCGAGGCATTCGACGTCTCGGCAGCATTGTCGCTTGAGGCCCCACCGTTGACTGCTCAGGCCGAGGTGATCTTGACCGAGCAGCACAAGCAGCTGTTCGTTCCGAACTGGCGAGTCAAGAATCATGATGGATTCCTCGAGAACTCGCAGATGTCGATGCAGGCCGTCAAACACTTGGCGACCCCGAAGGACCGAGCCGCGCTGATGGTGGGGACGGTCGGCGACGATACTTATGAGGTTGCTCGGTCGCTCGTATCGGTAAGTGTCTTACGCTCTCTGAGAATTTCTTCAAGTTCGCCGTTCGGCTGTTACTTTGTTCTCACTATCTTTTCGTTTTGGCAGGCCACTTGCCACTTTAACCATCTCCTCGAGGCGTTCGCCGAGCAGGAGAAGGAGCTGAAGGCTGCCAGTGATAAGGACAGGGCGGACAAAGTGAAGGCGGTTCGGCAGCTCGAGGCTGAGCAGAGGCGAGCCGAGGGCCTGGAGGTCCAGGTTGCCGATCTTGTGGCTGACCTGGAGCGAGTAAAGGGGCGGCACACTGAGGAGTCTGCCAAAGCCGCCAAGGCTGCCGAGGAGCTGGCGACGTCAGCGAAGGCACTGGCCGAGGTGAAGGCGGAGAAGGAGGCCTTGGCAACGAAGATCAAGGCTGAGGTCGAGGCCGAGGCAAAGAAGCACATGGCCACGAACATGGAGAAGTCCTACAAGAGGGCGCTCGACCGTGTTCAGGACCGCGTCCCTGGCTTCGAGCGGGTCGGCTACAGGCTGTGGCCCGGGTCCGCATCAGACGACGAGGATGGGGAAGGCGAAAAGGAGGAAAGTGAGGGCGATGGCGATGACGAGGTGAATGCCAAGGTGGACGTGACCAACCCCCAGGTCGGGGTGAGAGATGAGGGGCCATCTGGCGAGGCGCCTGTGGTTGAGCCGACGACGCAGGTGGACCCCTGATCTCCTCGTCTTTTTGTAATCTTTTTCTTTCTTCTTTTTTTAAAAATGTAATGCCTCTTTGCGGACTTGCCACCGCTTCTTCCTTTATGAATGAAAATTTTTGTTTCAAATTTGTGCAAGTGTTTGGGTCGGTCTATAGTTTCCTTGTCGTGACGTCCTTGTATTTCAGATCCTCGAATATGCCCCAAATACCGTAGCAGCTCGGCATCGCGCCGAGCTGTTTAAGCAATCTCGCGAGGCTCGCCTCGAGGGTGAAATCGAGCTCACCAGGAGGTTGATGTTCAATATGGAAAAGAAGAACAGCGAGCTTCTGGCCGAGGTGCACCATCTCCGGATAGTCGAGGAGGAGCTATCGGCGAAAGCGACAGAGCTAGCCTCGGTGCTGGTCGAGCGAGATGAGCTCGAGAAGAAGGTCAAACAGCTGCAGAGGGTCACGGTCGACAAGAGCATCGAGGTGACCAACTTACGTTGCATTATATCCGACATCGCTGAGTGCACCGGTTCGGCAAAACTCTCTCGATTTAAGATAATGGTTAAGGACGACACTCTGAAGGATAGGATCGTCGAGCTCGAGAAGGAGGTGGCTCGACTGAAGCCTCAGCCAGTGAGGGCTAATGTCCGCAGCACTTCCTGCACTCACGAGGAGAGAGAATGGGGGATCACCTTTTACGAGCTAGCGACTCGTGGCCAAGTTATTGGTCGGACAGCAGCTGACGCACAAAGCGGAGTAGCTGTTAGCTCGAGTGGAGCCTCGGTCGGAGCCACCGTTAGGATTAGTGGCGAGGCGGCGTCGCAGTTCGTCGGCCTAGAGACAAGCTCGGAGATAAAAAGGCAGAAACCCTGATTGTCTCTTAATCGAAACGTCCCTGTCCCGAGGAGGCACTGAACGAGTTGCGTCGAGCCTTTTACTTCTTGCATCGTCTCTGTTGTAGTAATAACATGCTTTGTAAATTTATTTAGTTGCTTTCCCGCTGTAACTGTTTGCCTTGTAAATTTACGAAGTGTTTTAATAAAATCAAAGTTATTTTGTTCGTCGTTGTGCCGTGGTCGCCTTATTCTCGACGCCGAACCGTAAGGACCCATAGTTGTCTTTTTCGAAGGTTTTAGCCGCGGAACTTTAGTTTTTCGGGTCGGAGTATACCGAGGTATGATAGCTCGGATTTCAGACGCGATCCACGTGGCTCAATCTAGACGGTCGATCATGATCGTGGAACGCATCACGAGGTGGGAGGCACGAATTCCCAAAAAATACTATCTTGTCGTTTTGTGGAAACGTGGCACGATCTGATCCGTTCATCACGTTCTAGCACACATTTTGAGATGATCTAACGGCAAAATTGGTTCGGCAGAATTTTTCTCCATATACGAGGGTCGGTTCCTCGTCTGCTCGGCTCGGGGTATTGAGTGAGCGCAGTCGAGCCGAACGCTGGACTCCGAACTACCGCTAGAGTTGCTCGACGGTTGTGGGAGCAATTCCGAATGGCGATCTGCTTCTAGCTCGCTTACGAGCGAGCTTGCGAAGAAGAGTCGAGCCAAGTGTTGGACTCTGAACCATCGGTAGAGGTGTTCAACGGTTGTGGGAGCAGTTCCGAACGGCGACCTACTTCTAGCTTGCATACGAGCGAGCTTGCGAAGAAGAGTTGAGCCGAGTGTTGGACTCCGAACCATCGGTATAGTTGTTCAACGGTTGTGGGAGCAGTTTCGAACGGCGACCTACATCTAGCTCGCCTACGAGCGAGCTTGCGAAGAAGAGTCGAGCCGAGTGTTGGACTCCGAACCATCGGTATAGTTGTTCAACAGTTGTGGGAGTAGTTCCGAAAGGCGACCTACTTCTAGCTCGCTTACGAGCGAGCTTGCGAAGAAGAGTCGAGCCAAGTGTTGGACTCCGAACCATTGGTATAGTTGTTCAACGGTTGTGGGAGCAGTTCCGAACGGCGACATACTTCTAGCTCGCTTACGAGCGAGCTTGCAAAGAAGAGTCGAGCTGAGTGTTGGACTCCGAACCATCGGTATAGTTGTTCAATGGTTGTGGGAGCAGTTCCGAACGGCGTCCTACTTCTAGCTCGCTTACGAGCGAGCTTGCGAAGAAGAGTCGAGCCGAGTGTTGGACTCCGAACCATCGGTATAGTTGTTCAACGGTTGTGGGAGCAGTTCCGAACAGCGACCTACTTCTGCTTGCTTACGAGCGAGCTTGCGAAGAAGAGTCGAGCCGAGTGTTGGACTCCGAACCATCGGTATAGTTGTTCAACGGTTGTGGGAGAAGTTCCAAACGACGACCTACTTCTAGCTCGCTTACGAGCGAGCTTGCGAAGAAGAGTCGAGCCGAGTGTTGGACTCCGAACCATCGGTAGAGGTATTCAACGGTTGTGGGAGCAGTTCCGAACGGTGACCTACTTCTAGCTCGCTTATGAGCGGGCTTGCGAAGAAGAGTCGAGCCGAGTGTTGGACTCCGAACCATCGGTAGAGTGAAGAGTGAAGGCAGAGAGATGTAAGCACTTTTTACAAGCAAAATATGAAAAAACTTTCTTTATTGATGACTAATGGCCTGCTGCTTCTAAAGTTGCGAGCCGTTATTACAAGAGAAAAATAAAAGAAAAGCATTACATGTAATAGGAGAGGAACAGTTCGACATCTCGAAATACTCAGAGAGGCGTTGATGCTCTCTCTTGGTATTTTAAGAGATGGTCGGCTTTCCAAGTCCTGGAGATCTCCCTGCCTTCGAGATCTTCTAGTTTGTATATACCCCGGGCGGACTACTTTGGCGATCTTGTAAGGTCCCTCCTAATTTGGGGCCAATTTGCTCTTCTGACCTGGGAATGAGATGGCCAATTTTCTGAGGACCAGGTCCCCTTCTTTGAGGTCCGTGGGGCGGACTCTCTTGTTGTATGCCAACTCTATCCTTCTTCGGTAGCTTTGTTGACGAAGGGCAGCTCTTTCTCGGATCTCATCTATCAGGTCTAGACTTGCTCGGAGCTCTCTGGCATTTTGCTCTTCTTCATAAGCTATTAGACGAGGAGAGGGTATTCCGACTTCTAGGGGGATGATGGCCTCTGACCCATAGGTGAGATTAAATGGGCTCTCTCCTGTGGGGGTCCGTTTTGTGGTGCGATAGTTCCACACCACGTTGGGAAGTTGATCGACCGATAAGCCTTTGGAACACTTATCTAACCTCTTCTTAATACCGGAGAGGATCTGTCGGTTTGCATTTTTGGCTTGGCCATTGGACCGGGGATGAGAAATGGAGGAGAACCGGTGTTGGATGGCAAGGTCTTCGCATAGAGCTCGGAAGGCAGCCCCGGTGAACTGTGTTCTGTTGTCGGTTATCAGGACCCTAGGGACGCCGAATCGGCAGATCACGCTCTTCCAAAAGAACTGAACAACCTTGTTCTCGGTGATCGTGGCCAAGGGCTTGGCCTCTATCCATTTCGAGAAGTAGTCGATCGCCACGACTAAGAATTTGAACTGTCCGGGAGCTTGTGGAAATGGCCCTAGTAAATCCATCCCCAACATTGCAAAGGGGATGAGACTTGATAGGGAAGTGAGTGGAGCTTGTGGGAGGCATCGGATGTCGGAGTACTTCTGATAGGAGCTGCATTGCCGAACGTGCCGTTCGGCGTCTCGGAGGAGAGTGGGCCAGAAATATCCGTAATTCAACACTTTGCGCGCTAGAGCTCTGGACCCCGAATGTGCCCCGCCGATGCCCTCATGAAGTTCTTGCAGGGCATAGTCGGCTTGCCCGGGGAGAGGCATCTCAGGTAAGGCCAACCGTCTACCTATATGAAGGAGCGTTTATATAGGATGCCTCCGATTAGTGTGTAACGCTCGGCTCGGGTTCTCGCTCTTCGAGCTTCCTTGGGATCCTCGGGGAGGAGTCCATCCCTTAAGAACTCGACGAGGGGTTTCATCCAGTTGTCTTCGAGCAGGACAGGTAGTGACTCCATGGAGTCGGGGGTTTCATCCTCTATACTCGGCTTCAGAAGGACCTCTATCAGGACAGTCTGCTCGAGACCTTGAAGGGAGGAAGAGGCTAGTTTGGAGAGGGCGTCGGCCTGAGCATTTTCTTCTCGAGGGATTCGCTCTATGAGGGCTTCTTCAAATAAGGCCATGAGGCTTCTGACCTTGGCTAAGTACTTAACCATCCGATCATCACGTGCTTCATATTCGCCTAGGACCTGATTCACGACCAGCTGAGAGTCGCTAAAGATCCGAAGGCATTAGGCCCCTGCATTTCGAGCCATTCCAAGGCCGGCTATGAGCGCCTCGTATTCTGCTTCGTTGTTCGAGGCCTTGAAGTTGATTCGGAGGGAGTATTGGAGGATGAAGTCATCGAGGCCTGCCAGAATGACCCCGGCTCTGCTTCCCTCATTGCAGGAGGATCCGTCCACATAAACCGACCAGATAGGTGGTCCCTTTACTGCTTGACTAAACTCGGGGATGGTACTTTCAACTATGAATTCTGCTAAGGCCTGAGCCTTGATCGCGGTCCGAGACTGATAAGTTATATCGTGCTGGCTCAGCTCGATAGACCACTTCATAAGACGACTAGAGGTCTCCGACTTGTGGAGCACTTGCTTCAGCGGTTGGTCGGTCAGAACGACCACCGAATGGGATTGAAAATACGGGCGAAGCTTTCTCGCGGCCATCACCAGGGCATAAGCCATCTTTTCTATCTTCGGATAGCGGAGCTCGGCATCCCGAAGTACCTTGCTCACATAGTAGATGGGCTTTTGAGCCCGGTCTTCTTCCCTTACCAGAACGGCACTAAGGGTTTGCTCGGAGGCTGCTAGGTAGAGGTAGAGGGGTTCTCCAGGAATTGGTTTGCTGAGAAGAAGAGGATTGACGAGGTAAGCCTTGAGCTGGTCGAAGGACTCCTGTTGCTGTTGACCCCATTGAAAACCTTTAGCCCCCCTAAGGGCCTTGAAGAAGGGGAGACATTTCTCCCCGGACTTCGAGAGAAAACGCCCCATGGCGGCCAAGCGACCTGTCAACCTCTGAACTTCTTTAACATTTTTGGGAGGCGCCATGTCTAGTATGGCCTTGATTTTCTCAGGGTTAGCTTCAATTCCTCGCTGGCTGACCATGAAGCCGAGGAACTTTCCTGACGAGACGCCGAATACACACTTGTTTGGATTGAGTCTCATATTGTGCTTTCTCAGAACGTCAAATGCTTCTTGGAGGTCGGTCACATGATCGGCACCTCGGATGCTTTTTACAAGCATGTCGTCAACATACACCTCCATGTTTCGGCCGATTTGAGCTTGGAAAACCTTGTTGACGAGGCATTGATATGTTGCGCCTGCATTCTTCAAACCGAAGGGCATAACCCTGTAGCAATAGAGGCCCTGGTCGGTCACGAATGAGGTCTTCGGGATATCCGGAGGGAACATCCGGATCTGGTTGTAGCCTGAGAAGGCATCCATGAAGCTGAGGAGCTCTTGTCCCGAGGTGGCATCAATCAGAGTGTCAATACTCGGAAGAGGGAAGGGATCCTTGGGGCAAGCCTTGTTGAGGTCGGTAAAGTCGATGCAGATCCTCCAAGTCCCATTGGACTTCTTCACCATTACTACATTCGACAACCACTCAGGATAGTTCACCTCTTGTATGAACCGGGCCTTCAAAAGCTTGTCCACCTCCTCTTTTATAGCTAACTGGCGCTCGGGGGCAAACTTGCGTCTCTTCTGCTGAACCGGTTTGGATCCCAGAACAATGCTGAGGTGGTGGACTAAGAGCTCTTCGGAAATTCCGGGCATGTCTGCAGCTGACCAAGCGAAGAGGTCTCGGTTCCTTCGGATGCACTGTACAATGTCCGAGCATAGGGCGGACGGGAGGGTCTTGCTAACAAAGAACTTGCGAGTTGGATCCTGCTCAGAGAAGAGCACTTCCTCTAATTCGTCCACCGGCTCGGACGTCGGTCGGGCAGCATCTTGGGGGATTTCTAGAGTTTCTAAGGAGAGGACGGGACCGAGGGTAGAGGTCATATAGCACTTGCGGGCCGTTTCCTGACTGCCTTTTACTTCCCCTACTCCGGCCCGAGTTGGAAACTTCATTTTGAGGTGATAGGCGGAAGGGACGGTTTCAAGGGCAGCTAGACCGGGCCGACCCAGAATGACGTTGTAGGCTGCGGGGACATCTACGACCATGAAGTCCATCGACTCCGTTCGGGTAGTAGGAGTTTTGCCAGCGGTTACGTCGAGGGTGATCACCCCTTCAATAGTCGCTGGCACTCCCGTGAACCCATGGAGCGTGAAGCCGGCGGGCTTGAGTCTGTCTCGGGAGAGCTTTAGGCCTTTAAAAGCGGCGAGAAAGAGGATGTTAATAGAGCTGACATTGTTCACTAGGATCCTCTCCACTTTGAAGTTCGCCATGTGGAGACTGATAACGAGCGCGTCACAATGGGGCGTTCGGACACCTTCAAGGTCTTCATCTGAGAATGTGATGGGCACTCCGAGGCCTTTGGGAGGAGGGGTGACGTGGACCGAATTGACTTCTCTTATAAATATCTTTCGAGAGGAGTTAGAGGAGCCCCCCATTGGGCCCCCATGGATGAGGTGTAGGATACGCTCCTCTTCGAAGTCGGGTGTTTCATCGCGTTCTGGACGCTTATTAGCCCCCCGAGTCGGGGGAGGAAGGTCGGCTCGGTCCTTTTTCACGAATCTGGTCAGCTGTCCCTTCTGGATGAGGGTTTCTATCTCATTCTTTAAGGCCCGACAATCATTTGTGTTGTGGCCATGGTCCCGGTGATAACGGCACCACTTCTCTTTATCCCGTTTCTTGGCGGGGGTGTTCATCCTCGGAGCAGGGGGTATGACTCCTTCCTTCTCAACTTCCATCAGAATGGTAGAGACATTGGTGGTGAGAGGAGTAAATTTCTCGAATCTGGAGGGAGGTTGGCGCTGGCCGGCATTATCCTTCTGGAGCTTCTTGGCTCCTTCCTCTTCTATTCCCTTTCTCTCAAACCCGAAGGAAGACCCCTCCAAGTTGGGACGGTGCTCGGCTTCTTCGGCCCGAATATACTTTTCATTTCGGAGGAGGCGGTCAGAGAAGTTCTGTGGGGCTTCTTGGCAAGGGAGGAGCGGAGGTTGGAATTGAGAACATTGGATTGAAATGCTGCTGCAGCGACCGATTGGTCGAGGGATGTTATGGACCTGGCTTCAGCTGTGAACCTCTTCACATAGTCTCTCAACTTCTCACCCTTCTTCTGGTGGAGGTACAGTAGCGAGATGCTCGTCTTCTCAGTTCTACGGCTACTTACAAAATGGGTGACGAAGAGGGTCTCGAATTGCTCGAAGGAGAATATTGAGGATGGGGCAAGGCGAGAGTACCATTCTCGAGCGGGGCCCTTGAGAGTCGCGGGGAAGGTTTTGCAGAGCAGGGCATCAGAAGCCTGATGGATGAGCATGAGGGTCTTGAAGCTCTCAATGTGATCAACGGGGTCAGTCTCCTCGGAGTAGGTCTCGAATTGAGGAGGTTTAAAGCCGATTGGCACGGGTGCATCCATTATGGTTCGGGAAAAAGGAGGTCTGCTAGGACGAAGGGCCCTTCCTCTAAGTTCTTCTTCTCGGTCTAACTGACCCAAGCGCCTCTCCATCTCATGGAGACGGCGGTATACAGCATCATCCCTTCGTCGATAATCAGGCGAGCCTCTAGACTCATCTTCGTACGAGGGAGAGCGGGGGCTACGACGATAGTAGCTCCTGGAGCGGCGAGGACTTTGTACATGCCGGGAGTTGCTGGGAGCTGGAGGAGGAGATGGGGACCGTCGGCGAGGGCTTCGGACCGGAGGAGGAGAGGGAATCCTCGGAGCATTGGTGTTATTGGGACTGAGGTTGAGAGCTTGTAGGACGGTTGCTTGGAACTGTTGGAACTCGGCACGGGTGATGGGTGCCTCATCGTTCCTAGGGTGTTGCCGACCGGCAGGAGAATGCGGTCTTCTGCGATGTTCGGGGGACTCTCTCCACTCCCTCCTGATCGGGGACCTTCTGTAGTCTCGGCGATGGGGGCTTCGCTCATCCGGACGTTGTTGGCGGGAGGCTCCCTCTCGGGCCCGCTTCTCATCCAGACAGTGGCGAAGATCCACATCTTTCGGCCGATTGGGGACTTTTTGTTGGAAGTCAGAAGCTCGGGGATTATGGGAAGCCATAGAATCCGAAGAGGCATTGTGGATTGAGACATGGTCCTGGTGGAGAGGTTGTTTCTGAGGGTTAGGACCCTTAGGAGGTGGCAGATTCGGAGGAGGAGGAAGATCCTGTTGGAGTGGGTCTTCCGCTGGAGGAGGAAGTTGCCCCTGCTGTTGGGTAGGTTGGATGGGAATTTCTTGCTGCTGATCGGGGTTGGGTCCTCGGTTGGACCCTCTGGATCTGACTTTCCTAGGAGGCATGGCCGGAGAGGATCTGACCAACGGGAAGAGGGGAGGCTGCTATTCGACCTTTTTCCCACAGACGGCGCAAATCTGTTGCCGCTGAATCTGGTGTGGGGGCAAACAGATAGTATTTGTGGATTCTTAGGAAAACTGAATAGCAAACCTGGATGCCTGTTTCGTCGGAGTTTGCCGATGGCTCCTGCCGTGCACCTGCAAAAAGTGCGAGACACCGGGGTTGTTCCTGGCGACGCACCCTCCGACGCTCAAGTCAGTAATCAGAGAGATTATGAAAGAGCGTAAAAATTGGTGAAAGATTGATTACCCCTCAATGGAGATGGATGGGGGGTATTTATAGGCGCTGCTGGGATCAGATTAGGAATGTAATCCCCCTGTGGTTAGATAAGGAATGTAATCCCTAATCCCCAGTGAAGGGATAGATATGAATCAGGGCCGTTGATCAGGATTTAATCAGAAACCCTAATTCTATCCCTTCTGGACCGGATTTGCTGCGGGTTGAAACCCGCTCCCAGTTGAGGTGGATACGTTTGCGGGTAAGTGGGTCTTCGGGGAAGATAACCAGTACCAGCTTCAAACCCGGTGGTAGGTGAAATTACCGTTTTACCCCTGAGCTTCAAGATTCGTGCCCAATTTGGACGGTTCCGGTTTAACCCCATTTTTAGCCATATCAAAACCTAATTTCTATCCATAGAAATTTTTATAGGGTGTGTATTTTATAGGATTTTTTTCAAAGAAATGAGTGGGACGGAGCTTCATCTCTCAACCTTGCTCATTTCTTCTTCTTTTTTAAAATCGAACAGACAACTCATTTCTCGTCCGATGATTTTTTTTTAATAAAAAAAATGCAACGGACCGACCATTTTTTAATTAAAAAATAATAATTCAAGGACGGGGAATCATCCCTGGTCTGAGAAATACGCGCTTAAAAAAAAGGACGGTAAATCATTTACCGGCCGATGGGAATTTTTTTTACCAAATAGCTATTTCGTCTGCCAAATTTGACAGACCACTATTCATCTAAAACCCAGACCACTATTTATCTAAAAACCATTTTTTGGGTTTATAGCCAAGTCTGCAGCTCCAAAATTTCCATTTTTTAAGAAATTTTGGCAACATAGCCAACAACTATAGATGCTCTTAAATGTTGTACTCATGAAACCTATAGGATATATTATGTTTGGTACCCTACTAAAAATATTCATTAATGAACGAAGGTTAAGACATTGGAATGAAAATCTAAAGCAACTAAAAGGAAAACTAGAATGAAATACATTTGGGGACTGTGGGAGTAACTATCTACCATTAAAACCAGAGTTGGGGGTCTCATAGCCATGTGGATTTTAAACAAATACAAGCAGTAAACGAGCTAAAAAATACATATGACATTACTCAAAAAGTCATCCATTGAGATCAGACTCTTTTGTTTGCTCATGTTGTTTCTTTCCAATTTCCCGAAAGAAACTTCTCATTCTGAAGGATTACTTTCCAATGGCAATGAAACACTAAAAAATTACCCTTAACAATATTTATGAAATACATAAATTGCATGCGCTAAATATCTCGTAACAGATCATCTCATGAGAAGGACTAACTTGAACAAGCTCCACCATACAGCAATAAATTTTGCAACATATAACAGCAACAAAGAACACAGGACTTTTTGATGAAACGGTTAGAGTCTAACGACTCCAGCCCGGAGAACACAGGACTTAAAAAGAAACTTCATTGAAATTAAACACAACGACATCGTTACAATTTATGAGGAAGAGCTGATCTAAAATGAACTACAAAATTCGGATACAAGAAAATAATGCTCTTAGACTGTATTAGCACTACTATTTAACAATCAACAAAGACTAAATAAACCACATTTACTCTTCCATCTCTCATTTTATAAGAGATGCTACTCAATTCACAATGAAGTTATGGTGTCTTTTAACAACATGCACATGCCTTCAGCACTGTATTCTTCCTATTAAAACAGGGAAAATTTTATGCATGCAGATCTTTGTCAGATCTCCATAATTGGGTTCTTTGAGAAGCATTATCGCCAACAAAAATGGTGCCATTCAGCTGCAAATAAAGGATCTGCTTCGATTTCCTTGACCTGCGGTCAATCAGTTACAAAAGAGGAAAAAAGTCTGATCCACATACTACATACCATATATGTATTAAAAAAACCTATAACTATTATAATGGAAGCATTGGAGTTGTTGTTCGTAAATCTACCAAACTAATATAAAAACGTCTCGGATTCGAGGCCAGGCTACGTCAGAATTTTTACTTTAATATATATATATATATATATTTATTAAGACGTGCATTGCACGTGTAAATTACTAGTGAACTTAGATGCATGGCTTATGCTTTGTTTGGTCGTTGTTTACACTAAATAGTGCTATCAAAAGGTGGTGTAGGCAATATTCCTGTGAAGAAGAGTTTTTCAACATAAGATAATTTTCAGAGAGCAGAAGCACTGTTCTGGAAAAACTAAAAGCACCTCTTGTGGTGTGGCAGAAAAAAGAGGAATAACTCCAGTCCGAGAAATATGTTTTCAGCCAAAATACAATATTTCTTAGTTTTATATAATAGCAATTTTATGCCCAAACATGCTTCTAAGTTATAAAGTGTAAAATATGCTTTTGGGCTTTCCAAAGGTAATATAAAACATAGCCTAAATCACTATACTGATCACTAGCATGATTTATAAAGGGGAGGTCAATACAAGAACAATGCAAAGGAAGAAGTAAATTAAAATATGCCACTATATCCAAATGGATATTAGCTGAGCAAAAGAGAGACCAAGTGTTATAGTACCTGTGATAACTGAGAAGAAGCTTCATTGGGCCTTTTGCGTTTCAATTGAGCAATAGTAAGAATACAGGACCATTCCAATTAACACTACAAAAATTCCAAAAATATTTCTCCAACTACAATACCTGATTCACCCAACTTTGTTATCAACCTGTGATAACTGAGAAGAAGCATCATTGGCCTTTTGCGTTTCAATTGAGCAATAGTAAGAATACAGGACCATTCCAATTAACGCTACAAAAATTCCAAAAATATTTCTCCAACTACAATACCTGATTCACCCAACTTTGTTATCAAAAGATCAAAACCAATATAGATTTAAGAACCTGGTCGACCCTATAAACCTAAGTCATATGGTGAACATGGAACCAATTCCACCCAAAAGTAGTTCTTGCGCAACCCAGACAAAAATAGACTATATTAGACTGGTTAGCAGAGAAATCATCACAATAATAGACTGGTTAGCAGAGAAATCATCACAATAATAGACTGGTTAGCAGAGAAATCATCTTTAATAACTCTATTAATCGGAGTTTCTCATGTCTAAAATGCAAAAAATAGAAACACTGTACAATATAATATATCGGATTCTGTTTTGGGAGAAGTAAAACAGATATCAGTAGGAAATTTTATATCCATCAACTCTTAAATAAGGCCATGGTATCAAAACTCCGATGATACTCAGATGCATTGGCCGAGGCAGATTGGAAAATTGACTAGCGAAACTCCTCATACTCCAGATTTGTCCAATATTACCAGTAAATGACAAGCCAACTCTATTATCAAAGAAATAAGGAAACGAGCGACGATTTGGCACCAGATATCCGGAGGTGTGGAAAGAGAAATAAGGAAACGGTCGACGATTTGGCACCAGATATCCGGAAGTGTGGAAAGAGCTGCTGTGATAAGCGGAAAAACCATCAAAGAACGACGATTGCTCGTGGAGGTTTCCACAGAAAGACCTCTTGGTTCTGACAAACGGATCACAATTACATGTACCTGGGAGCATACCGATGGAATGAACGAAATACGAACAGTTAACATAATATGGTTATATTATTTTAATAGAATAGGAAACAATAATGCATAGGAACTTGCTCTAACGACTCATATATAAAACAGACGATGATAGAATATCGACGGGAAAAAGAAACAACATTTCGAAATTAATTTTACAAAAGATGTTTCCATAAAGGTCAATAGAAGATGTGGATTTTTTATAGCATACGCATAAATTTTTTACAAAATAAATAAATAACCAACACCAACAAACTGTGTGAGTGCAATATTAAGACCAAACTCTAAATTAAAATCCGTAAAGTTAGAATAATGGATCTCCTGTGTGCTCATTAGCAACATAGAAATGGATCAGCATCCATAATCCTCCGTCATAAATTAAAGGTAGTAGGAGGAACTCGCGAAAAACTTAGTTCAAAACTTACCAAGATAGGCACCTTAAAAGATATCAGAGATGAATTAAAAATGGGGGAGTGGGATTCAATTACTCAACAAGGACAAAAAGTAGTTTTTACGAAATATCTTAAGGAGAAAAGGGTTGCATAGAAAGGGTAGAAGATCATTACTCTATACTCACTCTATGTCAAAAATTAAAAAGAAATTTTAAATCTTGAACTAGAAACATCATTCATTCAAAAGATAGAGTACATCCTGGCAATACAATTCAACCTTCCTAAACTTGGTCATTGACAGGATGTGCTCTCCTTCTCTTAAATGAATGAAGTGAGACTGGAGGAAACTTACTCCTATGGCACCCTACACATCCTACCACCTCCTCCCAAATGTAAGATGCATATCGTTCAAAGTGTTACATGTCATGAAACATAAGAGGATGATATCATCAAAGTTGAATATGTTTTCCCATTGTTGTTGCTAATTTTGGTGTGGGAGCAATCAGGTATGAGTTCTTTATTGAGGAAAAAAGTCGCGATATGGACCGTCAATCAAGATTTGGATATGGATCTGACCTGCTGGAAACACATAGGAACCTGCAAAAAGTCTCACAACGAAAGTTATTTCATCGTAAGACCCTTTGATGCTCAAGTCAGTCACGAGAGCAATGATTAGGGTTTTTTTGTTGAGAAAATACCAGTTACCTTTGACCGGTGGAGGTGAATGATATTTATAGGCCATGAATCAGTTATAGAAGATAAACCATAAAGGTATCTTCCACTGATTTGACTAGGGATTATTATGGTAAAGGAATATAATAGAGTGATTTGACTGAAAAACCCCTTCTTCTCGGGTAGCAAGAAGGCTTTAATTGTGGGCCTAGCTGGTTTAATGGGCCTAAAGACGGCCCGTCCTTGCTGTAAAATTATTGTACTATCCTTGGCAACTTTGAGATGTGTGTTGAGATCAGATGGCTTCAATTTTTACCCGTATCACCCATGCATTAATTTCCCACAATTGTTGTCACTGAAACATTCTATTCTTGAAAAATTGTGCATTTAGCAACCTCATGATGAATGAACCAAGGTTGCCAAGTTCGTCGTATGTTTCTATTTGCGATGCACACACTGTTTTGAATTTTGACCAATACGGCCAAAATTTTGCATATTTTATACTTCATGTCGGTTTAGACCGAAATGTGTACATTTTGGTAGAAATTGCCAAAATATCGGTCGAAATATTATCGAATTTGGCGAAATATCGACCGAAATAGACACTAATGTTATTGTGAACATATTACTTTTTTTTGTTTTGCTTTTTGCATACGAATCTTTCCGTATAGAACCTTAAGCTAAAATAATGTGAGGATTTCGTCTCTTTTTGGTTTGTGTATATGCAAATTCAAGTAAGTCTATTAACTAATACATTTTTTTCTTATCAATGCAAATTCAATTTAGTTATATACTTATATTACATTCTTTCATATTTTTGTTAAATTCAGCGAATATTTACTCTGATTGATTCATGACAATAGTTATATTATACAATATTTTAGAAAAGCTAAGAGACTTATAAAGATCCACATTTTAGAAAATCTAACATAAATTACCTTTGCTCCAATCACTAAATCGCCCCAATTTCTCTTCGCACAAGCTTATTCTCTCCTGAAAGTAAAACAAAGACCATCACTCATCAGCACAAGCACATCCATGCAACATTTCATTCATAAAATCATCACTGAAGAAAAATAAAAAAATTGGACCATGAATAAACCAACAATAATCATAATCCCTATATAATAAAAACAATGTGGTAAATCATCAGCTGTAGCACGACTTTGAAACTTCTTGCTAAAAGCACTATTAAAGGACTCCACTAAGTTGCACGATAAATACTTCTAAAAACAAGCTTTAATCTGAGAGGATTAATTATCAACGCAACCACGCCGAAGGAAATTGTTTTGTAAAAAATAACTAAAGAGGAAATTCAATAGATTAGACCATAAACAGACAAAATAACACAAGCTTAATATCTCGAACAAGTATAACACGGATGGTAAATTACCGACATAAGCACAATCGAGTTATTTTTCTTCCATAAAAGCACTACTAAATAAACACCACTAAATTACACCCATTAAAAAAAGGGAACACGCTTAATCTGCCAATAGGTAGACCTAGATGGTAGATCGTCATCAGAATCACAACCAAGCAAAATTTCATGGATAAAAATATAAAATCACTACTGAAGATATACACTAACGTGAAGCAAGGTTCGTCGGACCTCCGATTTTTCTTATGATAACTTGGCCGTAGGTTAAGCAAAAAAAATAAATTAAATTAAATTAAAAAATATTCAAAAAGATGAAGTCGAAGGGAAAACTGAAGTAGTTGTAGTCCCATTGAAGCCACATTTGAAAATATTAAATAGGACTTTTTTCAAAGAGATTATGACGCATTAAAGATGATTAGGGAATTTGAAGTTGGTGTATTTAAGTATTGGGTATGAGTCATGGAGAAATGGGTAAGAAATTAACTCAATAACAATTTAATTAAAACTCACCTGACTCTTTAAGTGCCTTTTTAGAACCGCTTTCTACAGTACCAGTTCCTAACGCTTTTCGAACAACTTTTTTCCTCATTAATTAAACCAAAATTGTTTAAATTGGACAGTAATTAAACCAAAAAATAATAGACAAGTTTAATCTGTCCTAAAGTGAAACCCAAATAGTAAATCATCAACAAAAGCTTTGCCCAACTACAGTTCCTCACATTAAATTCACACCAAACAAATTAAACCATCAAGTAAACAAACAAAATCCCTTGCAATGCCATTATAGAAACAACCATAATGGTTCCTGCAAGTAAACCCCTATACAAAATCATCAACCAAAGCACACCCAAATGAAAAGTTCATGCATAAATTCAATAATGAATAATAAACCCTACTAAAATCAAACCATACGAAATATTTATATATATAAAAAATTCTTACAATCTCCGTTCTGATGGGATGATCGTCGGGTCGAATCCCATTGCATCTCAACCTCACTGCTCAAAATTTAAAATATTATTTTATTAAAAAAACCCAACAAAGAGAACTCAATTAAAAGTAAAATTAACAACAGGAAATTAAAGAAACCTCAATGTATGAGTTATTGTTACCTGATAAGAGAGTGGTCGCGGCCTGCGCGAGCACGAGGAAAGCACGTGCTCGCTGGAGAGGAGGGAGGTCGGCGAGGGCGTCAGGGTAGGCGGCCGCCGCTGCCAAGAACTCGAGAAGGTTGCTTTCAACTTCGTCCACGTTTTCTAGGGTTTCTTTGATGGAATCCAGCACTTCCACGGGGATCGCCATCAATCTTCGACCATAGAAAGGAAAAGGCGATTATGAAGGATTTTTGTTTTTTTTTTTTTTTATTTAATAAAAAGCAGCTCTAGAGGGTATTTATAGTCAGATTTTAAGTTTACAGATAATCATATATCTCATATGTCGGTTTAGAGAGAATTAATTATCTTTTATTTCCTTGGATAAAGGCAGAGAGTTTAAATAAGAGTTTCTATTTAAATTGTTTCTTATATTTATTTAAATTACTCTTTAAATGTCCTGGTTTGTTCATAATGGGCTGTCATCCTGACCCAGTAAGACAGGCCCGTTTTGGGGTTATTGGGCTTAGAAAACACCCACTTCCCATTTTTCGGATCTGTTTAGAGGTGAAATTACCATTTTACGCCCGAGAGCTTTAAGATTAGTGCCCGATTTGAACAGTCCCGATTTTAGTTCTATTTTTACCCATACCACAAGCCCTCAACCTGAAGACCGAGTTTCACAGCCTTTGAGGAGTATTTCGCCCGTTTCTAATAGTTCATAGAATTTATCGGCGTTCTCGAGGACGTTTAGAGCTTCTTTAGAGTATAACGATACTTTCCTGAGTTTCTAAAATACTCAGAATTATTTTTTGGATTTTTTTTCCAATTTTGAATCATTTTTTGAATATTTTATTCAATTTCCGAATTTTAATAATTAATTTTCGAATTTTTTAATTAATCAGTCTAAATTAATAATTATTTTTCATAATTTATAAATATTTATTCCTAGTTAATAATTATTTTTAGGATCTTTAATTCACTTTCTCGAATTTTAAATATTTTTTCGAAATTTTTAAATAATTAATTCAATTTAATAATTAAAATAAATCAATTAATTAACAGAAACTACCTTGATGTAATCACGGCCGTTTATCGCAAGGTGGCATGCGCGCTGCGTGGATACGACGTGGCTCGATCTAGGTCTTTAATCTTGGTCGAGCACGGATCGTGAGGCGGGGTTTTTTCCTCCAATTTCGTTCGGATATGCGTCTGCTCGGATCAATGCGGCAAGCTTGGCGAGTTAGACGACGAACGTTCGGCGATCTACCGCTGAGCGACACGTGGCGTTGACCATTGATTGGTCAGCGCTGATCGTTGACTGGTCTGATTTCGCTTATTTTCTGGTCGGATCATTGTCTGTTTGGCAGGTTCGGCGAGCGTGGCGATCGTTCGGCGAGTTGTCGCTGAGCGACACGTGGCGGTGACCGTTGACGGGTCAGCGCTGGGCGGTGACCGGTCAACACCATTTCGCTCATTTTCTGGTCGGATCATCGTTTGTTCGGCAGGTTCGACGAGCGTGGTGAACGTGTGGCGAACGTTTGGCGAGCTACTACTGAGCGATACATGGCGTTGACCATTAACTGATCAGCGCTGATCGTTGACCGGTCAATGCCATTTCACTGATTTTCTGGTCGGATCATCGTCTGTTCGGCAGGTCCGGTGAACGTGTGGCGATCGTTCGGCGAGTTACAGCTGAGCGACACGTGGCGTTGATCGATGACTAGTCAGCGCTGACCGTTGACCGGTCAACGCCATTTCTCTCATTTTCTAATTGGATCATCGTTTGTTCGGCAGGTTCGGCGAACGTGGCGAACGTGTGCCGATCATCGACGAGCTACAGTTGAGCGACACATGGCGTTGACCGTTGACTAGGTTCCCCCGACCAATACCCAAAACCCACTCAAACCCACCCGAACCAGTGGATTCGGGTCGAGTTAAAATACCTTAATTTTTCTGTAGGTTCTGGGGGTCTTACAAACTCTCCTTCACCTGTGGGTTTGGTTTCCAAAAACCTCGAAAACAAGCCCAACCCGGGCCACAAACAACTCTATCGCCAACCCCATTCCGTTTAATAGACGGTCTGCTGATGGCAAGAACCTCGAGAGAATGAACAGTTCAACATAGCTCTGAAGCCTACATCCCAATTGCCGAAGAAATGTAAGGGCCAACAACCCATGTACTCTCTTCTTTTAAGCAGAATAAATTATAATTTTGGACCCAGAAAACTGTTGCCCAAGAGCAGACAAAGGCCCACAGGGTCGGCCCAAATTCACTTGACACCTTGGTCATAAGAAAGTTTGGAGCAGAGTCGCTAGGACCTTCATTAGAAATTGAGGGATCTGCCACCTCTAGAACTACAATACTATTTTGAAACAAGATGCACTTTTCCAATCCCACCATAGTTGGGTCCCAGAGCGGCCCCACACACTCAGTGTCCTCATTCAGAATCGGTCCACATGTACATTTTCCTTGCTTTGTGAATGCAGTGCTTCACAGTGCTCTCCTTTCTCCCCTGAGATCCACCATTGTCATCTTCTCACACGGACCATGATGACAACGTCGATGACGAACAATCAACCACTGACCCCACTATGGTAGCGTGAAGCACACCCTTTACTGATCAGCTCCTCCGTTTTACCGTCAATTCCCACCTTAACGAAACTCTTTTCCTCTACATCCATCACCTCCACTCTCTTTCCATTATCATCATCGACATCCGTACATACCAGGTGTGAGTAACTGATCACCTTATGACCCTCTCTTCTACAAAAAGTGCAAAAATAGATGGATGTGTTCATACATGAAACATTTGTAAAAATGGAAGAGAATTGTCTCCCTCAACACCCATCGTGATGCCTGAAAGTAGTGGTGAGGAAAACTTCCTCACGTGCACATGTGAAACGACCATGCAAGTTGCAACCGTACGCTAGTAGGCTCATCTAGTCTAACAACTCGACCCACCACAGAGAAAATATCTCCAATGAAATCCACTAATCAAAATGTTGGCGGGAGGTCCAACATATGCACTTATAGATTTGCCCTGGCAACTTGCACTCGCTAGGTCGAAAAGATTGATGAGAGCAAAACAACGAGCTCCGCACCTTCAACGACCACAACTAGGGATGAACATGGGCCTGGTAGGCACGAAAGCACGTTGGTCAGCACGATCATCTTGTAAAAATAGTATCCACTAAGTATTTCATAATTACTTAACTAGTACACAATACTAAAAATAATATTGTCAATTAATTTATATTTTAAATAATTTTAAATTTAAAAAATAGCTTAAGGATAATTGCGAGAAACCCACCTTGGGCGTATGCGGATACAGATCTGGTATTAACAAAAAGTTGCAGGTACGGATACAGATATTTGGTAATTTATATATATGTAAAATATATAATATACATATGTATGTATAATTTTAAACTAGAGTTGAATGTTAACAATTAATATTTTATGTTACCTAAATAATTATTAATTGAACTGATCTAAACCTACAAGTCTAAACCCAATAACCTGAATCCAAATACTTCCAGTAATCTAACCAAAGAAAATTCTATGCCAAACATTTTCATTTGTATATCCAAAGAAATCACTGACGACTGAGAGATTCAAGGGTGATTGTGTCTAGAATCACACTTTTGATGGATTAACTCGATGAATGTGATATTTTTATGGAAACCATTTATCTTTTAGATGTCTTTTAATGTCTTTGAATGTCTTTTAAATCTTAATGTAGAGAAATATTAGAACAAATCTTAATTTGGTTCATATATTCATTCGTATTTTGATGGATTAACTTGATTTTCTTCTTTAGTTTCTTATGTTATGATAGATTAACTCGATGGATGTTATATTTTGATGGGCACAAGTTGTCTTTTAAATCGTAACAAAGAAAAAGTTAGAAAAATCTAAAATTTAATTCATGTTAGAATATATTTTCTTATGCACACGTAATGTGCAATATCCGTTTTATATCCGTCTCGTATTTGTATCCAATATGCTCATATCCGATTCGTATTCGTTTTCGAATTTTTCAAATAAGGATTTGATTTTTTTTTTCCGACCCAAATTTGTATTCGTATCTGTATTTGTCTTTGGAATGCAAATACAAATATGGTATTTCCTATATCTGATTCGTATCCGATCCGATTGCATCCCTACCTATAAATATATATTCAAAATTTTAGATAAAATTCTCTAAAGTGGTCAATTACTCACACCCAACTTATTAATTATATTTATTCCACATAC
Source organism: Hemerocallis citrina (assembly GCA_017893485.1). Classification (NCBI taxonomy): domain Eukaryota; kingdom Viridiplantae; phylum Streptophyta; class Magnoliopsida; order Asparagales; family Asphodelaceae; genus Hemerocallis; species Hemerocallis citrina. The sequence goes on along the minus strand of CM030358.1, from coordinate 463,457,586 downwards.
AATACATGTTCCAAATTCTAGATAAGATTCCCTTTTTTTTTTAATTTGAATTTAAAAGAATCTCAATGCAGATAGAAATTGTGAACATGATTTATTGTAGCATTCAAAACAAAATTCTAGGTGTTTGAATTTTGGGCTAGTTGGTAATACAATTTTCAAGAGTTTATTGATAGATTATGAATGAATTTTCAAATAATGTTTCATATTATCGTGATTTTGAAATTGGGTTTAAATGAATTTGTACTCAAGTAGGAATTGTGAATAGGATTTATAATAATATTCACAAAATTCTATGCTTGAATTTTGATACAATTTCAAGGAATACAATTTCAAAGAGTAGCTAAAGAAAGGATTGAGTTGTTTGCGCAATGCATGTTTCAGTGTTGAGTTTCGTATTTTTCAATGTTGAGTTTCGTATTTTTGCCGTAAATTATCACTAATCTCTAATCTCTAAGCTTTAATTTCTAATATTATAATCGGAGAAGATCTTAGTGTCATTTGTAAGTCTATCAGTTGCAAATCTACCAACACGTGTGACGCATGTACATAACTAATATGAAGGAGGTTTCAGGTTCGAGTCCTCACTATGTCAATTTTTTTTATTAAGACATACATCGCACGTGTAAATTACTAATCCTTTTAACCATAGTTGTCAAAAGGTCATGGTCATTTGCAACTTTTTATTTAAATTATATAAAATTAGGAGTGATGCATTGCTAGAAAGGAGGGGAAGTCTATTAAAGTCAAAACCGCAGCTTCTGCAAGTGGTTCTTTTGCTTTGAGTAGTGCTACATAGCGAGCTATATAAGCTGTTTGAGAAATAATTTTTTAACATAGTTATATAGTTTATTGGAGAATGAACAAATATGGGCATCACCTATACATAACTAATATAAATGAAGTCTCAGATTCTAGGTCTGACTACATCGGAGTTTTTATTTTTAAAAAAATATTTATTAAGATGCGCATTGCACGTGTAAATTACTAGTTATTGTAAAAAAAAAAACATAAACATTATATCTACTTAAAGCTATTAAATTATAATGCATGTTCTAATAAACAAAAAATAAAGTAAAGATTACGGCTAGTATGGCATCGAATCTGAAACTTCTCTTTACCCATCATAGACCCTAACCATTACTCTTTACAAATAACCTCTAGAGACACCAATTTTTATTTTATATGAGTGACACTTTTGTAAATAATTATGTCATAAATAAATTTGGACTTTTAAGCTATTATGGTAAATGAGAACAGTTGAGTAAATAAATAGTTAATATAACTATCACTTAAAAATGAGTGAGTGGTTAACATTAGATGGTTGTTTGCGTACAAATTACAGTCTATCTACAAATAATGCAACTCAAACTCTCCCATTATAGTATTAGATAGATATTAAATTTGTTGGATCCTGTAGGCAAGGCAAAAAAACACTAGAGGGGGGGGGGGGAGGGGGGGGGGGGGGGGGGGGGGGGGGTTGAGTAGTGTATAAAAAATAAATCAAAACTCGAACTTTTCGTACTGTTCAGTCGACTGAAAAAAGAGATGCAGTCGACTGTTGCGTCAGAGTAGAAGAGTACCTTACTGAAGAGTTACTAGTCTGATCAGTCGATTTATAGCGAAAAACCAGTCGACTTAACAGTCAAGTTTTCGAAAGAAAATACAGAAAAATTAAAATTGCAAGTTGAGAGAATACAACCACAGAGAGTCAATCACAGAGTACACAGCAATGTATCATGGTTCAGTCCTCCCGACCGACATCCAATCCCCAAGCAACCCACTTGAGATTTTCTACTATTCTTGAAAAACGTACAAGAATACCCTACGGTGTTTGACAACAACTATGTCAAACCCGTAGACCTCTTATTCTCAAGGATTACTTTCTCAAAGGATGACTTTCCCGAAAGAAACTTCTCATTCTCAAGGATTACTTTCCAATGGCAATGAAACACTAAAAAAATGCCCTTAACAATATTTATGAAATACATACATTGCATGCGCTAAATATCTCATAACAGATCATCTCATGAGAAGGACTAACTTGAACAGGCTCCACCATACAGCAATAAATTTTGCAACATATAACAGCAACAAAGAACACAGGACTTGAAAAGAAACTTCATTGAAATTAAACACAACGACATCATTACAATTTATGAGCAAGAGCTGATCTAAAATCAACCACAAAATTCTGATACAAGAAAAGAATGCTCTTAGACTGTATTAGCACTACTATTTAACAATCAACAAAGACTAAATAAACCACATTTACTCTTCCATCTCTCATTTTATAAGAGATGCTACTCAATTCGCAATGAAGTTATGGTGTCTTTTAACAACATGCCTTCAGCACTGTGTTGTGTTCTTCCTTTTAAAACAGGGAAGATTTTATGCAAGCAGATCTTTGTCAGATCTCCATAATTGGGCACTTTGAGAAGCATTATCGCCGACCAAAATGGTGTCATTTTCCGCTGCAAGTAAAGGATCTGCTTCGATTTCCTTGACCGGTGGTCAATCAGTTACAAAAGAGGAAAAAAGTTAGGCATTCTAGATAAAGTCTGATCCACATACTACATACCATATCTGTATTTAAAAAAATCTATAACTAATATAATGGAAGCATTGGAGTTGTCGTTTGTAAATCTACTAAACTAATATAAAAGAGGTCTTAGATTCGAGGCCAGGCTACGTCGGAATTTTTACTTTAAAAAATATATATATTTATTAAGACGTGCATTGCACGTGTAAATTACTAGTGAACTTAGATGCATGGCTTATGCTTTGTTTGGTCGTTGTTTACACGAAATAGTGCTATCAAAAGGTGTTGTAGGCAATATTCCTGTGAAGAAGAGTTTTTCAACATAAGATAATTTTCAGAGAGCAGCAGCACTGTTCTGGAAATACTGAAAGCAGCTCTTGTGGTGTGGCAGAAAAAAGAGGGAATAACACCAGTCCGAGAAATATGCATTCAGCCAAAATACAATATTTCTTAGTTTTATATAATAGCAATTTTATGCCCAAACATGCTTCTAAGTTATAAAGTGTAAAATATGCTTTTGGGATTTCCAAAGGTAATATAAAACATAGCCTAAATCACTATACTGATCACCAACGTCCTTAATGATATATTTCCATGATGTGTGGCAGATGTATATGACTAAGACAGCACATAGTAGGTAACTCAAGCTGCCAAACACATTATCACCCCAGTCTCCTTTCAACCGTAATCAACCAGTAGAGAAACTGACAACTGCACAGGCTGCAAAGCGCAAGTTGCACAGTGGCATCAAGATCAAAAGCCAAGTCCTCAGATTTAAGCAGAAATTGCCAGCTTTTGGCGTACGAAGAAATTTCTAACTTTCAATTTATGAAATTTCGGTTCTATACTTTCTTAATGAAGAATTCACAAAACCAAGATGATATAATAAAACTCTAAAGTTGGAAAAAATTATCAATTAATTCTGATCGGTGTCATAACAGTCAAACTATCAAAGTTAGCTTGACTCACACCTAGTAAACATGCATATTGTATACTCAGCTATATAATTTATGCAATGCATCAATCGCTACTTTCGGAAGGAGTACAAACAAGAATATCATGAATTTGTCAATGTAAAGGTTCACTAAATTGTGAGAGTAATATCTTAAAGATGATAAGACCCAACCACGGGAAATTTTATGTTCGATTTGGTAGTGAGCTAGCATGCATATGTTGCAAATACATAAAAATTTGTCCGAATGAAAACATCCAACAGCTTAACTTTTATGATTAGATGATCCATGATTATATAGTTAACTATCCAAAACAATTTATAGTTGACTATCCAAAACAATCTATGTAAAGCTTATACTCTCTACACTTGTGGACCTTACCTTCCAAATCTGTTTTGATTTCAGGTTGTCAATAGAAACTAGGAGAAAACCGTATCAAAATGTTTTTCCCAAGCATGATTTATAAAGGGGAGGTCAATACAAGAACAATGCAAAGGAAGAAGTAAATTAGAATATGCCTCCATATCCAAATGGATATTAGCTGAGCAGAAGAGAGACCAAGTGTTATAGTACCTGTGATAACTGAGAAGAAGCTTCATTGGCTATTTGAAGTTTCAATTGAGCAATAGTAAGAATACAGGACCATTCCAATTAACGCTACAAAAATTCCAAAAATATTTCTCCAACTAACTACAATACATGATTCACCCAACTTTGTTATCAAAGGATCAAAACCAATATAGATTTAAGAACACTGGTTAGCAGAGAAATCATCTTTAATATCTCTATTAATCGGAGTTTCTCATGTCTAAAATGCAAAAAATAGAAACATTGTACAAAATAATATATCGGATTCTGTTTTGGGAGAAGTAAAACAGATATCAATTGGAAATTTTATATCCATCAACTCTTAAATAAGGCCATGGTATCAAAACTCCGATGATACTCAGATGCATTGGCCGAGGCAGATTGGAAATTTGACAAGGGAAACTCCTGATACTCCAGATTTGTCCAATATTACCGATATATGGCAAGCCAACTCTATTATCAAAGAAATAAGGAAACGGGCGACGATTTGGCACCAGATAGCCGGAGGTATGGAAAGAGCTGCTGTGATAAGCGGAAAAACCATAAAAAAACGACGATTGCTCGTGGAGGTTTCCACAGAAAGACCTCTTGGTTCTGGCAAACGGATCACAATTACAGGTACCTGGGAGCATACCGATGGAATGAACGAAATACGAAAAGTTAACATAATATGGTTATTTTATTTTAATAGAATAGGCAATAATAATGCATAGGAACTTGCTCTAACTTTTTGACTCATATATAAAACAGACTATGATAGAATATCGATGGGAAAAAGAAACAACATTTCGAAATTAATTTTACAAAAGATGTTTCCATAAAGGTCAATAGAAGATGTGGATTTTTTATAGCATACGCATAAATTTTTTACAAAATAAATAAATAACCAACACCAACTAACTGTGTGAGTGCAATATTAAGACCAAACTCTAAATTAAAATCCGTAAAGTTAGAATAATGGATCTCCTGTGTGCTCATTAGCAACATAAAAATGGATCAGCATCCATAATCCTCCATCATAAATTAAAGGAAGTAGTAGGAGGAACTCGCGAAAAACTTAGTTCAAAACTTACCTAGATAGGCACCTTAAAATATATCAGAGATGAATTAAAAATATCTTGGATCTAGAACAGTGCCAATGACACTGGAATGGACAAAACGTTCAAATTTAGGGATTTTAAATCACACTCTCTTTTATGGTACAAAGGTCAACTTCAACGGTGTGAATCGATAACTTTGGTTGTGAATAGCATATTTTTAGTGTGCCAATTTCCTCCTATGCCACAGGATAACTCATATATATGTAATCTCCAAGCAAATTAATTCAACACTAGATCACCAATTTTAGTGGTGAAAATTGTTAGTGAAACACGGGAAGATAGATTTTCAAAGCTATATGCCAAAACAATAAAGGCAAAAAAAAGAAACTAGGAATAAAGAACAAAGACCAGTAATCAATGAAACCGTTGGAAGAAGAGGAAAGGTTGAAGTATAGCTGCTACACCAAAACAAGGCACAAAGAACTTACCACATTGACCAAGTGGATAAATCAAGAATACAAAATGAAAACAATAACAGGATTAGAGAATGCTATATCCAATTTTTCTCATCAAAATGGGATCATTATATTGCTAAGAGATTCCATGAAGGAGTTGACAACTAGGTGTCAACCTGAATCACCTTATGTCAACCCTTAGTGTCATAACCCCACACCAAGGATAGTACGAACAATGAAGATGTCAACCGTTTTTTCCTTATTGAGATCCTATGAACAAGAAATTATGTGTGGCATCATTGATCCTCGACATTCTCCAAAGCCAAGGGGGCATAGAAAACTAGCACAAATAATGTATTCCAATAGTTACATAAAATTTTGAGGCATTGAGACACATAAAAAGCTAAGAAACTTACTAAAGTAGCACCTTCTATCAAGATCCACATTTTAGAAAATCAAACATAAATTACCTTTGCTCCAATCACTAAATCGCCCCAATTTCTCTTCGCACAAGCTTATTCTCTCCTGAAAGTAAAACAAAGACCATCACTCATCAGCACAAGCACATCCATGCAACATTTCATTCATAAAATCATCACTAAAGAAAAATAAAAAAAATGGACCATGAATAAACCAACAATAATCATAATCCCTATATAATAAAAACAATGTGGTAAATCATCAGCTGGAGCACAACTTTGAAACTTCTTGCAAAAAGCACTATTAAAGGACTCCACCAAGTTACACAATAAATACTTCATGCATAAATTCATCGTTTAAATTGGACAGTAAATCATCGTTTAAATTGGAGAGTAATTAAACCAAAAAATAATAGACAAGTTTAATCTGTCCTAAAGTGAAACCCAAATAGTAAATCATCAACAAAAGCTTTGCCCAACTACAGTTCCTCACATTAAATTCACACCTAACAAATTAAACCATCAAGTAAACAAACAAAATCCCTTGCAATGCCATTATAGAAACAACCATAATGGTTCCTGCAAGTAAACCCCTATACAAAATCATCAACCAAAGCACACCCAAATGAAAAGTTCATGCATAAATTCAATAATGAATAATAAACCCTACTAAAATCAAACCATACGAAATATTTATATATATAAAAAATTCTTACAATCTCCGTTCTGATGGGATGATCGTCGGGTCGAATCCCATTGCATCTCAACCTCACTGCTCAAAATTTAAAATATTATTTTATTAAGAAAACCCAACAAAGAGAACTCAATTAAAAGTAAAATTAACAACAGGAAATTAAAGAAACCTCAATGTATGAGTTATTGTTACCTGATAAGAGAGTGGTCGCGGCCTGCGCGAGCACGAGGAAAGCACGTGCTCGCTGGAGAGGAGGGAGGTCGGCGAGGGCGTCAGGGTCGGCGGCCGCCACTGCCAAGAAGTCGAGAAGGTTGCTTTCAACTTCGTCCACGTTTTTTAGGGTTTCTTTGATGGAATCCAGCACTTCCACTGGGATCGTCATCAATCTTCGACCATAAAAAGAAAAAGGCGATTATGAAGGATTTTTGCTTTTTTTTTTTTTTTTTTTTTTTTTTTAAATAATAGAAAGCAGCGCTAGAGGGTATTTATAGTCAGATTTTAAGTTTACAGATAATCATATATCTCATATGTCGGTTTAGAGAGAATTATTTATCTTTTATTTACTTGGATAAAGCAGATAGTTTAAATAAGAGTTTTTATTTAAATTGTTTCTTATATTTATTTAAATTACTCTTTAAATGTCCTCATTTGTTCATAATGGGCTGTTGTCATCCTGACCCAGTTTAAATAAGACATGCCCGTTTTGAACAGTCCCGATTTTAGTTTTATTTTTCCCATTCGTATTTCTTGGATGACAAAAAAAAATGCATAAGATCGTTAAAAAAGAAGAAATTATAATTTTGTACTCTCTTCTTTTAAGCAGAAGAAATTATAATTTTGGACCCAGAAAACAGTAGCCCAAGAGCAGACAAAGGCCTACAGGGTCGGCCCAAATTAAGCAGAAGAAATGGTCCGACCGTGGACCGTCCGAACTGTTATACGAACTAAACTTGAACAAATTATTTGGTCTGATGTTTTACCGAGTCTAGTCCATCCGAACAAACATAGCCTTCTGCTTTTATAACGAACGGAGTCCGGACTATAAAAATTGTCCAACCTAGACCGAGCCGGATATATGCCCGTCCGAGTAGCATATTGGTCCGAGCTTGAACATTTGGATGTCTGGTTCGGTCCGGTCCGATTTACTGCCCTAACCAAACCTGGCCTGAACCCAAAACCCTACCCCCAACCATCTTCCTTCCTCTGTCATTCCTCGCATGTTCTAACATGATTCAATCCCTTCCCAAACTCGAAACCTAACTCAAAACTCAAATTGAACCACAATTAAAAAGGGGATTTTTGTCAAAGAATAAACCTGTGCAAAATGTGTAAACCATAAACTAACAAAAAACTAATGCCGTACCCGTGTCGACCAGAAAAGTAGGTGGGTTATCTGCTTTGACCCAAGGGTGCAGGTGGTTTTCAGCTTCTTTGTTACTTAGGCTTAAACGGTAGCCGTGGACCCTGCTTTTTCAAACAATGTGCAAATCTAATCCAGATTTAGCCTGGTCTACCTTATCTAGGACCAACAACCCTAATGAACAACATTCGCCATACTTAAGGAGCACCAAAAAACTACTGGAATAATGTTGTATTCCCATTGGAATAGTGTTGTATAAAAATTAAATCAAAACTTGAACTTTTCGTACTGTTCAGTCCACTGAAAAAAGAAATGCAGACGACTGTTGCTTCAGAGTAGAAGAGTATCTTACTGAAGAGTTACTAGTCTGATCAGTCGACTTATAGCGAAAAACCAGTCGACTTACCAGACAAGTTTTCGAAATAAAACACAGAAAAATTGAAATTGCAAGTTGAGAGAATACAACTACAGAAAGTCAATCACAGAGTACACAGTGATGTATCCTGGTTCAGCCCTCCCAACCTACATCCAATCCCCAAGCAACCCACTTGAGATTTTCCACTATTCTTGAAAAACGTACAAGAATACCCTACGACGTTTGACAACAACTATGTCAAACCCGTAGACCTCTCTCACCACTAGAGAGAGAAAACCCACTCTACACCCAAGAGTGAAAAACCGACTACAACCAAAAGCCCTACTCTCCAACCGAGAGTACCACTCTCACAACCCGAGAGTGAAAAACAACAACAAAAAGAGTTTACAATAACCTATAGTGTGCTTTTGTATAGTGGCTATTAGGTTAACTTCTGAAACCAGTCTAAAACGAATTCGATGTTATACTAGAATGAATTTCAAAGAACCATGACTTAGAGTTTGTATGCTTTTGAAAGACTTGTTCTTGTTGAAAACAAAAGGCTTGAAACTTAAAGAAATGCTTGGAAATGTTGTAACCTTTGCCAAATGAGTTCTATACTCGTTTTATAGAGTTAGAAACGTTTGGAAATTGAGAGGTTGAGTTCCAACTGCCATACAACGGCAGTAAAAAGATTTGATTTTGAAAAACAGGTTTTAAAATCAGAAAACTATCGAAACGGCTTGAACAGTCGACTGGCCAGAGCTTGTATGAGTTCAGACAGCTTCGTACTATGACAGTCGACTGGTTCCAAGGAACGGTCGACTGGTACTCAACAGGTGAACTTATTCAAGCTTGTTTTGACCTTTTAATTTTGTAAAACACTCAGTTATTAAAAAGTATGTGTGAGTGTGTGTGACAAGGCTATTACAAGTTTCTTAGACTCAAAGAATGAAAATTACAATATTACAAGACACTTTTTACAAAATATTCGAAGCACTTGAATCTTGTCTTGAACACGAGTCTTTAACTTGAGCTTGAGCATTTTTGTCTTTATGTCTTGAAGCTTGCTTGATCAATGTGGCTTGGTCAATTACTTTTGAAAGCTTCATTGGATTGTTTTGCCTTTGTGTATTTCACCATGGTATTGACTGTGATACAGTCTGTAAGAGATATGTGATAGACAAACTTTGTATTGTGTTATAGTCATCAAAACCAAGAATCAACAAACCTTCGAAGCTATCAAGCTATCATAATAAGTCTGTCTCGCTCCTTTCTTCTTCCACTTTCTCAAAATGTAGAGTAGCGAATCGAGAGTCTTTCGCTATGTCCATTTACGTAAAATATACACAAATGCTCTGCTCTACAATGAAAGTATTAGAGCATTTGTAGTCGTTCGGAGTCAAATTTTGGGTATTTGGCAAATAGGAGTAGAAAAAATGGGTTTCAGCTATAGTCATTTGAACCCAAATTTTGGGTTTCAATTTAAAAAAGTGTACGGACGAGGAAAAATTTTCTGTCCATGATTTTTTTCAAATAAAAAAACAACGAACCAGGAATCATTTCCCGTCCGTTTATTTTTTAAAAAAATTTAAAAATTTAAATCCTAATTAATTCCTAAATTAATGTTAAATTAATCCTAATTAAATCATATTAAAGCTTAAATAAATCCTAATTCTTAATAAATCTCAATTAAAACCTAATTTCTATCCATAGAAATTTTTATAGGGTGTATTTTATAAGATTTTTTTTCAAAGAAATGAGAGGGACGGAGCTTCATCTCCCAACCTTGCTCATTTCTTCTTCTTTTTTTAAATCGAACAGACAACTCATTTCTCGTCCGACGATTTTTTTTTATATAAAAAAATGCAACGGACAGACCATTTTTTAATTAAAAAATAATAATTCAAGGACGGGAAATCATCCCTCGTCTGAGAAATACGCGCTTTAAAAAAAAAATTGGACGGTAAATCATTTACCGGCCGATGGGAAAATTTATAAAAAAAAAAACAAGCGACGAAAGATGATCTTTCGTTCGATTGAACGGACGAAAAATCATCTTTCGTTCGCTATTTTTTACCAAATAGGTATTTCGTCTGCCAAATTTGACAGGCCACTATTCATCTAAAACCCAAACCACTATTCATCTAAAACCCATTTTTTGGGTTTATAGCCAACGACTGCAGCCCCAAAATTTCCATTTTCTTTAGAAATTTTGGCAACATAGCCAACAACTATAGATGCTCTTAAATGTAGTACTCATGAAACCTACAGGATATATTATATTTGGTACCCTACTAAAAATATTCATTAATGAACGAAGGTTAAGACATTGGAATGAAAATCTAAAGCAACTAAAAGGAAAACTAAAATGAAATACATTTGGGGACTGAGGGAGTAACTATCTACCATTAAAACCAGAGTTGGGGGTCTCACAGCCATGTGGATTTTAAACAAATACAAGCAGTAAACGAGCTAAAAAATACATATGACATTACTCAAAAGTCATCCATTGAGATCAGACTCTTTTGTTTGCTCATGTTGTTTCTTTCCAATTTCCCGAAAGAAACTTCTCGTTCTCAAGGATTACTTTCCAATGGCAATGAAACACTAAAAAAATGGCAATGAAACACTAAAAAAATGCCCTTAACAATATTTATGAAATACATACATTACATGCGCTAAATATCTCGTAATAGATCATCTCATGAGAAGGACTAACTTGAACAGGCTCCACCATACAGCAATAAATTTTGCAACAAAGAACACAGGACTTAAAAAAAGAAACTTCATTGAAATTAAACACAACGACATCGTTACAATTTATGAGGAAGAGCTGATCTAAAATGAACTACAAAATTCGGATACAAGAAAATAATGCTCTTAGACTGTATTAGCACTACTATTTAACAATCAACAAAGACTAAATAAACCACATTTACTCTTCCATCTCTCATTTTATAAGAGATGCTACTCAATTCACAATGAAGTTATGGTGTCTTTTAACAACATGCCTTCAGCACTGTGTTGTGCTCTTCCTATTAAAACAGGGAAGATTTTATGCATGCAGATCTTTGTCAGATCTCCATAATTGGGCTCTTTGAGAAGCATTATCGCCAACAAAAATGGTGCCATTTTCCGCTGCAAGTAAAGGATCTGCTTCGATTTCCTTGACCTGTGGTAATTCAGTTACAAAAGAGGAAAAAGGTTAGGCATTCTAGATAAAGTCTGATCCACATGCTACATACCATATATGCATTAAAAAAATCTACAAATATTATAATGGAAGCATTGGAGTTGTCGTTTGTAAATCTACCAAACTAATATAAAAACGTCTCAGATTCGAGGCCAGGCTACGTCGGAATTTTTACTTTAAAAAATATATATATATTTATTAAGACGTGCATTGCACGTGTAAATTACTAGTGAACTTAGATGCATGGCTTATGCTTTGTTTGGTCGTTGTTTACACTAAATAGTGCTATCAAAAGGTGTTGTAGGCAATATTCCTGTGAAGAAGAGTTTTTCCAACATAAGATAATTTTCAGAGAGCAGAAGCACTGTTCTGGAAAAACTGAAAGCACCACTTGTGGTGTGGCAGAAAAAAGAGGAATAACTCCAGTCCGAGAAATATGCTTTCAGCCAAAATACAATATTTCTTAGTTTTATATAATAGCAATTTTATGCCCAAACATGCTTCTAAGTTATAAAGTGTAAAATATGCTTTTCGGCTTTCCAAAGGTAATATAAAACATAGCCTAAATCACTATACTGATCACTAGCATGATTTATAAAGGGGAGGTCAATACAAGAACAATGCAAAGGAAGAAGTAAATTAGAATATGCCACTATATCCAAATGGATATTAGCTGAGCAGAAGAGAGACCAAGTGTTATAGTACCTGTGATAACTGAGAAGAAGCTTCATTGGCTTTTTGCGTTTCAATTGAGCAATAGTAAGAATACAGGACCATTCCAATTAACGCTACAAAAATTCCAAAAATATTTCTCCAACTAAATGGATCACGAAGTAAACCATAGCCAAACCCTAGAACCAGACAAGTTTTCAGATGACCCAAAACTTGATATGTGACAGGCGATGTCCTCCCAATTACAAGAAATGTACTAAAATTGACTGAGACGGATATCATGCATGACAACACAATGAAAACCTGAAATCAAAATTGACTATATGATATATTAAATAAAAGATGCAAGAGACAGTAAATTGCAGAAATTTACTTACCAAGACTTTAGGTGTGTAGTTGAATGCAAAAACGTTCATGTTTGTAAGAAGTCCGTCAAGAAATGGACCAACAATGAACAGAGTAAGCGCCTGATAGGGGCAAGACTGATACAAGAGTTGGGTTGATGAGACCTTGTACCTTTTCTGAATTGTGTTGGTCATCTGAGAGTAGCTGATCAAGGATTCGAACATTGAAGACCACAGATATATTGTGACATTGAGGACAACAGATATATCAGGTTTTCTAAGTGATGGTGTGTAGCGCCCTGAGTTTCACACACTAGAAGCTCGTGACACTTACCCAGAATCTTTACTTCAATGAGTACACAACACAGAAAAATTTACAGGAAATTAGAAACTTACATTGCACAAGGCAGCTATATCTTACACTTGAATACTTTCCGCGGCTCGAGTCCCCTGCTCCACGATCAGCGATCCTGCATTAGCAAACTGTGGGCACGTCAATTGAATACAACTGACGCAACGCGGATAAAAACCACAATCACCAAAATCCTCAACAATCAATATTTGATGTAGAAGAAAAATGTGAAAGTCAAACCACAAGTGTCGGTGTATGTCATAATCTAGATTCTAATGCACAATTCATACGCACATCATGCTCTTAATCTAATGCAAACTTGATTTGGAAATGTATGCATCCCATACTACATACTCCCCAAATCGAGTTCGTATTCTCCAGATAGTAGGGTTCAATCCCTTGCCATGCATCCTACTCTTATACTTCTTCCTGTTCCTGACATTTATTTAGTGACTGGTAGAGCTGCACTAAATACGGTCTATTCCGTCTACTGCATCAGATCGGTGGTCTTTCTCCACTCCCGAAAGTCGGTGATCACCCCGATCTATCGGAATCGGTGGTCTCTCTCCACTCTGCCGGTCGATGGTCTCTCTCCACTCCCGACAGGCTGGTGATTATTCAGCTCCGCTGCAATCCTGTCGGAATCGGTGGTCCTTCTCCACACCCGGACTCTACCATAAGGTATCCGAACATAGGACAAATCGGCAGGGCCTTTCCCTACTCCGTCAGAGACTGAGAGTTACACTCTAGCTCTTTGTTCATATGGATAACTTAGAACATAACGTACTCATAGGGGTCTATTCCCCTAGATTTCGACATCTCTATCACTAAATCTCAGGAATCAACAAACGAGACCACGCCGCACGTGTCCCAGACAAGACGACGCCCCACGTGTCCCCTTGACAGGTGAGTAGTACATACCCAACTAGTGTCTGTCCTTACCAATCATCTAAATTAATTTCTTAATCCACCAACTTACCCGATTCTAATTGCTTTATTAAACTCTGCTCCTAGTTTCCACTTCCACACTTCTGCAAGTTACTTAACTAAATTAACTTAATTCACTAACTAGGTTCTCAGTGAATCCAACCTAGTTGAATCTTAACAAGTCTCACCTTGATTTAGTTAGGGTTCAACCTAGCCTCCAATCATGCTAAGAGGTCGGCCCAACATGCACTACACTAGTGCACTCAATGTGCACAAAACACTACCATATGTAAATATCCAAGTATGCATACCCGCATACACAAGCATACAGTATTCCATCAATCACCGTAATCATGTCTACAATCTCTTCTATGCACCAATAGTTCTTTACTACAATCTACTTAACTTGTCATGAGCTATTTATTAGCTAAGCATGCAACTACAAGTGGTTTTTCTTTCTTACCACCATTACTATACTATCATAAATTAGTTAGTCAAGTATCCGACTATGGCTTTTTTTACCATTATCCACTTACTACCATTACTTTAAGTGACTACTAACTACTTTGAATTACTACTTCTACCATGCATTACTAACTAACAAGTAGTTTATACCATCATGAACGAGTAGTTTCCTATTTTACAAGCTAACTAAATAATTATATTAACTAGGCAAACACTTTCACAAATTCTTATATATAAGTTTTCCTTATTATAAGAGCTTAAGCATATAATCATACAACGTCACTCTATATAATTTATATCTACTAACATACAATCATCATTCTACATAATTTATATCTATATATAATCTCACGTATAAATTCCACATAAAGCTCACTATAATCAATCATGCATGTAACTTCTTCATCAATTCTATCCTGCTAGCATATAAACTTCTACTAGTGTCTCTTTCCTAATTACCACTTTTTATTTCACCTAATCACTTCAACCTATTATGCATAATCAAAACAATGAATTAAAACATGATTGGAGTAAACATACATTTTTCTTGCTATGTTTACTCTATATAAACTAAAGTATTTAATAATTCCAACCAACAACATCTTAACAATAAAATTTCTAACATATCCTCACTACTTCAATTTAATAATTTTAACAAACACAACTCTCTATATAATAAAGTCATAAAAGAAATCAAAAGAAAAATGAGAATACCCACCTTCTTTTGTTTGCAAGCTTTAAGTTGCTATCTTCTCCTCCTTGCTCCTTGATTCTTCCTTGTCTTCTTGTTTCAATAGTAGTAAAGTAGTAGTAGTAGCTAAGTAGTAGAAATGATAGTAGTAGAAGTGGTAGTTGTTGAAGAAGTAGTAACGTAGTAGTAGTTGTTGGAAGTAGTTAAGTAGTAGTAAGTAGTAATAGTTGAAGTAGTAGCAAGTAGTAGTAAATATATAGAAAAAGGGAGAAGAAAAGAAAGTTGCTGCTGTTTGTTGCTGCTGGCAGCAAAGAAGGAAAAGAGAGAAGGGAAGTGGAGTAGTAAGTAGTAGTAATAGTAAGGTAGGATAGTAGTAGTAATAGTGGTAATAAGTAGTAGCATGTATATATAGAGAAAAAGAGGGGAAAATGCTGCAGTTGTTGCTGTCGGCAGTAAAGAGAGAAAAGGGAGAAGGAGAGAAGTGTAGTAGATGGAGTAGTAGAAGTTAAATACATATGTATATATATAGAAAAAGAAAGGACAAAAACTGATGTTGCTGCTGCCTGTCTGCAGAAGGAAATAAAAAGAGAGGAGGGGTGTGTGGAGAAGTGTAGAAGGCTTAGGTGTCCTCCACTTTTGCACATAACCCCTCATACTTTATATAATTGCACTTAAGCCCTAAATCTTATTGGATTGGGCTTAAGAAAGAAAGTGTTGGGCTTTTTTTTAAAAGAAAACATATTGGGCTTTTAAAAGAAAACATATTAGGTTTTAAAAATAAACTAACGATACTAACATAAAAAAATATAATAGTGTAGTGTATGAAAAAATAATAATGTCAATGCACACACACACACACACACACACACACACACATATATATATATAGTCCCCTTCGGTTGCACACTACTTTTGGTGAGCACTCCGTGAGCACTCATGAAATAGAGCACCTATGACAAATCCGAACCGCTCATATTGTTCTATATACCTTAGATAGCCTAACAATAAAAAATCAAGTAATTTGAAGTTCATTTGCCCATCCATCATGTTGTTAGAATTTTCAGCCATACAATTTTGTAATGATGTAAATCATGAGCAAATGAACTTCAAATTACTTGATTTTTTATTGTTAGGCTATCTAAGGTATATAGAACAATATGAGCGGTTCGGATTTGTCATAGGTGCTCTATTTCGTGAGTGCTCACAGAGTGCTCACCAAAGTAGTGAGCAACCGAAGATTTCTCTCTCTCTCTCTCTATATATATATAGTAAGAATTTAGGGGTATTACATGGTGACTAAAAGTTCCTCAACCTTTCTCACCATAAGTACAAATATAAATAATTAACCACTCTAAAGGTCCTTGTTACTTCTTTACAGTACATGAAACATATGTAGGTCAATATTCAATTTTTCTCTTTGGCCAAATAATATACAAAATCATCTAAAATAACATTACCCTCTGTTGCTTGTTGCAGAAAGGTTGAAAAGTAAAGAATGGAAATTCAATCATCATCGATCAAAGATTCAAAGGATGTTCATGGCTCACTTGTGGATGTACTCCTAATTAATGATACATTGTTCGACTTACAGAATGAGGATGCACAAAGTTCAGTAATATGTAGTCAATTAAATATCACAAGTTGGTTAATTTATAATATAAGACCAAAAAACCAAAAATCACATCCAAAGTTCAAAATTAGACAATGATATAAATATGTCAAGGATAAGAAATTCATAAAGCTCTAGCCTAATTAGATAAGAAATATTCTTCCCTCAGGATATCAGTTCTTAAGTTAAGCAAAAGAAAGAGTAAACTAGATATTTTTCACTGATCCCCATTTACAATCAAGAATCAACATGTCTTCCCATCTTTCAGGACATGTTTAGGACCAATTCTAATTTATACCCATGCGAATCAAATACTGAATGGATTATCAGTAAGTCAAAGAGTATAAAAGGTAATAAAATGCAGACACCACCGAAGGTAGCTGTTAAAGGATACAATTTGAGCAATGCAAGTTGTGAGAACTGCAAGCAGCGATAAGACAGAACCAAGAACATTGAGCTGCAGATCTGTCACAGTGGCAATGCCAACACCGAGAAGAAGGATGGTAAGTGAGAACTGGATACTCCTACTGCAAAGACATTAGCAAAAATAATCACTATTGGAAACTAACACCATCTAAACTAAAATGGAGGTATATGCAACTCATGCAGAAAGAACCAGACAAAAGTATATGCATGATTCATGTTAGAAGATAAATATAAATCCCTTAACCCTCAGCAACAACTTCATAAGCCGGTGTTGTGGATGAGATATTTCAAAATCTATTAATTTTACAATGTTGTATCAGCAATCAGGCAATCACACAAATGAGATTCATGGGAAATAATTGGACAACAGCAGGATTAAGAAGTCTATTATTCTCAAGATTCTTTTCATATAAATTAATTTGAGTTTGAATCTAACTACATAAGTCCTTAAGAGTTTTTTCACGCAAATTTAAACAATTTACTATTATCACGTGATCACCTGCAGGAACATAGATGCCCGAATCAATAGCTTTGAAGAAATGTACGGTGTCCACATAGAGTTTTTAGTCATAAGTTACCCATTTTAAGGCTTCTGATATTTGATGTCAGAATGGAGGAAGATTTTGAAGTTTGTCCAATAAGGGGAGAAATTGAATTGGGAAACCATAAGATTAAACACAGATTGTATGTAGGAGCCTAGGAGTAAGAGAAGGAAGCTATATACAAATATTTGGCATGTGAATTCTCTCCTCTGAAACTGTATAAAGACATCCAAATTACATAATGTGTTTGGAGGGGAAATTGGAAAAACTTTAGTATAGACAGAACTGGAATGTTAATACAGCTAAAATCTAATAAACACTCAAAAGCAAATATTTATAACAAAGTCAAAAAAACTATATTTAATAATTAAAATTTAAATTATTGATAATTAATGAAGACAAATATATTGAGATTGAATGAATAATTACTGCCAGAGATAGGCCATTAAGTAAGAAAATAGTTCCGACAACAAATCATATTTAATAATTACCTTTACAGTTATTTATGATTGGTGAAGACAGATATATAGAGTTCTGAGCGAGTAAAAGATGTCATGGGGTAAGAGATGTACTAAAAATTTAGTTAGAGAATAGATATGAAATTAATGCCAAAATGAAATTTATAACTCCGATATCTACATCTAGGGCTGCTATCGAGTCGAGCCGAGCCGAGCCGAATACCTTTAAGGCTCGAGCTTGGTTCGTTTACGAAACGAGCTCAATTTTGAGCTCGAGCTCGGTTCGAGCCGAGCTTTGACCGAGCTGACCGTATTCGAGCCGAATAGCTCGCGAGCTTAGCCTTAAAAAAAAATCAAGGCTCGAGCTCGGCTCGTTTACGAAACGAGCTCAGTTTTGAGCTCGAGCTCGGTTCGAGCCGAGCTTTGACCGAGCTCGAGCCGAATAACTCGTGAATAGCTCGATTCGTTTGCAGCCCTATAACTACATCTATACTATCTTATAGTATTTGTAACGGGAGGAGGGGTGTGTGTCATCAACCACCTCCTCCATTTTCATACCTTGTTAAAAAACCGAAATTTACTCAAGTGTTTTTATTCTTCCCAATCACAGTTAATTAACACATATCATATATAGTTTATGCTTCATTATATTGATCAAATTTGCAATATGTTCTTCAAATCAAAAAAGAATATGTTGGAACACACATGCACATAAAAGTAGTGCCAATATATGGCAAGCCCACTCACTGTACGGTGCTTGACATGTTTACTGCTTCTAGTGCAGCTCTATACTCATGTTTGCAGTCCAAGATTGTTTAGGATCACATATCAATGATCCCATCTTTGACTAAAAAACACTTGAACTATCCGCACAAAACACAGATTAACTCCCTTCTCTTTAAGGTACTGCAAAAGCCCTCTACATTTTGTATGTTGTTTTTTGTGTTTCACATCATTAATAGCATTAACAAAATAATTAGATGGCTAAAATAAATGAATCCTTTCATCTGAGGTGAAAAGGAAACCAGGCCTATAAATAAATGGATAAAAGAAATAATTGGTGTGGATTGTTGTGCAGACCCCCAAGGAATTGGATTTCATGCATTAAAGTGCAGTTTCCTTTCCTTCATCAAGAACTTGAATATGATGACCATGTACTCCCCACGAATTCGGTTAAACCTAAAAATCAAAACTATATCGAATGATTTTTGAAAGTCAAACTGTTGAAGTATAGAATAGATGCTGAAAAGAATATTTTATTGGATGCATATAACTGCATATGTTGGTTCCTATAAATAGGAGAGTATAGAAAGTAATAAAAATCTACTTAAGATGTGGGACTAAACTAAGACTACTTTAACACTCCCCCTCAAGCTGGTGCGTAGAGATTATCGAAGCCAAGCTTGCTCAAGAAAGTTTGAAAAAACTTAGGAGGTAGAGTTTTAGTTAGGATATCAACAAGTTGTTCACCGGATCAGACATGTGAAAATGAAATGACCTTCTTCTCCTACTCATCTCAAACGAAGTGAGAGTCAACTTCGATATGTTTTGTGTGCTCATGAAACACCAGACTTTCAGAAATATGAATAGCAGCCGTGTTGTCACAGTAAAGAGGAACTGAAAATAACATTGGGATTGCCAAGTCTCGAAGAAGATATTTAAGCCAATAAAACTTCATAAACCAAATGCCCAATGACTTGGTATTCAGACTCTGTACTTAATTTGGCTACCACGTATTGTTTCTTACTTTTCCAAGATACAAGATTTCCTCCAAAGACTACAAAATACCCACTAGTTGAGCGTCTATCATCAATCGATCCTGCCTAGTCAGCATCAGGATATCCTTGTAAAGAAAGAGAATCACCAGACCGGAAGAAAAGCCCTTACCCTGGGGCTTTCTTAAGGTAGGAGCGTCTATCATCAATCGATCCTACCTTAAGAAAGCCCTTACCCTGGGGCTTTCTTAAGGTAGTGAAGAATGTGAACTACTGCTTCCCAATGAGTGACAGTCGGAGCATGCATAAACTGACTAACTTGACTAACTACAAAAGCAATATCTGACCTAGTCACCGAGAGATATATGGGTTTGCCAACCAGTCTGCGATATCGTCATGGATCAAAGAATAATGAATCATTGAAAAAGGAGGGCAGCTTAATATTGGAATCTATAGGTGTGTCACTAGGACGACATCCCAACATTCCTGTCTTACATATCAAGGACATACTTTCTTTGAGAAAGAAAGATATCATCCTTTGTGCTGGCAACCTCAATGCCAAGAAAATATCGAAGCGGACCAAGATCCTTTGTTTGAAATATCTGCTACTTGATGTCTGCAATACCTTACAAATCACTACCATGTGATAATGATATCAACATAGACTAACAAAATAACAATGCCTTTGCTTCCTTTCTTTGTGAAGAGAGAATGATCTGTCTTCTTGAGAACCCATAAGAGCACACAACTTTACCGGACTTTTTAAACCAAACTTGATGAGACTATTTGAGGCCAAAAAGAGACTTTTGAGAGAACATATAAGATTTCCCCCCTGTTGCTCAAAATCTGGAGACTGCTGCATATACACCACATCTTTCAAGTCTCCATTGAGAAATGCATTCTTAACATCAAGCTGATGAATGGGCCAAGAACAATTTGATGCAAGAGAGATAAGAACACTAACAGAAGTGAGTTTCACAACCGGAGAAAAAGTTTCTGCAGAGTCGACCCCAAATTCTTGAGTATAACCTTTAGCGACAAGGCGAGCTTTGAGTCGGTCAACTGTGCCATCAGGATTATGTTTAACAATGAATACCCATTTACAACCAACTGTCTTACCACCCACAGGGAGGCGGACCAACTGCCAAGTACCATTCTGCTAAAGAACCAACATTTCCTCTTTCATAGTTGTTGCCCAACCAGAGTGTTTGAGTGCTTCCTGAACATTGTTAGGAATAAAAATAGAATAAAAGAAGAGGTAAAAGCACGAAAGGATCTGGACAGTTTAGAAAAAACAAACTTTGCAATAGGATAGTAAGCACAAGAATGTTTAGCCTTACATTGACCAATAGGTAAATCATCTGTGTTAGGGATATTACCGGCAGAAGTGGTTAGCACATGTTGAACAACAGAGGGTATCACTTGGTTGGTCGAGTCTGAACGAGCCTTCGTCTTCTGACATAAACTTGAAGTGGCGGTGATGGTGGTGGTGGCATTGGTGGTGGGGATGGTGTAATTGTTGTTGTTGTTGGTGGTGGTGGTAGGAAATCAAGACCCTCTACAACAGCCCTTGGTAAATCAGGATTGTGTGGATGTGGTGGAAAATCAAGACTCTTAACAACAGCCTTTTGGTAAATCAGGATTGTGTGAAGGAATATATTCAAAAAATGAAACAGCTGCTGAGGTAAACATTTTTTCATGCAAGGGCAATAGCAAAGATAACCTTTCAAAAAATGCAAATACCCAAAAAATACACCAAAAAATACACATTTAGTAGCACACTGGTCAAGTTTATCAGTGTCTGGGTGCAGATTCTGAACAAAACAAGTGCATCCAAAAACACGAGGTGGTATTGAAAATAATTTTTTTGATGGAAATACCAGTTTGAATGGAAATTGATAATTTGAAGAATAGAAATAGACATTTGATTAATAAAAAAACATGGAGTGAGAACCATAAAACTCCAATAAAACTTGGAAACCTTCATTTCAAACATCAGAGAGCAAGCAGTGCTCAGTAAATGTTGATTTTTGCGTTCAGCTACTCTATTTTGTTGAGGAGTGTAGGAGCAAGAAGTTTTGTGAATTATTCCATGTTGAGAAAAAAATGTTGAAAATAAGAACTTGTGTATTTCTTAGCATTATCAGAATGATAACATTTAAGAGTTGTGTCAAATTGTGTTTGTATCTCGAAGAAAAATTCTTGAAAAACTTTAAATACTTCAGAACGATCTTTCAAAAGAAACAACCACGTTATTTGAGAGAAATCATTAATAAACGTAACAAAATAACGAAAGTTATAAAACATGAAAAAACCAATAGGGCCCCAAACATCAGAATGCACTAAATCAAACAAATGTTCACTACGTTTATTGATGCGTTCTAGATAGAAAACTTTATGATGTTTACTTAACTCACATGACTCACAAGATTGTTGAAAGAAAGACTCACAACCTGAA
This sequence comes from Hemerocallis citrina, assembly GCA_017893485.1. Classification (NCBI taxonomy): domain Eukaryota; kingdom Viridiplantae; phylum Streptophyta; class Magnoliopsida; order Asparagales; family Asphodelaceae; genus Hemerocallis; species Hemerocallis citrina. Next base: position 463,435,328 of record CM030358.1, on the reverse strand, counting down.
ACTAACAGCTTGAGGATCGTAAAGGAAGGATGTCCCAGTCGTCGGGGCCACAATTCAATTCAAGATCAGCAGAAGAATGAAAGATCGAGACGGGAGAATCAAAGATATATAACTCATGTTGTTCACGATCGGTATCAATCACCTTCCTCGTCGTAGTATTCTAAAACACACAATGAGAAGGAAAAAATATCACTGAACAATTTAAATCTTTACAAAGTTTAGGAACTGATAATAAGCTATTAGAAAAGTTAGGAATACGCAAAACCGATTTAAGATGAAGGTCCGGAGAAAGAGATATCTCCCACCCCTTCAACAGGAAAGGTGAGTCATCAGCAATACACACGTGATAATTTGGAAGCAAATAATATGAAGAACGTAATACAGGAATCACAAGTTCAGAAGCCCTTGAATCAATTATCCATTGATGTGAGAAAACATGACAAGCATTATTCGATTGAACAGAGTTACCAGAAGAAGGGGGCAGCATGTTGCGGGAATCCTGATACTCTTTAGCAGAAAGATGGATTGGGAGGAGGTTGACTCATCCGTAGAGGCAGCAGTGGAATGATAAGGTTTCACGGTTGGAGAGGATGTTGTCATTGGGAGGAGGTTGACTCATTGGGAAGAAGGGGGCAGCATGTTGCGGGAATCCTGATACTCTTTAGCAGAAATGATGGATTGGGAAGAGGTTGACTCATCCGTAGAGGCAGTAGTGGAATGATAAGGTTCCACGGTTGGAGAGGATGTCGTCATTGGAGCAGATCTAGATCAGATCTGAAGGAGAATACGAGTATGAGGGAGAGATGGTGATTGGAAAGGAAATCAAACACTATCACGAATTACGGGGCAGTGCGCAACACGAGACATCTTGCCCCATGACAGGTTTTTTTCGACTTTTTTTTTGTTTTTTTCTCAACTTAAATAAAAACATAAAACAGAAAGAGAAAGGAGGGTACATGTTGCGAGTGTCGGGTGCAGTCACAGGAGGGTTCGGGCTGTGGATCAAGGTGAGAATTTGGAGAAAGTGAAGAGTAGGGTTAGGGTTTGGAGAGGAGAGGGTGGCGGCAAAGCAGGAAGACATCGCAGGAAGATGGCTGCTGGCAGAGAGGAGGGCGACTGCAGGAGCAGGAGCAGCAAGGCTCAAGAGTTGGAGGTTGGAGGAGACCAGGCGATGGCATGAAGGGGGTCGGGAGGTTGTCGGGAGGAGTGGCATCGAGGTGGAGGCTGATGGAAGGTGCGGCGGGAGTAAGGTTAGGGCTGTGGAGGAAAGGAGATGGGTTAGGGTTTGGGTTTTTCTTAGAAGCAGAGGAAACAGGGAAAAAAAGTTTGTTTGTTTTTTTGTGGCGAGAGAGAGAGAGAGAGAAACCCTAATTTTTTTTTGTGGGCTCTGATACCATGTTAAAATATAGAATAAAGACTGAAAAGAATATTTTATTGGATGCATATAACTGAATACACAGATTCCTATAAATAGGAGAGTACAGAAAGTAACATAAAGTAATATAAATCTACTTAAGATGTGGAACTAAACTAAGACTACTTTAACACAAACCAAGCAAGATAACTGATATATTAGCCGCTGTGACTGATACCTGTGTAATTATGCATCTCATCAACATTGAAAATTAAGCTAACCAGCACATCATGTAAAATGGATTAGCAAATTCTAAATTTGCAGCCAATGATACATATACAACGACACAGCTCGTATAACAATGATATATATATGTAAATCCCTTAGATGATTATCGTTCAGCTGATCTTTTTGAGCATCTCTATCCTTTCTGTGGATATAAATATACAGTGTATAAAAAGTAACTAACCTGAACTTCTTCGCAAAGAAAAGAGTTTCCAAAAGAACAGTGCAAGGAATGATTGCCAGTTTTGTCATCTAAAAAAAAAAAGATGCATGAGGAAAGAATATTTGCCAAGTAACTCCAATTCCCTAAAACTAGAAATACCTTTAAAAAGAGAGCTAAAGCACATCTCAATAGGCAAAAAGATTATATGTTGCTCACCAGGACACTTAAATGCCACTTCTATTATTCTATCGTTTATACAAAGCAAAAAATAATAATTTGTATACAGTATCATTTTACAGGTCACCAAAAAAATCGGTATGAACAGTCATTTTGGAGGAATAGGAGTGGGAAATATCTAGTATGCATCTTCTTTGACAAGCAATCAGGGTTGCAATAATAAACCCCATTTCACTGTTCACATTATGGCATATACAGATGTTACTATTTTTTGTTGCAATTTTTAAGGCAAATCAATAGCTAATTGTCACTCCATCTTTCCTTTTCAGAACAGATTCCCGCTACTGACTACCAAATTTCTGGGGTGGGAAGATATATATCTCTTGAAACGATTACATTCCCTTGTCACATTATGGCATATACAGATGTTACTATTTTTTGTTGCAATTTTCAAGGCAAATCAATAGCTAATCAAGTACTCTCTTAGCTAAGAGCATCCCGGGAGTGATAATAACCTTAACCTAAAGGACAACTCTTTTTGGACATTTTTTGATATGTTTCCTTTCTTGCAAAAAAATGCAAAACATAAGAAGTAATATCTTCTACTACCATTACAGACAACTATTTTTTGTTGCAATTTTTAAGGCAAATCAATAGCTAATCAAGCACTCTCTTAACCAAAAGGACAACTCTTTTTGGGCATTTTTTATATGTTTCCTTTCGTGCAAAAAATAAGAAGTATCTTCTACTACCATTACAGACTACGTGTCTCCTTCATTTTATTGGATTGATACTATTAACTCTAGGAATTTTTTACCAAACTATCCCACTTTTTGTAAGTATGCTCGAAACTATCCCTCTTTGAAAATTTAATACCAAAACATCCCTGTCGCAAACTGAGTTAGCGCGCCTAGTAATTTTCTTCGCGCTAACTCAGTTAGCGTGCTGCAAGGGATATAACTTTTCTCCTCTTGTTTGGGTGTGGCAAAAAACTCACCCAATATAGACACGCTAACTCCGTTAGCGTGCGTGTTTAAACCACTCACGCTAACGGGGTTAGCGTTCGTAGATGGGACAGTATTGGGCACTACCTCAAAGAGGGGTGTGGGTAATCACTAAGTATAGACACATTAACTCAGTTAACGTGCCTATTATTACCAAGGTCGTTAACTGAGTTAACGACTGTGAAGATTTCAAGTTTCCAGAAAGTTGGAATTTTCTGAAAATTGGAGATACTCACACACGTTAACTCAGTTAACGTGCCTATTCTTACCAAGGCCGTTAACTGAGTTAACGAGTGTGAAGATTCTGAAAATTAGAGATACTCACACACGTTAACTCAGTTAACGTGCCTTGTTTTACAAGGCACGTTAACTCAGTTAACGTGTATGTCTATCTTCACAAACAAACAGACAAGGATGTTTTGTACATAAAAAACCACTAAGTATAGACACGTTAACTCAGTTAACGTGCCTATTATTACCAAGGTCGTTAACTCAGTTAGCGACGGGGATAGTTTCTTTCGTACATACTTACAAAAAGTGGGATAGTGTGGTAAAAAATTCTACTCCAGGGTAATTGCCTGTGGAGAAGTAAAACGGACATAAAAATGTAATGCAGTTTTTTGAATACCTTCACCCTTTTAATTTCATGTGACTTTAGCTGATTGTGCTTTCTACTATCTAAGTTGAATCGGTCTCTTTTGCCTCAAGACCTATGATCTATTTCTACTAACTGATATCCAAATTCCTAGTCATATATCACTAACAATTGAATTTTTCAGTACTATTTTTCACAACAAATAATCATTAAACACTATCTACAGAGACCCTGAGCTCAAAGACTACTGTTACCTTCAAAGTGCAGGTTCAACTCCTTCTATTGTATTATCATTTCCAGTTTTCCAACACTACAAACTACATATCTAGTTTGCCATCCTCAAGAAACGTGTCATTTCATACTTTTGAACTTCCAGCCAAACTTCAAACCTTGCTAATTTGGAAACATGTTTTTGCCTCAGGTAATCGTGCATACTGCATAGACATATTTAGAACATTACTTAGGCATATTACATCTTTTGGATGACTTATCTCGGACCACTTATAAATATTTTAAAATCCTTCAGAACTGTTTTAAACTATTGCAGATACAAAATAAATTTGGATCAACATATTTTGGTTTGTGTACTGAATACTGATAATGTCAGTGTTCCTGACACATCTTACTCTATCTTCGTGTGGGACTATTAAATACATGTCTTGCTTGAAGTTGCTCAACAAAAGTTTTTACTTGAAGTTGATCATCTTAACAGATATAGCTAAATATGACCACCACTGGATTGAAGCAAGGCGATAAATATTTAAAATTATGATTAGGGAATTTTCAAAGAGAAACATAATCACAAAGGGAGAGGTACCTGATAGAATCCAACTGAGTTGAAACCCAAGCTCAAGTTTAGTAGCCCAATAGAGATTCCATTAAGTATCCCAAAGCCCATCACAACTCTTGGGTCAAAAGGTTTATGTTCAAACAACTTCAACCACAATGCCACATGAAGGGAACAAAATGTGACTAGAAGATGCCAGCTTGTCAAAGTAGTAGCTGCAAAAACCCAGACGGAATATAAGATATTACAATTTTCGAATTACCAAGCATTATGGTCATGGAAATGCATATTATGTTGATGATAGATAATTTAAGTATAAGAGCATCCACAGTCGTTTGCTATTCTCATTGCTAAAAATAGCATTTAGCAATAGCAATCGGAGTAGTTCGCTGCAGTGGTCAAAATCCTAAAATTTAAGTAGACGGATGAACATCATCCGTTTTTAGTTTTTTTTTTTTTTTAATTTTTATAATACTTATCGGTGATTTTAAAAATTAAAAAAAAAAGTCAACAAAAAAAGTCAAAACCATTCCAAACGGATGATCTTCATCCGTTTGGATGGTTTTGCCTTTTTTTTTTAATTTTTTTGGTTTTATATTATAAAAAAATCAAAAAAAATTAAAAAAAAAATTAAAAAAGGTCAGAAACTGACCAAACGGATGATCTTCATCCGTTTGGTGAGTTTTAACTTTTTTTTAAAAAAAAATCAAAGAAAATCAAAAAAAAAAGGTAAAAACGGATGATCTTCATCCGTCCAAAGCCACAAACGGAATACCATCATCCGTCTTCTATATTTAGCAATCTTCTATCCTCTCTCCTAACTTTAGCAAGGTACTGTATATCCCTATTCTAATTTTTGAGTTTTTAGCAAACGACTACACGCCTGTTTTCTAAATCGATTGCTAATTTTTGAGTATTTAGCAAACGACTGTGGATGCTCTACGAACACCTTATTTTCCAATGATCAGAAGAACATGGGAATATTGTAACTTGTACCTACGATAATATGCTAGTGACATAAAGCTTCATAAAACAAATGGCTCACACGACACTACAAAAATGTTAATAAGAAACCCCCTTCCCCTCCGAACGTGCATACACACAGACTGTCAGATACACGTGCACACATAAATTATTAATTATTAAACACCAGAAAAAGAAGGGAAAGAGGGAAAAAAATGAGTGTAGGACAAGAGACCTTTCCTTGCACTGGTTATCCACATTCACATTAAATGAGTTAATGAACTTCAGAGTTTTGGATGCATTCTAACTTTATGTCTCATATCAAACCCCTGATCATCCTTCGTGCTTCAATTATAAAGATCTGTCGTCAATACTATAAATTTGTAGAGCTTCACATCATTTTAATCTTAATATTATATTCTTCTGTTAATTGAATATTACTCAATGATTCATAAAGTAATTCCTTAGTCAAGCCTTATTAACCTGATATACATGAACTTGTTTGTTAGTATTTATACCGCTATTTATAGATAACGGAAAAAGGTGGAAATTGGGTGTCTTGCATTAGTAAACACAGATTGATCTGCACCCACATTGCGGTACATATCTTACATCGCTCGAGTAGACTTTGAAAATTGTTTCTCCACAATGTATCTCCTTCCACCAGCTCGGCACACCTACATTAATTCCTTTAATAACAAATTCACTTACGGTACAAGTTTTTACTTCATTTGAAGGTATTAAATACCAAGGTTTCAAAAAGCGCTTGGAGGGAAAAACTGGAGGACCACTCTTAAGCAAGCTTAGGCGAAAAAAGCATTGTTTTTTAAATAAAAATAAGATAAGGGCATTTGGAGCAGATGTATTTAAGTGCCGTGTACGGGTCAAGTAGAAATGCTTTTAAGATTAATAAATGAATTTAAATGATTTTTGGTGATTTAATAAACATTTTTATGAAATTTACCTTTTTACACGTGCAAATATTTTCTTGGGAAGTTCAAAGTCAAAAAATATTTTGGGGAAACCCATTATTTATTATTAGATATTATTTGTGAATTTTCTGAATTTTTCTGATAATTGTTTAACCTATTTGCAAATATTACAAAAAGATGGACTTTTGTGCAAAATTACCACTTGGGGGTGAAAAACTTCAGATTTATTTTGCAAGTTTTGATAAAGAACGGTCTTTTTGCAAAATTGCCACTTAGAGGGGCAAAAGTGCAATTTCGTTTTTCAGGATTTTAAAAACAATGCCGACTGATAATAGGGTAGTTGTTCTCGTTTTTAAATCTCAATTAAGATGGTTTTATTTAATTTCCAAGTATAAGGATTTATATATGTAAAAGTATATTCAAAAGAGATATTTTGCATATCTATTCAAAAACCCTATATACCCTAAATTCCGGCCTATTAAAGGTGAGGTGCAGTCGTCTCTTTACTGCACAACACAAAGGGTTTTCTTTATTATTATTTTCTTGGAGTTTCAAAGCGAGGATCTTGATTTTCTTGTGAAATGAGGGATTTTTCTTATTTCTTTATTATCTTCGGTTGATTCTTCAATCAGGTGAGTGACAAATGTTTGTTTTCTTATTGTTCTAAGCATATTGTATGTGATGATTTATCTATTAGAAAGCATGTTAGATGATGGTATGTAGATGTAATGAATTTTGACAAGTATATGAACTAAAAAGTGAATCTTTTCATGAAACTACACTATTGATGATTAAAACCCTAATTTGATGATTGAGATTTGTTAAGAACCTAATATAAATCATGAGTAGGATGGTTTCAATCATATTGTTGCTGATTTGAACATATATATTGAGTTGTATGATGTTATTGCATGAAAATAAACAAATTGATCAAAGATGAAACCTTTATTGTTAGATATAGATATATATACACTCTTGATAAATTTTGATGAATAAAACTTGATTAATACTTGTTATAATTGCGTATATTCATGGGTAAGCTGATGTAGGTGATTGGGTATGTGTGTAACAAGTTATAGAAGGATTTGTTGGATCAAAAGACCAAGTTTGTGTGCAAAAGAAAGGGGTGTGTTTTCAGGTCTTTGTGTGCAGGCCGAATTTTGGTTTGGTGATTTTTGTGAAGTTTGGAATTGAATTTGATTTGTTTGGGTACTGAGATTGGATTAAACAATATGCCTCTTACATAAGATGTTTTCTTAATATTTTTAACTAATGTATACACACCCACAATTACATAAACATACATATACACATTCACATTCATGTATACTGTTTTTTTGAAGACCTTGTGAATTTCAATGGGGTTTTGATTGGATTTCTATTGTGTTGATTCTGAGATGAGTTTAAACTTTTTACCATTCTTATTTGATGAAGTTTTGATGCTTAAACTGATGCTAATACACATATATATTCACACTTTCATCTGCTGTTTTGAAGATTTTTGTGAAAAATTACTCTTTTGAGATCTTGATGTGTTTTAATAACTCCTATATGTTATACAAGATATGTTTGATCATTTCAGGAAGTTTAATTTTGATTTTACAAAGATTTAATCGAGTATCAGTCGAAACATACACAAAAGCCCTACCTGGCTGTATCGCAGGTCACGGTCGACCACACCGTCGACCGCCACACTTCTATTTTGGGGATTTTTAATTGACAGTCGACTGCCCTTCCTGTGCGGTCGACCGTCAATTGCTTCTTTGGTTGTTTTGTTGAGTTCTTCGTTTCTTTCAAATAGTTATTTCCTCGATATTATGGAATATTACTCTACTGTTTTAGATGATGTTTTTACTACAGATTACAGTATTTTACAGAGAGTTATATTTTATTTATAATAGAGTTTTAAATGTATTCTTATGATCTTATTAAGAGAGTTATATGTGTTTTCAAAGGAGTTGATGTTTTGGTGATATTCTACGACTTAAAAATATGATTTTCTGTTATTTAATGGATTAAATATTTTATTTGAATTCTGGAATTTTATGAGTACATTATATAAATTTGGATTTTTGTTGATTTAGGAAGTTTTGATGATGGATTTATGAGTTTTATTGAAAGTTTTGGTATTGATGGTTGAGCTATGAGTCTTTAGAGATTGAGTGAGGCCCTAACTACCTGCGGTTGAGATTTTGGTTGTTGTTCAGTTGAGTAAGCCCGATAGGGTATACCAACTCTAAGAGATTCGCAATCTATTAAATAACTAATTAACTTAACAAGATAAGGACAAGCACTAGATGGTGAAATGATGAAATGAGAGCAAACGTGAGTTATGGACTCCAGGATGATCCAAGGAGTAAGATATTTCCCAGTATTCTGGGACGATGGACGTAAGGGCCACAAGGTGATCGCGGAGTGGGATTGATCTCTAGTATTCCGAGGACGAGAGCGACGCTCATGGGATGTTTGTGCAATGAGAGTTCCAGCATGACCTGCGAAGTGAGGCAATCTCCAGTTTTCCAGGATGATGGACGTAAGGGCAATAGAATGATCTGCGGAGTGGGATTGGCCTCCAGTATTCCAAGGGCGAGAATCGATACTTGCAGAATGTCCAAATCTCGTAGTAGTCATCGTAGTAGGATTGTTGCATAACGAGGGATTAAACCCTATCAAGTGAAGAACGTTAAGGGCTTGCACCGGACCTATGTAGAGTGGGATGCATAGAATCCGACAAGGATGCATTACAGAGTCAGCATATAGCATTGGTGTTTTCTTGACTTGAATTTATGCATGTTGTTTTCCTGTTTTTCTACACCTGCCACTTAGTCTAGTTTCACTTGACGTTTTCATGTTTTATTTATTTTTATTTCTTATTTCATTTATTCCTGCTGTTGATACATGTTTATGATTCTATGTCTTATGTTATATTCATGTTGCATTTATTTTTATGTCACTCACACCGTTACGGCTGACCCATGTAGTTTTGGGGGTTAGGGTTATCTCTAGCCTCATGTTTTACAGGTAGGTACCTATAGCTTGGAATTTGGATGCATGAGATAGAATGATGTTATGGCTTATGTAAAATTGTAAAAGATTGTGTTGTAAAAGAAAGAATTTGTAATTCAAGGTGTTTGTTTTTTCGCTGTGCTTTGTAAAGAATTAATGAAATAAAAGTTAAAAAAAATTATCTGTGTTTTGGCTATATTTACTATTACAATTGAGGTAGATACTGGAAATTGTGCCACGTATTTTTGAGATATCATATTGGAAATTCGGGACGCTACAAGAAATGGCTAAGAAAATTAACCCAATGATGATTTTATTAAAACCCAAAAATGGCGCTAACACAATTTTGAGCTGCTTGAGCACGTCTTTGTGTGGTTTTGAGCACTTCTTTTGAACCTCTTTTGCAAAATTTGTTTCTACAGCTTTTCTAACAGCTTTTTTTATAAACAACTATTGCTTTGCCACTTAACACTAAAGCGTAGTTTTTTAAGCTTTTTAAAACCTTGTATGCATATGTTTCATTGGATCCTCAAATATATAGTAAGAATTTTATTATTCTTTCATATTTAGCCTAGTTTATGAAAGGCAACTAAAATAATAAATATTATGGTCTGTTTGGTTCAAAGGAGGGGAGAGAAGGGGAGGGATTTTAATGGAGGGGAGGGAAGGGGAGGGAAAGGGAGGGGAAGGATTTAATGAAAACTCTGTTTGGTTCAAAGGAGGGGAGGGGAGGGGAGGAAAAATAATAATTTTCTTGTTTGTTCAACAAGAGAAGGGAATGGATTTTATAATAAAATTACTTTTATATCCTTTTGCATATAATAAGAAGTGTGTTATTTGGAAGTGTGAACACATGAAACTAATTTGATTTATAGAACTTCAAATCAAATGCAAATTATACAAGCATAATATGGAGCTTTTGAATATCCCACAACATTATCCTTTCTTTTTTGAATGTTCATTTCTCATCTGTTTTGTATCTATTTGTTAGCAGCTCAATCTGTTCACTGTAACAATGAATATTACCTCATGTATGGGCACAGGTTGGGCTACTATCAGTTGAGGTTCAGTCATGGGTAAATGAAAGTGACTCTCCCATCGCTCAAGACAGGGATCAACCCTCCTTTTCAAGAATGCTTTCAATGAGAGCATTTCATGCAAAGTAGCTGAATGGAGGAGAGGGAATTGCCATGCACTAACAAACCCCGACCCCACTATTGTAGGAAAAAAGCCGGAGACAGAGGACATGACAGCCAAAGCTCTGCATCAATTGAAAGTGCTCCTCGACTGCATCATCTATTGAAATATCTGATGCAACCCTTATTATCAAGTGACTTAACCATCTATTGAAATAGATGATGCACATCATCTATTGAAAGCTAATTTATCAGAAAATTTACTATGTTTTACTGTAAAATATCTTATCCACATTTTTTGTTCTGCAACTATCCTAAAACGATTTTCCGATAACTTAGTTGTCTGATAAATACACTTGTTTAATTTGAACAGAATTTTAGTTAATTGAATTATTGAGATGGAAGGTGCCAAATGATAGAGTTCAGGATTTGATCAATTGGGGTCATATTAGATGATTGTGGTTCAGATTTGGATGGGTGTGAAGACTGAAGAAGTGAAGGTATTTTAATTCTATTACTATGATATGGGATCTAGTCATGCATAAATCATAATATAATTAGCAATTTCAGTGTCTCATATCTTCTTCCAAAACTTCAGACTTAGATTTCTTAATCAAGTCTTCAAATTTGTCCCATCTATAAGTTATCCTAAGGCTAGCTGATTATTTAATCTGACTTCAACTTGCTTCCATAGAGTCTCTCTATCACTAAATTTGCATCTTTCCTGTACTGGACTCCAATACATGATTAAACTCTGATGAATCTAGAATGACGAGAGTCTACTATTGACACACAAATGTGTGACGATCATTTGTCTTTGCAGATGTTGAATGAGGGACTAAAATGACAAGCGAGCACTTCTCATCTGTGACGGTCATAATCCGTCACAGAAATCAGTCGCTGCTAGTTGGGAGAAAGAGAGAGGTTTTTTAGGATTTAGATTTTTTAAAGGACAATTTAGTCTAACCACTTTAAAAAATTAGCCATATTTTCTCTCCCCTCCAAATCCCCCACTATTGGAGGGGAGCCAAAATTGGCTCAGGAGAGGTGTTGCACCCCCCATTTTCCTCCCCTCCCCTCCTAAAAATTGAACCAAACAAGAAAAGAATTAAAAAACCCCTTCCCTTCCCTCCCCTTCCCTCCATTCCCCTCCAACCAAACAGACCCTTAGTGTAGAATCTCAAAATTCATTTATACAAGGCTAGAATCACCTCCAAAAAAGAGGCTAGAATCACTCATGAATATGCGTTTTATTTTCTTTCTAATTTAAGTTCCTTTAAGGAAAAGTTATGTAACGCCTATAACAATGTTCGAGATTATGTCATATGGTAGCTTACAAAAACAAAATGATGATTGTTGCTTTCTCCTAAGTAACTTATCTTCATCTTAAAGTCTTCCTCTCTTTGTAGCAAGGGTATTTCTACCAACGAAGATGTATCCGTGTCGTACACCTACACATCATGGACACACCACAGACACTTGTCAGACTCTCATGCATGTCCCAAAATTCATATTTTATGTCATCTGTTCTGACACTTCGTAGACACTTCTTGAACACTTCTTGTAACACATTATTAACAATTTTCAAACACATTTTCATATTTCATAGATTAATTAACTATAACTACTTGCTTACACTATGGATCTTCTTCAATTTTATAATGCATTGTGAAGTACTATTATTTTATACAGACAGGCACATCTCTTATTTTGGTTATGAGATCCAAAATGTATTACTGAATGCCATTTTGAGTAAATTAATGCATAATTGAGATAATAGTAAGTTATATTTTATAATATTACAGTCGTGTCCTATGTTTTACAAATTCGGCATGACCACACCCGGTACAGTACCCATCTCGTCTCCGCTACTCGTACCCATATTCATGCTTCCTAGCTCTCCTCTTTATGTTCTCCCCCACATACTTTAAAAGGGTAGTTACTGTTACATCTAAAGCAAGTGTTAATAAGTCAGCTAGACCATGAAATTCCTAATAGAATATATGTTTGTGCTATCATAGACATAATTTATTTTTTATATTTTACTTGTCAATAGTTGTGTATTTGAATTGTGATATAGTTTTACTTATTCTACAACAAATACGCTTTTTATGTAGTTATATAACTATATTCTATAATGTACACATTACACAATTTATAGTGTATCTTTCATTCTTCGTGCACAATTTTTCATGTCAATAAGCATAGTTTTGGGTGGTAATCAGTATTGCTTGAGTTATATAAATATTATTTTGTGCGACAGATGTTGTATATATTACATTTTCGAGATGCATATTTATTCTAACATGAAACTCCGATATATAGACATTCCCGAATTTTTTTCAACGTCCGACAATCAAATCTTTAAGCTGACACGAGTCTGCAATTTGACATTTACAACCTTTGGCCATACATTTGAACAAATCTCAACAACTTTTTTTCCTTCTTTCCCTCATACATCCAACTACTCCCTCATACATCCAACTACTATACCATGATTGAGGCTTTTCATTTACCCAAGAAACTCTCCTCCATTTATAGACCAATATTTTCCACTTACTTATCAGCTAAAATGCAATTATATCCACTACACTCAACAGATATGCAAAGAACAATCTAGTTCTGTATAACTACAAACAAAATCAGTTCGAAAACTTTTCACACAAATCTTTACTTTTCTATAGTTATAACTCCAACAAGATGGTTCACGTGGACATGCAGTTGTCATAAATTACAACCATCCATTGAAAGAGGCTCCCCTTTAAATAAATCACAGTCATCATTCCAATTTCCTACCAAAATATTCAAACTAATCTCATTAACTTTCTTTTCAAAAATACCAACAGCTCCACCTTGATTGTGCCTCCATTTTCCAAATCAACAATGACCTCATCTTTGTCCGCCAAAAATAGCGTGCAATCACGTTCCATTTATATAGCATTCTAATCTTCACTATTACAACATTAACTCCACGTGTGAAGCCAACCTATGTTGAATAAATAGGCAACAGCCGCAACACATTTAAATGCTCCACAAAACCATACATCTATAAATAAACAGTGGTGAGCAGTTTCTCCACTTTCTTAAAAAACCAGGCAAGTAAATCTAGCTCTATCAATTCTATACAAAATCAATGTCAATGTCTACCAAAATAATCTAGTTCTATAAAACAGTACTATCAAAATTAAATAAAACGCTAAAACTAATAGACGGTGATATGGCCAAAAATGGGATTAAATCGGGACCGTTCAAATCGGGCACGGATCTTAAAGCTCACAGGGGCAAAACAGTAATTTCACCTACAGACGGGTCCGAAATGGAAATCGGATCTCTTCTTCAGGACTCAACAACCCACAAACGGATTTGTCCTATTGGATACGGGTCGCAACCCGTTACAAGCCAGTTCAGAAGGATATGGAGAAATCAAAATTCGTCCTTATCCCTAAGAGATGGTTTCAACCACTTCTATCCATCCACACCGGGAAGTAGAGATTTATTCTTATCTCGAAACGGATCCCCACGGCAACTATAAATACCCCTCTCCCCCCTACCGTTACAAGGTAATGAATCTTTGCCTACCTAAAGTTCTTTCTTAATCTTCCTGGTTATTGACAAGAGCGACGGAGGGTTCATCACCGGAATCTATCCCGATGTTTCGAACTTTGTGCAGGTTCGTGGCAGTGGCAAGGAAAGAGTCAACACATATACAGAGTCAACAGGTTCGCTCTACTGTTTTCTTTAAAAGAACTTACAAATTCGTTTATTTGCTCCCACACCCGAAATCAGCAGCAACAGATTGGCGCTGTCTGTGGGAAACAGAAGCAGCGATCCAGTCCTCTCCCATCATCTCAACTAGTTTCGAGCCATACCTCACAAGAAGAGGAAGACCACAATCTCCAACCGCAGAAAAACTCCCGCACCTTCTCCTCCTCCAGTACTTGAAGTTCCCCCTCAACCCACACAACAAGTCCAGCAGCCTGGACATTCTCCTCTTCAACCCGTCCAACAACCACAGCCTGGACGGCCTCTTCCTCAACAACCTCAGCCCCAACTGGTACCTCAAGGGCAACAAGAGGCTGCCGGGGGACCCTCCAGCCGGAGTCGACATGGGCAACATCCTCATCGCGACCATATGTCCTCATCCGACTCCATGGCCTCCTATAGTCCCCCTACGCCAAAGAATCTCTGGAACATCATCATCAACAAGCAGTATCCGGAAAATCTCTGGACCCGCCTATATGAGAGGCGGACCCATGATGGGATACCTCGCCGAGAGCATCACAAGCGTCCAACAATCCAGTCCCCTAGAACCCGGTCCCCCTGAAGACCGGATCGCAGAAGGTCAAACTCTCACAGGAGGTGGAGGGAGCCGCCCTGGACCATCAAAGGAGAAGTCGCTCTCCGATCGGTCGACCCGCTCCTCGGAACCACCAAGAGCAGTTGGCCCCCGTCACGATGGCAGAGTTCCAGCAATTCCAAGAGGCAGTCTTGAGGGCCCTCAATGTTGCCCCTGACCATGGTCAGCAGGCGCCTAGTCCTCAACCTGCTCGGGACCATAGGCGCCATACGCCTAGTCCCCAACCTGCACGAGACTATAGGCGTTGCACGTCCAGTCCTCAAGCGGCCCTGAGTTATCGTCGTCGCACTTCCAGTCCCCTTCCACGTGAGGACGAATCTTCGGCCTCGGCAAGGCATGACCGAAGGGAAGACTCGGTCTACCGCCGTCTTCACGAGATGGAGAGGCGCCTTGGCCAGTTAGACAGAGAGGAGCAACGGGCCAGGAACTTCCGCCCTAGCAAACCACCATTCTCTCAAACCATCATGAAGGCACCGGTCCCGGACAACTTCAAGCCGCCTCACTTTTAATCCTACAACGGGAAGTCCGACCCTGTTGACCACATTGAGAGTTTTAAAACTCTCATGATGATACATCAAGCATCAGACGCCCTCCTCTGCAAGACTTTTTCGGCCACTCTGAAGGGACCTGCAATGAAGTGGTACTCCCGTCTAGCCCCGACCACCATCTTCTCCTTCGATCAGCTCGAAGCCCTCTTCCTGACTCACTTTGTGAGCAGCCGCCGAGCCAAAAAGACCAGCACCTCCCTCCTCTTGCTTCACCAAAGGAAGGGTGAGTGGCTGAGGGACTATGTCAAACGTTTCACCGCGGAGACCAGATCCATCGCCTCCCTGGACTAGTCCATTGCTTCCGCCGCCTTCCAATCCAATGTCGCTAACGACAGCCTTCGAGCATCCCTCGCCAAGAAGCCCCCTCGGAATTTCTCAGAACTCCTGCTTAGGAGTGAGAAATACATTCGTGCGGAAGAAGCCCTCTTCCGCCCTCTTTTTGAAGGATCGTCCTCTGGGAACAAACAGAAGGGTGCTGAAGGAGCTAAGAAGCTCCAGAAGGACAACGGGGGCCAGCATCGCCCTCCTCTCCGCTTCGAGAAGTTCACCCAGCTCAGCGCGAGTGTCTCAGCCATCCTGATGGAGGTTGGAAAAGAGGGCCTTCTTCCGCCCCCTCCAAAGATGAACACCCCGAGGAAGAAGAGGAACCGGACAAGTGGTGCCGACTCCACAGGGACCACGGCCACGATACGGATTCACGATGTTTCTTGATAGAATACAGCTTCACAGCCTGCTGAATCGACTATTTACTTACAAACTCATGTCCAATGTACAATTCGTCTACATTGGATGAACCAGACGAATCTTGTGAAACTTGATGTACTCTAGCACCTTGTGTCATCTCCTCGGTAACATGAGTGTTAACATTGGTATAGCTATCAGTAGCTCTCACTTCATTAGAATTGTTGTTCGTAAGATTCACATTTGCTAGATCATCATCTTTGTCCCCATCATCATTTTCTACACTTACATCAACTTCATCATCTGTTTCTTCCTTTTCTTCATCATCGTCTAATAAGTCGTTGTTAATGATAGCATTTTGAAATAATTCAAATAAAGTATCATTTGGAACATAGTCATGAACCGGACTAGGTTGACGTGGCAACTCAACTTCTGTAGAATCCGGATTTGTTGTATTTGTAAAGGTGTCTTCTTGTGGGGACAGTGGAATTGCTTGTGAAGTTTGAACGGGATTGACCTCATTTGTTGTGTTGGTACTATCCGTACGAAGCTTGAACTAGGAATATCATGTGGCTGAGCATTCATAATTTGGATTTGCTGAATATATAACTCTAATGCAGACCAAGTACAATCGGGATCAAGTGTCCTAGCAATCATTGACTTCATAACATTATCAGTATAAACGGGCACTGTCATAAAATACTGACCATTCCCTTTTTCTGCTGCGTATCGAGCTAAAATTTTCATATTCTATTAATTCATATCCCAATTAGTAACTTCATAAATTTTCTCAACCAATTCTGCCAAAGTAATGGTACGAGGTGCCCAAACTATTTCATGACCCACCGTACTATAACAACAACAAATCTTTGGATCACCAATTATTTCACCACCAAAGTATAACCATATGAGAATATCGTAATCCATACCTACGTATATTTATACGAATATACGAGTTATTATCTACCCAAAAACAAAACCTGTGAAAATGTACAAAATAATAAGCCAATATGCATCATACCTTCACAAGCTTATTCGGAAGGATATAGCCATAGATATTTGGGTAGAAGAGTTGAAATGCTATCCTCTTCAAGTTTATCAAAATTCCAAAATTTGAATCTTTCGGAAGATGGGTTTAGGGTTTTCAGAGCGATTTTATGGATTAATCGACAAATTTTTGTGGTTAATGGACGAAAATGAGATGAGAGATGGGTTAGGGTTTCGGGGTTGGAAGAGCATGAGGAAGATAGAGAGTGAAAAAAGAAAGTGACATCTGATTTCAAGCGTGGGGGCTAAAAAGACCCAATCGACACTCGCTTTCTCAAAAAGCGAGTGTGGGATAAATCCCCTCGCTTTTTGAGAAAGCGAGTGTAGGCAAGTGAAAAACTAAGCCTAACACTCGCTTTCTGAAAAAACGATGAGGCTTTATCCAAACTCGCTTTTTCATGAAAAAACGATGAGGTTTTACCCAAACTCGCTTTTTCAGAAAGCGAGTAGGGCATTTCGGAATTTTTTTTTAAAATAGGGCAGTTTGGAAAAAATTTTCAAAAAGTTGGGACAGTTTGGGGGAAAATTCCATAATCTTCTACTTCTACAAAAAACAAACTCAATTCCCCGAAATTTGTTGAATCAGAAACGAACCGAATGTGAACCCGAGGGTGCTGATGAGAGCCTTATTGCATATAACAATCGAAACCGACGACACCACCGACAAGCTCAACGCCCCCACTGTTCCCATCTGAACCCCCATTCTTGAATTCAAGATTCCGCCTTTAATTCTTCAATCTACAAGAGATTCCAATTTTATAACCATAAGATTGAATCTTGATTTTTAAAAAAGAAAAAAGGGAAAAACAATGTGGGAGTTGGGATTTTGCTCACCTCATTCCCAATGTGATCGGATTTGAATCAAGATTCCGCCTTTAATGCTTCAATCTGCAAAAGATTCCATATTGTTAACCAAAGATCCAATCTTGATGAGAAGGGGAGTTGTGGGAGTTGGGATTTTGCTTACCTCATTTATTTTTATTTTGGAGCCCTAGATCTCAAGAGAGAGAAAGAGAGTGTTTTTTTCTAATGAGATTTGCGTTTGGAGTCGAAAAAATGGATGAAGCTCTGTCTATCTAAAATGGGTTGGAATTCTAGTAAAAGATAATATTATTCTCAATTTTATATTTGTTCGTGATTGATATGGAAAGTATAAAAGTTTTTTTAGTAAGCTTGAAAATGTAAAAACATAATTGTTTTTTTTTTCTTTCTTTTGAACAAGACCGTAGCCACAAGCCTACATCAGTGTTGGGATAGGGTTGTTGATTGATAGAGATTCACCCGAACTCTTTCGGGAATGATAAATTTACTTGAGAAGATACCTTTAACTCTTGGGAACAGGACCAAAATAAATATGACATATACTATCTGTAGGGCTGCAAACAAATCGAGCTATTCGCGAACTACTCAGCTCGAGCTCGGTCAAAGTTCAGTTAAAGCTCGGCTCGTGTCGAGCTGAGCTCGAGCTCGAGCTCTAGCTCGAATTCGAAAGCGACTCGATACGTAAACGAGCCGAGCTCGAGCTTGAAGGTACGTGAGTTTTAGGCAGAAGCTCGCAAGTATTCAGCTCAAACTTGGTCAAAGCTCGGGCTCGAGCCTGAAAATGAGCTCGGTACATAAACGAGCCGAGCTCGAGCCTCAAAGTATTCGGCTCGACTCGGCTGGTTTGCAACCCTAACTATCTCTACTTCTCTACTATTTTAATGTGAGAGTTTGTCATCAAATAAACTTCATTTATAACCAAATAAACACGTGCATTGTAATACAACGAACACGTGCAATGCACATGCATAACTACTTGTAGGACCGGCCTTCACCTTGAGGCCGGTGATTTTTTTTGCAATTTTAGAGGCCCCAAATTTGTATTTCGCTTGTAAATATACGCACGTATTTTGCGCGTAAAAAAATTATATTGTAATTAGGGGCCCCCAATAATAATTATTTGGGCTTTTCGCCTTGGCCCCCCGAGAACTGAGGACCGGCCCTGACTACTTGTCATGGAACTCATACTTCCCAACCCAACAAACACGTGCAATGTCATGGAACTCATACTCCCCAACAAACAAACAAATAATACAACGGAATATAATCATACTGGTCGGTCGACTTTGCGACAACAAGTTTCTCGTACCAATTTGAGTTCATACTCTCTCATTCCCTCGCTTGTACCCCGTTTGTTCTCGCAACCACACCACCGTCGTCCCCAGCAATGCCTTATACGTCAACTTCAAGCACCATACAAGAGACATTGCAGGCATACTTATGTCCAGATTGAGACTTCGTTCTCATCCCCTAGCTTGACCACCGTAGACTATCACCGCCACCTCGCAACGAAGGCTGTCGTCGCCCCCAACGGTTCCACAAACGCCTTCGAACCCCTTGACATGAGAGATACACTAGGCACCCTTCCCTTTTACCTGAATAAATCAAAGTTGAGCTCAAACTATAAACTTGTTTGCCGACCGTCATCCCACACCAACTAGGATTCATTTTATTGACAATTGTAAGTCGATTGTGATTTGGATATTTTATGGGAGGAAATCATTTGGATATTTGGGGATGCAACCGACCTCAACTCTGATTCAAAATCCAAAAATAAATTTGAAATTCAAATCCCCCATGTCAGAATACCCCCCAAATCAATCTCTCACCGCACAGCCTTCCCCGACACCAGGCACATTCTCCCTCTCCATCTTTTCTACAATCCTCTAACTTCGTAAACAGTCATCCCTTTCTACTTCTTGAAGCCACTCAAATATAAACCTCATTCAAGTCTTCATAAAAGCATAAGTTATCGCCATAACAAAGATCCATTCATTGATTCCCTAATGGCGCAAGAAATGACCATGGAGTGCTGCACGAGAGTCAAAGCATTTCTGCAGTCTACCTTTCTCTCCAGCCCCGAAGCTAGGCCCTGCGTCGTGCTCCTATCACTCCCGCCAACAACATGTGCTGCCAACTCCCACACCGTCGCGCCTGCACTGACGTCAGGCTCCAACCCCCGACCACCTAACTACACTGGAATTCGCAGAATGCACCCTTTGCTGCCCCAAAACCACGATCAACCTTGGGTTGCCCCAATCCGCACCCGAAATCGACTCCCATCGGCATTTGCAATCGGCAGCGCCCCATCGACGCAGCTATCCGACCCGCCGCTTGGTCGCGAGCATTTTCTCGAACCCGCCAAAGGTCCGACTATGCCAGATGATCGATGAGCCATTGAAACCCCCATCAATTTTAAACTTTGGTAGTGAATAGATAGGATGAGACAACTAGGGAAAGAGAAGGCTGAGAAGATGAAGAAAAAGAGATGAAAGGAGAGATCAGAGCTAAAGACGAGAAGGGGGCGGCGAAACCCTAGCCCCCTCCAACCTATATAGCATTTTTTTTTGTTTTGATTTTTTTTTTAGAGTTTCTCTCTCTAGAATTTTTCGAGAGACTCTTTTTTGCTAGTCATGAATCTCCCATCTCAGTGGCTTATTACTAAAAAAATCAGGAGCAATATGCAAAAACCCCATTATTCAAATACATGTCACTATCTAAACTCTGATTTCAAATTCACTTCCCACCCAAAAATCCTCACCACCCCTCTCACTTTCCCCATTTGTTCTCAGAGCTTGTTCGCGAATACCTATTATCGAACTTGAAACTCCATTTTGATCCTCTCCGAAAGCCTCTGAGCTTCATTCAGTGCAATGTATTATTCAGTTTGTGGTCAAATCAACCATGCATGTGTTTGATGAAATGTCAGAGAGGAGCATTGTGTTGTGGAATGCTAGGGGCCCTGGGCTGTAAATCGGTCCAGATGGAATCGGACAATCATATGTTCAAGTTCGGACCGAAATTCTACTCAGACGGGCTACTCGGTTTGATAAAGCAACGAACCGCAATAATACTCGGACGGACGTATGTCCGGCTCGAGTTCGGTAAAGAATCGGATCTAATAATTTGTTCGAGTTCGGTTTCTATAACAGTTCGGACGGTCCACGGTTGGACCATTTCTCGAGCCGGACTCGGACGGACGACGGACCGTCCTGTTCACCGGCAGCGGCTTATAGTTGGAGTGGGGACTTAGATTATGCTGATGGGGTTCTTTGTAGAATGCCCAAAAGGAATGTGGCTTCTCAGAATTGTGTGATCTCGAGGAATGGGAGGATGGGTCGGCGGTATGTAGGGTGTTTGATACGATGACTGAGAGGGACTCTGTCTCTTGAAATTCAATGACTGCGGGATTTGCTAGAATTAAGGATTACAGTAGTGCTATCATTTTGTTTATAATGATGCTGGGAGATAAGTTTGAACCAACAGAATTGACATTGGTTTTGGTACTTGGTATTTGTGCTGAGATTGGAATGATGTAGATGGGGTCGAGAAATTTATAGTTACTTGATGAGTTTTTGTGCGCACTGGGCATTGTGATTTTGGATATGTATGCTAGGCCTGGGAATGTAAGGTGAGCGCCGGAGGTGTTAGATGAGATGGATAGATCTAAGTATGCGAGCTGCTGGAAATCAGTGAATCTGGCTTTGGCAGTTCATGGTTACTGTGACGAAGCGCTTGGGTACGTTTGTTCTAAAAACCGGACCACATCTGAACTAGTTTACTTTCCTAGGTGTCTTGCTAGCTTATAGCCATAAATGATTAGTAGAAGAGGGGAAGGAATTTTTCCGAAAGGTCCTTGAAGAAGATATTGCCAGATATAAAGCCTTATGGGTGCGTGCTTGATATGTTTTGTAAGATGGGTTATTAGATGAAGCTTACAAACTCTTTAAGTTGATGCCAATGAGAGCGAATCGTGTGACTTGGAAGACATTGCTTGGGGCTTGTAAAGTACATGGGGGCGTGAAATTTTCGAGAGCTTGGTACAATTGGGACTTTAAGTGATGAAATTACAGTCGAACATATTCGTCACTGAATGAATTAGAAGCCAGAGGGGATGCTAGCTACATTGTATTCCAAGGTGCATACTTTGCAAACTGATGATAGTGCGTGCTGTTCGAGTTAAGGAGATCAACAGCAAGAATCCATGTTTAATTTGAGTAGATTGAACAGTGATGAAGATTCAGAAATGCTATTTGCAGCCCAGTATCAAATACTGGTAATCATATCAACAGAAGAATATGCTTCTAAGCAAAAGGTTCATTCTACGGAATTATGATCTTTCTATAAATGAATTATCTCCTCTCATTTTTCGTATGATCTTTCTACTAGGTGCCTTAGTTTGCTCATAAACGTTTTTTTTAGTGAATAAAAGATGATGTCGTCATCGTTTCATTAATGATAGTTAACGATTGCTCATAAACGTTATCCTTTAATAACCTCCCAATCTGTAGGAAGAGAAGAGCCCCTTCAATATCTAGGAGTGATCGATACAGAGAAATTTATATATGTTGTGATTTGAAGTTGCTGAAAAGTAATCTAGTACTGTTATGTTATGCAACTGATCTGCATGACTAGTGTAAAGCTCATATTTATCAAAAATTTCTTTTAATATAGATCTATCTTGCTTGTGTGTAATTCTGAATATTATCGTTTAAGTTGAGGACCTAATTTCTGAGCCCTTCTTCAGCCAGATAAATTGCATTCCTCCACTATTGCATGGCTAGGAGAGTAAAACTAGGATTAGTGAAAAGAGATGCAAATGCCATTCCATAGCTATATAGCTAGATTCAGTGCAAATTCAAGAAACAAAGAAGCCCCTCGTAATTCAACTAAAGATAACACACAGTACAAGATCACTACTAAACACCACAGCAAACTAAGAGATCAAGATCAAGATCTAATCAAAGATTAGGTCTTACAATTATATCTTATTATCATTATTCTCATAACTCCACTATCAGGTAGTAACCTACTGGATGCAGCCGCAGCAGCTATTCTTTCACTTCACCCTACAAAAACATTGGAAAAAAATTTATGATCAAAGAATAAGTCAGTATTGAATTTGAATAATTTCCGAGTTGAATAACATGAGTATTTAAGTATCTTACTTGGAGCAGTCAGTCGAAGGGCTGATAGCATAGGGAATGTTAACACCACACTTGCTAGGAATGCCGGCAGTAAGGCCCGGGTTGAGCCCGTTAATCGTACCAGTTGCCGACTTGAGGCATGCACACGCCTGCTGGCGGTCCGGGGTGGTTCTGGCCAAGTTGTTCAGGCTCTTCACCCCGGAACAGCACGGGGCCGGGGGGCTAGTTCCAGCAAGTCCACGTGCATAGTTGATGCATGGAGAGAGGGAAGACACCACAGTCCCACACGTTATCGCGCCTTCCGCTTCTTTGACATTGGTGACAGCCATGACGGAGAGGAGGAGGAAGGAGAGGAGGGCAACTGAGTTAGCCATTGCTTATAATTAAGTTGGTTAACAGCTGATAGTTGGATGAATGAGTGATAGATAGATTGTATTGTGTAGAGTGAAGGGGGGGGGAGGGGGGTTATTTATAGGGTGAATAAGAGGACAAGGTGGTTGCGAGAATTGAAGTTGAGGAGTAAATGGAGGTAAATGCTGGTGAGCTGAATTGTCAGCGAGTTTGGTTGCAGCATTGATGTGGGCTTTTTGACTTGGATGGCATCCTAGAGAAAATTTTGCCGTACTCCCCCACTGTTTGAAAATATTTGGTGCATTCCCCAATTCCGAAAACAATTAGCGATATGCTCTTGTTTAGGACACATCGGCAAAAAACGTTATTGAAAAAAAACAGCATAGGTTATTTCGATGTCGTTCTTCCCAATAACGGCATCTATTTGAAAAAGAAGTGTCATGCCGTTATTTGGAATAACGGCATAGGTTGTTTTGTTTTTCGACAGCTTGTAATCTCCACTTAGAAAAAAAATTGCAAGTGTGAAAACTTTATAACAGATGCCGTTATTTCAAATAACGGCATTCTCTACTGAAATAACGGCATCAGTGCAACATCATATCATATGGAGATGACAGGCATGGAGGCATGATAAATACAGTCAAGTGCAATGGAATGGAGATGACAGGCAAACCGAGATGTTAAAACCAAATCCACGTGACTTGCAAGGGATCAAACCAAATCCAGTGGCTTGCAAGGTTTGCAGTCAAGTCATGAAGTTGGTTTGACTAAAACGAGATGACAGACAAGGGGATGTATTTATCATGCATGCATGCCTAGATCTCTCTTTAAGTAGCAATCAAAGTTATTTTTTTATAGAATTTTTTTATAAATGACGCCGTTATTCCAAATAACGAAATCAGTTATAATTTTTTTTATTTAAAAAATTAACTTCATTTATATATAACTGATGCCGTTATCTCCAATAACGGCATCAGTCATTCGAATGCCGTTATTCAGGATAACGGCATTATTTATAAGTTTTTTTTACAGTTAGAATTTTTTAAAGTTAGAAGATTCACATTTGTTAGAGAAATATATTGAAACCGATATTCCAAATAACGCCATGAAAAAAAAGTAAAATAGATGTCGTTATTGAAAAAAACGGCACGTAAATAACCTACGCCGTTATTTTCAATAACGATTTATGCTGACGTGTCCTAAATAGAGGCAGATCGTTAATTGTTTTCGGAAGTAGGGCAGAGCGCCAAATATTTTCCAAAAGTGGGTCAGTGCGGCAAAATTTTCCATCCTAGATTTCAAGAGATCTACAAGGTTGACGCGCGCTATTCTTTTAAACGATATGAACATGTAATGCACAAGTTTTACCCTTGTCACACATAGATTACGAATGAACAAACATTATTCAATTAAGCAGATTTCAACATGCACTGCACAAGTTTTATCTGCGATGCATATTATTGTTAAGCAGATATGAGAAATTAATCAAAACTATTTAGTGAAGCATGCTCATTTTTTAAAGTGAAAATGGTGCCCAATCCTCTATGCTATAAGTAGATGTGAACTCTTTCCGAAATTTTCTTCACCAACTCATTCAAGACTCCGGTTGCCTTCTTAAATGCAGGGAAATTAAACAAGAATCCAAAGAAAACTTCCGTCAAGCTTTGCGATTCGAGCCATCCGCGATCTAACGGTTTGCAGTCCCTGCTATCGTGCACAATGCA
Source organism: Hemerocallis citrina (assembly GCA_017893485.1). NCBI lineage: Eukaryota > Viridiplantae > Streptophyta > Magnoliopsida > Asparagales > Asphodelaceae > Hemerocallis > Hemerocallis citrina. The sequence continues at coordinate 463,410,249 of CM030358.1, read as the reverse complement.
CGTACATTGGCTTCTCCCATGCAAGCAGCTTCTAGATGCTGACCCACAACCACAATACATCCTGGTCTCAAGTTCAATGCAAGAAGATGACATTGGCACGTGCAGACGGTCTCAGTTGTCGAGATCACCTGAGAGCAACCACCAGATGTCGATCGTACACCCCATTACTGGATACAGAGATGATCAGAGGGTACTGTCATAATGCTGAGACTACTAAATCCGAGTGTGGGATCGAATGGTAAGTTGAGTTGTTAGGGAGGCTCAAACACGATCGTTAGTCATTCTCTACTCGATTAGGATAGGACCAAACTCCATTGTATTTGTTAAACTCAAACATAAAGCAAAAGACCAAATAGCAGAGAGTAGCAACACAATAGCAAGGGAGAATGTGCTCAATTATTTTTTATCAATGCTCTATTCTTTTATTTAATCGGATACAAGCTTTAAATAGGCTAAGAAGAGAAACAAAAAACACTAGAATTTGGGAGAAGCCCACTCTTATTTACTTGGTCCTTACTCCTACCAATAAGCATAGCCATACAATTCAAAAGTTAGTTTTGAATCAAACTCCAACACTCCCCCTTGATTCAAAATCTACTACACCAAGAAGCTTTCTGAATTTGAAAAACTTCTCGTAAGATAGTGCTTTAGTAAATCCATCGGCAATTTGATCATTTGTAGGACAGAACTTCAGTTCAACGACTCCTTTTGTAACAGCTTCACGTATGAAATGGTAACGGAGCTCAATATGCTTTGTTCTGCCATGGAAGGACGGATTCTTTGCCATACATATTGCCGCCTTGTTGTCGCAGTATACAAGTGTTGGAGATGTCTGAATCTCGAACAAATCCTTAATGATTCTTCTCATCCACATAGCTTGACAGACAGTAGATGTCGCAGCAACATACTCAGCTTCTGAAGACGATAAGGCGGTACTTTCTTGCTTCTTTGACATCCATGAAACCGCACCCGAACCAAGGTTGAAAATGAATCCACTTGTACTCTTCCGGTCGTCTAAGGAACCTGCCCAATCACTGTCAGTAAAACCAACTAAATTAAAATGAGAGGAAGGATGATACCAGATCCCATAGTTCGTGGTTGCTCGAACGTAGCGGAGAATACGTTTTGCTGCTCCAAGATGATGTTTGGAAGGATTATGCATGAACCTTGATATCAGACTTACTGCAAACACAATGTCAGGACGAGAATGAGTTAAGAACATTAATCCACCAACAAGCCCTCTAAAGTATTTTTCATCAGCTTTCTCTGTGCCATCTTCTAGAACCAGCTTCTCATTTGCATTCATTGGGGTTGAACATCCTTTACAATTTTGCATCTGAATTTTATTGAGAAGGTTGAAAGCATACCTCTCTTGAGAAATAAAAATACCATCTGATGTTTGTTGGACCTGAAGACCAAGAAAATATTGCAACAATCCAAGATCTGACATTTCAAATTCAGTCATCATAATGGTCCTAAAGTTTTCAATAAGAGATAGAGAAGAACCCGTGTAGATTATGTCATCCACATATACACAAACAATAAGTATTTTATCTTTACCTTGTGTCTTCACATATAGTGTAGGTTCATTATCACTTCTATGAAATCCATGTTTAAGAAGATAAGAGTCAAGACGACTATACCATGCCCGTGGTGCTTGTTTCAGTCCGTATAGTGCCTTCTTGAGTTTATAGACTTTCTCCTCCATTCCTTTGACCACAAATCCTTGTGGCTGCTCTACATAGACATCCTCATTCAAATATCCATTTAGAAATGCAGATTTAACATCAAATTGAAAAACAACCCATCTTTTTTGAGCTGCAAAAGCTAAAATTAGTCTAACAGTTTCTAAACGAGCAACAGGTGAAAAAGTTTCATAAAAATCTACACCGTAGACTTGCACATACCCTTTAGCAACTAAACGTGCTTTATACCTTTTAACATTACCTTCTCCGTCATATTTTATCTTGCACACCCATTTTACCCCGATTGCATCTTTTCCAGGGGGCAACTCTGTCAACTCCCATGTTTGGTTCTTTTCAATTGCGGTAATTTCTTCTTTCATGGAAGTCTCCCATTCTTCTTTTCCGTATGCTTCTTCATAGCAAATTGGCTCTGCAACCATTAAAGCAAATTGACATGATGCATAAATCTCTGACAAGGATTTTACCTTTCTTGGAGGACTTTCTTCATCAGAAGGTGGAGAACTTCTATTTATAGGAGAAGTACTTGTTGGACCTGCAGATGTAGATGCGATCGATGTCGAAGATGTTGGAGGGCTTCTATTTATAGGAGAAGCACTTGCTGATGGAGATGCGATCGATGTCGAAGATGTTGGTTGAGTCACAACTTCTTCATGATGTGGTATGGATGAGTTTTGCCCTTCACCAATCTTCTGAACCTGTTGGCTATCATTCCACATCCAACTAGCATTTTCATCAAATATCACATCTCTACTAATAATCAACTTCTTGGTTATCGGATTATATAATCGATAAGCTTTTGATTCACTACTATAGCCAAGAAGAATGCATTTTTCACTTTTATCATCTAACTTTCTACGAATTTGAGGGTGAACAAATGCATAAGCAATACAACCAAATACCTTGAGATGACTTACTCCTGGTTTTCTTCCAAACCATGTTTCATATGGTGTCATATTTTGTACAGCTTTTGTTGGCGAGCGATTTAGAAGATATACTGAAGTTGCTACAGCTTCCGCCCAAAAATCATTAGGAAGACTCTTTTCTTTCATCATGCTCCGAGCCATCTCTACAATGGTTCTGTTCTTTCTCTCGGCGACTCCATTTTGTTCAGGTGTGTACTTCACTGTAAGCTGCCTGCATATACCATTTTTCTTACAAAAAATGTTAAACTCAGTTGATAAAAATTCTCCCCCTCTATCAGTTCTGAGGATTTTTATAGCATGTCCACTTTGATTTTCAACTAATGCCTTGAACTCTTGAAACTTAGTAAATGCTTCAGACTTTTTTGTTAAAAAATATACCCAACTCATTCGAGAAAAATCATCAATAAGGAGCAAAAAATATCTATTCTTATTTAATGATAAAGTCTGCATTGGACCACAAATGTCAGCATGAATAAGTTCTAAAGGCTTAGTAGATCTCCATGATTTTACGACAGGAAAAGATGAACGATATTGTTTTCCATAAACACAACCTTCACAAACATTATTAACACATTCAATTCCTTGTAAGCCTAGAACCATCTGTTTTTGACTTAACAACTTTAATCCATTGAAATATAAATGTCCATAACGCAAATGCCATAACAGAGATTCATTCTTTACATTAGAGACTAAAGCATAATCATCAAGACATGAAATTTCAAGAGGAAACATTTTGTTCTCAGCCATATGAATCTTTAACGTAGGTATATCTGAATTTTTAGACATAATCAAGCATATATTATCTTTGAAAGTAATTGAATAGCCCTTTGCAATCAATTGACCAACACTTATTAAATTATGGGCAAGGCTAGGAATATAAAAAACATCATTGATTATTTTTTCCATACCTGACTTTGTTTTTACTGCAACCGTTCCTTTACCTTCAATTTGCATAACTGCATTATTTCCCAGCCTAACTTGTGTCTTGAGAGATTCATCCAAATCACAAAAGAGTTTTTTGTCCCCTGTCATATGATTACTACATCCACTATCTAGAAACCACACATTACTTCTATTTCTTTCAGAAAAACAAGTCATAAAGAGATTACCATCTTCTTTACCTTCATCACCTCTCTTTTCTGTGTAGTTCACTTGTTGTTTGGCTTTGGCATAGCAATAAGCTTCAGTGTGCCCAAACCTTTTGCAAAAATGACATTGTTTTCCCTTGTAGCTTTGGTGATGATTGCCCCTATCATTGTTGCCTCCTCTTTGATTGTTCCAATCAGATCGTCCTTGATTGCCTCTATCACTGTTCCATTCAGATCTTCCTCTGCCTCTACCTTTGTTATGTCCTCGATAGACACCTCTTCCAAATCCTCTTCCTTGATGTGTTCCTGTAGGCTTGATTGTGTTTTCAACTCTTGTTTGAAATGCACTTTCAACGCTCTTTTCTGCAGTCCTGTTTAATCTTTGTTCATGGGCTAGAAGAGAACTTGTTAGTGCAGTAAAAGAATAAGTAGATAAATCCTTTGATTCCTCTATTGCAGCTACTACATGATCAAATTTAGGAACAAGAGTTCTCAAAACCTTCTCTACTACTTTGTTATCATTAAGTTCTTCGCCAAGAGTTCTTAACTGATTAACAATAGTAGAAGCTTTGGTACAATAATCGTCAATTGTGTCAGTATCTTTCATACAAAGATTTTCAAAATCACTTCTAAGAGTTTGTAATTTGACAGACTTTACCTTGCCATCACCTTCATATTGTTGCTTCAAAATTCTCCATGCATCTTTTGACTTCAGAGCATTAACAATTCTTGGAAAGATGGAGTCATTCACCGCTTGTTGCAATATGAGTAGGGCCTTCGCATCTTTTTTACGAAGATCCTTCATTTCTGCTACCTTATCCGTCTCTGCAAAACCATTCTCAACAAGCTCCCAAAGATCTTGTGAAATGAAAAGAGTTCTCATCTTGATACTCCAAAAACCATAATTTTCACCATTAAAGACAGGAATCAAAGTTTGTGAAAGATTGAGGCCATTTCCAATATTCATTTTTAAACCAAAAAAACTTCAAACAAACAACGGTGTACAAAAAATAAATGTACCTTTTCTTCAAAAAAAATAACTTACTAGAGTATCATGCGTCAAACCTTCAAATGCAACGGTAGCAAGCTTCCTACAATGAAAATTTGCTCCCAGCTTCAAACGAACCCAAGCTCTGATACCAATATGTTAAACTCAAACATAAAGCAAAAGACCAAATAGCAGAGAGTAGCAACACAATAGCAAGGGAGAATGTGCTCAATTATTTTTTATCAATGCTCTATTCTTTTATTTAATCGGATACAAGCTTTAAATAGGCTAAGAAGAGAAACAAAAAACACTAGAATTTGGGAGAAGCCCACTCCTATTTACTTGGTCCTTACTCCTACCAATAAGCATAGCCATACAATTCAAAAGTTAGTTTTGAATCAAACTCCAACAGTATTTGTTGACGTAGATTAATCAGTCTGTATACTAAATTTGTCGTGTCAATTCATGCAAGGTACCCGCTAGTTCCATAATCGCATTGTTAATGATCGGAATAGAACTTACATTCCAAACACGGTTGATGTATCGGTCGTGTAACAACTTCAATGTTACACGAGTCTCAGTATAGTAGGCACTCCACTGGGCTGGGGGTCAAAATAACACGATGAATGTAGAATGTGCGAAATATGGAGTGAATGTATGGAATCTACTGTTACAAAATCTTTGCAGTAAAATCAAACATGATTGAGAGGCCCAAATCGAAGAACAAGAAGAAGAAGAAGAATAGAGAGAGAGAGAAAACCAACAAATAAAATAAAAAGAAAAGAAAAAGAAAAGAAATAACAAAATCACAAACCAAAGTTCTTTACGTCGAGACTTGTGTACCACAAAATCTCCTTAAAACAGATTTCACCTCTTCCTGGTGCTGGAATTTGTGTAGACGTCTGTCTCCCAGGGTGCAACAATAGAAGAGTTTGTCGGAGTAATTCTACCCCACAACTCGTAGTGCTAATAGCGGAAACACACCACAAGCAATAGAAACTCCCAAGACTTAGATGAACCAAGAACAAACCACCACAATATATAGATCTCACAAGAACACAATCAATATGCAGAGATAACTAATACTTCTTAATCCTCAAAGAAATACAAAGATTACAAAAGAGATTACAACTCTCAATCTCTCTCTCTCACCTTTGAAACACTCGGCACAATCTCTCTTGAAGTTGGACAATGATAACGGCTCACCTCTTGATACACAAATTGATCTATTCAGATTAGATTAGATCCAAAAATATTACTAAACCCTAAAGTTTACGGCCATATATACCCAAGCAAACCCTAAAAGATAAACACAAATATAGCAATTGGGTCTTTAAACTTGTAAGCTCAAAAACAATCAGCTACCGATGTCGATCCACCGCACCCCTAGTGACGGTCGACTGCAACGTGTAGAACCAACGCAGAGAGCCGACCGGTCGACTGCACTCCTAAGGTCGGTCGACCGTCTCCTCCTCTATTGGACCTGTACACTCGAAAAACTCTCAGCAGCCAGGGTCGGTCGACCGCAACCTTCCAGACTGCATTCTTCTACTTCGCTGCTTATCTTCTCTTGCTTCTTTGTCTCCTCCTTTTCTTCTCCAACTTCAAGTACCACGTGCCTGCGTGTATTTGAGGCCATAATTCCTAACAATCTCCCACTTGGACCAAATACACCACGCTTCAAAGTTATTGCAATCTTTCCTCACATTATCTCTGCCATCTTCTACTTTCATGGACGACCCAAGTACTCACCACTCTCATGAAGAGTACCTCCGCCACTCTACCATGTGGAGTGCATCAACCACCCCTCATCGCCTCATGAAGGATGTGCTCCACCAATCGCATAGAGCACGAATACCGGAGAAATAATCTCCCGTATTGGATTCCGTGTTATGAGACTCCCCAACTTGCAAAATCTCCATCAACACCGGACATGGTTCAAAGCCTCTTAATGTACCCTTTGCACTAGAAACCTCCGTGGACGACACCTCCACAAAATCCGCAGACTGTTCAACTCCTACAGTCCCAATTCGGTTACCCTTATCGACATCACCCCGCATATCGATACCAGTGCTTTCTATCACACAAGAGCGATTTGAAGCTTCAACTTCCAATTCGCAAAATACCCTTATTGCAGCAACATCTTGCCCACTAGGATCACTTTCATGACCAGCAGATCCCACTAAATTAGTAACCTCTCCTCCACAACTGAAAGAACTCGGTTATACCCCACACAACCTACTACTCGATTCCGACTGAGAGTCAACTACAGGAGAAACGCTCCTCACGTCTCTAAGCAAATACAGCGTTCTCTCAGACTTTCTTTTTGCAATCATCCTTGAACCTGCAGCTATCACCACTCCTAACTACCAACTGTAGTAGACAACTCCTCATTGTCTAGCCTTCCAATCGAGATAAGATTTTCTTTCAAATCTGGAACATGCCTTGTCTCTCGCAAGACAACACTTTGATCATCAATGGTGTTCATGCGAACAGTACTAACCCCACGTACAGGACACCGGTGACCATTCCTCACGATTACAACTCCAAAAGAACCCTCCTCGTAGTCATCAAACACCCCTCTCCTCAGAGTGCAATGAAAAGAAGCTCCCGAATCAATACACCAGTCTTGAGTGCCCAATTCCTTCAGAGCTGATAAGCATAACTCCTCAACAAGCCCTCCTTGGACTTCCTTTGGGTTATCTCTTTTCGGTTTCTCCTGCTTCTTCTTCATATAAACCTTGCAACTGTGCATCATGTGACCCTTCTTGTGACAATACCAGCACTCTGGCCCATGTCCCCCATCGCTGTCATCAGACCCACTCTCAGATGAACTACTCTGATCCTTTCTTCTTCGACTGCTCTTAGATCTCCCACGTCTCTTCTCAACGTATATGGCAAAATTTCTAGAAGATAATGATGGATATCCCCCATTTTTTACCCTTATCACCTCCTCATTCAGAATGCTACTCACCCCATCTTGTAGAGTCGTCGAATCTATCATAATGCCTATAATAGTCTGTTCCACTGTACCATAACTATCGAATAAAGTAGATAAAAGTAATAATGACTGCCCCCTCTCTGAAAACTTCAAACTTGCAGCTTCCATCTGGTTGTAAACCATACAGTAATTGTTCACATGCTCTGCTACTAAACCTCCTTCCTTCAACTTCATATTAACCAATTTCTTCAGATGAAGAATTTGATTAGATGCCGACGGTTTCTCATATATATCCGTGAGAATCTCTATAGCCTTCTTTGTGTTCTTTGCCTTCGAGATATGGAATAACTCCTTCCTACTCAGTCCCAATTGAATCTGTCCCAACGCCTTCTGATCCAAACGATTCCAATCCGCCAAGACCTTCGCATTCTTGTCTGCACCTACCGGCTTCTCATCAAATAACGGACCATCAAGATCTTTTCTGACGAAGATACGCTATCATCTGAATCTTCCACATCGCGAAGTCACTCCTATCGAATCTCTCGATCTTCATCTTTTTATCGGCCATCTTGAACCAACTGCTCTGATACCACCTGTCGGAGTAATTCTATCCCACAACTCGTAGTGCTAATAGCGGAAACACACCACAAACAATAGAAACTCCCAAGACTTAGATGAACCAAGAACAAGTCACCACAATATATGGATCTCACAAGAACACAATCAATATGCAGAGATAACCAATACTTCTTATTCCTCAAAGAAATACAAAGATTACAAAAGAGATTACAACTCTCAATCTCTCTCTCTCACCTTTGAAATACTCGGCACAATCTCTTTTGAAGTTGGACAATGATAATGGCTCACCTCTTGATACACAAATTAATCTATTCAGATTAGATTAGATCCAAAAAGGTTATTAAACCCTAGAGTTTACGGTCATATATATAGCCCCCAAGCAAATCCTAAAAGATAAATACAAATATAGCAATTGGGTCTTTAAACTCGTAAGCTAAAAAACAATCAGCTACCGATGTCGGTCGACCGCACCCCTAGTGACGGTCGACTGCAACGTGTAGAACCAACCCAGAGAGCCGACCGATCGAATGCACCCCTAAGATCGGTCGACCGTCCCCTCCTCTATTGGACCTGTACACTCGAAGAACTCTCAGCAGCCAGGGTCACCAGATTGATCAACAGCAACCCTCCAGACTGCATTCTTCTACTTTGCTGCTTATCTTCTCTTTTCTTTATCTCCTCATCTTCTTCTCCAACTTCAAGTACCCTGTGCCTATGTGTATTTGAGGCCAAAATTTCTAATAGAGTTGACGCAGGCACCACATCACGCTCTCGAACTGTACAATGTATGAAATCTATCACCGTATGATCGACGAATGGAACGCTTGTCTAAGCACATAATAGATTGTTTGGGAAGAAAGAAAAGGTTCTGGTGTTTTGACTCAGGGGAGAGGAGCCTCTATTTATAAGGCCAGTGTGAGATTTGTAATAGCAGACAACACATTGAATGCATCTACTGTAATGACAGACAACTCCTTCAATGCATCGACTATGACGTCAGACAGAAGCTTGAATGCACTACTGCAATAGCGGACAAAACTGTTACGTGAATAAATGGCAGACAAAACTGTTTCTGCATTTATTTCCGCTATTACAGATTTAAAAAAACAAAACTATAGCAAAAAATTTGCTCTGCACGAGGTGGGTCATAAGTCGAATGTAATCCAGTCCAAGATTTGCACCCCTACGCGCACGAGAGAGAGCCTCTTAGCTTGCTATCTTAAAATGCAATGAAAGAAGTTATTATATATTCTCTTCTATTTCTTTTGTATTTTCCGATGTAGGACTAAAATCCTTCAACTCATTTTCAGAGATGAAATTGTCTCACTTTGGGAGACAATTTTTCATTCACCCGATAACTGTTTTGAGCAAGTAAATATATGATTTTGGTCTACTCACGAAGGAGAACACAAATCCATCAAGATCTCTTACTAATTCATAGAGTATCTTAATACTCAAAAAGTTTCTCAAAACTGGTTCGTAAATGATGTATAATATACCAATTTTCTAACATCTACTAGTTCGATAAAAAAAAATGTCAAGGTGTGAGGTAGAAGTGTAAGTTGTTTCGGAAATCTTCATCGACATAATTTTCTCCTTGGCTTTAATTGAGATATGTAGTTTTCATCTCGGTGCAATTGATATATGCATTTATTTCGGGAGCGTTTTTCCCAAAACAGGCCACCTTTTCAAACTAATTTTCAAAATAGACCACTTTTAAAATTAATTTCCAAAATAGACCTCGTAGTTCCCAATTGCGTCATATTCGTTTTTGTTGACGCAGTTGGCAACTGCGGTCTAAGTATATGCCACAATAATCGAAACCCAACACATATGTCAAAATAGTGTTAAGGAGAAAACTATGGTCACCTTAGATCCCAGTTGCCAACTGCATTTTTTATTGCACTAAGCTCGCAGTTTCCAACTACATTCCTAATTAGACTCTATGAAAGATTGAATTAGGAATGCAGTTGGGAACTACGAGCTTAGTGCAATCAAGAAATCAGTTGGCAACTGCGTTCTTGATTGCACTAAGTTGCAGTTCCCAACTGCATTCCTAATTGGATCCTATGAAAGATTGAATTAGGAATGCAGTTGGGAACTGCGAACTTAGTGCAATCAAGAACGCAGTTGCCAACTACAGTCTAAGGAGAATATAGTTTTCTCCTTAATACTATTTTTACACAAGTGTTGGAGTTAGATTATTGTGGCATATACTTAGACTGTAGTTGCTAACTGCATCAACAAAAAAGAATAGGATACAGTTGGGAATTGCGAGTGGTTTATTTTGAGAATTAGTTTCGAAAGTGGTATATTTTCGGAATTAGTTTGAAAAAGTGGCCTATTTTGGGGAAACAATCTTTATTTCGGTGCAGTTGATATATCTGCATATTTGATAGGTTGAAGATCAGATGTCGTCATTTTGCTGCAACACGTCAAAAAAACTCTGAATCAATCGTGTTGTCATTTCTACTCTATTTACTAATGGATGTAGATTAGACATTACTGTTTATTGCTAAATTTTTAGTGTATGACATTAGAAGGTCAATAAGTACAGAAATTTCATTCCAGTTAACATATTCTAAACACAATGGTTACCAAAATCGGAGTATGGTATATTCGTATATAATTCATGTACGTTTCCATTGTGAGTATCTGTATGGTAGCCACACTATTTAAGGGTCGAACTAGCACGATGAATGCACACTGAAATATGACATTAAGGAACTGAATATGCTAGTTCCATTACCAACGTCGAACTATTAGGTTCAATTTTTGTTGCGAAGATCTATTTCGACATGAGATATGTAGGTTTTGTCTCGGAGTTGTTGATGAGATGCTGTATTTTAGTTGGATTTCTAGCAAAACAATAGGAAAGTTTTTGGTTGCTCTAGTCAATCTGTCGTTCATGCAACACCTAATTATTGTAGGGTTTATATGTCTTATATACTATATTCGATGTGAAGAGAAGAGGGGGAAACGACGTGAGAAATCAAGGCGATTGGAAGCAGTTGGAAGCAAGTGGCAGCAACAGCTACTGGAACAGGGAATTTGGCGGTCGACTACACATTGGGTGGTCGACCGCCCTGGCGCTTTGGATTGACAGTGGTAAATGTTCAGTTTCGATGGTAATCACAGATTAAAAACACAGCGGAAAAATCACAAAATATCAAAACATAACCATGGATCAGTGAAAAATCATAAATCATGTTTAGGAATTATACCTTAAAGATGGATCTGGTGTCTCTAAAATATGCCAATCACAGCACGACAAAGGTTGCGGTGCCTCTACTGTATCCACACGAACGGATCAAATCAAGCTCTCCCTCACGCCGCGGTGCTAGCTGCGGAAAGGGGATTTACTTCACGATCTCTCTCTCATAGTTTCTGTGATGGCTAGGGATTTCTCATGCGTATATTTTTCACAGATACATATCATATATAAAAATCAAGTCTAAAAGAGTAATGAGGATGTTGGGCTCGCAATCTGACCTGGGTCAGATTCGTATGTGAGCCTTTGAACTTTAGTCGGCCCATTTAATAATTAAATGTCCAACCAATCTCAGGTTTTCATGTCTTACTTGGATCTCCAATTAAATTCATCTTCTGAATTTAAATCTCAATTTCGATAAATTCTAAGTGTGTGACCCTGTAGGTTCCCATTACGTTGACAATAATACTAAAATTATATTCTAGTATTACAAATAGTGAGCGGTATCTAGCAATACATTATTGCTACTCAAGTAACGGGAATGTCAGTGATTTGACATAATCTATCCGTGACCAATGTTACCATGTAGTCTAATCCCTTTATCCAGATATCTTAATTGACTACAAGGCATAAAGCGAGTCACCTTTGTATAGTTCATTCTTTGGTTTCTTGATAACCGAGTAGATTACTAAAATAAATGAGCTTAATATCTCATATTGACTCATTTGAGTACGACCATACATTTTGCTATCTCACTTAATCAAGGGGCCCATAGATATTGTTCATGTTATGTAAGAGGGACAAATCCTATCTAAGTCATTCACATCCCTTCGCATGATTTGTAGTATATTCAATAGTCAACTTTATAATCACCTTATTATAGGCAATATTTGATGATATTAAAATATATAACTTCTCATATAGGGAACCGTAGTAACTTCAAGTCAAAAAACTACGTACTCCATGGTCATTGTGAGAATCTCTTATGATACTCACGTAACTATCCATGCAGCGTTCTTATGGTGGGTCAGTCCAGTATATTATTACTATAATATGTACCCATGTAAAGACTTGATATCTCATATCCATGACTCGTGAGATATGGTCATCAGTCTACGCACATACTAGTCTTTATGTATTATTGTTGCTCTAATTCACAATAATACTTAACTAGGGACATTTAAGAATAATGTTCTTATTACAACCAAGAGGATCTCACAATCAAGTCATGCACTTGATGTCCTATAGTATTGAACCTACTATTGTAAGGACTTTATTATGTTCATTTAATCACAATAAACAACACAATAAATAAAATATCTTATATATGAAATAAATATCATGATGCAATGTAAACTAGTAATGTCAATACACAACTGACCAATAGGGCATACACTAACAGTCAATTGCGGCCGACTACGACTTTGGTCAGTCGACCGCGTCGCGGCTGTTTGCAGTTCGGGTATTGGGTCTTGGGATTCGATTGAAGTCTGACTTGTTTTTTAGGTTAGATCATACGACTCTCATCATATGGTTCTCTTTTTATAATATATTTGATTGTTATTTTATTAAGAATAACAAACTAGGGTTTCTCTAGATCTCTATATAATCAGTGTAACGGTTCAAAGAATGATATGATTTTATTGAGTGCCAAATAGAAATAGAGAGTACTTCATCTGAGAGGTGAGTGGATTCTCCATTCTAAACATCAAGTATTTTTAGTTAGGCTTGAGAAAGGGTTGTAGTGAGAGTTGTAACTATTGTATCTTCTTTAGTTGAATAATATATCGGTTTTCCCCCTGGATTAGGGCTTGTCCGAATTCAGACAAATATTGTGTGCTTTTTGTGTTTGGTGTGATCTACTATTTGCTTGGTGATTTTTATTGATCGTGTTAAAGACTCAACAATGTTGCATAGTCCATAACAATTGGTATCAGAGCGCAAATTGTTTCTAACAATTGATATAAGAGCATCAGGTTCGTGGGTTTGTTCGAGTTCCTTGAAGAAGATAACAGATCAGAGCACAAAGATCAAACAGTTTGATGGTGAGATCAACTTTAATCTCTGGAAGGTGGACATGTATGACACATTGGTTTAAAATGACTTACATATTGCCCTAGATGGAGATAAAGGGAAGCCACCCGACATGAAGCAGAAAAAGTGAGATGTGATTTGTTTGAAGGCCTTGAGTTTAATCCGATTGCAATTGGCAGACAAAGCCAAATATGATTTCTTTGATTAGACAAGTGCGGCGAGTCTGTTGGCGAAACCAAAACTGACTACTCGGGATCTTCGTTGCTGGATCAGATGTACTAGAATATAAAGTTGTTTCGTTTCTCAATTAAGGAATATACTCATCTTCAAGATCATATTGTGGAGTTCAATAAGGTAATATCTAAACTGAAGATGATTAACGCAGATTATCTAAGTGAAGAGGATAAAGCTTTCAACTTGATATATTCACTGCCAGCTCCGTATGATCACTTGATAACTATCATGCTACATGGAAAATCTACCAAGGAGATACTTACAATGGCTCGGGTGATCAATGGTTTGAATGAAGATGAACTTAGGAAGGAGACTCATAAAGCGGGGTCTATTTCTACAAGTTATTTGGTGGTGTATGGTGATACTTCAATTGGAAGGGATATGACACACGTGTGTAACATTCATTGCCGCCATTGCAGAGAGATTGAGCATTACAAGATGGATTATCACAAGTGGTTGAATCAAAAGGGTGCACACGTAGTCAGCGTCAGCGCCTCTGATTCAGGTGATAACTTAGACTATTTTCTTGTTTCAAGTTCTTTTGATGTGAATTCAGATTGGTTTCTTGATTCAGGAATTTCTTCTTATATTTTTTCCGAGAGAAAAATGTTTATGCTTACAAGTCTACAACAGGTCGTAGTGTGAGAACGGTGATTGGTGATATTTGTGAAGTAGTGAGTAAGAAAATAGTTGAGTTTGAGATGCCAGATGGTAAATGGTTCACACTAGAAGAGGTCATGCATATTTCTTTGATGAAACAAAATCTTATATCCTTGGAGACTCTAGATTCCCAGGGCTGCAGGTATACAACTTGAGATGATGTTTTGGCATTTTGGGATCGTAAGGTGATGAAGGGTAAGAGGGGGATTGAGCAGGGTTAGTACAACCTTTACCATACTGAAAATGTATCATAGTGCATGGCATAAATATTCTCTTGTTGAGAAATTGTAAAACCTATGGCTATATTTCTGCGTCTACGTCTATTTCTTTTAACAAAAGATATATATATATATATATATATATATATATATATATATATATATATATATATGGAGTCCTAGTTGTTGGAATTGATTTCCTCAGGATCTGATTGGTTATGCGTATAGATCAATAAATAATTTACATGATATGATTGTTATCTAACCCTAATGCAACATAAATATAGGGTAAGAAATCGTTACCTTACAGAGAAGAGGACAAGGTATCAGTAGAGATAATACCGACATTGTCCGTCCCAACAACCTCAAGATCTTCTGTCATATTCCTAACCTCGATTTGTACGAAGTGTGGTCTTCGATCTTCCAAAATTTTCTTCTTTTTGGCCGCATATTGCTAGGGTTTCATAAGCTTCTATTTCAGCCAGAGAATAAAGATGTATATATAGGCTATGACAGGGACTAAGAGGAGAAATTCGGGTTAGGTCATCTAACGAATCTGGGAATATTATGTTCGGCCTGAACACACAACCCAGGGCCTTCAACAATGACTCGGTCCACTAAGGAGTCATTGTTGCACTACCTTCCTAATATCAAATTATGTTATAAGATTATTCTTATTATATGCCTGTTGGTCTCCCAATGTTAAGATATTGAATGTCCGTCAATTAAATTAAGTTACCGACAACTACATCAATCGACATCTTTTATCCTTGATTAGTACCACTCAACCTTACAGTAATGTCGGATAAAATCCACTTGCAAGATTTATATGACAATCCTTATGAGCTTCTCAAGGGAACAATATCAACCCTAGAATGTATCAGGACATGGATTCCTTCTATAAACAACAACCCACCATACACACAGTGCCATTACCCAATTCATAGAGGTTGTTGATCCATAAATGAATCTCACTCTTTAATGAGTTAAAGCAGTGTACATTGTTTTCACGTGTCTGTTACTATATCTGGATTAAGAGTACATGCATCCATAATAACAGAGGTGTGTGCTTTCTCTTGTAATCAGTACAAAGAGAATAACCTCAAGTGGTCTTGTCCAATACACACAAAGTGTACTAGTGTAACCATATACACAAGACAGACTAAGTCTAGATCACACTACAACTATATCGATGGTTTGTCCAAATCCATCTAGGTTGTGAACCCTTCTTATATTCTACAAGGAACCAATATCTGATCTTCTGTGTGACACCACACACCGAATTATCTATAATGTAGAATATCTAGACAATCATGCATAAATCCAAATACAATATGCAAACATTTACTCATATGATTCTCATTAAAAATGTAAGGAGATAAAATTTAACTAAAGAAATAATGTTTACTAAAAGTTGAAATAAAATTTAACTAAAAGTCATGCTTTCAGTATATAACCCCATTCCTAGTTACCAAAACTGCCACCTCAGATATCAACTAACGAGTGAACAATCACTTATGCTTATCAAGATACACTGGTATTTGTTTATAGAGATAGTTTTACGTAGATCATAACATGCCATGAAGAACAAGGACAGAGTAACTCAGATTCCTAAGACAAGTGCTATATATATATATATATATATATATATGATCCAAACCATTCATATTGTTTAATATGACCAAATTAAATAATTGACATGTTGTATGAACAAATGAATTTCAAATGACTTGATTTTATATTTCTTCGAAAGTAAACCACAAAAGACTTTAGCCTTTTCAAAGTGCCCTTTCTTGCCCTGAAAGAAATGGCTGGTAAGAATCCGAAGTGGAAGAAAACCATGCTCTGTCATGGGAGCTATAATGGGATTAAAGAAAGATAAATTATACGTAAGGGGTATCAAATCAAAAGTTTTATTTAGTCCAGCTCAAACATAAGATTCCAAATGCATATATATCAATTACAACCATGGCAAATCTTTGTCTATATGAAACATTTCTCACAGCAAACAGGACACCTATGTATTATGTACATAAATAACAAAAAGAAAAAATAATTAACATAGAATAATCTTTCGTCTAATGTTTAAACCCTTAAAATGAAAACAAAAATAGAGAGAAGGCTATAAATATAACTTGGTCCTTGAAGCCAAGTGAACGCATTTCTTCAGCCTCATTCACTTCAAACATGTTAATGTAATCCGGACTGAACTATTCCTTCTCATGTCAAATACTCGCCCTGGTACTGTGCCAAAAAAACGCCAAAATAACGTGCACCCCACTTGATAGAATTCTTGATGTTTGCAAACGTTATTCCCTCGAAGACAAGCATGAGCTTTGAAATCAGGGTAGTCAGCAAGAGCTTGCATGGCCTTCTCAATTTGTTAAGCCAGTTCACATGTAGCAGCGAGAACAAAATGTCGGGCACTCAACAGTGACATAATCGAGCTGTTGCAAAGCGCTCATATTTCATATTCTCTAGACTTTTCAGGAATATATGTGATGCCAAACTCACTAATCATAACTAATGGATCACTAATAAACTTACAACTTTAAACCTCAGTTGTGGGCAATGTCGGAAAAAGGTTCAGTAGGTCATTCAGAAGCAATATGGTTGGGTGTTGTTGCTGGTGTATTTAAAAATCCGATGTCAAATATTGCATATACTTCGGTAAAAATATCGCAAATACCAAAACCTCCACCGGAATATAACTGGTTGAACTATTAGAGTGTTGTTTAATGTGAAGCATTTGTGCGTCAACTGGAGAAGGATTGTAGTACAAATCCTTCAAATCTACGAAGAAGCCAAATGTTCTTCTAGAAACAAAACAAAAATATTAGATCCTTTTTGATATAATTGTTTAATCTGCGACAATATCCTAATGAATATGCAGGAAGTTTTCACATTGCATCTACTCAAACGTGAATGGTGCAAGCAAGATAACGAATTACACACTACATGCAATGCGATCTAAAGGTGGAGATGAATGCCAATTAAGGAAGCTTCACCGTATACAGTAGTGTACAGTGGAACTCTATATTCCTAACTAACTTACGCATACATGGATTACAAGCTTTCTATTAAACTTTAGATGAAATTCAACACTTCTGCAACATCTAGGTAGCTTTAAGATTCATTCAAAGCTTAAATAAAATGCAGTTGGAAATATGACTTGCTTTCTCCCTAATTTGGAAGCAATCTTATGCCTACAAAAAAAGATAACATTTTGGCATTTAATTGAAAGTCCCTAGTTGCTACAAAATTACATTAAATTTGTAGAGTATATTTAATACTATGTAATACTGGTCGTTCATTAAATTTGTGATATACAACCATGATTTAGTGACTTTTGTATATAAACCAAAATATCACGTGACACAATATGATGTGGTACGACACACCGACAAAAGAAAGATTTGGTAAAACTAAACTAAAATATCATGTGTCGTGCTGGATTCATGTACCTCGACAAGACATGGCAAGAAGTATCCGCTCGTCAAAAATACTTCTATTATTAAATATTAAATCATTTATCCTAACTTAACATGTAACCTAAGAATTTTTATGCCTCGTTCCTTCTTCCCAACACTCACCCCAAAGATCTTGATGCACCAATAACAAGATTCCACCATAAACACATGATCTCACAAACACAAGAACAAAACGTTATACAGATATAAGCAATATTTCTTACTCAAGAAATACAAAAATACAATGAGATCTCTTTTTAATCTCTCTTTCACCTTTGATGGCACTCGACATAAGAAATTCTTTCAGTTATGTACTTCTCAAACCCTAGAATTTGTTAGAAAATCTGTGGATATTGTTGAGTTATTCGATGCAGTCAACACAAACTACCAAGCACATATGAGATCATACCAAACACACCAAAGCACACAAAAGTTTTTTTCCAGTTAGGGCTTTCTCCTTAATCCGGAAGAGAAGGAACTCGAGATGTTATTCAACTAGAGAAGATACAAGAATATTACAATTCTTACAACGACTCTCTCTTAAGCCTCACCAGCAAGTACTAGTTGTTTAGAATTGGAGAACATATCAAACTCTGCCATCAATGAAGTACTCTCTCTCTCTCTCTTGGCTCTCAATGGAGGCCAATAACAACAATATATAGAGATATAGAGAAACCCTAGTTTGATATCTTGATACAATAGCTGTTAGATGTTACTGAAGAATTAACTCTAAGTAAGAGCCACACTATCTAACTTGAAGAGCAAGTTGGGCTTCTCACGAATCAGCCAGACCTAAGCCCAAAATCCATCAGTGTCGCAAACGGTCGACCGCAACAAGAATGATCGACTGTCCTCCTCGCAGGAAGACCCTATACAGGGGACGGCCGACCGCACCCCAAGGTCGATTGATCGCAACCTGCTATTGCTGCTGCTGCTGACTGTTTCCTTTTCCGTCTTCTACCATATCGATTATTCTATCGTCTCATCGTCTTCGTATCCAACATAGTATGCAAGACATAAACCCAACAGGATTTACATCATATTTATACTCCCCAAGTAAACCCTAAATGATAAACACAAATCAGTCCAAAAAAGATCCAAACACGCGACCCGTTAATATCATGCGCGCATTGCGTTCGACTGCACAGAAGTGCAGTCGACCGTAATAAGACTCCCTAAGCCAGAGAGCATCACAATTGACTGCATCTTTTAGCCCACTTGACAGTCAACTGTCTCTTTTGTTGTTGTTGTCTGCTGAACTACTGCTCTTGACTTGTTGATGTGCTTTTGCCACTTTCTACTTCGTGTATTATCCTTTTCCAAACTCTTGTGCTAGTGTATTAGGTCCACAAATCTTAACGAGATCGTGGGACCCCCATGGTGAACTAAGTTTGAGTACGAGGCATTAGCTTCACTTTTGACACCATTTCGGAAAGTTCAACACAAGTACATCCCCAAATCAAGGATGTTGTTGGTTTTTGTAGCGCCCCGAATTTCTAATATAATATCTTAGAAAATACGTGGCACAATCCCAGCATCAACTTCAATGTAATAGTACATATAGCCCAAAAACACAAATTATTTTATTCCAAACTTTTATTACAACAATCTTTTTCAAATGCAGCGGAAATACAAACACCTTGAATTACAACTTTTCTTTCTACAACACCTCTTTACAAATTTTTACACAAAGCTCTATTACATCAGTTTATCTCAAAACTATCTCAAGCATCCCAACCTCCAAGCACTAAGCAACAACCTGTAACACATGAGGCTAGAGATGATCCCTAACCCCCAAAACTAAAGGGGTCAGCCATAAATGGTGTGAGTGACATAAAACAACAAACAACATAAATAAACGATAAGCATGGATTCTTAAACAACATGTACTGAACGAGAGAAACATATACTAAACATGTATTGTGAAGTAAGAAACGAGAGGAAAACATGAAAACATCAAGTGTAGCTCAACTAAGTGGTAGTAGCAGAAAAACAGGAAAACACATGCATGAAACCAAGTCAAGAAAATACAATTTCTATATGCTGACTCTCTAATGCGTACTT
This sequence comes from Hemerocallis citrina, assembly GCA_017893485.1. Classification (NCBI taxonomy): domain Eukaryota; kingdom Viridiplantae; phylum Streptophyta; class Magnoliopsida; order Asparagales; family Asphodelaceae; genus Hemerocallis; species Hemerocallis citrina. The sequence goes on along the minus strand of CM030358.1, from coordinate 463,390,133 downwards.
GTCGGAGTCTATGCATCCCATTCTACATAGGTCCGGTGCAAGCCCTTAACGTCTCCATATAATATGGTCCAATAGAAGAAAAGGTACAAGTAGTTATAGATCAAAAAATTCAACAACGCCGATCGGATACTCGGTTATCAGTCACTCTCAACACCGCAGATCGGATACCCGGTTATCAATCACTATTAGTGATTCTCAACACCGCAGAGTATACCCAACCCCGAAGATCAATGACTCTCAACACCGTAGAATATACCCGACTATCAATTACTCTTAGTACCACAAATCGGATACCCAGTTATCAGTCACTCTCAACACCGCAGATTGGATACCCGGTTATCAATCACTATCAGTGATTCTCAACACCGCAGAGTAAACCCAACCCCAGAGATCAATGACTCTCAATACCGCAGAATCACTCTCAATACCACAGATCGGATACTCGGTTATCAGTCACTCTCAACACCGCAGATTGGATATCCGGTTATCAATCACTATCAGTGATTCTCAACACCGCAGAGTATACCCATCTCCAGAGATCAATGACTCTCAACACCGCAGAATATACCCGACTATTAATCACTCTCAACACCGCAGATCGGATACCCGGTTATCAGTCACTATCAGTGACTCTCAATACCGCAGATTATACCCGACCCCAGAGATCAGTGACTCTCAATATGTCCATAATTCACTAATCCATCGTTAAACGGTCAAAGGAGAAATCTCTCCACTCAACAAACCCAAGTCTTTAATAAATTCCATAATCCAAATCAATAAAATATATTGAAAACATATGTTCTATAAAAGAATAATATTTATAAGGGTAGGTTATAGATCCAAAACGTTTAAAGAAATAGTCGTTTAAAGAACATCAAAACACCTTAGAAAAATATCAGTACCAGTTGACTGCAAAAGGTCACCAGTCGACTGTCCAGAGGGAAATTTAGTAATTTTAAGAAAATAAGTTAAGTATTATAAGTTGACTTATAAAAATCATAAGTCGACTTACCAAAAACATAAGTTGACTTATAAAAGTCATAAGTCGACTTACCAAAAACATAAATTGACTTATAAAAGTCATAAGTTGACTTACCAAAAATATAAGTCGACATACCCGAGAGAAATTTCAGAAATCTTTAAGAAAATATTCTAAGTTTCATAAGTCGACTTGTAAAGTCATAAGTCGACTTAAAAGAGAATATAAGTCGACTTAAAAAGTCATAAGTCGACTTACCAGAGAAAAATCTACGATAACTTTGAAAAATAAATTCTAAGTGTACCAGTCGACTGAAAGGGTCTAAGTCGACTGTCCAGAGCTGATTTTCAAGAAAACTAAAGATACAGCAGCTGGGTCATACCAGTCGACTGTCGGCCTTCAGTCTGCAAGGTTTTGGTTGTTCATGATAATCAAAATTAGGGTTTTCTAAAGCAATCATTGTTTACTAAAATAATTTGTATTCAGGTAAAATTAACAATCTCAAATAATCCTCATTATGGATACATTTTCTCAAATCAACCAATATCTCAAAACTAAATTCTCATGTTCTTAACTCCTAATTTTTCCATTAGGATTTCTCAATACTAAATATCTTCCACAACTCAAAACCAAATCTGATTTGTATCCACGAGATCCAGATGTTCATCCATCCGATCCCTTATTATCATATCCATACTCAAATCTTAAACATATTTTCAAGCAATAAAGAATTCATCAATCAAGATCTACTAAACGTTCATAGATTTCACATACATAATACAACAGCAACCATTGCATCGTTCTCATACAAAATACACTAAATAAACAAACATGTCAAACAAACAACAAAATAATCGTTCACATAAATCAAACCACAAACAAAATTTATATCACTCACCTTAGAATGAAGAAATCCGACAAGAAAGTCTCCCTTTTGTGAGATCCAAAATCCTCCTCTTCAATTACCAAGAAAATAAAAGATATAATAAAATTTTAGTTGTGCAGCGAATGACGGCTGCAAAACCTTTTTATATAGGCCGGAAATCGAGATTTAGGGTTTTGGAAATGCATTTTGCAAAATAGTCCTCCCAAAATATAAACTTACATATATAACTCTATTCTTGGAACTCAATAAAAATCTTTTAAATTAGAATTTAAAAGTAAAATATACTCATTAATCTCAATTGGTACAGTTCAAAACGTCCAGAAAATACATTTTGCATTTTAATCCTTGAAAACGACAAATTTACAAAAAGGTCATTCTTTTCTCAAAAATTGCAAATAGATCCAATTAATTTCAGAAAAATCTGAAAAAATAATAATTAATTTCCAAATATTAAATAATGATTTTTCATGAAGAAAACTTGACTTTTGAACCTCTCAAGAAAATATTTGCACGTGCAAAACACGTGCAAAAAGATAACTCTTTAGAAAATATTTATTAAATCTCCAGAAAATCATTTTAATTCATTTTTAAATATTTAAAATAATATTTGAAAATATGGGGTTCTATAGTTTTGGTGGACATGCTCCGAGGTGTTCATTGATTGCTATGCACCCTTTCGTGAAGGAGTGATCAGAGTAGTAAGAAATGATGGTTGTTGAGTGGCCTGGCTGGGAAGTTCTAAGGACCTCCATTCACTGTTGGAGGTTGGAGGTTGGGCACCGTACTTCGGTGTGTAACACCCCAAATTCCATTTACATTTAATTCGTGGCACAACATGATCTTTTACTTCAACTTCATACAATTTTACAAGAAAAATAAAAACTTTTTATTATACAACAATGTTTGTTACAGAAGACACAGCAGAATGAATACAACATGATATATACAACTTAACATCAATAGCTTTAATCACGAAAATAATCTTTAGCATCAATCCATCTTCATGCCCTTTTGCTAATCCAAGTCATGCACTGAAAAACTGTGGGCATGTCAGTTGCATACAACTGACTCAATGCTATAAAACAACGATTCTCTTACTTTAGCAAACAAAAATTTGAATGCATATTAAAGTGTAACAGAGTGACTATCATAAACATGTCAGTGTATGATATGACTTAATGCCTAATGCAGATTTACACTATGATGACACTAATGCATACTTGTTTAGATTCTATGCATCTCATTCTACATAGGTCCGAGGGCAAGCACCTACGTACTCCACATTACAAGGTTAAATCCCTCGTCATAAATTACTACTACGGTGACTAATGCAAGGTTTAGAAATCCTGTGAGTATCTAGTACCACCCCGATAATTTTTGAGTATCGCTCTTCCACCACGAGTCGTAAACCCGATAATTCTGGAGGCGAATACCCACACCACGAGCTATGATCACGATAATTCTTGAGAGTCGTCTTCCCACCGCGAGTGATTTTCAGCCATCACGCCTCACACCCCGATAATTCTGGAGACAAAAACTACATCACGCTGTCATCGGTACCTCATCACACAAATACCCCATGAGCATCGACTCGATCCCGGTAATTCTGAAGGAATATCTTCCACAGTGAGCCGCAACCCAGATAATTCTGAAGATAACCTCCCACTGCGCTATCAAGGCCCTCATACTCATGTTTGCCCAAACTTCATCACATCTCCCCTTGGTGCCTATCCTTAAGTTTTAATTTAAAATCATCACAACCTAGAGCTAGCTTACCCTACCGGACTCTCAATACGAGAGAAAGTTAGCCCAAACTGGCTACTTTTCAAGAGATACTTAACCCACACTGGTTAGTTCTCAATTTTCATTATTCACAAATGCCGGTTCCTAAGGGTCTCGACTAGTCTCTAGATTCCAATAACCATATCAATACTTAGATCAAATGGGTTATATCCAACCTCAACATAAACATTTCATCTTTATTCAACCATTTTCTTTATCCACTTTTTGTTTATAATTCACGAAGTATTCAACTTTTGTAACTCATTCAATAACAATTTATCCAATCAAAATTTCTTATAAACAACTTCTTAGTTAGTCATTCTTCAATTATATTACTATTTTAATACCAATCTTCTTTAAAAATCATCACTAGAACTTCTTTATTTCCATTTCAAAATTTAGCTTTAATTTCATTATAAAAAAATTCTTAATATCTTTAATCTTATGCAACTTCTTTATTTTAATCTTGAATTCAAACTCAACAAATATATGAAACATGACCTTTAAATTTTCAAAATATTTTTTGAATACTATGAAAATAATTACCAAGTGATCTAATCATATTTTAGAATATTTCTATGATTTTTCTCAATTTTTAGAACTTGAAAATAATAATAATAAAAATAACTATGCAAGGCCGAGATCGAACCCAAACCCAACAAGCAACCAACAATCGCCCAACCAATAGGCCACTCCCAATTTCTGATAACAAGTTCACTTAATTATTTTTATACCCAAAATACACTCTAATTTATAATTTTTTTTTAAAAATAAAACAGAGCCAACCCCCAGGCTCGAATCTGCGACCAAGGGAAACCCCCACCGCCACGTGGCAACGCAACAAGCAACGCGCTAGCCACCAAGGCCAAGTGCCATACTGATAATATAGCGGTTTAATGCCTTGTAACTTTGCACTCTGTTCATAACTAAATTTTATTCTTTCAAAAAATTTTAATTTCCAATTTCTTTTCTCAATTTGATTGCTCATAAAACATACTCCTATGTTTCCAGAAATAATTTCTCTTAAATTTTATTCATATTAGCATCAAGTTATTCCTAATTTAACTCAAATAATTACTTTTATAAATCTAGTACTCAGTTAATCCCTTTGATAATCTAGTACTCATATGTTTTAATTATAAAAATTTAACTACATCATGAATGCATTTTTATTTAACAATTCTCACTTCCCCAATAGTATGATAAATCACCCCCTTTATATTTACATAATTTCTCATGCACCAAAATTTACAACTAATTATTGTCATACTACTCAAACTTGAGCTACATAATTGTTGATTTACTGTTTACAAAGCTTTTCATATGTTGTATTGTTCTGAAGACGTGCCATAGGCACATGCCCACGGGAAAATCTAGTAGTATGATAAATCACCCCCTTTATATTTACGTAATTTCTCATGCACCAAATTTAACTACTTTATGTATACATTCACAAAATTCATATAATTAAATCATGATTTATTATTTGTGCATAACAATACTCTGACATGCTTTTAAATAAATTTTCTATTAACAACCTATCAATTCTATGGTGTAACTTTCAATTAGCAAGCAATAATTCTCATGAATCATTACTACTAACAATTCTAACAACACAAAATGCATTACGAAGTAATTGAAGATTCATACAAATTAACAAAATGCAAACATAACCTACCTACACACGCATACTATATTAGTTCAGAAAGTAAAAGAAATCGCACACATTATTAGATGAAAAAGTGGAAGAAAGCTCCTAGAAAGATTGCTTTTAGCTCCAACAAAGATGCTAGCCTCCTCTTCCTTGAAAAATCCGAAAGCTCCTTCTCCCCACTTGCAAAAAAATTCGAAACCTCCCTTTCTTTTCCTATATTTTCTTTTCTTTTGATTCTAGTGTATTGTTCATGCAATAGGAGGTGATATTTATAGGGTTTATTGGGTGAATGGAAAGACCCCCACTACCCAATCAAATACCCACTCCAAAAATCCACTCCCACAAACCCCTCTCTCTTCCTCATGCATGGCCGACCAACCCTTTGGGTGCACAACATGTGCACGTGCACCCAACGTGCACACACTCTTCTCATTCTTTTAATTATTTGTTATTAATCAATTTGTGGGTGTTTGTTACATGACAAGTGTATAGGGTGAAAAAGTGTACATTTAAAATGTAGAATAAAATTATGGGCTTCTCTTTTGATTAATTTTCTAGTAGGCTTTAAAATAGACTTTAGGCCAATGAGTTTTAATTAGAAAATACATTTGTAACAAATAAAATGAGAATAAAATTGTACATCACTTTGAGAAATTTTAGGGACTAAAATACATAAAATTTTACGTGCAATGTACGTGCAAAATTCAAATTTAGGAGAGCCAAAAATAGTCAAATACAAAATACATAGAATATGTATATTAACAATGTTACGGATATTTCATGTAACTGTAAAACATACGTAATCGACACGTGTATTGAAAGCACGTGCAATGTACGTAAAAACATAAAGATTAAAATAAATGTTTAAGTTGGCCAAAAATAGGATAAAATGATTTTTGAGGAGACGAAAAATGTGTAAATAATTGAAATGTAGACAAATACATCACGACCATTACTCGTAACTGTATGAAATACACGTGTGTAACACATGGAGCAAAATTTTTATAACTCAATTTTGCGGTGTGTTACACGGTGGAACGGCAGTGGACCAGTGGTGCATTCGTGGTGGTAAGCTAGATTTGCTGAAGCTGGGAGTAGTGTTGTTGTGGTGGTTTTTTGACTGTACTTAAGTCTCGTGTTGTTTCAGAGCTGGTGGGTGGGTTGGGGAAGCAAAATTAGAATTTTTGAATTTTGAATTCAAAATGGTTTGGGGGTATACCGACTGATCATAATTTTTGGAATGGTTGTATTACTCCCAGGTCCCAACTAGTGAGTGGCAAATCAAAAGTTTCATTTAGGGGGTTAGTGGGGTCCGTATTAGTTTGATGTGAAGTGAGTATTTATATGCATACCACCATTGGACATTAGAGATTTTGGTGCTATTGTTTCATCTCCAAGAATTTTTTGGGTGATTGTCTTCCTTATCTCCGAGATATTAAACTTCAATTTCGTATGCAATTTATTGAGAGCATTACAAGCTACAAATGGGTCATTTGTTGGAAATTAGTATCAGTTGCTCGATGTTAGTGATGCCAAGTGGGTACACACTAAATCAAATTACATTGTAAGTTGTTGGTTCAACCAAGAATGACATAGACACTAAGTCGGGGTTATTTGGTCGATGTTGGTGAAAGTAAACAGGCTAAGACACTAAATCGGATCGAAGGTGGCCGATGTTGGTGTAGCCAGGCTAGGGCATTAAATCAAGTCAAATAGGTCGATGTTGTGAAGCCAAAGGATTATGCACTAAATCGAGGCATATGATTGATGTTGGTGCAACCAAAAATGGCTATGGCATTAAGTCGGGTCAAACAGATTGATCGTGGTGGAGTATTTGTAAAGCTTGGTCAGTTCACTGAGGTTCTTATGTATGCAATTGTATGTGTATGATCAAGGGAGTCACCTTATCTTTATTATTATACTTTTGAGGGGTCACACTTGTGGGATTGTATCAAATTCATTTATACCTCGTTTTTTGGGTTGTTTTGTTAAGTATTTGTTAATGAAACACTCAGATTTTTTTGACCCCACAGTTTTATCTTTAAAAAAAAAGAAGAAAAATCAGATAAAGGTCTGCATAAAATTACTTGAATCCGGCTCTTCCAATGAGGTTCAAGCTTTGGGTTTTTCTCCATCCAAGGCCCTTTACCCACCACTGAAACTGCATTCAGCCATGCTCTGCAACCTTCATCACATCTTGAATACCATCGGTTCCAGTAGGTAGACTCACCTGATAACAAACCAACACTTTTTTTCTTCTCAAATTCCACCTTTCTAAAAAACTACACAACTCAATCCTTAACACAAAATATTCCACCTTTCTAAAAAACTACACAACTCAATCCTTAACACAAAATAATATAAACCTGCACACTTCTACACCACAAAGTGATTTCTAGCTTTGTTTGGTATTTCTGTAAACAAAAAGTTTTTTTGTTGAAAAGTATTGTTACAAAAATTGTCATTAGAAAGAATTTTATTTAACTTTAAAATTTTCATAGTAAGTAAAAGCACTCTTCAAAAAGCTCAATGCACCTCTTGTTGGAAATGGCACAGACAAGGGGACTTTCACCCATTCTTTTTACTCGGGTTGTGGATGTGCTAAAGGTCATGTTAGATAAGTGCAAACAAGAGAGCTGAATCTGCCCAGTGGCTAGCGGTAAGAATAGGGATGACGAAGTTTGCAGGAATTCATTCAATTTTACTTGCATGAGAGAGGAGTGAGATGTAACACCCCGTAATTTTGAATATAATATATAATATATATATATAATATATAAAGAAAGTGGCTGATGGCAAAAGTTGTAATTAAAGAAGGAAGGGGGACCACGAGTTGTGAAGGCAGCAGCAATTGCTGTGGGGTGACGTCAACGGTGACGTCACCATTGGGGGCCCGCCCGTTTGAAGCAGCGAAGGCTTCTGTGCAGTCTTGATGACATGGCGCTGGGGCCCACATATGGGGGCTTGTGTATCACGGGATTCAAGGGAAGAGATGGTTTGGAATAGTCCCATATCGGGATTGAACTAGAATAAAATAATAATAAATAATATAGCATATGATCAAGAGTCACCAATCCGGTTAACCACTTTTAGAGAGACAACCTGTGATGGACAGTTGTATTATACTATAAATAATTTGTCTGATAAATTGTATAAATTGTCTGACCTGGGGCAGGGGCGTTACATGAGAAGTTCATATTTCCGGATTGGTGCTAGGGTTTCATGGTTTTGGAAAGGGATCATCCGAGCACATGAACCATTCTGCACGTGTAACCCCTATTTTCGCAAATACGTATTTTCTGTATATTTTCGGTATTTCGATTTTTGTAAATTATTTTTCTGCTTTCAAATTCTTTTTTTTGTTAAAATGTATTGTTGGATCTTCTATTAAAGTCTGATTTTTAACCAATGATTTTATTTGTAACTAGTTTCCAATAATTTTTATATTGTAATACGAATCTTATTATTTTTATGACCTTGATACATATTATGATTAGGATTATTATTATTATTATTATTAATTTTGACTGTTTATTAAAAATACATTTCTATGTGCTAACTGTACTTGTAGTTATTTCAAATAAAAGTCTATATTGTAATGCAAATTATATTTTATTATAAGTTATATATTTTATTAGTTATTTTATTTCTCTATTGGTTTTTAAACCCAAAACCCAAACCCTTTTGCTTATTGGATCGTACCCTATTCAAACCCATTAACCCAAAATATATATATATATAACCCTATATAAGCCTAACCCTAGCTACCCTACCCCCCTACCACTGTTCAACCCCTAATTACCCTGTAGCCGCCACCCTATTTACCTCTACTGTTCATCGTCGTCTTCCCCATCCTTCACCTCCCGACTTTCCAGCTTCGTCCCTGTGCCTCGTTGTTGCCTTCGACCTCACACCCGTCCCCGTCACCACCTCATCCTATTCTCCTCATCTCCCTCTCCTCGACACCCCGTTGTTGAGTCGCCACCACCATTCTATCGTCACTCAACCCATCATCTCCATTGCCCTCGTCATCCCTTCCTCGCCTCACCATCTCCCACCTGCACCCTGTCTTCGACCACCTTCGAGTGCCGCTCGAGCCCCCGATCACCCTCATCCCTGTACACCACCCGAAGAACCCACCTCCGTCGTCTTCTTCTTCCTCTGGGTTCTCGTCGAACCCATCGCCAGTTGACAGCACCTCCCCCGCAATCCCGTCGCCTCCCTCTTCTCACTGCCGTGCCCCTGCGCTTCGCCAGCCTCCGCTCGACCCCGCTCCCTTGGTACTCGCCGACCTCCTCTGTTTCCTCTCCAAAACAGACCAGCCATCTACTCGACCGCGAGTGTCGCCCAGCACTCACCACCTCGTTCCCCTCGCCATCGCTACCCTGGCGCTCCTTGTCGTCAGCCTCGTGCCTCCCACAGTCATCGCCGCCAGCCATAGTCGGAGCTTCCTGCCGTGTCATTGCTATTAATCGAAGGAGGGAAGAAGAAGAGAAGTGATCAATTGAATCTGGGCCCTCCGATCTGATCAAGATTGTGATCATCAATCAGATTGCTCCTGGGCCATCCGATCTCATCAAGATCGTGACATCATCTAATCTGATCTGATCTCCATCATCTTGATCAGATCAGATCAGATCTGAGCCGTCCGATTCTCTTGATCTTGATTGCCATCAAGATCAGTGCCGATCGTGCTTCGCCGCTCTATCGTCGATCAACGTCCTCATCCAATCAAGGCAAGTATCTTCTTGTAAAATTTATTGTTCTAGTACAAGCATTTAATTGAAAATATTGCAAGTAGGTTGTAGTTGTGACTCCCCTTTGGCTTATCAGTTGATGATCTCATTCTACGCCTTATCAATTACATGATTTAAGAGTCACAACCTTTCGTTGATACACTCATTCACAACTAATATAATTATGATACATTTCATGCAAAAAAGTGTCTTTATTGGTTTCTGTCCTGTCTTTGCTTACTGTTTCGACCCCGATAACATCAGAATCTAGACTTGAGTCCTGAATATGAAACTTATCCCCAGATATCTAGTTTACTACTCTTTTGACGGAACTGAATTTTGAGTTATGGTTTGTGAGATATCGCAGTTTTATTGGTGCTATATCTGTAATCGCAGATTCATAAAAACTGCTGCATCACTTTGTTTTACAATTAATTTAACTATACTACCAGTAAGATAATGACTTGAAATTTTGCATGCTGATACTAGACACCCTAGAGAACATTCTCTAATTTTCTTGGAATTAACTAAAGAAGTTTCAAACCTGTTTCATATGTATAAACTCAGTTTTACAAATTCTGGCTAAACACAAATCCTGTGTAGTTTTCTATTTTGACACATGTTTCTACAACTTTTATGTATATTATTTATATATATTGGAACCGAGCAGGAGTCTAGTTTCTAGACCTTCTGATGGATCTACATTTTCTATCTTGTAACAACGGAAATCGTAGTTTTGGTACAGCAACGTCATGCTGTCCAGAATTGGAATTCTCGTAGTTCTTGATAATTTTAATTTGTGTTGACCCTCGAATATGCCTTCTAATTGTCTTAAACTTGTTCCATGTTATTGATCATGTATTCTTGACCTGTTTTGCACACTTTCATGCTTGTTTGATGATAATAAAAAATAACAAGCCGGGGTTTAAGGAAAAGATCATAGTAGTAGACAATATAGGTAAGTGTACTTGGAAGGGGGCCCATGTTTCCCAGTACTTGGTTCATGAAATTTTTTGTATCTTGATCGTATTCATGAACCCATTACTTGGTTCATGAACTTGTTGTATCTTGAGCGTATTCATGAACTCATTACTTGGTTCATGAACTTGTTGTGTATTCATGAACCCACGGTTGGTTCTTGAACTTGTTAGTGCATTTACAAACTTGGTTTGTGAACTTGTTACATTATTTATTGTATTCATGAACCATGCTTTCTTGATACTTGATGTCTGAGTATACCGCCCTATAAAATCCACTACTAGGCCTAAACGTAACTGTTTGTAATTAGCAACCATGTGGTAAAAGTATGGATGCTTGAAGTACTATTTAGATAGAATTAAATATTAGACTTAAGATTAACTTATCAATTGTACACACTTGATACCCTACTTGATGAATGTTACTTGACACTTGTACGTGATACTTGTTACTTGATACTTGATACAATTACATGTTCACTTGTTACTTGTTCCACTACTAGAACTCGTTATCCAATCTTGTTACTCGAGTTGTCTTACTTATTAGCTAGTCTCTTGAACTCCACTACTTGTTGCATCCCTATCATATCATGTTATACATTTTTGATTTCAAATCTTGTTTCATATTTTCTTGCACTTATTTTCATATCCTTACTTGTACTACTTGCGGCCCTAACTTGCACTAAGGGCGTTTGTCTTTATTTTCTCTATTTTTTCTTTTATATTTATATATACAGACTTTGGAGATGAATTGCCTGCTGGAATTGGTGAGCAGACCTTCTAGGCTTCGTTTGGGGAAAAGACTTACTTTAATTATTTTGTAATTGAGTTTATTTAATTCTGTTGCTACTAAAAACTTGTAACGGGCTTGTAGTCCCGAAATTTTATCTTTTGATCCAGATCTAAAAATTATTTGGGATATTTCTATTTTGTTTCAATTGTTTTTTGTTGATTGATAAATTATTCATGCATGCGTGATTGTGTATATTTTGTTATATTCTTGTTATGATGCTGAGTTGATCCAACAGCTTATAAATGATGAAAATCATTCGCTGGATTTTATCACGCACTCGTATTCTGAATTCTTTTTGGGAAGCGGGGCGTGACATCATGGGAGTTACATCATTTATTGGTAATGGCCTATCGACCAAATTCTTGTGGGACAAATAGTGTGGTACTCACCCTTTAGAGATGTTCCCAGATCTACACGAGCAAGCTTCTCAACCTCACATCTCCGTGGCCAAGGCGTGGAGGAGAGGAACATGGAAACCATCATTTAGAGCTCGGCTAAGTCTGGAGTCCCGTGTGAGGCTGGGAGGACTGCATTGCGCAGATTGGGGTGAAGTGCTCACATGGCTCGGACCGAAAATCTTGGGGTCTGGAGAACAACAAGTCTTTCACGATTCGCTATCTGTACAACCACATTCATTTCCGGGGATGTAGGCCAAGGTGGGCTACGATCCTCTGGAAGGCCAAGGCACCACTCAAAGTAAAGGTATTCCTCTAGTTGGTGCTCAATAATGGCATCCTGACTAGAGGGAACCTGGCGAAAAGACATTGCAGCCAACTGTGCATTCTGCAACAATCATACAAAATTGCTCAACCATTTATTACTTGAATGCCAGATGAGTAAAGTAACCTTGGTTGAGGTTCTGAGAGCATTGGGTACAAATGATTACCCCCATACCTATGAAGACTTGTGGATTGGTTCTAAATTTGCTTCTGTGCATCACGAAGTGAAAGAAGCGTGGTACATCGCCATTGCCGATACGGTATAAATTTTATGGCTAGACATAAATAATTTTTACTTTTATGAAACTTATAATAGTATTTCGGTATAAAAAAAACAGAAACCCTACTTAAATACTTGCATAAGAGCGTCACTTAGTAATCACTACTGTGGCTTATTTCCTACAAGAAAAAAGTGAAACATTTATATGATAATTATGATCAAATGTACACATAAAAATTTATATAGCTTCACACCCATGTATTAGTTGACTCCAGTCATTAATTACTAGTATAATGTACGTGCGATGCACACCTACTAAAAGTATAGTCATTAAATTAAATGAATATATATCGAATTAAAAAAAAATAGTTTATATATGAATGTTTTGATCTGGGTGACACATCGGTACACATATATTGTTGGATTTAGTTGGGATGTGTATTGCACGGGTTTGTTTAGTTACAAAGTTAGGGTTTGTTTGGTTACAAACCCTAACTCTCCCTTTAAAATAGTAAAGATATCATTGAAAGGTTAATAATTTTAATTGTGCCCACTAGATCAATACGGAGTGATAATGCTTCACCCACTATCAATCTCACTACCATTCTCTTTACTATCTTAGGTAGCACACTCCTATTGGAAAGTTACCCTACCTACTATCTCTTCCCTGCCCACTTATTGTGAAATTGGTAATGGTTGTAGCATTACTCAAAAGGGTTTTTCTTGCATGGGTCACTAACAAATATTTCAATTCTATATACCTCACTCACGAATACTTAATTCCATATAACTCACTTACAATATGAAATTCATTCTAAATAACCTCTTCTATTACCAACATTTAATTCCACATAACTCACTCAAAAGTACTTATATGTAATTAAATATTTGTGAGTGGGGTATATGGAATTAAAATATTTGTTAGAGCATCCACTATCGTCTCTTATAAACCTAAAAAATGAAAAATGTGAGAAAAAATCCGCCACTATCGTTGGCTAAAAACCTATTTTATAGCCGAGACGTGAACAGTACTCTGCCATATATAGCAGAGTAAAATAGTAAATGTAAAATATAGAAGACGGAAGATTCCGTCTGTTAAAAATTTGGAATTGTTTCGAATAAAAAATTCAGATAGACGAAAGAAGATCTTCCGTCTGTAGCGTTGAACAGTCAAAATTTGAAAGACGGAAGAAGATCTTCCCTCTCTCTTAAAAAAAAATTTAAAATTAAAATGAAGGGACGAAACTCTTTTCTATTTTTTTCTGCCATTTTTTAAATGGGAAAGATGCATTTTTAAGAGAGGGTTACATTTTTTTTTCCCATTAACCTTTTCTTCCTTTTCTTTTAAAAAAAAAATTAATTATATGCCCAGACGGAAGAGGATCTTCCGGCTGGGCATAAATTTTTTTTCTTTCAAAAAAATTAAAAATTTTCCCATACGGAAGATCTTCATCCGTCCGAGTATTTTTTTTAATTCGTCGCGTGACCAGATTTTTTTTAAAAATTTTAATTATTGTCAAACGGAAACGGAACATGATCTTCCGTCTATTCAATTTGGGGTATTAAAAAATTTAATTTTTTTATTATACAGAGGATGTTATTCCGTCTATCCAAATTTTAGCTTCAATGATAGTGACGCAACTCATTCATTTCTAAAAGTCAAATGCTAAATACCTAAAATATAGCACCAATGATAGTGGATGCTCTTAGTGACTCATATGGGTAAAACCCAACCCAAAAAATGTATTGATATGTGCCCCCTCACTTTTTCTTAACAACAGGTACTTTATATGAATTTCTGTAATTTGTTGTATTTTTTCTTTTCCATTTAACTTTGAAAATTATGTAGGATGAACTCTTGTTTCTCTATTTTTCACTGGTGATAATTATCCTAAAAATAATGGAAAAAAAAGAACAGGTACTTTATAGCAAACTGCGTCCTCAGATAACAATTATTATGAACGAAAGAGTGATTTAGAAGATAAACTAATATTTATTCATAGACAAAGTTTTACATCAATCACCATCAAACCCTGAAGTACAAGCACACACAGATTCATAAGACAAATACTAAAGTAAATACTACATGGGTGGCTACATGGGTGGCTAAACTCCACGCTACGCAGAACGTGGTAGCTGACAACTCCCCATTTTATTCTCAAGAGTCTTCTTCTACATCAATCACCATCAAACCATGAAGTACAAGCACACACAGATTCATAAGACAAATACTAATACTACATGGGTTGCTAAACTCCACGGTACGCAGAACGTGGTAGCTGACAACTCCCCATTTTATTCTCAAGAGTCTTCTTCTACATAGGCATAGCGGAGTAGAAATAGGAATAGCTTAGTGGACTCTGCAAAACAAATGAACACCATATAAGCATGATTAGTTTCTTGCAACATCAGTGATGTAAGATATTGTGTTGTTCTCGTTATTAGCTTTAGGTTTTTCCCTTTTTAGAGTAGTTCGTAATCTGATGTAAACAAAATTTGACGTAAAATGATATAAGATATTGCACGATGCACTAGTACACATGCACTGATTCAACTATACGAAATATTCATCTTACTCTACCAACAATTTCTTGGATCTCACAGTAGAAAGTTGCATACTGTAATTATCACGTCAAAAAAACTGTAACGTATCCTCGTAATCAATTTTTATCCGAATAAGATGAGAGAGTACTGAAGGAAAGTTTTTAACCAGTTACTTCATTTTATATTTTATTTTAATTTTAATGCTAGTTAATAATTACTAGTTATATGAAAGAATGACAAAACAAACTTATACGAGCTAGTATAAGGGAGTTACTTAGAGCAGTCGACAGAGGTACTGATGGGGAAGCCGACGTTGACTCCGCACTTGCCTGGGAGTCCAGAAGCAAGGTCTGGCTTAATGTCATGGATGTTCAAAGCAGCACTCTTAAGGCAAGAGCAGGCCTGCTGGCGGTCGGGGGTGGTCTTAACAGCGGCATTAAGGTTTCTGATAGAACTGCAGCAGCCAGGGCTAAGTGCGCCCATCCCCCGAACATAGTTGACGCATGGGGCCATTCGGATTACCACGGACCCGCACGAGATGGCACTCTCGGCATAGGGTGCCATCACAATCACCACCATGAGGAATAGTGCACACAAGGGAGAAAATGAGCGAGCCATTAGGACTTGGGATGGAAGATATATATATATGGATGTCTTGATGACTTGAGTGGTGGTTGTGTGAAGAAAATGGAGTGAGATTGAGGGGGGTATTTATAGGGTTAAGTGAGCCAGGAGTTTGGAGTGTAAGATGACTTCAGTAAATTGGTTGGTTTGTGTCAATTATGTGCAACGGCCTAATAGAGGTAACTTAGGAAATCCAACATAAAACAAAGATTTTTCCTTGTTGGCCAAAATTATTGGATACTAATAGCCAACCCCATTTAATAAGTGGGGTTGCATTTTAGGAGGGGCAGTAGATTCATGACAGACAGATACAGTGATTAATGCTAGAGAATTCCTTGTCAGAAAAAGAAGAAGAAAAAAGTTTCGAGAAAGACTAGAAGTTATAGTACCTCTGAGTTGTAAAGGCTTGAGATGGGTAAAGAAAAATCTCATGTGCGAAATGTTGGAATAAGTTTTAGCTTACTTTCCGGGCCAGATTCCGGCGGCCTCTGGCCATCGGCAGTGCCGGATAATGATTAGATTGCGATCCTCTCGTCGAGTACTATTCTGTGATGTACTCATGTGCCAAAAAAGAATTCCGTATGAATGAGAAATGTTGGTCCAAAGTTGGGTACTCGAAATATACTAACTTGAAAATTTGGAGAAAATGGATAGTCCCATATCGAAAATGAGGAAAGTTTTTTCTAGTATATATACTAAAACAAATGGACTAAAGGGCGTGGTCCGGGGGTTACCACTAACGTGTAGTGCAGAGAGGACTTAGTCAAAATGAAAAACACACACGCACGCGCGCGCTCGGCCCGGCCTGGCCCCGACCTTGGTCTGGCTTGGCTCGACCTATATCTTTTTTTCTTTGCTGTTACAGAGTAATGGAACCTCCCATCAGTTGCTCCACTTCTTCTATAAGACCAGAAAATTCTGTCTGCCAGAGAACACAGTTTAGTAATCCGAATATCCTTCTTCTTCTTCTTCCTCTGGTTCAAAATCTGATAGTGCAATACAGAAACAGGTTCGCTGAGATATCTGAAGTTAGGGTGCTGCGCTTCAGGAAAAGGTAATACAGTTGTTTCATGGGAGGCAATTCGCCAGCCACCGTCACACTACGAGGCGAATTTTGCTTTAAGAACAGAGATATTAAAATCTCAACTCTGTATTGTACTGTATGGTTTGTTCTTTCATTTCCTGTATTTGTAATTCTTCACAAATAATGTTAGTATTTTCAGTTTTATGAAATTCAAGTTCTAACACGAAATACCCTACTAGATAAAAACTGTATTGACCGAAACTCCGAAGTTGTGATATGAATTGAGGGGTAGTATTTATATTCTAATACATCCTCGCAGGGTAATAGTCACGCGTGTCAGCCGAGACACGAATTGTATGTAACTGTAATTTTTTCTTCTTCTTGAAAATGTATCCAAAATTGCATAACCGGTGAAATTTGAACATGTGTTACTTTAATACCATGTGAAATATTCTATTGTTGCTGCTTATTTTGGTGTGTGAGCAAAAGATAGTTAGTTAATAATTGATAGAAAATACTAAAAATCTGATCTTTGACATTGGCCGTGAAATGCTGTTAGAGCTCCTGAGATTGAATCTGGATGGTGGATTGACCACCTGTGATCTGAATCCGATGGTTGCTGATGCGTCTGATGGACCTGCAAAAAGCCTGAAACATCCGGGGGTGGTCCGGTGACAGACCCTCTGACGCTCAAGTCAGAACCAGAAAGAGAAAGAGAGTATGAGAGAGAAACTGACGAATTGTTGATTACCTTCTAACTGTAGAGGAGGAGGGGTATTTATAGGCCTGAGAGACATATCAAGAAATTGATCGTTGTCCGTTGGATCGATTTGAATTCCTTATCTCCTGTATGTCTCTTCCCCTTAAGAGATAAGTTCTCTTGTTAGGGAATAAGAGATTTGACTCCTAGCCTGCATGGGCTGGCTGTTTCTCCTAGTGGACCTAGTTTGTCATTTTTATGGGCTTAAAAGAAGCTCATGTCTTGGAGAAGGCCTGAACCTATTAAGAAAACCCGTTATAATTAATCTGCCTGTAGAAGTTTTGAGATATGTGTAGGAATCGCATGGCCCTGATTTCCTGCAATTTTTACCCTCACCATATGCCCCCCACTCCCGGAAGTCAATTTTCTTGGCATTCGGGGAGTAGTATGTCTTACTTTTCGACTCTAGAGTATAATCTTAGTCGTCAGGGTGTTCGGAGATACCTGGAACTGATCTGCGGCTTTTGAAGGTAGTGAATATTTTTCTGGATTTTTCCATATTTCTTCAATTTTTTTCGAATTTCTGAAATTTTCTTGAATTTTTCCTAATTTTAAAATTACTTTTTCGAATTTTATAATTAATAAATTCAATTTTAATTAATTTTTCGAATTTAATAATTGTTTTCAGATTTTTTAATTAACTTTTTGAATTAAAAATGAATTTAAGGGATTTTTGTGAATAATCTGATGTCAGCTCGCTTTTCAAAGTGATATGCAGCGGTGATCAAGGGTAGCTCGCATGCTGAGAGAGATCAGATGGCTGTGATTCTCTCTCCGTGATTTTGGTGATGAGGTGCGACTTTTGGTGCGATCAAAAGCGTTGATCCGATGCTGGCTCACCCGCTGATGCGCTTGGGTGGCTGAGATCTGATCGCTGTGATCTGTGGCGAAGTGGCGCTATCTGGAGCATCCATCATGCCCTGGCTCGAGCGCTGAAGAGGATCAGACGGCAGAGATCTGATCGCTGTGATGAGGGGCTGCGTGGCATCATCAGGATTGTCCATCAGAGCTCGGCTCCTTCGCTGAGTGAAATCAAACTGTGGAGAACCGGGTGGAGCAGCAGAGAAGATGAAGAGCGACGTGGACGCATTTGAGCCATTCATCATGATTGCACTCGTTTTTTGGGGTGATCAAAGGGTTAGAAATTGATGCGAGGAACCCCTAGCTCGGCTGACCATTTGGCCGAGCTATGGCCATTTTTTTCGATTTTGAGGACTTTGTTGAGCTACGCGGAGTTCGTTTCTTTGCAGAGCTACGAGCTTTCGTCCTCGTCAAGCTACCACGACGTCGAACCGTCTGTTCGTCGACATATCCTCTTCGCCGAGTTATGAGGCTCTATTTTTAGCTGAGCTATGCAAATGTGATTTGGCCGAGCTATGGAGGATAAGCTTCGCCGAGCTGTGGCCTTTGAACTCGCCGAGCTATGTTCTCGATTTGTCAGAGCTTTGGTCGAGCATTATGACGAAGGGGGGCTCTGTTTCACCGAATCTGTCGAGTTACCACCTTCGAGCTATGGAGGTTGCATTCTTCACCGAGCTATGGCCTTCGAACTAGCTGAGCTATGGAGTTGAGCTTCGCCGAGCTATGTTCGTCTCACCGAGCTACAGAGACGGTGCTTCGCCGAGCTATGAAAGTTGAGCTTCGCCGAGCTATGACCTTCGAACTCGCCGAGCTATGGAAGTTGAGCTTCGCCGAGCTATGACTGACTTGCCGAGCTACGGAGACGGTGCTTCGCCAAGCTATGAAAGTTGAGCTTCGCCGAGCTATGGTCGTCTTGCCGAGATATAGAAGGGTTGTGGCGAAGCAAGAGAAGCCTTCGATGCATGAGGCTCCTTGTTAACCAGGAGTTTGGATGGGCGAAGCCCTTGTACTATAGCGGACTTAGTCGATCTATGAGTCCCCTTCGTCGTCCAGGAGTTTGGGTGGAGGATTAGTCGAGGCGAGAGCTCTATGTTTTGGAGTTGTGGAGCTCGGACTCGAAGCTGCAAAGGAAGAGTTTTGAAGGAGAAGAAGTGGGTTTTTGGTTTTTGGCACCCAGATTTGAAGAAGAAGAAGAGGAAGTGGAGGTGGGTTTTTTGGATGAACGGGTTTGGATAGCGGGTTCGAAACCCATACCTGTTTTCCCCCTTTACTTTTTCCTTTGGATTTAGTTTGCGGGTTCGAAAATTTTGAGAGCTTCTCTCTCGAGAAATCACGGTGTATTACCGGGTGGTGCTGGTGGCTTGCCTGGTGTTCGATGGGGGTGCTAGCTTCAGCTGTTGGTTCGGAGTTTCAACCATTTTGGCTAGGTAACATTCTTGCGACCGTTGTTTATCATGTCTAGCATTCCGTCGATCTATGCTTCTACTAGATCAGTTGGTCTAGATGGAGAAGAGGGTATTGTGTTCAACCACTTTACCGGAGAGAAAAGTGTGTGCAGTGAGGGCGGTCGTTCCACCGTTGTGGAAATGATCGTCAACCCCGAGAGAGATAGGGGGTGTGCACTTAAGACCCTGTTGTTCCTTATTCCAGAACTGATTAGAAAGTATTCGGTAGTTGACCAACATTTTCTTAGGAGTGACATGGAATACGACGAGCCAGAGCCCGTCCACACTACTGAGGCTAATTATGCTGCCACCATTCTTACACGAGATGAACTTTCTGTGATTAGAACGGGATTCGACATTCCTTGTGAGTACAACTTACTCCTGCTAGGTCCTGGAGTTAGGGCGTGTTACATGATGTCTGAGGAATACTGTTTCTTTTCATGTGATGCCTTATTCGCGGGGCTTCGCTTGCCCCTCCACCCCTTTGTTAATGAGGTGCTCAACTGGTATCAGCTGTGTCCGGTGCAACAGATGTCGAACACGTTGAGGCCTGTTGTCGGGTTTGTCTTGCAGTGCTGCCAGCTCGGAGCTGAGTCGAGTCTTGTGGTGTTCAGACATCATTTAAAACTTGCCCAACTCAGCAAAGTGGAGGAGCGTTGGTACCTTAGTCATTGTAAGAATAAGAGGTTAGTTGATGCTCCTTGATCGATAAGATGTTGGAAGGAGAAATTTCTTATTGTTCGTAGTGCCGAGCCGTGGGGGGTTTCCACTACTTGGAGGGGGACGGTTCCCTCTGCGGTGCGAGTGGAGCCGGTAATGACCTTGGAAGAGAAGAGCATTAGTGATGCCCTTCTTGGACTGAAGGTATTGGCGTGACAAGACATCACTAAAGAAGTACTCTTTGAAGGCGGTCTTGGACCGACTGTTCAAGTACGATTTTACTGTTATTGCTTTCATGCCATGTTATCCATGCTTTTGTTTCTTGCTGGTTGCTTTATCCATGCCTTTGTTGTTTTCATTCGATCATACAAGTTTTAACACCTTCGTGCTTCTCCTTGCAGGAAGAACAGACATGGATTACAAAGACCTTATGGCAGATTTGGACGCACTGTGTACCAAGAGGGAAGACAAGCCGAAGAAGCAGAAGAGGTCGGCTTTGCATCCTTCTCCTTCCTAGGACTTGTTGCCCCGGGCCCCTGCCGTGCGGACTAAGCACCCTGCAGTGATACCACCTGCTGTCGGGGCAGGTTCTTCCTTAGCTACGGTCAGCTCCACTGACTGCTAAGGCTACCACGGTACTTGCTGATCGGAGGAACATGGTATATACCCCTGAATGGAACGTGAAACCTCAGGAGAGCTTTTTCGAGAACTCCACTGCTTGCCTCGAGGCCAGCCGCCACATTCCTACTCCTGCTGACAGAGAGAGGTTGAAGGTGGAGCTCCCCGAGGGATCGGTCTTGGAGATTATGTGGGCACACATGATGGTATGATCTAGTTCTTTCTATTGTTTAACTTGCGCTTTCCACCCTTGTATCTTTATATCTTAACCTTTCTCCTTGTTTCAAGCGATATGCTACTTCGGGCATCTGGTGGACTTTTATGCGACCGAGGAGAAAAACATGAGGGCCCGCATCTCTCGTGCTGAGAAGCACAAGAAAAGTTCCATCAAAGAGTCAAAGGCAGAGTTGGAGGAGCTGAAACGAAGGAAAGGGAGGGGCGTCTTGAGTTGGAGGCGTTAGCAGCGAGTAAGAAGGAGATGCACCTTGAGCTGGAGGCATTTGTTGCTGCTTATTTCGGTGTGGGAGCAAACAGATAGTGTTAATAATTGATGGAAACTACTAAAAGTCAAACCTGTAACCTTGGCCGTTAAAAGATGTTAGAGCTCCTGAGATTGAATCTGGATCGTTAATTGACCTCCTGTGATCTGAATTCGACGTTTGCTGATGTGGCTGATGGGCCTGCAAAAAGACTGAAACACTGAGGGGGTGACCCCCGGCGATAGACCATCCGATGCTCAAGTCAGAACCAGAAAGAGAGAGAAAGTAAGATAGTGAAAACTGGCAAATTGCTGATTAACTTCTGACTGAAGAGGGAGAGGGGTATTTATAGGCCTGAAAGACATTTCCAGAGATTGATTCGTGTTCGTTGGATTGATTTAACGACCTTATCTCTTTCATGTCTCTCCCCTCAAGAGATAAGATATCCTTGTTAGGGGATAAGAGATTTGACTCCTAGCTAGCGTGGACTGGGTGTCTCTCCTAGTGGGCATAGTCTGTCACTTTTTATAGGCCTGGGAGAAGCCCATGTCTTGGAGTGGGTCCAGACCTGTAAAAGAGGCATGTGATAGCTAATCTATCTATAGATGCTTTGAGATCCGTGCAGGAATCGTTCGGCTCTGATCTGTTGTAATTTTTACCATTAACATAAGCCCCCCACTCCCGGAAGGCAATTTTCTTAGCTTTCGGGGAGTAGTACGTCTTATTTTTAGAATCTGGCATGTAATTTTAGCAGTCAAAGTGTTCAGAGATACCTGGAACTGATCTGTGGCAGTGAATATTATCTTGGATTTTTCCTTAGTTCTTCTATTTTTCCGATTTTTCTGGAATTTTCTAGAATTTCCCCATAGTTTTTCGTATGTTTCTGAATTTTATGGAATTTTTCCATAGTTCTTCGGATTTTTTTGATTTTTCTAGAATTTTTCCCCAATTTCAAAATCACTTTTTCGAATTTTGTAATTAATAAATACAATTTTAATTTTTTTTGGATTTTAAATTAATTTTCCGAATCAAAATAATTTTTTTGGATTTTTTAAATTAAGTTTTCGATTTTAAAACGATTTTAAGGGTGTTTTTGTAAAAAATCAGAGATGCACTGATCTTGGCGCGATCTGAGTTGGTCATCAGATGGTGGCTCGCGCATCGAGGAAATCGAATGGTTGAGATCTGAGAGAAGCGGTAGGGACGATGGCGGGCGACGTGGACGCATCTGAGCCGTCCCTCGCATTCGAGCTCGATTCTTGGGGAGATCAGAGGGCCATGAATCAACGCGGAAACCCCCTAGCTCGGCCGACCATTTGGCCGAGCTATGGCCATTTGTTTCCATTCCGATGGCTTCGCTGAGCTACGAGGACCTCATGCTTTTTCAGAAGTACGAGTGGCCGTCTTTGTTGAGCTATGATGCTCGAGTTTCGCCGAGCTTTGGTTCTTTCGACTTCACCGACGCATCTCACTCGCCGAGCTATTGAGCTTCGCCCTTGGACGAGCTATGGGGGTTTTCGAAGCTTTGCTGAGCTATGAGAGTTAAGATTTTTGCCGAGCTTCAGAGCTATCGTTGAGCTATCTTTGCGGAGCTTTCAGCTCTGTTTTTGCCACCGAGCTTTGCTTCGTCGCAGAGCTGAGGGAAGTTGCGACCTTGGCCGAGCTACGGGAGCACTCTGCTGAGCTATGGAGATTGTCACCTCACCAAGCTAGAGGACTTAGGATTTCATGGTTCTTAGGTCAAGTTTCGTCGAGCTCTGTTGTGGGCGAGCCATGGCGAAGTTATCGACTAGTTGTTTCGGCGGAGCTCTGACGAAGCGAGAGCTCGGGGTCTTGGAGTCGGTGTAGCGAAGGAGGAGAAAGGCTCTCAGTCGAGCTCTGTGATGGGCGAGCTTCGGTTTGAAGTGGGTTTTTCGGCGCCAAACTCTGAAGAAGAAGAAGGAGAAGAGGAGAGCGGACCAGTTTCTACCCTATCTCCATTTTCACAAATTGAGAGTGTATTTGCTTTGGAAATTTCTCATTTTTGCAACTTTTGGAGCTTTTGGAGATTTGTAGAGATTTTTGAAGCTTTTTGGGGTTTGGGTTTGCATATATATATATATATATATATATATATATATAATTACTTATATGTGTATACCCAGCTATTTACTCCATCACCGTCGATTGGTGGATCTTGTATGTATATAGCAGTGCTAGGAGAGCTGTTGCAGACTTGCCGTTTGATCCCGACATGTTGTTGTGGCATATTCGGGATAGAGTTGAACGTTTGAACCGGCCATTTGCACCCGGCAAGCGTGCAGAGAACTCTGCGACGGAGTTGAATGTTGAGTTTGCCGTTTGATCCCTGCAAGTTCGTAGAGACAACTCTTGAACCGAGTTGACGTAGAGCTTCCTGTTTGATCCTAGGAAGTTTGGAGCGAACTCTGAGATAGAGTTGATGTAGAGACCGCCGTTTGCACTCGAAAAGTTTAGAGAGACAACTCTTTGGCTGAGTTGGCGTAGAGTTCGCTATTTGATCCAAGCAAGTTTAGAGAGAACACTGAAATAGAGTTGTTGTAGAGATCACCGTCTGATCTCGACGAGTTTGGAGACAACTCTGAGATAGAGTTGAACGTTCGAGCTTGCCATTTGCGCCCGATAAGTTTTAGAGAGATAACTCTAAGACAAAATTGACGTAGAAACTGTCGTTTGATCCATGCAAGTTTGGAGAGAACTCTGTGACGGAGTTGGACGTTTGAGCTTGCCGTTCGCGCCTGACAAGTTTAGAGAGACAACTCTTTGACTGAGTTGACGTAGAGCTCGCTGTTTGATCCCAGCAATTTTGAAGACAACTCTGAGATAGAGTTGATGTAGAAACTGCCGTTTGATCCCGGCGAGTTTGGAGATAGTTCTGAGATAGAGTTGATGTAGAAACTGCCGTTTGATCCTGGCGATTTTGTAGAGACAACTCATGGCGGGGTTGATGTAGAAACTGCTATTTGACCCCGACGAGTTTATAGAGACAATTCTTTGACTGAGTTGACGTGAGCTCGCTGTTTGATCCCAGCGAGCTTGGAGAGAACTCTGTGAGGGAGTTGGATGTTGGAGCTTGCTGTTTGATCCCAACAAACTTGGAGAGAACTCTGCGATGGAGTTGGACGTTTGAACTTGCCGTTTGATCCCGGCAAGTTTGTAGAGAGCTAACTCTTTGGCTGAGTTGGCATGGAGCTCGCTGTTTGATCCCAACGAGTTTGTGGAGACAACTTTGTGGTAAAATTGATGTAAAAACTGTCGTTTGATCTCGACAAGTTTAGAGACAACCCTGAGAGAGAGTTGATGTGAAAACCGCCATTTGATCCCAGCAAGTTTAGAGACAACACTGAGAGAAAGTGGATGTAGGAACTGTCATTTGATCCCAACGAGTTTGCGGAGAAGGCTCTATTATGGAATTGAGCGTTGAACTTGTTGTCTGGTCCCAACAAGTTTAGAGAGAACTCTATGATCGAGTTGGTGTAGAGCTTGCTGTTTGAACCCAGTGAGTTTAGAGACAACTCTGAGAGAGAGTTAATGTAGAAACTGCCATTTGATCCCGGCGAGTTTGTGGAGAAAGCTCTATGACGGAATTGAGCGTTGAACTTGTTGTCTGGTCCCAACAAGTTTAGAGAGAACTCTATGATAGAGTTGGTGTAGAGCTCACCGTTTGAGATAACTCTATGACAGAGTTGATGTAGAGCTTGCTGTTTGATCCCAACGAGCTTGGAGAGAACCCTGTGATGGAGTTGAGTGTTGAAAATGTCGTTCGATCCCGACAAGCTTGTAGGGAAAATTCTTTTATTGAGTTGACGTAGAAACTACTGTTTGACCCCGACGAGTTTGTAGGGAGAGCTATGAGATGAACTTGAGCTTGAACTTGCTGTTTGGCCCAAGCAAATTTATAGAGGTTACTTCTTGATCGAGTTGGTCCAGAAACTACCGTTTGACCCCAGCGAGTTTAGAGACAACTCTAAGATAGAGTTAATGTAGAAACTGTAGTTTGATCCCGACGAGTTTGTAGGGGAAACTCATGGTGTAGCTGATGTAGAAACTGCCGTATGATCCCGGCAAGTTTGGAGAGCTCCGGAATGGAGCTGGATGTCAAACTTGCTGTTCGCACCCAACAAGCGAATAGAGAACTCTGTGATGGAGTTAGATGTTTGGACTTGCTGTTTGCGCCCAACAAGTTTTGTAGAGACAAACTCGAAGACGGAGCTGGAAACTTGTTGTACTTGCTGTTTGAGCTAAGCGAGTATTGTAGAGACAATTTTAGGTCGGTGTTAGATGCCCAGCCTATTGCTTGAAGGTAAGGGGTGTTAGAAGGACTTGAACAAGTAGCGGGGCACCATGCTTGCTATTTGGAGTCAACGAGTCATTTATGGAGCTCAACCGGAGTGCAGAGCATTGAACATGTTGTTTGGAACCAAAGGGTTGTATGCAGAGCTCATGTGGAGAATAGAGCGTTGAACTCGTTATTTGGGGCCAACGAGTCATTGATGGAGCTCAAGCGGTAATCAGAGCGTAGAACTCGTTATTCGAGGCCAACAAGCATAGGCAAAGCTCATGCGGCGAGAAGAGCGTAGAACTTGTTGCTTGGAACCCACAAGTTGTTGATGGAGCCTGAGCGAAACGTAGATCGTTGAACTTGTTGTTCGACGTTGGCGAGTAGTTGACCGGAGGAACTCAAGTGGCATGCGTAGCACTGAACTCATTTTCAGAGCGAATGAGTTGTGGGTGTTCTAAATCTTCTTAATATTAAAATCAAGTCACTTGTGTTTGATCAGCGTTGAGGTGATTCCATTCTTCTCTTTACTCACAAGTAGTTGCATGCATCGACTGAGGTCCCTCGGGACACTGAGCTTGCTCTTCTTCGTGATACGCTGTGCTTGACGGAGCTGGGAATCTTCCATTTGCAAGGCATTTTAAGCGACAGAGAGTCGGAGCTTGCTCAGGTGAGGGTAGTCGGATGAACCTGGAGCTTGCCCACCTAAGGAAGAATTTTCTTGAATTTCATCATCAAGAGTTGAGGCGGCCCTATGGAGCTGTTAGCTGGTAGGAGGCCGGAGAGGAGATTTGTGTCGCTTAGGTAGAGCATCTCTCCAGTGTGTAGCTGGAAGAACAGCTTAGATGACAGTTTATTGTAGTGTTTGCAGGACTTTTGGCAGCGATTTCTAGATGTGAAACGTGGGCTCATTGTAACTTTGATGTTGTAATGAGACTTGTAGTTAGTGGAATAATAAGTCTTCTACGTGCCGGTGTCTTGTCCTGTGATTCATCGTCTTGGGGGTTGGCTAGTCGTATGAGCTGCTCTTGGAGAGAGTTAAACTCTGGACTTGACATTTTATATTTGTAGATGTCTGTAGTGCTACTGGATCTGAACATATGAGTTTGTGATAATTCTGTGATTTAAAGAATTCCTTTCACATGCTTGATCCTTGCTTTCATGGTTGATGTGCCATCGACTACATTCTTTGTGCCTAAATAACAGAGCCTCAAGTCTGTTGCGTATAGCTAAATAACTGTCGACGGTGTATGACGGAGTTTAGTTTTGCTCCGTCTTGAATCCAGCTAGTTGTAGGGACAACTTTGAAGGATAGTTGTTTTCCAAACTTGCTATATGGGGCCTCTGACAGATTTTGAGTGTCACATCGAATAGAGAGTTGAACTCCAAGTGTTGCTTTTTACAAGTGTTGCTAGTGTAACTGGGATCCATGATTTTGGACCTCATAATATTTCGTTGAGGAAATTTAACTAGTTGTAGGAACAGATCGAATGGCGAGTTGAACTCTGAACGTGTGTTATTATAGGTTGCGAGAGTAACTTTGAACCATGGGTATGGATTCCGAACTTGTTAGTTTAAGTGTTAACAGGTTGCGGGAGAAGATCGAATGGCGAAACACACTCTGAACTTGTTTCTTTGCAAATTGTGAGAGTCTCTGTCGAGCCATGGGTATGGAATCCGAACCGATCGTCGAGGTGCTAACGGATTGCAGGAGCAGATAGAATGACGAAGTGCACTGTGAACTTGCGTTATTACAAATTGTTAGAGTCTCTTCGAGCCATGGGTATAAGTTGGGCATTTTAGCTCGTTGTTTGCTTCCATTGGCTTGTACAATAGATTTGCAAAAGTTTGTACTATATTTTATTTGAGAATAAAACTAAGCACCTGCTCTAGTGGCTGGCCGTTATTACAAATTGAGAAAATTTGCTAGAAAATAAAACTAAGCAGTTGCTTTAGTGGCTGGCCGTTGTTACAAACTGAGAAAATTTGCTATTTCAATTGCTATTAAGAGAGGAAATTTTAGATCCCCTTGTTCACCTTCACAAGGTGTTCTACTTTTCAAGTCCCTGCTGATATCTCCTTGCCCCCCGGGTCTTCAAGTTGATGAACCGTTAGACGAACAACTTGGTAGCCATTGCCTGAACTTGCCTGTTTTGAAGGGGTCTCCCTATTGTTTTGCGTAGAGAAAGAGAAATCTTCTGATGCGCCAATGTGTTTAGGCATGACTATTTGTCTCCGTCGAATGAGTAGAGTGGCTTCGGGCGAGGGATTTAGGTTTACTGCTATGTTATGATGAGAGCTAGTTTGGATCTGGTGAGAGATGATGTGGCAGGTTTGGAAGTTCTTGGTAGAGTTGTTTATGGCAGTGGCTTGAAGCTTGTGTATAGTTTGGGAATTATCGTGACTGCTTTTTGGCGGTAGCTCTATGGCATCGAGGGGGAGAACTGAGCCCCCCATTGTAGTGGTGTAGCATGTTCGTGTTGCATGTTGGCTTCCTACAGCTTGGCCTACGCCAGCTGTTGTTGGGAACTTCATTTCCATGTGAAATGCGGAAGCAACTGCATGGAAGGCCGCTAGGCCGGGACGACCGAATATAGCATTGTATGCAGCTTTGACATCGACTACCATAAAGTCCAGTACTTCCGTTCGAATAGCGGGGGCTCTCCCTGCTGTCACATCTAGTGTGACGAGTCCTTCTACTTGAATGGGGACATCGGAGAATCCTCGAGTGTATAACCGGCTGGCTTGAGTCGGTCTCGAGAGAACTTGAGAGCCTCGAATGTGGCCATGAAGCGGATGTTTACTGAGCTTCCATTGTGCACCAGGATGCGGCGTACCTCATGATTTAGCATGCAAAGGTTTATGGCCAATGCGTCACAATGAGGTGTTCGGATGCCTTATAAGTCCTTGTCGGAGAAAGATACCGGGACCCCGATGTGTTTGGCAGGCAGAATGTTATCTATGGAGTTGACTTTGCTGACGAAGGCTTTACGGGAGGAGTTGGAATCTCTCCTCATCGGGCCTCCATGAATGGAGTGAAGGACGACCATGAGTTGGGAGTTTTGCGACTCGTATGGCCTCTGCTAACACTTATTAGCCCCACGGGGTAGAGGGTTTTCGGCATCGTTGTCTTTCTGAACGAAGCTAGAGAGATAGCCACTGTGAATCAGGGCTTCCAGTTCTTCTTTAAGGGCTCGATAGTTGTCAATAGTGTGTCTGTGATATCTGTGAAATGTGCACCACTTATTTTTATCTCTTTTCCTGCTAGACGTTGACATCGTAGAGGGAGGGCAGATTATTCCGCCCTTCTCAACTTCCATAAGGATGACTGACACGTTTGCATTGAGAGGAGTGAACTTGTCGAAGCGTGGCGCTAGAGTTGGACGGTGTGAACTTGCACCATTTTTCTGAAACTTCCTGAGTTTTTCCTTGCTGGTATTCTTCCATTTGTTCCCGGAAGATGAATCATTCTCACCATGAGGATAAAGAGCTTCCTCGACCCTGATATACTTGTCACTCCTTTCCAGGAGCTCAGTGAAACTTTTGGGTGGCTTTTTTTGTGAGGGAGGCTTCCAGGCCGCTGTGGCGGAAAAGATGCAGTTGCGACTGAAGTGTTCAAGCAGGAAACTGACCTTGCTTCAGCTGCAGAGCGTTTGACAAAGTCTTTCAGCAGTTCTCCATCTTTTTGCTTTAGTTCTAGTAGGGAGACACTGGTCTTTTCAGCTCTCCGGCCAGTAACGAAGTGTGCAATGAATAGTTCCTCGAGCTAATCGAAAGAAAATATTGACCTTGGAGTCAAGTGCGAGTATCATTCCCTTGTCAATCCTTTCAATGTTGCGGGAAATGTTCGACACGTGAGTGCATCAGTGGCATTATAGACCATCATGAGTGTTTTAAAGCTCTTGATATGGTCTGTCGGGTCTGTCTCTCCATTGTAGGATTCGAGTTGAGGAGCTTTGAATCCCTTGGAACGGGTTCATCGTGGATGGTTCTACTGAAAGGAGGTTGATTTGAGCGGTAGTCCCTATTGAGCAGTTTCTCTCATTCTTCATCTATTCTAGACGATCTTGTACTTTTTGAATACGGCGAAGGACTTGGTCGTCCTTCTTTTAGGATCCAGTTGAGTCAGCGTATTCTTCGTTAGGGGAAAGGCCCAGATCTTGACTCCCTTGGACAACATGGAGGATGTCAAGCTTGAACTTATCCAGTTCGGCCCTAGTGACTGAGGCGTTTTGCCTTCTGTTCTGCTCAGGAAGCTTTCGATTCTCATGAGTTGGGCTCCTCATTGTTAGATGCCCCCTATGAGAGGAGGATTGCCTTGATCTTTGTCTACAAGGATGGGCATTCTGGTTTGCTTGATGTCCCGGACAGGAGGCCTCAGATCGAGAGCACCTCTCGTTCAACCTTCTTTGCAGGTCGGCTTTTGATTGCTTATTATTGAGGATCTAGCAGATATCTCTAAAAACCCGTGGGCTTCGCGAGGCCATTGGATCGGTTGAAGCATTATGGACTGGGATGCAGTCATACTGAGGATGTTGTTAAGGAAGGTTCTATCGGGAGCCCCCCGGTGCCTCTCCGTTGATAGGAGCGTGATTAGGCTCTAGGGGTGGCTGTTGAGAAGAATCTTATCTTCCATAGAAGAAGCCTGAGGTGGTTGACGAAGAGAGTTGGTGCGATGGCTTGAGGCCGCCCCTCTTAGTTTTGGTGGCATAGAGACAATCTCGACTTGTAGTATTTTTCACAGACGACGCCAATCTGTTGCTGCTTATTTCGGTGTGCGAGCAAAAAGATAGTGAGTTAATAACTGATGGAAACTATTAAAAGTCAAACATGTGACCTTGGCCATTAAAAGAGGTTAGAGCTTCTGAGATTGAATCTGGATCGTTGATTAACCTTCTGTGATCTAAATTCGATGGTTGCTGATGCAGCCGATGGACCTACAAAAAGCCTGAAACACTAGGGGTGGCCCCCGGCGACAAACCTTTCGACGCACAAGTCAGAACCAGAAAGAGAGAGAGAGTAAGAGAGTGAAAACTGGCAAATTGCTGATTACCTTCTGACTGAAGAAGGAGAGGGATATTTATAGGACTGAGAGATATTTCAAGAGATTGATTTGTATCTGTTGGATCGATTTAACTACCTTATCTCTTTCATGTCTCTCCCCCTTAAGAGATAAGATATCCTTGTTAGGGGATAAAAGATTTTGCTCCTAGCCAGTGTGGGCTGGGTGTCTTCCTAGTGGGCCTAGTCTGTCACTTTTTATGGGCTTGGGAGAAGCCCATGTCGTGGAGTGGGCCAGACCTGTAAAAGAGGTCTGTGATGGCTAATCTACCTGTAGATGCTTTGAGATTCGTGCAGGAATCATACAGCTCTAATATGCTGCAATTTTTACCATCGTCAGCGTTGGTAGCGAATAAGGAGGAGATGCGCCTTGAGATGGAGGCATCACAAGAGAGAGAGAGAGAGAGAGGGAGTTAGAGAAGAGCAACGCCGACCTTCTACTGGAGTTGGAGAAAGCTCACACTGATGCATCCTCGAAGCTGAAGGTAGAGGTGGCCAAGTTTCATGCTGAGTGTAAGTCCAAGCTGCAGGGGGTGATGCCGAAGTCTTATGCCGCAACGATTTCACACATGGTGGAGCATGTTCCTGGCTTCGATGGGAAAGACTACCATGTGGCTCTTCGACCTGATGAGCCCTTCGATATGGGTAGGAAGGATGATGGCAGGATCTGCACTCCTGTGAGTGGCGCGAGGAGTGGCTCTGGAAAGAAGGGCAAGGGGAAGGAAGCTACTGGGGGTCCCTTGTCTGTGGTGGCGCCGACGCAGGTGGATTCTTGATTCACCTTGTTATGTCCTTTTTCTTTCAGGATTTTTCTTGATTTTTCTTTTTTTTTAACTTGTAGTTACTTTTTGTGATGCCTAATTGTGGACTGGCCACCGCATTCCTGTATCTTTGCTCTAGTGGTTGAAAAACTATCTTCCGGATTTGTTACCATTTGTCGTATTGTGTTGATGTGCTTTGAAGCGATGCTTGACCGTGACACCCAGTATTTTGTCTCTTTTTTTTACCATACTTTTGGACTTGTTGACAGACGATCGCGGGATCCGGTGAGAAACCCTGTAGTGACGAGGTGGAGCACCTTCGCAAGCAAATGCGCATAACGGTGTTAGCGGTTGACTGTTTGCGTGTTCAGTCAGAGGATGAATGGTTGGAGTCGGTTCGCCTTAAGTCGACGCTTATCGGGAAGGATTGCGAGTTACCACTCTTGTATACTGATCATCTTGTCGACTTGCCATTACCTTAGAAAGTGACGAAAGATAGTATTAGGGAGTGTCCTCTACTTATAGAAATAGTTGTCAAAAGAGACTTGGAGTTGTACCACCTTCAAGAAAGACTTGGTGGGTTACGGACGACGAGCATCTCGCACGTCGTCGGTGCGAAAAAGGAATCAATGGTTGAAGTGAAGGAAGGCACCACGACCAATGTGAAAGAGAGGGCAACAGATGGAGGAGTCGGGTGGATCGTTGGGGGAGTAGCACCGATAGCGTAGGTGCCCTCTCGACATCCTTGCGACGCCCAGAGTGGTGCATCGGTTTTGCTGAGTTTGGCTTTGGTTGGTGGAGAGTCACGCGCCTCGTGTGCCGGCCAGCAATCTCAATCCATGGGATCGACGTTTTCTATCAAAGATGCTGATGGTCAAGAAAAAGTGGTGGCCGACAGGCAATCCACTAGGAGGCTTGTATCTCTCAGGAACAACGTCCCTCGTCCACTGATTCGTAAGGACGACTTGTAGATCGAATTGTATGATTCATGATTTTATACTTGTAAATATCTGTAGCACTAATGGATCTGAACATATGGGTTTGTAATAGTTTTCCGATTCTTAATGAAATCTCTTTGCGTGCTTGGTCCTTGTGGTGTACCTTGTTATAGATACTGATGGACCATCGGCTGAATTCTTTGTGGCTAAATAATAAGGCTTCAAGCCTATTTTGTAAAGCTAATGATCTATCGATGGTGCGAGACGGAAGTTAAACGTAGATGTAGGGATTAAACCATTTGCATGAAATTGTGGGGTTGTTGGAAGGATTCGCCCGAGCTAGTAGTGGTAAGTGGGATGTTGAAAACATTGTTCTGAGTCAACGGGTCGTTGATCACTAGTGGTGATCAGAGCATTGAATTCGTTGTTTGGAGCCAACAAAGTGTTTGATTAGGCTTGTAAATAATTGTAGTAATGCTATCTAAATGCATAGATTTGCGATAGTTCTGTGTTTTGAAGAATCTTGTCATATGCTTGATCCTTGCTATCAAGGTTGAGGTGTCATCGACGGGGTTCTTTGTAGCTAAATAACAGGGCCTTAAGTCTGTTGCATATAGCTAACGAACCGCCGACGGTGTATAACGGAGATTAGGACTTCTTCGTCTTGAACTCAGCTAGTTGTAGGAGCAACTCTGAAGGAGAGTTATTTTCCAAACTTACTGTATGGGTCCTCTGACAAATTGTGAGAGTCACATCGAGTGGAGAGTTTAACTCTAAGTGTTGGAATTTACAAGTATTGCTAGAGTAACTACGATCCACGATTTTGGACATCTTAATCTATCTTTGAGGAATTTTAACTAGTTTCAGGAACAGATTGAATGGCGAGTTGAACTCTGAACGTGTGTAATCGCATGTTGCGAGAGTAACTCAAGCCATGAGTATAGATTCCGAACTTGTTAGTTTGAGTATTGACAGGTTGTAGGAGCAGATCGAATGACGAAGCGCACTCTGAACTTGCGTCTTTGCAAGTTGTAAGAGTTTCTTTAAGCCATGGGTATGGACTCCGAACCGGTCGTGGAGGCGCTAACGGATTGCAGGAGCATATCGAATGGCGAAGCGCACTCTGAACTTGCTTCATTGCAAATTGCTAGTCTTTTCGAGCCATGGGTATGGACTCTGAACCTGTCTTGTGGAAAGCTTGTAACGCGTATTTAACGCTTCTCTAGGTGTAAGTTGGGCTTTTTTAGCTCATTGTTTATTTTGATAACACTGAGTGAGATGCATAAAAATGAACTAGCTAATTTTATTGAAAAATAAACTAAGAGGCTGCTCTAATGGCTAGCCCTTATTACATGCATGACCGTTAGTGAAAACGGTCTTTATTGAAAGGAAAAATAAATGGCTGCTTTAGTGGCTAGCCTTTATTACAAGTTTTAAAAATTCTACTATTAGGAGAGGGCGTTTCAGACACTTTCATTGTACTTCATGAGGTGTTGCTTATACCGAATCCTTGTTACCTTATCCTTGCCTCCCAAGTCTTCAAGTTGGAGAGCCGTTAGGTGAACAACTTGGTGGACCTTGCCTGGAGTCTTTTGTTTCGAGGTGAGCCTCCCCTGGATGTGTGGAGAGAAGGGGAGGCCTTCTGATGTAGTGATGAGCGTTGGCAAGACTGTCTCTTCGCGTAGACTTAGCGAAGTGGCTGCGGGTGAGGGATTTAGGTGTACTGTTGGGTTCTGATGAGGACGTGCTCAGAATTGGGAGGAGATAATTTGACAAATTAAAAAATTCTCGATGTGACTGACCAGTGTAGCAGCTTCGACATCGTCTGCAGGCTCGGTGATGCTTTGATTGTTTTCTTGTGGTAGCTCTTAGGCATGGAGGGGGAGAAGCGAGCCCCACATGGTAGCAGTGTAGCATGCCCGTGCTTCCTGTTGGCTTCTCACTACCTGGCCTATGCCTGCTGTTATTGGAAATTTCATTTTCATGTGAAACACAGAGGCGACTGCGTGGAAAGCTGCCAGTCCTGGGCGACCGAATATGGCGTTGTACACAGATTTGACGTTGAGTACCAGGATGTCAAGAGTCTCCGTCAGAGTTGCTGGGGCTTTTTCTACTGTTACGTCGACTGTGAGAATTCCTTCAACTTGGACAGGTACACTTGAGAAACCATGAAGTGTATAACTGATTGGCCTGAGTCGATCTCGCGAGAGTTTCAGAGCATCAAATGTGGCCATGAAGAGGATGTTCATGGAGCTGCCATTGTCTACAAGGATACGTCGCACCTCATGATTCTTCATGCCTAGAGTGATTACCAATGCATCGCAATGAGGCATTTTAACATCTTGTAGATCTTTATCGAAGAAGGACATAGAGAGGTCCGAACCCTTTGGGGGTGGAGTGTTATGTACCGAATTAACTTTCCTTACGAATGCTTTGCGAGAGGAGTTAGAATCTCCCCCCATAGGTCCTCCATGGATGGTGTGTAGGATGACCATGTGCTCGGAGTCTCACAATTCTGAAGGCCTTTCTAGATGCTTATTAGACCCCTATGGCGGAGGGTTTTCGGCGTTATTGTTTCATTGGAAACTGAGAGAGATAGTCCCGCCAAATCAGGTCTTCAATTTCTTCTTTGAGGCCTTTGCAATTATCGGTAGTGTGCCCATGGCCTTTGTGAAATGCGCACCACAAGCCCTTGTCTCTTCTCTTGTTGGCCGTTGTTATTTTGGGAGGAGGAAGAACTATCCCATCCTTTTCAACCGCCATGAGGATGGCAGGCACACTTGTGTTCAAAGGAGTAAACTTGTCGTAGCGGGGTGTAGGAGCAGGACGACGTTAACTTGCACCATTTTTAGGAACTTCTTGGGTATTTCCTCATTTGCATTCTTCCGTTTGCTGCTGGAAAGTGAATCTTTCTTGACTTGTGGATTGAGGGCTTCCTCGACCCTGATGTACTTTTCACTCCTTTCCAGGAGCTCAGTGAAATCTCGAGGTGGCATCTTGGCGAGAGATGCTTTTAGTTCTTTATGCATGACGGTGTGGCGGAAAGCTGCAACCGTCAATGAAGAGTCCAAGACAGAAATTGACCTTACTTCTTCTGTAAAGTGTTTGACGAAGTCTTTGAATAGTTCTCCATCTCTCTGCTTCAGTTCTAACAGGGAGACACTTGTTTTTTCAGCCTTTCGGCTAGTAACGAAGTGCGCAATAAAATGCTCCTCGAGTTGATCAAAATAGAGTAGTGATTCTGGAGTCAGGCGTGAATAACATTCCCTTGCTGATCCTTTCTGTGTGGCGGAGAATGTTCGGCACATAAGTGCGTCGGTGGCATTATAGACCATCATGAGTATTTTGAAGCTCTCTATACGGTCTGTCGGGTCTGATTCTCCATTGTAGGATTAAAATTGAGGAGCCTTGAAGCCCCTTAGAATGGGTGCATCGAGGATGACTTTGCTGAAAAGAGGTCGACTAGGGCTGTAGGCCATGCTGGAGCGGTTTTTCTCATTCTTCATCTGTTCTAGACGATTTTCTACTTCTTGGATGCGGCAAAGGACTTGGTCGTCCTTCCTCTGGGATCCAGTTGAGTCGGCGGATCCTTCGTTAGGGAAATGACCCCGATCTTGACTTCCTTGGATAACATGGAGGATGTCGAGCTTGAACTTATCCAATTCGGCCCTAGTGACTCGGGCGTTTTTCCCTCTGTTCTGCACAAGAAGCCTTCGATTCTCATGAGTCGGGCTCCTTATTGTTGGGTGCCCCCTGTGTGAGGATGATTGCCTGGATCTCTATCTAGGAAAATTAGTTCTTGGATTTGCTTGATGTCCCGAGCGGGAGGCCTCAGACTGGGCGCGCCTCTTGTCCAATTGGATTCATAGATATGTTTCTTGTTGCCTGGCACTGATGACCAGGCGGAGATCCTTAGACCCCTGAGGGCCTTGCGAGGCCATTAAATCAGTTGAAGCATTATGGACTGAGATGCGGTCGCACTGAAGGTGTTGTTCATGACGGTTTTGTCGGGAGCCCCCCGGTGCCTCTCCATTGGAAGGAGCGTGGCTAGGCTGCCAAGGTGACTGTTGAGGAGGAATCAGATCTTTCATTGGAGGAGCTGGTTGTCGAAGAGAGTTGGTGCGACGGTTTGAGGCCGTGCCTCTGCCTCTTAGTCTTGATGGCATGACGGCAAGTCTAACTTGTGTAGTTTCCCACAGATTGTGCCAATTTATTGCTGCTTATTTTTGGTGTGGGAGGAAACAGATAGTGAGTTAATAATTGATGGAAACTACTAAAAATCTGACCTTTGACCTTGGCCGTGAAATGCGGTTAAAGCTCCTAAGATTGAATCTGGATCGTTAAATGACCACCTGTGATCTGAATTCGACGGTTGCTAATGCGGCTGATGGACCTGCAAAAAGCCTGAAACACCGGGGGTGGCCCCGGCGACAGACCCCCCGATGCTCAAATCAGAACCAGAAAGAGAAAGAGAATATGAGAGAGAAACTGGCGAATTGTTGGTTACCTTCTAACTGTAGCGGGGGAGGGGTGTTTGTAGGCCTGAGAGATATATCAAGAGATTAATTTGTGTCCGTTGGATCGATTTGAATTCCTTATCTCCTTTATGTCTCTCTCCCTCAAGAGATAAGTTTTCTTGTTAGGGGATAAGAGATTTGATTCCTGGTCTGCATGGGCTGGATGTCTCTCCTAGTGGGCCTAGTCTGTCACTTTTTATGGGCTTGAAAGAAGCTCATGTCTTGGAGAAGGTCCGGACCTGTTAAGGAGGTCCGTTATGATTAATATGTCTGTAGAAGCTTTGAGATCTGTGTAGGAATTACACGGCCCTGATTTGCTGCGATTTTTACCATTATCTTTGATCTATAGATTAAAACGATGAAGTTATGATAAAGATTGAGGGTTTAATATTTATGTTTTAATATTGCGTTTGATATGTGTAGCATTTTATTGGAAACAGAGGATAGAAGGTAGAAAACTATAGAAATATAAGTATGATAAGTAACCTACGTGAAAATTTGAATTTACTAAGGAACAGATCAATAGCTAGATAGGGGGCATTATTTTAGGGTGGTGGTCAAATTACTTCGTTGCCATTGCAGACAAATGCCGGAAATAGGTTGATCAATATTTCAGTTTGCAGATTGAATAGAAAAAACTACTATTATTAGAGTCCATTAATGATCTGCAACGAGTCTTTTTCTAACTTAATTAGAGTTGGTGTGGAGCTAGAGTACTACTTGGCTATGCTGTCATTGTACTTGAGAAAAATCAA
The DNA here is from genome assembly GCA_017893485.1 of Hemerocallis citrina. Taxonomy (NCBI): domain Eukaryota; kingdom Viridiplantae; phylum Streptophyta; class Magnoliopsida; order Asparagales; family Asphodelaceae; genus Hemerocallis; species Hemerocallis citrina. The sequence goes on along the minus strand of CM030358.1, from coordinate 463,352,043 downwards.
CTTACTTTTATGCATATTTGCTTAGACCTAGCATAACACTGTGCATGTGACACCGAACGACAATCGACAATTGGCCACCTTGACGTGATCTCGAAACCTAGCATAACACTGTGCATGTGACACCTGTTCCCATGCATTCACTGATCAGAAATGTTTCTAGTGCGTGAAGTTTTTTTTTTTTTTTTTCTTTTCTTTTTAATTTTTATCTTAAGGAAAAGGTGGAGAAACATAGTGCGACAAGTTTTGGGAGTGTAATTGTATTGATTGAAGCATGGGTTGGCTCTTTGTCCTTTTCTCGCTATATGCATTAAAAAATTCAACCTGTTTGTGGTTCAGTTGATCGAGGTTGACTATTCTATACATGGATGAAGAAAAAAGTTGAGTATGGAAGAAGTAAAGGGTGAAAACATACATTCATGGTTTCCCTTCGCTCTCAACTAATTGCTACCCATGCCTTGAAAAACTCTTCTTTTCTGCAGCAATCAAGTACCGATTGCATAGTGTATTTATTACTAATAGATAGTTGGATCACATAATAAACTAAAGTAATGCTACATTTACTATGAATTTCATTATATTTTTCTTCACTATTTTTTGGTAGCTCACTCTAATAGATAGAAGAAGAAAGAGTAGGTTAGAAAACTCTCCAATAGAAACGTGCCATCTAAGGGAGTGACGAAAATGATAGTGAAATTGGTATTAGATGAAACATTACTCAATAAAAATGGTCAGACAACACTGATAACACTGATAGTTAGTTGCTTTAAAAAAAACTCCTTGATGATGGTAAAAATCGCAGCAAATCAGAGTCGTACGATCCCTGCACGGATCTCAAAGCGTCTACAAGCAGATTTGCCATCACAGGCCTATTTTACAGGCCTGGGCCCACTCCAAGATATGAGTTTCTCTCAAGCCCATAAAAAGTGACAAACTAGGCCCACTAAGAGAGACACACAGCACATGATGGCTAGGAGTCTCATCTCTTATCCTCTCACAGGGATATCTTATCTCTTCAGGGGGGAGACATGAAAGATCCGACGGTCACGATTCGGCTTCTAGAATGTCTCTCAGACCTATAAATATTTCTCTTCCTCCTTAGTTTACAGGTAATCAACAATTCACCAGTTTTTACTCTTTCTCTCTGTTTCTGGTTCTGACTTGATCGTCGGAGGGCCTGTCGCCGGGGGCCACCCCGCGGTGTTTCAGACGTTTTGCAGGTCCATCGGCCGCATCAACAACCGTCGGTTTCAGATCACAGGAGGTCAATCAACGATCCAGATTCAATCTCAGGAGCTCTAACGTCTTTTAACGGCCAAGGCACATGTTTGACTTTTAGTAGTTTCTATCCATTATTAACTCACTATCTGTTTGCTCCCACACTGAAAAAAGCAGCAACGGATTGGCGCCGTCTGTGAAAAACTACACAAGTAAGACTTGTCGTCGTGCCACAAAGACTAAGAGGTAAAGGGGCGGCCTCCAGCCGTTGCACTACCACTCTTCGTCAACCAGCTCCTCCTATGGAAGATCATATTCCTCCTCAACAGTCACTCCGACAGCCTAATCACGCTCCTTCCAACAGGGAGGCACTGGGGGGCTCCTGACAAAACTGTCCTGAACAACGTCCTCAATACGACTACATCTCAGTCCATAATGCTTCAACTGGATGAAGAAGGATGACCAAGTCCTTCGCCGTGTCCAAGAAGTAGAAGATCGCCTAGAACAGATGAAAAATGAGAGAAACTGGTTCAACAGGGCCTACCGTCCTAATCAACGTTTCTTCAGCAAAACCATCCTTGATGCACCCATTCCAAGGAACTTCAGAGCTCCTCAATTCGGATCCTACAATGAGGAATCAGACTCGACGGACCACATCGAGAGCTTTGAAACACTTATGTTGTTCTATAACGCCACCGATGCACTCATGCGTCAGACATTTTCCGCTACACTGAAATGATCAGTTAGGGAATGAATTTTCACATCTGAGATCCGAATCCACATTTTCGTTCGATCAGCTCGAGGAACTCTTCGTTGCACACTTCAAGTGCCGTCCGACCATTAAAAAAATAATTTTTTTTTTGCGACGGCACTTCAAGTGCCGTCCGACAATTAAAAAAAATAATTTTTTTTGATGCGACGGCGCTTGAAGTGCCGTTTCTCATAGATGCATATTTCTCATTTCCTCTTTTATTTATGGCAACTGCAACGTTGTTTTTAATCAAATATACATATTATATATATTTAGCAAATAACTACAGATGCTCTAAATGAATGGACGGCTATCGTCTCGGGAATCGAGCGAGACACAGAGCAGGCGCCACGTGCTTTGAGGCATTGATTTGTGTTTGGAGGGATCTTGGGAGTAGTTCCATGGATGGAGCCATGGGGTGGATGTGGCGATGTGCTCATGTATTATAGGTTTCGGCGAAAAAGGAAAGTGAGTCAGCAATTGTTGTGTCTTTGTCAAAGATTATGACGTAGGAACAGGGATAGTGTTTATTTCTGAAAATGCCCATATCATTCCTGACCCTACATATATAATCAGAAAATATCTTCCTCATTTTTTAATATATATATATACTAGATTTGTCCGTGGGCACGTGCCTACGGGGTAGGCACGTCATTAGAACGATACAATATATTAAAAATCTTGTAAACAGTAAATCAACAATTATATTGTAATATTTCAGTTGAATATTATATTTGAATAAATTTTTATCTTTAAAATTAAAATATTTTTATGGAAATTATCTAGTTTTATTAATAAAAACTTATTTGTATATATATACTAGTAAGTATATATATGTATTGTATCGGCTTTGTGCACTTGTACAAAATCCTGTAAAATGCGTTTTTGAGAAAATGTATGTAAAATCTCAGGCTGATATAAAAATTATTATTTTATTATTATTTTATTTTTATTTTCAGAATTGAAATTTTTTTGATGGATATTACCCGGTTTGGTTAATAAACATTATATATATACTAGGTATGCCCGTGGCACGTGCCTACGGCACGTATTCAGAACTGCATATAAATTTAGTTAGAGTTATTTGGTTGGGTGAACTGCATATAAATTTATGCATTAAACATGCTAAGATTAAAAGTCATTCAATATACCTCTTTATACCTCTTTAACAATTATTCGTTAAAATGTTTTAGTTTTTTAGGAATTTATCTTTATTGCCCTTAAATATCTCAATATTGACTTATCCAATTCTTAAAAAAGCTAGATTTTTGTCAAGAAATGTGAGAACATCAATTAAAAATATGCACCATGACAGGAAAAAAAAACTGATTGTAAACAAATACAACCACCTTTCTAATACAATCATCTACTTTATACAGGCCTCATTTGAAATTATATTGCTTCCTAATAGTTTTCTAATACAATCACCATTAAAAATGTTGTGTTGTTGCTTTAAATTGTTAATAGATTGAGAAGCTATTTGATTAGATGATGTATGAGTCTAAGAGTTACACGACAGAAGTTATTGACAAGTCGGCAATTTGTTTGTGGTTGACATTGTGAAATGCCTAAAACTTGTTGTTCACGTTACTGACAGGTTTATTATAGTGAAAAACTGGTATGATGTTCTTCTTTCTGAACTTGTATGTGTAAGAGAAGAGTTTAATGGTTGCTAATCTCTCTTGAAACATTTGATTGGTTGGTCGAATGGGTTTAGGCTTTGACTGATTCTATGTATGTTTTGGGTCTATTATATCTATTTATGTTTTGGGTCTTATCTACAATTCGGGGTCTTATTTTACGAGGCCTGTTAACTTACATTTTTTCTTCATACCATCTATTTAACACATTATATATCTTCTGTGACTTCCATTGATGATATAAATTATTGATTTAAATTATTGATTTTGGTAAACATAAGCATGTATTCCAATTATTAAAATTGTATAAAGGAAAGCTGAGATTGGTGTAAGCAGCCGTAAGTAGATGAAGGTCAAACACACTACGGCGAGCTGCAGCTTTGCTGTTGTGCGGGATGAGATGGAAATGAAAATTTTATTTTATAGCAAGTCTGTTTTTAAAATGGTTAGAAGTTTTTTTTGCCAATTTCTGCGTTGGTATGATTTAACTATTGCATTTGACTCATATATAGGATACGTCAATCGAGGGAGAAAGTATCGGTGAGGTAGATTTTTTTTGAAACTACCCACACAAGTAAGGATGGGACCTTTCGGGATGAATTTTGTAGCGCCCCGATTCCCATATAACCGGAAAACCGTGACACATGCCAAGATCTTTCCTTCAATTAGTCACGATACACAAAATGCTGGAAATTTAAAACTTTTTATTCAATACAGAGTTACCCCGCAGTAATTACAAATATCAGTTTGTAATACCAACTGTAGCGCCTGCCCTTTTTCCTTTTTGACTCCAAACTCAATTCTTCCAATTTCTATATCACTTTAACCATAAACTAAGATAGTTGTGTTTCAGAGAAAATTTCGGCAGAGTCTCCCCTGTAATTTCTACCCCGAAACACAAAAAGCTTACGGAATTCTGCTCTAAATTCCGTAGCTCACATCACAGGCAATAATATCACGGGCTTCCCAGGCCAAAATGAGCATCATCACACAGGCAATATATATATATGCTCTGGGGGCCAAACTCATAACGGTTTATCAATTATCAATTAAAAACCATAAATCCTTTTGAAAACGTAGCAAGTTTTTTAGAAAATAACTTGTAAATGCTTACCACAGCGCCCGGTACTCCACAACGAGATGGGTACGAGTCCAAACCATATCATGCCACACCACACTCTACTCTCCATCATCATCCACATACTTATACATCAGAAATACAATTTAGAGCATAAAACCTTTACTATTTACAATTAAACCATAACAACAATTAGTAAAGTGAAGCTCCACTCCACCGGAACCTGAACCTATACCTCACCTCTGCACTGCTGAGGACCTATAACAGTAGGGACCTAGGGTAGTCCAGAGACCCCCTAACCCCCCAAACACTAAGGGGTTAGCCATTTCTGGTGTGAGTACAATATATTAATAAGCAAATAAATTAACTTATAAGTAAAACAGAATGAACCTACGAATACCAAGATAAACCTGAACATGTAAATGTCATATACGGAAATTCACATCAAATACTCACTGCATCACTTCCCGTATGCGTATCCACACCTGCTCGCAACATACTTAACTTTAATTTGGAAAATCATTTCCAAATTAGTCGCTTAAGGCCCATCACTTTACGCCTTATGCAAATATTCCTGTAGCTTATTCTCCCATAAAGCTTCACCTTCACACAACGCTACCTTCACATAAACTGCACCTCATTTACCATTCATTGCAATTACAGACTCACGACTTATCTTCTTTCCCAATCTCATATCACATAACACAGCATTCATTCATTTCTTACAACATATATCATCACGTCTCGCAATACATCACTTCCACACTCATACTTCATCTTAAATGGAAAATAAACGTGTATCCTAATTTTCTAGTGTTTGTATATGCCGTGACCTGAGTCGGATGCAACAATACAGAATATAGAACAGATGCACTTAATCTAATGTCAGCAAGATTCTGGTTGCACATGCATCCCATACTACATGTGACCCAGGTCAAGCCAACATACTTAGTCTAATGCAAGCGAGACTTTGAAAATGTATGCATCCCATACTACATACTTTCCAAATCAAGCCGTTGTCTCTAAGTTTAGGGATTCGAACCATCGTTATGCAATGCTTTCTAATTTGGTCTACTTCCTGTTCCTGATAGCATGACATGGTTGGGTTCAAAGCCGTGACGAACTTAAAGATATACCGCAGTATACCTATAGCATCATATTTCACCGGACCGCAGTCCGTACGACCTGTTCGTGTCCACTAGCATATACCTGGATCCCATTCAACAGCCGTGACGAACTTAAAGATATACCTATAGCATCATATTTCACCGGACCGCAGTCCGTACGACCCGTTCGTGTCCACTAGCATATACCTAGATCCCATTCAACAGCCGTGACGAACTTAAAGATATACCACAGTATACCTATAGCATCGTATTTCACCGGACCGCAGTCCGTACGACCTGTTCGTGTCCACTAGCATATACCTGGATCCCATTCAACAGCTGTGACGAACTTAAAGATATACCGCAGTATACCTATAGCATCGTATTTTACCGGACTGCAGTCCGTACGACCCGTTCGTGTCTACTAGCATATACATGGATCCCATTCAATAGCCGTGATGAACTTAAAGATATACCACAGTATACCTATAGCATCGCATTTTACCGGACCGCAGTCCGTACGACCCGTTCGTGTCCACTAGCACATACCTGGATCCCATTTAACAGCCGTGACGAACTTAAAGATATACCGCAGTATACCTATAGCATCGTATTTTACCGGACCGCAGTCCGTACGACCCGTTCGTGTCCACTAGCACATACCTGGATCCCATTTAACAGCCGTGACGAACTTAAAGATATACCGCAGTATACCTATAGCATCGTATTTTACCGGACCGCAGTCCGTACGACTCGTTCGTATCCACTAGCATATACCTGGATCCCATTCAACAGCCGTGACGAACTTAAAGATATACCGCAGTATACCTATAGCATCGTATTTCACCGGACCGCAGTCCGTACGACCCGTTCGTGTCCACTAGCATATACCTGGATCCCATTCAATAGCCGTGACGAACTTAAAGATATACCGCAGTATACCTATAGCATCGTATTTCACCGGACCGCAGTCCGTACGACCCGTTCGTGTCCACTAGCATATACCTGGATCCCATTCAACAGCTGTGACGAACTTAAAGATATACCGCAGTATACCTATAGCATCGTATTTTACCGGACCGCAGTCCGTACGACCCGTTCGTGTCCACTAGCATATACATGGATCCCATTTAACAGCTGTGACGAACTTAAAGATATACCGCAGTATACCTATAGCATCGTATTTTACCGGACCGCAGTCCGTACGACCCGTTCGTGTCCACTAGCATATACCTGGATCCCATTTAATAGCCGTGACGAACTTAAAGATATACCGCAGTATAACTATAGCATCGTATTTTACCGGACCGCAGTCTGTACGACCCGTTCGTGTCCACTAGCATATACATGGATCCCATTTAACAGCCGTGACGAACTTAAAGATATACCGCAGTATACCTATAGCATCGTATTTTACCGGACCGCAGTCCGTACGACCCGTTCGTGTCCACTAGCATATACCTGGATCCCATTTAACAGCCGTGACGAACTTAAAGATATACCGCAGTATAACTATAGCATCGTATTTTACCGGACCGCAGTCTGTACGACCCGTTCGTGTCCACTAGCATATACCTGGATCCCATTTAACAGCCGTGACGAACTTAAAGATATACCGCAGTATACCTATAGCATCGTATTTTACCGGACCGCAGTCCGTACAACCTGTTCGTGTCCACTAGCATATACCTGGATCCCATTTAACAGCCGTGACGAACTTAAAGATATACCGCAGTATACCTATAGCATCGTATTTTACCGGACCCAGTCCGTACGACCCGTTCGTGTCCACGATGAATACTAAGTACAGGAACTTATCTAAGTCCCAAATAAAATGCTAAAACACCATTAAAACCCGATAGCGCATAATCACCACACTGCGATATGCAGAGGGCTCTTCATCTAATATCCGATGAAATAATTCAAGAAGTAGCAGTAGCTGTAACCCAGGCTACGCTCATCGGAATTTAACACAATCAGACTTCTAGAAGGGTGGGGAGATCCCCAGCAATCCCCTAGTGGGCGACTCTCAGCTATTTAAGAGCTCAAGTCCCCAAGCTAACTTAATCTTGAAGTCAATCTCAACCACAGGGTGCTAAACTTACAACAACCACAACTTCCAACATAGCACACAAATTCAGCCACTCCTTCAGCAGAGCGTTTACTACCCTTGACCAAACAGACTCTAGAATTTCTAACGCTTGAGAATCATCAAATAAACCCATACCAAAAGCTACTCTCAAGGTTCATAGCAAGATCATACCTACACAAATGGTCATGACCTTTTGGACTTCAGTCCAAAAGCGACTGGCTTCAACTCTGCCCTTTCAGACCAGCTGAACTCTGCAAGTTCTGAGGTATCAACCGACCTCGATAATTTATGAAATTAAACTATAGTTGTGGACACATACAAGAGTGTCCACACAAATCCTTAACTCAAAACATCCATACTACACTAAGATACAAAAACAGAAATACACAGCAATTCATAATTTAAAATTTTTACAACGCACCATGTGCGTAAAATAAAAGATATCATACTCACAAATTGTCCTGCGAAGGCTCGAAGTGCCACCACGCATCCAAAGCCGCTAGTATATCCTATCATCAAAGTTCAAAGCAATCAAGGCTCAAGCATCCAAAACAGTTACGGGAAAATAATAATACTAACTCCAATATCACACAGGCATTCTATTGAACGCCTAGGATGCGCACGCGCTTCGCACGTAATCACTCAAATCGTCCAAACCAATTATAAAAGCTAATAACAACATCCCAAATATCACACAAGCGTTTATTGAACGCTTGGGGTATACACGTGCGATGCACGTAATAAACTAATGCCGACGAGATTCTTATTTCCAAACAATTACTAAATCACCCCCAAAATATTCTAATAGCCCCACCACAATTTCTATTACTATACGAGAATTAATTCATATCCATATATTTCTCTTTTACAAACCCAAAAACCCCAATTTACTAATAACTTACAATCTCTCTAACAATCCACTAATTTCTCACATCTACTACTTCCAACATCTCTAAATCTCTCTACCCTAATATTCCTACTCAATAAAATTTAACCCAACTAAATTTTATACAATAAAATAATTAGGGTTTTACCTTCCCGAATCCATTCGAAAATCCGACGCTACCACCATGTAGAGGATCCCTCATTTAGTCTACCCCTCGATTTAATTTGGATTTGACAAAGGATCGGAGGGGATTTGAGGTGGGGGAATCCTTGCCGAATGGGTTCCGGGGTGGGGGTCGGGATGGAAATCGGAAGGGAAGAAAGAAGGAGAAGGAAGAAGGGAGGTGGGGGTCGGGGCTTCCTTCGATCGGCTGGGCGAACGGGAGGAGGAAGGGAGAGGAGAAGAGGGGGCCGGGGGTTTCCTTCTTTCGGCTGGGAAGAACGGGAGAAGAAGGAAGGAAAAATGGAGAAGGAGAAGGTGGGGTGGGTAGGGTTTTATAAATAAATAAATAATAGATAAATAATTAATTATAAGGGGAATATTACATATAAGCCCCAAAGTCCCATTACATTTCAAATAAACCCCAACTCTCACTCTTTAAAATACTAACAATCAAAATACATAAAATTGTCTCGTAATAACCCTCCAAAGCATAAAATAAGATAGACAGTATATCTGATATTTCTCAATAACAATCAATTATTATTAGAAAAGACATAATTGTGTGCAATTCTCAATTGCGCACGAATTACAATGCAAAAATAGCCATATGTTATTTTTGCGGGGTATTACAAATTTGTAGCCGATATTGTAGTAAATATGAAACTTTCGAACTCATTTTAATTTGGTAATAACTTTCAAACTAATTTTTAGTATTAATGTTGTGTTTGCTCTCTTTTGTAGAAAGAAGTTAGAAAACTGATTGAAGAGAGGTCGTCATCTTCTACAGCATTAACGATCCAGCGTCAAGCTATGACCGATGTGAGGGGGAAAGAGCGACCTGGTCGTGTGCGGGGAATGGGATTGGGGCCAACACCCTCACAGGTACATTGTACACAAAATAAATCCACTACTATTTCTTTTGCACATTATGATACCAATCTGAGATCTCTAATATTCCTGCCTGCATCCGTATCGCTATCTCTTGGTAAAAAGTATCAATTTAAGCCGAATGAGGTCATTTAAGCCGCACTATCAATTTAAGATCTCTATCACAAAATGAGCTGAATGAGGTCATTTAAGCCGCACTATCAATTTCTGCAAGAATTCCAATGTCTCAGCATAGGAGGGATCAGTTCGATTAACTGGTTTGCATGAATTAATATGATCAGTCGCATCCAACACCTGTATCAAGAATAACAAGGCATTAAGGTCTAAATCATGTGGAAGTTGAAAGTGAAGTTCTTGACATTCCCATATACTTTTTGTTATTTTACCTTTACCTTTCCTTAAGATTATTTTACTCTCATATAAATTGCTGAGTACTTATAAATGCTAGTGTAGAAAGCTTCTTATCTTCTATAGCATATGGAAAGCTTTCAGTAAAAGAAATACAAAACTGAAGGCAGCATAGTATGCCAGGCATAGCCTTTTATCTTCTATAGCATCTGTATCAAACTAAAAGATGATTATAGTGTTTCACCAATGTGCCTAGTTCATTTGCAGTTGTTTCCTTTTGTTGTAGAATGATAGGGATTTCAAGAGGAATCACGCCAAACAAAATTTCTTTACAGGGTACACAACAAACTGTGGTTGCTCATTATATATATTTCAATTATTTTTAACTAATCATTATCATTTTAAGTTCTTACTGTTTACTTTTATCTTTTTTTTAAAGGGGAGATTTTGCAGATTTTCTGCTTGGATTTGTGATATTTTTGATCTATTGCATCTACCATCAATCTTGGTCTCCCTGGGAAGAATATATTAATTAACAGAACTTAAGGTGTGTTTATGGGGTAATTGCCATTATTATTTTTGATGTTGGTGTGATATCTCACCATCTCAGCAGTTTCCTTGCAACAAAAATATTCTGTAAAGTATCAAATTTCCTTTTCTCATTGCTGCTTAAATTTCACCAACATCAAATTCTTCTTTTTACAGGGAGTTAGACGGATTATATCAGCATCATGCATGTTCCAATTTACTTTCATGTGCATCTACACTTGATTCTCTTTCTAAATTGGTACCTTCCAGTTTTCATTTCTTCATTTTTTTTTTATTATTAGTCTACAATTTCAGGTATTCAGATATGAATTCCATGCTTTCTTGCTACATTTTATGTTTTCATTTATCGGATCCAGGATCATTCGCTTCCCAGAATGATTGTTACAAATGAAATAGGAAAACAGGTGATTTGCTTTTTTACGTACCCCTAGTTAATTATTTGTTAGCACATTGCCAGACATGATAATACTTAAATCTTAATGTTTAATTAACTTGATGACTTACATAGTTACAGTTTATATTATGGTATGACAAGTGTGAATTGTTTTGGTAGTTAGTTTATAAAGATTGTCAATCTCTTAACCTGCAAATCCCTGTATTTTGATAAATGAATATGCAGTAAAACTACTTCACTAGTTAATTATTTTTCCATATAAGTATAATAAAGTTGAACATTGTTGAAAACAGTCTTGAACGGTTAATATTGTGTTTGCAGATTGTTCATTTTATTTATATTGAAATTTGAAATCATTCATTGACAATATGATGGGAATATTTCGTCTATTGTAGCTTGCAAAGAAATCTTTGTCAACTGTAGTCTGGAAACAATACTTTGCTCGAAGATTGTTCATCTTATTGTATTGAAAACCTATCTATAGTGATTCTTTTCTCCTTAAACTTTTTGCATCATGTGAATCTGTTGTTCAGGTAAAATTCTCACTTCAAGCAGCAGACTTAGCTGAAAATAATGCGTCTATTGGAGTCTATGATGCTTCAGCTGGTACTTTCGGCTACTTTTTTTTTTGTTAAAATAAAAGATGATTTGCAATTGTTTCCTTTTGTTGTAGAACGGGAAGCCATGATAGGGATTTCAAGAGGAATCACGCCAAACAAAATTTCTTTATAGGGTACACAACAAACTGTAGTTGCTCATATATATATATATATATATATATATATATATATATATATATATATATATATATATATATATATATATATAACTAATCATTATCATTTTAAGTTCTTACTATTTACTTTTATCTTTTTTTAAAGGGAGATTTTGTAGGTTTTCTGCTTGGATATGTGATATTTTTGATCTATTGCATCTACCATCAATCTTGGTCTCCCTGGGAATTGGTAAATAGTGATACTTTTACTTTTTTTTCAAACTTTCAAGAATCATTATATTTTTCGTAGAAACATAATTACTTGCAGTATGAATCGATAGGCAATCTTTGATTGCAAATAATCCTGTTGGATATTTTAGTCTGTGCAATTTGCACAGGGTAACACTAGTTGTCTTACTGAACATTTATATGATTAATCACTAGGGCGTGTGCCTTTGCTAGTCTGATAATCTTTATGCATAAAAAGTTCAGATTGTTGTTGTTGTTAATTGTGAAGAATAGGTAGCCACATTGAGCTTCTAGCATTGCTGAGGAGGCCTTTTTTTTGTCTTAATCCAGTCGTACATCCTATCCGAACGTGTTCAAGATGCAGGCAGAGATTGACGGCTTGAAAGATATGATTGCTTCATTAATCTCCCAACAAAATCTCAACTCTCAGAATCCAGTACGTGGAACTGTAAGTAATCAGCAAAATTTTATGATATCAGTATGAAATTTAACTATTGCATTTGACTGGTGTGGTGAATAGACTAATAAATGACACTATTGTGAAATATACAGGGCTAGCGAATTCTATCGACTTCTAGTAACACACGTACAACTGGGCGAAATATGGATGGGAATCAAAGCAATGCCGAGCCACACCAGGAGACTTTGCCATAGTTTAGTTGTATTTGGACTTTAGTTTTTTTATGTTTTGTTATAAGAAATTGATGTATGACGTTTATATTTCCAACTCTTCGTATGGTATAAAGTTTTTAGACAAGTAATTATTGTTTATTGTGGTCCGTTATTATATGGTTGTTTATTATGCTGCTATTAGTGATTTTAAGATTTGAACATTTAAATTTGATGTGACTACAGATATTTTTAATTTGTGATTAATTATTTGTAACGGGATAGATATCGATCCACCAAATGCAGTGAATAATTTAAAAATATTTAGTTGACTCTATCCCGGCATTTCCCAAACGCCGGTATAGGATAATAAAAATTATTTTAAAATATATAACGGCATTGAGAAATGCCGTTATATGTCGGTATTTTATTAAAAAAATGTAAATGAAAAAAGACCTATGGCGGCGTTTACAATGCGCCAATATAGCTCTACGAGCTATAACGGCAGTGTGAGAAATGCCGTTATATGTAAATATATTATTAAAAAATGTAAATGAAAAAAGACCTATTGCGGCGTTTGAGATGTGCCGTTATAGCTCAACGACCTATAACAGCGCTTTGTAATAACGCCGTTATAGGCTATTGGTTTGTCCCGACGTTCGATCCAACGGCGAGATTCATGGCATTTTTTGAATCGCCGCTACCATCTATCGCAACGTTTATAAACACCGCGATAGGTCAAAAAAACGCCTTAAAAGCCATTCCGATTAGTAGTGGAAGTTCATGTTTCGGGGTTGGGATCGTCCGAGCACATGAACCATTCTGCATGGGGGTTACTATTGGGTTTATGTCTTGCATACGATATTGGATAAGAAGACGATAAAACGATGGAGAGATAAAGGCGATTGGAAACGGAGTGGAGGCAATAGAGGGGTTGCGGTCGACTGTACCTTAGGGTCGGTCGACTGCCCTACTGCAGCGAGATGACAGTCGACTGCGCGGTCGACCGGTTTGCTCTCTGTTGGACTTTAGAAGATTGCGGTCGATCGTACCTTGGGGGTAGGTCGACCGACAACAGCGTTGATGGGTTTTCGGGCTTAAGTCTAGGTGATTCATGAAAAGCCCAACTTGTTCTTCAAGTTAGATTATGTGGCTCCTATCGTAGGGTTATCTCTTATGAACTATCCAATGGCTATTGTAACAATATATTAACTTAGGGTTTGTCTCTAGATCTATATATAAACAATTGTAACTACTTATTGATATGATAATTCTATTGAGTGCCGAAAAGAAGAAGAGAGTACTTCATAGAGAAGGGTGAGAGAGTTTCTCCATTGTAAGCAGCATCAAGTTCCATTAGTCTTGAGAGGGTCATTGTGAGAATTGTAATATTCTTGTATCTTCTCTAGTTGAAATAATATCACGGTTCTTCCTCCCCCGGATTAAGGCGAAAGCCCCAACCGGGACAATTTTTGTGTTCTTTGTGTGTTTAGTGTGATCTAGTCTTACTTGGTGGTTTGTGTTGATTGTGTTAAAGACTCAACAAGATCCTCATAATTCCTAACAAGTAGTATCAGAGCAATCAGGTTCGTGGGTTTGTTCGAGTTCCTTGGAGATGGCAGATCAAAAGACGAAGATCAAGCGGTTTGACGGTAAGATCAACTTCAATCTATGGATGGTGGACATGTATGATGTTTTGGTTCAGAAGGACTTGCACCTTTCCCTAGAAGAGAAGATGCCAACCGACGTGAAGTAGGAGAAGTGGGATGAGATTTGTTTGAAGGCCTTGAGTTTAATCCGGTTGCAATTGGCAGATAAAGTCAAGTGTAATATTTTTGAGGAGAAAAGTGCGGCGAGTCTATGGGCGAAACTCAAAATTGACTACTCGGGATCGTCGTTTCTAGATCGGCTGTATTGGAAAAGAAATCTGTTTAGGTTATCAATGAAGGAAGGTACCCATCTTCAAGATCATATTGTGGAGTTCAATAAGGTAATATCTGAACTGAAGGTGATCAACGTTGATGATCTTAGCGAAGAGGATAAAGCTTTCAACTTGATTTATTCACTGCCTACTTCTTATGATCACTTGATAACTACTATGCTACATGGAAAATCAGCCAAGGAGACACTTACTGTAGCCAGCGTGATTAAGGATCTGAAGAAAGATGAACTAAGAAAGGAGACTCATAAATGAGGGTTTATTTCTTTATGGTGTTTTGTGGTGGATGGTGATACTTCAATTGGAAGGGATGCGGCACACAAGGGTAAGATTCGTTGCCATTACTGTAGAGGAGTTGGACATTACAAGAGAGACTATCGCAAGTGGTTGAGTCAGAAGAGTGCTACCAAAGAAGGAAAATAAGCCCATATAGTCAGTGCAACTGAGTCAAGTAATAATGACAATTATTGTCTTCTTGTTTCAAGCTCTTCATATGTGGATTCAAGTTGGTATCTTGATTCGGAAAGTTCTTCTCATATTTGCTCCGAGAGGGAGATATTTTCTACTTACAAGTCATCAACAGGCCAGAGTGTGAGAACGGAGAGTGGTGAGATTTGTGAAGTGGTGGGTAAAGGAACAGTTGAATTGAAGACACCAGATGGTAAAGGGTTCACACTAGAAGATGTCATGCATATTCCTTCGATACAGCAGAATCTTATATCCTTGGGTACTCTTGATGCTCGTGGCTGCACGTACACAGCTCGAGGTGGAGTTTTAATGGTTTGGGAAAGTCGGCATAAGGTAATGAAGGGTAAGAAGAGGATTGGGCAGGTTCAGCACAACCTCTACCAGCTTTGTGGGAGCAGAAAAACTCTGCCGAGTGTATGGAAGCCCACTGTTTCTAAAGCATCATCTAGTAAGCCGTCACTAGAATTACCAAAGCGAAACTGCAACATTCGAATACCGTTGGAAGGTGGAGAAAGCCTTGGTGTAGGTGGAGTTCGTGTGGAGGGTGGCACCTCCATGATTACATCTACATGGGTTTGCCCTTGAGGGGGGTATACAGTTGGAGGAAAACAGGTGGAGGTTTGTTCAACTAGCAGGAGAAGCCATCGAAACATGTCGTTTACAAAGCGAAGAAGAAAGGTCTAGAAGAGTTTTTTAAATCACACAGGTATGGATTCATGCGTATGCAATCCAAGGTGGAGATTATTGGGTTTATGTCTTGCATACGATATTGGATAAGAAGACGATAAGACGATGGAGAGACAAAGGCGATTGGAAACAGAGTGGGGGCAAGAAACAGTCAGCAACAGAGGGGTTGCGGTCGACTGTACCTTGGGGTCGGTCGACTGCCCTACTGTAGCGAGACGACAGTCGACTGCGCGATCGACCAGTTTGCTCTCGTTGTACTTTAGAAGGTTGCGGTCGACCGTACCTTGGGGGTAGGTCGACCGACAGCGGTGCTGATGGGTTTTCGGGCTTGAGTCTAGGTGATTCATGAAAAGCCCAACTTGCTCTTCAAGTTAGATCGTGTGGCTCCTATCGTAGGGTTATCTCTTATATACTATCCAATGGATATTGTAACAAGATATCAACTTAGGGTTTATCTCTATATCTATATATAAACAATTGTAACGGCTCATAGATATGATGATTTTATTGAGTACCGAATAGAAGAAGAGAGTACTTCATAGAGAAGGGTGAGAGAGCTTCTCCATTGTAAGCAGCATCAAGTTCCATTAGGCTTGAGAGAGGGTCGTGGTGAGAATTGTAATATTCTTGTATCTTCTCTAGTTGAAATAATCTCTCGGTTCTTCCTCCCCCGGATTAAGGCGAAAGCCCCAATCGAGACAATTCTTATGTACTTTGTGTGTTTGGTGTGATCTAGTCTTGCTTGGTGGTTTGTGTTGATTGTGTCAAAGACTCAACAAGATCCTCATAATTCCTAACTGTTACATCATTTAACTGTAATGGCCTATCGACCAAATTCTGGTGGAACAAATGGTGCGGTACTCACCCTTTTAGAGAGATGTTCCCAGATCTATACGAGCAAGTTTACCAACCTCAATGCGTGGAGGAGGGGAACATGGAAACCATCCTTTAGCACTCGGCTAAGTCTAGAGTCCCGTGTGAGGCTGGGAGTACTCCAGGAATAGATTGCGCAGACTGGGGTAAAGTGCTCGCACGGCCCGGACCGAAAATCTTGGAATCTGGAGAACAGCGGGTCTTTCATGGTTCGCTCTTTGTACAACCGCATACACTTTCGGGGATGTAAGCCAAGGTGGGCTACGATCCTCTGGAAGGCAAAGGCACCACTCAAAGTAAAGGTATTACTCTGGTTGGTGCTCAATAATGACATCCTGACTAGAGAGAAACTGGAAAAAAGACAACCGAACATTGCAGCCAATTGTGCCTTCTACAACAATCATACAAAATTGCTCAACCATTTATTCCTTGAATGCCAGATGAGTAAAGTAACCTTGGTTGAGGTTCTGAGAGCATTGGGTACAAATGATTACCCCCACTCCTATGAAGACCTGTGGATTGGTTCCAAATTTGCTTCTGTGCATCACGAAATAAAAGAAGCATATATAGTACATCGTACGTCATTGTAAATACGACATGAGTTTTATGATTAGACATAAAAAACTTTTACTTTTATAAAACTTGTAATTGTTTTTTTTCTGGTTTTTTATAAAAAAAACACTGCTTAAATACTTGCATAAGAGCGCCACTTCTTATTAGTAATCACTGCTATGGCTTATTTCCTGAAAGAAGAAAGTGAGACATTTATATGATAATTATGATCAGATGTACGCATATAAAAATTCAAGTAGTTCACACCCATGTATTAGTTGACTCCGGTCATTAATTATATTATTGAAAGGTTATTAATTTTAATTGCGCCCACCTGATCAGTAGGAAAAAATGTAGAGTAATGTTCGCCCACTACTAATCTCACTTCTATTCTCTTCACTATTTTGGATGACATACTTCTCCCGACGAGTTCCCATATCTACTCTTTTTCCGGCCCACCCATTAAAGTGTGCCACATAAAATAATGAAAAAATATATACTGAAATTAGTAGTGAAAGTTGCATTACTCAATATTGTATTGATATGTGCTCCCTCACTTTCTCTTAACCAGAGGTACTTTATATGAATTTCTGTAAAAAAAAAAAATCTTTTCCATTTGACTTTGAAAATTATGTAGATTGTATAAAGTTTAGAGAAGATTTGACCTTGAAGAAAGGCGTTGTTAATAACAAGTTGTCGAATATTTCACCCATTTGTGACCGCAAGAGATAGCATGAGTCTGACTGTTGTAGGCTTAATAACTGGAAGTCTCTAAATAATCAATCCCGGGCCGTTGATAAAATCCCTTGGCAACAAGGTGAACCTTGCACTACAACACACGATAGATTTATCGGCGTATATTCCCCGGCATTTTACCAGAAACGCCGGGATAGGAAGAGACCAGGAATGGGGCGTCAAACAGGATGGTTATACACCGGCGGCCTCTATAAAACGCCGGAAAATTATGATATTCACCGGCGTTTTTTATTAAAACGCCGGTGAAGGCTATATTCACCGGCGTTTTAATAAAACACGCCGGTGAAAGTATACAGGTAAAAAAATCTTCTCCCATTCACCGGAGTTTTTAGTTAAAACGCCGGTATAGGGTCTTGAAATAAATTTCCCCCAAACCCTCTACCATTTTCTCATTCGATCGCAAAAAAAAATCCCCAATTTTTCCCGCTCTCTCGCGCTCTCCTGCTTTCCCCAATTTCCCCAAACCCTATACGTATACTTTCCCCAATTTTTTCATTTCTCTCCTTTCCCCATCGACGCCCCCCTCTCCCGCCGTCGTCGTTTTCCCCCTCCCCCGCCGTCGCCACTTCCCCCATCGCCGCACCTGCCCCCCTTCTCCCGCCCCCCGTCCTCCATCGCGGCCCCCCGCCGTCCCCCTTCTCCCAATCTCTCTCTCCCTCTCAAAAACCGTCGTCCCCCCTCCCCAAATCAACTCAAGTAAG
Source organism: Hemerocallis citrina (assembly GCA_017893485.1). Classification (NCBI taxonomy): domain Eukaryota; kingdom Viridiplantae; phylum Streptophyta; class Magnoliopsida; order Asparagales; family Asphodelaceae; genus Hemerocallis; species Hemerocallis citrina. Next base: position 463,333,385 of record CM030358.1, on the reverse strand, counting down.
GAATTTCAAACCCTAAAGTTTATTCTAGTATGAATTTGAGAATATGAGAATAGGTTAATTAATGATCGGTTCTTGATTAGGGTTAGGGTTAGGGTTTTGATCGGTTCTTGATTTATCGTACTAACCGGAATTGATTCTAGTCATGCTTTTGTTGTTTGTAGTTTTTTAGGGGTTAGTATGGTTTTTAGATGAAGTTGTTTGAGTGTATAATGGAGAGTTTGTTTGGTTTCTTTGATATTGTTGTATGGATTTTGTTGTTGGTAGATGAGAATTAATAGAGTTGCGATCAAACATTTTGTTAGAATTTCAACATGGGTTTCATGGAAATTGGTTATTTATTTGAGATAAAATGTTATAATGTATGTAATGTATACATATACAATTCTGAATAAATGTGATACTCGTCTTTATTATTTGTGGTAATATGCGATTTCTTTTATCCTATTGTTTGTCTAAATTTTTTGTTTTGGTAAATGAAATTGGAGGTTTAATGAAAGCTTCTCCACTCATCAATGTATTGGTTTGTTGATGATATCATTTAGTTGTTCTTTTGATGCTAAAGTATTAGTATGTAATTATTGTAGTTGTGTTAATTATAGCCGTTTCTTGGAGGTTAGTTATGGGTTATTGGATAGTACTGATTAATAATGGTTTTATATTGTAAAGTATCTTAACATCGATTTCATATTTGCACAGAATGAACTGAAGAGTGATTTTGTTGTTAGTCTCATGGGAGATGCAATTCTTAACTATTGTCCAGTGAAGGGATTAAAATAGGCTTTGTTGATGAAGGATGTGATGATGAAGAAGGTAGTTGATGACAATGAGGTGGTTTGGAGGATTTGGTTAATTTCATATACAGTTAAATCATTTTGGTAACTGTAAGTTCATGCTACTTTGCTACTTTTTTTGCTATCGGGTCACACTACTGACTACTTTGCTACTTTTTTTAAATTAGTGATGATGAGATGGGTTATGATTCTGAAGTTGCACACTACGAGTCCTTGATTTAATGATTCATTGAATAAATGATTCATAGGAGTAACTAGTGATTTGTTTGAATCCTATCTGAGCTTTTTAATTTATGAACACTTTTGCTGCTGAGTGAAAGCACATTCAGTGAGCTGCTGAGTGAAAGCTTTTTAATTTATGAACACTTCTGAAGTTACATGCTCCTTTTTAATTAAATGACTACTTTTGATATACTGACTAATTAATGAGTCAGTGATTGGCAATCTACTTTTGATATACTGAGCTGCACTCACTGATCAATCTTTACCTCTTTACCTGACTAATTTTGAGTCAGTGAGTGGCACTCACTGATTGTGCTTCTCTAATTTATCATGAATCATCCTGCTGAGTGCATTTTGCATATGGATCTATATTGATTTGGATCTATATTTATCATGCTTGGGTAATTTATGCCATAGTATTTGTGAGAACAACTAAATATGCTTGAGTAAAAACAGTGAACAAATGGAGTTTCTTCTCATTATTTTCGAGTGAATGAGTGATGACGAGATGGATTATGCTTCTGAAGTTGCACACTATATTTCATGGTTCATTGAATAAATGAATTATAGGAGTAACTAGTGATGATTGAATCCTATCTGAGCTTTTTAATTTATGAACACAGGAATAAACTTTGTATCTTGCATTTGGTTTTGATTATAAGAGTGCTGATTTTTTTGGATCAAAAATGGGTTCACTGTGAACTAAGGATGCTAGCTGTATAACAAAATCCTCCATATCTGTACAACAATTGGGCTGAACAAACCTTGTGTTGCTTTTGTTTTGGAGCCACACACATCATGATTGTAGTTGAATTTGTTTTGGAGCCACAGACATCAATGGTAGTTGGGATGAAGAAGTAATAGAGAAACATAAATGCTTAGATACTGGAAATTTTGATTTTCTTTTACTGTTAAAGAAGCTGAAAACATGCATCTGATTGTCATCTTGGCATGTTTTTTTGATCAAAAATGGGTTCACTGTGAACTAAGGATGCTAGCTGTATAACAAAATCCTCCATATCTGTACAACAATTGGGCTGAACAAACCTTGTGTTGCTTTTGTTTTGGAGCCGCAGACATCAATGGTAGTTGGGATGAAGAAGTAATAGAGAAACATAAATGCTTAGATACTGGAAATTTTGATTTTCTTTTACTGTTAAAGAAGCTGAAAACATGCATCTGATTGTCATCTTGGCATGTTTTTTTGATCAAAAATGGGTTCACTGTGAACTAAGGATGCTAGCTGTATAACAAAATCCTCCATATCTGTACAACAATTAGGCTGAACAAACCTTGTGTTGCTTTTGTTTTGGAGCCACAGACACCAATGGTAGTTGGGATGAAGAAGTAATAGAGAAACATAAATGCTTAGATACTGAAAATTTTGATTTTCTTTTACTGTTAAAGAAGCTGAAAACATGCATCTGATTGTCATCTTGGCATTTTTTTTGATCAAAAATGGGTTCACTGTGAACTAAGGATGCTAGCTGTATAACAAAATCCTCCATGTCTGTATATATGGTTTTACCTAGGCACATCTGAGCACAATTGGGCTATTGTTTGTTTTAAGAATGATCAGTGTATGATCTAATGGGTCTCTTGCATTTGGTTTTGATTATAAGAGTGCTGATTTTTTTTTTAATTTAATTTTATTTATTTATTTTTTTTTGAAATTTTTTTTCAAAAAAATTTAGCTACACCGGCGTTTTTACAAGCGCCGGTGTAGCTTTCAACAAGAATTTGGCAGTCTATACCGGCGTTTTAACAACGCCGGAGTAGGCGATGGCCGAAAATGGCACCCACACATTCACCGGCGTTTTTACGGCCGCCGGTGTAGTTTTAACCTATACCGGCGGCCGTAAAAAATGCCGGTGAATGTCTCTAAGCTACAGCGACGCACGATTCAGCGACACTTGCACTGGTGATTTATAAAACGCCGGTGGTATCTACAGCAGCGTTTATAAACGCCGGTAAATGTGCAAAAAACGTCGGTAACGACTGTTAGTCTTGTAGTGTTGTAACGCTCAATTGCACCTGTAGGCTTGTATTTAACTCGATATACCCATTTGTGGCCAACAACATTCTGGGATGGATGAGAGGGAACAAGTTCCCAAGTAGCATTGCGTACCAAAGCATCATATTCCTCCGTCAGTGCATGACGCCATTGAGGATCTTTGAGGGCTTGAGTAATGTTACGGGGTTCAATTGATTGAGCTTGAATAGTGGTTGGATTGGCCAACTTTGGGTTTGGTTTAATAATATTATTTTGTAGACGAGTGACGATGGTTCTAGTGGGTGGAGGAGGTGGCGGTGAAGGGTGAGAGAATGACACAATAGTGGTTGGTGTGGTTGTCAACGATTGCTGTGGAGGTGAGGGCATGGTAGGAGAGGAGGGAGGTGTCGAGATTGTGACGATAGGTGGGGTTGGAGACTCGACAATAGGCTACACATCAATGGGAAGAGTCACTGTGCACCATTCTTCAATGTTGGAAGGAAATGTGGGAGTAGACATTGGATTAAAGATGGGAAAGGAGAAGACATCATCCACAAATCTTACATGCCTAGAGACATACACCCTATGAGTTGGAAGATGTAGACAATAATATGCACTTTGCGATGGAGAGTAACCTACAAAGATGCATGGAAGAGACCGATTATCAAGCTTATGACTAGCATATGGTTGCAGCCATGGGTAACACAAGCTGTCAAAATTTTGCAATTTTGAGTAGTTAGGTACAGCCCCAAAGAGACGAAGATAAGGAAAGTCATTATGAAGAGTTTGAGTTGGAAGACGATTAATCAGATATGTGGCTATAGCAAAAGCATATGGCCAATAATTTAAGGGCATTTTGGCAAGGGAAAGATTTCTTGGGTAAACAATGGAATATGTGGCTGTAGCAAAAGATTTCTTGGAGACGATTAATGAACTCTTGTTTCTCTATTTTTCACTAATGAAATACGGTGGTAATTATCATAAAAATAATGGGAAAAAAGAACAGGTACTTTATAGCAAACTGCGTCCTCAGATAACAATTATTATGAACGAAAGAGTGATTTAGAAGATAAACTAATATTTATTCATAGACAAAATTTTAAATCAATCACCATCAAACCATGAAGTACAAGTACACACAGATTCATAAGACAAATACTAAGATAATACTCATGGGTTGCTAAACTCAACGCTACGCAGAATGTGGTAGCTGACAACTCCCCATTTTATTCTCAAGATCGAGTCTTCTTCTACATAGGCATAGAAGAAGTAGAAATAGGAATAGCTTAGTGGACTCTGCAAAACAAATGAACACCATATAAGCATGATTAGTTTCTTGCAACATCAGTGATGTAAGATATTGTGTTGTTCTCGTAATTAGCTTTAGTTTTTTTCCCTTTTTAGAGTAGTTCGTAACCTGATGTAAACAAAATTTGACGTAAAATGATGAAAAATTTGCCGAAATGCCCTTGTTTTTTAAAATAATTAGCGACCTACCCTTGTTTCGAAAACATTTAGCGATTTGCCCTTGTCTGTGACACGTCAGCAACAAACGTTATTGGGAAAAACGGCATCAGCTAATTGTATGCCGTTATTCCCAATAACGGCATCTTCATTTGAAAAAATTTACGTGCCGTTATTCCCAATAACGGCATTGCTTATTTTTAGTATAGATCTATAATGTATCAACATTGACTCGAGATTGGAAAGCAAAAAAGAAAAGAACTGATGCCGTTATTCTGGAGAACGGCATCGTTTATACTGATGCCGTTTTTCAGAATAACGGCATCAGTTCTTTTCTTTTTGCACAACTCCCTATAATTGAAAACCCCTTTCATCTCCCCTTTTCTTCCCTTCGATTCTTTCCTTCACATTTTCCACACCGAAAACCCTAGACGCTCTTAAAAAAAAATCCACAAGATCTTCGGTGTGTTATTGACTTCTATTTCGGAGTATACTCTTCAATCCTTCCTTCAGAGTTTCTTCTCATTCCGAATCAGAAATCTTTGTAAGTAACCAAAAACCCTAATTTGTATTTTGTATAGTTGATTTTGACTGTTTTATTATGTAGTATAGTACAAATATTGTAGATTAGGGTTATTGAAGTAGTAATTTTGGAAGTATTGTTAGTGAAGTAGGGTTTACTAAATGTTGAATTTTTGAGAAGCACAAATTCTTAAATATTGAAGTACTTTATTTTGAAGTAGGGGTTTTGAAGATCCTAATACACTTAATTACTACCAAGTAAACCAGTCCTATGTCTTCAAACAATTGATAAGATGTTAAGTTTTGTAGAGTGTATGTTTTCCCGTTTTTTGAAGTAGGGGTTGTGCTCACATGAACAAAAGTTTCATCCCCATTAACACATCCAGTATATGTGATTAAGGAGTAGTTGAGTGTTGTGTTTGGTAGTTCTTCTTGTATGCATAGAAAATCATCTTTTATATATATCCTGCATTGCTAATTTCAACAAAAGGGCATTTTCTACACTATCTGCCTAGGCTCATCTCAGTGTAAGGAGATTTGTATACATCACCTATATATATATACACACCTACTTCATGTCAGTGTGAGGGGAATTTATATCAGATACATACATATACACACTACAATTTACTAGCAGATCTACTCCTAAGACTGCTCATACTCTCAATTTTTCTACTGAAAATGTTGTTGATTAGTGTTTGTTAATGTGTACAGGCCAATGGATCTTACACAACCATCTTCTTCGCATGGTGTTGGTGCTTCTTCTACGTCTTCATTTGGACCACGGGGACATCCGGGTCCATTAGATCCTACAGTTCTGTTTCTGCAAGAAAACCACAGATCACAGGACGTTTGGACCAGGGATGTGGAGAAGATGAGTTTCAGGATGCACAAGATCATGCCTGTGATCCCCCGCTGTATTGCTATGAAAAATTATTTGGTTAGCAGTGGATTTAGCGGGATGTCAAAGCTGGCCAAAATAAAGTGTGATCACGCCTTGCTTACCGCACTGGTAGAGCGATGGAGGCCGGAGACACACACCTTTCACTTACCGTGCGGTGAGATGACGGTCACCCTACAAGATGTAGCGGTGATTTCGGGTCTTCCAATTGACGGGGTGGCCGTCACCGGCAATTTGATGTTTAACAAGGTTGCACTGGTGCGAGATTATTTGGGCTTGGATGTGCCTGAAGAGGACCACGGCATATGGGTTGGGGAATCCATTAGACGTTCATTCCTAGACGATAGTTTCACTCATCGAATAGCAGAAGTGCCGACGGACATCGAAATCCAAAACTATACGTGCGCATACTTACTGTCGATGATTGGAGGGATTCTATTCCCTAACTCTTCAGGTGACGTAGTCCACCTCATGTACCTTCCATTGATAGCTGACCTGCAGACAGCCGGCAGGTATAGTTGGGGAAGTGCAGCTCTAGCCTCCCTTTACCGTGCACTCTGCAACTGTTCGATGGGGTCGATTCAAATGACCGGGCCGATGTCCATCTTGCAAATTTGGTGTTGAGAAAGAATACACCTCGGCCGACCCCGTGTGACGGTACTATCAGAGAGTTGGAGAGTACTCCAGGATAATCCCGTGATGAGAGCTCCTCTTGGTGCCTACTGGGCGGGAAAGCGTACGTGGAGGGATAACCCACGTGGTGTCCTAATCTATTATCGGGACGAACTAGATCAATTGAGGAAAGAGCTCGTCAATTGGACCCCGTACACGGATGATCGGCTGCAACGTCTACCACCTATTTGCACTGCTAATGCACAGTTGTGGTTGACCCTAGCTCCACTAGTGAACTTCTCAGTTGTGGAGTTTTATTACCCCGGCCGTGTTCTTCGCCAATTCAATGCACAACAACCCGTCCCCGTGAACTCATTATACGATCGTAGACTACACAACATCACGGGCCAAGGTCGTTTACCAAACATGGATTGGGCCGATCACCACCGCGCTTATGTAGGAGCATGGAATGAGCGGAGGTATGAGTTGGTAGTTGAGGGTATTGAACGTCCGTATGACGGATCTATGCACACAGCTTATATGGCCTGGTACCGTCGCATAACGAGACTTTATATCGCGCCAAAAACGAATTTTCCAGCGGGTATCCAACAACCGATACCCGCACCCCAGGTTGAACCACCACCGGCAATTTCATCATCACAACCGATGTATCAACCGAAAGCTTCATCATACCGTATAATGGTAAATTAGTTTGATTGTTGAATTTCAATTATTTCGATTAATTTTACTTATGCATCTTTACTTACAACATATATGGTTTACTATTATAGATCGAAAGCACATGGGACATGGCTAGAAAATGTGCGAATGTGTTGAAGAGCAATGCCAATAAGGCATGCAAAGAATTGGCACGAGACCTCCTGTGCAATTGTCGTACCTCTCTTGAAGAGGTTGGAGATGGTCCTCGTTTCAATGAACTAGTGTGGTCAACCGAAGGGCAACGCCAACAAGAACGGCCTACCGCTAGCCAAGCTGCACCTCCACCACAACAAGCATTGGAATTGGGAAATCCATCACGTCATCGAAGATCCAAGTCTGTTCGTGACCCTCCACCGCAAAACGGCTTGGCAAATCCGGAGATTGAAGAAGGAGAAGGTCACGAAGATGAAGGAGCTGGTCCAAGTGGACCCCCAACGCAAGAACAACGAGAACGTAGGCGGAAAGTCCCGGTTCGGATGAGAAGAGCACCCCAACATTTTACACCGAGTTAATTGGAAGCAATATTTGTCGTTTTAATGGTTTTTTTTGTAATACAACACTTTCTATAGTATTACACTTTATTCTTGGATTTTGAAGTCTGTGCATGTTTTGTGAAGTATGCAAATATAGGAGTATCAGCATGTTTTGAAGTTTGTGCAGGTTTATGCATTTGAGTTTGTTTAATTTGAAGTTTGTGCAGGTTTGTGCAGGTTTATGGGAGTATCAGCATGTTATTTTGGAAGTTATGTTGAACTTGTACAGCTTATATGTATGAGTTGAATTGAGTTGAAATTAGAGGTTGATGAAGTTGATGTATCTGTGAATTGAGTTGAGTGAACTTGAGTTAAATGATTCTGTGAAATTAAGTTGAGTTGAGTAAAGTTGATGTAAAGTTGATGTAAAGTATCTGTGAATATAGTTGAGTAAAGTTGATGTATCTGTGAAATTAAATGTATCTGTTAAATGAGTTGAGTAAAGTTGATGTATGTGCACTTTATTTATAATTTTGAAGTCTGAGAATTGTCTATAATGTATCTGTGCATGTCTATTGATGCAAAGTGATTTTGAAGTTGGTTTGAACTACTTGATTTCTGTGGATGTAGAGATTCAACTCAACTCAAATTTGGTTTTGAAAGTTGGTTTTGATGTATCTGTGAAAGTGATTTCTGTGCAATTCAACTCAAATTTGATGAATCTGTGAAATTTGATGTATTTGTGCATTGGATGTATCTGTGTAAGTTGAAGTGAAATATGAAGTTGAATCTGATCATGCTTCAAGTTGTGTAAGCTGAAATGTATCTGTGTAAGTTTGATTTTGATCCTGTGCATGTCTGAAAAGTTAAAAAAAAGAACAACCGATGCCGTTATTCGCAATAACGGCATCTTAATCTTGTAACGTTATTGAGAATAACAGCAACTTTATATATGGAAAATTATAAAATTGGTAGTTTGCTGCCAAATTCCTGTCTCCACATTCGTTTTTGAGAATGACGGCATAGATCAAAGATGTCGTTATTCTCAATAACGGCATCTTTTAACTATGCCGTTATTCTCAAGAACGACATCAGTTATACTCAAAATCTCAAGATTTGAGTATTCTGCCAAATTCCTGTCTCCACAGTCGTTTTTTAGAGTGATGGCATAGATCAAAGATGCCGTTATTCTCAATAACGGCATCTTTTAACTATGCCGTTATTCTCAATAACGGCATCAGTTATACTCAAAATCTCAAGATTTGAGTATTCTGCCAAACTTTCTGCTTCCACAGTCGTCTTTGAGAGTAACGGCATGGATCAAAGATGCCGTTATTCTTAATAACGGCATCTGTTAAATGTACAGTTGTGCATGTTTTGTGCATGTTTTGTGCATGTTTTGTCCTGTTTTATTATAAACAACATATATAACTATGTCCACCATTGATTAAAAACACAAATCTCATTCCAAATAATTCAAACGTAAATTACTCAACATTAAGAAACAACTTTAAAATACCGTACTAATGCTTACAAAGGAAAACATTTAACTAACATCTAATAACTAAGAAAATATTCAAGTGCGGGTAGATTGTGAAGTCCCCACACTTTGTACATTCTTACAACTGCGTCTATTATGTCCGCTCACACCACATTTTGAACATAATTTTCCACTACTCTCACCTTCTCGAGCGTCCATGTCATTGCGGATACGAGTACTCTTTGGCCTCCCCTTGACCCGACGAAGACTAGGATCACTTATTAGTACCGGTGCGCTTTGGGTAGGCCAATAAGATTCGTCTGGGATAGGATTGAAAGATGGTGCCCATGTTTTTGCTAACGAATCTGTAGAGTAGAAAGGATCTATGTACGATTGATAATCAAGCGTCCGGGAAGCACATGCCGCTAACACATGAGAGCATAGAACATGGAACAATTGAAATTTCCCACATGTACAAGTTCGGCCTTCTAGGTCCACCGTATGCCAATGCCCACCCTTTTGATATCCACCGTCCATTCTAATGCCCGTTTTCACCCCAAAGACACCATCGCGATTATTGAACATTATGGCCTCATGTAAATTGGATTTTTCACGCCGGACATCAATAAGATCCTGAATCTGGGGTGCCCATAGTTTACCTTCAGCGATAAGTGTCTGCGCGGCCTCAAGGCGGTCGGTGAAATACATGTTGAGACGGAAAAATATTTGTTCTACAATTGCGGTGACAGGTAAGCTACGAACACCTTTTAGAACCGAGTTGAAAACTTCGGACAGATTTGTTGTCATAATACCATATCTACACCCACCATCAGCAGTAAGTGCCCACTTCTCAATTGCTTTTTCCTTAACCCAATTAGCCGCATCAGCATTGCTAGCTTCAAGTTGTGTCATCTTTTCCTCGTACTTTTTCCACTGATTTTGACAAGCAATTACCTTTAATTTATTCATCAAAAATTTCGAACCAAATTTCTTATGAAAGTTGCTAGCAAAATGCCGCATACAATACCGATGATATGCAAATGGTTCCCTCCACGTGCCAAACTTATTTCCCATTGCTAAAATACCGGCATGTCGATCCGAAATGACGCAAAGACCTTCACGATCTGTCACATAGTACTGAATACAGTTCATGAACCATGTCCACGTTTCTATACTTTCACCTTTAACAAGTGCAAAGGCAAACGGAAACAACCTCCTGTTTGTGTCTGGTGAAACCGCAATCAACAAACAGCCTTTGCATTTTCCATACAAGTGAGTACCGTCTACACTTATAACTGGTCTACATGATTTGAATCCTTCAATCGAAGGACCGAATGACCAAAAAACACCCTTAAATGTTTCTATACCCGGCCCGGTCGTAGTCTTCGCCTACTGTACAGCCGTACCCGGATTTGAAGCTTGAATTGTATTGAGTAGGTATGGTAATTTAGTGTACGCTGTTTCAAAAGAACCATATAGTTTCTCAATTGCTTTATGTTTTGCCTTCCAAGCTTTTCAATATGATATTGTGTATTGGAGCCTACCCTTCACCTGCCCAATTATGGCTCTTGGTGTTACTGAGAGTTGTTCCCTCAGAGTATCTATTATCAGCATTGATACGACCGTTGAGTCAATTTTGCTGTGATCCTGAGTCAATATATGATTCACACATGTGTGTACACCTTCAAGTTGTTTCACCACAAAATAATCACAACCTTTGGGAACAATTGCACGCAAGAGCCATGGACAACCAACTACATTTTGAAGTGATGGATTTTCTGCAATCTGCTCGGCTGAATGGTTGATGGGCGCGTATTTACATTTCACATGATACAGACAACGATCTGATTTTACCGTCACGAATTTCCTGTGGTTCTTCACGGCATACATCTTTACTTGATGTTGTAGAACATCTTTGGATGGAAATCTTTGACCAAGAAGAGTTCATCCAAGTTGGAAGACCCAATGGAAGACTGGCCATGCTCATGTACGGTGGCACGGGACATCTATTCGCTTGATTACGATCCACGCATAGCTGGACTTGTGTCCTGACTTGGCAACACGCAGGCATTATTAACCGGCAGATGAACATTGGCATCAACAACTGGAGCTTCAAGGGCGATCTCCTCATCATCATCCTCGAGCCCGCATACCTCATCTTCTTCCTCTTCTACCAAGTCGTTATTTACAACGGCGTTGTCAAAGTCTTCCAAAGCAATGCCAGCTACCAAAAAATTTTGTGGCAATGGGGTCGGATGTACCTGCTCGTATTCGGAGGAAACAGGTACTGTTGGAGATGTGTTAGTATCTCCAACAGTATTTGAAATCCTTGCGTGTGACTCTTCAGATGGTCTCAAAATCCTATTTGGCCTTGGAGCTTCGATAACAACTCTTGTAGTATTTGGAAGCCTCGTTTGATCAATATATAACTCAACTATATTCCAACCACAACTTGGATGAAGTGTCCTAAGCAGGACATACCTCAGAGAACTGTCACTGTCTATGGGTACCAACATGAAGTACTGCCCATCCCCTTTACCAGCAGAATAACGGGCTCTCAATTTCAGACTCATTTCACTTCTGTCCCAATTGGTTACTTCATATATCTTATCTATTAATTCTGAGTAACCAAAATTGGGGGTAGCCCAAATAATTACCGGATCAACATCACTATAAGAATATTCAATTTTTGGATCCCTAATTACTTCACCCCCATAATATAACCAAATAGGGATATCAAATTCCGTACCTATGCATAAAAATTAAAATATATTCAAGTCATTCACTACTAAAAAAAACAAAACATTGAAATAAAAATCAAACATAAGGTTAATATGATAATACCTTTCAAATTATACCAAAAAAATCACTGGCAAAAAATTCGTTGTTGAGGAAGACTGAAAATGAGAGTGGGAGTGAGGAGGTAGGATGTATGGAATTTTATACGACTCAAATGGTTGAAATTTTTTGATTATGAGATCTAGGGTTTATGGGTAAAAGGGGTGATGTGAGAGAGATGCGTTTTACGAATCAGAAGGGGAAGAAAAGGGGAGAAGAAAGGGGTTTTCGATTATAGGGAGTTGTGCAAAAAGAAAAGAACTGATGCCGTTATTCTGAAAAATGGCATCAGTATAAACGATGTCGTTCTCCAAAATAACGGCATCAGTTCTTTTCTTTTTTGTTTTCCAATCTCGAGTCAATGTTGATACATTATAGATCTATACTAAAAATAAGCAATGCCGTTATTGGGAATAACGGCACGTAAATTTTTTCAAATGAAGATGCCGTTATTGGGAATAACGGCATACAATTAGCTGATGCCGTTTTTCCCAATAACGTTTGTTGCTGACGTGTCACAGACAAGGGCAAATCGCTAAATGTTTTCGAAATAAGGGTAGGTCGCTAATTATTTTCAAAAAAAAGGGTAGTACGGCAAAATTTTCTAAAATGATGTAAGTCACCGATTCAACTATACAAAATATTAATCTTACTCTACCAATTTCTTGGATTTCACAGTAGAAAGTTGCATACTGTAATTATCACGTAAAAAAAACTGTAACGTATCTTCGTAATCAATTTTTATCCGAACAAGATACAAGTTACTGAGAGAGTACTGAAGAAAAGTTTTTAACCAGTTACTTCTTTTTATATTTTATTTTATTTTTGATGCTAGTTAATAATTACTAGTTATATGAAAGAATGACAAAACAAGCAGATACGAGCTAGTATAAGGGAGTTACTTAGAGCAGTCGATAGAGGTACTGATGGGGAAGCCGACGTTGACCCTGCACTTGCCTGGGAGTCCAGAACAAAGGGCTGGCTTAAGGTCATGGATGTTCAAAGCAACACTCTTAAGGCAATAGCAGGCCTGCCGGCGGGCGGGGGTGGTCTTAAAACCGGCATTAAGGTTTCTGATAGAACTACAGAAGCCAGGGGTAAGTGGGCCTATCCCCCGAACATAGTTGCCGCATGGGGCCATTCTCCTTACCACGGGCCCGCAGTTGATGGCACTCTCAGCATAGGGTGCCATCACAACCACCACCATGATTAATAGTGCACACAAGGGAGAAAATGAGCGAGCCATTAGGACTTGGAACGGAAGATATATATATATCGATGGCTTGATGACTTGAGTGGTGGTTGTGTGAAGAAAATGGAGTGAGATAAGGGGGTATTTATAGGGTTAACTGAGCTATGAGTTTGGAGTGTAAGATGACTTCAGTAAATTGGTCGGTTTGTGTCAACTATGTGCAATGGCCTAATAGAGGTAACTTAGGAAATTTAACATAAAACAGATTTTTCCATGTTGGCCAAAATTATTGGAAACTAATAGCCAACCCCATTTAATAAGTGTGGTTGCATTTTAGGAGGGCCAGTAGATTCATGACCGACAGATACAGTGATTAATGCTAGATAAATCCTTGTCAGAAAAAAGAAGAAAAAAATTTCGAGAAAGGAATAGAAGTTATAGTACCACTGAGTTGTAAAGGCTTGAGATTGGTAAAGGAAAATCTCAGGTGTGAAATGTTGGAATTAATTTTTGCAGTTTTCCGAGTCGGATTCCGGCGGGCTCCGGCCACCGGAGGTGCCGGAAAATGAGTGGATTGCGTTCCTCTCGTCGAGTACTATTCCGTGGTGTACTCATTTGCCAAAGACGAATTCCGTATGAATGAGAAATATTGGTCCAAAGATGGGTACTTGAAATGTACTAACTTGAAAACTTGGAGAAAATAGATAGTCCCATATCGGAATTTGGGAAAAAAAATTCTAGTACATATACTAAAAAATTGGACTAAAGGGCGTGGTCCGGGGATTACCACTAACGTGTAGTGGAAAGAGGACTCAGCCAAAATTGTAGAACCCCGTATTTTCAAATATTATTTTAAATATTTGAAAATGAATTTAAATGATTTTCTGGAGATTTAATAAATATTTTCTAAAAGATTTATCTTTTTACACGTGCGAAACACGTACAAATAATTTTGGTGTAAATATACAATTTTATATTTTAAATAAGTTCTCATACTTATTATGGAGTGTATTCTAAATTTTTGGATTTTTCTGAATAAAGAAACTATTTTTACATATATCCCGAAAGAGAGGGGCTTTTATGTAAAAAATCGTTTGGATCTTAAATAAACTATGAAAATTCCTTTTTACTGATATTTTGGTTTCTCATGCTTAGCATTTAAATTTAAATATATTTAGATTTTATTTAAAGTCGACTTGGTGAAGATTTAGTCAAAAAGGGTGTTTTTGTAAATAAGGAATTCATGTAGAATTTTGTGCAAATATTTTTCTGGAAAGTAAAAGTCAGATGTTTTGATTGAAAAATATAATATGTATTATTAGATATTATTTCGGATTTTTCTGGATTTTTATGAATATTTTATGATGTAATTGCAAATATTACAAAAGGGAGGGCTTTTGTGCAAAATTGACACCCTGAGTTGTAAATCCGAATTTTTCTTGTTTACCGGACTAAGGAAAGGTTATATGAGTAAAGTTATATTTTTGGGAGGACTATTTTGCAAATACATTTCTAAAACCCTAAATCTTATTTCCGGCCTGTATAAAAGGGGGTGTGCAGCCGTCATTCGCGGCACAACTCCAGATTTATTATATTATTATTTTCCTGGTGATCAAGAGGAGAATTTTTGGATCTCGCAAAAAGGAAGGCTTTTCGTTGGATCTTTTCAATTCAAAGGTGAGTGATATTGTTTTATTTTGATTTGTTTTGTATGTAATATGAACTTTGTTTTGTGGTTTGATTTAAGTGAACAATTGTTTGATTGTTGTTTGGCATGTATGTTTATTTAGTACCTTGCATGAAAACGATGCAATGGTTGTTGTTTGTATCATGTATGTGAAATCTAAGAATGTTGAGTAGATCTTGGTTCATAAAATTGTATTGCTAGAAATGCATGTTTATGATTTGAGTATGGTTATGATCAGATGGAGGAACATCTGGATCTTGTGTTCACAAATTAGATTTGGTTTTGAGTTGTGGAATATATTGAGTATTGAGAAATCCTAATGGAAGAATTAGGAGCTGAGAACATGAGAATTGAGTTTTGAGATATTGGTTGATTGGAGGAAATGTATCCAAACTGAGGATACTTTGAGATTGTTGTTTTATTTGAGTACAAATTATTTTAGTGAACAATGATTGCTTTTGGAAAAACCTAATTTTGATTATCGTATACAACCAAAACTAGGCAGTCTGTAGGCCGACAGTCGACTGGTAGACTTTTCAGTCGACTGATACGACCCAGCTGCTGTGTCTTTAGTTTTCTTAAAAATCCATTCTGGACAGTCGACTTAGACCCCTTTTCAGTCGACTGGTACACTTAGAAATTATTTTTCAAAGTTATCGTAGATTTTTCTCTGGTAAGTCGACTTATGACCTTTAAGTCGACTTATGACCTTTAAGTCGACTTATATTGTATTTTAAGACGACTTATGACTTTGCAAGTCGACTTATAACACTTAGAATATTTTCTTAAAGATTTTTGGAATTTCTCTCTGGTAAGTCGACTTATGTTTTTATAAGTCGACTTATGTTCTTATAAGTCGACTTATGTCTCCTTTAAGTGGACTTATGTTTTTATAAGTCTACTTATGATCTGGTAAGTCAACTATGATTTTTATAAGTCATCTTATATTGTTGGTAAGTCAACTTATATTTTTATAAGTCTTCTTATATTGTTGGTAAGTCAACTTATGTTTTTATAAGTCATCCTATATTGTTGGTAAGTCAATTTATGTTTTTATAAGTCTACTTATGATCTGGTAAGTCAACTTATGATTTTTATAAGTCATCTTATATTGTTGGTAAGTCAACTTATGTTTTTATAAGTCATCCTATATTGTTGGTAAGTCAACTTATGTTTTTATAAGTCAACTTATGGTCTTTGTAAGTCAACTTATAATACTAAACTTATTTTCTGAAAGTTACTAGATTTTTTTCTGGACAGTCGACTGGTGAGTTTTGCAGTCGACTGGTGACACTTAGATCTTACTTCTTAAAGATGTTAGTTTTCACTCTGGACAGTCGACTGGTGAACTTTTGCAGTCGACTGGTACTGATACTTTTCTAAGGTGTTTTGATGTTCTCAAAAGACTAACTCTTTAAATGTTTTGGATCTATAATCTACTCTTATAAATATTATTCTTCTATAGAACATACGCTTTCACTATATATTGTGGTTGGATTTGGATTATGGAATTTATTAAGGACTTGAGTTTTGTGGAGTGGAGAGATTTTCTCTTGGTCGTTTGACGATGGATTAGTGAGTTTTGGTTCTATTTGAGATTTGTTGAGATAGGCCTGAGGGGTCTTGGTTAGTTGTTGTTTTGAGTTATTTAGATGTTCGCGTGATGAAGGTCTACGGACCTATTCCCGGATAGGCAGGGAGATGATTCTCCGGATAGGCGGGGTGCATTTGTATGTACCGGGTGTATCTACACATTTCGTGGGGTACACGGCAGGGAGATAATTCCCCGGATAGGCAGGGAGGTAATTCTCCGGATAGGCTGGGAGGTAATTCTCCGGATAGGCAGGGAGATGATTCTCCGGATAGGCGGGGTGCATTTGTATGTACCGGGTGTATCTGCACATTTTGTGGGGTACACGGCAGGGAGATAATTCTCCAGATGTTGTTTAGACAGGGTACATTTGTATGTACCGGATGGATTCTTGGTTTTATGCTTGTGTTTTCCAGTTTTCTTACACTTGACACTTAGGCTAACTTCACTTGTTGTTTTCATTTCATGATGTTTTCATGCTTTACATCTTTTGTTGTTTCTCATTCATTTATCCTTGTTGTTAATACATGCTGTTAATGACTTTATGTTTTATGATTATATTATGTTGTTTTGTTTTTATATCACTCACATCATTTATGGCTGACCCCTTTAGTTTGGGGGTTAGGGATCATCTCTAGCCTCATGTGTTACAGGTTGTCGCTTAGAGTTGGGAGGCTTGGATGCTTGAGTTAGTTTTGAGATAAACTGTCGTAATAGAGCTTTGTGTAAATTTGTGTAAAAAGGAAGTATTGTGAAAAGAAAGTTGTAATTCAAGGTGTTTGTAATTCCGCTGTGTTTGAAAAAGATTGATGTAATAAAAGTTTGGAATAAAATTATTTATGTTTTTGAGCTATGTGTACTATTACATTGAAGTTGATGCCGGGATTGTGCCACGTAATTTCTAAGTTTTTATATTAGAAATTCGGGGCGCTACAAAAATGAAAAATTCTGGTGTCTCATTCTTGCCTTCCGCTCGGTTCGTCGATTGGTGTCATGTGGCCTACATCGATATGTATGTTGCTTGGGACATCACCATCAGAGTAGCGCAGCGGAAGCGTGATTGACCCATAACCCACAGGTCCCAGGATTCTCTTGCTGATCCTTCCTTGCATCGTTCAGATCGTGTTCATCTTTTTCACTTGCTATCTTTTGTCGATTTATTATTCAACATCGATCTTATTCAATGTCCTTTTCTTATTTTGGTACTTCCATCATTTGAGTTTTCTTTTCTAATTTTCCTGCCTTGTTATTTCTTAGGTTGTTTCTGTTTTGTCCTGCTGCCTGCCATAATGAATTTCAAGGACGAAATTTTATTGTAAGGTGGGTAGGATTTGTAACCCCTATTTTCATTAATACGTATTTTAAAAATTATTTTTCCGTATTTAAATTCTCAGTATTTTATAACTATTTTTCCCTAATTGATTTTATTAAGTAAACAATTTTATGAAACCCAATTGTCTATTAAAAGCCCAAATTCGTATTTGATTTGATTTTATTATATTTAATCTGAGCCCAAAAGATTGGCCCAAAATCCTAATTGTTTATTTAAATATTTTGAGCCCCTTTTTAAGCCCAAACCCAAATCCAATAACCGAGGACCCATATAATTGTACAGATTATCCACCCGTATACAAATTTATCCACTTTTCTCCAGTCTTCCCACATCCCTGTAACCAATCCCCACTATTTCTAACTACCCCTAATTAATATTATTTTATTCTAAAAAAAAACCCCACTCTCCTCTCTCCCCGTTACCATCTCTCCCCTCCTCTGATTGACAAAACCAAAAACAGAACAAACCCACACCATTCCCTTCGTCTTCCTCACTCCATCGCTCGCCTCGTCTTCCTTCTTCTTCTTCCCCATGTCGGAGCAACCACCGAAGGATCCACCTCCTGTCGACTTCTGCCAGCCCGAGACCCATCGTTTCCCCCTCGACTGCCCTTGCAGTCGACCGTCGCTCCGCCTTCCACTCTAGTGCTACTCGTCTTCCTCGCTCGAGCTCTCCATCGCGCCACTTCTGTCAGTCATCTCCCCCTCCAAACCCATCGAGTTTCACCCTCGAGCTCGTCGACGCCGCTCAAGCCCGCCATTGCCAACCCCGAGCTCCACTACAACACACGATGGATTTACCGGCGTATATTCTTCGGCGTTTTACCAGAAACGTCGGGGTAGGAAGAGACCATGAATGGGGCGTCAAACAGGATGGTTATACACCGACGGCCTCTATAAAACGCCGGGGAATTATGATATTCACCGGCATTTTAATAAAACACGCCGGTGAAAGTATACAGAGAAAGTGTACCAAAAAATCTACTCCCATAACCCACAGGTCCCAGGATTCTCTTGCTGATCCTTCCTTGCATCGTTCAGATCGTGTTCATCTTTTTCACTTGCTATCTTTTGTCGATTTATTATTCAACATCGATCTTATTCAATGTCCTTTTCTTATTCTGGTACTTCCATCATTTGAGTTTTCTTTTCTAATTTTCCTGCCTTGTTATTTCTTAGGTTGTTTCTGTTTTGTCCTGCTGCCTGCCATAATGAATTTCGAGGACAAAATTTTATTGTAAGGTGGGTAGGATTTGTAATCCCTGTTTTCATTAATACGAATTTTAAAAATTATTTTTCCGTATTTAAATTCTCAGTATTTTATAACTATTTTCCCCTAATTGATTTTATTAAGTAAACTATTTTATGAAACCCAATTGTCTATTAAAAGCCCAAATTCGTATTTGATTTGATTTTATTATATTTAATCTGAGCCCAAAAGATTGGCCCAAAATCCTAATTGTTTATTTAAATATTTTGAGCCCCTTTTTAAGCCCAAACCCAAATCCAATAACCGAGGACCCATATAATTGTACAGATTATCCACCCGTATACAAATTTATCCACTTTTCTCCAGTCTTCCCACATCCCTGTAACCAATCCCCACTATTTCTAACTACCCCTAATTAATATTATTTTATTCTAAAAAAAAACCCCACTCTCCTCTCTCCCCGTTACCATCTCTCCCCTCCTCTGATTGACAAAACCAAAAACAGAACAAACCCACACCATTCCCTTCGTCTTCCTCACTCCATCGCTCGCCTCGTCTTCCTTCTTCTTCTTCCCCATGTCGGAGCAACCACCGAAGGATCCACCTCCTGTCGACTTCTGCCAGCCCGAGACCCATCGTTTCCCCCTCGACTGCCCTTGCAGTCGACCGTCGCTCCGCCTTCCACTCTAGTGCTACTCGTCTTCCTCGCTCGAGCTCTCCATCGCGCCACTTCTGTCAGTCATCTCCCCCTCCAAACCCATCGAGTTTCACCCTCGAGCTCGTCGACGCCGCTCAAGCCCGCCATTGCCAACCCCGAGCTCCACTACAAGACACGATGGATTTACCGGCGTATATTCTCCGGCGTTTTACCAGAAACGCCGGGGTAGGAAGAGACCATGAATGGGGCGTCAAACAGGATGGTTATACACCGACGGCCTCTATAAAACGCCGGGGAATTATGATATTCACCGGCATTTTAATAAAACATGCCGGTGAAAGTATACAGAGAAAGTGTACCAAAAAATCTACTCCCATAACCCACAGGTCCCAGGATTCTCTTGCTGATCCTTCCTTGCATCGTTCAGATCGTGTTCATCTTTTTCACTTGCTATCTTTTGTCGATTTATTATTCAACATCGATCTTATTCAATGTCCTTTTCTTATTCTGGTACTTCCATCATTTGAGTTTTCTTTTCTAATTTTCCTGCCTTGTTATTTCTTAGGTTGTTTCTGTTTTGTCCTGCTGCCTGCCATAATGAATTTCGAGGACAAAATTTTATTGTAAGGTGGGTAGGATTTGTAATCCCTGTTTTCATTAATACGAATTTTAAAAATTATTTTTCCGTATTTAAATTCTCAGTATTTTATAACTATTTTCCCCTAATTGATTTTATTAAGTAAACTATTTTATGAAACCCAATTGTCTATTAAAAGCCCAAATTTGTATTTGATTTGATTTTATTATATTTAATCTAAGCCCAAAAGATTGGCCCAAAATCCTAATTGTTTATTTAAATATTTTGAGCCCCTTTTTAAGCCCTATCCCAAATCCAATAACCGAGGACCCATATAATTGTACAGATTATCCACCCGTATACAAATTTATCCACTTTTCTCCACTCTTCCCACATCCCTGTAACCAATCCCCAATATCTCTAACTACCCCTAATTAATATTATTTTATTCTAAAAAAAAAAACCCACTCTCCTCTCTCCCCGTTACCATCTCTCCCCTCCTCTGATTGACAAAACCAAAAACAGAACAAACCCACACCATTCCCTTCGTCTTCCTCACTCCATCGCTCGCCTCGTCTTCCTTCTTCTTCTTCCCCATGTCGGAGCAACCACCGAAGGATCCACCTCCTGTCGACTTCTGCCAGCCCGAGACCCATCGTTTCCCCCTCGACTGCCCCCACAGTCGACCGTCGCTCCGCCTTCCACTCTAGTGCCGCTCGTCTTCCTCGCTCGAGCTCTCCATCGCGCCACTTCTGTCAGTCGTCTCCCCCTCCGAACCCATCGAGTTTCACCCTCGAGCTCGTCGACGCCGCTCAAGCCCGCCATTGCCAACCCCGAGCTCCACTACAACACACGATGGATTTACCGGCGTATATTCTCCGGCGTTTTACCAGAAACGCCGGGGTAGGAAGAGACCATGAATGGGGCGTCAAACAGGATGGTTATACACCGACGGCCTCTATAAAACGCCGGGGAATTATGATATTCACCGGCATTTCAATAAAACATGCCGGTGAAAGTATACAGAGAAAGTGTACCAAAAAATCTACTCCCATAACCCACAGGTCCCAGGATTCTCTTGCTGATCCTTCCTTGCATCGTTCAGATCGTGTTCATCTTTTTCACTTGCTATCTTTTGTCGATTTATTATTCAACATCGATCTTATTCAATGTCCTTTTCTTATTCTGGTACTTCCATCATTTGAGTTTTCTTTTCTAATTTTCCTGCCTTGTTATTTCTTAGGTTGTTTCTGTTTTGTCCTGCTGCCTGCCATAATGAATTTCGAGGACAAAATTTTATTGTAAGGTGGGTAGGATTTGTAATCCCTGTTTTCATTAATACGAATTTTAAAAATTATTTTTCCGTATTTAAATTCTCAGTATTTTATAACTATTTTCCCCTAATTGATTTTATTAAGTAAACTATTTTATGAAACCCAATTGTCTATTAAAAGCCCAAATTCGTATTTGATTTGATTTTATTATATTTAATCTGAGCCCAAAAGATTGGCCCAAAATCCTAATTGTTTATTTAAATATTTTGAGCCCCTTTTTAAGCCCAAACCCAAATCCAATAACCGAGGACCCATATAATTGTACAGATTATCCACCCGTATACAAATTTATCCACTTTTCTCCAGTCTTCCCACATCCCTGTAACCAATCCCCACTATTTCTAACTACCCCTAATTAATATTATTTTATTCTAAAAAAAAACCCCACTCTCCTCTCTCCCCGTTACCATCTCTCCCCTCCTCTGATTGACAAAACCAAAAACAGAACAAACCCACACCATTCCCTTCGTCTTCCTCACTCCATCGCTCGCCTCGTCTTCCTTCTTCTTCTTCCCCATGTCGGAGCAACCACCGAAGGATCCACCTCCTGTCGACTTCTGCCAGCCCGAGACCCATCGTTTCCCCCTCGACTGCCCCCACAGTCGACGTCGCTCCGCCTTCCACTCTAGTGCCGCTCGTCTTCCTCGCTCGAGCTCTCCATCGCGCCACTTCTGTCAGTCGTCTCCCCCTCCGAACCCATCGAGTTTCACCCTCGAGCTCGTCGACGCCGCTCAAGCCCGCCATTGCCAACCCCGAGCTCCACTACAAGACACGATGGATTTACCGGCGTATATTCTCCGGCGTTTTACCAGAAACGCCGGGGTAGGAAGAGACCATGAATGGGGCGTCAAACAGGATGGTTATACACCGACGGCCTCTATAAAACGCCGGGGAATTATGATATTCACCGGCATTTTAATAAAACATGCCGGTGAAAGTATACAGAGAAAGTGTACCAAAAAATCTACTCCCATAACCCACAGGTCCCAGGATTCTCTTGCTGATCCTTCCTTGCATCGTTCAGATCGTGTTCATCTTTTTCACTTGCTATCTTTTGTCGATTTATTATTCAACATCGATCTTATTCAATGTCCTTTTCTTATTCTGGTACTTCCATCATTTGAGTTTTCTTTTCTAATTTTCCTGCCTTGTTATTTCTTAGGTTGTTTCTGTTTTGTCCTGCTGCCTGCCATAATGAATTTCGAGGACAAAATTTTATTGTAAGGTGGGTAGGATTTGTAATCCCTGTTTTCATTAATACGAATTTTAAAAATTATTTTTCCGTATTTAAATTCTCAGTATTTTATAACTATTTTCCCCTAATTGATTTTATTAAGTAAACTATTTTATGAAACCCAATTGTCTATTAAAAGCCCAAATTTGTATTTGATTTGATTTTATTATATTTAATCTAAGCCCAAAAGATTGGCCCAAAATCCTAATTGTTTATTTAAATATTTTGAGCCCCTTTTTAAGCCCTATCCCAAATCCAATAACCGAGGACCCATATAATTGTACAGATTATCCACCCGTATACAAATTTATCCACTTTTCTCCACTCTTCCCACATCCCTGTAACCAATCCCCAATATCTCTAACTACCCCTAATTAATATTATTTTATTCTAAAAAAAAAACCCCACTCTCCTCTCTCCCCGTTACCATCTCTCCCCTCCTCTGATTGACAAAACCAAAAACAGAACAAACCCACACCATTCCCTTCGTCTTCCTCACTCCATCGCTCGCCTCGTCTTCCTTCTTCTTCTTCCCCATGTCGGAGCAACCACCGAAGGATCCACCTCCTGTCGACTTCTGCCAGCCCGAGACCCATCGTTTCCCCCTCGACTGCCCCCACAGTCGACCGTCGCTCCGCCTTCCACTCTAGTGCCGCTCGTCTTCCTCGCTCGAGCTCTCCATCGCGCCACTTCTGTCAGTCGTCTCCCCCTCCGAACCCATCGAGTTTCACCCTCGAGCTCGTCGACGCCGCTCAAGCCCGCCATTGCCAACCCCGAGCTCCACTACAACACACGATGGATTTACCGGCGTATATTCTCCGGCATTTTACCAGAAACGCCGGGTAGGAAGAGACCATGAATGGGGCGTCAAACAGGATGGTTATACATCGGCGGCCTCTATAAAACGCCGGGGAATTATGATATTCACCGGCATTTTTTATTAAAACGCTGGTGAAGGCTATATTCACCGGCATTTTAATAAAACATGCCGGTGAAAGTATACAGAGAAAGTGTACCAAAAAATCTACTCCCATTCACCGGCGTTTTTAGTTAAAACGCCGGTATAGGGTATTGGAATAAATTTCCCCCAAACCCTATCCCGCTCTGTTCCCCTCTCCATCTTCTCTTCGAAACCCCAAAAGCATCGCCGACGACGAAACTATTTTCAACGATCCTTTCTCCGATTCCAAATCTCAAAACCCTAATTCCCCTCTTCGATTCCAATCGAACTCCTTGTCTCTTCAGTCTCCGATCAAATCGTCCTCCTCACTCTCATCGGTTTCATGTCACAACAAGAAACCTCTCGAAAGGTATAAACCCTAACTTTCCGATTTATAAATTCAATTAGTTTGTTTTTTGGTTGTTTTGTTGTTTAGCATGTTAGTAGGCTTTCAAGTCAAAAAGTTTAGTTAGGGTAATTTATGGGATTTGATGAATTAGGAAGGTGGGTTAGTTTTGAGATGATTGAACACATTGCACATAAAAATGCCACACATTAGGAATCTTGAAAAATTTTGGTTCGAAAAAAGAAGGAAAATAGAGGTAGAAAGATGAAGCTAAGAGGCTCTTGAGTAATGGATTTTGGAGGTGAAGAAAATCATACGAATACCCACCTTGTTAATAGTAATGGATTTTACTTGTGCTGGTGAAAATTGCAGATGAAGGAACGCTATAGTTCAAGCAAGTGTTAATAGGGTCTTGTGGGAAGCCTAAGATCGAGCCCAGCTTCTACCGGTCCCTTACTAGCACGGGTGCATGGCTACGGCCTTGTTCCCCAAAAACATAAAAATAAAAAAGGTTCCTTGAGCCAAATGGGTTTTTAAGAAAAGAGACATAATGGAGTAGGTTACGAGGTTTAGAATTAAAGGTTTGACCATTTAATTTAATTGAATAGGTTAGACTGATGAATGATTTAATATCAATTTGCAAGTATATGTCTTATATCCAAAACTGTATTTTGATAATTGGAACCACTTTGTTCTATTCTGCCTTGTTATTTTGGAGATGCTGTGCTAGTTGTCAGTTTCTACATGCATCTGCATTCATGAAGTGTGGGTACTTGAGTTGAGTACCTGAACTTGGAAAACCTCTAAAGAATGAATTCTCATAAAATGGAATATACTTCTTTGCTATCTTAATAATGCGTGGTTCCCAAGTAGTTGGATAATTTGCAGAAGTTTTCCCTAACTTTTCCTCACTGATACCGAGTTCAACTTTATTGTTGCTGTTTTTTTTGTACTGCCCCCCCCCCCCCCCCAACTTTTTCATTTGATGACTTATTTGTTTATTAAAATTATTAGGTTGGTTAAATTGGAAGTCTTAAATAGAAGATGGTTCCACTGTTTTTATCCATACCAGCATCTATTGACTGCAGAGATGGAAGTGCTGTGAAAGAGAGAATATCTCTTCTACAAGAACTTGAATCCATTATCTCATCAATCGTAACAGCTGGAGGCCGATATGAAGCTCGTATCTGGCTTTGCAGTTCCATTTCCTGCATCCATAGTATTCCTGACCGTGATAAGTCTCGCATGTTTCTTGATCTCTTAAAATCTAAAAAGTCAAAACAAGATGTAGCTGCTAAACTCTTGCAAATGGTCTTTGAGAAAATGCCAGAAAAAGTGGGGCCTATAATAGCGAAGGAAAGATACACGCTTGAGAATTTTTTTGAAGGTACCGCATCATTTCACTCCGTGATTTTCAGCTCTCCATATATTTTTGTTTCAGCTTCGGAAATTTAGCAGGGCAACCATCTCATATAAAGAGCTTGTTGAATTTTGAGTATATCTATAGTGACCATGATTAAAAAAACTTTGTATAGGGGATCCAGCTTTTCATATATGTGTAGTATCATACATATCATAAGTATTGTAGA
This sequence comes from Hemerocallis citrina, assembly GCA_017893485.1. NCBI lineage: Eukaryota > Viridiplantae > Streptophyta > Magnoliopsida > Asparagales > Asphodelaceae > Hemerocallis > Hemerocallis citrina. The sequence goes on along the minus strand of CM030358.1, from coordinate 463,307,679 downwards.
CCAAATTCCCTATTCGATATGGCTAGCGCATCTTGTTTCTTGTGAAATTAACTTAGAGATTTAACCTTCTTTCTCTCCTGTTAGGTTTGAAAGTTTGCCTTTTCATTTCTGACCTCACTGTGACTCCGTATGTGTATCTGTACTTATCCATCTAATAGATGGATACAGATATATATAATAAGTCCATGTTCTTTGGACTATCAGATACATAACTAGGATGTTGCTTATGAATTATGAGATGATACATGTCGAGTAATGTATTCTATGAATGCTGGGAAGTTGAATGTCTAATACTTAACTCATGAATGCTGGGAAGTTGGAATGACTATATTCTTCATATGCAGTGCTCCTATTGTTTGTTTTAAGAATGATCAGTGTATGATCTAATGGGTCTCTTGCATTTGGTTTTGATTATAAGAGTGCTGATTTTTTTTTTTTTTGAATTTTTTTTTTTTAAATAAAAATTAGCTACACCGGCGTTTTTGCAAACGCCGGTATAGCTTTCAGCAAGAATTTGGTAGTCTATACCGGCGTTTTAAAAACGCCGGTGTAGGTAATGGCCGAAAATGGTACCCACACATTCACCGGCGTTTTCACGGCTGCCGGTGTAGTTTTAACATATACCGGCGGCCGTAAAAAACGCCGGTGAATGTCCCTAAGCTACAGCGACACACGATTCAGCGACACTTGCACCGGCGATTTATAAAACGCCGGTGGTATCTACTGCGGCGTTTAAAAACGCCGGTAAATGTGCAAAAAAATGCCGGTAAAGACTGTTAGTCTTGTAGTGCTCCCTCGTCGATAGTACTGTCTCCCCATCTCCTCGCCGCCATTCGTAGCTCCTCTGCGCCATCGCTCCGCCGCTGGCACCATTGTAGCGCCCCAAATTTCTAATATGAGAGCTTAGAAAATAAGTGGCGAAAGCCCAGCAATCCACTTCAATAGAACAATAAACACCAACAACACCACTAAAATTTTTCTTCTTATTTACAACAATTATTACAATTACAGCGGAAGTCTAAACATCTCAACACAAATTAATCTTTTCATTTACAACTCAATAATAACTCATTATGTCATTACAATTTTACAACAAACGCTAAATAATCCAACTATCTCAAAATGCCCGCTCAAGCATCCAACCTCCAATCTAAGCAATAACCTGCAGCATGTGAGGCTAGAGTTGAACCCTAACCCCCAAACTAAAGGGGTCAGCCATAAAAATGGTGTGAGTGGCGACTAATCAAAACAAATAACATAAATGAACTTAAAACATAATATCCAACAAATAATAATCAAATACTAAAGTATGAAGTACAACAAAGGAATAAGGGGTGATACCAAAACCAAAAGCCAAGTGTGTGCCGAAAACAAGAAAATCCAAATGCATAAAAGTGATTCAAGAAAACATCATGACTACATGCTGACAATGATGACTACTAAGAGATGAAGATAAACTATGATATTTTGCCCATGTTTGATCATTCCGGAGATTGATCCCACATCACAGGTATTTTCCCTGGATAATTCAGGAGATCATCCCACATCTAAACATAGACTCATAATCACAAGAATACCCCAAAAGCGTCGCCTCGACTCCGATCATTCCGTAGTTCAATCCCACATCTCAAGATAATTACTTGGATAATTCCGGAGAAATACCTCACATCTCAGGTTAACTACCTGGATAATTCCGGAGATAAATCACACATCTCAAGTTAACTACTTGGATAATTCAGGAGATTAAATCCTACATCAAAAGCCATACTGAGGTGCATAACTCAAGTTCCCATTCGTCATGACACTACTAATGCCTGTCCTTATTAGTTTGGGTTACTGAACAAATCTCCTAGAGTAGTGTACCCTACCGGACTAAAAATCTGAGTAACTGAAAATTTTGCCTCAATGGCTCTCAACAAATAACTGAACAAATACCGGTATACTAGGGTCACCTACCTCTAGAGACTCAAACAAATATCTGAACAAATTCCACTTAACAAGTGGCTCAACAAAATATCTCAAAATCATGTTCTTAACTGAACATCTCAAAAACCAATACTTAACTGAACATCTTAAAATCAAACACTGAACAAATATCTCAGAATCAAGTACTGAACAAATGTCTCAAAATCAAACACTAAACAAAATATCTCAAATCAAATACAAGATCCTACAGGACCAGTCGACTGCATGATGGACCAGTCGACTGTCCAGAGGGCATATCCCAACATTTTACAAAAATAATCTAAGGCATGACCAGTCGACTTGACAAGTCATCAGTCGACCGTCCCGAAAGAACTGAACAAATATACAACCAGAGGACCAGTCGACTGACCTCAGTCTAGGTCGACTGTCCCGAACAAATCTCAAGACTCAAAAATACACAGTAGGCACGTACCAGTCGACTGCTCTGTAGGCCAGTCGACTGTCGGCTACAGATTTACAAAAAGTATAGATCTGAACACAAATCAAACGGGAGTATTCTAAGGATTCATCGATCATAAAATTAATTTATATTCAGGCAAATAAACAATTCTCAACAATCTCCATCCTGGTTACATTACTCAATCACTCAATTTCTCCAATCTCATATTCTCATGATCTTAATTCTTTAATTCTCCCATTAGGGTTTTTCTTCAACAAAAGTCTTCCATAACTTAATCCAAATCTGATTTACAATCATAAGGTCCAGGTGTTTACCATCTAATCACAACAAAATTAATTCTCAATATGTCTCCCAACAATATGATCTCATCAATCAAACTTTTCCTCAACAAATCTTTAACATTTCTCATACATGATCCAAATGTCAAATAAAAGTTTTCATCCTCCATATTAAGTAATAGATCCATGTCATACATACAATAAGACTAACAAATCAATAGTGTAACGATCACAAACAAGGCATAACAAAGATCTTACTTCATTCATCATTCAAATCAAACAAAGCAAACAAAACAAAACAAACCAACTCACCCTGTTTTGAAGAAAATCCACGAAATAGCTCTTCTCCTTGCTAGATCCAAAAAACCTCTTCTTGTTCCTCAAACAAATCTTAAAAGTCTCAATATTGTAAATGACGGCTGGGAAAAGAAATCCTTTATATATATGCCGGAGTAAAATATTAGGGTTTTATCCCCCCCCCCCCCTTTGCAAGAAAATCCTTTCCAAAAATACTTTTACATATATAATTCTTTTCTTGAAATCAATTCAAATATCGTTTAAATTGGGATCTAATCGAAAATATATTTCTAGACTCAGCAAATACTGATCGGAAAGTCCAGAAAAATGCATTTTGCACTCTAACCCTCAAAATTGTCAATTTTGCAAATAAGTCCTTCTTTTCTCAAAAATTGCAAATAGTACAAATTAATTTAAGAAAAATCTGGAAAAATGCTAATTAATTTTCAAATAATGAATAATGATTTTTCATAAGGAAAACTAAATTTTTCAAACTTCTGAAAGGTCATTTGCACGTGTTTTGCACGTGTACAAAAGATAAATTTCTTAGAAAATATTTATTTAAATCCTCAAAAATTACTTAAATTCATTTTCAAATAATTAAAATAATATTTGAAAATACGGGGTTCTACAACCATTGCCGCACCCCATCGAGTTCGCTCACCCTCAACCTCGATGCTCCTCAACCGTCGCCTTCCCCGTTCGAGCTCCCTCTGCCATTACATCATCTTCGACCCCGTCGTCTTCAACCCACTGCTGCTCGCACCGTTGCTCTCCACCATTGCCGTCGGAGTTCTCGAGCTTCCCTCGAGCTCCGCAATTCCACCACCTCCGCCATCGCCAGACCCCGCCGAACTCCTCTGTCACCTCCAGGCGACATCTACAGTCGCCACCATCGAGCGCTCGCCTTGTCCCCTCTTCTCTCGCCTTCCCACCATCCTCCGCTTGAAGCCAGTCGTCGACCATCGCTGAAGTCGCCGCCGTCTTTTCCCGCTCTCTCTCTCTCTCTCTCTCTCTGGGTTGAAAAAGAAGAAGAAAATACAAGATTGGGGATTTGTGGGTACTTAGGTTGATTTTATTGGTGTTGAGTTGCTGCTGGATTATAGTACTGCTGTCTTGGAGTTTGTGTGAAGGGGGGGATTTGTTGTGTTGTATTGGTGTTTGGTGTTTGGGAAGTGGATTGGATTGTTGTTGCTGCTTTGGAGTTGTTGAAGGGGTTGTTTTGCTGAAGTGAAGTTGGGTTGTGTATGTGCTGTTCTGGTGTGGAGTTGAATCTATTGTTTGGTATTTTAGCGCGCATTTTGCACATGCTCTTGGGATTGCTCCCCGGGATTCTGATCCCGTTATTCTTATTAATTTATTGAATCGTCTACAAAGAAAAAAGCAAGTCCACTTGAACTCTTTTAATTTTCTAGTTCAAGCTTATTGATCTCCTGCAAGTAGTTCTATTTTAATTATCTTAATTTGCCTTGTGTTCCATCCATTGGGAGTATCGAGGATTTACACGAGCTAACCCGACGTACTTTTGACCTCTTATTATTATCCATTGACTCAAACCCAAGCCTACATACACAATTAACCTGAATAAAATGACTAGAAATTGTATATAAAGAAAATGAATGGTGATTGAATACATTGATCGATTGAGATAGGGACTTGAACAATGACATGATAAATGGACTTATACACTGTAAAAAAACATCCTAATTATTGTACATTGGTGTAATGCATTTCATGATATAATAACCTGTTGATTATCGACTTAAATGAATATATACTTGATAGCCTTTATAATTCCTGCTGCCTTGTCTGTCTTGTACTGAGGTTTCGACCCAGTTATAATAGAAATCAGTTAAACTAATATAAAGAGAATTATTGTTTCAGATTTACTACTTCATGTTTATTATTGTGCAATGCATCATGTTGCTGCATTCGTATCGTTCCCTTGACATCCTTATACACACTTACATGGACATGAATGATTTAATAAAATACTAAACAAGCCGGGGTTAATAAGGGTTGACTTAGTAGTGGATAGTCTCAGAAAATGTACTCGGTAAGGCCTATTGTGATATCGTATTGACATGGAAGGAGAAGTATTGATTGTGAATGATTGATTGGAAATTGAAAATTGTGAATGATTGATTGGAAATTGGAAATTGAAAATTGTGAATGATTGTTATTGACACCGAGTACACGCTCTGTAGATCCCACCACTATGTCTAAAACGTACATTGTTTTGCGTGCACTGAACCTGTAGTATGGGATGCAGTAGTACGTGCACTAGATAGGAGAAATGACACTATAATGAACTTAAATTGACATGTATAGATACTTGATTATGACCATTGTTATTAGTACCATTATTGTCTTTGCAATTTGATCTTGATTCATAATCTTCATGTACCTTATTTCCTTACTCTCTGTTTTCACTACTTGCTGTCCGTACTTGCTCTAAGGATAAATTATTCTTTCTTTTTAGATGAACAAGTACAGGTGAGCCAGAGAAATTATCCGAAGGCATTGATGAGCAGTTCTCCTACAATTGGAGCATGAGCCTCTCGACTTATTTGGTAAGTCCTTGTATTCCAGATTTGGTTATTGAATTTCATTCTCGTTTATGTGATTATTATGTTTCTGCGTGGTTGTGATTCATTTTTTTTATATTGTTGAGTTAAGACTGGTACAACTTATGGATGATATGAGTTGGCGTACTTATATCATTCGCTGGGCCTCAGTTACGTGCCTATGTTTCCGTATTCCGGGAAGCGGGGCGTGACAGAAATTAGTAGTGAATGTTGCATTACTCAAAAATGTATTGATATGTGCCCCCTCACTTTCTCTTAACCAGAGGTACTTTATATGAATTTCTGTAATTTTTTTTCTTTTTTCTTTTCCATTTGACTTTGAAAATTATGTAGAACTAGTAATTTACACGTGCGATGCACGTTTTACTAAATTCAGAAAATAAAAATAAAAATAAAAACTCTGATGTAGGAAGGATTTGAACCGGAAACCTCATTTATACTAGTTATGCACGTGCAGTTGTACATGTTGGTAGAATCACAAAATGACAAATGACACTAAAGCCTTCTCCCATTATAATATTAGAGATTAGAGATAGAGATTAGAGATGAACTCTTGTTTCTCTATTTTTCACTAATGAAATACGTGGTAATTATCATAAAAATAATGGGAAAAAAGAACAGGTACTTTACAGCAAACTGCGTCCTCAGATACCAATTATTATGAACGAAAGAGTGATTTAGAAGATAAAATAATATTTATTCAGAGACAAAGTTTTACATCAATCACCATCAAACCATGAAGTACAAGTACACACAGATTCATAAGACAAATACTTAAAGATAATACTCATGGGATGCTGAGATTTCACTGGATACAGGCGACTCTGAAAGCGATTCGAATTTCAAATAATCCCCTTTCCCCGGCTTCTTCTCTCCCCAGATCCCGGCGATCCGCCGTCCATCTCGAGCTCGCCCTTCTATAAACATTGTAGAGCTCTCCATTCCCTACTGACCCATCTCTTCCTTTTTCGTTATTGAGCTGGTTCCCTTCGTCCTCTCTCCCCACCGGCAGCGTTTTTGGGCTTCGGTTGGCGTTGCGTGGCGTTGCTTTCCTCTCGCGCTCTCCGTGAGGCCGCGAGTCCCAAGCGGTCGTCTTCAGTTTTCCGACGTCTGGCCAGGAGTATTCTTATTGTCTGCCAGGAGTTTTCTTCTTGTCTAGCCCAACCTCTGTAAGTATTCCGAAGTCTTTGCTTGTGCTGTCGTTTTGATCTTCTGAGTGGTTTCACTGGGTTCTTTCCTTGCGTAGTGCTGCCGAACTATTGATCGGTACTGTGTTCCTTATTTTTTTAGATCGTTCGGGCTTGCTATTTTTAGTGCTAGCTTTGTGCCCCCATTCCCTGGGGACTTTTTGCTGGTGACTATCGCAGCTCTAGTCAGGGTTCTGGCTGAGCTTTCTTCTTTTGCGCCCGTTCTATCTTTTCCTCTCTTCCTCTCTACTCTCTCCATTCGTTATTCTACTGTTGGAAGAGTTCGGTTCTTTTTTTTGGTGATTCTCAGTTTAGTAGAGGATCTGATTTCTTTTTAGCTGAGATCTCTTTCTTATTGACGGAGTGCTTCCACTCTGCTCGTGCTCTTCTTGACGAAGTGCTTCCTCTCTGCTCGTGCTCCTCTTTTTCTATCCTCCCCTTTATTGGAGCTCGGTGCTGGTCCTATTTTGGTAGGGCTGTTTGGTATGGATCGTCTCAAGGATGTTGCGATCTCTGATTATCCTGCTTTGGCCTCATCGCCTTTGAGGCCCGAGCGTCTTTGTGTTTGCTTCAAGTGCCTCCTTCCAGGGCATCTCAAGCGTGAATGTTTGAATAAAATGAAGTGCCTATTCTGTGATAAGCTCGGTCACTCCCGTAGCCGTTGCTTTTCTCTTCAAAAACTTCTGGGATGGCCCAGAGGTCTCACTCTTCCGGCCAAACTCCTATCCTTCCTTATTTACCCCCGCTTAAAACTTAAGCTTCTGCATAAATCGGTTAGTTCTCACAGTAGGGTTGAGAGCCAGGGTCTCGATTCCTCTGTCTTGGCCGATAGTGCAGCATCGCATTCCTCCCCAGCTAATCCTTCTCCCCGCTCATCTACTGTCCCTCTTGACCGACCTAATTTGGCTCTCCTTTTTAAGGAGCGCACTGTTTTTACGAACCTTGTAGGCTTCCCTCGCCGGGCCTCCCCCAAGGACCGTTCCCGTCATTTCTCAGTGGGTCCGTCTTTGGTCAGGAGGTTGAGCTACTTTCCTGATTGCGTTAAATCCTTTTCTCCGTATCTTTCATTGTGTAGCAGCGCGTCGGATTATGCTACTCTCTCCCGCTCTAGTGCCCCCTCTTTCCATCCAGACAGAGATACTTTCGGGCTTAAGACCCCTTCTGTGCACTACGACTATCCTTGTGCTTTGAAGTTCTCTCTCCCTTTATGTTCGGCGATCTCGTTTCTTCATCCTGGATCCCTATACTCCTGGTTCCAACTTTTAGGAGCTCAGGCTTGGCTAGGTCTGATCCTGAGAGCTTTTAAATCCTTCTTGCTCTCCCTTCCTCCCTTGCATGATTTTTGTCTTCATGGCACCTCATCTCTCCTTGAGGCCGGCACCAACAAGACCTCCACGTCTTTCTTGATGCCTTCTCCCAGCAGCCTCTATTCTCCCCCGATTCCCATCTCGGTAGAGTTTTCCTCTGCCGCCCTTGAGATGATCGCGGCTCCTGCGGCGAGGGCTGCCCCTCCCCCTATCAAGCGCGTTCGCCATAAGATAGTTTACGATTTGTCCAAGACTCGTGTGAGTGCTCGGCTTCTTGCGCGGAAAGCAGGCTCCGTGTCTGCTTCCCAGCCTGTTCTCTATCGTGCAGCTACAGCTAGTTGACTTCTCCGGTGATAGCTGTGTCTTCTCGCCGTAGAGCCTCTAGAGTCTTTCTAGACTGCTAGTGGAGTCTGCTGTAGTCGTGGAGAGAGATCTTCCCCCTCTTGTTTTCGGTCGGTCGTTTCGAGTCGCTGGCCTGCTGATTTCTATTGCTGATCTCTGATGGTGCTTCTCGCAGTGGTCTCTATATCTGGATGGATTTTTAATTCTTATTGTATATTGTTGTATTTCTATTATGCTCGTTTATTTCTGTTTTACCTCTTGTAAAACCATTGACGCTTGTTTGTATTATTATTGCTTAATTGATTAATATATTTTTGATGGCTGGAGCCTTTTGGCTCTATCCGATTCATCAAAAATACTCATGGGATGCTATACTCCACGCTACGCAGAATGTGGTAGCTGCCAACTCCCCATTTTATTCTCAAGATCGAGTCTTCTTCTACATAGGCATAGAAGAAGTAGAAATAGGAATAGCTTAGTGGACTCTGCAAAACAAACGAACACCATATAAGCATGATTAGTTTCTTGCAACATCAGTGATGTAAGATATTGTGGTGTTCTCGTAATTAGCTTTATTAGTTTTTTCCCTTTTTAGAGTAGTTCGTAACCTGATGATGTAAACAAAATTTGACGTACAATGATGTAAGTCACTGATTCAACTAAACAAAATATTAATCTTACTCTACCAATTTCTTGGATTTCACAGTAGAAAGTTGCATACTGTAATTATCACGTCAAAAAAAACTGTAACGTATCTTCGTACGAACAAGATACAAGTTACTGAGAGAGTACTGAAGAAAAGTTTTTAACCAGTTACTTCTTTTTATATTTTATTTTATTTTTAATGCTAGTTAATAATTACTAGTTATATGAAAGAATGACAAAACAAGCAGATACGAGCTAGGATAACGGAGTTACTTAGAGCAGTCGACAGAGGTACTGATGGGGAAGCCGACGTTAACCCCGCACTTGCCTGGGAGTCCAGAAGCAAGGGCTGGCTTAAGGTCATGGATGTTCAAAGCAGCACTCTTAAGGCAAGAGCAGGCCTGCTGGCGGTCGGGGGTGGTCTTAACAGCGGCGTTAAGGTTTCTGACAGAACTACAGCAGCCAGGGGTAAGTGCGCCTATCCCCCGAACATAGTTGATGCATGGGGCGATTCCGCTTGCCACGGACCCGCAAGTGATGGCACTCTCAGCATAGGGTGCCATCACAACCACCACCATGATTAATAGTGCACACAAGGGAGAAAATGAGCGAGCCATTAGGACTTGGGATGGAAGATATATATATATATGGATGGCTTGATGACTTGAGTTGTGGTTGTGTGAAGAAAATGGAGTGAGATAGGGGGGTATTTATAGGGTTACTGAGCTATGAGTTTGGAGTGTAAGATGACTTCAGTAAATTGGTCGGTTTGTGTCAACTATGTGCAATGGCCCTAATAGAGGTAACTTAGGAAATTTAACATAAAACAAATTTTTCCTTGTTGGCCAAAATTATTGGAAACTAATAGCCAACCCCATTAATAAGTGGGGTTGCATTTTAGGAGGGCCAGTAGATTCATGACCGACAGATACAGTGATTAATGCTAGATAAATCCTTGTCAGAAAAAAGAAGAAAAAAATTTCGAGAAGAGAATAGAAGTTATAGTACCACTGAGTTGTAAAGGCTTGAGATTGGTAAAGGAAAATCTCAGGTGTGAAATGTTGGAATTAATTTTTGCAGTTTTCCGTGTCGGATTCCGGCAGGCTCCGGCCACCGGAGGTGCCGGAAAATGAGTGGATTGCGTTCCTCTCGTCGAGTACTATTCCGTGGTGTACTCATTTGCCAAAAACGAATTCCGTATGAATGAGAAATATTGGTCCAAAGTTGGGTACTTGAAATGTACTAACTTGAAAACTTGGAGAAAATAGATAGTCCCATATCGGAAATTGGAAAAAAAAAATTCTAGTACAAATACTAAAAAATTGGAGTAAAGGGCGTGGTCCGGGGATTACCACTAACGTGTAGTGGAAAGAGGACTCAGCCAAAATTGTAGAACCCCGTATTTTCAAATATTCTTTTAAATATTTGAAAATGAATTTAAATGATTTTCTAGAGATTTAATAAATATTTTCTAAAAGATTTATCTTTTTACACGTGCGAAACACGTGCAAATAATTTTGGTGTAAATATACAATTTTATATTTTTAATAAGTTCTCATACTTATTATGGAGTGTATTCTAAATTTTGGGATTTTTTTGAATAAAGAAACTATTTTTACATATATCCCGAAAGAGAGGGGTTTTTATGTAAAAAGTCGTTTGGATCTTAAATAAACTATGAAAATTCGTTTTTACTATTATTTTGGTTTCCCATGGTTAGCATTTAAATTTAAATATATTTAGATTTTATTTAACGTCGATTTGGTGAAGATTTAGTCAAAAAAGGTGTTTTTGTAAATAAGGAATTCATGTAGAATTTTGTGCAAATAAATTTCTGGAAAGTAAAAGTCAGATATTTTGATTAGAAAATATAATATGTATTATTAGATATTATTTCGGATTTTTCTGGATTTTTATGAATATTTTATGATGTAATTGCAAATATTACAAAAGGGAGGGCTTTTGTGCAAAATTGCCACCCTGAGTTGTAAATCCAAATTTTTCTTGTTTACCGGACTGCTCTGGTTTGTTGGACAACTTAGTGATAAAATATTTGATTTGGTTTTGATTTAGTTAATCTATTTTAACTAAGAAAAGGTTATATTAGTAAAGTTATATTTTTGGGAGGACTATTTTGCAAATACATTTCTAAAACCCTAAATCTTATTTCCGGCCTGTATAAAAGGGGGTGTGCAGCCGTCATTCGCTGCACAACTCCAGATTTATTATATTATTATTTTCCTGGTGATCAAGAGGAGAATTTTTGGATCTCGCAAAAAGGAAGGCTTTTCGTTGGATCTTTTCAATTCAAAGGTGAGTGATATTGTTTTATTTTGATTTGTTTTGTATGTAATATGAACTTTGTTTTGTGGTTTGATTTAAGTGAACAATTGTTTGATTGTTGTTTGGCATGTATGTTTATTTAGTACCTTGCATGAAAACGATGCAATGGTTGTTGTTTGTATCATGTATGTGAAATCTAAGAATGTTGAGTAGATCTTGGTTCATAAAATTGTATTGCTAGAAATGCATGTTTATGATTTGAATATGGTTATGATCAGATGGAGGAACATCTGGATCTTGTGTTTACAAATCAGATTTGGTTTTGAGTTGTGGAAGATATTGAGTATTGAGAAATCCTAATGGAAGAATTAGGAGTTGAGAACATGAGAATTGAGTTTTGAGATATTGGTTGATTGGAGGAAATGTATCCAAACTGAGGATACTTTGAGATTGTTGTTTTATTTGAGTACAAATTATTTTAGTGAACAATGATTGCTTTTGGAAAACCCTAATTTTGATTATCGTATACAACCAAAACTAGGCAGTCTGTAGGCCGACAGTCGACTGGTAGACTTTTCAGTCGACTGATACGACCCAGCTGCTATGTCTTTAGTTTTCTTAAAAATCCGTTCTGGACAATCGACTTAGACCCCTTTTCAGTCGACTGGTACACTTAGAAATTATTTTTCAAAGTTATCACAGATTTTTCTCTGGTAAGTCGACTTATGACCTTTAAGTCGACTTATATTGTATTTTAAGACGACTTATGACTTTGCAAGTCGACTTATAACACTTAGAATATTTTCTTAAAGATTTCTGGAATTTCTCTCTGGTAAGTCGACTTATGTTTTTATAAGCCGACTTATGTTCTTATAAGTCGACTTATGTCTCCTTTAAGTCGACTTATGTTTTTATAAGTCTACTTATGATCTGGTAAATCAGCTTATGATTTTTATAAGTCATCTTATATTGTTGGTAAGTCAACTTATGTTTTTATAAGTCTTCTTATATTGTTGGTAAGTCAACTTATGTTTTTATAAGTCATCCTATATTGTTGGTAAGTCAACTTATGTTTTTATAAGTCTACTTATGATCTGGTAAGTCAACTTATGATTTTTATAAGTCATCTTATATTGTTGGTAAGTCAACTTATGTTTTTATAAGTCATCCTATATTGTTGGTAAGTCAACTTATGTTTTTATAAGTCAACTTATGGTCTTTGTAAGTCAACTTATAATACTAAACTTATTTTCTGAAAGTTACTGGATTTCTTTCTGGACAGTCGACTGGTGAACTTTTGCAGTCGACTGGTACTGATACTTTTCTAAGGTGTTTTGATGTTCTCAAAAGACTAACTCTTTAAATGTTTTGGATCTATAATCTACTCTTATAAATATTATTCTTCTATAGAACATACGCTTTCACTATATATTGTGGTTGGATTTGGATTATGGAATTTATTAAGAACTTGAGTTTTGTGGAGTTGACAGATTTCCTCTTGATCGTTTGACGATGGATTAGTGAGTTTTGGTTCTATTTGAGATTTGTTGAGATAGGCCTGAGGGGTCTTGGTTAGTTGTTGTTTTGAGTTATTTAGATGTTTGCGTGATGAAGGTCTACGGGCCTATTCCCGGATAGGCAGGGAGATGATTCTCCGGATAGGCGGGGTGCATTTGTATGTACCGGGTGTATCTGCACATTTCGTGGGGTACACGGCAGGGAGGTAATTCCCCGGATAGGCAGGGAGATGATTCTCCGGATAGGCAGGGAGATGATTCTCCGGATAGGCGGGGTGCATTTGTATGTACCGGGTGTATCTGCACATTTTGTGGGGTACACGACAGGGAGATAATTCTCCAGATGTTGTTTAGACAGGGTACATTTGTATGTACCGGATGGATTCTTGGTTTTATGCTTGTGTTTTCCAGTTTTCTTACACTTGACACTTAGGCTAACTTCACTTGTTGTTTTCATTTCATGATGTTTTCATGCTTTACATCTTTTGTTGTTTCTCATTCATTTATCCTTGTTGTTAATACATGCTGTTAATGACTTTATGTTTTATGATTATATTATGTTGTTTTGTTTTTATATCACTCACACCATTTATGGCTGACCCCTTTAGTTTAGGGGTTAGGGATCATCTCTAGCCTCATGTGTTACAGGTTGTCGCTTAGAGTCGGGAGGCTTGGATGCTTGAGTTAGTTTTGAGATAAACTGTCGTAATAGAGCTTTGTGTAAATTTGTGTAAAAAGGAAGTATTGTGAAAAGAAAGTTGTAATTCAAGGTGTTTGTAATTCCGCTGTGTTTGAAAAATATTGATGTAATAAAAGTTTGGAATAAAATTATTTATGTTTTTGAGCTATGTGTACTATTACATTGAAGTTGATGCCGGGATTGTGCCACGTAATTTCTAAGTTTTTATATTAGAAATTCGGGGCGCTATAAAAATGACAAATCCTGGTGTCTCATTCTTGCCTTCCGCTCGGTTCGTCGATTGGTGTCATGTGGCCTACATCGATATGTATGTTGCTTGGGACATCACCATCAGAGTAGCGCAGCGGAAGCGTGATTGACCCATAACCCACAGGTCCCAGGATTCTCTTGCTGATCCTTCCTTGCATCGTTCAGATCGTGTTCATCTTTTTCACTTGCTATCTTTTGTCGATTTATTATTCAACATCGATCTTATTCAATGTCCTTTTCTTTTTCTGGTACTTCCATCATTTGAGTTTTCTTTTCTAATTTTCCTACCTTGTTATTTCTTAGGTTATTTCTGTTTTGTCCTGCTGCCTGCCATAATGAATTTCGAGGACGAAATTTTATTGTAAGGTGGGTAGGATTTGTAACCCCTATTTTCATTAATACGTATTTAAAAAATTATTTTTCCGTATTTAAATTCTCAGTATTTTATAACTATTTTCCCCTAATTGATTTTATTAGGTAAACTATTTTATGAAACCCAATTGTCTATTAAAAGCCCAAATTCGTATTTGATTTGATTTTATTATATTTAATCTGAGCCCAAAAGATTGGCCCAAAATCCTAATTGTTTATTTAAATATTTTGAGCCCCTTTTTAAGCCCAAACCCAAATCCAATAACCGAGGACCCATATAATTGTACAGATTATCCACCCGTATACAAATTTATCCACTTTTCTCCACTCTTCCCACATCCCTGTAACCAATCCCCACTATCTCTAACTACCCCTAATTAATATTATTTTATTCTAAAAAAAAAACCCCACTCTCCTCTCTCCCCGTTACCATCTCTCCCCTCCTCTGATTGACAAAACCAAAAACAGAACAAACCCACACCATTCCCTTCGTCTTCCTCACTCCATCGCTCGCCTCGTCTTCCTTCTTCTTCCCCATGTCGGAGCAACCACCGAAGGATCCACCTCCTGTCGACTTCTGCCAGCCTGAGACCCATCGTTTCCCCCTCGACTGCCCCCGCAGTCGACCGTCGCTCCGCCTTCCACTCTAATGCTGCTCGTCTTCCTCGCTCGAGCTCTCCATCGCGCCACTTCTGTCAGTCGTCTCCCCCTCCAAACCCATCGAGTTTCACCCTCGAGCTCGTCGACGCCGCTCAAGCCCGCCATTGCCAACCCCGAGCTCCACTACAACACACGATGGATTTACCGGCGTATATTCTCCGGCGTTTTACCAGAAACGCCGGGGTAGGAAGAGACCATGAATGGGGCGTCAAACAGGATGGTTATACACCAGCAGCCTCTATAAAACGCCGAGAAATTATGATATTCACCGGTGTTTTTTATTAAAACGCCGGTGAAGGCTATATTCACCGGCGTTTTAATAAAACACGCCGGTGAAAGTATACAGAGAAAGTGTACCAAAAAAATCTACTCCCATAACCCACAGGTCCCAGGATTCTCTTGCTGATCCTTCCTTGCATCGTTCAGATCGTGTTCATCTTTTTCACTTGCTATCTTTTGTCGATTTATTATTCAACGTCCTTTTCTTATTCTGGTACTTCCATCATTTGAGTTTTCTTTTCTAATTTTCCTGCCTTGTTATTTCTTAGGTTGTTTCTGTTTTGTCCTGCTGCCTGCCATAATGAATTTCGAGGACGAAATTTTATTGTAAGGTGGGTAGGATTTGTAATCCCTGTTTTCATTAATACGTATTTTAAAAATTATTTTTCCGTATTTAAATTCTCAGTATTTTATAACTATTTTCCCCTAATTGATTTTATTAAGTAAACTATTTTATGAAACCCAATTGTCTATTAAAAGCCCAAATTCGTATTTGATTTGATTTTATTATATTTAATCTGAGCCCAAAAGATTGGCCCAAAATCCTAATTGTTTATTTAAATATTTTGAGCCCCTTTTTAAGCCCAAACCCAAATCCAATAACCGAGGACCCATATAATTGTACAGATTATCCACCCGTATACAAATTTATCCACTTTTCTCCACTCTTTCCACATCCCTGTAACCAATGCCCACTATCTCTAACTACCCCTAATTAATATTATTTTATTCTAAAAAAAAAAACCCACTCTCCTTTTTCCCCGTTACCATCTCTCCCCTCCTCTGATTGACAAAACCAAAAACAGAACAAACCCACACCATTCCCTTCGTCTTCCTCACTCCATCGCTCGCCTCGTCTTCCTTCTTCTTCTTCCCCATGTCGGAGCAACCACCGAAAGATCCACCTCCTGTCGACTTCTGCCAGCCCGAGACCCATCGTTTCCCCCTCGACTGCCCCCGCAGTCGACCGTCGCTCCGCCTTCCACTCTAGTGCCGCTCGTCTTCCTCGCTCGAGCTCTCCATCGCGCCACTTCTGTCAGTCGTCTCCCCCTCCGAACCCATCGAGTTTCACCCTCGAGCTCGTCGACGCCGCTCAAGCCCGCCATTGCCAACCCCGAGCTCCATTACGACACACGATGGATTTACTGGCGTATATTCTCCGGCGTTTTACCAGAAACGCCGGGGTAGGAAGAGACCATGAATGGGGCGTCAAACATGATGGTTATACACCGACGGCCTCTATAAAACACCGGGGAATTATGATATTCACCGGTGTTTTTTATTAAAACGCCGGTGAAGGCTATATTCACCGGCATTTTAATAAAACACGCTGGTGAAAGTATACAGAGAAAGTGTACCAAAAAATCTACTCCCATTCACCGGCGTTTTTAGTTAAAACGCCGGTATAGGGTATTGGAATAAATTTCCCCCAAACCCTATCCCGCTCTGTTCCCCTCTCTATCTTCTCTTCGAAACCCCAAAAGCATTGCCGACGACGAAACTATTGTCAACGATTCTTTCTCCGATTCCAAATCTCAAAACCCTAATTCCCCTCTTCGATTCCAATCGAACTCCTTGTCTCTTCAGTCTCCGATCAAATCGTCCTCCTCACTCTCATCGGTTTCATGTCACAACAAGAAACCTCTCGAAAGGTATAAACCCTAACTTTCCGATTTATAAATTCAATTAGTTTGTTTTTTGGTTGTTTTGTTGTTTAGCATGTTGGTAGGCTTTAAAGTCGAAAAGTTTAGTTAGGGTAATTTATGGGTTTTGATGAATTAGGAAGGTGGGTTAGTTTTGAGATGATTGAACACATTGCACATAAAAATGCCACACATTAGGAATCTTGAAAAATTTTGGTTCGAAAAAAGAAGGAAAATAGAGGTAGAAAGATGAAGCTAAGAGGCTCTTGAGTAATGGATTTTGGAGGTGAAGAAAATCGTACGAATACCCACCTTGTTAATCGTAATGGATTTTACTTGTGCTGGTGGAAATTGCAGATGAAGGAACGCTATAGTTCAAGCAAGTGTCAATAGGGTCTTGTGGGAAGCCTAAGATCGAGCCCGGCTTCTACCGGTCCCTTACTAGCGTGGGTGCATGGCTACGACCTTGTTCCCCAAAAACATAAAAATAAAAAAGGTTCCTTGAGCCAAATGGGTTTTTAAGAAAAGAGACATAATGGAGTAGGTTACGAGGTTTAGAATTAAAGGTTTGACCATTTAATTTAATTGAATAGGTTAGACTAATGAATGATTTAATATCAATTTGCAAGTATATGTCTTATATCCAAAACTGTATTTTGATAATTGGAACCACTTTGTTCTATTCTGCCTTGTTATTTTGGAGATGCTGTGTTAGTTGTCAGTTTCTACATGCATCTGCATTCATGAAGTGTGGGTACTTGAGTTGAGTACCTGAACTTGGAAAACCTCTAAAGAATGAATTCTCATAAAATGGAATATACTTCTTTGCTATCTTAATAATGCGTGGTTCCCAAGTAGTTGGATAATTTGCAGAAGTTTTCCCTAACTTTTCCTCACCGATACCGAGTTCAACTTTATTGTTGCCGTTTGTTTTGTACTGCCCCCCCCCCCCCCCCCCCCCCAACTTTTTCATTTGATGACTTATTTGTTTATTAAAATTATTAGGTTGGTTAAATTGGAAGTCTTAAATAGAAGATGGTTCCACTGTTTTTATCCATACCAGCATCTATTGACTGCAGAGATGAAAGTGCTGTGAAAGAGAGAATATCTCATCTACAAGAACTTGAATCCATTATCTCATCAATCGTAACAGCTGGAGGTCGATATGAAGCTCGACTCTGGCTTTGCAGTTCCATTTCCTGCATCCATAGTATTCCTGACCGTGATAAGTCTCGCCTGTTTCTTGATCTCTTAAAATCTAAAAATTCAAAACAAGATGTAGCTGCTAAACTCTTGCAAATGGTCTTTGAGAAAATGCCAGAAAAAGTGGGGCCTATAATAGCGAAGGAAAGATACATGCTTGAGAATTTTTTTGAAGGTACTGCATCATTTCACTTCGTGATTTTCAGCTCTCCATATATTTTTGTTTCAGCTTCGGAAATTTAGCAGGGCAACCATCTCATATAAAGAGCTTGTTGAATTTTGAGTATATCTATAGTGACCATGATTTAAAAAACTTTGTATAGGGGATCCAGCTTTTCATATATGTGTAGTATCATACATATCATAAGTATTGTAGACCAAATTCCCTATTCGATATGGCTAGCGCATCTTGTTTCTTGTGCAATTAACTTAGAGATTTAACCTTCTTTCTCTCCTGTTAGGTCTGAAAGTTTGCCTTTTCATTTCTGACCTCACTGTGACTCTGTATGTGTATCTGTACTTATCCATCTAATAGATGTATACAGATTTATATAATAAACCCATGTTCTTTGGACTATCAGATACATAACTAGGATGTTGCTTATGAATTATGAGATGATACATGTCGAGTAATGTATTCTATGAATGCTGGGAAGTTGGATGTCTAATACTTAACTCATGAATGCTGGGAAGTTGGAATGGCTATATTCTTCATATGCAGTGCTCCTATTGTTTGTTTTAAGAATGATCAGTGTATGATCTAATGGGTCTCTTGCATTTGGTTTTGATTATAAGAGTGCTGATTTTTATTTTTATTTTTATTTTTGAATTTTTTTTAAAAAATAAAAATTAGCTACACCGACGTTTTTGCAAACGCCGGTGTAGCTTTCAGTAAGAATTTGGTAGTCTATACCGGCGTTTTAAAAACGCCGGTGTAGGTAATGGCCGAAAATGGTACCCACACATTCACCAGCATTTTCACGGCCGCCGGTGTAGTTTTAACATATACCGGCGGCCGTAAAAAAGGGCCGGTGAATGTCCCTAAGCTACAGCGACACACGATTCAGCGACACTTGCACCGGCAATTTATAAAACGCCGGTGGTATCTACTGTGGCGTTTAAAAATGCCGGTAAATGTGCAAAAAATGCCGGTAAAGACTGTTAGTCTTGTAGTGCTCCCTCGTCGATAGTACTGTCTCCCCATCTCCTCGGCGCCATTCGTAGCTCCTCTGCGCCATCGCTCCGCCGCTGGCACCATTGCCGCACCCCATCGAGTTCGCTCACCCTCAACCTCGACGCTCCTCAACCGTCGCCTTCCCCGTTCGAGCTCCTTCCGCCATTACATCATCTTCGACCCCGTCGTCTTCAACCCACTGCCGCTCGCACCGTTGCTCTCCACCATTGCCGTCGGAGTTCTCGAGCTTCCCTCGAGCTCTGCAATTCCACCACCTCCGCCATCGCCAGACCCCGCCGAACTCCTCTGTCACCTCCAGGCGACATCTACAGTCGCCACCATCGAGCGCTCGCCTCGTCCCCTCTTCTCTCGCCCTCCCACCGTCCTCCGCTTGAAGCCAGTCGTCGGCCATCGCTGAAGTCGCCGCCGTCTTTTCCCGCGCTCTCTCTCTCTCTCTCTCTCTCTCTCTCTCTCTCGCTGGGTTGAAAAAGAAGAAGAAAATACAGGATTGGGGATTTGTGGGTACTTAGGTTGATTTTATTGGTGTTGAGTTGCTGCTGGATTATAGTACTGCTGTCTTGGAGTTTGTGTGAAGGGGGGGGTTTGTTGTGTTGTATTGGTGTTTGGTGTTTGGGAAGCGGATTGGATTGTTGTTGCTGCTTTGGAGTTGTTGAAAGGGTTGTTTTGCTGAAGTGAAGTTGGGTTGTGTATGTGTTGTTTGGTGTGGAGTTGAATCTATTGTTTGGTATTTTAGCGCGCATTTTGCACATGCTCTTGGAATTGCTCCCCGGGAATTCTGATCCCGTTATTCTTATTAATTTATTGAATCGTCTATAAAGAAAAAGGCAAGTCCACTTGAACTCTTTTAATTTTCTAGTTCAAGCTTATTGATCTCCTGCAAGTAGTTCCATTTTAATTATCTTAATTTGCCTTGTGTCCCGTCCGTTGGGAGTATCGAGGGTTTACACGAGCTAACCCGACGTACTTTTGACCTCTTATTATTATCCATTGACTTAAACCCAAGCCTACATACACAATTGACCTGAATAAAATGACTAGAAATTGTATATAAAGAAAATAAATGGTGATTGAATACATTGATCGATTGAGATAGGGACTTGAACAATGACATGATAAATGGACTTATACACTGTAAAAAAACATCCTAATTATTGTACATTGGTGTAATGCATTTCATGATATAATAACCTGTTGATTATCGACTTAAATGAATATATACTTGATAGCCTTTATAATTCCTGCTGCCTTGTCTGTCTTGTACTGAGGTTTCGACCCAGTTATAATAGAAATCAGTTAAACTAATATAAAGAGAATTATTGTTTCAGATTTACTACTTCATGTTTATTATTGTGCAATGCATCATGTTGCTGCATTCGTATCGTTCCCTTGACATCCTTATACACACTTACATGGACATGAATGATTTAATAAAATACTAAACAAGCCGGGGTTAATAAGGGTTGACTTAGTAGTGGATAGTCTCAGAAAATGTACTCGGTAAGGCCTATTGTGATATCGTATTGACATGGAAGGAGAAGTATTGATTGTGAATGATTGATTGGAAATTGAAAATTGTGAATGATTGATTGGAAATTGGAAATTGAAAATTGTGAATGATTGTTATTGACACCGAGTACACGCTCTGTAGATCCCACCACTATGTCTAAAACGTACATTGTTTTGCGTGCACTGAACCTGTAGTATGGGATGCAGTAGTACGTGCACTAGATAGGAGAAATGACACTATAATGAACTTAAATTGACATGTATAGATACTTGATTATGACCATTGTTATTAGTACCATTATTGTCTTTGCAATTTGATCTTGATTCATAATCTTCATGTACCTTATTTCCTTACTCTCTGTTTTCACTACTTGTTGTCCGTACTTGCTCTAAGGATAAATTATTTTTTCTTTTTAGATGAACAAGTACAGGTGAGCCAGAGAAATTACCCGAAGGCATTGATGAGCAGTTCTCCTACAATTGGAGCATGAGCCTCTCGACTTATTTGGTAAGTCATTGTATTTCAGATTTGGTTATTGAATTTCATTCTCATTTATGTGATTATTATGTTTCTGCGTGGTTGTGATTCATTTTTTTTATATTGTTGAGTTAAGACTGGTACAACTTATGGATGATATGAGTTGGCGTACTTATATCATTTGCTGGTCCTCAGTTACGTGCCTATGTTTTCGTATTCCGAGAAGCGGGGCGTGACAGAAATTAGTAGTGAATGTTGCATTACTCAAAAATGTATTGATATGTGCCCCCTCACTTTCTCTTAACCAGAGGTACTTTATATGAATTTCTGTAATTTTTTTTCTTTTTTCTTTTCCATTTGACTTTGAAAATTATGTAGAACTAGTAATTTACACGTGCGATGCACGTTTTACTAAATTCAGAAAATAAAAATAAAAATAAAAATTCTGACGTAGGAAGGATTTGAACCGGAAACCTCATATATACTAGTTATGCACGTGCAGTTGTACATGTTGGTAGAATGACAAAATGACAAATGACACTAAGGTCTTCTCCCATTATAATATTAGAGATTAGAGATAGAGATTAGAGATGAACTCTTGTTTCTCTATTTTTCACTAATGAAATACGTGGTAATTATCATAAAAATAATGGGAAAAAAGAACAGGTACTTTACAGCAAACTGCGTCCTCAGATACCAATTATTATGAACGAAAGAGTGATTTAGAAGATAAAATAATATTTATTCAGAGACAAAGTTTTACATCAATCACCATCAAACCATGAAGTACAAGTACACACAGATTCATAAGACAAATACTTAAAGATAATACTCATGGGATGCTATACTCCACGCTACGCAGAATGTGGTAGCTGCCAACTCCCCATTTTATTCTCAAGATCGAGTCTTCTTCTACATAGGCATAGAAGAAGTAGAAATAGGAATAGCTTAGTGGACTCTGCAAAACAAACGAACACCATATAAGCATGATTAGTTTCTTGCAACATCAGTGATGTAAGATATTGTGGTGTTCTCGTAATTAGCTTTATTAGTTTTTTCCCTTTTTAGAGTAGTTCGTAACCTGATGATGTAAACAAAATTTGACGTACAATGATGTAAGTCACTGATTCAACTAAACAAAATATTAATCTTACTCTACCAATTTCTTGGATTTCACAGTAGAAAGTTGCATACTGTAATTATCACGTCAAAAAAACTGTAACGCATCTTCGTACGAACAAGATACAAGTTACTGAGAGAGTACTGAAGAAAAGTTTTTAACCAGTTACTTCTTTTTATATTTTATTTTATTTTTAATGCTAGTTAATAATTACTAGTTATATGAAGGAATGACAAAACAAGCAGATACGAGCTAGTATAAGGGAGTTACTTAGAGCAGTCGACAGAGGTACTGATGGGGAAGCCGACGTTGACCCCGCACTTGCCTGGGAGTCCAGAAGCAAGGGCTGGCTTAAGGTCATGGATGTTCAAAGCAGCACTCTTAAGGCAAGAGCAGGCCTGCTGGCGGTCGGGGGTGGTCTTAACAGCGGCATTAAGGTTTCTGACAGAACTACAGCAGCCAGGGGTAAGTGCGCCTATCCCCCGAACATAGTTGATGCATGGGGCGATTCCGCTTGCCACGGACCCGCAAGAGATGGCACTCTCAGCATAGGGTGCCATCACAACCACCACCATGATTAATAGTGCACACAAGGGAGAAAATGAGCGAGCCATTAGGACTTGGAACGGAAGATATATATATATGGATGGCTTGATGACTTGAGTTGTGGTTGTGTGAAGAAAATGGAGTGAGATAGGGGGGTATTTATAGGGTTAACTGAGCTATGAGTTTGGAGTGTAAGATGACTTCAGTAAATTGGTCGGTTTGTGCCAACTATGTGCAATGGCCTAATAGAGGTAACTTAGGAAATCTAACATAAAACAGATTTTTCCTTGTTGGCCAAAATTATTGGATACTAATAGCCAACCCCATTTAATAAGTGGGGTTGCATTTTAGGAGGGCCAGTAGATTCATGACCGACAGATACAGTGATTAATGCTAGATAAATCCTTGTCAGAAAAAAGAAGAAGAAAAAAAGTTTCGAGAAGAGAATACAAGTTATAGTACCACTGAGTAGTCTGAGTTGTGAAGGCTTGAGATTGGTAAAGGAAAATCTCATGTGCGAAATACCCTAGCAGATAAAAACTCTGTTGACCGAAACTCCGATGTTGTGATAAGAATTGAGGGGTACGTAGTATTTATATTCTAATACATTCTCGTAGGGTAGAAGTCAAGCTTGTCGGCTGAGACATAAATTGTACGTAGGTGTAATTTTTTCTTCTTCTAGAAAATGTATTCAAAATTGCATGACCGGTGAAATTTGAACATGTGTTACTTTAATACCATGTGAATTATCCTATCTATAGATTAAAACGATGAAGTTATGGTAAAGATTGAGGGTTTAATATTTGGGTTTTAATATTGCGATTGACATCAGGCTTTGATGTAGCATTTTATTGAAAATAGTGGGTAGAAGGTTGAAAACTACAGAAATTATAAGTATGATAAGTAACCTACGTGAAAATTAGAATGGGCAAAAGCCAAAGTACCCCCCCAACGTTTGCCCCGAGTACAAAATGCCCATACGACGTTTGAAAAAATACAATAAACCCATTCATCCGTTAACTTAACCCTTTCCGTTAAGTTATAATTATTAAATTACTTTTTTACCCTTACCCTTTCCCTTTCATATTCAATCTCTTTCTTCCC
Organism: Hemerocallis citrina; assembly: GCA_017893485.1. NCBI lineage: Eukaryota > Viridiplantae > Streptophyta > Magnoliopsida > Asparagales > Asphodelaceae > Hemerocallis > Hemerocallis citrina. Next base: position 463,283,794 of record CM030358.1, on the reverse strand, counting down.
TTTCTTCAATTTTTTTTTTCTTCCTTAATTTTTTTTTTCTTCCTCAATTTCATGAAGTGCTACGTTTCCTCCATCTGAAATAAGATACGGCCGCACTTCATCCAAAACTGTCTCAACATTCTCCGCCGTTAGTGGCAATTCCACAACTGGTTCTGGAGTAGCAATAGCCTTGATTGCTGCAAGTATAAAAGGAGGACGCTTTAACATCAAATTTGATATTCACAACAAAATGAAATATTTTAGGATTAAGATAATCTAAATAACCTATTACGTAGGAAATTGTAACAAACTAAGCTATACACCATTGAAAAACTTGAACAAAACCTGAGGACTTCACAACTAGTCGATAAAATATGTAGAAAATTCAAATTCAAGAGCCTCATTGTACATGGGTTGTTCCGCAGATGATTCCTTAGGTGGCATCAATAAGTAGTTAGCTAAAATCACTTGGTGGATTATCTATCATCCATCACCATACAGCTAATATCCTTCAGATTAAAAAATAAAATCTTGTGTGCAAACCACTTCCACCCTTTTTAAGTGGTTATAAATGAAAATGAAAGGTTTTTCAACATTAGAACAAAATGAATCACTTTAAGCATGGAAAATCAATCTTCATACTGTGTCATCTTTCATACACAAGTACAGGATAATCGTGATAAACAGCAGATATTGGACGTTACATTGCGTGTGTGAAATTAGCTCAAATCCTTAGGTAATTAATCCAAAGGATAAAACCTGAATGACTCCGTACATTACCATTACAGTTTTGTTCAAACTCCTGATAAAGTTTTGCAAGCTGCAACATAAGTAAACTACAACATAAACTAAAACCAACACGTGCAAGTCAATAATTCCAAATTATATGAAACTTGTGGAGAATAATAGAACGATGGCCTTAGCCGTTACAGATAGTGCAATAGAAATGACGAACATAGTCTTACAGCTCAATCCTAAATCAAACAATATCATCTGCTCTCTCCCCACCATAAATAGCCAAAGATGGAACTGATATATTCCAGGATGAATGCTAAAGTTAATACTCTTATTAAAGGTTGATATAGTATGGGTTGGTGCTCGCTTAAATCAGTTACTTCCAGATGACTTGGTTAAAAAATTGTGGATATACCATACTATATCAACCTGTGATATCTAGACGTGTGATGCATCTTAGGGATGACGTAGTGACGAGAAAAGAAACCATAGGCTCGGTTGGCGATGAAAATTGAAGAACCTAACAAACTCAGTTTGGTTATGGATATTTTTGAATGAGGAGTAACCAATTAAGTCATTCTTGTATACCAAGGTAATCTGTACCAAAATATGAGATGTCCATGTTGTGGCTTGGACGCTGAGGATGTAACACAACACATGTTGTTAGTTCAGATTACGCTTGACCAAGAATGTTGGAACAAATAGAGGTTGAGAGAATGGTCCTAGTGGTTCAAAGATTAGGCGGAAACCTTCAAGGTCGAGGCTTCATTTTTCAACATGTGCTGGCTTCTTTGGAAAGAAAGAAATGAAGTAGATTTCAACAACGGTGAACAACAATGTAGGTAATGATGGGTGCCTACATATCAGAAGCTACAGAATCCATCAGGGTCCTTGGGAGCGAGCATGACCGTGAAAGAATTGGAGTGGGGTGTGTGAGCGCGCACAAGTGCATGCCTACATATTAGAAGTTATCAGGTCCTGGGAGTGAGCAAGACGGGAAAGAAATTGGCGTGGAGTGTGCGTGTGCCCACATATCAGAAGTTACAGGTCCTCAGGAGTGAGCACGACAGAAAATGACTTGGAGTGGAGTGTGGGTGTATGAAAGGGAAGAGAAAAAGAATTGAAGAAAGGGAAGAAAGAGATTGAATATGAAAGGGAAAGGGTAAGGATAAAAAAGTAATTTAATAATTATAACTTAACGGAAAGGGTTAAGTTAATGGAATAATGGGTTTATTGTACTTTTTCAAACGTTGTATGGGCATTTTGTACTCGGGGCAAACGTTGGGGGGTACTTTGGCTTTTGCCCAATTAGAATTTACTAAGAAACAGATCAACAGCTAGATAGGGGCATTACTCGTTGTGATTGGTGGTCAAATTACTCGTTGTGATTGCAGACAGCTGCCGGAATTTGGTTCATCAATATTTCAGTTTTCAGATTGAACAGAAAAACTACTGTTATTAGAGTCCATTAATGATCTGTTATGAGTCTTTTTCTAACTTAATTAGAGTTGGTTTGGAGTTAGATTAGTACTTGGCTATGCTGTCATTGTACTTAAGAAAAATCAAATTACTTATGCATATTTGCTTGGACTGTAGAAGAAGACATGCATACAATGAATATTATGATAACTGTTTTTATCTTTTAACTCAAAGCTCACATTCGCTACCGTGTTTTATTTAATGTTTCATTTAACGAGAAATAACAAAATAAGAGTTTATTTTGTTATTTAACTTTTCGTAGTCTTTGTTACGTTAACTTTTCATTAATGAAACAGGTGATTTGGATCACTTTTATCTAAAAAAAAAGACAAAATAAAAGTTTATAATACATAATTAATACTTATATTAAACTGAAACATGTAAATAGACAAATTACATAAATTCATTAGCAATAAAAATGTAGGAAATCCTGCTTATTCTCTTTCCTGCCTCATTTGTCTTCTGCATTTCCTTCTCCCCAGGGCCGGTCCTAAGGTATTTGAGGCTCTGGGCGAAAAAAAAATTGGGCTCAATTTGTGTATATAGTTGAGATTTTAGGTTGTTTGTTACAAGATTGTTCTCTCCTCTTTTCCGACATCTTCACTCTTCAGAACTTCTTCAAAAAAAAAAAAATTCAGGGGAGGGGTCCAATTTTTTTTAAGTATAATGGATTAATGGTCTTATAATTAATATAATGGATTAATGGGTTTATTCTTACACATCAAACTAAAATTGCAACCAGTAGATAACAATCTCGTAACGAACAACCTAAATTCTCAACTATATACACAAATTGGCGAGAAAATTAAATAAATGCTTGTTTGTCATGAGTTTCTACTCTTGTCTATATGTACATATCTACCATAGCTCATAATCCTTACACATCAAGTTTAACATTAAACTTAAATCATAACATCAAAATGCAATTATAAAAGACACTCATTTCCCCCAAATTCTCCAAATTTCATTCATGCAAATCGTCAAACACCTTAACTGCATTCCATCATATTTTCAAACATAAAAAACCTACCCATCACTCAAATTCACCAAATTCCAAAGCACAACATCCCAGTTTCACAATACATTCAAAACCAACCAAAAATTTCAAACCAACATCACATTTTTAGCCATAAAAAGAATTTCATCATTCCAAATCAAGGATATCGCCAAATCTCACACTCACTCAAAATAAAGAACGGCTCCGTCAGTCTCGTTGATCCTCACTTGGCCTTGATCCTATCCAATGGTGATGAGGGTTTGGATTGAGAGTCAGAGAGAGAGAGAATTTCAAGAACAGAAGAAGATGAGGAGACGCTGGAGTCTGGACAAAAAAATATATATGAAGAAGTTGAAGTGACATTGTGACATTGAAAGAGAGAGAGTGAAATTTTACTAAATTGGACCCTCCCCTAAAAATTAATAACAAACTCATTAATCCGTTATATTAATTATAAGATTATTAATCCATTGTACATAAAAAAATTGAGTCCCTCCCCCGAATTGGACCCTGGGCGATCGCCTAGCTGGCCCTGGGCCAGGGCCGAGCCCTGCTTCTCCCTAATTCGTTAAGTTTCTAGCGTTTGAAGCTCAAGTGTCTCGATCATTTGCCACGAGAATGGGTTCTTGTTTTGCCCCCTTTCTAGCTGGAGTTAGCCCCGACGAAGGCGGCATAGGAGAGATAATTTTGTTAATCATCTCAGTGTTGAATCTAATTCATCCCAACTCAGTTATTGAGTCATCTTGATTATTAATTTCTATCGAGCCAAATACTCTAAATTGTAGCTGCAACAACAATACCCGACCAAATACTCTAAATTGTAGCTGCAACAACAATTTCAGATAAAAAAAAAACAATACCCGACCCCATGCAACCCCCCAACACTCCCACATTTTAAGGTCGTTTATATAGATTCAAACTAGTGGCTATATATCCATTCCCAACTAGTCTCGATACATGCACGAAAGGAAAAACAGTCGATCAGCAAACGGCAGAATGTTAGTTTAGTGTATGCTTTGTACTTTATAATTGTACACCTAATTTTCCACCAAATTAATCATTCTCATTTTCGCCTCCCTAATAACGTGCTATTTATTGGTGGATCTAGACCTTAACATTTATATCATCGGCAAATATGAATTCTTTTCATTAACTCTCAAATATGAATGGTCTACCCGTACATTCTCAATTGAGTAATGATACATCCACTACCAATTTCACTACATTTCTCTTTACTATCTTAGGTGGCACACTCCAATAGGTAGAGAAAGATAGAGTAGGTGGGGGAACTCTCCAATAAGAGTATGCCACCTAAGGTAGTGAAGATAATGGTAGTGAAATTGGTAGTGGCTAAAGCATTACTCTTCTCAATTTGGTATGCTGTAGACGAAAATTGTGATAGCTAAAAAACATTGGTATCAGAATGACTGTTAAAAAAGAGCAAAAACAAAGTATCCCCCAACGTTTGGGCTTAATACAATATACTCATATAACGTTTGAAAAATTACATTTAACTCATTCCACCGTTAACTTAACTCCTTCCGTTAATTTAGAATTATTGAATTACCTTTTTACTCTTACCCTTTCATAATCAAATCTCTTCTTCTTTTTCCTCTTTCTTCATTCTTTTTCTTCATTCCTTTTGAGTTCATGTGGGTTCCTTTTTTTATTTGAAGGAGTTTCTTTTTTGAGCTTATGTGGTGCATGGGGACTTACGATAATGACGATGATGCTGAAAAGTGAGAATTCCATTAAAACTGAGCAAATATGCGCAACATAGTTTATATAGTAAATTAATCTCAATGATAACTTCTTATCGAGTATGGAAATTTTTTTTTGAATAACTCAGCATTATACTGTAGCAAAATATTGTTCACACTGCAGTAACATTCTCAAAATATTGTTCACAGGTCATCGAGCATTTTAAAAATATTATGGCAATACAAAAGAAATAGTGAAATCCAAAATCAGCTTACCTAGTATATGGGTATATACAACCAACATGCCTCAAGCTGAAATGTAAAAACATTAATACTTAAAACAATATCATGCACAAAATTAATGCTCATGTATGCAGTTTCGATGGTCATCAGAAATATACAATTGTAAGTACTCTTACTTCGAAAATGATGATCGATCATCAAATCCTCTAATGAAACCAAATTTCCTGATGAAATAACTGATAAGAATGAAGAAAAAAAATAAAGAAAGAGGAAAAAGAAGAAAATAATTGATTATAAAAGAGTAAGGGTAAAAAGGTAATTCAATAATTCAAACTTAACGAATGGGGTTAAGTTAACGGAGGAATGTGTTAAATTTAATTTTTCAAACGTTATATGGATGCTAGATTTGCCCGTGGCCACATGCCTACGACATGTCTTCAGAACGATATAGCATATGAAACGTCTTGTAACAGTAAATTAACAATTATGTAGCTGAAGTTTGAAATAATCATCGGTACTATATATCATCGTTGGAAGTTTGGCACGTGGAGGGAACCATTTGCATATCATCGGTACTGTATGCGGCATTTTGCTAGCAATTTTCATAAAAAATTTGGTTCGAAATTTTTGATGAATAAATTGAAGGTAATTGCGTGTCAAAATCAGTGGAAAAAGTCCGAGAAAAAGATGGCACAACTTGAAGCTAGCAATACTGATGCGGCTAATTGGGTTAAGGAAAAAGCAATTGAGAAGTGGGCACTTACTGCTGATGGTGGGCGTAGATATGGTATTATGACAACAAATCTGTCCGAAGTTTTCAACACGGTTCTAAAAGGTATTCGTAGCTTACCTGTCACCGCAATTGTAGAACAGATATTTTTCCGTCTCAACATGTATTTCACCGACCGCCGTGAGGCTGCGCAGACACTTATCGCTGAAGGTAAACTATGGGCACCCCGGATTCAGGACCTTATTGATGTCCGCCGTGAAAAATCCAATTTACATGAGGCCATAATGTTTAATAATCGCGATGGTGTCTTTGGGGTGAAAACGGGCATTAGAATGGACGGTGGATATCAAAAGGGTGGGCATTGGCATACAGTGGACCTAGAAAGCCGAACTTGTACATGTGGCAAATTTCAACTGTTCCACGTTCCATGCTCTCATGTGTTAGCGGCATGTGCTTCCCGGGCGCTTGATTATCAACCGCACATAGATCCCTTCTACTCTACGGATTCGTTAGCAAAAATATGGGCACCATCTTTCAATCCTATCCCAGACGAATTTTATTGGCCTACCCAAAGCGCACCGGTACTAATAGTTGATTCTAGTCTTCGTCGGGTGAAGGGGAGGCCTAAGAGTACTCGTATCCGCAATGACATGGATGCTCGAGAAGGTGAGAGTAGTGGAAAAGTATGTTCAAAATGTGGTGTGAGCGGACACAATAGACGCAGTTGTAAGAATGTACAAAGTGTGGGGACTTCACAATATACCCGCACTTGAATATTTTCCTAGTTATTGGATGTTTGTTATATATTTTCCTTTGTAAGTGTTAGTACGAAATTATAAAGTTGTTTCTGAATGTTGAGTAATTTATGTTTAAATTATTTGGAATGAGATTTGTGGTTTGAATCGACGGTGGATATAGTTAAATTTGTTGTACTAAAGCACAACAAAAGATGCATAGAAACATGCACAACTGTTCAAATAACAGATGTCATTGTTGTGAATAACGGCATCTTTGATTTATGCCGTTACTCTCAAAGACGAATGTGGAGACAGAAAGTTTGGCAGAATACTCAAATGTTGAGATTTTGATGTATAACTGATGCCGTGCTTCTGAACAACGGCATAGTTAAAAGATGCCGTTATTGAGAATAACGGCATAGTTAAATGATGTCGTGCTTCTGAACAACGACTGTGGTCACAGAATCATTTGGCAGCGAACTCCATATTTTCTAATTTTTCCTATAAATGGATGCCGTTATTCACAATAACGTTACAGGATTAAGATACCGTTATTGCGAATAACGGCATCGTTTAATCTTCTTTTTTTACTTAACAGACATGCACAGACCAGCTCTTCAAATTTCAACTCGATTCAAATTCACAGATTCAACTTCGAAATTCATAACATATAAAACTTCCAACTCCATACTTGAACAAAGAAATGCACAGATATGCACAGATAACTTCAAAACTTCAAATCAAAATGCACAAGATCAAAAACTTCATACTCCAACCTACTTTGAATATGCATCTGTGAAACCTACTTTGAAAATGCACTTCAACCTAGTGCATTTTCACAGATACATCAGACTTCAAGCTGTGTGCAATGAAGTCTGATACATCATACTTCACAGATACATGCACTTCAACAGACATGCATCAAATGCATCAAACTTTCACAAACATGCACAAATACATCAATGCATCAAAATCAAATTTATCAAATTCATCAATTCAACTAAATTCCTCAAGTTCATCCACAGAAGGATTTCACAGACTTCAAACTTATAAATAAAGTGCACATCTACAGACACATCAGATTTCTAAACTTCTAAATGCAGTTGTATTCAAACTTCTAAATGAAGTTGTTTTCATAGACATGCACAGATACATCAATGCACATCCACACTTCAAATACTAAATAAAGTGTTGTATTACAAAGAGACCATTAATACATAAATATTGCTTCCAATTAACTGGGCGTGAAGTGTTGGGGTGCTCTCCTCCTTCGAGCCGGGACTTTCCGTCTACGTTCTTGTGGCTCTTGCGTTGCGGTTCCACTTGGACCAACTCCTTCTTCTTCATCACCTCCTCCTACTTCAATCTCCGGATTTGCCAATTGGCTTTGAGGTGGAGGGAAGCGAACGGTCTTGGCTCTTCGATGATGTGATGGAGTTTGAGGTTGAGTTTGAGGGGCGAGGGGATCTCCCAATTCCAATGCTTGTTGTGGTGGAGGTAGAGCTTGACTAAAGGTAGGTCGTACTTGTTGGCGTTGCTGTTCGGTTGACCGCATTAGGTCATTGAAACGTGGACCATCTCCAAGCTTTTCAAGAGAGGTACGACAATTGCACAGGAGGTCTCGTGCCAACTCTTTGCATGCCTTATTGGCATTGCTCTTCAAGACATTCGCACATTTTCTAGCCATTTCCTATGTGCTTTCGATCTATAATAGTAAACCATATATGTTGTAATTAAAGATGCACAATTAAAATTAATCGAAGTAAATGAAATTCAACAAACAAACTAAATTACCATAAGACGGTATGATGAAGCTTTTGGTTGATACATCGGTTGTGATGATGAATGTGCAGGTGGTGGTTCAACCTGGTGCACGGGTATTGGTTGTTGGACACCCGCGGGAAGATCAGTTTTGGGCGCGACATACAATCTTGTGATGCGTCTGTACCATGCCATATAAGTTGTATGCATCGATCCGTCATACGGCTGTACAATACCCTCAACTACCAACTCGTACCTCCGCTCATTCCAAGCTCCAACATAAGCACGGTGGTGATCGGCCCAATCCATGTTTGGTAAACGACCTTGACCCGTGATGTTGTGTAGCCTACGATCGTACAATGAGTTCGCCGGGACAGGTTGTTGTGCATTGAATTGGCGAAGGACACGTCCGGGGTAATAAAACTCCACAACTGAGAAGTTCACAAATGGAGCCAAGGTCAACCACAACTGATTGTTGGCGGTGCAAATGGGTGGTAGACGCTGCAGCCTATCGTCTGTGTACGGGGTCCAATTGATGAACTCTTCCCTCAACTGATCGAGTTCGTCCCTGTAGTAGGTGAGGACACCACGTGGGTTATCCCTCCATGTACGCTTCCCCGCCCAGTAGGCACCGAGAAGAGCTCTCAGCACAGGATTATCCTGTAGTACTCTCCAACTCTCTGATAATACCGTGACACAGGGTCGGCCGAGGTGTATTCTTTCCCAACACCATATTTGCAAGATGGACATCGACCCGGTCATTTGTATCGACCCCATAGAATAGTTACAAAGTGCACAGTAGAGGGAGGCTAGAGCCGCACTTCCCCAACTATATCGGCCGGCCGTCTGCAGGTCAGCTATGAGAGGAAGGTACATTAGGTGGACTACGTCACCTGAAGAGTTAGGGAATAGGATCCCTCCAATCAACGATAGTAGATATGCACGCGTATAGTTCCGGAGTTGGATGTCCGTCGGCACAGGTGACATTCGATGAGTGAACTGATCGCCAAGGTATGAACGTCTAATGGATTCCCCAACCCATATGCCGTGGTCCTCTTCAGGCACATCCAAACCGAGATAGTCCTATACCAATGCAACCTTGTTGAACATCAAATTGCCGGTGACGGCCATCCCATCAATCGGAAGACCCGCAATCACAGCGACATCTTGTAAGGTGACCGTCATTTCTCCAACCGGCAAATGAAACGTGTGAGTCTCCAGTCTCCATCGCTCCACAAGTGCGGTAAGTAGAGCGTGGTCACACTTTATTTTCGTCAGCTTCGACATCCCGTAGAATCCGCTGCTGACCAAGTAATTTTCAATACCGGGGATCACCGGCATGATGTTGTGGATCCGAAAACTCATCTTCTCTACATCCCCGGTCCAAACGGCCTGTGATCTGTGGTCTGGTTGCAGATATAGAACCGTAGGATCCAGTGGACCAGGATGTCCCTGTGGTCCAAATGAAGAAGTAGAAGAAGCACCGCCACCATGCGAAGAAGATGGTTGTGTAGGATCCATTGGCCTGTCAACAATAACAAACAGTAATCAACAACAATTTTAGTAAAAGAATTTTCAAAATAAACAATTCCACCTTTCATTGTATTCCTAGCAAAATGAACAATTCAACCTTTCTCAACAATTCAATAGTTTGTAAACCCTACATCACTAACAATACATAAAGTTATTCCCAAAATTACTACTTCAATAACAGCATATGTATATTACTTGTACTATACTACCAATGCACACATCTATCATACTATCAAAATCAACTTTACAAAATACAAATTAGGGTTTTCGGATACTTACAATATTCTCAGATTCGGACTGATTTGGCACTCTTAATGAAAGATTGAAGAGTAGACTCCCAACTTCAAATTGATTACACAGCCTCTTAGGATTTTTTTTTTAAGAGTTTAGGGTTTTCGGAGTCAACGAGGGGAAGGAAACAAACCGCAAGTGAAAAGGGGAAGAAGAAGGGGTTTTTCAATTATAGGGAGTTGTGCAAACAGATAATAACTGATGCCGTTATTGTGGAACACGGCATCAGTATAAACGATGCCGTTCTCCCGAAGAACGGCATCAGTTATTTTCTTTTTTGCATTTCAATCTCGAGTTAAGATTGATACAGTAGAGATCTTTACAAAAGATAAGTAATGCCGTTATTGGGAATAACGGCATGGCAATTTTTTCAAAAAGAGATGCCGTTATTGGGAAGAACGGCATACAAATAGCTGATGCCATTTTTTCCAATAACGTTTGTTGCTGACGTGTCACAGACAAGGGCATCTTGCTAAATGTTTTCGAAAATAGGGTAGGTCGCTAATTATTTTCAAAAAAGAGGGCATTTCGGCAAAATTTTCGCACAAGCGAGAAAAGAGCAGCGAGCCATTTGGTGTGTTACTGAGATTTGTATGGGATATATTGATTTGAGTAGTGGTGGTGGTGTGAAGTTAAAGGCCTGAGGGGGAGGGGTTTTTATAGGGATCCAGAGAAGAGAATTGCAGGGCAGGATTGAATACTAGGATGTGGGATTTTTTTTTTTTTTTTTTTCTGTCAAGGGTAACTTGTTCCTGGAAAGTGACAATAATTTAATACTGATTTTATTTATTAATGATTGTGTGATGAAATTGAAGAAAGAGGAAAATTATACTTTAATTCATGCCTTACATATTTGGTTTCATGCAAACTCTCAACTTTGAGTTGTTAGAGCATCCATAGTCGCTGTTAGTCAAAATATGCATATATAGATAAATGAATATAGCAATTCGCCGTTTTGCTACAGTCATTGAATGCTATTTTTAGCTTATTAATTTAAAATAATAACAGACGACACTTGAAGTACCGTTGGAGGCGAAAAAAAGTAAAAAAACATTAAAAAACGGTGGGACGGCATGTGAAGTTCCGTCGGAGAGAAGAAAATAAATGAAAATGGTCGGACGGCACTTCAAGTGACGTCCGAGGGAAAAAATTTGTCGAAGTGCAAAAAAAAATAACAAAACAATTATATAAAATTACAAAAAAATTATAAAAACTACAAAAACATTACAAAAAATTACAAAAAAATATACAAAATTACGAAAAAAAACCCTGAGAGGGTGGGACGGCACTTCAAGTGCCGTCCGAGAGAAGTGGCGGTTTTCTTTGGTTGCGAAAGTTTTTTTTTTTTTGGAAGGACGACACTTCAAGTGCCGTCCGACCATTAAAAAAAATAAAAAATTTGTGCGACGGCACTTCAAGTGCCGTCCGACCATTAAAATATATATATTTTTGGGTGCGACGGCACTCGATGGTCCATCTCTTATATATGGATATTTCTCATTTCGTTTCTCATTTATAGCAATATACTGTACCGAATTATGCATAATATGCATATTTGGCCAACGACTGCAGCGTTCTTTTTGACCATATTTGGAAAATGACTACAAATGATCTTAGAGCATCCACAATGGTGTTTCTCATTTTTTAGAATATGGCAGCTATAGTAAAAGCAAATAGCGGAAGCGTCTGCAGTGGTTGTTTGCTATATTTTTTAGAAAGACGAGACATGATGTTTCGTCCGTTAGTTTATTTTTTTAAGATTTAATTAATTACTGATTAACTATTAAAATATGTTAATTTAATAAATTAAATAATCTAATATTACCTAAAACCTAATTAAACACCCACTAAACCTAATTATATCCACTAAACCTACCCCTAATTTCACCCTGAATACCTGGACGGGACATGTTGTCCCGTCCCAAGCTTTTTTGCTTGAGACGAGACATCATGTCTCGTCCGAGCATTTTTTTTTTCTCTTCTTCTTTCCAGACGAATCAGACTGTTCGATCAAAAAAAAAATTGTTAGACGAAACAAGTTGTCTCGTCCGATCCCATTAAAAATTTGAAAAAAATTTAGGACGAGACATGTTGTATCGTCTCTTATAATTTGAGAATGGAAAATTCGTTTCTCAAAAATGAGAAAGAACTGTAGCTACTTTGTCATAAAATGGCAAAGTAGCAAACGACTGCAGCAATTCATTTCTCAAAAAATGAGAAAGTGGCAAAAATAGCAAACGATTGTGGATGCTGTTACCATGTTTAATGTTGGCAAGTATAACAAGGATTTAAGTTTAACACTAATATATTTTGACAGCCTTGGTCATGCAAGTGTCAGTGTGGTCAACCTGGTAATTGGTTTCGTTGGTGAGTAAAAAATATCCAATTCCTCTCTCTCTCTCTCTATATATATATATATACTAGTAATATACATGTGCGATGCATGTATTAATTTTTTTAAAAAATAAAAATAAAAATTCTGATTTATACATGCGATGCATGTTTTAAAAAATAGGATTATATATTTTTAAAAGTAAATGTGAAGACTATAATCGGAGAGTTGGAGGTGCACGTGCGTTGCACGTAAATTGGTATATTTACAATTATGACTTTTCCACAAAATAGTAGAAATTATATATTATATTATAGATTGATTGATTGATAGATAGTAATTTTCACGTGTGATGCACATTTAATATATTTAAAAAAGTTCAAGTAAAAAATCTGACGTATTGAGGACTCGAACGTGGGATCTTCTTCGTATTAGTTATGCACGTGCAATGCACACGGTGGTAGATTTACAAATGACACTAAGGTCTTCTCCCATTATAATATTAGAGATATATATGTATCTAATCTAATATTATAATGGGAGAGTTGGGGTTGTCATTTATCAACATACAAACCCGTGTGTTACACGTGCAACTTCGACTCTCTCATTAATTACAACAAAAACGAACAAATGAATTTTTTTTACATATTTAAAATGTTCAATGCACGTGCAAAACAAGTTTATAATATGTTTTTAACTCTAAACATACACATGTGTTGCACGTACAACTCAAATTCTACTTATAAACACGTGCATTGCACGTACAAATTGTAGCTTTTCCTTTAAAATATTTTTCCCAATTACGTGCAACACGTCCAACTCCAAAACTATTTATTTTTTTGATAACGAGGATAGAATCGACAGATTCCAGACCAATATATAAATAAACAGTAAGGCAGCAAACAAGGAGAACCACTTTTACACGGGTGTAAAAATGGAAAAAAAAAAGGAAAACCACACAGATAGAAGCTGATAAGCAATAGAGGATATTGCCAGAAATACAACCAAAATAAAAAGCTAAACCAACATGACAATACATCATCTCTTAAAAGGACACAACAAAATCGGCCGCTCAATCCAAACCGCAGTCCGACTCAACTGAAAACAATCAAGCCTAAGCAGAACATCAAGATGAATGCCCACAAGCTGAGGAAGGATCAAGTCAGTGAACCAAAACGAAAAGGACAAAGCACCATGCAGACGAGAGATACCACAACCCAGGGCGGGGGAGGTGAAGCAAACCGACGAAACCACTGCACCGAACGTGGCAATCAGAAGGGTGAAAATATCCTCATGCCGATAGAGACCAGGGCATGGTTGCTAAGAGAAGACAGAGCAGCGATATTGGCAAAGCAAACAGCCAAGAGAAGAGGCTTCACCAGACATTATCGCTATAAGCCTCTAGCAAGGAAAAAAAATTACCATGGCCAAAAAAAGGAGCGCGGAAGCATCCAAAGGGCGTACAGAGCGGGATAAAAATGCCTTGATAGTCCAAAAGCGAATACAAAACCATACTCTAAGAAAGAAGTAACTACCGAGCACAAAACAAAACATCGGCAAAGCAAACCGCACAAACATAACAATTAAAACTTATCCCTGGCAATCAACTGCAAAGGTAGCGTCCTTAATGAAAATCAGCAAAAATACCCAGGCTAGCTGCAGGAAACAGGTGCAACCATACAAACAACAAGAAGGCAGAGCACGATAAAGAAGTCCCTGAGGCGCAACATCGAGGATAGCTGAAAGAAGAAATTACAAACAAAGCATAGTAAACCCACATAAAATAGAGAAGAAATACACAAATATCATCACTAAGTGGTAATCGATAATGGGAATTGCATCAGAGCAGCAAACAATTCCAGCTGCAGAAAATAGCTACAGCAACAATACCAAAAAAGAAACCATGCAACCCACACAAAAGCATAGCCACACTAATGAGCAATTAAGGAGAACATAATAACAATTATCAGCCACTAGAGGTAATGGGCAGTAGTAGTTACATCAGTCTAACAAAAAAAGCCAGCTGCATCTACTAGCAGCAGCAAAGAACCAAAATGAGGAATAGAATTCCAAGGAAAAAGAGAACACATAGAGCTAAGCAAGAGCCAAAACAGCAAACAGAGGGCACACCACCACGATCAAGCCAAGCCAAAAAACCTCTGAAGAAGAGGGGGGGAATCCAATAAGCACCTCAGATCTGCAAAGAGAAAGTTAAAATGAGCATAAATCAACCATAATAGAGATTAAGACACACTAGAATTAGGTAAACGTAAGTATAGAACCGCTTCATCAATAACACACCGATAGAGATGTAAAGCTACCACTTTATCCTGATTTAAAGTGGATGGCCAAAAATTGTCGAAAAACAAAAACTCATCAATAATAGAATCGATCATAGAAGAGGTTTGAGTGAAGATCCGCTTATTTCTTTTAGACCAAATAATCCAAAGGATAGTCATGATAGAGAGGGCCCAGGAACTGCGAAAGTTATTCTTCACTAACTGGGGTTTCCAGCAGGATGATAAATAGGTGGGTATATAAGGAACTAGCCAAGCTCTAGTGCAAATCTTCCATAAAGGACTAATGAAATTGCATTGGAGAAACAGGTGATCGACATCTTCAAACTCAGAGGAACACAATGAGCAAGGTTGGCCCCAAGCAAGGTTCATTTTATTAAGCACCTCAACGGTAAGAAGTTTGTTGTGAAGGGCAAGCCAAGTGAGAATTTTGACCTTAAGTGGGGCACAACTACTCCAGATAAAATTAGCAAAGGGAGAGTTGACACCACGAAAATTAAGAAAATTATAAAAAGATTCAACAGAATAGAAACCAGAATTGGTCCAACGCCATTTAAAATCTTCTTTAGGATGCCAGGAATAATTGTTTAAGCATAAAAGCAAACAATTGAAATCCGGGATGAGAGATAAGGGGAGATCACTGCTGAAAGGAATGTTCCAGATCTTCTGATAATTGTGAAAAGTAACGTATTCCGCCACAGTGGCAGAAGTGTTGGAGGCCATTTGGTAGAGGGCGGGGAAAGCCGACGCCAGCTTGATGTTGCCGAGCCAGAGGTCAGACCAGAATTTGGTCAAGGAACCATCTGAGCACTCATGGGAGATACCACATTGAAAAGAAGCGGCTGCTTTCCAAACCCCCTTCCAAAAAGGGGAGGCCTTACGGGAAAGGTAAAGGTAGAAATTCCAAACCCTTCTCCGAACGAAGCAATTAAGATTAATAATATGGGCCCAGGGCAATTGTTCCTCTTTCAAAATTCTCCATAACCATTTTCCCAATAGCGCAAGATTTTGATGTCTGAGATCAAGAACCCCAAGACCTCCCGCTGCCATGGAAGTGCAAATCAACTTCTAGTTGCAGAGGTGAGTACCGCCTCTATAAGTATCTGTACCGGACCAGAAGAAATTCCGTCTAATTTGATCAATCCTCTTAAAAACCCAAGAGGGAACGTAAAAGAATGACATCATGTATAGAGGAACAGAGGAAAGCACCGAGTTGACCAGAATTAATCTACCACCTCGAGAGAGCTGCCTCCCAGACCCGGTGTTAAGACGAGATTCAACTTTTTCAGTCATCGGTATCCAATCTGTTTTATGCTGCTTTCCCCATCTCAAAGAGAATACCAAGATAATGAATGGGGAAAGAGGCAGAGGCACAATTGAAGAACTGTGCAATTTTAGTTTGCCGGTTGTGGGTTCCCCCCAACCAAAGAACTGATGATTTTTGGAAGTTGATGGATAAACCTGAAGCTCTTTCAAATATATAAAGAACAAGCTTCAGGTTCCGAAGGGTACAACCGTTAGGTTTGGCAAAGATGATGATGTCATCAGTATATTGAAGGTTAAGAACACCACGGAAGCTCTGGGAGCTACCGAGCCCTTCGATGACATGAGCATCCCAAGCATTACGGAGTAACTTACTGAACACATCCGCAACAAGAGAGAATAGAAGAGAAGAGATAGGATCGCCTTGACGAAGGCCACACTTAACTTTGAATTTATGGCCTTCTAATCCGTTGATGAGGATGGAGGATGCCCCAGAGAACATACTGGATTTAATCCAGGCGATCCACTTAGGACCGAATTCGCATTTAAAAAGAATCTCAAAGAGAAAATCCCAACTAACATTGTCATACGCTTTTTGAAAATCTAATTTTAACAAAATTCCCTCGGAGTTAGTTCTATGGTAATCAGAAATGATTTCTTGGGCTGAGGCGACGCTATCAAGGATAAAGCGCTCTTTAATAAAGCCAGATTGAGCGGGGTCAATAAGAGGAGAGATAATAGCGTCGAGACAAGTAGAGAGAACTTTCATTATGAACTTGAAAGTGGTATTGAGAAGGTTGATAGGCCGAAAATTAGCAACCGAGTGAGCGCCCAATATTTTGGGAATGAGAACAATATGCACGTAATTGATACGATCAAAGGAGAAAGGTCCTTGATGCAGATCAGCGAACATAATGACAAGGTCATCTTTAAGCCAGGGCCAAAATTTTTGGAAGAAAAAGGAAGGGAATCCATCTGGACTTAGTGCTGAATTGCTCTTTAATGAAAATACAACGGACTTGATCTCTTCCAAGGAGAAAGGGTTTTCCAAGCTAGACAGATCATGGGATTATTGTCCATAAAGTTGAGAGCAGTCTAGATAGATGGAACGTTGTTTATAAGAGCCTAGAAGATTTTTATAAAAATTGAGGAAAGAAGCAGGGATCTCCGAATCCGAAGATAACTCATTGTCATTGTCGACAATGGAAGTATTGCAATTGCAGCGTTGCCAATGCGACACAATGTTATGAAAGAAAGAAGTGTTACCCTCACCCTCTTTAAGCCATCGGAACTTGGCTCTCTGAGCCCACTTAATGTGCTCGTTGTGGACGATGTTAGCGTAATCTCTCTTACAGGAGTTACGTTCAGAACGAAAAGAGTTAGAAAGCAGGCCACACTCTTCAAGTTTATCAGTGGATTCTATGGAAGAAAGGAGGAAATTTTTTAGAAAATTTGTATTGGCAAGTCTCTCTTTGCGCCAAATCTTGCAACCGTGTTTGATAGCGTGAAGCTTCAGCAGAATGCGGCCAAGGCCGGACGAGATCGTAATAGAGGAAAGGCACTCAGAAATGAGATTAACAATGATTTGATCTTGCTGCCAAAATAATTTCTTAACACATATGTTTCACGTGAAAATCCTCCAACTCTTATCAAAACGTGCATCGCACGTGACAAATACTAGTACTATTTTAATAGGAGAGTTGAGGATTGTAACAAAACAAATCTTAACTTTGTAACCAAATAAATTTGTGCATCGTCCGTACGTAATTAATATAAGGAGGACAAGGTTTGAAGCCATATAATATCAAGATTTTTACATTTAAAGTTTGAATATGTGTCGCAGCCTTGTTATAAAAAAAGAAAAAGAAAAAAAAAGTTAATCAAACAATTAATTAATTTGTATTTTATTTTTTCAAACAAAAATGTATTTTATATGGATGAATATAACAAATATTAGGGCAATTTAACAATTTTTGGAAAAAAAATCTCAACCATCCAAATAGTTAAGATGGACAGTTGAGAATGCTTTATAATTTCTAAAATTTGGTTAGCAGATAATGATTGCTGGAACATTTGAGCAATCCTTTTATATATAAATAATTTGAGAAGATTGTTTGTTTCTTTAATTGTTTAATTGAAATAATGTTATTCAAATAAATTGCCCCAAAACTTTTACTGGTGGATCCATCTCTAATTACTCTTTGGATTCGTTCCTTTGCAATACCTATAATGTCCCCAAATGGACTTGGGCGGTGAATGCGTGCTCCAACGGTGATGTTGTTATCAACTGTCCTTCTCTCAAAGTGCTTGAAGAATTAACGGCCAACCAGTCCTTCTCTATTGGATCAGTCAACCTATCCATTAGGAAATGGATTCTTCAAAATTCCTCCACCACTGTTCTTCTCCCATCTCCTATCAGAGTAACTCTTTTAGGTCTGCCGCCTTTTTGCGATACTCCTCGTTTGGTTGCTAATATGACCAAATGTGTGGGTGATCTGACCTGAAATTCATCTACTTCTTTCATGGCCTCTGGCTGTCTCCTAGTAGAGGTGGAGTTTCTTTGCCCCCCTGCAGCTGACAGAGTCATGGAGTTTGACTTGCATATTGGGCTGTCCCTCTTCCATATCACGGTTAGCTACCATGACTCGACTTCTGAGTCTTCTGCTCCTGCTCAAGTTCATTCTGGTTCTCCATTCCCACCGATACTTTTTGGGGCTTCTACTTTACAGTTTGCTGCCGGGGCTTCTTCTAAGCCGTCATCTTCTCTATCAGTTAACAAGAGTGGACCCCATCCCATCCCCTAGAGCGGTCACAAAGTGCCGACTCGTAAGCATTTCTCGTTCCCCCATAAAGGTTCCACTCCTTCCCCCACCCCCAAAGTATCTCCCACAAAGGCTTCAAGTTTAGTGTGGATCAACCCCGATCTCTCTTCCTCTGCTGCAAAGTAGGAAGCGAAGCTACAGACCCCCTCCACTGGGAGTTCTGCTAGTCAGCTAGCTTGTACCTCTCCCTCTCCTGTTTTGAAGGTCCCTCTTCACATGGTTCCCCCGGTCGGTGATTCTCATCCTTCCCTTATTGCTGGAAAACCTCAGTTTATCCCCGACTCCAACTGGTCGGTTTGGGAGGTTAACCCCAACTATTCCAATGATTGGGACAGGTTCGTTAAAGGGGTCCAGGCATCGTCTTCAGTGACGCCGAGTGTTTCCCCTGCGCTTTTGAAATCTGGGGCTTCTACTGTCACGAAGTCCGATGCCTGGATTGAACAAGACGATTTGCTCACCGAGGAAGTGGCGGAGTTGGCTCAGCCCACTCTATCCCATAAGGTAACCGGTTATTATTTTTTTCTTGTTTCTTCATTTCTTCATTTTTCAATATTCAGTACAAACTACCACTGTGTGCTTAGTTTTAAGTTCTGCATCTTTCCCCCTCCCAATTGGCGACTGCTATTACTTATTTACCCCGTAATTTAACAATCTGTCTCTCTCTCTTTTTGCTGATTAGTAAGCGCTTGTCGGTCTGTCAGAGAGAGGTGGAATCCTATTCTCTCGCAGTTTTTAAACCTGTTGGCCCGTTGGCCCAGGCTCAATATTCTTTCTATCAGGATGTGCCTGATGGGGTTGCTCACTTTCTCCCCTTATCTCTTAATTCTCCAGACGCAATTTCTGATAGCGGTTCCTTGTAGCTAGGTCACTCCAGCCATATTGCTGCACTAATTAGGGATTGTTTGTTATCCCACTCTAGTGAGCCCATCAGTACCATCCCCTCCCCTAAAATCTTTTCTAAGCCTCGTATTATCCGATCGAGTGCTCGTATTCGAGCGAAACAAAACAACCCCTTATCTTCGGGGTCGAAGGCTTCTCTAGTTGCTCAGATTCGTAACTTGGAAATCCCTCCTCCCGCCCGTCTAGATTTCAATCTTTCTTCCTTTGGATCAATCTATCAAGTTCATTTTGACTCTTGTTCGAATACATACATGTTTGAGCTAGCTGCTAGTATGGGATTTGTCGTTCAAGCTGGTGATATCCACGAATTCGAGGGTATTCGAAGACGGGAAATTTTGAAAGCTTCTGAGACCAATTGTTGTTATGATTAGTTTATCCTGGAATATTAGAGGCCTCCATTGTCCTTCGAAGCAACAAGCTCTTTTTCACCTTATTTCTACTTCTCACTGTGACATGATCTCGATCCAGGAATCCAAGCTCGACTCCACTTCCCCGACTCTCCTTCGGGCCATTGGTGGTTCGGTCATCAGTACCTGGATTCCTTTAAATGCTATTGAAACGAGAGGCGGTATCCTTTTCGGTTTTAAGGATACCTGATTTTCTTTGATTTCGGTTCAACGTTTAACCTTTTTTCTTATTGTGTCTCTCCATTGGGGTGAATTCAACTGTGGTCTCACTATTGTTTCGGTTTACGGCCCCTCAATTGCTAATCGACGCGATCTTTTCTAGAATGAATTTCTTTCCCTTCTCAATATTCTTCAGGGCTATTGGATATTTTGCGGCGATTTTAACGTGACCAGATTTTCTAACGAAAGATCAGGAAATGCCTCTTATAACCTCGATTCCCCACTTCTTCAATGAGTACATTCGTTCGCTGAATTTATCCGACGTTCCCCTTAACGGGAGAACCTTCACTTGGTCTAACATGCGTACTCCTCCAACGCTGGCCAAACTTGATCGCTTTCTTGTTTCTAACGAGTGGATTTCTTTTTTCCACAGTTCCTTCGCCTGTGCGATGCCTAACCCTTTTTCGAACCACGTGCCCATTGCGCTTCACCTAACTTTAACTTTTCTAAACCATTCAAATTCCGTTTGAAAAATTCTGGTTACAAGACAAAGTTTTCTTCAACCTTATCTCTGATTGCCTCACCGCTGCGTTAGGATCCCACGGTCTAGGCCGTATCCTGCTTAAGCTGCATGCAATCAAATTTGGCTGCAAGATTTGGCGCAAAGAGAGATTTGGTAGAGCCAATGATCTTAAGCAAGTATTTCTTGCTACTATTGATTCCAACGACAAGCTGGAAAAGCGTGGTCAGATCTCGGATTCTCTCCGTAACGAGAGATCCACGTGTAAGAGGGATTTTGCTTCCATCCATCATAATGACCACCTCAAATGGGCCCAGAGAACCAAAATTTGCTGGCTTAAGGAAGGCAATGGTAACACCGCTTTCTTTCATAATTTTGCATCACATCCTTAGCATTGCAGTCGCATTTCTTCCATTATTCACGATGGTAATGAGCTTTCCTCTGTCTCCGACATCCAGGCCACCTTTCTTTCGTTTTATAAAAATCTTATCGGTTCCTCCCAACCGCGCTTCATTCTTCTTGACTGGGTGCAGCTTTACGGTCAGGAATCACATGATTTGTCTGGATTGGAAGCCCCCTTCTCTCTGGATGAGATCAAAATAGCTGTCTTCTCGCTTAAAAGCGAGTCCGCCCTTGGTCCCGACGGCTTTCCTTCTTTTTTCTTCCAAAAATTTTGGGACCTTCTTAAAGATAACCTCCCAGCTATGTTTGCCGAGCTTCATCAAGGGTCCTTCTCTTTTGACCGCATCAATTACGCTCACATCGTCCTCATCCCCAAGAAGTTGGGTGCTAATGCGGTAGCCAATTTTCGTCTTATTAGCCCGCTTAATACCACTTTCAAGATCATTATGAAAGTGTTGGCCAAACGTCTCGGCCTTATTATTTTCCCACTTATTGATCCCGCTCAGTCTGATTTTATTAAAGATCGTTTCATCCTGGAAAGTGTGGCTTCGGCCCAAGAAATTATTTCTGATTGCCACAAGTCTAACTCAGAGGGAATTATGTTAAAATTGGATTTTGAAAAAGCATATGATAAGGTGAGTTGGGATTTTCTTTTTGACATTCTACTTCACCGTGGTTTCGGACCTAAGTGGATTGCTTGGATCAAGTCCAGCATTTTTGCTGGTACTTCGTCCATTATTATTAACAGATCAGAGGGTCATAAATTCAAGTGTAAGCGAGGACTCCGTCAAGGAGACCCTATTTCCGTGCTCCTTTTCGCTCTTGTTGCTGATGTGTTCAGTAAACTGTTGAAGAACGCATGGGATGCTAATGTCATCGAAGAGCTTGGGGACTCACACAATTTTCATGGGGTCCTCAACCTTCAATACGCCGATGACACTATCATCTTCACCAAACCTAATGAGGGGACCCTTAGGAACCTTAAACTCCTCCTTTATATCTTTGAATACGTGTCAGGTTTGTCCATTAACTTCCACAAATCGTCTGTCCTTTGGTTGGGCGGTTCTAACAATCATCAATTCGAGATTGCTCAGTTCTTTAACTGTAGGGCTGCTACGTTCCCTGTTACGTATCTTGGGCTCCAGTTGAGGTGGGGAAAATTGCATAAATCGGACTGGATTCCGAGGATCGATAAAGTGGAGTCTAAACTTAACATTTGGATTAGAAGGAACCTTTCGAGGGGCGGTAGATTGATCCTCGTTAATGTGGTCCTCGACTCTATTCCTTTATATATGATGTCTTTCTTCTATGTACCCTCTTGGATTATCAACCGTATCGACCAGCTGAGAAGGAACTTCTTCTGGTCTGGTTCCAACATTTATAAAGCTGGCTCTATGCTTTGTAACTGGAATAAGGTCTGCACTTCCAAGGCTGTCGGAGGATTCGGGGTCCTCAATCTTAGAAACCAAAATCTTGTTTTATTGGCTAAATGGCTGTGGAGGATGCTTAAAGAGGAGCAATTATCCTGGGCTCGCATTATCGCCAATAAGTGCTTTCGACGTCAGAGAGTTTGGGACTTTCGTCCATCTCTCTCGACTATCGCATCCTCTTTCTGGAAAGGGGTTTGGAAGGTGGTTGAACTTTTTCGTTGCAGTATCGTTCACGTCTGTACCGATGGCTCTAGGACTAAGTTTTGGAGTGATCTTTGGATAGGCAATTTGAAGCTTGCTTCGGCCTGTCCGGCTCTATTTCGTTTAGTTCTTAACGCTGATGCATCTGTGTCCGATTACCTTACAACGTACGATGACATCAGGATTTGGTATATTCCCTTCTCTACTAATATTCTGTCGACGGTTGAGTCGGATTTTATGCACCTTCAGGCTTTGTTAAATTCTTATGTTTGGCAGCCCAAGGAAGATTTCATTTGGCATTGGACATTTTCAGGGTCATTTTTTGTTAATTCCTTTTATAACTTCATCAATCACGCAGGGGGGGGGGTTACCTCCCCGTCCCGTTCTCTAAGAGCATTTTGAGCAGCTGTGCTCCATTGAAAGTTAAAATTCTATCTTGGCTCGCTATCAACAACAGACTTCTTACGGTTGAGGTTCTTAATAAGGGGAATCTTGCCATAGGTCAG
The DNA here is from genome assembly GCA_017893485.1 of Hemerocallis citrina. NCBI lineage: Eukaryota > Viridiplantae > Streptophyta > Magnoliopsida > Asparagales > Asphodelaceae > Hemerocallis > Hemerocallis citrina. Next base: position 463,260,370 of record CM030358.1, on the reverse strand, counting down.
CTGTGCTCGTTTTTTCATCTAGGTTTTGAAGACGTCGATCATCTCTTTTTATTTTGCATGTTCAGTAAGTCCTTATGGGATATTTGTCTTTTGACTTGGCTAGCTCCCGCTTTCCCTTCTTCGTTTTTGGATATCTGGAATTCTCAGTCGATTTGTAAGAAACTTCTCAAGTCTTGGTTTCTTTCGACTATGTCCATTATCCGGATGATTTGGAAGGAAAGGAACAATCGCCTTTTCAATCAATCGACCAAACCTTTAGACACTATTATTGATGAGTTTATTTTTCTAGTTAAGCACTGGTCCTCTTTACTTCCTCCTCACAAAATTCGTAGTTTTAGTCTTTCTCATTTAGATGAGGCTACTTATTTTTTACGATCTTCTCACTATACTATTAGTCTTTGAGTGTTTTTATTTCTCTGACCGGCTGCGTGTTTTGATTTTTTGACAGGGCTGAAGTGTCTTCGGGTTTGGTCTATGGATTTTTTGGTTGTTTTGGGTTGTCATTACTGGGTGGTAGCCAGTGACAGCAACGGTTCTGCCTACTTTGTTGGGTTGCTTTTTGAGGCTGGGCTGCTTTGTTGTCTATTATGCTTTATGCTTTATGCTTTATGTTCATGTTCATTTCTCTTGTCTTTCTTTCTCTTGTCTCAATCAATTAACCTTACTGTACTTGGCTATCTATTATGTGTTATGTTTATGTGCTTTTGTTGTCTGTTCCTCTTTCTTTCCTTTTTGGAAGGTGCTCTTAAAGGATGACACTGTGTTTATGTTCTTTTCCCGTTGGTTACTCCTTATTTTTGCTACTAGGCTCTGCATGTAGTTGGCAGCCCTATTTTGGTCATTTGGAGGCTGTTCATTTGGGGGACCTCTGGGATTTTACTATTTTTCGGTCTGTACCCCTATCTTGGCTACTAGTTCGAGGTTATCCTCTTAGGGTGCCACTGTGTTGCGTGCTCATGGTCTTCTCTGGCTTGTTCAGCACTATTTTTTATGCTTTTTGGCTGGATGGTATGGCTCGGTTCTGTTTTTGGGAATGTGGTTTGTGCCTGGGTGTGGCGTTGTTTGGGCTGATTCCCGCACCCTTTTCTTCTTTTCCATGTTTTTTTTGCTGCTGTGGTTCTATTTGTTTGCAGGTTCGTCTACGCTCTATTGTTGAGTCTGCCTGGGTGCATTTTAGGGGCCATGCTTCGTGGTCCGTTGTGTTCATGTGCAGCGCCTTTTTGAGTCACTGATGACCACTGCTGTTGCCGCTAAATTTGGTGTGGGGGCAAACAGATAGTATTTGTGGATTCTTAGAGAAACTGAATAGTTAAACCTGTATACCTGTTCCGTCGGGGTATGATCGTTGCTCCCGCCGTACACCTGCAAAAAGTGCGAGACACCGGGGTTGTTCCCGGCGACGCACCCTCCAACGCTCAAGTCAGTAATCTAGGAAGACTATGAGAGAGCGCAAAAACTGGAGAAAGATTGATTACCTCTTAATAGAGATGGATGGGGGGTATTTATAGGCGTCTTAGGGAACAGATTAGGAATGTAATCCCCGTGATCGGATAAGGAATATTCTCCTTGTAAACAGATTAGGAATGTAATCCCTAGTCCCCGGTGGGGGGATAGGCATGGATCAGGACCGTTGATTAGGATCTAATCAGGAACCCTAATCCTATCCCTCTGGATCGGGTTTTGTGCTGGTTGAAACCCGCACCCGATTGAGGTGGGTCTGTTTGCGGGTTAATGGGTTTTCGAGGAGGAGAACCAGTAGCCGCTTCAGACCCTTTGGTAGGAGAAATTACCATTTTACCCCTGGGCTTCAAGATTCGTGCCTGATTTGCACGGTCCTGATCAAACCCCATTTTTAGCCATATCACGAGCCCCCCACTCTCGAAGGCTGAGCTTGATCAGCCTTCGAGGAGTAGTTTTATTGTTTTAATGGCTAGAGGAGTTGTATCGGGGCCCAAATGGAAGGTTTTGAATCTTGAAGGAGGTAGTTTGGTGATTTTTCAAATGGATTAAACTCTGAGTCGCTCTAGAGCCACTTGTTGGAATATCCTTTTGACTTAGGGAAGTGTCAGTTCGACATCCTGGGGTTTTAGAAGATTGTTTTTGGGCAACAATTGTTTGTTTGGGAGCGAGAAGGTGCTCCCCAACTTTATAATTGCTTTCCAGGAGTTCTTCCTTATCCATTCGAATTTTTTAATTGTTTTTTGGTGTAATGGTTTGGCCGTTATCCTTCATTGAGGGGCATATACGTTCGTATCACGCTCCCGACCCCTTCCAAAGCTTGCTGACAAGGGGGCCCAGGTCTGTATGCGGTTCGGCGCGTTTTTCCGAAGAGGAGGGAGAGTTCGGCGTAGTCGTGAGTGCTGAGAGGGAGTCCGGCGTGATCCGAGGTCCAATCTTTCCCCGTAATAGGGTCGGTGCCAAGAACGCTCCGCAGCTAGTGCCGACCTCGAATTTTTTCCCCCGTAACGGGATCGGTGTCAAGAACGTTCGGCAGCTGGTGCCAAACTCGAATTTTCCCCTGTAACAGGGTCGGTGTCAAGAACGCTCGGCAGCTGGTGCCGAACTCGAATTTTTCCTCCGTAATGGGGTCGGTGTCAAGAACGTTCGGCAGCTGGTACCGAACTTGAATTTTCCCCCCGTAACGGGGTTGGTGTCAAGAACGTTCGGCAGCTGGTGCCGAACTCGAATTTTCCCCCCGTAATGGGGTCGGTGTCAAGAACGCTCGGCAGTTGGTGCCGAACTCGAATTTTTCTCCCGTAACGGGGTCGGTGTCAAGAACGCTGGGCAGCTGGTGCCGAACTCGAATTTTCCCCCCGTAACGGAGTCGGTGTCAAGAACGTTCGGCAGCTGGTGCCGAACTCGGATTTTTCCCCTGTAACGGGGTCGGTATCAAGAACGCTCGGTAGCTGGTGCCGAACTCGAATTTTTCCCCCGTAACGGGGTCGGTGTCAAGAACGCTCGGCAGCTGGTGCCGAACTCAAAATTTTCCCCCGTAACGGGGTCGGTGTCAAGAACGTTCGGCAGCTGGTGCCGAACTCGAATTTTCCCCCCGTAACGGGGTCGGTGTCAAGAACGTTCGGCAGCTGGTGCCGAACTCGGACTTTTCCCCCGTAACGGGGTCGGTGTCAAGAACGCTCGGCAGCTGGTGCCGAGGTCCATAACTTGTCATTTTTCGTCATAGGAGTTTGTATCTGCTGTGCGCCTCCTGAACTTCTGACAACTTCTGATAACTTCTGACAGATGGGACGTTTATTAAATGTGGTGACCTCTGGGCTTCCATCGGATGGGATGCTCATTAAATGCAGCGCATGACTTGGCGTTTTAAACAAGGCGACGATTGAGGTCGCTTTGTCGTTTTCTGTAAATGGGCCGGTCGTACAAGCCCATTAATCTCGTTTGGTGTGCGCCTCTCTATAAATCCTCACCCCCCTTTCTCATTTCTCATTTCTCTTCTCTTTTGCTCAGGCGATTTCTTGTGCTTAGGCGAATTCTTCCGGTGGTCGACGTTTGTTTCCGGCAAAGTTTTCCGGCAGCTATCCTCTTTAAGGTAACTTATAAATTATGTCTGTAGCTTCTGTCTCCGAAGAAATCTCTTGGTCCGAGCCTTCCCTTGAAGTCGTCGAGGATTCGACTCCGACTAAGGGCAAGAAGGTGTTCGGCAAGGATTCGATCGTTGAAGATCCGAAGCGGATGGGGGAGTTCGGACAACTGCCAGGGCCGCTGACCGGGCTCCATAGAGTTAGGCAGCTCCCGGAGGATCAAGCTGAGCGAATCGTCCATGGGAGGGAGAGGTCCTTCGAGGAGAACGATGCGAGGGAGACAACGGAGGGGGACGAGACGGCATCGATCCTGCGCGAGGAGGACTTGGCAGTGATCCGGGATGCTTTTCACATCCCGGAGGAGTACGAGCTCATGCTGCCGGGTCCCGGGGTTAGGGCCAATTCGCCGTTGCCAGTGACGATGTGTTGCTGGTCGGTCGATGCCTTCATTGCCGGGGCTCGGCTTCCTCTCCACACGTTCGCCGTTACCCTGGTGAGTTGGTTCGGAGTTAGCCCCATCCAACTCATGCTGAACGCGTGGCGAGTGATAAATGGTTTCGTTCTCCACTGCCAAGCTGTAGGGATCGAGCCGCAGCTGAACGTGCTTCGGACGTTATACTGGCTCCACCAAGGGAATAAGTCGGAGTATCGGTATTACTTGACTCCGAGGTACGGCGGCAGGCTCGTCATATGCCCCGACTCCATTAAGCACTGGCGAGAGAAGTTTTTGGTTGTGCGGAGTCGGGAGGCATGGCCGATCCCCTCCAACTGGGTAGAAGGGGTGCCGAAGAGGACGAGGGCGCTTCCGAAGCTCAGTGTAGAAGAAGAAGAGGCAGTTCGGACTCTCCTTGATCGGCCAAAGTACGATTGGAGGGAGCTCACGGAGGACATCCTCTACAAGGGAGGGCTCTGCCGCGTAGATCCCAGTACGCGGCTCTCGTTATGTTTTTGTTTTCCGTACTCTCTTCCTTGTTACTTGTAGTGTGTTAATCAATTTTTGCTTTGGATGCAGAAACCATGGACTACGACGCAGTGCTGGCGCTCAGGGCAGGACTTGCGAGCAAGGCGCCTAAGAAGCGCAAGAGGGTCGCGACCAAGCTACCGCCGACCTCGAAGACTCCGAGGATTACAGCCTCAGTCGAGGAGGTGGAGGCCCTCGACAGTCCCGTTGACGCCGTGGCGGGGACTTCGGCTTCGGCCGCTGGTGGCGAGTTCCCCATCGCCACCGCCCTTGGCATGACGATGCCGCCACTGACGGTGGCAGCCGAGGAGCTCCTGACGGAGGAGCACAAGAAGCATGACGGGTTCCTCGGCAACTCGCTGGCGAGCATGTAGGCCGTCAAGCATCTCGCCACTCCGAAGGACCGAGCCGCCATGGAGGCCGGGCGAGAGGGCGACGACGTTATCGAGATCGCTCGTTCGGTGGTGTCGGTAAGCATTGAACTTATTTCATTCATTGTACTTCTTTAACCAAAATTTATCTAACTCTTCTGGTTCTTCTTTGCTACAGATCATCGTCCACTTCGGTCACCTCACCGAAAGGTTGACAGCTCTGGAGAAGGAGCTAAAGCAAGAATCCGACCAGGCTCGGAACAAGAAGGCTCGGCTGTCGAACGAGCTCGACAAGCTTCACGTCAAGCACGAGGGTAGGTCGGCGAGGATCGAGAACCTCGAGGCCGAAGTGGCGAGGTTGGAGGGAGAGCTCCTTCGCCAGAAGGAGGGGTCGGCCAAGCAGTTGGCCGAAGCCGAGGAAGCCAAGGCGGCGACTGTGAAGGCGGCGGAGGATGCGACCCTGGAGAAGGCGCAAGGGTTCCTCGCCTAAAACATGGCGAAGGCTTTCGCCGCAGCCATCGACCGGGTGTCGAAGGAGTTCCCCGAGGTGGACGTCTCGGGGTGGAGGCTATTCCCCGGCCACATTGAGGGCTTCGACCCCGAGTCCGAGGCGGTGGAGGAGGAAGGGGAGGACGAAGCCGATGCCAAGGTCGGGGTTACTGACGAGGTCCCCAGTACCGTGGTTACACCGCTGGGGGTGGCATCCCCTTCGGAGAAGTCGACCCCCACCCGTACTCGTCGCCCGGGGAAAGAGGTCGCGCCTTGACTCCGCTCCTCTCTCCTTTTCTTGTTTTTTGTTCTTTTTCCTTTTCTTTTCAAAAATTGTAACGCCTAATAGCGGACTGGCCACCGCTGCTTTTTTGAAATGAATGAAAGAAATTTTTTTTGAAGTGTTGGTGTTCGGATCTTTGTCTTTTGCCCCCTTTCATCGAAATTTTTGTTTTGAAAGTTTCTTGTTTTGAAAATTTCTCAAGTGTCATGCTCCGGCAGTGTTTGAACTTTTGCTGTTTACCTCGATCTCTTTTCAGCTCATGGTGGTTGCCCAAGATGGCGAGGCTGTTCGCTCGGATGAAGAGGCTCGAGCTGAGGCTGGCCTTGGGGCGACGAGGTTGTGCCTGGCTAAATGCCGAGAGCGGCTCTACGAAGTCGAGCTCGGGTTACGTCGAGCCGAAAGTGAGCGGAACCATCTTCAGCTCGTCCTCGGCCGGCGAGACATCGAGATCCATCGTCTGGAGAGCAGAATCGCCGAAATGACTCCCATAGGAGAAGAGGAGTATTCACCGACCGCTTTCAGTAATGAGCTTCGGGTTCAGTGCATCCGTCATACGCTGTCAAAAATAACGGCGGAGAGGGACGACCTGCGTTCCGAGATTCGGCATCTGCAGGCCGTAGAGACGAAGCTTTGGTCGGAGGGCGAGAGCTTGACAGGCAAGGTGGCGGAGCTGACGGTTGAATGGGACGAGTTGACAGCCAAAGTCGATGCCTTGAAGAGGGCTACCGTCGACAAAAGTATCGAAGTCACTCATTTTCGTCGCCTGATAGCGAGTCGCTCGAGTGTGCCGGACTCCGCGATTCCCCCACGTTTCGAGGTCGACGTGAAGGACGACTCTTTGAGGGAGCGGATCTCCGAGCTAGAGGCGGAGGTTGCTCGTCTAAAACCACGCTCGGGGCCAATCAACGTCAGGAGCACTTCGTGCACTCATGCGGAGAGCGATCGGGGCATTACATTTTACGAGATGGCGACCCATCAGCGCATCGGCTATCCTAGTCCGGGGGACGCGCAAAGCTCGGTGGCAATCTCGTCGAGCGGTGCGTCCGTTGGAGCTGCTACCAGAAGTGGCGCCGAGGATTCATCCCAATTTGCCGGTTTGGGGTCGCGCTCCGGAGACAAGCGTCGTCACCCCCGTGTGTCTTTGAAGCGGAATGCCCCGGCTCCGAGGAAGCGCTGAGGTCGTCGTCTCCAAAAGCTTTTGTATTTTTTAGCCAAGTGTAATAAGTCGGCATTGCGATCTACTTTTTAATCGACTTGTAATCTTGCCGTGTGTGATTCTCTTTGTATCGTGTCCCATTTATCAATAAAATGTGGTGCCTGAATTTGTGTGTCCCTTGGTGTTTGGTGTAGTCTTTGTGTTTGCGACTGTTGTTCATTGCGCCGAGGTCTTTAGGTCGGCTAATTGCTTGTTTGTAGGTCGGCGAGATGAGTGTTCGGCTAGCAGCGCCGAACATTGTTTCTGACGCCCACTCTCGTAGTTTTGCGGCCTCGCGTAACGTGCTCAAGCTTAAGTGTTTGACCTCAGATTTTTGCTATAGTGGCTCGACAGTTGTGGGAGCAATTCCGAATGGCGAACTACCTTTAGTTCGCTTAGGAGCGAACTTGCGAAGTAGAACCGAGCCAAGTGTTGGACTCCGAACCATCGTTAGATTAGTTCAACGGTTGTGGGAGCAATTCCGAATGGCGAACTACTTCTAGCTCGCTTAGAAGCGAACTTGCGAAGTAGAATCGAGCCAAGTGTTGGAATCCGAACCATCGTTAGATTGGTTTAACGGTTGTGGGAGCAATTCCGAATGGCGAACTACTTCTAGCTCGCTTAAAAGCGAACTTGCGAAGTAGAATCGAGCCAAGTGTTGGACTCCGAACCATCGTTAGATTGGTTTAACGGTTGTGGGAGCAATTCCGAATGACGAACTACTTCTAGCTCGCTTAGAAGCGAACTTGCGAAGTAGAATCGAGCCAAGTGTTGGACTCCGAACCATCGTTAGATTAGTTTAACGGTTGTGGGAGCAATTCCGAATGGCGAACTACTTCTAGCTCGCTTAGAAGCGAACTTGCGAAGTAGAATCGAGCCAAGTGTTGGACTCCGAACCATCGTTAGATTAGTTTAACGGTTGTGGGAGCAATTCCGAATGGCAAACTACTTCTAGCTCGCTTAGAAGCGAACTTGCGAAGTAGAATCGAGCCAAGTGTTGGACTCCGAACCATCGTTAGATTGAAGGGTTAAAAGCAGAGAGACGTAGACAATGGCAAAAATATGAAAAGACTTTATTCATTAATAACTAATAATCGGCTGCGCCGTAATTACAAGGAAAAATGAAAAAAAATCACTACAAGTAACAGGAAAGGAATGGTTCGTCATCTCGAAGCACTTAGAGAGGCGTTGTTGTTCTCTCTTGGTATTTTAAGAGATGGTCGGCATTCCAAGTCCTGGGGATCTCCCTGCCTTCGAGATCTTCTAGTTTGTATGTGCCGGGGCGGATTACTTTGGAGATCTTGTAAGGACCCTCCTAATTTGGGGCCAATTTGCTTTTCTGACCTGGGATTCCCCATTGTTCTAACTCTTCTTATTAGACTGAAAAAGACTTATAAGAACTGAGATTAATCTTGGACAGTCACTCATATTTTTCTAATCCATATTTTTGATGATTGATTTAACTTTCAATATTTCTCCTTATTAGAAAACAATATTTGCATCTATCCATTTTGATTATTGGAATCAATTTAAAATCTTTTGTGCACCAACTATATTATATAAACAAATACATTCATTAAACTACAAGAGAGTTTTTTACAACTTTTCTTACACAATGTACAAAATAATAAATATCATAGTATGATTCATGACAATAACTTATTTTGTTATTCTTTCTTTCTTATTCATTAATCAGCATGACTCTAGAGCATAAACTAAACAACATTTTTCAACAAATTTCCCATACAAAAATACACTTTTAACATGCATAACATTTTACAAGCATTCTAACATGATCTATGGCATTAGCTCTTTAGTCAAAATTTTCTATTATTCGTTTAATCATAACAATATTGTTTTCATTCATAGCATGTAATACTAACATGAAATTTTAGCTACATATCAAAACAAAATGCTCATATCTTGTCACTAGCATGCATAGTTCTAAATTAGAAAGCATGAGAACCCACCTTTTGTTTGAAGATTGAAAACTACAAATGAATGGCTCCTTCTTGCTCCTAGCTTCACAAGCAACTCCTAGTCCTCTTCTCCTCCTAGCAAATGCTCCAAGCAAGAGATCCTCCAAGCACAATAACTTTCTTACTCTCTTTCTTTTTCTTACACTCTTTTCTTTCTCTCTTGCTTCTCTTTTCTTTTCTTTTCTTTCTCTTGCTTTAATTCTAATTTTTGTGTGTGAAATGAAAAGGGTAGGGTGCTATTTATAGGATTTTGGGAAGGTGTATCTTGCAAAATTTCACCCCTAATAACTCTCCTAATTAACTCTTACAACCCTTCCAATTCTAAACTCCTATAACCTACAACTCTCCACCTCCCCACTCTTCCAAACCTTAACTCACATTCACTCTCTTCTCTTCCCCACTACCATAACCGGCCACACCCTCCATGAGTAAACCGGTCACAATGTACAAATGTACAAGCACACATACATATTAAATACCACTTGTTATAATTCTAAATGTGTGCAAAAAAAAAATGTGACTTGTCTTGTATTAGTTTAGGTTCAACCTAATTTAGGTTATAATTAGTGGGCTTGAATTATGGGCCTTCATTTAACTAATTTAATTATTCTAGTGGGCTTTCTTTTTAATTAGTCTATTAGGCTAGGATTAAACTTTAAGTCCATGGATCAAAAGAAAGGCTAAATAAAACCAATGCATGTTAAAAATAGAGAATGAGAGTAGCAAAATGAGAATAAAAATTTGCACGTGCACCATACGTGCAAGAAATTGAAAAATGCATTTTAATAATAAAAAAAAATATAGTTGGGGTGTTACAACACTCCTTCCTTAGAATAGTTCCGTCCCCGGAACTACGCTTAGGAGCGAGAAACTACTAAGAAGGAAAGAAAAGTCTACAAAAGAAAACTTAGTCGAAGAGTTCGGGATGGTCCTTCCGCATCTTTTCCTCTGATTCCCAAGTTGCTTCCTCAACAAATTGATTTCTCCAAATGACTTTTACCATGGGTATCATCTTGTTTCTCAAGACCTTTTCTCGGCGATCCACAATCTCAACGGGACGCTCAGCATAGCTCAAATTCAGTTGCAAACCCTCAGGCACTTCTGGCAGATGATGACTTGGGTCAGAAACATAACCCCTTAGCATGGACACGTGAAAAACATTGTAAACTTGGGCTAACTCTTCCGGCAGTTCTAACCGATAAGCTGTCTTCCCAATCCTCTTCAGTATTTTGTAGGGTCCAATGTATCTCGGGGCTAATTTTCCTCCTCGCCCAAACCGAATCACTCCTTTAGTTGGAGACACTTTCACAAAGACATAGTCACCTTCGTCAAATTCCAAGTCTCTCCTTCTATTGTCGGCGTAACTCTTTTGCCTGCTCTGCGCGTCGACCAGCCTCTTTCTGATCAGCTCAATCTTTTCTGAAGTTTGCTGCACAATCTCTGGTCCAAACAGCTGCCTCTCTCCCACTTCATACCAACAAACCGGAGTCCTGCATTTCCTCCCATATAGAGCTTCATAGGGCGCCATTCCAATACTCGCCTGGAAACTGTTGTTGTATGCAAATTCCACCAAAGCTAAGTGTCTCTCCCAACTACCACCAAAATCCAGCACACAGCACCTGAGCATATCTTCCAGCACTCTGTTGACCCGTTCAGTTTGCCCATCTGTCTGAGGATGGAAGGCTGTACTGAAATCAGTCCTTGTCCCTATAGCTGCTTGCAGACTCTTCCAAAAATGTGAAGTGAAACGCGCATCTCTGTCAGACACTATAGACATCGGGACTCCATGCAATTTCACAATTTCATCCACATACAATTCTGCCAGTTTTTCCATTGACCAAGTAAGCTTCACTGCTAAGAAGTGAGCTGACTTGGTGAGTCTGTCCACAATTACCCAAATGGTATCATTGCCTTTGGAACTCCTGGGTAAACCCGTGATGAAATCCATGCTGATACAGTCCCACTTCCATTCCGGGATGGGTAAAGGCTGCAACAATCCTCCAGGTTTCTGATTTTCTGCCTTGACCTGCTGGCAAACTGCACATTTGGCCACAAACTCCGCCACATCTCGCTTCATACCTGGCCACCAGAAGTGTAGTTTTATATCCTTGTACATTTTGGTACTCTCAGGATGTACAGATAACAAGGTAGCATGTGCTTCCTGAAGAATACTTTCCTTTAGCTCCGCTACATCTGGCACACAAAGCCGCTCCCCAAACCAAAGTACTGCATCCTTCACTTGAAATTCTGCCAATCTGCCTAAGCCAACCTGTTCCACCATCCCTTGGATCTCTGGATCCGTCTTCTAGTTGTCCATGATTCTGTCTCTCAAAGTGGGTTGAATCCTCAATTGAGCTAAGGAAGCCTCCACACTATGCAGAACCACTTCGATTCCTGCTCGATCTAGTTCATCCGCTAACCTTTCCTGGGTTGTGATCAACCGAGACAAACTGACCTTTCTGCTAAGCGCATCTGCTACCACATTAGCCTTGCCTGGATGATATTTGATTTCAGGTCGGATGTCCTCCAACACCTCCAACCATCTCCTCTGCCTTAAATTCAAGTCTCTTTGTTGATAAATATACTTCAAGCTCTTATGATCGGTGTACATATTGACTTTTTCCCCGTACACATAATGTCTCCATTGTTTCAAAGCATAGATGATCGCCGCTAGTTCCAAATCATGGGTTGGGTAATTCTTCTCATGTGGTCTAAGTTGCCTAGACCCATAAGCAATCACCTTTCCTTCTTGCATTAGTACGCAACCCAGTCCGCGATGTGAAGCATCGCTGTAGATGTCATACTCGACCCCTGCTCTGGGCAACGCTAAGATAGGGGCTGTAGTCAATTTCTCCTTTAACGCCTGGAAGCTTGCTTCGCATTGCTCTGACCATTTGAAATTCACATTCTTCTTTGTGAGTCCGGTGAGTGGCACCGCTATCTGAGAATACCCTTGAATAAACCTTCTGTAGTATCCGGTTAGACCCAAAAAGCTTCTAATCTCCTTCACCGTGGTTGGTCTTGGCCAGTCTTTAACTGCTTCAACCTTTTGCGGGTCAGTAGCCACTCCCTCCTTAGAAAGGATGTGACCCAAGAAGGCGACTTCGGTTTTCCAGAAGTCACATTTAGACAACTTTGCATATAACTGGTGCTCCTGAAGCTTCTTTAGAACCTCTGTCAAGTGCTTGGCGTGTTCTTCTTCGGTCTTGGAGTAGACCAAAATGTCGTCAATAAATACAACGACAAAGGAATCGATGAAAGGTCGTAGAACTCTGTTCATCATGTCCATGAAAATAGCTGGTGCGTTTGTGACTCCGAATGGCATAACTAGAAACTCGTAGTGACCATGCCTGGTTCGGAAAGCCGTTTTATGCACATCATCTTCCTTTACCCGGACCTGATGATACCCAGACCTTAGATCTATCTTGGAAAAGACTGCTGCTCCCTGCAGGCGGTCGAACAAATCATCGATTCGGGGAATGGGGTACTTGTTCTGTACGGTCACCTTATTCAACTCTCTGTAGTCGATACACATCCTCATAGATCCATCCTTTTTCTTTACTAAAAGAATTGGGGCTCCCCATGGTGATGCACTTGGCCTGATGTATCCTTTGCTCAGTAACTCTTCGATCTGCTTCTTGATCTCATCTTGTTCGACTGGTGCCATTCTGTATGGGGCCTTGGAAATAGGAGCACTTCCCGGTTGGACCGTGATGCTGAACTCTACATCTCGACGAGGGGGAAGCCCTGGTATATCGTCTAGAAATACTACTGGGAAGTCTCGGACAACTGGGATCTGCTTCACTTCTTCTGGAACTTTCTGCTCGGACAATGCTGCTACTATTTGCTTACCCTTCCCCTTGACTCAGAAAGTAACAACTGGTCCTCCTGGTGCCTTGATTATGACCTCTTTGTCTTTGCATTCGATAGTCGCACTGTAGACTGACATCCAGTCAATGCCGATGATGATGTCGACTCCGAGAACTGCCAGTTCAATGAGATCGATGCCAAAGAGGCTGCCCCCAATCTCGAGATCACACCCCTCATAGTATCGATCGGTTGTCAAGTTCTCTCCTGACGGAGTAGCCACTGATAAAACCTTGCCAGGAAATATTTTCGGCTCAATTTCCAATCTTTTAGCAAAAGAGGGTGACACAAAAGTGTGTGAAGATCCCGTATCAAATAATACCGAAGCTTTTATTCCATTTATTAAAATGTTCCCTGTTACATATGAATACTTTCATTACATAACATTTTATTACATAAACGGAAAATATAATTCAATTAAGCTTCGTCTTCCGTACCCGTGATTACATGATCCACCTCATCCGCATCGGCTTCTGTCAAGGCAAACACCCATTCTTGTTTGAACTGTTTCTGCTCCGGCTTGAACTGCCTTTGTTCTGGCCTGAATTGCCTTTGACTTGGTCCCCCCCCCCCGCTGAAGCTGAGGGCAATCTGTCTTGAAGTGACCCTCCTTACCACATATGAAGCATGTCCTGAATGGCCTGGTGCATCCAGTAGCTATGTGGCCTGACTCCCCACACCTGAAGCATGTGGGCACCCTCCCTGTCACTGCTATGGCATTGGCCCCAGTTGGCTTGAATCGTTGCGCGGGGGGCTGATTTCTGTAGTTACTGGGTCCTGCGGGCCTTTTGCCGAAGCTCCAATTGTTCTTCCTGGCTTGCCCTGCCTGGAATTGGTTCATGTCCGTCTCTGTTGCAGAGGCTCTTCTGACTAGCTTTTCAAACCTCCGAATGCCTAGAGGTATCATCCTGGATCTTAGGCTGGGCCTCAGACCTTGCTCGAACTTGCGGGCCTTCTTAGACTCCTCCTGAACCATCTCCGGTGCATATCGGGAAAGTTGATTAAACTTGGTTTCATATTCCCGTACCGTCATATTACCCTGTTGTAAGCTCAAGAACTCCATGGCCTTCTTTTCTTGTACATCCAGTGGAAAGTAATGGCTCCTGAACTCTTCCAGGAATTCTTCCCATGTAAGTTGCACATTTCCCAAGTTTCTTTTCAAGGATTGCCACCATACACTCGCATCTTTTTCAAGCTGAATGGTAGCCAATTTCACTTTGCTAGCCTCAGGGGTTTCAAGCACTTCGAAAATTGTTTCGATCTGTCGAACCCAGTCATCTGCAGCATCGGGGTTCGTCTGTCCTCCAAATACCGGCGGCTTCATTCTTTTGAATGCTTCCACCAGTTTGATGGCCTCAGGTATCTGGATAGCTGGTCCCGGTCCTCTGTTTTGAGGGATATTAGCGGCTAGGGCATTGAGGGTCTGGTACATCCGAGCCATCTCCGTTTCCAAATCCAATCCATTTTCCCCGCTGAAGCCTTCGCCATTTCCAATTCTTCGTGCCATTTCTGAGTCATAAAATTCTTCATTAATCATCACAAATAACACAACAGCAAGATTGTATTCTTTATTCAGAGATAAAACCTTTATTTTAACATTTCCATTACAATTGCTTAAATAAAAGATATCCTAGATTCTACGGTTTTTCTTGGCTTCTCTGAGCTCTTCCCGCAGATCTTGGACTTCCTTTCTTATGTCCTCAATCTCGTACGGTCACTTTTCTTTATCCCTGTCGCGTCGTTGGGTCTTCTTGAGCTCGTATATCAGGTGGTTTAGTTTCCAGACGCGTACTTTGTAACGCCCCGAATCCCAAATTACTGAATTCGAGATGTTCTACAGGATCTTTTCACTTTCTTCACATACAATTTTACAAGGAAATTTAAAACTTTTCTTTTACATCAGAGTTTACAACACATTACATTTGAATTTACACAGCGGAAGCGAAATATACAATATTTACATAAATGAACAACAGCATAATGAACTCTTTACGCATCCATTCCTTTTACATGTAGTTATATCCTGCATAAAAACTGTGGGTACGTCAGTTTATTCAACTGACGATAATTATACATGGCCATCCTCTCTATGCCAGAAACAGTATAATGAGTCTCATTTCTTACAAATCACAAACTTGTTCAACATAAACATGCAAATAAGGGGGAAACTTTTAATAATGTCGTGTCGTGATTGTGCACTTAAATCCTTAATGCAATTTACTCAATTAATCATGGAACTAATGCACACTTGTTCGAATTCTATGCATCCCATACTACATAGGTTCGAGTGCAAGCCCCTTAAACGATCTTCATTTTTGTAGGGTTCAATCCCCCGCCATGACTTATTCTACTTCTGTAATTCCAATGAGTATCCTAGATGAATCTATGAGTACAAGCATGTATCCTGGCCCCTGGAGTAGAATTTCGCGCCATGTCTTGACTCGTCAAGCATGCATTCTGCGACAATTCAGCCTCCTCCCTGAACACACTCCTCTTGCAGTCACCAAAACATCCCATAAGCGTGACTAGAGTCCGATCATTACTGAGTTGTGCCCGCGCCATGTCTTGACTCGTCAAGCATGCATTCTGCGGCTCACACACCCGCACCGTACCCTAGCTCTCATACTCATGTTTTTCTCTCATCTTCATCACCTCCACACTATGTATTAATTTAATTAGAATCATGAATGAAAATCAATCTCTAGAGTTAGCCTCTCCATCATCCGGACTTATCATTTCATTTCACTTGACCAACCTGGTCTAATTCTCAATATCATTTCATTCACTGCCGGGGAGACTTAGCTACTCTTCCGTTCAATTTCACATTCACAATATCCAACTGAGCATCATCAGCTCATCATTCATTTTTGAGTCTCACAGACTTTTCTCATCATGATTTCACATTTCATAATTTCATTTAATCTTCCATTTCTCATCTATGATTCATTTACACAATTCATGCAACCATAAGCAGAATCCATTGACTTTAATCATACAGTTAACAATTACCAACAGCAAAATAACATGAATTCAAATATGTCAAAGTCCTTTCTGTACAGTCGACTTGGAAGAACACCAGTCGACTTATACAGTCATATACAGGGTTATCAAAAGGCTCGGGATAGTCGACTGTGTACACTACCAGTCGCCTGTCCCGCAACTTTCAAGTTCACAATATTAGTCACACAACAGTCGACTGTTCACACCTCAGTCATCTGTCTTAGCAATTTCATCAGCATAATTCTGTGTCCAGATCAGTCGACTTGCTACACGCAATCGGTCGACTGGACAGATCTAATTTCAATAGATCATTTACAGTTCTTACGTGCATTTCATCATGGTGTCAACTAACAGTACAGACAAGGTCTCTTATCATTCAGTAACACTACAACATGGATCATCAAATTACTACCATGTCCTTTCCGTTAAGGAAAATACTTTAAACATGCATTCACATATGCCCATAATGTCTTAAAACAATAAAGATGTAAATCCCAAGTCATCAAACTGGGTCCACACGATGAAAATATATCAGTTTATGAAACTACCCAACAGTCACAGTCAAATTTGAGGTACCAGTCGACTTAACACACTATCAGTCGACTGCTTCGACAATTCCAAAATTATTAATTACCATGAGCTCTTTTTATTCATTTACCTTCCCTCCAGCATATGTGTCATAGGGAAACCATGCAAATAGTATTCATACCATCATGTTCATTTTATACATACGTTTATCATTGCAATCATGCGAAATAATGTCTCGTACCAGTCGACTGGCTCACATGGCAGCCGACCGTACCGACAGCCTCGTTTCAATATTAATAGCAAGTTCAAGCAATTTCTACTGCATTTAAATCACTTTTATATCATAATATCAATCATAGCCATTGTAGCATTATTCCTACATTAGAAGTCCTGAGAAACACCCACCTTGTATGAAGAAATAAACCGAAATCCCGCAAAGTCCTTCAATAACACAGCACTTCTTGTTCCTTTGCTCCACACCGAAATCTCCAGCAATGCTGCTTGCTTCCACAGAAGAGCTCCCACACAACTCACAGATACTCTCTTTAAACTCAGGAAATTTTAAGTGTAAAAGAGATAAGGAAAGTAGGGGGGGTATTTATACTAGAAGACCAATAAGATGAAGGGTTGAGATCTATTAGGGAGTTGGAGGATTAAGGGCTGAGATTGATTTGGGGGTTGCAAAAACTACCCACAACTCAGGATAACTACCCATGATCTAGCCCACTCTCTCCCAAAACCGGCCAAAGAGTTGTGCCTAATACACGTGTACATTGAGTGCACGTGTACACACAACCACACCCTACAAATAGCATATTTAATACCCGGGATAAAAAATAGAGCAAGAAAAATGTTACATTACAAGTTGTGGAAAAATAATAAGAGAGTTTACAATCCATGGGCTTAAAACCAAATTGGGCCAAAATAAATTTTATTAAAAAAAAATAGACAAATTAACATTGGGCTTTAAAGCAAGTAATTTATAGGGGAAAATATAATTTATTCATCATGGAGTAATAGCCACGTGCTACACAAGCATACTAAAAAGAATTAATCTTTATATATATGAAGAAAATCGGGGGTATTACATACTTTATCCTGTGCCAGGCGTGATTCCAAGTAGTTAACCTTCCACTTTTGTGCATCCAGTTCTCGACGAAGGGATGCAACGAAGTCATCTGGGTGATCCGGTATAAATTCCTCGTCTGGGGAGTCTTCGGGAGAGTCAGGTGGTGGCGGAGTAATTTCCCTGGACTCGGGAAACTCTTCATCCTCTATCTCGAAGGGTTCCTCTTCTTCTTCCTCCTCCAGGTCTTCTTCTTCCTCTGGGTCCTCTTCCTCCATTGGTTCTTCTTCTAAGTCCTCAGGGTGGACAAACCAAGGAAGTTCGTTCTGGTTGGCCATCTTATAACAAGGGGGAAAAAGTTATCTTACAAAGCAATGTAAATATGAGTCTCATTCTACAGGTTGAACTCACACTCTAGTGTCCGCAGGAATAGAATTGTAACTACTCACTAAAGTGTCATGGGTTCTAAACTATAGTTAATGATCTTATTACTTTTTCTAAACAATTCTTTAGTTTATCAAGTTCGGATTCACTTGGGTTAGCCGTAAGAGTCGGTTCCCAGCTAGCGGTGGTCCGAAGACGCTTAAATACCGTGTCGCTTAGGGTGGTTTACACCCGGTTGACAGAAGGACTCTTTTGGTTTGTCCCCAAATTTATTGTCACTTTTTATCGTTCCTTATAAACTTATACTACTTGTGAAGCATGCTCTGATACCATCTGTAACACCCCGAATTTCAAATAAGGATAAATTCGAGATTTACAGGATCTTTACTTCACTTCGTACAATTTTACAAGGAAAATTTAAAACTTTTTCAATAGTACATCAGAGTTCAATTACATCTTAACTTTACACAGCGGAATAATGAAATTTACAATAAATCATTTACAACATCTTTAAAATAAAAGCAGCATCAGCATATCCACTTCATAGCTTCATGTATGGTCCTTTACCTGCATGTTAATCTGTGGGCTCGTCAGTTACTTACAACTGACGAAATGTTATACACGGCTATCCTCTCTATGCCGGGAATAGTATAACGATCTCATACTTTAACAAATTACACGAAAGATTGAATGAACAAGTAAAGTGTCAAAAGTGATCATTCTAAACATAAGTGTATGTCATGCCTTAATGCCTAATGCACACAATTCTACACTAGGATGACACTAATGCACACTTGTTCAGATTCTATGCATCTCATACTACATAATTCTGAGGGCAAGCGCCTACGTACTCCATATTGAAGGGTTCGATCCCTCGCCATAAGACTACCCCAGTAATAAAACAAGTTTTAGAGTTATTTCACAGATACGGATCTCAGCCTCCCTGGCTAGCCTCCCTGGCTATAATAATAGATCCCAGCCTCCCTGGCTATTATATCGTGAGAATAATCCCGTAAATGCCCCTCTAGCCCCGGTATATACATATTCTTTGGAGTATGGTAAACATCCGTCGACTACCCTAAGTCCCGGATAAAATACAGTCTATCTCCTATGGGGCAACCGCAGTCCACCAACTGGGTCTATAGCCACGGAAGTCCACCGTCGACTATATAGAAGCACCCATTTACGTTTGCACATGTCTATTACATCTTCACCTAGGTGCCTAATTATTTTCTTAAGTTCAAGACATGAATGTACTATCACCCTAGAATCAGTTTTACCTCATACCGAATTTATTCACAAAATACGAGATCGCTCGACGGCATTATCTCAAAATCACATCAATTCTTTCTTTCGAAATTACCGGTAACCGAAGTCTTACTAATTCTTAATTATAATCTTTCATGTACCGGGAACATGGGTACACATACCCTTTCATAATCATGTCTTGACTTAGATATTTTCATGTCTCTAGCTTGTTCTATGTCTCATTTAGCATCAATCGTAATTCTTTTATAGTTCATACATGAATCAACAACAATAGCAATTTCATTAGCAAATTTTAAACTCATGAAGCCTCTCCAATTAATCAACTACAATCTCTTCAAGAGAAAATAACTCACTACTTAATCATTGTTCTATTCATGATCCACTTATTCTCAATTCTTTCCAACAAGAATGCTATTCATGTATTCATCTAATTTAAACTCATTAACAATTTGAGTGCACATAGAAATCTAGAATTTCACATTCAACATAATTGCATAATCTCAACAAGAGAAACTAATTTTCACATCAAGCCTTTTTTTTTTTTTTTAAAAATCATATTCTTAAAATAATTAACTTAAGAGCAAAATTTCATTTTATCTTCAAATATCTCTTTTACTTCTTAAATATACTTGGAAAATTCTACAACTATTTTCACTATATTCTATTTCATTTTATAAGAGTTCTAAAATTTTTTCCCAATTTTATTTGTATTAAAATCTCATCAAAATACCAAAAGAAAACATCAAAAAATAAAAATGGTCAGCCAGGGATTCGATCCCGTGACCCCTCAGGCAGTGCCTACCGCACACACCGCAAGCCAAGAGTCCAGGTGGACTTTGGTGTCATCATTCTCCTTCAAATTATTTATATATAAGCTTCTCGGGTTGGGTTCTATTGAAAACAAAATTAAAAAAATGTTTTGGGCTTGACAGGAATCGAACCCAAGACACATAAGAAGACCAGCGCACGCCAGACCGCTAGGCCGAGCGCGCCTCACGATACAAATAGTCTGTCTTGGCTTTTGTTAGGGTTTTCCCGTTATTCCATTTCCATAAAAAAAAAATAAGTATATTCGATTCCCCATTGTTCTAACTCTTCTTATTAGACTGAAATAGACTTATAAGAACTGAGATTAATCTTGGACAGTCACTCATATTTTTCTAATCCATATTTTTGATGATTGATTTAACTTTCAATATTTCTCCTTATTAGAAAACAATATTTGCATCTATCCATTTTGATTATTGGAATCAATTTAAAATCTTTTGTGCACCAACTATATTATATAAACAAATACATTCATTAAACTACAAGAGAGATTTTCACAACTTTTCTTACACAATGTACAAAATAATAAATATCATAGTATGATTCATGACAATAACTTATTTTGTTATTCTTTCTTTCTTATTCATTAATCAGCATGACTCTAGAGCATAAACTAAACAACATTTTTCAACAAATTTCCCATACAAAAATACACTTTTAACATGCATAACATTTTACAAGCATTCTAACATGATCTATGGCATTAGCTCTTTAGTCAAAAATTTCTATTATTCGTTTAATCATAACAATATTGTTTTCATTCATAGCATGTAATACTAACATGAAATTTTAGCTACATATCAAAACAAAATGCTCATATCTTGTCACTAGCATGCATAGTTCTAAATTAGAAAGCATGAGAACCCACCTTTTGTTTGAAGGTTAAAAACTACAAATGAATGGCTCCTTCTTGCTCCTAGCTTCACACGCAACTCCTAGTCCTCTTCTCCTCCTAGCAAATGCTCCAAGCAAGAGATCCTCCATGCACAATAACTTTCTTACTCTCTTTCTTTTTCTTACACTCTTTTCTTTCTCTCTTGCTTCTCTTTTCTTTTCTTTTCTTTCTCTTGCTTTAATTCTAATTTTTGTGTGTGAAATGAAAAGGGGTAGGGTGCTATTTATAGGATTTTGGGAAGGTGTATCTTGCAAAATTTTACCCATAATAACTCTCCTAATTAACTCTTACAACCCTTCCAATTCTAAACTCCTATAACCTACAACTCTCCACCTCCCCACTCTTCCAAACCTTAACTCACATTCACTCTCTTCTCTTCCCCACTACCATAACCGGCCACACCCTCCATGAGTAAACCGGTCACAATGTACAAATGTACAAGCACACATACATATTAAATACCACTTGTTATAATTCTAAATGTGTGCAAAAAAAAATGTGACTTGTCTTGTATTAGTTTAGGTTCAACCTAATTTAGGTTATAATTAGTGGGCTTGAATTATGGGCCTTCATTTAACTAATTTAATTATTCTAGTGGGCTTTCTTTTTAATTAGTCTATTGGGCTAGGATTAAACTTTAAGTCCATGGATCAAAAGAAAGGCTAAATAAAACCAATGCATGTTAAAAATAGAGAATGAGAGTAGCAAAATGAGAATAAAAATTTGCACGTGCACCATACGTGCAAGAAATTGAAAAATGCATTTTAATAATAAAAAAAAATATAGTTGGGGTGTTACATGCATCCATTATGGTGCGGGAGAAAGGAGGTCTGCTAGGACGAAGGGTTCTTCCCCGAAGTTCTTCTTCTCGGTCTAACTGGCCCAGGCGCCTCTCCATCTCATGGAGACGGCGGTATACAGTGTCATCCCTCCGACGGTAATCAGCCGAGCCTCTAGACTCGTCTTCGTACGAGGGAGAGCGAGGGCTGCGGCGACGGTAACTTCGGGAGCGACAAGGACTTGGAGTTCGCCGGGAGTTGCTAGGAGCAGGAGGAGGAGATGGGGAACGCCGGTGAGGGCTTCGGACCAGTGGAGGCGAGGGAATCTTGGGTGCATTATTGTTGGGACGAGATTGAGGGCTTGTAGGACTGTCGTTTGGAACTGTTGGAACTCGGCACGGGTGATGGGTGCTTCATCGTTCCTAGGCTGTTGCCGACCTGCAGGGGAGTGAGGCCTTCTTCGGTAATGCTCGGGGGATTTTTTCTACCCCCTTCGGATGGGGGACCTTCTGTATTCTCGGCGGCGAGGAGACCGCTCATCCGGACGGCGTTGGCGGGAGGTTCCCTCTCGGGCCCGCTTTTCATCCAGATGACGGCGAAGATCATCGTCCTTCTGCCGATTGATGGCGGTATTGTGGAGAGCAGAGGCTCGGGGATGATGGGAGGCCATAGAGTCCGAAGAGGCGTTGTGGATGGAGACGCGGTCCTGGTGAAGAGGTTGTTTTTGAGGGTTAGGACCCTTAGGAGGTGGCTGATTAGGAGGAGGAAGGTCCTGTTGGAGCGGGTCTTCCGCTGGTGGAGGAAGTTGTCCTTGCTGTTGGGTAGGCTGGATGGGAACTTCTTGCTGCTGATCGGGGTTGGGCCCTCTGTTGGACCCTCTCGATCTGATTTTCCTAGGAGGCATGGCTGGAGAAGATCTGTTCACCGGGAAGAGGAGAGGTTTCTATTCGTTAGTTTTCCACAGACGGCGCCAATCTGTTGCCACTAAATTTGGTGTGGGGGCAAACAGATAGTATTTGTGGATTCTTAGGGAAACTGAATAGTTAAACCTGTATACCTGTTCCGTCGGGGTATAATCGTTGCTCCCGCCGTACACCTGCAAAAAGTGCGAGACACCGGGGTTGTTCCCGGCGATGCACCCTCCAACGCTCAAGTCAGTAATCTAGAAAAACTATGAGAGAGCGCAAAAACTGGAGAAAGATTGATTACCTCTTAATAGAGATGGATGGGGGGTATTTATAGGCGTCTTAAGGATCAGATTAGGAATGTAATCCCCGTGATCTGATAAGGAATATTCTCCCTGTAAACAGATTAGGAATGTAATCCCTAGTCCCCGGTGGGGGGATAGGCATGGATCAGGGCCGTTGATTAGGATCTAATCAGAAACCCTAATCCTATCCCTCTGGATCGGGTTTTGTGCTGGTTGAAACCCACACCCGATTGAGGTGGGTCTGTTTGCGGGTTAATGGGTTTTCGAGGAGGAGAACCAGTAGCCGCTTCAGACCCTTTGGTAAGAGAAATTACCATTTTACCCCTGGGCTTCAAGATTCGTGCCTGATTTGCACGGTCCTGATCAAACCCCATTTTTAGCCATATCAACTGCCTTCTGGAGAGTCCTGGCTTCTGTCTAGGTTGAGCCCCGTTTGCTGATTTTCCCATTCTAGTCGTGGGGAGGGCTCGTGGGGGGAGTGCTTGTCTTTCGGGGTTGTTTTGATTGAGCAGCTAAGCCCTGCTTTGCTCTCTTTATTTTCTTGTCTTTTTGGTTGTTGGGTTTTTTCTGGTTTTTTTACATCTTGTAAAGTTTAGCATTGTACAGACTCTTTATTCTATTTTTATATATATATGTGGCTGGAGTCTCAGGACTCTATCCGTGTTATCAAAAAAAAAAAAAAATTGCCCCAAATATTAACACGATATGGTACAGATGAGAACATTGAATCTGCTTATTATATTTGCTCAGCATGGTCCTCCAAAATTTTGAGAAGATCATTACGAAGTAAGAGATAAATTGTTCGCTATAGAATGATGAAATTATTAACCATATTTGCACTTTATTTTATCTTAGTTTAGAGCATTTGTAGTCGTTGGCCATTTTGCCAAATTTTCCAAAATATGGAAAAATTTGCGATATAGTCGTTGGTCATTTACCCAAAAATTGGGTTTCGAATGAAGAGTACCTGGCTATATTTGGGAGACTAAATGGAATTTGCCAAAATATAAATAACGGCAGATGATTTTTCGTCGGATTGATCG
Source organism: Hemerocallis citrina (assembly GCA_017893485.1). Lineage (NCBI taxonomy): Eukaryota > Viridiplantae > Streptophyta > Magnoliopsida > Asparagales > Asphodelaceae > Hemerocallis > Hemerocallis citrina. The sequence goes on along the minus strand of CM030358.1, from coordinate 463,236,684 downwards.
GACGATAAATCATCTTTCGTCAGAGAGATTTTTTTTAAATTAAATCTTATCGGACGGGAAATAATACATCGTCCCAACAAATTTTTTTCTAACATATCGACGGACGAAAAATAATATCCCGTCCGAACGACTAATTAAAAAACAAATGTTCAAACGGTACATATATAATGTACCGTCCCACAAAAAAACCACAAAAAAAGAAAGGAAAGAGAAGACTTTGACTTTGGCTGACTCACTCTCTATCTAGCTCAAAATGGTTGGGACGAGGGATTATCTCTCGTCCCTCCATTTAAATTTTTTTTTTTAATGATAAGACGATGGATTATCTACTGTTCGGTTCAAAAACCTAATTTTTGGCTTTCGGCGAGTGCAGCGCAAAATCATTTTTTTCATTTTCATTTGCCAAATACCCAAAATTTAGCTTTCCACGACTGTAGATGCTCTTAAGGAGCATTCTTTTCTTTTTCAACCCACAGCACTCTCCTTAAAAGTAATAATAACATAGTTGTTATTCCGTATCCAACAATAATAAAACGCTAATTGCATTATAAAATTAGTATATAACACAAATTACTAACCCTAGATGATCAGAGAAAAATACTTTTTTGCGATATTAAATATGTGATACTTTTTTTGTTGCGGGGATTAACATATATATCTCTAACAAATATGCTAATATCACATATATTCTTCAAAAATATGTATTTTCATATATGTTCACAACAATGTGTTCATTTCTTATTTATCCCTAAAAGTTGCTTCAAACTACGTGTGTTTGAAAATTATAAGATTAGTGGCAAATTTGGCTAGAAAACATGATGAAGAAGATAAAATTACAAAGATATATTGTAAACTTGTTCATTTATTAAGAAAAATGAAGAAAATTTGAGAAGAGTTAATGTGTTTCGGTTGGTTTTATAGTCAATTAAGTTTATAAAAAGTAAGAAGAAGCTTGACTAGTGGAGGAATGGTGTTTTGGTCATTTTACATAAAATATATTAAACAGAATTGTATATTTCATACATTTTTATATTTTTAAAGTGGTTTTAACTTAAGGAGTAACTAAGAGGTTGAACATACATTGTTAGGGGTAAATGTGAAAATACATATTTGTAAGGGGTATATATGATATTCACATATTTGTTAGGGACAAACATATTTAAAATCCTTTTTTAAAAAATAAAAAGCAAAAATTTAGCAAATTCCCTATTCAAAATGTGGACACTAACATATATCCCTACAATTTTAAAAAACTAAGAAATACCTGAAGTTTGGATGGAACTATTAAAATCCCCGTTCATTGAACCCACGTGTGGGCCGTTGCTTTAACCAAATTCTGGTCCTCAACTGTCACACGTACTATGTAGAAAGACCTAAATACCAACGATAAAATATATTTTAGCAAATGCCCCCATTCAGAATGTGGAAACTAGCATATATCTTCACTATTTAAAAAATAATATTTGGGATATTTCAGCAAATGCCCTCATTGAAAATGTGGAAACTAGCATATACCTCCACTATTTCAGTGTTGAGTGTTCTGAAAAATGTGAGTGTAATGCGTTGTTACTCAGTTTAAACAATTTTTTTCGTGTACTGATGATAATAATGAAATGGAAAGTGGTTCTACGTCATAATTTGATCCCCAAAAACACAAAATTAAACTATCATCTATTACAATGGATTGTTGTGCATCATCACTAGCTTGTGTACAATCGTCTATTACAACAGATTGTGTGGTCTCTTGTTCCACTTTAGAATGTGCATCATCATTTCTATCATCTTCATTCACAATAGGTTCCACAGTAGCTTGTGTATTACTCATAGTCACAAATTTGTTGTTTATAAATTCAACAATATTTAATATTTGGAAATCAACAAAAATCCTGCAGAAGGGGGGGGGGGGGGGGGGGGGGGGGGAATCGGCCAAAGTTCAAGAAGAAAGAAAAACAAAATTTAATGCATCTAAGTAGTCGGTACTCATCACCTAAGTAAAAATATATATAAACCCATAAATATTTCTTGTATAAATCGCTAAATTCACAAATTATTTATGAAACACTCGTTTAATTTGTGATTTTCGTGAATAATTCGCGAGCTGCGAGAATTAAATGCAAACCTACAAATAATTTTTGAATCTGTTCGACAAATTATTTCTTCGTGAATAATTTTTGTATTTAACGAATTATTCACGAACTTTATTAATATGTTATTACCTACTGTCACACTTGCTAGGTTGTGCACATCTTTAACAACATCCAAGTTGAGATATGAGAACAAAGCATTGATGCTGCCATTGATGTTTTTTTTGTCAAAACAACAAACACATATTATATACTATTCAATAACCCTAAAACTGTCATGAAAGATATTCTTTCAGCTATACACACTGGAGAGATACTCTACCTAAGAGAAACAAAACTCCTCGCCGGCCTCCTACCAGCTAACAGCTCCATAGGGCCGCCTCAACCCTTGATTATGATGTTCAAAACAAGCCTTCCTTAGATGAGAAAACTCCAAATTTATCCGAGCACCTTCACTTGAGCAAGCTCCAACTCCGTCTCACTTGAAGCGCCGTGCAAACGAGAGAGTTCCAACTCTGTCAAGCACAGCGTATCACGAAGGAGGACAAGCTCAGTGCCCCGGAGAACCTCATTCAATGTACGCAACTACTTGTCAGTAAAGAGAGAATGGAATCATCTCAACGCCGAATAAACACAAGTGACTTCACTTCCACACTAAGAAGATTCAGAATACCCACAAATCATTCGCTTTAACAATGAGTTCAGCGCTACGCACGCCACTTGGGTTCCTCTGGTCAACTATTCGTCAACATCAAGCAACGAGTTCAGTGCTCTGCTCGCCGCTCGACCTCCATCAATAACTCGTTTGTCCCAAAACAACGAGTTCAGCGCTCTGCTCACCGCTTGAGCTCCATCAATAGCTCGTTGGTTCCAAATAACGAGTTCAGCGCTCTACTTGCCGCTTGATCTTCATCAATAACTCGTTGGTCCCAAACAACGAGTTCAGCGCTCTGCTCGCCGCTTGAGCTCCATCAGCAACTCGTTGGTCCCAAACAACGATGTCAGTGCTCTGCTTGCCGCTTGAGCTCCATCAATAGCTCGTTGGCTCCAAACATCGATTTCAATGCTTTAGTCTTCGCTAAAGCTCCACCAAATAGCTCTTTGGCTCCGGACAATGAGTTCAATGTTCTACACTTCATTCGAGCTCCATTTACAACTTGTGAGCTCCAAGCAAAAAGATCTACGCTCTGCATGCCACAGAAGCTTTGCCTACGCTTGTTGTCTCTGATTGACGAGTTCTACGCTCTGGTTATTGCTTGAGTTCTGTCAACAACTCATTGGCTCCAAACAACAATTTCAATGCCTTGGTCTTCGCCCTGGCTTCACCAAATAGCTCGTTAGCTCCAAATAATGAGTCCAATGCCTTGGCCTTCGCTCAAGCTACACCAAGTAGCTCGTTGACTCCAAATGGCAAATTCTATGCTCTGATTTCCACTTGAGCTCCATCCACAACTCGTTGGTTTCAAATAATAAGTTCAACATGTTGGTCTTCGCCCAAGCACCATTAACAACTGGGCCAAACAACAAGTTCAAGCTCAAGTTCATCTCATAGCTCTCCCTACAAATTTGTCGGGATCAAACGGCAGTTTCTACATCAGCTCTATCTCAGAGTTGTCTCTAAACTCGCCGGGGTCAAACGGTAGTTTCTAGACCAACTCAATCAAAGAGTTATTTCTACATGCTTGCTGGGCGCAAACAGCAGGTGCAACAACCAAATCAATCAATGAGTTGACCCTACATGCTTGTTGGGTGCAAACAGTAGGTGCAACCTCCAACTCCTTCAAAGAGTCCTCTATAAGCTTGTTGGGAACAAACAAAAACACACCCCTCCATCACTGAGTTTCCCCTATAAACTCATTAGGGCCAAATGGCAGTTTGAGCACCAGCTCTATCTCAGAGTCGTCTCCAAACTCATCGGGACCAAACGACAGTTTCCACATCGACTCTATCTCAGATTTTTCTCTAAACTCGCCGGGGTCAAATGGCAGTTTCTATATCGACTCTATCTCAGAGTTCTCTCCGAACTCGCCAGGATCAAACGGTGGTTTCTGTAACAACTCTATCTCAGAATTGCCTACATGCTTGCTGGATGCAAACAGCAGGTGCAACATCCAACTCGGTCATAGAGTCCTCTACAAATTCGCCGGGATCAAACGGTAATTTCTACATCAACTCTATCTTAGAGTTGTCTCTACACACTTGCTGAGCACAAACAGCAGGTGCAACATTCTACCCTGTCGTAGAGTTCTCTACACGCTTACTGGGCACAAACAGCAAGTTCAGCACTCAATTCTACCACTGAGTTCCATCTAAATTCGCTAGGATCAAACAGCGAGCCATACATTGACTCAGTCAAGGAATTGTCTCTCCATACTTGCTGGGTACAAACAGCAGGTGCAACGTTCCTCTAAACTTGTCGGGATCAAATGGCAAGCCTAAACGTTCACCTCTATCACAGAGTTCTCTACACGCTTCTGGGTGCAAACAGCAAGTTTTGCACTCAATTCTACCACTGAGTTCTCTCCAAACTTGCTGGAAAAAAACAGCAAGCTCTATGTCAACTCAGTCAAAGAGTTGTCCCTCTAAACTTTTCGGGCGCAAACAGCAAGCTTAAACGTTCAACTCTATCTCAGAGTCGTCTCCAAACTCGCCGGGACCAAACGGTAGTTTTCACATCTGAAACATCCCGGGTTAAAAAATATATATAATATATATAATATATGTTCAAAAAAAAGTATATGTGTTGGCTGTTGAAATAAAAAGGATGGTATATATATGTAATTAAGTTGATAATGTATATGAAATAGGGGGCCCACATGTAAATGTTAAAAACAGCTTTGTGCTGTGTGAAATTGTTGACTTCATCAACCACTAGGCTGACATGGCATTTGTAAATGGGCCCACCCGGGAAATAAAATAGATTGGTGTTGTTACTGCTTGACTTTGTCAGCAGAGAAGGTGAGTATTATTGTCCCATATCGGAAACTAAAATGAATAAAATAGTATTAAAATATAATAGCCTATGATCAAGAGTCACCAATTCGGTTAACCACCTTTTGAGAGGCAGCCTGTGGTGGGCAGTTGTACTACATATTATCTAATTTGCCTTATAAATTGTATAAATTGTCTGAGCTAGGGGGCAGGGGCATTACAGATGGTATCAGAGCCAACTTTCGACACTGAGTGTGGGTAAGAATGGGCGAGATGTATTAACAGGTCCACTATTTCAGGATGGCATATATATGTAATTAAGTTGAAAATGTATATGAAATGGGGGGGGGGCACATGTAAATGTCAAAAACAGCTTTGTGCTGTGTGAAATTGTTGACTTCGTCAACCACTAGGCTGACATGGTATTTGTAAATGGGCCCACTCGGGAAATAAAATAGATTGGTGCTGTTGCTGCTTGACTTGGTCAGCAGAGAAGGTGAGTATTATTGTCCCATATCGGAGACTAAAATGAATAAAATAATATTAAAATATAATAGCCTATGATCAAGAGTCACCAATCCGATTAACCACCTTTTGAGAGCCAGTCTGTGGTGGGCAGTTGTACTACATAATATCTAATTTGTCTTATAAATTGTATAAATTGTCTGAGCTAGGGGCAGGGGCGTTACAACATCGACTCTATCTCAGAGTTCACTCCAAACTTGCCAGGCACAAATGGCGAGCTTGAAGGTTCAACTCTATCTCAGAGTCGTCTCCAAATTCACCGGGATCAAACGGCAGTTTCCACATCGACTCTATTTCAGAGTTCACTCCCAATTTGCTGGGATCGAACGGCAAGCTCCACATTCAACCCTGTCGCAGAATTCTCAACACACTTGTCGGGTGCAAACGACAAGCTCAAACATTCAACTCAGTTCCTGATATCCCCCAACAACTTGTTAGGATCAAACAACAAATCTGCAACAACTCTCCCATGACAGCTATATACATACAAGATCCGCCAATCGACGGTGATGGAGTAAAAAGCTGGTATACACATATAAGTAATTATATATAAATATATACGAGTTGTTGCATATACACGACCATATATACATATATAAAAATTTATATGCAAAACCCAAGCTCAAAATAACTCCAAAATACTTTAAAAATCAACAAAAGAAGAGTAAAAGGTTGCATACGGGTCGATTCGCAACCCAAACCCTCAAACGTGACTCCAAATCAACCAAAGGGGCTTAACAGGTCGGATCCAGACCCGAAACCAACCCGCTTCGCTTCTTTCCTTCTACTTCTTCTCCGAGTTTTCCCGCCAAAACAGAGCTAAAAAAACCCATGAACAGAGCTCTTCTCCTCCTTCGCAACGCCGACCCAGATGCTCTCGCCTCCTCCAAAGCCTTCGACGTCGATCTCCGCCACACCTAGGTCACGAGCTCCCACTCCGACGAAAGTTTTGCCGAAAGCAGAGCTCGACAATCTCCAAAAACAGAGCTCGAAAAAATCCTAACTCTGTAGCTCGGCGAGATCAATACCCCGTAGCTCGGCGAACCCATAGCTCGGCGAGCCCGTAGCTCGGCGAGAACGAGCTCCCGTAGCACAGCGAATTGGTGGTAGCTCGGCGAAGACTTGAGCACAGTATCTCGGTGAAATCTCCATCTCCATAGTTCGGCGGAATTTCAACATCTCCGTAGCTCGGCAAAAATCACGAGCTCCATAGCTCGGTGAGGCTGTGGTAGTTCGGCGAAGCGCTCACGGTCCATAGCTCGGTGAGATGATATTCTCCATAGCTCGGCGAAGGCGAGATATCACGATAGCTCTACGGCAGAGCTATCATCATTTTCGATGAAAAGCTCCATGGAATGTCGTCGTTCGCCTTTGCTCTACCACGACGAGATCAACACCCCCACAGCTCGACCAAGCGGAGCTAGCCCAACACTCTGATAGGTCGACTAAAGGCGGGACGGCTCGACGAGATCCACAGTCGAAGCCGACAGAAATATAGCTCGACGAAATTGTTTGCCGAGCTGAGCGGTAGAAGAAGGCAATGGAGAGCCGTCTGATCTCCAAGAATTGTGCGCTAGCACTTGATCCGTGCTCAAGATGTTTTTGCTTGTGATCAAACCCCTCTCCACCGTCTGATTGTCCTTAGCGCACGAGTCACATATGATTGACGCCTCAGATCGCGCCATGATCAGCGCAGCTCTGATCGACAAGCCTGATCACTTCAAGATTCGTGCCAGATCTGATAAATCCAGAAAATCAGTTAAAAATCATTTTTTAATTCGAAAAACTAATTAAAAAATTCAAAAATAATTATTTAAATTCGGGAAAATAATTTAAAAATCCGAAAAAAATAATTAAATTGAATTTATTAATTATAAAATTTGAAAGAGTGATTTTGAGACTTTAGAGCATTCCATAAAATTCGGAGAAATTCGAAGAACTATGGAAAATTTCAAAAAATTCTCAGAAAATGCTAGAAAATTCGGAAAAATTCGAAAAAATATGGCAAAATCCAGAAAAGTGTTCACTGTCTTCAGAAGCCACAGATCAGTTTCAGGTATTTACGAGCACTCCGACTGCTAAGATTATTCGCTAGATTCAGAAAATAAGACGTATTACTTCCCGAAAGCTATGAAAATCACCTTCCGGGAGTGGGGGGCTTATGATGATGGTAAAAATCGCAGCAGATCAGAGCTGTACGATCCCTGCACGGATCTCAAAGCGTCTACAAGCAGATTAGCCATTACAGGCCTATTTTACAGGCATGGGCCCACTCCGAGACATGGGCTTCTCTCAATCCCAAAAAAAGTGACAGACTAGGCCCACTAAGAGAGATATCCAGTCCATGATGGCTAGGAGTCTCATCTCTTACCCTCTCATAGGGATATCTTATCTCTTCACGGGGGAGACATGAAAAATTTGACATCATGATTCGGCTTCTAGAATGTCTCTCAGGCCTATAAATACTCCTCCCCCTCCTCAGTCTCCAAAGAATCAATAATTCACTAGTTTTTACTCTCTCTCTCTCTCTCTCTCTCTCTCTCTCTCTCTCTGGTTCTGACTTGAGCGTCGGTGGGTCTGTCGTCGGAGGCCACCCCCCGGTGTTTCAGACATTTTGCAAGTCCATCGGCTGCATCAACAACCGTCGATTTTCAGATCACCCTCTCATAGGGATATCTTATCTCTTCACGGGGGAGACATGAAAAATTTGACATCATGATTCGGCTTCTAGAATGTCTCTCAGGCCTATAAATACTCCTCCCCCTCCTCAGTCTCCAAAGAATCAATAATTCACTAGTTTTTACTCTCTCTCTCTCTCTCTCTCTCTCTCTCTCTCTCTCTCTCTCTGGTTCTGACTTGAGCGTCGGTGGGTCTGTCGTCGGAGGCCACCCCCCGGTGTTTCAGACATTTTGCAAGTCCATCGGCTGCATCAACAACCGTCGATTTTCAGATCACAGGAGGTCAATCAACGATCCAGATTCAGTCTCAGGAGCTCTAACGCCTTTTAACGGCCAAGGCACAGGTTCAACTTTTGGTAGTTTCCATCCATTATTAACTCACTATCTGTTTGCTCCCACACCGAAAAAAGAAGCAAAAAAAGGTTTTGTGTTTAATCAAGTTTTGGAAGGATTTCGAATCAAAATGATCAAATTTTGAAGTATTGAAAAGGGGTTTGACTTCGGGTCTGTGGATGTGCAGGCCGAAATTGAATTTTGATGTTTTGTGAAGTTTTCAATTGAGATTTGATTTTTTTTATATTGAGATTGATTTGAACAATACACTACTTATATTTGATGAATTCTTGATGTTTTACTGATGCTTAAACACACGTATATACACTTATACACCTATATGGCTATATTATCTGTTTTGAAGAGTTTTGGGAAAAATTACTCTTTTGTGATCTTGATATGATTTTGATTAGTTTTATAAACTCATATATGTTATTCAAGTTGTATTTGATCATCTCAGGATTTTTGTTTTACAAATTTGTGATTTTACAAAGTATAATTGAAGTATAAGTAAAAAAGTGCACGAAATTTAAAGCTGCTGTATGAGCTGTTTTTTGACATGAAGGTCGACTGTCCATTTTTTGAACTAAAATGAAGGTCGACTGTCATTTCGGTCGACTATAAGGTCGACCGACATCATTGTTTTTGGCTGTTTTGTTGAGTTTTCTTCGTTTTTCTTAAACAATTATTTCTTCGAACTTATGGATTATTGATCTACTGTTTTAGATGATATTTTTGCTACAGATTACAGTATTTTACAGAAAGTTATATTTTGATTATGATAGAATTTAAATTGTATTTCTATAATTTTATAAAGTAATATATATATATATATATATATATATATGGTTTTTGAAGAAATTGATGTTTTGTGACTTTCTATGACTTCAAATCATGATTCTCAGTTATTTAATGGATTTATACTTTATTTCAATTCTGGAAATTTGTGAGTATATCAAATGTATTTGGTTTTGTTGATTTGAGAAGTTCTTATTGATATAAACGTTTTGATGATGAAATGAAGAGTTTTATTGAAAGTTTTGATGTTGATATTTGATTTGTGAATCTCTAGGAGTTGAGTGGGAGTCCTATGAACCGGCATATGAGATTTTGTGGATTATGACCAGTTGGGTCTTGGGGTTGTTGTTGTGGAATTAAGTCCGGTAGAATACACTAACTCTAGAAGGGGAGAATTTGTGTTTTAATAATAATCAACCTAAAGACAGACACTAATAGAGATGTGATAGAACTTGGAAAACATAAGTATATGCTCTAGGGGTCTAGTCCAATGGATGCGTTCCAGGACTGTGTGTTGTTCTGTCTCGTGAGGACATTTGGTATGTTCTCATGTCGAGGGTCTGCAGGCCTATTCACGGAGCATACAGGTGCATTCACGTGTCGAGGATCGGCGGGCCAATTCACGGGATGTACTAGTGTATCTGCATGTCGAGGGTCTCACAAACCTATTCATGGGGTACACGTCAGGGAGGTGATTTCTTCCTCAGGATCAGAGCTATTCTTACATGATGTTTGCGTGTCGAGGGTTGTGATGCCTATTCGCAAAGTATTCTGGATCTTGTTTCTATCACCGTAGTAGGATTAGTTGCATAACGAAGAATCCAACCCTATAAAGTGGAGAACGATAAGGGCTTGCACCGGACCTATATAGTATGAAATGCATAGAATCCGATAAGTATGCACCGGACCTATGTAGAGTAATGTTTCACCTACTACTAATCTCACTACTATTTTCTTCACTATTTTAGATGACACTTTTGAAGAGTTCCTACATCTACTCTTTTTCTGGCCCACCCATTAAAGTGTGCTACCTAAAATAATGAAAAAAATTATAGTGAAATTAGTAGTGAATGTTGCATTACTCAATAATGTATTGATATGTGCCCCCTCACTTTCTCTTAACCAAAGGTACTTTATATGAATTTCTGTAAATTTTTTTCTTTTTTCTTTTCCATTTGACTTTGAAAATTATGTAGAACTAGTAATTTACACATGCGATGCACGTTTTACTAAATTCAGAAAATAAAAATAAAAATAAAAACTCTGACGTAAGAAGGATTTGAACCGGAAATCTCATTTATACTAGTTATGCACGTGCGGTTGTACATGTTGGTAGAATGACAAAATGACAAATGACACTAAGGCCTTCTCCCATTATAATATTAGAGATTAGAGATTAGAGATAGAGATTAGAGATGAACTCTTGTTTCTCTATTTTTCACTAATGAAATACGTGGTAATTATCATAAAAATAATGGGAAAAAAGAACAGGTACTTTATAGCAAACTGCGTCCTCAGATAACAATTAATATGAACGAAAGAGTGATTTAGAAGATAAACTAATATTTATTCAGAGACAAAGTTTTACATCAATCACCATCCAACCATGAAGTACAAGTACACACAGATTCATAAGACAAATACTTAAAGATAATACTCATGGGTTGCTAAACTCCACGCTACGCAGAATGTGGTAGCTGCCAACTCCCCATTTTATTCTCAAGATCGAGTCTTCTTCTACATAGGCATAGAAGAAGTAGAAATAGGAATAGCTTAGTGGACTCTGCAAAACAAATGAACACCATATAAGCATGATTAGTTTCTTGCAACATCAGTGATGTAAGATATTGTGTTGTTCTCGTAATTAGCTTTATTAGTTTTTTCCATTTTTAGAGTAGTTCGTAACCTGATGATGTAAACAAAATTTGACGTACAATGATGTAAGTCACTGATTCAACTATACAAATTAAATATTAATCTTACTCTACCAATTTCTTGGATTTCACAGTAGAAAGTTGCATACTGTAATTATCACGTCAAAAAAACTGTAACGTATCTTCGTACGAACAAGATACAAGTTACTGAGAGAGTACTGAAGAAAAGTTTTTAACCAGTTACTTCTTTTTATATTTTATTTTATTTTTAATGCTAGTTAATAATTACTAGTTATATGAAAGAATGACAAAACAAGCAGATACGAGCTAGTATAAGGCAGTTACTTAGAGCAGTCGACAGAGGTACTGATGGGGAAGCCGACGTTGACCCCGCATTTGCCTGGGAGTCCAGAAGCAAGGGCTGGCTTAAGGTCATGGATGTTCAAAGCAGCACTCTTAAGGCAAGAGCAGGCCTGCTGGCGGTCGGGGGTGGTCTTAACAGCGGCATTAAGGTTTCTGACAGAACTACAGCAGCCAGGGGTAAGTGCGCCTATCCCCCGAACATAGTTGATGCATGGGGCGATTCCGCTTGCCACGGACCCGCAAGAGATGGCACTCTCAGCATAGGGTGCCATCACAACCACCACCATGATTAATAGTGCACACAAGGGAGAAAATGAGCGAGCCATTAGGACTTGGAACGGAAGATATATATATATGGATGGCTTGATGACTTGAGTTGTGGTTGTGTGAAGAAAATGGAGTGAGATTGGGGGGTATTTATAGGGTTAACTGAGCTATGAGTTTGGAGTGTAAGATGACTTCAGTAAATTGGTCGGTTTGTGCCAACTATGTGCAATGGCCTAATAGAGGTAACTTAGGAAATCTAACATAAAACAGATTTTTCCTTGTTGGCCAAAATTATTGGATACTAATAGCCAACCCCATTTAATAAGTGGGGTTGCATTTTAGGAGGGCCAGTAGATTCATGACCGACAGATACAGTGATTAATGCTAGATAAATCCTTGTCAGAAAAAGAAGAAGAAAAAAATTTCGAGAAGAGAATACAAGTTATAGTACCACTGAGTAGTCTGAGTTGTAAAGGCTTGAGATTGGTAAAGGAAAATCTCATGTGTGAAATACCCTAGCAGATAAAAACTCTATTGACCGAAACTCCAAAGTTGTGATAAGAATTGAGGGGTACGTAGTATTTATATTCTAATACATTCTCGTAGGGTAGAAGTCAAGCTTGTCGGCTGAGACATAAATTGTACGTAGGTGTAATTTTTTCTTCTTCTAGAAAATGTAACCAAAATTGCATAACCGGTGAAATTTGAACATGTGTTACTTTAATACCATGTGAATTATCCTATCTATAGATTAAAACGTTAAAGTTATGGTAAAGATTGAGGGTTTAATATTTGGGTTTTAATATTGCGATTGACATCAGGCTATGATGTAGCATTTTATTGAAAATAGTGGGTAGAAGGTTGAAAACTACAGAAATTATAAGTATGATAAGTAACCTACGTGAAAATTAGAATTTACTAAGAAACAGATCAACAGCTAGATAGGGGCATTATTTTAGGGTGGTGGTCAAATTACTCGTTGTGATTGCAGACAGCTGCCGGAATTTGGTTCATCAATATTTCAGTTTTCAGATTGAACAGAAAAACTACTGTTATTAGAGTCCATTAATGATCTGTTATGAGTCTTTTTCTAACTTAATTAGAGTTGGTTTGGAGTTAGATTAGTACTTGGCTATGCTGTCATTGTACTTAATAAAAATCAAATTACTTATGCATATTTGCTTGGACTGTAGAAGAAGACATGCATACAATGAATATGATGATTTCGACAAGGTCGGTCGATTAGTAGGATTAAATTTCGTTGTATTTTTGTTTGTTGGTTGAGGTTTATGAGTTCCAGGACCCAGCATGTTGGGATCTGAACTTCATAAGCCTTATTTTTTGTTGTATGTTTTATTAAAGTCTTTTTAATGAAACGCGGAGGGTTTTCAACCCACCGTTTAACGATAAAAAAAAATACAATGAATATGATGATAACTTTTTAATCTTTCAACTCAAAGTTCACATTCGCTACCGTGTTTTATTTAATGTTTCATTTAATGAGAAATAACAAAATAAGAGTTTATTTAGTTATTTAACTTTTCATACTCTTTGTTTCGTTAACTTTTCATTAATGAAACAGGTGACTTGGATCACTTTTATCTATATAAAAAAACAAAATAAGAGTTTATAATACATAATTAATACTTATATTAAACTGAAATGAAACATGTAAATAGACAAATTACATAAATTCATTAGCAATAAAAATGTAGGAAATCCTGCTTATTCTCTTTCCTACCTCATTTGTCTTCTGCATTTCCTTCTCCCCAGGGCCGGTCCTGAGGTATTTGAGGCTCTGAGCGAAAAATAAAATGGGGCCCAATTTGTGTATATAGTTCAGATTTTAGGTTTTTCGTTACGAGATTGTTCCTCCCCTAGTTCCCTTCCGGCATCTTCACTCTACAGAACTTCTTCAAAAAAAAAATCAGGGGAGGGGCCCAATTTTTTTAAAGTATAATGGATTAATGGTCTTATAATTAATATAATGGATTAATGGGTTTATTCTTGCACATAGACTAAAATTGCAACCAGTAGATAACAATCTCGTAACGAACAACCTAAAATCTCAACTATATACACAAATTGGCGAGAAAATTAAATAAATGCTTGTTTGTCATGAGTTTCTACTCTTGTCTATATGTACATATTTACCATAGCCCATAATCCTTACGCATCAAGGTTTCTTATAGGAACCCTTTAACATTAAACTTAAATCATAACATCAAAATGCAATTATAAAAGACACCCATTTCCCCCAAATTCTCCAGATTTCATTCATGCAAATCGTCAAACACCTTCACTGCATTCCATCATATTTTCAAACATAAAAAACCTACCCATCACTCCAATTTACCAAATTTCAAAGCACAACATCTCAGTCTCACAATACATTCAAAACCCAACAAAAATTTCAAACCAACATCACATTTCTAGCCATAAAAAGAATCTCATCATTCCAAATCAAAGATATTGCCAAATCTCACACTCACCCAAAACAGAGAACGGTTCCGTCAATATCGTTGATCCTTACCTGGCCTTGATCCTATCCAATGGCGATGACGGTTTGGATTGAGAGTGAGAGAGAGAGAGAGAATTTGAAGAACAGAAGAAGATGAAGAGGCGCTGGAGTCAGGACAAAAAAAATATATGAAGAAATTGAAGTGACAGTGTGACATTGAAAGAAAGAGAGAAATTTTACTAAATTGGACCCTCCCCTAAAAATTAATAACAAACTCATTAATCCGTTATATTAATTATAAGATCATTAATCCATTATATTTAAAAAAAATTGAGCCCCTCTCCCGAATTGGGCCCTGGGCAGTCGCCAGGCCCGGCCCAGGCCCAAGCCTAACAAGCCAATGGGCTTGGGTAACCCCCTTTTGAAGGGGCAACAAAATTTTAAAAAAATTTCAATATATATATTTATATAGTAAAATTTTTTTAATAAGGGCCTATGTGTAAAGTTTAATTTTTTTTTGAAAAAACTTTCATCTCTCTTTCTCTTATCTTCAAGACTCTATTCCCCAATTTTCCCACTATCTTTTCTTTCTCTTTTTCCCAAATCCCAACCCCGATCCGAAACCCTACTTCCTCCACGCTGACGGCTCCACCGGACCACCGCTCCTCTGGTCCTCCTCAGCTCCTCTGATCGTAGGGTCGTAACTTCGTAAGTCGTAGCTCCTTGTCCTTGGCTTGTAGATCAATCTGATATCTCTCACAAAGAAGCTGTTGACAGTTGTCGGATAAAGTTGCGATCACGATCGCCGATCAGTATTCAGAAGTTAGTCAAAGTTGTTGTGGCTGCTGGGATCTCATCTAGCTTCCATCTTTTGATCTTTTCCCTTCTCTTGTGGTAAAATTCTTAACTTGTTATTTTTGGTCTTCCAACTGTTTGTGAATATGACTGAGAGAATTTTTCTTTCACAAGTCTCTGTTTGTGGTTGTGTTGGGACTTATTTTCTGAGCAATGTTTTCATCCCCAAGCTTTGAATTACTTGAGAAGGATCCTTAGATATCGCTCACGTGAAACAATGCATCAATTTGAAACTTTTCAAATGCAGTGACAAACTGACAATGAGAACTATCAAGTTTCAACCAATACACACATAGGTACAAATTTTATATTTTTCATTTGTTTACAATGATCTAATTTCAAATAAGATCAGTTCAATGAGACATTGACACACCAGAATATGCTCAAACTACTCCAGTTAAATTAAGAAACTGGGAACTGCATTTTGAATTCTCATGTGATTATTATATAACTAGCCAACAAATCCATAACCTGAAAAACTAATAAATATAACAAACACCTTGAACAAATTATTGAAAATGCTTTCATTTTCAATTGGAAGTTTGAAAAGAAGGCAAAGGCATCATGTAATCAGGTTATCAGTACTGTATTTTGATGCATAGTGTTTGTTGTGATTCTCAGACTTCATACTTGTTTATTCCAACTTTTGAATTGATAATTCAACTGAAAAAGAGCAATATGAAGTTAAAAGAATCATTTATATTCCTGTGATCTTAATAATATACAATACCTATAGTTAATGTTTAATCAAATGCTGTTGCCTTAGGTGAAGAGACACTCCAAGTACAGGAATTGCCAAAACTATCTAAAAATTGTTCAGACAAGAAAGATGACCAAAATTCTAGACAGTCCTTGAAACCTCATAAAGCACTAGTGCCTCTTAAAGGTAATTTTTACTATTTTAACCAAGCAAAATCCTTTCAATTTCATATTCTTCCATTCATTTTTTTTCTCCCTCTATATTGAGTTATGGATATATACTGTCGTGCAGTGAATTTGCTGATCACTGGTCATGTTATATTTCAAATTGATAACACCGTATATGTATGCAAGTGCATTGCAAGTATATTTTATAATTAATCGTGCATTGTACATGCCATAGATATTGAGGAGCAAGAGACGAAGGTGAAGAAGACGAAAAGGAAGGTTGTGTACACCAACATCCGTCAATTAGAATTCGTTTGTCTTTTGGTTAAATTCACCTGGGGGATGAAAACTAGTCTGTATAGAAACTATTGTTTCGCCTATTTCCCTTTACGTAAACTCTTTTTACTCGGGAGAATTTTTTTGAAGATAGGTCTTTGGATGTATGAGCTTTTAACGTCACAAGAAGAAAAGTAAGGAAGAACTCAAAAAATCAACTTGAAGTCATGCCACATTTTGATGGAAAAGGATTTGTTTTTTTTTTTTTTTTTTTTTTGAAAATAAAGTGACCGAATGGAAAAGGATTTGTTGATGGTGTTGTTCTAACACTAAGCTAAGAAGCATACTGGCTGACATTTTTATGATTGTAGAAAACCTGAGAGAAAACTTATATAGTTAATTTAAAAGGTTATCTTTCTTCTTTTCTTACTTTCTTTCAATAATCAACAACAGACAAAGGTGTTATCAATATTGCATATAAATTTTTTTTCTTTGAGGATGCAATTACTATTCAAAAGGAACTCATTATTTTTTCTGAAAAGTTTAGAGAAGATGGTTTTGAAGACTTGATGAAAGAAGCGAAGGAACTTGCTAATGATGTTGGCATTGATCCTGTCTTTCCAATAAAAAGAATTGTTCGTAGAAAGAAGCACTTTGATGAGGATATGGAAGCGAATGCCGAAGGAAGCCAATCACCGGAGGATAATTTTAGAGTTACATACTTCATCTACATCATAGATTAAGCTCTTACATCATTAAATGATCGGTTTAAATAATTTGAGCTCTATGAAGAAATCTTTGGATTTTTATTTAATGCGAAGTTTGTAAGTGTTGGTGAAGAGAAATTAAGGGAGCACTGCACTAAACTACAAAGCTTCTTGCAACATGACCAACAATGTGATATTTATGGGAAAGAATTATTTCAAAATCTTAGAAAGTTGAAAAAAATATTGCCAAAGGAGATGATCAAATCAATTGACATCCTTAACTTTATAAGATCTTATTGGGATGAAGGTGGTTTCCAAAGTGCATGGTTTGCTTATCGAATTTTGTTGACTATACCGGTTACAGTTGCCTCGGCGGAGAGGAGTTTTTCTAAGTTAAAGTTGATAAAAACTTACCTTCGGACTACCATGTCACAAGAAAGATTGAGTGGATTGGCTATGATCTCAATTGAGAATGAATTTTTGGAGAAACTCAAGTATGCTGACTTAATTGAAGAATTTGCTTCAAGAAATGCAAGGAGAAGCATATTTCTTTGAACCAAATTGTAATCCGATGTAATTTTGATTTTGCAAATGTAATCATATTTTGTTTGACTTTATGTTGTAGTTCAAGATTTAAAAAACGATGTAATCATGCTTTTATCAAAGATAAATTCTTGAAACATAAAGATAAGTCCTTACAACATACTTAACATATTTTAGAATGATTTGTCGGGTACACTTGTAAAGGAAAATCTCAGGTTTGAAATACCTTAGCAGATAAAAACTCTATTGACCGAAACTCCGAAGCTGTGATAAGAATTAAGGGGTAGTATTTATATTCTAATACATTCTTGCAGGGTAGAAGTCAAGCTTGTCGGCTGAGACAAAAATTGTACGTAGGTGTAATTTTTTCTTCTAGAAAATGTATCCAAAATTGCATAACCGGTGAAATTTGAACATGTGTTACTTTAATACCATGTGAATTATCCTATCTATAGATTAAAACGATGAAGTTATGGTAAAGATTGAGGGTTTAATATTTGGGTTTTAATATTGCGATTGACATCAGGCTATGATGTAGTATTTTATTGAAAATAGTGGGTAGAAGGTTGAAAACTACAGAAATTATAAGTATGATAAGTAACCTACGTGAAAATTAGAATTCACTAACAGATCAACAGCTAGATAGGGGCATTATTTTAGGGTGGTGGTCAAATTACTCGTTGTGATTGCAGACAGCTGCCGGAATTTGGTTCATCAATATTTCAGTTTTC
The DNA here is from genome assembly GCA_017893485.1 of Hemerocallis citrina. NCBI lineage: Eukaryota > Viridiplantae > Streptophyta > Magnoliopsida > Asparagales > Asphodelaceae > Hemerocallis > Hemerocallis citrina. The sequence goes on along the minus strand of CM030358.1, from coordinate 463,218,391 downwards.
AGATTGAACAGAAAAACTACTGTTATTAGAGTCCATTAATGATCTGTTACGAGTCTTTTTCTAACTTAATTAGAGTTGGTTTGGAGTTAGATTAGTACTTGGCTATGCTGTCATTGTACTTAAGAAAAATCAAATTACTTATGCATATTTGCTTGGACTGTAGAAGAAGACATGCATACAATGAATATGATGATAACTGTTTTTATCTTTTAACTCAAAACTCACATTTGCTACCGTGTTTTATTTAATGTTTCATTTAATGAGAAATAACAAAATAAGAGTTTATTTTGTTATTTAACTTTTCGTACTCTTTGTTTCGTTAACTTTTCATGTGACTTGAATCACTTTTATCTCAAAAAAAACAAAAACAAATTAAGAGTTTAAAATACATAATTAATACTTATATTAAACCGAAACATGTAAATAGACAAATTACATAAATTCATTAGCAATAAAAATGTAGGAAATCCTGCTTATTAATTCTCTTTCCTGCCTCATTTGTCTTCTGCATTTCCTTCTCCCCAGGGCCGGTCCTGAGGTATTTGAGGCTCTGGGCGGAAAAAAAATTGGGCCCAATTTGTGTATATAGTTGAGATTTTAGGTTGTTCGTTACGAGATTGTTCTCGCCCCTTGTTCTCTTCCGACATCTTCACTCTTCAGAACTTCTTCAAAAAAAAAACAGGGGGTCCAATTTTTTTTTAAAGTATAATGGAATAATGTTCTTATAATTAATATAATGGATTAATGGGTTTATTCTTGCACATCAAACTAAAATTGCAACCAGTAGATAACAATCTCGTAACAAACAACCTAAAATCTCAACTATATACACAAATTGGCGAGAAAATTAAATAAATGCTTGTTTGTCATAAGTTTCTACTCTTGTCTATAAGTACATATATATCATAGCTCATAATCCTTACACATCAAGTTTAACATTAAACTTAAATCATAACATCAAAATGCAATTATAAAAGACACTCATTTTTTCCAAATTCTCCAAATTTCATTCATGCAAATCGTCAAACACCTTAACTCAAACACCTTAACTGCATTCCATCATATTTTCAAACAAAAAAAACCTACCCATCACTCCAATTCACCAAATTCCAAAGCACAACATCCCAGTCTCACAATACATTCAAAACCCACCAAAAATTTCAAACCAACATCACATTTCTAGCCATAAAAAGAATCTCATCATTCCAAATCAAAGATATCGCCAAATCTCACACTCACCCAAAACAGAGAACGACTCCGTCAATCTCGTTGATCCTTACTTGGCCTTGATCCTATCCAATAGCGATGAGGGTTTGGATTGAGAGTCAGAGAGAGAGAGAGAAAATTTGAAGAACAGAAGAAGATAAAGAGACGCTGGAGTCTGGAAAAAATATATATATATGAAGAAGTTGAAGTGACAGTGTGACATTGAAAGAGAGAGAGAAAAATTTTACTAAATTGGACCCTCCCCTAAAAATTAATAACAAACTCATTAATCCGTTATATTAATTATAAGATCATTAATCCATTGTACTTGAAAAAAATTGAACCCCTCCCCCGAATTGGGCCCTGGGCGGTCGCCTAGCTGGCCCTAGGCCAGGGCCAGCCCTGCTTCTCCTAATTCGTTAAGTTTCCAGCGTTTGAAGCTCAAGTGTCTCGATCATTTGCCTCGAGAACGGGTTCTTTTTTTGCCCCCTTTCTAGCTGGAGTTAGCCCCGACAAAGGCGGCATAGGAGAGATAATTTTGTTAATCATCTCAGTGTTGAATCTAATTCATCCCAACACTCAGTTATTGAGTCATCTTGATTATTAATTTCTATCGAGCCAAATACTCTAAATTGTAGCTGCAACAACAATACCCACCCCATGCAACCCCATAACACTCCCACGTTTTAAGGTCTCTTTATATAGATTAAAACTAGTGGCTATATATCCATTCCCAACTAGTCTTGATACATGCACGAAAGGAAAAATAGGCGATCAGCAAACGGCAGAATGTTAGTTTAGTATATGCTTTGAACTTTATAATTGTACACCTAATTTTCCACCAAATTAATCATTCTCATTTTCGCCTCCCTAATAACGTGCTATTTATTGGTGGATCTAGACCTCAACATTTATGTCATCGGCAAATATGAATTCTTTTCGTTAACTCTCAAATATGAATGTTCTACCCGTACATTCTCAATTGAGTAATGCTACATCCACTACCAATTTCACTACATTTCTCTTCACTATCTTAGGTAGCACACTCCAATAGGTAGAGGAAGATAGAGTAGGTGGGGGAACTCTCCAATAAGAGTATGTCACCTAAGGTAGTGAAGAGAATGGTAGTGAAATTGGTAGTGGCTAAAGCATTACTCTTCTCAATTTGGTATGCTGTAGACGAAAATTGTGATAGCTAAAAAACATTGGTATCAGAATGACTGTTAAAAAAGAGCAAAAACAAAGTATCCCCCAATGTTTGGGCTTAATACAATATACTCATATAACGTTTGAAAAAGTACATTTAACCCATTTCACCGTTAACTTAACTTCATCCGTTCAGTTAGAATTATTGAATTACCTTTTTTACTCTTACCCTTTCATAATCAAATCTCTTCTTCTTTTTCTTCTTTCTTCATTTTTTTTCTTCATTCATTTTGAGTTCATGTAGGTTCTTTTTTTCATTTCAAGGAGTTTCTTTTCTGAGCTTATGTTGTGGGTGGGGACTTAACGATAATGATGATGATGCTGAAAAGTGAGAGTTCCATGAAAACTGATCAAATATGCGTAACATAGTTTATATAGTAAATTTATCTCATTGATAACTTCTTATCGAGTATGGAAATTTTTTTTTTGAATAACTCAACATTATACTGTAGCAAAATATTGTTCACACTGCAGTAATATTCTCAAAATATTGTTCACAGGTCATCGAGCATTCTAAAAATATTATGACAATACAAAAGAAATAGTGAAATCCAAAATCAGCTTGCCTAGTATAGGGGTATATGCAACCAACATGCCTCAAGCTCAAATGTAAAAACATTAATACTTAAAACAATATCATGCAGAAAATTAATGCTCATGTATGCAGTTTCGATGGTCATCAGAAATATACAATTGCAAGTACTCTTACTTCGAAAATGATTATCGATCATCAAATCCTCCAATGATATCAAATTTTCTGATGAAATAACTGATAAGAATGAAGAAAAAGAATAAAGAAAGAGGAAAAAGAAGAAAATAATTGATTATAAAATGGTAAGGGTAAAAAGGTAATTCAATAATTCTAACTTAACGAATGGGGTTAAGTTAACGGAGGATTGTGTCAAATTTACTTTTTCAAATGTTATATGGATACTAAATTTGCCCGTGGCCACGTGCATACGGCACGTCTTCAGAACAATACAGCATATGAAAAGTCTTGTAACAGTAAATCAATAATTATGTAGCTGAAGTTTGAAATAATTAGTTGTAAATAAAAGTCCATGTTTCCAATAGTATATGGTGAAAAATAATTATAAATTGGGGTATAAAAGTCTATATTTCCATATATATATATAGGGAAAGCTTCGGTTGTGCACTACTCTAGTACACACATGTGCACTAGGCCTTCGGCTGTTCATATCGACGATCCGAACCGTTCACATTGATCTACACATCTAAATTAGTCTAAATATGTAAAATCAAATCATTTGAAATTCATTTACCCATCCATCATGTGACTATAAAAAATAATAATTTTCAGCCATACAATTTTGTAACACTTCAATGGATGGGTAAATGAATTTCAAATAATTTGATTTTACATATTTATACTAATTTAGATGTGTAGATCAATGTGAACGGTTCGGATCGTCGATATGAACGCCCGAAGGCCTAGTGTACACGCCGTGTGCACTAGAGGAGTACACAACCGAAGCTTTCCATATATATATATATATATATATATAGAGAGAGAGAGAGAGAGAGAGAGAGAGAGAGATAATTAAATAAATAAATGAGTTGTTTTGGGGGAATTTGAATTTGAGTTTTGGGGAAAAACTTTTGGGGGAAAAATATGTTTTGTGAGATTAGATCTGGGCCTTTGATTTTGAGGGGATTGAATGAGAGCCACTTGATAGCTTTCTTTGTGTTTTATTATATGGATATTGTATTAAACTCAAACATTGGGGGTACTTTATTTTTTTGTCCTTAAAAAAATAATGTTTAACTTCAAAATTTTATATTAAGTTGAGATATGTTGGTCAACTAAGGACTTGGAATATAAATAATCCAAATGGAAAATTTGAGACAAATAAACTCTCGATCTGCACATTTGCCCTGTCAGGTGATTGTCCCTTGAAACTTGTTGTGCGGCAATTATAACCCAAACGGCCATAGGATCGAGTTTGGACATCTACTTTTGGGTCTTTTTATTTCAAATCCATCTTTTCAATTAAAGTTATCTCTACTACTATAATGGGAGAACCCCTTAGTCAGTAACCGCGTCAGTAACCCAACCCGTGCAACACACGGTTGGGTTACTTTGGTAAATATTTTCGAAAGTGGACCTGTTTGGTAAATATTTTCGAAGGTGGATCAGTTTGAAACTTTTTTTTTTTTAATTATGGACTAACTTGGGACAATATTTTCGAACGTAGACCTGTTTTGTAAATATTTTCGAAAGTGGATCGGTTTGGAAATTATTTTCTTCTTACCCTTTTCATGATCCTTCAATTTTTTCCACGTGCACGTGTGCACGTGTATAATACTAGTATATATATATTGTCGGTAGGACTTTAATCGCATAGCTATCCTTAAATTCATCAAAACAGTTGACAATTAAGACTACGTGTATAACCTAAGATTTTTCTAGATCTGTAAAAATATTTATTATACTCTCCACGTACGTGCTTAATATGAAAAGTTTCCACCGGAAAGAGATTATCTTTTAATGAGACTCGAGATAAATATATTTTTATCTTTAATCTCTACTATTATAATGAGAGAAGGCCTTAGTGTAATTTGTCCATCTACTAGTCCGTGCAACGCACGTACATAACTATTGTAAATGCGATTTTAGATCAAATTCAGACTGCATTTGAATTTTACTTTTAAAAAAACTATATTTATTAAGACGTGCTTCGCACGTGTAAGCTACTAGTAATATTATAATGGGAGAAGGCCTTAGTATTATTTATCATTTTGTTATTCTACCAACATGTGCAATGCACGTACATAACTAATGTAAATGAGGTGTTCAGTTCAAATTCTTCATGCGTCAGAGTTTTTATTTTTATTTTTTGAAATTATTAAAACGTGCGCGTAAATTACTAGTTATAACTAGTTGTATTGTCTTTATTGACTTTAGTTAAATAATATCTTCCGAAATAATTAAGTTTGTCACACATGAAATAATTATGTCTTTTGTGTTGCCTACTTTTCTTCTTGATTCTTCACCTCGATGAATTGTTATTCTAATTTTTCTCCTCTGCGTTGTATCGCCAAATTTTCCTACCAATTTGCCCTCTTAGATTTTCGAACTTTACTTTTAAGACTATTAAGCACACTCTTACTAAAAACATAGATGATATTTATTCATAGACAGTTTTACATTGCCCAAAAGGCATGCAGAACAAGTACATTACAACACAGTATCATACGAACAAATGCTAACATGATGAGTTGCCAAACTTCCACACTAGAATGTGATAGTTAACAACTTCTCATTTTTATTCTCCCAAGTCTTCTGCATCACGATCGTGGAAATGAAGAGAGCTTGGCTTTAGTGGACACTGCAAAACAAGCGAAGAGAAGATTGCATGGTTAGTTTCTTTCTTGCCACATTGATATTATTCTTCTCATTAAATTGTTTGCGGGTAAATTGCATAAAATAGCCCTGGACTATTGGGCAGGCCCGACACTGGCCTGATCCAACCGATGCAGTTGCATCAGGCCCCCAAATCACCGAAAATGGGGGGGTCCCGTTTTCAGAATAGAGGAAAAAAAAATTATAATAGCTTTAGGCTCCTAAAATTTATGAATTGTTTTATTTTTTTTCATGATTTTATATTAGCTTCAGGCCCCTAAAAAATTTTATATTAGCTTCACGCCCCTAAAATCCATGATTTCTCATGTTTACTTTTTTTTTTTTTTTTTTGGTATATGTGGGGCCCCTTTTTAAGAGTTTGCTCCCCTAAAAAATTTTATATTAGCTTCAGGTCCCTAAAATTCATGATTTCTCATGTATACTTTTTTATTTTTTTCTAATACAACGGTTTTTTTTCCCGGGTATATGTAGGGTCCCTTTTTAAGAGTTTGCTTCAGGCCCCTAAAATCTTAGGGCCGCCCCTGCTATTGGGTCAATGTCAATATCCCCTCCCTTTACGTTAAACGAAAAAAATATCCTGAACTATCAAAAGGGATAACAAAGTGAACTTCTGTCAGTTGACCTAATCAAATGCATCTGAAAACTTTAAAATAACAAAAATAAAATCCCTTTAATTAGATATCCTTCCCACCTAACTCTTCATTTCTTTATTTCCTTCAAATAAAAAAAATTCATCTCATATCTCCAAAAAAATAACCCGAAACAAAACCCGAGATCTGAACCCACAAAATTGAGGATGGTATGATACAAAAAAATTGAAGAGAAAATGAAAAATATTTCAGAATTGCTTGCAACTTTTAAGAGCATCTCCAACGGCTAGCCAAAATAAAAAGGCATAGCCATATTTGCAAAGTTACACTCATTTGCATCTCCAACGGTTAGGCATAATTTTGCCTAGCTATGAACATAAAGAGGCAAAACATAGAGGAAGAAGCATGGTTGGAGATGAAGCAAATTGACTAGCCAAATTCACTAGGCAAAAACACTATTTGAACAATTTGGCTAGCCATTTTAGCTAGTATAGTTGGAGATGCTCAAGGAGGCCGTCAATAGAGAGTCTCATAGATAATTGGAGTGCAAAATTCGATCTTTTTGATGCTAAATAAGAAGATGATGAAGATTAATAGGTGGAAATTTGAGGGAAAACTTGGTGGAAAATTGAAAGTAGTGGGTGGAAAGTTCAAAAAGGATATTTTCATTACTCCACATTAGTTGACCAAGTTTGACAAGACCAACTTACGGAATCTGATGTGACTTTCTTTAGATAGTTCAAAGGTGTTTATTGTGTTGAACATAATCGAAAGCGTTAACCGCATTGACTCAATAGTATAAGGGTGTTTTCTATAATTTACATTTTCACATTTATATTAAATCATATAGGTTACAACATGCTTCCCAATCATATACTAAAATTCACTTTTAGTAAAATCATCTCCTCCTTTGAAATTCATTATTCATACTAGTTTTTTTTAAGCATAAGGTCGAGTATGACACTCTGATTAATTAAAAAGTAAATAATGAAACAACCTAGAGGATCCGAACTAGGCAAACATTATTCATATGGTTCAAAGTGAGTTGCATTTCATAAAATATAAAAGGATAGAATAATACGAGGCTTATAAGAGCATCTGTAGTCGTTTTGTTAAAAAATTGGCTTATAAGAGCATCTGTAGTCGTTTTGTTAAAAAATTGGTATATGAAAATTATAGAAATAGCAAATGGGGGTAGCGCTGCAGTCGTCAATACTCATAAAATGGCTTTTTCTTAACAAACACACATGATATACCGTCTGGAGACTTGCGGTGAAAAAGTGAAAAAAAAAAATCGAAAAACGGCAGATCATCTGCCATCTTATCATTTTTAAAATTTAAAAAAAATTGTGAAGGGCGAAATATCATATCCCGTCCGACACATATTTGTTTTATTTTTTATTTTTTATTTCCAAATGGCAGAACATATGCCTTCCGGTTCATTTGTTTTAAATTTATTTTTTTCCCCAAATGGCATAACATATGCCGTCTAGAGTCTAGTCCATTTGTTTTGTTTTTTTTTTTCCCAAACGGTAGATCATATACCGTCTACTCAATTGGAAGGGAATTTTTTTTAATAATTCGGACGGGATATGATATCTCATCCAACATTTTTCCCAAATAAAAAATTTGTCTCCAACAACATATCATCTACCGCCCGACTATAAAACGGTAAATCATTTTCCGATTTCCAAAATATAGATAAAGTCATTTCCTCTCCCAAATACAGCCGTCTCATGTTCATTCCAAATCCAAAAAATAGGTATATAGACGACGACTACAGACCTTTTTTTTTCTTCAAAATATCCATTTTTTTTTTGGATATATAGCCAACGACACTACAGATCCTCTGAGCAGTCTCATTTGGATTTTTTTTTTAATAATTCGGACCGGATAAGATATCCCGTCCAGACCTTTTTTTTTCAAAATATCTATTTTTTTGTATATATAGCAAACGACTACAGATGCTCTAAGTAGTCTCGTGCAGAAAAAAAAAAACAGTTCTTCATGCTAGCGAGCATATGTTGTACGAGCAAAATATGTTGCAGTCCTATATAAATTAGTGACGATTTTACTCTTAGCTAGGATGGGGATTGACTTACGCGGCACAGTTGATGGAAGTGCTGATGGTGTAGGGGAGGCTGACGCCGCACTTCCCAGGGATGGTAGCAGCCGCGGGCTTGAGACCGGGGATTTTGGCAGCCGCAGACTTGAGGCAGTTGCAAGCCATTTGGCGGTCGAGCCTGGTCCTAGCCTGTGCATTGAGGGCCTTGACGCCACTGCAGCATTTAGGGGGGAGTGGGCCCACGCCACGAGCGTAGTTGATGCAGGGAGAGATCAAGGATGCGACTGTCCCGCAAGAGACCGCACTCTCTGCATGGGGTGCCATCATCACCACCACCAACATTATGACTGGTAGTGCGCACAAGGGAGCAAAAGAGCAGCGAGCCATTTGGTGTGTTACTGAGATTTGTATGGAATATATTGATTTGAGTAGTGGTGGTGGTGTGAAGTTAATGGCCTGAGGGGGAGGGGTATTTATAGGGATCCAGAGAAGAGAATTGCAGGGCAGGATTGAATAATAGGATGTGGGATTAATTTTTTTTTTTTTTTTTTTTTTTTTTTTTCTTTCTGCCCAGGGTAACTTGTTTCTGGAAAGTGACAATAATTGAGGGGTACGCAGTATTTATATTCTAATACATTCTCGTAGGGTAGAAGTCAAGCTTGTCGGCTGAGACATAAATTGTACGTAGGTGTAATTTTTTCTTCTTCTAGAAAATGTATCCAAGATTATATAACCGGTGAAATTTGAACATGTATTATTTTAATACCATGTGAATTATCCTATCTATAGATTAAAACGATGAAGTTATGGTAAAGATTGAGGGTTTAATATTTGTGTTTTAATATTGCGATTGACATCAGGCCATGATGTAGCATTTTATTGAAAATAGAGGGTAGAAGGTTGAAAACTTGAGAAATTACAAGTATGATAAGTAACCTACGTGAAAATTAGAATTTACTAAGAAACAGATCGATAGCTAGATAGGGGCATTATTTTAGGGTGGTGGTCAAATTACTCGTTGTCATTGCAGACAAGTGCCGGAATTTGGTTCATCAATATTTCAGTTTTCAGATTGAATAGAAAAACTACTGTTATTAGAGTCCATTAATGGTCGGTTATGAGTCTTTTTCATAACTTAATTAGAGTTGGTTTGGAGTTAGATTAGTACTTGGCTATGCTGTCATTGTACTTAAGAAAAATCAAATTACTTATGTGTTTCCGTTAAATTTGGTGTGGGGGCTAACAGATAGAATTTATGGATTCTTAGGGAAACTGAATAGCAATCCTGGAACCTTTCCATCGGAGTTTAACCGTTGACTCCCGCCGTTCACCTGCAAAAAGTGCGATACACCGGGATTGATTCCGGCGACACACCTACCTCTTAATGGTGGTGGATGGGGGTATTTATAGCCGTCTTTGGGACCAGTTTAGGAATGAAATCCCTAATTCCCAGTGAAATGATAGAGTGAATCAGGGCCGGTGATTAAATACAATCAGAAACCCTAATTCTATCCAGTTGGACAGGATTTCTTACGGGTTGGGACCCACACCCAGTTGAGGCGGATCCGTTCGTGGGTTATTGGGCCTTTGTAGAAAAGACCCAGAACCCAACTCGGACCCGCTTGTAGGTGAGATTACCATTTTACCTCTAAGCTTTAAGATTCGTGCCCGATTTGGACGGTTCCGATTTAACCCCATTTTTAGCCATATCATTATGCATATTTGCTTGGATTGTAGAAGAAGACATGCATACAATGAATATGATGATAACTGTTTTTATCTTTTAACTCAAAGCTCACATTCGCTACCGTGTTTTATTTAATGTTTCATTTAATGAGAAATAACAAAATAAGAGTTTATTTTGTTATTTAACTTTTCATACTCTTTGTTTCGTTAACTTTTCATTAATGAAACAGGTGACTTGGATCACTTTTATCTAAAAAAAAAAGACAAAATAAAAGTTTATAATACATAATTAATACTTATATTAAACTGAAACATGTAAATAGACAAATTACATAAATTCATTAGTAATAAAAAAGTAGGAAATCCTGCTTATTCTCTTTCCTGCCTCATTTGTCTTCTGCAATTCCTTCTCCCCAGGACGGGTCCTGAGGTATTTGAGGCTCTGGGCGAAAAAAAAATTGGGCCCAATTTGTGTATATAGTTGAGATTTTAAGTTGTTCGTTACGAGATTGTTCTCTCCCCTAGTTCTTTTCCGCCATCTTCACTTTTCAGAACTTCTTCAAAAAAAAAAATCAGGGGAGGGGTCCAATTTTTTTTTTTAAGTATAATGGATTAATGGTCTTATAATTAATATAATAGATTAATGGGTTTATTCTTGCACATCAAACTAAAATTGCAACCAGTAGATAACAATCACGTAACGAATAACCTAAAATCTCAACTATATACACAAATTGGCGAGAAAATTAAATAAATGCTTGTTTATCATGAGTTTCTACTCTTGTCTATATGTACATATCTACCATAGCTCATAATCCTTACACATCAGGTTTAACATTAAACTTAAATCATAACATCAAAATGCAATTATAAAAGACACTCATTTCCCCCAAATTCTCCAAATTTCATTCATGCAAATCGTCAAACACCTTAACTGCATTCCATTGTATTTTTAAACATAAAAAACCTACCCATCACTCCAATTCACCAAATTCCAACGTACAACATCTCAGTCTCACAATACATTCAAAACCCACCAAAAATTTCAAACCAACATCACATTTCTAGCCATAAAAAGAATCTCATCATTCCAAATCAAAGATATCGCCAAATCTCACACTCACCCAAAACAGAGAACAGCTCCGTCAGTCTCGTTGATCTTTACTTGGCCTTGATCCTATCCAATGGCGATGAGGGTTTGGATTGAGAGTCAAAGAGAGAGAGAGAATTTGAATAACAGAAGAAGATGAAGAGACGCTGGAGTCTGGACAAAAAAAATATACATATGAAGAAGTTGAAGTGACAGTGTGACATTGAAAGAGAGAGAGAGAAAAATTTTACTAAATTGGACCCTCCCCTAAAAATTAATAACAAACTCATTAATCCGTTATATTAATTATAAGATCATTAATCCATTATACTTGAAAAAAATTGAACCCCTCTCCCGAATTGGGCCCTGGGTGGTCGCCTAGCTGGCCCTAGGCCACGGCCAGCCCTGCTTCTCCCTAATTCGTTAAGTTTCCAGTGTTTGAAGCTCAAGTGTCTCGATCATTTGCCTCGAGAACGGGTTCTTTTTTTGCCCCCTTTCTAGCTGGAGTTAGCCCCGACAAAGGCGGCATAGGAGTGATAATTTTGTTAATCATCTCAGTGTTGAATCTAATTCATCCCAACATTCAGTTATTGAGTCATCTTGATTATTAATTTCTATCGAGCCAAATACTCTAAATTGTAGCTGCAACAACAATACCCGACCCCATGCAACCCCCTAACACTCCCACATTTTAAGGTCTTTTATATAGATTCAAACTAGTGGCTATATATCCATTCCCAACTAGTCTTGATACATGCACGAAAGGAAAAATAGGCAATCAGCAAACGGTAGAATGTTAGTTTAGTATATGCTTTGTACTTTATAATTGTACACCTAATTTTCCACCAAATTAATCATTCTCATTTTCGCCTCCCTAATAACGTGTGCTATTTATTGGTGGATCTAGACCTCAACATTTATGTCATCGGCAAATATGAATTCTTTTCATTAACTCTCAAATATGAATGGTCTACCTGTACATTCTCAATTTGGAATGCTCTAAACGAAAATTGTGATAGCTAAAAAACATTGGTATCAGAATGACTGTTAAAAAAGAGCAAAAAACAAAATACCTCCAACGTTTGGGCTTAATACAATATACTTATATAACGTTCGAAAAATTACATTTAACCCATTCCACCGTTAACTTAACTCCATCCGTTAAGTTAGAATTATTGAATTATCTTTTTACTCTTACCCTTTCATAATCAAATCTCTTCTTCTTTTTCCTCTTTCTTCATTCTTTTTCTTCATTCCTTTTGAGTTCATGTGGGTTTCTTTTTTTATTTCAAGGAGTTTCTTTTTTGAGCTTATGTGGTGGGTGGGGACTTACGATAATGATGATGATGCTGAAAAGTGAGAGTTCCATGAAAACGGATCAAATATGTGTAACATAGTTTATATAGTAAACTTATCTCAATGATAACTTCTTATCGAGTATGGAAAAAAAAATTGAATAACTCAGCATTATACTGTAGCAAAATATTGTTCAGACTGCAGTAACATTCTCAAAATATTGTTCACGGGTCATCGAGCATTGTAAAAATATTATGGCAATACAAAAGAAATAGTGAAATCCAAAATCAGCTTACCTAGTATAGGGGTGTATGCAACCAACATGCCTCAAGCTCAAATGTAAAAACATTAATACTTAAAACAATATCATGCACAAAATTAATGCTCATGTATGCAGTTTGTTGGATGTATATGTATATTCTCATTATAATAGGATAATATTGTGTATATTATTCTATGGGGCAACACGGGTTTACACGTGTTATGTATTAATTATTGGAACGGGTTGAGTGGACTAAAAGCCCAGTACCCTAAACCCAGTCTAATCTCTATATAAGCTGGTCTAGAGGTAGTGCCCTGTGATATTCCAATACTGATAAGCAGGGTATAATATCTTAAGCGGCTAGAGATTAACCCTAACCCTAATTTCCCCAAATCAGTACTAACAATCTTAAGATATTACAAACATCTCACCTCTGACCAAGACTGCCGCCGCTGTCTCCGACCAAGGCTGCCGACGCTGTCGTTGATCCAGATCGAAGTCGTCGTCGAGGATTTCGATCGCAGCGCCGTCGAGGATCTTGATCGCAGCGTCGTCGCGGATCTCGCTCGTTGCAGTCGTCGAAGCCACAGATCTGGTCGTCGTCTCAGATCACGGCCTGTCGTCGTTGATCCGGTGCGTCGCCGCCGGTGTGGATCGTCTCTGGTCGTCGAAGCCCCAGATCTGGTCGTCTTCCTCAAAGCTTCCATTGCTGTTGGAGTCTAGGGTTTGATCAGATCGAATCAAAGGGGTTTGTTCTTGCATTGCTGTTGGAGTCTAGGGCTTGATCAGATCGGATCATTTTCTTGACTCGCTGCTGTGTGCTCTCCAGATTTGGTCCATTCTAAACTCAGTTATTTTTCTCCTTACTAAATCATATAAGTAGTAACTATTTAGAAAGAACTCTCTATTGTTGGGAATCTATTGTTTATTCCTTTGTGATGGAAAAACATAGTCGTCCGTACGATGTTCCCAAATTAGAGGGATTCAGTAGTGCTGAGTTTAATAGTTGGAAAAGAAAAGCCCAATACGGGATGAAATTCATGAAAATCTTCTATACATGTCAAACAACATATGATGAATGTGTTGAAGATGTTGACGATGCAACATGGGCAACTGATGAAGACTTATGTAGAGAATTCTTATTGAATAGCATATCAGATCGCCTTGCAGACGTGTATATGAAATATGAAACTGCTAAACAAATTTGGGATAATCTATTAGATGAATTTAAGAAAGAAGAGGAAGTTTCTAAGACACATCTAGTTGATAAGTTCATGGGTTTCTCTTTTAAAGAAGAAAATGCAATCCTTCCTCAGGTAACAGATTTAGAAAATCTGGTAGGGAAACTAAAAACTGAAAACATTACTGTGTGTGATGAGTTCCTTACTGGAGCAATAATTTATAAGTTACCTGCTTCGTGGCTATCTTTTAAGACTGAGATGTATAGGTTGCCTGAACAAATTAAACTTGCACATCTAAAACGTTGCATCAAAGTTGAAGATGAGACTAGAACTAGGATGAATTTGGAATTGGTTAATAAACAACTTTCTACTGCTAATGGGTTAACCAATACCAAACGCACTCCTAAGTTCAAGAAGAACAAGTTTAATTTTAAAGGTGAACCAACTAAGTTAGAAGTCACGAAGAAAATTGCTAAAAAGAAAGAGAAATGCTACAACTGCAGAAAGTGGGGACATCATGCCTCTGAGTGCAGGCTACCCAAAGTGGAACAACCCAACATGGAAAAGGTGAACTTGTTGGAGGGAAAAACTGAGTCCACCAATTTTCTTTGTGTTGTTGGTGATGTAAATGCCAGTACCTCTGCTAGTTGGTTGTTGGACTCGGGAGCCACCTGTCATGCTTGCAACGATGAGACCCTACTATCTGATCTGAGAGCTGCAAATGAATCAGTTTCAATGGCAAATGGAGAATCAGTGAAGGTGTTTCGGACCGGGACAGCGAATCTCAGTCTCTCCTCAGGTAAAACTTTAATTTTGTGAAATGTTAAATATGTACCTGCTTTAGCTAAGAACTTGATCTCTATTAGCTTACTAAATCATGCTGGTATGGTCATTACTATGATTAGTGGTAAAGCTATCTTGTCTGTAAATTCTTTTTATTTTGGTTGTGCTTATTTAGTTAATGGCATGTACAGAATTAGTTTAGCAGATGAAGTAATCAACAATATTAGTTCCAAATTGTGTAGTCCACATACATGGCATAATAGGCTAGGACATGTGAACTATGTTAAGATTCTTAATGTTGCTAAAACTTTTAACTTGCCAATTGACACATCCATTAAAGGTGACAAATGTGAAGTGTGTGCTCAAACAAAGATAACTAGAAGACCTTTTCGTATCGTCTCTAGGAGTACACAGCTACTTGAGTTGATACATTCTGACATATGTGATTTCAAGAGTTTTATGACACAAGGAGGTCGGAAGTACTTAATCACTTTTATAGATGATTACTCTAGATATTGTCACATTTATCTGTTAAAAACTAAGAATGAAGCACTAGAAAAATTTAAAGAATTTAAGGACCGTGTTGAGAATCAATTAGATGCTAAAATTAAAAGATTTAGATCAGATAGAGGTGGCGAATATGTTTTATTAGGATTCAGAGAATTTTGTAACTCACATGGAATCATAGCAGAAACTACAGCACCCTACTCACCACAGTCAAATGGTATCGCCGAAAGAAAGAATCGAACACTCACAGAGATGTTGAATTCTATGTTATTGACTGCTGGATTACCTTCACATTTTTGGGGTGAGGCTGTATTAACTGCTAATAATATTTTGAACATGTTGCCACACTCTAAGTTACCTGCTACACCGTATGAACTGTGGCATAAGCACACACCCAATTTTAATAAATTAAGAACATGAGGTTGTATTGCTGTTGTTAGGATACCTGACCCTAGAAGGCCTAAAGTGGGACCTCGGACAAATACGTGTGTGTATTTGGGTAGTGCAGTTGATAGTGCTGCAGACAGATTCTTAGATCTATCTCTCAACAAAGTAATAGAATCAAGAGATGCAGAATTCTTTGAAGATATGTTCATCAAAGATAAAGGCATCTCATTATCTGAACCTGCAGACACTAGGAATGATCCACAAAAGGAATCTAGATACATTTCAACTGACACTGAACCCTCACATAATGTTGAATTAAGAAGACTCTCTACAAGAGATAAAATACCTAGAACCTATGGTGATGACTTCGTGACTTATGCACTAGCAGCTGGCCCTGTTAGTGTTAAGGAAGCCTTAAGGTCTAGGAATGGTTTGCTTTGGAAAGAAGCAATTGATGATGAAATGGATTCTTTATTGCAGAACAACACTTGGGAATTGGTTAATTTGCCAGTAGGGGCTAAAACTATAGGAAACAAGTGGGTTTTGAAGAAGAAACTTAATCCTGATGGAACTGTAGCTAAGTATAAAGCACGCTTAGTAGCTAAAGGTTATACTCAACAAAGTGGGGTGGATTATTTTGATGTTTATTCACCAGTTTGCCACATTGCTACAATAAGGATTCTTCTAGCCATAGCATCTATTGAAAAAAAATTTATTCATCAAATGGATGTTAAGACTGCTTTCCTAAACGGTGATCTCAATGAAGAAATCTATATAAATCAACCTGAAGATTTTGTACTCAAAGGTTCAGAACATAAGGTTTGCAAATTAATAAAATCTTTGTATGGTCTAAAACAAGCACCAAAATTGTGGCATGAAAAATTTGATAAAACAATAAAGAGCTTAGGTTTTGAATCTAGTAATTCTGACAAATGCCTTTATTATCGTGATGAATCGAATAAAATTGTCACTATTTGCTTGTATGTTGATGACTTGCTAGTTGTTGGAAGTGACCTCTCTATTGTTATAGAAGTCAAAACCATGCTATCCAAACAATTCAATATGAAAGACCTAGGTGTTGTGGACACCATATTGGGTATGAGAGTGGGCTTTAGAAGGCAAGGAATAACCCTTAGCCAATCCCACTATATTAAAAGTGTGTTGAAGGACTGGGGATACAGTGATTGCAAAAGCTTTAATACACCTTATGATAATACCAAAAAGTTGACACCTAACGATGGTGCAACAGTGAGACAGTTAGATTACTCTAAACTTATTGGGAGTCTCATGTATGCAATGACATGCACTAGACCTGACATAGCCTTTGCGATAGGCATGCTAAGCAGGTTCACTAGCAATCCTAGTCAATTACACTGGAATGCCCTTGAGAGGCTACTGAGATACCTAAACGGTACTCAAGAGTTTGCTTTGTGCTACTCTGGTTATCCTTCAGTACTAGAGGGATACTCTGATGCATCGTGGTACTCAGGAAATCGTGGTACTCAGTGACAGTAGGTCCACTAGTGGTTATGTGTTTACACTAGGAGGAGCAGCTGTGTCATGGAAATCTAAAAGACAACCTGGTCTTGCCTTTTCATCCATGGAGTCAGAACTCTTTGCGCTATCTTGTGCTGGTGAAGAAGCGGAATGGATAAAAGAGCTATTGTTAGATATTCCTTTGAGAAGGTTTAGAGTAACCACTCTCAGTCTTTATTGTGACAATCAAGCTGCAAATATTGTAGCTAACAACACTCTCTACAATGGTAAGAGACGTGTTGTGAGCCTTAGACAGGCCAAGTTGAACTATCTCATTAAACAAGGGACAGTTGCCCTTATTGTTGTACGATCAGAAAAGAATGTGGCTGATGCCTTTACAAAAGGACTAAGTAGAGATCTAATTATCAAAACTGTGGGAGAAATGGGGTTAAAAACTTTTGAGGATAAGTTTTAACACCCTAGTTATTTTGATAAATTAGAATCCAAAGTTGAGAGCCATAGAGTAGTTCAAACTTTAAGCATCAATCTTGACAGTTGACATGCTTTAGATAATTAGAAAAGTTCTATGTATTTATTGTTGATATATAACTTCATTCCAAATTTGATGATGTTATATATGTTTCAAAACTTACATAAAATTATCTTTTATTCCAAAAGAAAGCATGAAAATTTGTCGATGTGTTTCCGATGTTTAGAACTGTTGTTATATCATTCCAACTTTGATGATATATCTCTTTTATGGGGTTTATGTTTCATTCCAATCTTGATGATTCAGAACTTAACCATAATTGATCTAACAATTCTATCATTCCAATATGAAATACAGTATAGTTCTTGTGTAGAAACTATAATAGTTCTTGTACTTTATTTTGATAAAGATACTTGATTGTGATGCTTATGATGTACCTTTACATATCTATGTTGAATTGTACTAAGTTCTTTAGCATGAACTAGATACTCTTATACATTTCATTTGAACTCTAAGAGAAGCGACTCATGAGATTTCTATGTGTTATCTTTAAAACAGATGGCAGCAAAGGCAATGGAAATGAATCAGTCAACTTTGATTTTGAGAATGATGATTTGCTCGATATGGAGGAGTAGACACAAAAGAACTCGCAAGAATAGTTTGTCAATTGCTTGGAGAAACTTCTATTTTAAGTTTAAGACTCTTTATTTGATTGAGCTTAAAATTTTTCGTTTATTTTTGAAGTTTATTGTTTGGTTGACTTGAGATTATGATTTTGCTTTGTTGGTTTAGTCTTTGTGAACTATTCATTTATGGTTTTAGAACTATTTGATTATTTTGGTTTAGTCATATTTGAACTATTCAAGTTATAATTGATTTAGTCTATGATCCATGTTCTTTATGATTCAATAATGTTTGAATTTTTGTGATCCAATATTATAACATTGCTTAGCCTAATATACTGAGAATATAGGAGGAGATTGTTGGATGTATATGTATATTCTCATTATAATAGGATAATATTGTGTATATTATTCTATGGGGCAACACGGGTTTACACGTGTTATGTATTAATTATTGGAACGGGTTGAGTAGGCTAAAAGCCCAGTACCCTAAACCCAGTCTAATCTCTATATAAGCTGGTCTAGAGGTAGTGCCCAGTGATATTCCAATACTGATAAGCAGGGTATAATATCTTAAGCGGCTAGAGATTAACCCTAACCCTAATTTCCCCAAATCAGTACTAACAATTATTTTCAGTGCGCCATACAATTTTGTAACACTTCAATGGATGGGCAAATGAATTTCAAATGATTTGATTTTACATATTTAGACTAATTTAGATGTGTAGATCAATATGAACGGTTCGGATCGTCGATACAAATGCGGGAAGGCCAAGTGCACATGCCGTGTGCACCATAGGTGGTGCACAACGGAAGCATGGGCGGATCTGGGCCCAAGCAGCCCAAGCAATTGCTTTGGGCCCCCAATTTTAGAGGGCCCCATATTTTATAAGTATTTACAATATTAAAAAGTAAAATGTAAAATTTTCTGATATAATTACATTATATTAATAGTTGCCTTATTAGCTTAGTTGGTTAGAGTGTTGTGTTAGTAATGTGAAAGTTGCAGGTTCAAAACTTGCATGAGCCAATTAATTTTTCAATCATTTTTATTTTTAAAACAAATTATTTTTCACATAGCCATACATGTCATTTTACCATTTTATGAATTTAATATTATTTTTCACTTAGCCCATGTATGTCACTTTGATATTTTTTCAATGCTCTATGGTATATCATATTTATCTGTTTATGATAAATTTCTAACCAAAATTTCAAATGCATATGGTTATTCTACATTTTAAGCTTCTAACTAGTATTCTCATATACACATTTTGATCATGTGCTCTAATATATCATATTTACCTCTTTGAGATAACATATTTCTTTTTTTTGTTAGAGTTTGTCTGGGTTCCTTTTAGCCACGAGACATTTTATATAAAAAACGTACGTTATCAATTAACTTTTTTTTAGAAGCATATATATAAATTTATTTTCATTTATATAGTTTGGTCTCCAATGCTCCAAATTTGTTTGCATTTAAATAACTGTCATTATTATTTTGTCAACTTGCAGAAGGTCCCATTTGAGAATTTGCTTAGAGCCCCCTGAAACTCAGATACGCCCCTAAACGGAAGACTCACATATATATATATATATATATATAGAGAGAGAGAGAGAGAGAGAGAGAGAGAGAGAGAGAGAGAGAGATAATTAAATAAATTAATGAGTTGTTTTGGGGATTTGAATTTGAGTTTTGGGGGAAAACTTTTGGGGGAAAAATATGTTTTGTGAGGTTAGATCTGGGTCTTTGATTTTGAGGGGATTGAAGGAGAGCCACTTGATAGTTTTCTTTGTATTTTATTATATAGATATTGTATTAAGAGTAATGGTACATCCACTACCAATTTCATTACATTTCTCTTCACTACCATAGGTGGCACACTCCAATAGGTAGGAGAAGATAGAGTATGTGGGGAAACTCTCCAATAGGAGTATGCCACCTAAAGTAATGCAGAGAAATATAGTAAAATTGGTAGTGGCGGAAGCATTACTCTTGTATTAAACTCAAATTTTGGGGGTACTTTATTTTTTTGTCCTTAAAAAAATTTTGTCCTTATGAAGTGGTGGTGGAACATTCTTGCAACTGACTCCCTTGTCAGTAAAACACTACATGATCTATATTACAAAAGATCTACTAAAGCTTTAGTTTGCCCACTGGCAGCCTCCCACTTTTGGAAAGGTGTCTTCAATCTCCAGAACCAATTCCTTATAAATGTCCACTGGCAACTTGGCAATGGTGAGAGGATATCCTTCTGGCAGTCTAGATGGATTAATGGGCACAGTATAGCCACTCTCTACCCCTCGCTAGCTGCTGCAGCTTGGAATCCCAAAGCTGAGGCTTCATCACAGGGTGCATGGGTACAGGGGGTCTGGCATTGGCAACCCAGACTCAACTGTATCACTTCGCAACCTCTTCATGCAGAGAAACAAAGCCTTCTACTAGCACTTGCAGACTTTCGACCCTCAGAAGAGCGCGATACCCCAACGTGGAGACTTAAACCTACTGGATTGTACTCAGTATAGTCAGCCTACAAATTCTTCACTCTATCTGGATTGCGATCTCCCTTCTTCAAGACTATTTGGACTTCATCAGCGCCATTGAAGTGTAAAATTTTTATTTGGCAACTGAGTCAGGGCCGAATCAACTCCAAGAAGTTTTTGAGCTAAGGGATGGCCGGGGGACACGGCATGTGCAGCTTGCGCATATCCTGTCGAGTCGGCATACCATATCTTCTTCTTATGCCCAGTGGCATTAGAAACCTGGAAATTCTTCACTGCAATTTTCCACATACAAACATTCCCCACTACCATGCATGATTGTTTTGCTACATGGTGCCTTGGCACATAGACACACATACACACTTGGCACCTCCTCACTATTGCTATATGCTGGAGCATCTGGATAGCTAGAAATGACTGTACTTTCTCTGCAAAGTCTTCCTCTCGTGGGATTATTTCTAATGCAATTTTTTGGTTTCGATCTTGGTTAGATGGGATCGGCAGTGCGAAGAAAAGGCAAAAGATGGTACAAGAAATGACAGATGCAAACGTGCAAGACCTTCTACTCCATGAGACACTAGTGCGCAGCAACCAGACTGCGAGTGATAAAGGAAGTTGTTCCTAGTGACTTCAGGACTGATCAGGGAGATTTTTTGACCCTATATGGGTACTGTGTCTGGTTTTGTGTTTTTGTCTGGATATACTTTTGGCCGTGATAACGGCCTTCGTGTAGCCTTGTTGTCTCTCTAGTTGACTTATCAACAAACCAGGCCTTCAGTTTGCATACTGAAGTGGCTTGGTTTGCTTTTGTAATCAGTTTTTATATAAATCTTTTTGTGAGGTAGGGACTTATCCTACCTTTTCCCTTCAAAAAAAATAATAAGTTGAGATATGTTGGTCAACTAAGGACTTTGAATATAAATAATCCAAATGGAAAATTTGAGACAAATAAACTCTCGATCTGCACATTTACCCTGTCGGGTGATTATCCCTTGAAACTTGTTGTGGGGGCAATTTTAACCCAAACGGCCTTAGGATCGAGTTTGGACATCTGTACTTTTGGGTCTTTTTATTTCAAATCCAGCTTTTCAATTAAAGTTATATATATTTTCGGTAGGACTTTAATCGCACAGCTATCCTTAAATTCATCAAAACGGTTGACAATTAAGACTACGTGTATAACCTAAGATTTTTCCAGATCTGTAAAAATATTTATTATACTCTCCATGTACGTGCTTAATATGAGAAGTTTTCACTGGAAAGAGATTATCTTTTAATGAGACTCGAGAAAAATATATTTCTATCTTTAATCTCTATTATTTTAATGGGAGAGTTGGGGTTGTAAACAAACAAACTCTAATTTTGTAACTGAGTAAACACATGCAATATACGGCAAACTAAATCCACCAAACATACCCGTGTGATGCACGTGCAGCTCCTAAAAAAGGGATATTTTAGCAAATGCCCCCATTTAAAATGTGAAAATTAGCATATACCCCCACTATTTTTAAAAACTAAGAAATACTCCTATTTCTTATATTATAATGGGAGAAGACCTTAGTGTCATTTGTAAATGTTTTGTCAATCTACCAACCCGTGCAATACACGTGCATAACTATTATAAAGGAGGTTTTAAGTTCAAATCCAGATTATGTCTAAATTTTTATTTTAAAAAATTATATTTATTAAGACGTGCAGCACACGTGCAAATTACTAGTAATATTATAATGAGAGAAGGCCTTAGTATCATTTGTTATTTTGTTATTCGACCAATTTGTACAACACACGTACATAACTAATATAAAGGAGGTTTCCGGTTTAAATCCTTCCTAAGTCAGAGTTTTCATTTTTATTTTTTGAAATTATTAAAACGTGCTTCGCACGTGTAAATTACTAGTTATAACTAGTTGTGTTGTCTTTATTGACTTTAGTTAAATAATATCTCCCGAAATAATTAAGTTTGTCACACATGAAATAATTATGTCTTTTGTGTTGCCTACTTTTCTTCTTGATTCTTCACCTCGATGAATTGTTATTCTAATTTTTCTCCTCTGCGTTGTATCGCCAAATTTTCCTACCAATTTGCCCTCTTAGATTTTCGGACTTTACTTTTAAGACTATTACGCACACACTTACTAAGAACATAGATGATATTTATTCATAGACAGTTTACATTGCCCAAAAGGCATGCAGAACAAGTACATTACAACACAGTATCATACGAACAAATGCTAACATGATGAGTTGCCAAACTTCCACACTAGAATGTCATAGTTAACAGCTTCTCATTTTTATTCTCCCAAGTCTTCTGCATCACGATCGTGGAAGTGAAGAGAGCTTGGCTTAGTGGACACTGCAAAACAAGCGAAGAGAAGATTGCATGGTTAGTTTGTTTCTTGCCACATTGATATTATTCTTCTCATTAAATTGTTTGCGGGTAAATTGCATAAAATAGCCCCGGACTATTGGGCAGGCCCGACCCTGACCTGATGCAGTTGCATCAGGCCCCCAAATCACCGATAAAAGGGGGGGTTCGTTTTCAGAAAAGAGTAAAAAAAAAATTATAATAGCTTCAGGCTCCTAAAATCCATGAATCGTTTTTTTTTTTTTATGATTTTATATTAGCTTCATGCCCCTAAAAAATTTTATATTAATTTCAGACCCCTAAAATCCATAATTTCTCATGTATGCTTTTTAAATTTTTTTCTAATACATGAATCGGTTTTTTTTTAATTATTTTTGGTATATGTGGGGCCCCTTTTTGAGAGTTTGCTCCCCTAAAAATTTTTATATTAGCTTCAGGCCCCTAAAATCCATAATTTCTCATGTATATTTTTTTATTTTTTTCTAATACACGAATCGGTTTTTTTTTTTTTTTGTTGGGATATATGTGGAACCCCTTGTTGAGAGTTTGCTTCAGACCCCTAAAATCTTAGCCCCCCCCCCCCCTTCCTATTGCCCTCCCTTTATGTTCAACGAAAAAAATATCCTGAACTATCAAAAGGGATAACAAAGTGAACTTCTGTCAGTTGACCTAATCAAATGCATCTGAAAACTTTAAAATAACAAAAATAAAATCCCTTTAATTAGATATCCTTCCCACCTAACTCTTCATTTCTTTATTTCTTTCAAATAAAAAAAATTCATCTCATATCTCCAAAAAATAATCCGAAACAAAACCCGAGATCTGAACCCACAAAATTGAGGATGGTATGATACAAAAAATTTGAAGAGAAAATGAAAAATATTTCAGAATTGCTTGCAACTTTTAAGAGTATCTCCAACGACTAGCCAAAATAAAAAGGCATAGCCATATTTGCAGAGTCACACTCATTTGCATCTCCAACGGTTAGGCATAATGGCTAGGCATTTTGCCTAACCATGAACATGAAGAGGCAAAATATGGAAGAAGAAGCATGGTTGGAGATGAAGCAAAATGGCTAGCTAAATTCACTAGGCAAAAACACTATTTGAACAATTTGGCTAGACATTTTAGCTAGTATGATTGGAGATGCTCAAGGAGGACGTCAATAGAGAGTCTCATAGATAATTGGAGTGCAAAATTCGATCTTTTTCATGCTAAATAAGAAGATGAGGAAGATTAATAGGTGGAAATTTGAGGGAAAACTTGGTGGAAAATTGAAAGCAGTGGGTGGAAAGTTCAAAAAGGATATTTCATTACTCCACATTAGTTGACCAAGTTTGACAAGACCAACTTACGGAATCTGATGTGACTTCCTTTAGATAGTTCAAAGGTGTTTATTGTGTAAGTGTTGAACATAATCGAAAGCGTTAACCGCATTGACTCAATAGTATAAGGGGGTTTTCTATAATTTACATTTTCACATCTATATTATATCATATAGGTTACAACATGCTTCCCAATCATATACTAAAATTCACTTTTAGTAAAATCATCTCCTCCTTTGAAATTCATTATTCATACTAGTTTTTTTTTTAAGCATACGGTCGAGTATGACACTCTCTTTCATTAAAAAGTAAATAATGAAACAACCTAGAGGATCCGAACTAGGCAAACATTATTCATATGGTTCAAAGTGAGTTGCATTTCATGAAATATAAAAGGATAGAATAATACGAGGCTTATAAGAGCATCTGTAGTCGTTTTGTTAAAAAATGGGTATATGAAAATTATAAAAATAGCAAATGGGAGGTAGCGCTGCAGTCGTTAATACTCATAAAATGACTTTTTCTTAACAAACACGCAAGATATACCGTCTGGAGACTTGCGGTGAAAAAGCGAAAAAAAAATCGAAAGACGGCAGATCATCTGCCATCTTATCATTTTAAAAATTAAAAATAAATGTGAAGGGCGGAATATCATATCCCGTTCGAAACATATTTGTTTTATTTTTTATTTTTTATTTCCAAATGGCAGAACATATGCCTTCCGGTTCATTTGTTTTAAATTTTTTTTTCCCCAAATGGCATAACATATGCCATCTATAGTCTAGTTCGTTTGTTTTGTTTTTTTTCCCAAACGGTGGATCATATACCGTCTACTCAATTGGAAGGGATTTCTTTTTTAATAATTCGAACGGGATATGATATCTCATCCGACATTTTCCCAAATAAAAAATTTGTCTCCGATAACATATCATCTACCACCCGACTATAAAACGGTAAATTATTTTCCGATTTCCAAAATATTGATAAAATCATTTCCTCTCCCAAATACAGCTGTCTCATGTTCATTCCAAATCCAAAAAATGTTGTGCGGAATACAAATCAAACCAACAATCAAACCAACGCGGAAACAAAGAGAGAACCAGCGAGAGAAAAACAGAAAAGCAAGCAACACAAGAACACAAGATTTACGTGGTTCGGCAAAACGATGCCTACATCCACAAGGGGCGGTTGGGGTTTCTTTACTATGTTCTCCAATGGGCAAACAAAGCCTTTACAAGAGATGACGGCTACAAAATCCGAATTAGGTGTTACAATTTACAAAACCCTAACGGGTGTATTTATAGGGAAACTATTGGGCCTTTCGAATTGGGCCTATTCTGGATCCAAAACCCGCCGACAGTCGACTGGTCTTCATACCAGTCGACTGATTCCTTCTGGACGGTCGACTGACTCCCACATACAGTCGACTGCTGCTGCTGTATTCTCAGTCTTCGAAAACTCCTCTCTGGACAGTCGACTGCTCCTCCATCCAGTCGACTGAAGCTCTGAAACTTTCGAACACTGCAGATACCAAATACCAGAATCGAGCCATTATCCTACAATCTCCACCTTGGCGAGATCTTCCAAGTCAAGTATCCAACAATCTCCACCTTGGTGAAATCACATACTAAACAAACCAATAGCAAAGTACTATCCCAAACGCCCATGCCAAATTATCAAACATGCAAAATATTAGCCAGGTTCATGCAATGCTTGAACTTGGCTGCCCCAACAACTTTGGTCAACATATCAGCAGGATTATCAGCTGTTCCAATCTTCACCAAATGGTGATCTTCACCAAATGAATATCACCATCCTTTATCAAATCACGCACAAAATGATAACGAACATCAATATGTTTGGTCCTCGAATGATGAACTTGGTTCTTCGCTAAATGAATAGCACTCTGACTGTCACAGTGTACCTCCACCTTCTCCTGATGAATTCCCAAGCTCTTCAAAAGTCCATGTATCCAAATGGCTTCCTTCATGGCCTCAGCAACCGCCATGTATTCAGCCTCAGTAGTAAACAACGCTACAGTGGACCGCAAATTTGACCTCCAACTTATAGGTGCCCTAGCCATAGTAAACAAATAGCCTGTAGTAGACCGCCTCTTATCTAGATCACCTGCATAATCAGAATCAACATATCCAACCAATAACCTGCTAATATTGTCATCCCTTTCAAATTTCAAACCCACATCTGTAGTGCCACTTATGTACCTCAAAATCCATTTAGCTGCTTGCCAATGCTCTTTGCCTGGATCATGCATATATCGACTAACCATACTCACCGCCTGAGAGATGTCTGGTCGAGTACAAACCATGGCATACATCAAACTGCCAACCACACTAGTGTAAGGTACATTCGTCATATACTGTCTCTCTTCATCTGTACTTGGAGACTGAGAAGCACTAATTCTGAAATGAGTGGCTAAGGGTGTACTGACTGGTTTAGTTTTCTCATCTATACCAAACCGTTTCAGCACCTTCAAAAGATATTGCTTCTGTGTCAAACTCACTATGCCCTTTGCTCTGTCTCTAGCTATCTCCATCCCAAGTATCTTCTTGGCTTCACCAAGATCCTTCATCTCGAATTCAGAACCCAACTGATTTTTCAAATTTTGAATCTCCTTAGCATTTTTAGAGGCAATCAACATATCATCCACATATAATAACAGATATATGAAAGAACCATTCTGCAACTTCCTGAAGTAGACACAATGATCATACTCACATCTGGAATATCCCTGCACTTTCATAAACTGATCAAACCTCAAATACCACTGCCTTGGAGATTGCTTCAACCCATAGAGAGACTTCTTCAACCTGCAAACACAACTTTCCTTCCCAGCTGTCTTAAACCCATCTGGCTGCAACATATAAATTTCTTCATCTAGATCCCCATGTAAGAACGCAGTCTTCACATCCATCTGTGTCAATTCAAGATCAAACTGTGCTACCAAAGCTAACAAAATCCGAATAGAAGGATGCTTCACAACTGGAGAGAACACTTCATTATAGTCAATACCTTCCTGTTGAGCATACCCCTTTGCAACTAGTCTAGCCTTGAACCGAACACTGCCTTTTGGACCTTCTTTCTTCGTATACACCCACTTGCAACCAATTGCTTTCTTCCCCTTTGGTAGTTGCACTAGATCCCAAGTCTTATTCTTATGAAGAGAGTTCATCTTTTCATCCATAGCAACTTTCCAATCTGCATTTTCTGAACTTCTAGTGGCTTCTTTGAAGTTGGAGGGAACTTCATCATCCACAATGGGAAGAGCAAATGCAACTGTATCTGTAAAACGAGACGGTCGTTTGATGTCTCTTCTTTGCCTTCTTACTGCAATTGATTCTTCCTGCTGGATAGGAACTTCTTCATCATTCTCAGTATCAACCACATCATCTTTATCTTGGATAGGAACA
Source organism: Hemerocallis citrina (assembly GCA_017893485.1). NCBI lineage: Eukaryota > Viridiplantae > Streptophyta > Magnoliopsida > Asparagales > Asphodelaceae > Hemerocallis > Hemerocallis citrina. The sequence goes on along the minus strand of CM030358.1, from coordinate 463,190,538 downwards.
GGATTTTCAACTGACAACTTTTCTAACTCCACCTGTTGGAGAACTCTCCTACCAGTCGACTGGTTATTGCCAACAGTCGACTGTCCCGAGCTCCCACTCTTCTGCTGTTCTAGACCACCAGTCGACTGCTCCTGTACTCCAGTCGACTGTCCCGAGATTCTGCTACTCACCTGTTGGAGAACTGTCCTACTCTTCTGCTGCTCACCAGTCGACTGTCCTATATCACCGGTCGACTGTCCCGAGCTAATCATGCTGGTCTCATCAAAAGTCACATCTTTGCTGATTACTAACTTCTTCTGTTCTGGACACCACAACCTGTAACCTTTGACACCAGTACTAAAACCAACAAATATAGCCTTTTTGGCTCTTGCATCAAGTTTAGTTTCAGTTACATGAAAATAAGCAGGACAACCAAATATATGCAAAAAACTATAATCAGATGCAGGTTTACCACTCCATACCTCAATAGGCGTTTTGCCTTCAAGTGCTGCTGATGGTAAACGGTTGACAATGTGGCTTGCATATATAACAGCTTCTGCCTAAAATGTCTTCTTCAATCCAGACTGTGCTAACATACATCTCACCTTCTCAAGTAAGGTTCTGTTCATCCTTTCTGCAACCCCATTTTGCTGTGGAGTCTTCCTAACTGTGAAGTGCCTCTGGATCCCTTCATCTTCACACAATTTCAGAAACGGATCGTTCTTGTATTCTCCTCCATTATCTGACCTCAGAACCTTAATCTTCCTACCAGTCTGATTTTCAACTTTCTTCTTCCAACTTGTGAACAATGTCAAAACTTCATCTTTGTGCTTCATGGTATATACCCAAACTCGTCTGGAGTAATCATCAACAAAAGTAACAAACCAGTGTCTTCCACTCATAGAAGATGTCTGAGTAGGGCCCCAAACATCTGTGTGCACATAATCGAGGATACCCTTTGTCTGATGTACAGCTGTACCAAATTTCACCCTAGTTTGCTTACCCAAAACACAATGTTCACAAAATTCCAACTTGCACCCTTTAGCATCTTTAAGCAACCCTTGCTTCACAAGCCCCTGCAAGGCCTTTTCTCCTGCATGCCCGAGTCGCATATGCCACAACCTGGTAGAGTCGGGAACAACCTGTTTAGGCTTCTCAGTTACACTGGCAGCCTGACCCAGATATGTTTTTCCCTGCAAGAAAAACAAGTTCCTCTTTCTTTGCCCTTTCATCACCACGAGTGATCCGCTAGTCACCTTCAGAATGCTACCTTCACTAGCAAATTTCAATCCACTGGCCTCCAAAGCACCTAGTGAAATCAGATTCTTTTTCAAATCTGGAACATACCATACATCTGAAAGCTCCCTAATAAGACCATCGTGCATTAGCAATTCAATCTTTCCGATTCCTACCTTCTTACAAGGTGCATCATTTCCCATCAAAACTACACCACCATCCATATACTCCAAAGAAGTAAACCACTCCTTTTTCCAAGACATATGATAGGAGGCTGCTGTATCAAGAAACCATACTTCTTGATAAAGTGAGGGACTAGAAGCAAGTGCAAAAGAAAAATCCTCGCCACTTTCTAAATTATCAACAGTCACATTTGCAGTCGAATTTCCCTTATTTCGTAGCTTTGGACAATCCTTTTTCCAATGCCCCCTTTCATGACAGAAAGTACATTCATCTTTGGCCGGTATTTTCCTGTCCTTTGAAACTCCTCTCGATTTGGAACGAGATTTGTTTCTCTTTTTTCCAGATTTGGACTCAGATCTGGTCTCAGTCCTGCCCCTTACAATCAAAGCTTCAGAAGTTTCTATATCAACCATTTTATCCCTTCTCCTAGTTTTATTATTCAACAAAGTATTTGCAACATCTTCATATTTCACAGTATCTTTTCCATATAATAAAGTAGTTGCTAAATGATCATAACTTTCAGGTAATGAATTCAACAGAATTAGGGCTTTATCTTCATCCTTAATTTGCTCATCCAAATTTAACAAATCAGCCAATAATTTATTAAATGATTCAACATGAGCATTCATTGACATACCTTCCGTATAGGTGAAGCGAAAAAGTCTCTTCTTCAAATACAGCCGATTCTCCAAACTTTTCCTCATGTATTTGTCTTCGAGCTTCTTCCACAACACCGCAGCAATGGTATCCCTCATCAAATCATACTTCTGAGCCTTCTAAATAAAGAGCCGAATAGTTCCACACGCAACTCGATTCAACTTCTTCCAATCTGCTTCGGACATATCCTTAGGTTTTTCTTTCTCCAAAGCAACATCTTGTTCTTGTTGAACAAGAACATCCAACACCTCACATTGCCACATCCCGAAATTGTTTGTCCCATCAAATTTTTCAACTTCAAATTTGGCGTTGTGAATCGTTGTTCTGGACGAACTTGATCCCACAACATCCTTGGTTGCATCTGCATCACCCGCCATCTCCCTCTAGGTCGAACCAATAGCTCTGATACCACTTGTTGTGCGGAATACAAATCAAACCAACAATCAAACCAATGCGGAAACAAAGAGAGAACCAGCGAGAGAAAAACAGAAAAGCAAGCAACACAAGAACACAAGATTTACGTGGTTCGGCAAAACGATGCCTACATCCACAAGGGGCGGTTGGGGTTTCTTTACTATGTTCTCCAATGGACAAACAAAGCCTTTACAAGAGATGACGGCTACAAAATCCGAATTAGGTGTTACAATTTACAAAACCCTAACGGGTGTATTTATAGGGAAACTATTGGGCCTTTCGAATTGGGCCTATTCTGGATCCAAAACCCGCCGACAGTCGACTGGTCTTCATACCAGTCGACTGATTCCTTCTGGACGGTCGACTGACTCCCACATACAGTCGACTACTGCTGCTGTATTCTCAGTCTTCGAAAACTCCTCTCTGGACAGTCGACTGCTCCTCCATCCAGTCGACTGAAGCTCTGAAACTTTCGAACACTGCAGATACCAAATACCAGAATCGAGCCATTATCCTACAAAAAATAGGTATATAGACGACGACTATAGACTTTTTTTCTTCAAAATATTTATTTTTTTGGATATATAGCCAACGACTACAATCCTCTAAGCAGTCTCATTTGGTGCTGAAAAAAACACCGTTCTTCTTGCTAGCGAGCGTATGTTGTACGAGCAAAATATGTTGCAGTCCTATATAAATTAGTGACGATTTTACTCTTAGCTAGGATGGGGATTGACTTACGCGGCACAGTTGATGGAAGTGCTGATGGTGTAGGGGAGGCTGACGCCGCACTTCGCAGGGATGTTAGCAGCCGCGGGCTTGAGACCGGGGATTTTGGCAGCCGCAGACTTGAGGCAGTTGCAAGCCATTTGGCGGTCGGGGGTGGTCGTAGCCTGTGCATTGAGGGCCTTGACGCCACTGCAGCATTTAGGGGGGAGTGGGCCCACGCCACGAGCGTAGTTGATGCAGGGAGAAATCAAGGATGCGACTGTCCCGCAAGAGACCGCACTCTCTGCATGGGGTGCCATCATCACCACCACCAACATTATGACTGGTAGTGCGCACAAGGGAGCAAAAGAGCAGCGAGCCATTTGGTGTGTTACTGAGATTTGTATGGGATATATTGATTTGAGTAGTGGTGGTGGTGTGAAGTTAATGGCCTGAGGGGGAGGGGTATTTATAGGGATCCAGAGAAGAGAATTGCAGGGCAGGATTGAATACTAGGATGTGGGGGTTTTTTTTTTTATTTATTTTTTCTGTCAAGGGTAACTTGTTTCTGGAAAGTGACAATAATTTACTACTGATTTTATTTATTAACGATTGTATGATGAAATTGAAGAAAGAGGAAAATTATACTTTAATTCATGCCTTACATATTTGGTTTCATGCAAACTCTCAAATTTGAGTTGTTAGAGCATCCAGAGTCGCTGATGGTCAAAATATGCATATATAGATAAATGGATATAGCAATTCGCCGTTTTGCTGTAGTCGTTGAATGCTATTTTTTAGCTTTTTAATTTAAAATAATAACAGACGGTACTTGAAGTACCGTTGGAGGCGAAAAAAAGTAAAAAAACATTAAAGAACGATGGGACGGCATGAGAAGTTCCGTCGGAGAGAAGAAAAAAAAAATGGAAATGGTGGGACGGCACTTCAAGTGACGTCCGAGGAAAAAAAAATAGTCGAAGTGCAAAAAAAAATTACAAAACAATTATATAAAATTACAAAAAAAATTATGAAAACTACAAACACATTACAAAAAATTACAAAAAAAATACAAAATTACGAAAAAAAACCTTGAGAGGGTGGGACGGCACTTCAAGTGCCGTCCGAGAGAAGTGGGGGTTTTCTTTGGTTGCAAAAGTTTTTTTTTTTTTGGACGGCACTTGAAGTGCCGTCCGACCATTAAAATAAAATAAAAATTGTGCGACGGCACTTCAAGTGTCGTCCGAGAGAAGTGGGGGTATTCTTTGGTTGTGAAATTAATTTTTTTTTGGAGGGACGGCACTCCAAGTGCCGTCCGACCATTAAAAAAAAAATAAAAATTTGTGCGACGGCACTTCAAGTGCCGTCCGACCATTAAAAAAAATATTTTTTTTGGTGCGACGGCACTCGAAGCTCCATCTCTTATATATGGATATTTCTCATTTCGTTTCTCATTTATAGCAATATACTGTATCGAATTATGCATAATATGCATATTTGGCCAACGACTATAGCGTTCTTTTTGGCCAAATATGCATATTATGCATATTTAGCAAACGACTACAGATGCTCTTAGAGCATCCACAATGGTGTTTCTCATCTTTTTATAGGGATATAGCAATTCGCCGTTTTGCTGCAGTCGTTGAATGCTATTTTTTAGCTTTTTAATTTAAAATAATAACAGACGGCACTGGAAGTACCGTTGGAGGCGAAAAAAAGTACTGTTATTAGAGTCCATTAATGATCAATATTTGGTTCATCAATATTTCAGGAGTAATGCTAGAGCTACTACCAATTTCACTACATTTCTCTTCACTACCTTAGGTGGCACACTTCAATAGGTAGAGGAAGATAGAGTAGGTGGGGGAAATCTCCAATAGGAGTATGCCACCTAAGGTAGTTTAGAGAATGGTAGTGAAATTGGTAGTGGCTGAAGCATTACTCATATTTCAGTTTTCAGATTGAATAGAAAAACTACTGTTATTAGAGTCCATTAATGATCTGTTATGAGTCTTTTTCTAACTTAATTAGAGTTGGTTTGGAGTTAGATTAGCACTTGGGTATGCTGTCATTGTACTTCAGAAAAATCAAATTACTTATGCATATTTGCTTGGACTGTAGAAGAAGACATGCATACAATGAATATGATGATAACTGTTTTTATCTTTTAACTCAAAGCTCACATTCGCTACCGTGTTTTATTTAATGTTTCATGAGAAATAACAAAATAAGAGTTTATTTTGTTATTTAACTTTTCGTACTATTTTTTTTATTATTAAAAGATGACTAAGGTCATCACTTCATTAAAGAATAATTAACAAAACAGTCAAAGCAGTTACATAAGGTGCCCAAAGGCAAATAACATCAAAAGACACGTGAGAAAGGAGCTACAGCCCAAGCAAAGAGCAAAAATACATCTAAGTCGGAATGCATCAACAAAAACCAAAAGCTGTGATGGATCGCTCTTCGTATGCTAGTGACCCCCTGCTAGGGAACTACTCCTATTCCTCCCCCAAGCGCATCTTCTTCCTAGATCTGAGGAGCCCTGCCCATTCATAACAACAGAAGTAATTTTTTTGCATCAAAGAAGAAAGACTCTTATTAACGCTATTGAAACAAAAATCATTTCGATCTAGCCACAGGTTCCACATAATTGATGTGCTAGCCACTTCCCATTCTACTCTTACTTCCTTTCTAATCCTGATCGATCTACAGTCCCCCCAGACCTCAGCACTAGAACATGGACTGTGTATAACACCGAATGTGTGACCCACTACCCCCCAGACCCATCTAGCTCTATGGCAATTGAACATGATGTGATTGGTGTCTTCTTCGTGCGTTAGGCATCTAATACAAATGACGTCGTCCGTGATTTCCCTCTTCCTCAAATTGACCTTCGAAAGAATCGCGTCATTCTCAACAAATCATAAGAAAACATTCACTTTGGAAGGTGCGCTGATACCCCATATGACATCCGCTATCTCGTTTCTTATTCCCCCATCATTCAAGTGTTTGTATAATGAGGATACCGAAAACTTGTGACTCGCCTCCAACGTCCATCATCTCTCGTCTTCCGACTGTTGGGTGTATTTTCCTTCTATACGGATGAAATTGTTGACCAGCTGAAGTTGGCCAATTGTTTCCTGATCAAGGGAATCTTTAACTTCTAACCTCAATTTGTTGTTCTTCCAAACGTCGTACACAAGAGTGTCACTGTTTAAAACCGCCTCTGCCGCTTTTGGAAACAGCCTCTTAAGCGTGTTGTTACCACACCACTTGTCTTTTCAAAACCTTGTATTCTTGCCATCCTTAACCCTACAAGTAGTGTTAATGTGATAAGCGTCGCCCATCCTATATACCCCTTCCAAAAGCAAGATTTCCTACTAAGAATGCATTTACCCCCATATCTGAACTTCTTCCGAGCATGATAATTAGTAAGGGACTTACACCACCAATTATTACGTCGATTTGCCAACTTCCACCACCACTTACTTAGGAGAGCATTGTTCATATCTCTAAGATTTATGATCCCCAAACCACCAAACTATTTCCTTTTGCAAACCCTCCCCCAACTGATCAGATGGATCCCTTTACCTCCCTCGTTTGCACCTTTCCATAGGAATTTCTTTCTACATTTATCTATCTTGTTAATTACCCATACCAGTAATTCATAAATAGACATGAGATAAATAGGGATGTTGTTGATGACTGAATTAAGCAAGGTGATCCTGCCCTCCAAAGTTAAGAATCTCCCCTTCCAACCGGCTATCCTTTTCTCGATCCTATCAATTAAGATTTGCCAGTCTTCCCTGGACAATCTCCCAGGCCTGATCGGAATCCCTAGGTAAGTCAGAGGGAACTCTACCCTATTGCATCCTAGCATTTGTTGGATCGATGAGATTGGAACGGAATATTTGTCGCTATGCTGGATTACGCAGCTCTTATTGAAGTTAACCTTCATTCCAGACCATGCCTCAAAGCACTTCAAGACCGTTCCCATTGCAATGATATCCTCCTTCAAGGTAGATCCAAACAATAACGTATCATCAGCATACTGAAGGATAGCGATCGGTTCTGAGAATCCTTTGATGTTAATTTCGAAACTAGCTCCCTCCTTTTTGTACTCTTTGTTTCGTTAACTTTTCATTAATGAAACAGGTAACTTAGATCACTTTTATCTCCAAAAAAAAAACAAAATAAGATTTTATAATACATAATTAATACTTATATTAAACTGAAACATGTAAATAGACAAATTACATAAATTCATTAGCAATAAAAATGTAGGAAATCCTGCTTATTCTCTTTCTTGCCTCATTTGTCTTCTGCATTTCCTTCTCCCCAAGGCCGGTCCTGAGGTATTTGAGGCTCTGGGCGGAAAAAAATTTGGGCCCAATTTGTGTATATAGTTGAGATTTTAGGTTGTTCGTTACGAGATTGTTATCTACTGGTTGCAATTTTAGTTTGATGTGCAAGAATAAACCCATTAATCCATTATATTAATTATAAGACCATTAATCCATTATACTTAAAAAAAAATTGGACCCCTCCCCTGAATTTTTTTTTTGGAAGAAGTTCTGAAGAGTGAAGATGTCGGAAGAGAACTAGGTGAGAGAACAATCTCGTAACGAACAACCTAAAATCTCAACTATATACACAAATTGGCGAGAAAATTAAATAAATGCTTGTTTGTCATGAGTTTCTACTCTTGTCTATATGTACATATCTACCATAGCTTATAATCCTTACACCTCAAGTTTAACATTAAACTTAAATCATAACATCAAAATGCAATTATAAAAGACACTCATTTTCCCCAAATTATAGCTGGCCCTGGGCCAGGGCCGGCCCTGCTTCTTCCTAATTCGTTAAGTTTCTAGCGTTTGAAGCTCAAGTGTCTCGATCATTTGCCTCGAGAACGGGGTCTTTTTTTGCCCCCTTTGTAGCTGGAGTTAGCCCCGACGAAGGCGGCATAGGAGAGATAATTTTGTTAATCATCTCAGTGTTGAATCTAATTCATCCCAACACTCAGTTATTGAGTCATCTTGATTATTAATTTCTATCGAGCCAAATACTCTAAATTGTAGCTGCAACAACAATACCCGACCCCATGCAACCCCCTAACACTCCCACATTTTAAGGTCTTTTATATAGATTCAAACTAGTGGCTATATATCCATTCCCAACTAGTCTTGATACATGCACAAAAAGAAAAATAGGCGATCAGCAAACGGCAGAATGTTAGTTTAGTATATGCTTTGTACTTTATAATTGTACACCTAATTTTCCACCAAATTAATCATTCTCATTTTTGCCTCCCTAAAATAACGTGCTATTTATTGGTGGATCTAGACCTCAACATTTATGTCATCGGCAAATATGAATTCTTTTCATTAACTCTCAAATATGAATGGTCTTGTAACGCCCCGTCCCAATACTCAGACAATTTTAATATTGATACTATGTAGTACAACTGCCCCCACAGGCTGCCTCTCAAAAGGTGGTTAACCAATTAGGTGACTCTTGATCCTTGGCATTTATTATTTATATAATATTTTATTCAAATCATTTAACGATATGGTACTATATCAATTCACATTACCTTACTAATCCCTCATCCCGTGCGCCACGTCATCTTTACAAGCACAGCACACATATGTGCTTTCAATTACCGTGGGCCATATATTTCCTTCAATACCGGATTGTACAAATCCTTCCTATAGAACATTTTTATAGGACAAATCTCAAATTCCCTTTATAAATTCGAATCATATATATTTCAGGAATACGGGGTATTACATACACCCCAACTTAGAAATCAGCATCCTCGCTGAGTACGGGACACACATCTAGTGTAGGATCCGCCTTTCTAGTCGATGTAGTGTCGTCCTTGATCCCACGAAATGTGCAGATACACCCGGTACATACAAATGCACCCTGCCTATCCGGAGAATCATCTCCCTGCCTGTACCTCACGAAATGTGCAGATACACCCGATACATACAAATGCACCCTGCCGTGTACCCCACGAAAATGTGCAGATCATAAGCCCTCTTCTACACTCGGTGTTGAAAGTCGGCTTTGATACCATTTGTAACGCACCGCCCCAATACTCAGATAATTTTAATATTTTTAGAAGACAAATTAGATACTATGTAGTACAACTGCCCACCACAGACTGCCTCTCAAAAGGTGGTTAACCAATTAGGTGACTCTTGATCCTTGACATTTATTATTTATATAATATTTTATTCAAATCATTTAACGATATGGTACTATATCAATTCACATTACCTTTTTTTGATATAAGTTACAGACAATAATACAATGGTTTTACAAGTAGTAAAACAGAAAGATAATTACAAAAAATAATTCAATAAACGGCTGAAAGGCGCGCCGAAAAGAGAAGAGCAAATCTAATGAGGCACCACGCTGAGATAAAAAGGGGGGCGGCGCAATCTGCTGGGAAAAACCAAACAACTGCTGGAGCGAAACAAAAACTGCCGCACCGGAATGAGGAACAGGAACGAGCGACTATGCCTTAATAATCCCTCATCCCGTGCACACACACACATGGAAGAAGCCCATGGGCCCCTCCAATATGTGCCACGTCATCTTTACAAGCACAACACACATATGTGCTTTCAATTACCGTGGGCCATATATTTCCTTCAATACCGGATTGTACAAATCCTTCCTATAGAACATTTCTATAGGACAAATCTTAAATTCCCTTTATATATTCGAATCATATATATATTTCAGGAATACGGGGTATTACAGGTCTACCCGTACATTCTCAATTGAGTAATGCTACATCCACTACCAATTTCACAACATTTCTCTTCACTATCTTAGGTGGCACACTCCAATAGGTAGAGAAAGATAGAGTAGGTGGGGGAACTCTCCAATAAGAGTATGCCACCTAAGGTAGTGAAGAGAATGGTAGTGAAATTGGTAGTGGCTAAAGCATTACTCTTCTCAATTTGGTATGCCGTAGACGAAAATTGTGATAGCTAAAAAACATTGGTATCAGAATGACTGTTAAAAAAGAGCAAAAACAAAGTATCCCCCAACGTTTGGGCTTAATACAATATACTCATATAACGTTTGAAAAAGTACATTTAACCCATTTCACCGTTAACTTAACTCCATCCGTTCAGTTAGAATTATTGAATTACCTTTTTTACTCTTACCCTTTCATAATCAAATCTCTTCTTCTTTTTCCTCTTTCTTCATTTTTTTTTCTTCATTCATTTTGAGTTCATGTAGATTCTTTTTTTCATTTCAAGGAGTTTCTTTTCTGAGCTTATGTGGTGGGTGGGGACTTAACGATAATGATGATGATGCTGAAAAGTGAGAGTTCCATGAAAACTGATCAAATATGCGTAACATAGTTTATATAGTAAATTTATCTCAATGATAACTTCTTATCGAGTATGGAAAAAAAAAATTGAATAACTCAGCATTATACTGTAGCAAAATATTGTTCACACTACAGTAACATTCTCAAAATATTGTTCACAGGTCATCGAGCATTTTAAAAATATTATGGCAATACAAAAGAAATAGTGAAATCCAAAATCAGCTTACCTAGTATAGGGGTATATGCAACCAACATGCCTCAAGCTCAAATGTAAAAACATTAATACTTAAAACAATATCATGCAGAAAATTAATGCTCATGTATGCAGTTTCGATGGTCATCAGAAATATACAATTGCAAGTACTCTTACTTCGAAAATGATGATCGATCATCAAATCCTCCAATGATATCGAATTTTCTGATGAAATAACTGATAAGAATGAAGAAAAAGAATAAAGAAAGAGGAAAAAGAAGAAAATAATTGATTATAAAAGGGTAAGGGTAAAAAGATAATTCAATAATTCTAACTTAACGAATGGGGTTAAGTTAACGGAGGATTGTGTTAAATTTACTTTTTCAAACGTTATATGGATACTAGATTTGCCCGTGGCCACGTGCCTACTGCACGTCTTCAGAACAATACAGCATATGAAAAGTCTTGTGACAGTAAATCAATAATTATGTAGCTGAAGTTTGAAATAATTAGTTGTAAATAAAAGTCCATGTTTCCAATAGTATATGGTGAAAAATAATTATAAATTGGGGTATAAAAGTCCATGTTTCTATATATATATATATATATATATATATATAGGGAAAGCTTCGTTGTGCACTACTCTAGTGCACATGCCGTGTGCACTAGGCCTTCGGCTGTTCATATCGACGATCCGAACTGTTCACATTGATCTACACATCTAAATTAGTCTAAATATGTAAAATCAAATCATTTGAAATTCATTTACCCATCCATCATGTGACTATAAAAAATAATAATTTTCAGCCATACAATTTTGTAACACTTCAATGGATGGGTAAATGAATTTCAAATAATTTGATTTTACATATTTATACTAATTTAGATGTGTAGATCAATGTGAACGGTTCGGATCGTCGATATGAACGCCCGAAGGCCTAGTGTACACGCCGTGTGCACTAGAGGAGTGCACAACCGAAGCTTTCCATATATATATATATATATATATATATATATATATATATATAGAGAGAGAGAGAGAGAGAGAGAGAGAGAGAGAGAGAGAGAGATAATTAAATAAAAAAATGAGTTGTTTTGGGGGAATTTGAATTTGAGTTTTGGGAAAAAACTTTTGGGGGAAAAATATGTTTTGTGAGATTAGATCTGGGCTTTTGATTTTGAGGGGATTGAATGAGAGCCACTTGATAGCTTTCTTTGTGTTTTATTATATGGATATTGTATTAAACTCAAACATTGGGGGTACTTTATTTTTTTGTCCTTAAAAAAATAATGTTTAACTTCAAAATTTTATACTAAGTTGAGATATGTTGGTCAAGTAAGGACTTGGAATATAAATAATCCAAATGGAAAATTTGAGACAAATAAACTCTCGATCTGCACATTTACCCTGTCAGGTGATTGTCCCTTGAAACTTGTTGTGGGGCAATTTTAACCCAAACGGCCATAGGATCGAGTTTGGACATCTAATTTTGGGTCTTCTTATTTCAAATCCAGCTTTTCAATTAAAGTTATATATATTGTCGGTAGGACTTTAATCGCATAGCTATCCTTAAATTCATCAAAACGGTTGACAATTAAGACTACGTGTATAACCTAAGATTTTTCTAGATCTGTAAAAATATTTATTATACTCTCCATGTACGTTCTTAATATGAAAAGTTTTCACTGGAAAGAGATTATCTTTTAATGAGACTCGAGAGAAATATATTTCTATCTTTAATATTATATAATAATATTATAATGGGAGAAAGCATCAGTATCATTTATTATTTTGTTATTCTACCAACATGTGCAATGCACATACATAACTAATATAAAGAAGATTTCCAGTTCAAATTCTTCCTACGTCAGAGTTTTTATTTTTATTTTTTGAAATTAATAAAACGTGCTTCGGACGTGTAAATTACTGGTTATAACTAGTTGTATTGTCTTTATTGACTTTATAAGTTAAATAATATCTCCCGAAATAATTAAGTTTGTCACACATGAAGTAATGATGTCTTTTGTGTTACCTACTTTTCTTCTTGATTCTTCACCTCGATGAATTGTTATTCTAATTTTTCTCCTCTGCGTTGTATCGCCAAATTTTCCTACCAATTTGCCCTCTTAGATTTTCGAACTTTACTTTTAAGACTATTAAGCACACACTTACTAAGAACATAGATGATATTTATTCATAGACAGTTTTACATTGCCCAAAAGGCATGCAGAACAAGTACATTACAACACAGTATCATACGAACAAATGCTAACATGATGAGTTGCCAAACTTCCACACTAGAATGTGATAGTTAACAACTTCTCATTTTTATTCTCCCAAGTCTTCTGCATCACGATTGTGGAAATGAAGAGAGCTTGGCTTTAGTGGACACTGCAAAACAAGAGAAGAGAAGATTGCATGGTTAGTTTGTTTCTTGCCACATTGATATTATTCTAAATTCTCATTAAATTGTTTGCGGGTAAATTGCATAAAATAGCCCTGGACTATTGGTCAGGCCCGACCCTGGCCTGATGCAACCGATACAGTTGCATCAGGCCCCCAAATCACCGAAAAAAGGAGGCCCCGTTTTCAGAAAAGAGAAAAAAAAAAATATAATAGTTTCAGGCTCCTAAAATCCATGAATCGCTTTATTTTTTTTCATGACTTTATATTAGCTTCATGCTCCTAAAAAAATTTATATTAGCTTCAGGCCCCTAAAATCCATGATTTCTCATGCATGCTTTTTTAATTTTTTTCTAATACATGAATCGTTTTTTTTTTTTGGTATATGTGGGGCCCCTTTTTAGGAGTTTGCTCCCTAAAAAAATTTATATTAGCTTCAGACCCCTAAAATCCACCATTTCTCATGTATACTTTTTTAGTTTTTTTAATACAACGGTTTTTTTTTTTTTTTTTTTTTGTGGATATATGTGAGGCCATTTTCTGAGAATTTGCTTCAGGGGCTAAAATTTTAGGGCCACCCCTGCTATTGGGTCAATGTCAATCTCCCCTTCCTTTATGTTCAACGAAATAAATATCCTGAACTATCAAAAGGGATAACAAAGTGAACTTCTGTCAGTTGACCTACTCAAATGCATCGGAAAACTTTAAAATAACAAAAATAAAATCCCTTTAATTAGATATCCTTCCCACCTAACTCTTCATTTCTTTATTTCTTTCAAATAAAAAAATTTCATCTCATATCTCCAAAAAATAACCCGAAACAAAACCCAAGATCTGAACCCACAAAATTGAGGATGGTATGATACAAAAAATTTGAAGAGAAAATGAAAAATATTTCAGAATTGCTTGCAACTTTTAAGAGCATCTCCAACGACTAGCCAAAATAAAAAGGCATAGCCATATTTGCAGAGTCACACTCATTTGCATCTCCAACGGTTAGGCATAATGGCTAGACATTTTGCCTAACCATGAACATGAAGAGGCAAAATATAGAGGAAGAAGTATGGTTGGAGATGAAGCAAAATGGCTAGCCAAATTTACTAGGCAAAAATACTATTTGAACAATTTGGCTAGCCATTTTAGCTAGTATGATTGGAGATGCTCAAGGAGGACGTCAATAGAGAGTCTCATAGATAATTGGAGTGCAAAATTCGATCTATTTGATGCTAAATAAGAAGATGAGGTTCCCATAGATGGGGATTAAATACCTCTGGGTGGCCAGTGACCGCTATGCTAGATGGGCTGGCGCACAAACCCAACCAAAGGTTGGGGCTCCTTGTCATGGGACTGGGATTAGTCTGACCCAAAGAGGGGGATGGAACCCAGTATAATCAAAAAAAAAAAATAAGAAGATGAGAAAGATTAATAGGTGGAAATTTGAGGGAAAACTTGGTGGAAAATTGAAAGTAGTGGGTGGAAAGTTCAAAAAGGATATTTTCATTACTCCACATTAGTTGACCAAGTTTGACAAGACCAACTTACGGAATCTAATGTGACTTCCTTTAGATAGTTCAAAGGTGTTTATTGTGTTGAACATAATTGAAAGCGTTAACCGCATTGACTCAATAGTATAAGGGTGTTTTCTATAATTTACATTTTCACATCTATATTATATCATATTGGTTACAACATGCTTCCCAATCGTATACTGAAATTCACTTTTAGTAAAATCATCTCCTCCTTTGAAATTCATTATTCATACTAGTTTTTTTTTTAAACATACGGTCGAGTATGACACTCTGTTTCATTAAAAAGTAAATAATGAATCAACCTAGAGGATCCGAACTAGGCAAACATTATTCATATGGTTCAAAGTGAATTGCATTTCATAAAATATAAAAGGATAGAATAATACAAGGCTTATAAGAGCATCTGTAGTCGTTTTGTTAAAAAATGGGTATATGAAAATTATAAAAATAGCAAATGAGGGGTAGCGCTGTAGTCGTCAATACTCATAAAATGGCTTTTTCTTAACAAACACACATGATATACCGTCTGGAGACTTGCGGTGAAAAAGTGAAGAAAAAAAAATCGAAAGACGGCAGATCATCTGCCATCTTATCATTTTTAAAATTAAAAAAAAAATTGTGAAGGGCGGGATATCATATCCCGTCCGACACATATATGTTTTATTTTTTATTTTTTATTTCCAAATGGCAAAATATATGCCTTCCGGTTCATTTGTTTTAAATTTATTTTTTTCCCCAAATGGCATAACATATGCCGTCTAGAGTCTAGTTCGTTTGTTTTGTTTGTTTTTTTCCCCCAAACAGTAGATCATATACCGTCTACTCAATTGGAAGGGATTTTTTTTTAATAATTCGGACGGGATATGATATCTCATCCGACATTTTTCCAAATAAAAAATTTGTCTCCGATAACATATCATATACCGCCCGACTATAAAACGGTAAATTATTTTCCGATTTCCAAAATATAAATAAAATCATTTCCTCTCCCAAATACAGTCGTCTCATGTTCATTCCAAATCCAAAAAATAGGTATATGGACGACGACTACAGACCTTTTTTTCTTCAAAATATTCATTTTTTTGCATATATAGCCAATGACACTACAGATCCTCTAAGCAGTCTCATTTGGTGCTGAAAAAAACACGTTCTTCTTGCTAGCGAGCATATGTTGTGCGAGAAAAATATGTTGCAGTCCTATATAAATTAGTGACGATTTTACTCTTAGCTAGGATGGGGATTGACTTACGCGGCACAGTTGATGGAAGTGCTGATGGTGTAGGGGAGGCTGACGCCGCACTTCCCAGGGATGGTAGCAGCCGCGGGCTTGAGACCGGGGATTTTGGCAGCCGCAGACTTGAGGCAGTTGCAAGCCATTTGGCGGTCGGGGGTGGTCCTAGCCTGTGCATTGAGGGCCTTGACGCCACTGCAGCATTTAGGGGGGAGTGGGCCCACGCCACGAGCGTAGTTGATGCAGGGAGAGATCAAGGATGCGACTGTCCCGCAAGAGACCGCACTCTCTGCATGGGGTGCCATCATCACCACCACCAACATTATGACTGGTAGTGCGCACAAGGGAGCAAAAGAGCAGCGAGCCATTTGGTGTGTTACTGAGATTTGTATGGGATATATTGATTTGAGTAGTGGTGGTGGTGTGAAGTTAATGGCCTGAGGGGGAGGGGTATTTATAGGGATCCAGAGAAGAGAATTGCAGGGCAGGATTGAATACTAGGATGTGGGGGTTTTTTTTTTATTTATTTTTTCTGTCAAGGGTAACTTGTTTCTGGAAAGTGACAATAATTTACTACCGATTTTATTTATTAATGATTGTATGATGAAATTGAAGAAAGAGGAAAATTATACTTTAATTCATGCCTTACATATTTGGTTTCATGCAAACTCTCAAATTTGAGTTGTTAGAGCATCCAGAGTCGCTGATGGTCAAAATATGCATATATAGATAAATGGATATAGCAATTCGCCGTTTTGCTGTAGTCGTTGAATGCTATTTTTTAGCTTTTTAATTTAAAATAATAACAGACGGCACTTGAAGTACCGTTGGAGGCGAAAAAAAGTAAAAAAACATTAAAGAACGATGGGACGGCATGAGAAGTTCCGTCGGAGAGAAGAAAAAAAAAATGGAAATGGTGGGACGGCACTTCAAGTGACGTCCGAGGAAAAAAAAATAGTCGAAGTGCAAAAAAAAATTACAAAACAATTATATAAAATTACAAAAAAAATTATGAAAACTACAAACACATTACAAAAAATTACAAAAAAAATACAAAATTACGAAAAAAAACCTTGAGAGGGTGGGACGGCACTTCAAGTGCCGTCCGAGAGAAGTGGGGGTTTTCTTTGGTTGCGAAAGTTTTTTTTTTTTTTGGACGGCACTTGAAGTGCCGTCCGACCATTAAAATAAAATAAAAATTGTGCGACGGCACTTCAAGTGTCGTCCGAGAGAAGTGGGGGTATTCTTTGGTTGTGAAATTAATTTTTTTTTGGAGGGACGGCACTCCAAGTGCCGTCCGACCATTAAAAAAAAAATAAAAATTTGTGCGACGGCACTTCAAGTGCCGTCCGACCATTAAAAAAAATATTTTTTTTGGTGCGACGGCACTCGAAGCTCCATCTCTTATATATGGATATTTCTCATTTCGTTTCTCATTTATAGCAATATACTGTATCGAATTATGCATAATATGCATATTTGGCCAACGACTATAGCGTGCTTTTTGGCCAAATATGCATATTATGCATATTTAGCAAACGACTACAGATGCTCTTAGAGCATCCACAATGGTGTTTCTCATCTTTTTAGAATATGGCAGCTACAATAAAAGCAAATAGAGAAAGCATCTGCAGTGGTTGTTTGCTATATTTCTTATAGATAAAGTGCAATTGCGAAAAGTATGGCTAATACTCTTGTTAAGAGATTTGAAAGTGATCTAATTATCAAAACTGTGGGGAAAATGAAGTTGAAAGCTATTGAGTCAAAAGCTTTAACATCCTAATTATTTTGAAATTTAGAATCCAATTGGAGCCATAGAGAAGTTCAAACTTAAGCATCAATTTTAGGTAGTTGACATGTTTTAGATAATTTTGATGATTCCACATAAATTCCTCAAATATATAATGTCATTCCAATTTTGATGGTATTATATATCTAGGAAATTTACTTAGAATAATCATATTATTCCAATACGAAACATGAAAACTTGTCGATGTGTTTCCGATGATTAAATTGTCCTAAATATCATTCTAATTTTGATGATATGTCTGTTATGGATACATTTTCATTCCAATTTTGATGATTCAATATTAAACCATGATTGAAACGGCAGTCTTTTCATTCCAATATGAAACATAGTATGGTTCTTGTGTAGAAACTATAAAGTTCATGTACTTTACTTATTAAAGATACTTGATTGTGATGCTTGCGTTACATTTTTGCTAAGCTAATTATGAATTGTACTAAGTTCTTTTGTAGAACTAGATACTTTGTAAAATTCGTTGGAATTCTTAGAGATGTGTCTCTTGATATTCTTGTTTTCTATAAGCTAGCAAAAATGAAGAAGTTGAATTTGTCAACATAGTTTTCAAAATAATGATTTGCTCAAAATGGAGGAGTAAACATAAAGCAATGTGCAAGGATAGAATTTCAGTTTATTTCTTTCGAGAATAAATTAGTCACTTGCTTGGTAAAACTTCTGTTGAGTTTAAGACTCTTGTGTTCATGAGCTTAAAACTCATATTTTGTTCTTGAAGTTTATTTGCTTTATTTGATTTTGAAACTATGACAGATTATTCCAGTTGATTTAGTCTATGTAAACTATTCTGAATTGGATATGGTTTGGAACTATTTAATTATATTGGTTTAGTCTTGATTGAACTATTCAGTTTTATAATTCTATTGGTTCTTATGAAATTATACCTTTATGATGCTTTTCTTTTATGGACCGCTATCAGCCAGTCAGTTTTATACTGCACTGATGAGATAATTCTATACTTTATATATTGAGAATATAGGAAGATATTGTTGGATATATTGGTATATTCTCTCTATATAAATATTGCATGTGCATATGAGTAACACGTGTATTGAACGTACAATTGAATGGATATTTGAACGCGGGTTTGTGGGCTTATAACCCGATACCCAAACCAGTATTTAGAGATAAATACTAGCTTGTGATAGCAGTCTAGGTATTTCAATCTTGATACCTAGGGTGAATATCTCAAGCAACTTAGATCTAGAGATAAACCCTATTTCCCAATTGTTAATTTTTCACAAAACCTAACAGTATTTATATTCTAATACATTCTCGTAGGGTAGAAGTCAAGCTTTTCGGCTGAGACATAAATTGTGCGTAGGTGTAATTTTTTCTTCTTCTAGAAAATGTATCCAAAATTGCATAACCGGTAAAATTTGAACATGTGTTACTTTAATACCATGTGAATTATCCTATCTATAGATTAAAACAATGAAGTTTTGGTAAAGATTGAGGGTTTAATATTTGTGTTTTAATATTGCGATTGACATCAGGCTATGATGTAGCATTTTATTGAAAATAGCAGTGTTCTAAAAAGCGGCCTAGGCAGCCGTCTAGGCGGCGCCTAGGCGCTAGGCGGCCCTCCAACGCCTCGCCTAGAGGCTAGGCATTTAAAAAAATTGGTTAATGGTTCTAGGCTATTAAAAGCGGGTCTAGGCGGCGTGTAATCGGTGTAAGCGGGTTTAGGCGAGCTAGACCCGCTTAGACCCGCTTAGGACTTAATTATTTTTAAAAAAAAAGGACCCGACTTATTCCAATCCGACTCGCTCTAATACACTCAAACCCCTAAACTTTTCTTTCTCCTCTAAATTCCCCGTAAAAAAAAACCCTCAAATCAATTCTATTATCTAAATCCCTAATCATCTACTCTAAAACCCCCAAATCACCTCCTCTGCCTCCCTCCTCATAGTCGGAGACTCGCAGCTCGTAGCTCGTAGCTCGCAACGTGCTTCAATTTCGACCTCCTTCGCCTCCCTCCTCGCAGTCGTTGCTCGCAGTCGTCAACACAACCTCCTCCGCCTCCCTCCTCGCAATCGCAGCTTTCACTCACTTTGTCACTCAATCATCAAAACCTCCTCCTCAACCTCCCTCCTTATAGTCGCAACTCGCTTCAACTTCAATCGACGTCAACACTCCCCTCTTCAGTTTCAAAGTCAAGTCGTCAACACAACCACACACTGCCTCCCGCCTTACTTCACCTCCGATGTCAACACTACGTCATCATCTTCTCTCTCAAACTTCTCCTGATGCAACCCTCCCCCATCCCCCAATTCAAGCCTCCCGCTTCCCTACACTGTTTGCTCCTCGCACTGGAATAGCCGAACAGGTAATCTCTATTACTGATCTTCGTCATAGATTAATACTAGTCTAATAGAAGACTATAGGACTATACAAAAAAAAAGACTAATAATAATACACCGATTCGATTTTGTAAAACTCATCCTGCAATTGCATTGAGAAATATTAAGAGTAAGAATTGGTAACAACAAAACAAAACAAAACAAAATGATAAAATATATAAATAAAATAAGTACATAAATAAATAAATATATAATATATAAATAAAACTGCCTAGTATCTAGCCGCTTAAG
The DNA here is from genome assembly GCA_017893485.1 of Hemerocallis citrina. Lineage (NCBI taxonomy): Eukaryota > Viridiplantae > Streptophyta > Magnoliopsida > Asparagales > Asphodelaceae > Hemerocallis > Hemerocallis citrina. The sequence goes on along the minus strand of CM030358.1, from coordinate 463,170,228 downwards.
CTCCGCTTACAAGGCCTAGGTGCTAGGCACTCATCGGTCACCCGACTACCGCCTAGTGACTTTTAGAACATTGAAAAATAGATGGTAGAAGGTTGAAAACAACAGAAATTATAAGTATGATAAATAACCTACGTGAAAAGTAGAATTTACTAAGAAACAGATCAATAGCTAGATAGGGGCATTATTTTAGGGTGGTGGTCAAATTACTCGTTGTCATTGCAGACAAGTGCCGGAATTTGGTTCATCAATATTTCAGTTTTCAGATTGAATAGAAAAACTACTGTTATTAGAGTCCATTAATGATCTGTTATGAGTCTTTTTCTAACTTAATTAGAGTTGGTTTGGAGTTAGATTAGTACTTGGTTATGCTGTCATTGTACTTAAAGAAAAATCAAATTACTTAGAGCATCCACAGTCGTTTTTCTCATTTCTTATAAAATGGCAGCTACAGTAATAGCAAATGGATGAAGGTCGTGCAGTCGTGGTTTGCTAAATTTTTCTCATATTCGTTAGAGACGGGATATGATTTACCGTCCCACGTTTTTTAATATTAAAATGGGGTAGTGATTCCCCGTCTCTCAAAAAAAAAAAAAAAAAAAGTGGCTAAAGCTTCGGACGGGGTATCATACCCCATCCATGAAATCTGGCCCCCTGGTTTTCAAGTGTGAGAAGACTTTTCCACCCATGGTTTTCAAGTGTGTTGACACTATAAACTTTAATACCCCCATGGCAAATTAGGAATTTAAAAAAAATTAAAATTAAAATTAAAATATATCTCCCGGACGGGGAATGATACCCCGGACGGAGGAGATTTTAAAAAAAAAAATTGTGGAAAATTTGTGGGACGGGGTTTGATACCCCGGACGGGGTATCATTCCCCGTCTGAGCACTTTTAAAAAAAAAATTAAATTGGTTAATGATAGAGACGGGGTATGTATCCCCGTCCGACCTATTTTTAAAAAAATAAAAAATTGAGAATTATTGAGACGGGATATGATCGTTCGTCTGATACGATTAAAAAATAATTAAATCGAAGAGACGGGGTATCATACCCCGTCCTTTATAATTTGAGAAAGTTCATTTCGTTTCTCATATTTGAGAAATGAGAATAGAAGGTTTGCCAAAATATGGGAAAATGAGAAACGATTGCAGCGCTCGTTTGCTATTCGTTTGCTAAAATTTGGGAAAATGGCATATATAGCAAACGACTGAGGATGCTCTTATGCATATTTGTTTGGACTGTAGAAGAAGACATGCATAAAATGAATATGATGATAACTGTTTTTATCTTTTAACTCAAAGCTCACATTCGCTACCGTGTTTTATTTAATGTTTCATGAGAAATAACAAAATAAGAGTTTATTTTGTTATTTAACTTTTAGTACTCTTTTTTTTTATTAAAAGATGACTAAGGTCATCGCTTCATTAAAGAGTAATTAACGAAACAGTCAAATCAGTTACATAAGGTGCCTGAAGGCAAACAACATCAAAAGACACGTGAGAAAGGAGCTACAGCCCAAGCAAAGAGCAAAAATACATCTAAGTCGGAATGCATCAACAAAAACCAAAAGCTGTGATGGATCGCTCTTCGTATGCTAGTGACCCCCTGCTAGGGAACTACTCCTGGTCCTCCCCCAAGCGCATCTTCTTCCTAGATCTGAGGAGCCCTGCCCATTCATAACAACAGAAGTAAATTTTTTGCATCAAAGAAGAAAGACTCTTATTAAAGCTATTGAAACAAAAATCATTTCGATCTAGCCACAGGTTCCACATAATTGATGCGCTAGCCACTTCCCATTCTGCACTTACTTCCTTTCTAATCCTGATCAATCTACAGTCCCCCCAGACCTCAGCACTAGAACATGGACTGTGTATAACACCGAATGTGTGACCCACTACCCCCCAGACCCATCTAGCTCTATGGCAATTGAACATGATGTGATTGGTGTCTTCTTCGTGCGTTAGGCATCTAATACAAATGACGTCGTCCGTGATTCTTCTTTTCCTCAAATTGACCTTCGAAAGAATCGCGTCATTCTTAACAAACCATAAGAAAACCTTCACTTTGGAAGGTGCACTGATACCCCATATGACATCCGCTATCTCATTTCTTATTCCTCCATCATTCAAGCGTTTGTATAATGAGGATACCGAAAACTTGCGACTCGCCTCCAACGTCCACCATCTCTCGTCTTCCGACTGTTGGGTGTATTTTCCTTCTATACGGATGAAATTGTTGACCAGCTGAAGTTGGCCATTTGTTTCCTGATCAAGGGAATCTTTAACTTCTAACCTCAATTTGTTGTTCTTCCAAACTTTGTACACAAGAGTGTCACTGTTTAAAACCGTCTCTGCCGCATTGGGAAACAGCCCCTTAAGCGTGTTGTTACCACACTACTTGTCTTTCCAAAACCTTGTATTCTTGCCATCCTTAACCCTACAAGTAGTGTTACTGCGATAAGCGTCGCCCATCCTATATACCCCTTTCCAAAAGCAAGATTTCCTACTAAGAATGCATTTACCCCCATATCTGAACTTCTTCCTAGCACGATAATTAGTAAGGGACTTACACCACCAATTATTACGTCGATTTGCCAACTACCACCACCACTTACTTAGGAGAGCATTGTTCATATCTCTAAGATTTATGATCCCCGGTGCCCGAAGGCAAACAACATCAAAAGACACGTGAGAAAGGAGCTACAACCCAAGCAAAGAGCAAAAATGCATCTAAGTTGAAATGCATCAACAAAAACCAAAAGCTGTGATGGATCGCTCTTCGTATGCTAGTGACCCCCTGCTAGGGAACTACTCCTGGTCCTCCCCCAAGCGCATCTTCTTCCTGGATCTGAGGAGCCCTGCCCATTCATAACAACAGAAGTAAATTTTTTGCATCAAACAAGAAAGACTCTTATTAACGCTATTGAAACAAAAATCATTTCGATCTAGCCACAGGTTCCACATAATTGATGCGCTAGCCATTTCCCATTCTGCTCTTACTTCCTTTCTAATCCTGATCGATCTACAGTCCCCCCAGACCTCAGCACTAGAACATGGACTGTGTATAACACCGAACGTGTGACCCACTACCCCCTAGACCCATCTAGATCTATTGCAATTGAACAGGATGTGATTGGTGTCTTCTTCGTGCATTAGGCATTTAATACAAATGACGTCGTCCGTGATTCCCCTCTTCCTCAAATTGACCTTCGAAAGAATCGCGTCATTCTCAACAAACCATAAGAAAACCTTCACTTTGGAAGGTGCATTGATACCCTATATGACATCTGCTATCTCGTTTCTTATTCCTCCATCATTCAAGCGTTTGTATAATGAGGATACTGAAAACTTGCGACTCGCCTCCAACGTCCACCATCTCTCGTCTTCCGACTGTTGGGTGTATTTTCCTTCTATACGGATGAAATTGTTGACCAGCTGAAGTTAGCCAATTGTTTCCTGATCAAGGGAATCTTTAACTTCTAACCTCAATTTGTTGTTCTTCCAAACGTCGTACACAAGAGTGTCACTGTTTAAAACCGCCTCTGCTGCTTTGGGAAACAGCCCCTTAAGCGTGTTGTTACCACACTACTTGTCTTTCCAAAACCTTGTATTCTTGCCATCCTTAACCCTACAAGTAGTGTTAATGTGATAAGCGTCGCCCATCCTATATACGCCTTTCCAAAAGCAAGATTTTCTACTAAGAATGCATTTATCCCCATATCTGAACTTCTTCCTAGCACGATAATTAGTAAGGGACTTACACCACCAATTATTACGTCGATTTGCCAACTTCCACCACCACTTACTTAGGAGAGCATTGTTCATATCTCTAAGATTTATGATCCCCAAACCACCAAACTATTTCCTTTTGCAAACCCTCCCCCAACTGATCAGATGGATCCCTTTACCTCCCTCGTTTGCACATTTCCATAGGAATTTTCTTCTACATTTGTCTATCTTGTTAATTACCCATACCGGCAATTCATAAATAGACATGAGATAAATAGGGATGCTGTTGATGACTGAATTAAGCAAGGTGATCCTGCCCCCCAAAGTTAAGAATCTCCCCTTCCAACCGGCTATCCTTTTCTCGATCCTATCAATTAAGATTTACCAGTCTTCCCTGGACAATCTCCCAGGCCTGATCGGAATCCCTAGGTAAGTCAGAGGGAACTCTCCCCTATTGCATCCTAGCATTTGTTGGATCGATGAGATTGGAACGGAATATTTGTCGTTAAGCTGGATTACGCAGCTCTTATTGAAGTTGACCTTCATTCCAGACCATGCTTCAAAGCACTTCAAGACCGTTCCCATTGCAATGATATCCTCCTTCAGGGCAAATCCAAACAATAACGTATCATCGGCATACTGAAGGATAGCGATCGGTTCTGAGAATCCTTTGATGTTAATTCCGAAACTAGCTCCCTCCTTTTTGTACTCTTTGTTTCGTTAACTTTTCATTAATAAAACAGGTAACTTAGATCACTTTTATCTCCAAAAAAAAAACAAAATAAGAGTTTATAATACATAATTAATACTTATATTAAACTGAAACATGTAAATAGACAAATTACATAAATTCATTAGCAATAAAAATGTAGGAAATCCTGTTTATTCTCTTTCCTGCCTCATTTGTCTTCTGCATTTCCTTCTCCCCAAGGCCGGTCCTGAGGTATTTGAGGCTCTGGGCGAAAAAAAATTGGGCCCAATTTGTGTATATAGTTGAGATTTTAGGTTATTCGTTATGAGATTGTTCTCTCCCCTAGTTGTCTTCCAACATCTTCACTCTTCAGAACTTCTTCCAAAAAAAAAATCAGGGGAGGGGTCCAATTTTTTTTTAAGTATAATGGATTAATGGTCTTATAATTAACATAATGGATTAATGGGTTTATTCTTGCACATCAAACTAAAATTGCAACCAGTAGATAACAATCTCGTAACGAACAACCTAAAATCTCAACTATATACACAAATTGGCGAGAAAATTAAATAAATGCTTGTTTGTCATGAGTTTCTACTCTTATCTATATGTACATATCTACAATAGCTTATAATCCTTCCACATCAAGTTTAACATTAAACTTAAATCATAACATCAAAATGCAATTATAAAAGACACTCATTTCCCCCAAATTCTCCAAATTTCATTCATGCAAATCGTCAAACACCTTAACTGCATTCCATCGTATTTTCAAACATAAAAAACCTACCCATCACTCCAATTCACCAAATTCCAAAGCACAACATCCCAGTTTCACAATACATTCAAAACCCACCAAAAATTTCAAACCAACATCACATTTCTAGCCATAAAAAGAATCTCATCATTCCAAATCAAAGATATCGCCAAATCTCACACTCACCCAAAACAGAGAACGGCTCCGTCAGTCTCGTTGATCCTTACTTGGCCTTGACCCTATCCAATGGCGATGAGGGTTTGGATTGAGAGTCAGAGAGAGAGAGAGAGAGAGAGAGAGAGAGAGAGAGAGAGAATTTGAAGAACAGAAGAAGATGAAGAGACGCTGGAGTCTGGACAAAAAAAATATATATGAAGAAGTTGAAGTGACAGTGTGACATTGAAAGAGAGAGAGTGAAATTTTACTAAATTGGACCCTCCCCTAAAAATTAATAACAAACTCATTAATCCGTTATATAATTATAAGATTATTAATCCATTATACTTAAAAAAAAATTAGTCCCTCCCCCGAATTGCACCCTGGGCCAGGGCCGGCCCTGCTTCTCCCTAATTCGTTAAGTTTCTAGCGTTTGAAGCTCAAGGTCTCGATCATTTGCCTCGAGAACGGGTTCTTTTTTTACCCCTTTTCTAGCTGGAGTTAGCCCCGACAAAGGCGGCATAGGAGAGATAATTTTGTTAATCATCTCAGTGTTGAATCTAATTCATCCCAACACTCAGTTATTGAGTCATCTTGATTATTAATTTCTATCGAGCCAAATACTCTAAATTGTAGCTGCAACAACAATACCCGACCCCATGCAACCCCCTAACACTCCCACATTTTAAGGTCTTTCATATAGATTCAAACTAGTGGCTATATATCCATTCCCAACTAGTCTTGATACATGCACGAAAGGAAAAATAGGCGATCAGCAAACGGCAGAATGTTAGTTTAGTATATGCTTTGTACTTTATAATTGTACACCTAATTTTCCACCAAATTAATCATTCTCGTTTTCGCCTCCCTAATAACGTGCTATTTATTGGTGGATCTAGACCTCAACATTTATGTCATCGGCAAATATGAATTCTTTTCATTAACTCTCAAATATGAATGGTCTACCCGTACATTCTCAATTGAGTAATGCTACATCCACTACCAATTTCACTACATTTCTCTTCACTATCTTAGGTAGCACACTCTAATAGGTAGAGGAAGATAGAGTAGGTGGGGGAACTCTCCAATAAGAGTATGCCACCTAAGGTAGTGAAGAGAATGGTAGTGAAATTGGTAGTGGCTAAAGCATTACTCTTCTCAATTTGGTATGTTGTAGGCGAAAATTGTGATAGCTAAAAAACATTGGTATCAGAATGATTGTTAAAAAAGAGCAAAAACAAAGTATCCCACAATGTTTGGGCTTAATACAATATACTCATATAACGTTTGAAAAATTACATTTAACCCATTTCACCGTTAACTTAACTCCATCCGTTCAGTTAGAATTATTCAATTACCTTATTTACTCTTACCCTTTCATAATCAAATCGCTTCTTCTTTTTCCGCTTTCTTCATTATTTTTCTTCATTCATTTTGAGTTCATGTAGGTTCTTTTTTTCATTTCAAGGAGTTTCTTTTCTGAGCTTATGTGGTGGGTGGGGACTTAACGATAATGATGATGATGCTGAAAAGTGAGAGTTCCATGAAAACTGATCAAATATGCGTAACATAGTTTATATAGTAAATTTATCTCAATGATAACTTCTTATCGAGTATGGAAAAAAAATTTTGAATAACTCAGCATTATACTGTAGCAAAATATTGTTCACACTACAGTAACATTCTCAAAATATTGTTCACAGGTCATCGAGCATTTTAAAAATATTATGGCAATACAAAAGAAATAGTGAAATCCAAAATCAGCTTACCTAGTATAGGGGTATATGCAACCAACATGCCTCAAGCTCAAATGTAAAAACATTAATACTTAAAACAATATCATGCAGAAAATTAATGCTCATGTATGCAGTTTCGATGGTCATCAGAAATATACCATTGCAAGTACTCTTACTTCGAAAATGATGATCGATCATCAAATCCTCCAATGATATCGAATTTTCTGATGAAATAACTGATAAGAATGAAGAAAAAGAATAAAGAAAGAGGAAAAAGAAGAAAATAATTGATTATAAAAGGGTAAGGGTAAAAAGGTAATTCAATAATTCTAACTTAACGAATGGGATTAAGTTAACGGAGGATTGTGTTAAATTTACTTTTTCAAACGTTATATGGATACTAGATTTGCCCGTGGTCACGTGCCTACGGCACGTCTTCAGAACGATACAGCATATGAAAAGTCTTGTAACAGTAAATCAACAATTATGTAGCTGAAGTTTGAAATAATTAGTTGTAAATAAAAGTCCATGTTTCCAATAGTATATGGTGAAAAATAATTATAAATTGGGGTATAAAAGTCCATGTTTCCAATAGTATATGGATACTAGACTTCTTACGGTTGAGGTTCTTAATAAGAGGAATCTTGCCATAGGTCAGTTGTGCTCGTTTTGTCATCAAGGTTTTGAAGACGTCGATCATCGCTTTTTATTTTGGGCGTTCACTAAGTCCTTATGGGATATTTGTCTTTTGGCTTGGCTAGCTCCTGCTTTCCCTTCTTCGTTTTTAGATATCTGGAATTCTCAGTCGATTTGTAAGAAACTTCCCAAGTCTTGGTTTCTTTCGACTATGTCCATTATCTGGGTGATTTGGATGGAAAGGAACAATCACCTTTTCAATCAATCGACCAAACATTTTGACACTATTATTGATGAGTTTATTTTTCTAGTTAAGCACTGGTCCTCTTTACTTCCTCCTCACAAAATTCGCAGTTTTAGTCTTTCTCGTTTAGATGAGGCCGCTTATTTTTTACGATCTTCTCACTCTACTATTAGTCTTTGAGTGTTTTTATTTCTCTGACCGGATGCGTGTTTTGGATTTTTGACAGGGCTGAAGTGTCTTCGGGTTTGTTCTATGGATTTTTTGGTTGTTTTGGGCTGTCATTACCGGGTGGTAGCCAGCAACAGCAACGGTTCTGCCTACTGTGTTGGGTTGCTTTTTTAGGCTGGGCTGCTTTGCTGTCTATTATGCTTTATGCTTTATGTTCATGTTCATTTCTCTTGTCTTTCTTTCTCTTGTCTCAATCAGTTAACCTTACTGTACTTGGCTATCTATTATGCGTTATGTTTATGTGCTTTTGTTGTCTGTTCCTCTTTCTTTCCTTTTTGGAAGGTGCTCTTAAAGGATGACACTGTGTTTATGTTCTTTTCCCGTTGTTTTCTCCTTATTTTTGCTACTAGGCTCTGCATGTAGTTGGCAGCCCTATTTTGGTCATTTGGAGGCTGTTCATTTGGGGGACCTCTGGGATTTTACTATTTTTCGGTCTGTACCCCTATCTTGGCTACTAGTTCGAGGTTATCCTCTTAGGGTGCCACTGTGTTACGTGCTCATGGTCTTCTCTGGCTTGTTCACCACTGTTTTTTATGCTTTTTGGTTGGATGGTATGGCTCGGTTCTATTTTTGGGTATGTGGTTTATGCCTGGGAGTGGCATTGTTTGGGCTGATTCCCGCACCTTTTTCTTCTTTTCCATGTTTTCTTTGCTATTGTGGTTCTATTCGTTTGCAGGTTCGTCTGGGCTCTATTGTTGAGTCTGCCTGGGTGCATTTTAGGGGCCAGGCTTCGTGGTCCGTTGTGTTCATGCGCAGTGCCTTTTTGAGTCACTAATGACCACTGCCTTCTGGAGAGTCCTGGCTTCTGTCTGGGTTGAGCCCCGTTTGCTGATTTTCCCATTCCAGTCGCGGGGAGGGCTCGTGGGGGGAGTACTTGTCTTTCGGGGTTGTTTTGATTGAGCAGCTAAGCCCTGCTTTGCTCTCTTTTTTTGCTTGTCTTTTTGGCTGTTGGGTTTTTTCTGGTTTTTTTACATCTTGTAAAATTTAGCATTGTACAGACTCTTTATTCTATATATATATATATATATATATATATATATATATATATATATATATATATATATATATATATATCTGTGTGTGTGTGTGTGTGGCTGGAGTCTCAGGACTCTATCCGTGTTATCAAAAAAAAAAAATTTGCCCCAAATATTAACATGATACGGTACAGATGAGAACATTGAATCTGCTTATTATATTTTCTCACCATGGTCCTCCAAAATTTTGAGAAGATCATTACGAAGTAAGAGATAAATTGTTCTCTATAGAACGATGAAATTATTAACCATATTTGCACTTTATTTTATCTTATATATATATATATATATATATATATATATATATATATATATATATATATATATATATATATATCTGTGTGTGTGTGTGTGTGGCTGGAGTCTCAGGACTCTATCCGTGTTATCAAAAAAAAAAAATTTGCCCCAAATATTAACATGATACGGTACAGATGAGAACATTGAATCTGCTTATTATATTTTCTCACCATGGTCCTCCAAAATTTTGAGAAGATCATTACGAAGTAAGAGATAAATTGTTCTCTATAGAACGATGAAATTATTAACCATATTTGCACTTTATTTTATCTTAGTTTAGAGCATTTGTAGTCGTTGGCCATTTTGCCAAAATTTTCAAAATATGGAAAAATTTGCGATGTAGTCGTTGGTCATTTACCCAAAATTTGGGTTTCGAATGAACAGTACCTAGCTATATTTGGGAGACTAAATGGCATTTGCCAAAATATAGCTAACGACAGATTCGGATTGATCGGACGATAAATCATCTTTCGTCAAAGAGATTTTTTTTATATTAAATCTTATCGGACGGGAAATAATACATCGTCCCAACAAATTTTTTTCTGACATATCGACGGACGAAAAATAATATCCCGTCCGACCGATTAATTAAAAAACAAATGTTCAAACGGTACATAATGTACCGTCCCACAAAAAAAGAAAGGAAAGAGAAGACTTTGACTTTGGCTGACTCACTCTCTATCTAGCTCAAAATGGTTGGGACGAGGGATTGTCTCTCGTCCCTCCATTTAATTTTTTTTTTTAATGATAAGATGATGGATTATCTACCGTCCGGTTCAAAAACCTAATTTTTGGCTTTCGACGAGTGCAGCGCAAAATCATTTTTTTCATTTTCATTTGCCAAATACCCAAAATTTGGCTTTCCATGACTATAGATGCTCTTAAGGAGCATTCTTTTCTTTTTCAACCCGCAGCACTCTCCTTAAAAGTAATAATAACATAGTTGTTATTCGGTATCCCACAATAATAAAATGCTAATTGCATTATAAAATTACTATATAACACAAATTACTAACCCTAGATGATCAGAGAAAAATACTTTTTTACGATATTAAATATGTGATACTTTTTTTGTTGCGGGGATTAACATATATATCTCTAACAAATATGCTAATATCACATATATTCTTCAAAAATATGTATTTTCATATATGTTCATAACAATGTGTTCATTTCTTATTTATCCCTAAAAGTTGCTTCAAACTATGTGTGTTTGAAAATTAAAAGATTGGTGGCGAATTTGGCTAGAAAACATGATGAAGAAGATAAAATTACAAAGATATACTGTAAATTTGTTCATTTATTAAGAAAACTGAAGAAAATTTGAGAAGAGTTGATGTGTTTCGGTTGGTTTTATAGTCAATTAAGTTTATAAAAAGTAAGAAGAAGCTTAACGTGGAGGAATGGTGTTTCGGTCATTTTACATAAAATATATTAAACAGAATTGTATATTTCATACATTTTTATATTTTTAAAGTGGTTTTAACTTAAGGAGTAACTAAGAGGTTGAACATACATTGTTAGGGGTAAATGTGAAAATACATATTTGTAAGGGGTATATATGATATTCACATATTTCTTAGGGACAAACATATTTAAAATCCTTTTTTAAAAAATAAAAAGAAAAAATTTAGCAAATGCCCTATTCAAAATGTGGAAACTAACATATCCCTAGAATTTTAAAAACTAAGAAATACCTCAAGTTTGGATGGAACTGTTAAAATCCCCATTCATTGAACCCACGTGCGGGCCTTTGCTTTGACCAAATTCGGGTCCTCAACTGTCACACGTACTATGTAAAAAGACCTAAATATCAACGATAAAATGTATTTTAGCAAATGCCCACATTCATAATGTGGAAACTAGCATATATCTCCACTACTTAAAAAATAATATTTGGGATATTTCAACAAATACCCTCATTGAAAATGTTGAAACTAGCATATACCTCCACTATTTTAGTGTTGAGTGTTGTGAAAAATGTGAGTGTTATGCGTTGTTACTCAGTTTAAACAATTTTTTCCGTGTACTGATGATAATAATGAAATGGAAAGTGGTTCTACGTCATATTTTGATCCCCAAAAACACACAATTAAACTATCATCTATTACAATGGATTGTTGTGCATCATCACTAGCTTGTGTACAATCATTTATTACAACAGATTGTGTGGTCTCTTGTTCCACTCTAGAATGTGCATCATCATCTCCATCATCTTCATTCACAATAGGTTCAACAGTAGTTTGTGTATTACTCATAGTCACAAATTCGTTGTTTATAAATTCGGCAATATTTAATATTTGAAAATCAACAAAAATCCTGCATGGGGTGGGGGGGGGGGGGGGATCGGCCAAAGTTCAAGAAGAAAGAAATACAAAATTTAATGCATCTAAGTAGTCAGTACTCATCACCTAAGTAAAAATATACATAAACCCATAAATATTTCTTGTATAAATCACTAAATTCACAAATTATTTATGAAACACTCGTTTAATTTGTGATTTTCGTGAATAATTCACGAGCTGCGAGAATTAAATGCAAACCTGCAAATAATTTGTGAATCTGTTCGGCAAATTATTTCTTCATAAATAATTTTTGAATTAAAAGAATTATTCACGAACTTTATTAATATGTTATTACCTACTGTCATACTTGCTAGGTTGTGCACATCTTCAACAACACCCAAGTTGAGATATGAGAACAAAGCATTGATGCTGCAATTGATTTTTTTTTGTCAAAACAACAAACACATATTATATACTATTCAAAAACCCTAAAACTTTTTCGTCCAAACTGACAGTATTTCTTAGTGTTTTTTTTAATGGTAGAGGTATATGCTAGTTTCCGCATTTTGAACGAGGACATTTGCTCAAATATCTTTTTTTTTAATAGTGATATATGCTAGTTTCCACATTGTGAATAGGGACATTTGCTTAAATATATTTTATTATGAGTATTTAGGTCATTTTATATATCACATGTGATACACGTAAATTTACTTAACGGGAATTTTAACAGTTCCGTTCAAACTTAGAGTATTTTTTATTTTTTTTAAATATTGAAGGTATATACTAGTTTTATATTTTGAATAATAGCATTTACTAAATGAGCAATGCTCCATTGAAAACACAAATGTTGTGAAAACTCGTTAAAACCACACAGGCCTAGATTATAATGTATTATAACCTAGGTCGTTGTTCCTAACAACGATTTAGGTGGTTTTCACATTTTTTTATCGCTACAGTAGCGTCTTCAATGGAGCATTGGTCTTACTAAATTATTCCAATGTGATACTGATGGAATTTTATATACACTTAAGAACATGCATAAAACATTAATAACAACCTAAAACATGTTTCTATGAATCTAGATCTTAATCATGTTGCAGAAGTGCTTTAATATAAAATCCTAATTCATGAAACTATAGATCTTTGCTAAATCAAAAAAGAAGAAGAACATTAAAAACGGAAGCACTAACCTGAAGTCATTGATGGAGATTGCGCAGAGGGTTTGGATCTTCCTATATGATACGCACTTCTATGAGAGGCCGTCTCTTTATTCTTCTGTTGATGGGATGACAGATGGAATAAGAAGATGCGTATATATAGGGAACCATAACCCTAATTGATAATTATTAATTTCCAATTTTGCCCATCACAAAATAAGAAATTTACTGTATGGTCTCCACACGTGTTATATCACACTTTAAATTATATGCTTTTAACCCATTACTTAATCTTGATTAGATCACTTTAATTTGGGTTAGACTTTAGAATAGCAATTATACATTTAGTCACATATGTGAGCCCACATAGATCATTTTTCAACAATCTCCCACTTGGGCCACATATGTTACTCCTTATAAATGTACATACTTTATGAGCTCAAAATTTTGCTATTATAACCAAAAGCATAGCCAAACAATCTCGTCCATTAATCATGTAAATATAGAATCAAAGCAATTTTCGTTACATTTATCGTAACTAAATTCATCAATGGTCACATATATCAACATGATCAAATGATATAGATCAAGTGTGAATGTGTAGCATGAAAATTTCATGCAATGTGATCTATACACATGCCTATGTCCAACTGGTCCTCTTTAAACCTTAAGTGAGATCAAAACCAAAACATGACAAATGAGTGAGAAAACCGAATTCTTTATTTCTGATCAGAAAATAACCAAATGTATAAATGTCTCACACAACATGCTGCAAATAAAATATGAACTCCCACTAAATCATGATATCCTCAAATAATACAACACCCATATGAGCAGTATGCTCATAAAAGACCTTGGATGGTAATCCCTCTGTGAGCGGATCTGCCATCATGGAGTTTGTCCCAATGTGCTCTATGGACATCTGTCCTCTTTACACTCTTTCTTTCACAACTAGGAACTTTATGTCAATATTTTTTGACTTTGTCGAACTCCTGTTGTTGTTGGAATACATCACTGCTGACTTATTGTCACAAAATAATTTGTGTGGTTTTTCTATATTTTCCAAAATGCGCAGCCCAGTGACAAAATTACGCAACCATATTCCATGATTTGATGCCTCATAGCATGCTACATACTCTGCTGCCATAGTGGAAGAAGCTATAAGTATTTGTTTGAAACTTTTCCAGGATATAGCTCCTCCAACTAACAGGTAAATATAGCCTGATCTAGACCTTTCGCTATCTTGGCACCCTAGCGAAATCAGAATCAGAATACCTTACGACCTCCAAATGATCTGATTTCCTATATGTGAGCATGTAGTCTTTTGTTCTCTGAAGATACCTCATGACCCTCTTGGCTGCTATCCAATGGTCCATACCAGGTTTTCTTAAATACCTGCCTAACATCCCAACAATGTACGCAATATCCGGACGCATACATACTTGAGCATACATTAGACTCCCAATAGCTGATACATAGGGGATCTTTTGCATTTCCTGAATTTCAAGGTTATTTTTAGGACACTGATTGAGACTAAATTTGTCTCCTTAAGCAATAGGAGTATCTCCTGATCTACAATCTTGCATGTCAAACCATTTGAGTACTTTATCGATGTATCCCTTTTATGATAATTCAAGAGTACCTCGAGAACGATCTCGATGTATCTGAATTCCTAATACAAAAGAGGCATCCCCAAGATCCTTCATTTCAAAATGCTTGGACAGAAACCTTTTCCTTTCATGCAATAAATCTATATCATTAGTGGCGAGTAATATGTCATCGACATATAGAACTAGAAATATATGCTTACTCCCACTGAACTTGTAATACACACAATCATCAATTACATTTATCTCAAAACCAAATGAGACAATTACTTGATGAAACTTGTGGTACCATTGACGAGAAGCTTGCTTGAGTCCATATATGGATTTTGTCAATTTGCAAACCATATTCTTTGAATCTCCCGAACAAAGTTTTCTGGTTGCACCATATAAATTGTCTCGTTAATGTCGACATTGAGAAACGCCGTCTTGACATCCATCTGATGTAGCTCAAGATCAAGATGAGCAATAATTGCCATAATTGTCCTAAATGAGTCTTTCGATGAAACTAGAGTGGAAGTCTCTGTAAAATCAATGCATTCTTTCTGAGTATAGCCTTTAGCTACAAGGCGTGCCTTATACCTATCTACATTACCATTTGCATTCCTCTTGGTCTTAAATATCCATTTACAACCAATTGGTTTTGCACCTTCTGGTAATGGGACAAGTTCCCAAACTTTATTGTCTTGCATAGACTTATACTCCTCATTCATGGCATTCATCCACTTTTGAGAGTTACAACCTTTCATGGCCTGATGAAATATGATTGGATCATCTTCCATCATCTCATTGTCATCCTCATGTTCTTGGAGAAATACAATATAATCGTCCGGAATAGCATTCCTCCTTTCTCTCATGGATGTCCTTAATGGCACTGGTTCTTGAGGTTGTTGAGTTTGTTCTTCTGGAACAATTACCTCATTTTGAATGGGGGTTTGTTCAACATTGTCTTGTTGAGGTTCCAAATTCACTTCTTGATCAATAATAGGTGTGGGAACCTGAACTTTGTCAAAAGTGATAGTAGGAATTGGGTTTGTAATTGAATCCAATTCCTCCTCAAAAGCAATGTCCCTAACCTTATTTCTCCCCAAAAACTCCACTTCCTCAAAAATTTTGCAGTTCTAGTCTCAAGAATATTCCTAAGTGTGGGATCATAAAACTTACAGCCCTTAGATCGTTCAAAATAACCAATGAAGTAGCTGCTCGTTGTTTTTGAGTCCAATTTCATTTCATGTGGCCTGTAAGGCTTTGCCTCAGCTGGACATCTCCAAATGTGAAAGTGCTTTAGACTAGGCTATCGACCTGTCCAAAGCTCATAAGGTATTTTTGCAGCTGCTTTAGGTGGTACTCTATTGAGAATGTAAGCTGTTGTCTTTAATGCTTCTCTCCAGATGGACTCAGGTAAGGTGGAATGAGCAATCATACTCCTTACCATATCCTTAAGAGTCCTTTTCTAATCCTTGAAATTTGTCTCATTAAGCATGGGAACAAAATTGATGTTAGCAGTTATTGAGACAGCAGATGATAAACTAGCTGAATATAGAACAAAAACTAAACAAACAAAATAAGCTCACATGAGAATCCAAATAAAACAATAAATTCAAATAATGGTTAATGCCATCTCAAGATATCAGGCATAACGTTAATATCAAGTCTTTGGACAGTAACATTAACTGTAAGCGATACTCTTGTTGTAGTAATCAAATATTGACAATAAATCCTAGCAAATAATCAGTCATTTTTTGGACTGACTTATTGTTCACATGGAATACCTTATAATTGCCACATATTTATTACCACAGATGTGTATGAAATTCGGCCAAATATCAACTTACTTTTGGGTTAGTTAATAAACACATGAATTACAAACACACAATCATCTTGATATTTTAAATAAATTAATCTACACAAAAGATGTCACTTTGGCAATATTTTGTTTCAATTAAACTATTCAAAATATTAGACATTCATAAGAAAAACCAAAACCAAAATTTGAATTTAATAGTTTCCCAAAAAATTTTCTTAACCCTTAACTTTACAATTTTACTTTATTTTAGATAGATAATATCAATTTAAAGTGATTACAAAACTATAGCAGAAAATGTGATGTATATATCTATCTGAAATAATAACATAGCTATAACTGAACCATATCTATCAAAAGATAGGATTAAACAGAATATTAAGAGAAATTAAAATTCTTAAATCTCAACCCGGGCCCATGCCTACGTCAGCAACAGCGGCAGCATTTGCTGTCTTCACAAACCCGGGCGGGCCCCACTTCATGTGCCACGTCAGCCACGTGAAGTACATACAGCAGCAACTGCTGCCTTCTCGTGGCCCCTATCAGTCATAGTCACAAAATTTTGATTTGTTTCCTCGGTTTCTTCTTGATTTAATTCATTCATGTAAATGGATTTATTGTGTGTTTTTTTCTCCTTGTGTTTATTCAAAACAGAGTAAATTAACTGGACTAAAAGACTGATCCGAGACCAAGTTCTTTGTGGTCGGAGCTGCACTCTAGGCTGTCTTCAAATATATTCTTTTTTCAATTTTGTGTCATCCACTGATATCTAATCAAATAGTATAAGAAAATGAAATCTAATCTAATTCCCACAAAAATAATTTGATAGTTCAGTTAAAAATCAAGTTTATCCTCCAACACATGGTACCTGGCAATATTTGTTTCATTTAATAAATGTTATTTAAAAATAATAATAAAAAGTATTGAACTTATCCATATACTAAATTAATTTTCATAAGAACTTTTCCATTCAACCAATAATTTCAAACATACCCTTTGTATATACTGACTATCTTTGAATCAAGTAATGATGGTGCTTTATTATGGTTGTTAATTATACCGTAAAGATTTCAAACACACCCCAATTCCTTTTAAACTTTATACTTCCTCCCCATATAGAATCTATGGTCAGAGTCTATTAATAATTTTTTAACAGAACGAAAACCATATCTGAAACCAAAGGTTATCAACAATCCATTTTGACTTAAATCCAATATCAAAAACCACATCAAGATTAAAAATAATATCTGAAGCAAACATGGCAACCACTCCATGATTTAATCCATTTTGATTTAAATCCACGCAGCTACCCTATACAACTTTCTGAAGCCAACAACCATATTAATAACAAAACATAAATTGTGAAAACGATATCACACTTAATCTTCTTTATCATAAATTGTGAAAATGATATCATATTAATTAATCCAGTATCAAAACGATATCTTAAATCATCTTTATCAACAAAAAAAAAACCAAAACCATATTCATATTTTCAGATCTGAGGGTTTTTTTTTTTTTTTTTTTTTTTAAATCCGAAGATAACTTAACATGGATCTGAATATATAGTCAACCAAAGTACATCATATAGATTAATACACTATTCAATCCAGAAAATGCAACAGAAAAAATGGAAATGTAATGGCTTCAAAATATTAACATATCAATTAGCCTTTACAAATCCAAATTCAATTAATTTAATTATTGAATCTGAATCTTAGAAGATAAAAACCATAAAAGGAAGATCAAAAGAAATCCTAAATTTCTTAAATTTCTTTAAACAAGAAACCCTAAATTTTTTTAAACAAGAAACCCTAAATTTCTTCAATTAATTCAGCAAAGATGGCTCTGATACCAATTGATGAATTTTATAAACACTAAAGAACATGCATAAAACATTAATAACAACCTAAAACATGTTTCTATGAATCTTGATCGTAATCATGTTGCAGAAATGCTTTAATAAAAAATCCTAATTCATGAAACTATAGATCTTTGCTAAATCAAAAAAGAAGAAGAAAATTAAAAACGGAAGCACTAACCTGAAGCCATTGATGGAGATTGCGCAGAGAGTTTGGATCTTCCTATATGATACGCACTTCTATAAGAGGCCGTCTCTTTATTCTTCTGTTGATAGGATGACAGATGGAATAAGAAG
The DNA here is from genome assembly GCA_017893485.1 of Hemerocallis citrina. Taxonomy (NCBI): domain Eukaryota; kingdom Viridiplantae; phylum Streptophyta; class Magnoliopsida; order Asparagales; family Asphodelaceae; genus Hemerocallis; species Hemerocallis citrina. The sequence continues at coordinate 463,151,709 of CM030358.1, read as the reverse complement.
ATGCGTATATATAGGGGACCATAACCCTAATTAATAATTATTAATTTTCAATTTTGCCCATCACAAAATAAGAAATTTACTTTACGGTTTCTACATGTGTTATATCACACTTTAAATCATATTGTTTTAACCCATTATTTAATCTTGATTAGATCACTTTAATTTAAATTAGACTTTAGAATAATAATTATATATTTAGTTACATATGTGTCTTCACATAGATTATTTTTCAACAGATAGATATATATAGAGAGAGAGAGAGAAAGGTTCAGGTGAGAACCATTCCCTGGGGTGAGAACCTAAGGGCCTATCCTAGCCATTCATCTGTGTAATCTTAACGGTCAAGATTTTTTAAAATTAAACAATAAGATTAATTAAATTCTGCATTAAGATGTCAATCCCTTTAATTAAGGGATGGGGACCACGTAATCCCTTTAATTAAGGGATGGGGACCGCGTAATAATTAATAGCAATTGATAGTAACTACAGAATCGATATAGACTCATTTTGAACATAATTAAGAAATCTTGGCCCTTGAAACTCAATTTTACACGTTGTGATTGGTTTATTTATTTTCATGATCATTATGACTGCAAATTGTATTCCACAATAAGAATATTTTTGATATTTACAAACCTACATCATCATTACTTTAATTTTAAATAGCAACTGTAATAACTATAAATAGCAACTGTAATAACTATAAATAGCAACTGAAATAATTATACAGCAATACCTGACCACTTAAACAGCAACTTTAATAATTATAAATAGCAACTGTAATAAACAGTAACTGTATGGAACGAAATGGTGAATGATTCTGCAGTTGCTATTAATTTGGGAATAAATATTTTCAATTCAAAAATAGCAACTGCATAGAAACTCAAATCAAAATAGCAACTGCATAGCAATTAATTAGTAATTGCATAGCAACTGCATAGCAATTAATTAGAAACTCAATATTTCAAGTAAATAGCAACTGCATAGCAATTAATTAGCAACTGCATAGCAGCTACAGAGAAACTTATGTTGTTTATTTCGAACTTAAACAGCAACTGTAATAATTATAAATAGTAACTGTAATAAACAGTAACTGCATCTGTAATAACTATAAATAGCAACTGTAATAACTATAAATAGCAACTGAAGTTAAAATTATAAATAGCAACTGAAGTTGCTATTGTATCTACTTACAATACAGTCAGTTGCTATATAGTGAACGAATTGGTGAAGGAACGAATTGGTGATGATTCTGAAGTTGCTATTAAGTTGGAATACAAAATCTTCTCGAATAGCAACTGTAATAATTATAAATAGCAACTGAAATAATTATAAATAGCAACTGAAATTGGTGAAGGAATACTATAAATAGCAACTGAAGTTAAAATTATAAATAGCAACTGAAGTTGATATTGTATCTACTTACAATACAGTCAGTTGCTATATAGTGAACTAATTGGTGATGATTCTGAAGTTGCTATTAAGTTGGGATACAAAATCTTCTCGAATAGCAACTGTAATAATTATAAATAGCAACTGAAATAATTATAATTAGCAACTGAAATAATTATACAGCAATACCTGACCACTTAAACAGCAACTGTAATAATTATAAATAGCAACTGTAATAAACAGTAACTGTAAGGAACGAAATGGTGAATGATTCTGCAGTTGCTATTAATTTGGGAAACAAAATCTTCTCCAATATTTTACGGGAATAAATTATTTCTCTCTCCAATTTGACCAAATTTGCCTTAACCGTCGCACACAAAAAAAGGCAATTTATAATTATTCCTTTTATTACGCAGTCCTCATCCCTTAATTAAAGGGATTGACATCTTAATGCAAAAATTAATTAATCTTATTGTTTAATTTTAAAAAATCTTGACCGTTAAGATTACACAGATGAATGGCTAGGATAGGCTCTTAGGTTCTCACCCGAACCGGCTCTTAGGTTCTCACCCGAACCGATCCCTATATATATATATATATAGAGAGAGAGAGAGAGAGTCCCCTTCGGTTGCTCACTACTTTTGGTGAGCACTCACGAAATAGAGCACCTATGACAAATCCGAACCGCTCATATTGTTCTATATACCTTAGATAGCCTAACAATAAAAAATCAAGTAATTTGAAGTTCATTTGCCCATCCATCATGCTGTTAGAATTTTCAGCCATACAATTTTGTAATGGTGTAAATCATGGGCAAATGAACATCAAATTACTTGATTTTTTATTGGTAGGCTATCTAAGGTATATAGAACAATATGAGCGGTTCGGATTTGTCATAGGTGCTCTATTTCGTGAGTGCTCACGGAGTGCTCACCAAAGTAGTGAGCAACCGAAGATTTCTCTATCTATATATATAAATATATATATATATATATATATTTACTGAATAGAACCGACACATATATATATATATATTTACTGAATAGAACCGACACATCTACATTAACAGAACCGACACACGTACATGCGTCGTGGTCATCACGTCTATTTACAGCACCGAATGATAATCGACAATTGGCCACCTTCACGTGATCTCGAAACCTAGCATAACACTGTGCATGCGACACCTGTCAGTGCATTCAATGATCAGAATTATTTCTAGTGCGACAAGTTTTGGGAGTGTAATTGTATTGATTGAAGCATGGGTTGGCTCTGTGTCCTTATCTGACCATATGCATAAAAAACTCAACCTAGTCTGTGGTTCAGTTGATCGAGGTGGACCATTCTGGATACTTAAGTATAATGTACGTGTGATGCACGTTTAAAAAAAATTAAAATTATCAAATTAAATAAATATATATCGAATAAGAAAAAAAAGTTTATATTTGAATGTTTTAATTTAGACTACATGTGCGGTGCAGATTTATTTTTGTTGGATATAGTTTGAACATGTATTATACGTGTTTATATAGTTACAAAGTTAGAATTTGTTTGTTACAAATCTCAATTCTCCCATTAAAATAGTAAAGATTATGTATTATATTATAGATAGATTGATAGATAGATAGATAATAATTTATACGTGTGATGCACATTTAATATATTTAAAAAAAATAAAGTAAAAAATCTGACATAGTGAAGATTCAAATTTAAGATCTCCTTCATATTAATTATGCACGTATAATGTACACATTGCTAAATTTACAAATAACACTAAAGTCTTCTCCCGTTATAATATTAAAATGGGTGAAGAAAAAAGATGAGTATGGAAGAAGTAAAGGGTGAAGACAAACATTTATGGTTTCCCTTCACTCTCAATTAATTGCTGCCCATGCTTTGAAAAACTCTTCTTTTCTGCAGCAATCAGGTACCGATTGCATAGTGTATTTATTACTGGTAAATAGTTGGATCCCATAATCTATAACTATTATAACGAGAGATATGGGGTTGGAAACAAATAAAAAAAAATTTATTCTTTTTTGTATGTGTGTCAACATGTGCAGCGCACGTGTTGGTAGTTTTTTTTGTCCTTTCCATTCCTCTCCACGTGCATCGCACGTGCATGATACTAGTAAAAATTAACCTAACACTGATAACACTGATAGTTAGTTACTAAATAAAAAACTTATACTTCCTAAAGTGATATTCAAAAATTTTGCACACTGATTAAGGAAGGATGAGATAAACATTTGTTTCTCTCTACATCCTTATTAATAAGTCTCCATGATTTAATTACTAATTATTTTTCCAATACAGATTCTGATTTTAAGAAATTGTAATTAATATTATCTTAATACAAATTTTGTTTTCAAGAGAAAATAGAATTACTAATTCTTTTTCCAATACCGTTGGCATTACATTTTTGGAGAAAATAAAATCTAGAAAGTTGAAACTACAATTTTCTAAAAATATTTGATAGGATTAAGATGAGTAATTAAGACAAAATTTCAACATAAATAAGGATTTTCTTGAAAAAATTGGATAATATCGCTTAAATTGAAACAAGAAAAAAATCTTAATTATCACTTAAAGTGAAACGAAGGGAGCAGAAAATTGTTTTAACTTGTAGTTATGCTTTATAAACAAATGCAAAATATAAAGCATTGCTACTTATATCTATAACTATTATAATGGGAGAGATTGGGTTGTAAACAAATAAACAATTTTTTATTTCTTCGTGTGTGTGTGTCAACACGTGCAGTGCACATGTTGGTAGATTTTTTTTTTTTGATTATTTTCATTCTCCCTTCTCATTTTTCTTCACGTGTATCGGACGTACATTACACTAGTATATAAAATGATGAACTCTAAAGTGAGATAGTTAATTGTGTACGTTCTTTTGCATTGAAGGGCTCAGAAGAGAAAAGCTACACATATTTTATTTTTTACCCAAAATTTACATAGAGTTTATTTTTCAGTAATTATTAGATCTTACTTATTTATCTTTTAATAATTGATAGACCCAATTGTTACTAAAAGATAGACTAAGTAGCAAATGAGGTATGTGCAGTAATTTTTAATTTTTTTTGTGTGTGTGTGTGTGTGTGTGTGTGGGGGGGGGGGGGGGGGGGGGGGGGGGGGTGGGTGGGTGCGGGGCCGAGATACGTCTGTGTTGCCGAGATACGTCTGTGTTATAGTCAGACTCGTGCATCAGAGTTTGATTGGACGGCTATCGTCTCGGTAATCGAGCGAGACACAGAGCAGGCGCCACGTGCTTTGAGGCATTGCTTTGATTTTGGAGAGGTCTTGGGAGTAGTTCCATGGATGGAGCCATGGGGTGGACGTGCTCATGTATCATAGGAAGAAAAGTGAGCCAGCAATTGTTGACTCTTAGCCAAAGATTATGACGTAGGAACAGAGATAGTGGTCATTTCACACAATAAATTCATTTCAAATCAATTTTTATTTACCCTTATTCAATAATATCATAGCAGTATAGCACTCAACATATCTCTAATCTCTAATATATATCTCTAATATTATAATGGAAGAAGGCCTTAGTGTCATTTATCATTGTGTCATTTTGTTAACACGTGCAGCATATGTGTTGGTATTGTTTTTTGTTGTCCTTTTCATTCCCCCTTCCCATTTTCTCCGCGTGCAACGCACGTGTATAATACTAGATTTTTTTTGTCCTTTTCATTTTCCCTTCCCATTTTTCCCACGTGCAACGCACGCGTATAATACTAGTATATTATAATAAGAGAATGACTTAGTGTCATTTGTCAATCCGTGCATTACACGTGCATAACTAATATGAAGGAGGTCGCAGGTTCGAGTTCCCACCACGTCAGATTTTTTACTTTAATTTTTTCATATATTAAATGTGCATCACACGTATGCATTACTATCTATCTATCTATCTATCTATCTATCTATAATATAATATATAATTAGGGCTATAAATCGGACCGGACGAGATCGGACAATCATATGTTCGAGCTCGAACCGAAATTCTATTCGGACGGGCTTATGTCTGGCTCGGTCTAGATCGGACAAAATTTTTATAGTCCGGACTCAGTTCGATAAAGTATCGGACAGCAATAATACTCGGACGGACTTATGTCCGGCTCGAGCTCGGTAAAGAATCGGACCTAATAATTTGTTCGAGTTCGGTTCGTATAACAGTTCGGACGGTCCACGGTCGGACCATTTCTCGAGCCGGACTCGGACGGACGACGGACCGTCCTATTCATTTTACACCCATATATATAATAACTATTATCTATAATATAATATATAATACTCCGTAACTATTATATTGGAAGAGTTGGAGTTGTAAATCTACCTACTTATGTGCAACACACGTGCAACTCCAACTCTTCCATTATAGTCTTTTCATTTACTTTTAAGAATATGTAATCATATTTATTAAGACATGCATCGCACGTGTAAATCAGAATTTTACTTTATTTTTAAAAAAAAAAAATTTAATACGTGCATCGCACGTGTATATCAGTATATTTAAATCAGCAACGATATGATTGGAATCCTACTCATGATTTCTATTAGGTTCTTTAACAAATCTCAAACAAATAAATTAGGGTTTCAAACATCAATAGTGTATTTTCATGAAATGATCCAATTTTTAATTCATCTACTCAAAAAAATTCATCATATCTTCATACCATCATCTAACATATTTCCTAATAGATAAATCATCACATACAATATGCTTAGAACAATAAGAAAACAAACATAAGTCACTAACCTTATTGAAGAATCAACTGAAGATAATAAAGAAATAAGAAATATCACTCCTTTCGCAAGAAAACCAAGATCCTCGCTTTGAAACTCCAAAAAAATAATAATAATGTAAACTCTTTGTGTTGTGCAGCAAAGAGACAGCTGCATCTCACCCTATATAGGCCGGGATTTAGGATATCTAAGGTTTTTTGAATAGATTTGTAAAATATCTCTTTTAAATATATATCTTTACATATATAGATCCTTATACTTGGAAATTAAATAAAACCATATTAATTGGGATTTAAAAGACAAAAACAACTACCCTACTATTAGCCGGCACTGTTTTGAAAACCCAAAAATGAAATTACACTTTTGCCCCTCTAAATGGCAATTTTGCAAAAAATACCATTCTTTATCAAAACTTGCAAAATAACCCAAATTTATTAAAACAAAAAGTAAACTCTTTACCTCTGAGTTGATTAGGCATCATGCCAAGCCCAAAAATCCAAAAATCTTAATTTTTCACTTCAAGTAGTAATCTTGCACAAAAGTCCATCTTTTTGTAATATTTGCAAATAGGTCCAATAATTATCAGGAAATTTTAGAAAATTCACAAATAATATCTAATAATAAATAATGAGTTTTCCCAAAATATTTTTTGACTTTGAACTTCCCAAGAAAATATTTGCACATTTTTTGCACGTGTAAAAAGGTAAATTTCAGAGAGATTTTTTTTTATTAAATCACAAAAAATCATTTTAATTCATTTATTAATCTTAAAAGCATTATTTAAAAAATCTAGGGTATTACAAACTCTTTTAGTGAGAACCACGTGAGAACTTTTGTATCTGACCTGTTCATTTTGGTTAACATGACTAAATTAGTTTGTGGATGAGAAATTAATAAGTCTTTGAGATTAATTTGGTCATGCATTTAAGTGTTACAAATTATATAACTGAAAATGATTAATTTTTTATAATGGCATGATGCACGGACAAATGAACTTCAAATGACTTGATTTTATATTTCTAGACTAATTTGGTCATGATAAACAATGTGAACAACTTTAATCAACCATATGATGGATATGCGTGGAGTTCTCACGATGTTTATCATTAGAACCGTTCTCACCCGATCGCTACCCAGTCTCTATATATATATGGATAAATTTTAGTTAATCCTACTCAAGTTTAATGGTTTGGCAGTTAACCATACTGGTTTTTTTGTTGTTGCATTTTAGCATCTGTATTTGGAAAACCCTGGAAAATCTCACAAACGGTAATAAAAAATTATGAAACTTTACGAGTATGTCAGATTCACCAAACACAAGCTAACCCAACTTGTAGAAGTAAGCTTCGACTCACGGTTTGCTAGATACGACCATGTATCACTTTATTTTGTTTTTGATTATATCTCGCAAATCGTGAGTCAAGACTCACCTTTACAAATTGGATTAACTTGTGTTTAGTGAATCCGTCATACTTGCAAAATTTCATAATTTTTTAATTGCTGTTTATAGAGTCTTTCAGTATTTTCTAAGTGCGGAGTATGCCAAAATAAATATTAAAAAAAAAAGCAAAATGACTTGAGTATAGTTAATTGCCAAAAAATATATATATATGATTAACGGTGAAGAGCATAAACTACAATATAGTTTTTTTTTTATGAAACGGATAGAGTCCAACGACTCTAGCCATAATATATTTTCATAAAAAAACTACAATATAGTTAACTTGAAATTTATCCTATATAAGAGGTTACCTATCTTTATCATTAAATATTTTTGTGCTTTTCTTTACGGATTGATATCTTAACGGTGTGATATTGACAGAATTTGGAAAGTTAGCGAATTACCACTCTATTAGTTTATGGTTGTTCTACTGCAACATCATTTCCGTTGCAATTTTGTCATGGCCCTTGGAAGGTGCTTTCACTTGGTTTTTTTGGTTTTTTATAAGAAAAATTGCGGAATACCACCACCCTATTTTATTAATAAAATTTTAACAAAATAAATACAAAATATTTGAAGAATACAAGGGACTTTATACTAAGTAGGAAATAAAATATAAACCTTCAATAATGTCCTGGAGGGTGGGACATATTCAAAAGTAATACAACATAACAAGTACGAACACAATACAAGTACACACATAGCGGTCCTTCCAAGAAAACTCTGGAATGTGAGTATCTAGAAGCCATCTTCCGCTCAGTGTAGGGTAGGTCCAAACTTTGCCTCCTCATCATCTTACTCGTCTACCTCGAAGGTGTTGGATATATTGGTATATTCTCTCTATATAAATTAAGCACGTGCATATGTGTAACACGTGTAATGAACGTACAATTGATTGGATATTGGAACGCGGGTTTTGTGGGCTTATAACCCGATACCCAAACCAGTATTTAGCTATAAATACTGGCTTGTGATAGCAGTCTAGGTATTCCAATCTTGATACCTAGGGTGAATATCTCAAGCAGCTTAGATCTAGAGATAAAACCCTAATTCCCAATTGTTAATTTCTCACAAAACCTAACAATCTTGAGATATTTATTAAATCAATTTGTGAGATTAAGAAAGAGAGAGAGGGTAGACTTCGAAATCACCGTTCGTCGGGATCTTGTCGTCGTCGTCACCAACCGCCACCATCGCCGGCATCGACACTCGCCGTCGCAGCCATTGCTGATGCTGACTCACGCTGTCGCCCAAACCCTAACCGCCCTCCGCGCCGCCCACAACCTAATCGGATCGCTCATCTCCCTAATCGAAGAATCAGCTTCGAAGGTTGACGAAGACGAACCCATGCACGATCGGAAAGAGAAGGGATGAGGGAGTGCGTGCCTCAAGGGAGGCGGAGGAAAATAATCGAAGCCAAACCGGTGTTGTTTTTGATGCTGCAAAACGCGTGTCTCGACCTGGCCATCCGCCGAGTCGCGTACTCAACGCTCGCCGGAACCCTAGTCGGCCTCCTCCTCTTCCGGAGCCGAACTGCCAGATGGGCATCTGTTGCTCTTGGTGGTGGGTGTGGAGTGGGATCAGCCTTTACCCAATGCTCTTAATTATATGATGGTCCTCGTCCAAATTGGTCTGGTCCTCGTCCAATAGTGAAGCCATCAAAGCCAGAGGTTATACCAGCACCATCTGTTTCCTCTCTGAATGGTTTGTCGTTTGGATTTGTTCCCAACAGACATGAGTCTAATCAATTGAAGGGGAAGAGACAGTGAAAGATAAGTTCTTTACTTTCCTCGTATTAAATTTCTGTTAAATATCTTGCTAAGTGATTAAGTTCAAGACCGTATTAATCATTTGTTTAATTAAATACAAGTTGAACAGTTGTTTTTGGCTATGTGCTAAAACAAGATATCTATTTTGATAAGTTAAACTGTATGTTGACTATAAAATTCGGATCTCCAATAAAAATTGTTGTGAATTAGATAGTGCTAATAATTTGTTTAAATTGGCTAATCTTTAACAATTTGATGAATGTAGGAACTTTAATGTTACCTACAAATTGTGTATGTTGGAGACGATGGAATTGCATCATGGTATGATAAGTCTGCACTGCGCAGGCTTCTCCATCGAATTTGGAAAAACACTTCTAACTTAAAGTGTCGGTATGATCTACTTTAATTTTTCTCAGTAATTTTCATGTGATGAATGTGTTAACGTTTTGTGCGTTTGATCATATGATTGAGAGTTTTAGATCATAGTTATTCTCGCTCTGGAAACTAGCATGTTCAGGGTTGTTAAGTATTTTATCATACTATGTGTATAGATATTTTTGACAAATCCAGTGTTTGCAGTTTGTTTGAGATTACATATTTGCTTCTCTAAAATTTAAAATAAAATAAAAAATTGTATAAGATGTATAACAAATGTCTGTAACTTAGGAGAGAGCATCTCTTATTGTAAAATATGACTCTACTAGTTACGTTGTGTTCCCCCTCGTTCATTGTACTGTGTGTGCAAGGTTGAATTATAATATGTTAGTCATTATCTCATTTAGCGTTATGAAGATGATGAAGAACGAGTAAAGGAAAGAACTATTTGCTCAATGTGTTTGAGCTAGTGGACATTGTTAGAACCATTAGAGAAAGCAAATAATTTTTTGAAAAATATGATAGAGTAATTTTGTATTAACTCTTATAAAGTGCATATATTGTCAATCGTATATATAAGTTGAGTTTAACAAATGAGACAATTAATAATAATAGTTCTAATTGTGTTCTTGAACATAGCATAATTGGCTAAGATTTGAGAACTATATATTCAATTGTTTGTGAGGAAATATGATCTAATTATCAAAACTGTGGGGAAATGAAGTTAAAAGCTATTGAGTCAAAGCTTTAACATCAAAGTTGTTTTGAAATTTAGAATCACTATGAACTATATATTAAATTGTTTGTTCTTGTTAAAACTCATAGCCCTACTAAATGACACTCCATTAAAATATGACTAATATGAAAGTTGTGCTCAGGTTATAATCACTAGAAAATCATTTAGTATGATCTCTAGGAGCACACAACTTCTTGAGTCAATACATTCTGATATTTGTAATCTCAGTAGCTTTGTGACTAGATGAGACGATTGTTGGTCAGAAGTATTTAATCTCTTTTGTAGATGATTAATATAAGTCTGTCATATATATGAAGAATGAAGCACTTGTTATTCTTAATGAATTAAAAAAAAAATTATAGTTAAATGCTAAAAATCAAGGGTTCAGATTTAATAGAGGTGGTGAATATGTTTTAACAACTTTAGAGAAGTTTGCATTGGGCATAATCTCTAGAGCACTCTACTTACAACAGTCAAACGGTATTGATAAAAGTTAGAATCAAACACTTAGTGAAATGTTGAATTCTATATTATTGACTGTTGTTTGTCTTGTGTAATTATGAGTGATGTTGTATTGTTAATCATATCTCTAATGTGTTACTACACTCTAAATTGAATACACCTTGTAAATCATGGTATGAAAACACAAATAATTTTGTTAAAGTGAAAATTTGTGTTGTGATACATTTGTTAGAGTACATGATCCTAGAAGGCCTAAAGTAGGACATACAACAAATATTTGTGTGCTTAGAAAGTGCAGAATGTAGCTCTGTGGACAGATGTTGGATCTATCTAATTTGTATTAGAAGAATCTAGATTTGCAAAATTCTTTGAAGATATGTTCATCAAAGATAAATGTATGAAATAATCTAGTCCTACAGAAATATTCAATGATTCATAGTTGGAATCAAGAACCAGCCTTACTGACACTTGAAGACTTGAATGACAAATGAGCTAAGAAGAGTCTTTAGTAGACAATGAGATGATTCTGTGTTATACAATAATACTTTAATTTAGTTGATCTGCCGAAAGGGGCTAAAACTATAGTAAGTAAGTGGGGCTTTGTAGAAGAAACTTAATTTTGATTGTTCAGTAGCAATTTTAATGCTTTTTAGTAGCTAACAGATTGATTGAGAAAAATGTGGTAGATTTATTTGATGTCTACTCACATGTTTGTCATATTGCTACAATAAGTATTCTTCTTACCCTTACATCTATTGAAAATTTTGTCATTCATAAAAGATAATTAAAAGGTTTTGTACTGAACAGTTTTGTACTGGAAAGTTTTGAACTAATATGTTTAGTGAACAAGATTTACAATATAGTAAAATCATTGTATGTTCTTAAAACATGTATAGCCAACAGATAAATAATTTGACAAATTTTTTTTTGAAAGAGCCTAGTATATGAATCAAGTAATTCAGATCAGTGCCTTCAACTTTGTGGTGTGTCAAATATAGTGGCTATTATTTGCTTGTTCTGTTGACATGCAAGTTCTTGGAAGTGACCTCTCTATTATAAATGAAGTTAAAATTATGCTATCCAAAGAATTCAACACGAAAACCTAGGTACTATGGACACCATAGGTATAAGGGTGAGTTTTCAGTTGGCAAGGGATAACTCTTAGCCAAACTCATCAAATCAAAATGTGTTTCAAAAGTGGGGATATAGTGATTGAAAGTGTGTTTTGAAATACCTTATGATTATGATAAAAGGTTGACACCTAATGATGGTGCAACTATGAGACATGTAGATCATTCGAAAGGAATTGACAGTCTCATGTATACAAAGATCTGCACTAGAATAGACATAGCCTTTGAGGTAGGTATGATCTGCAGATTCACTAATAATCCCATACACATTTGAGTGCCCTTAAGAGGCAAATGAGATACCTGAGTGGTATTCAAGAGTTTGCTTTGTGCTACTCTAGTCATTCTTCGAATGAATGACTGACCTGATGCATTATGATGCTCAGAATTTAGTGAAAGTCGATAACTAGTAGATATGTGTTTACACTAGGAGAAAACAGAAATGTTATGGAAACAAAAAGCAAACAGGCACTGTGCAATCATCCATGAAATCAGACCTCTACGTGTAATCCTCTGCAGGGAAAAAGGCTGAGTGGATTGAAGAAATTGTTGCTAGTTATCCATTAAGAAGTTTAAGTAACTCTCTAATTCTGTTATGCGACTATCAAGCTACAATGCACTGTAGCTCATAACTCACTCTATAATAGTAAGAGGAGTATATTAAGGCTGAAAGAAGCCTAGTTGAACTTTCTCATAGATAAAGTGCAATTGCGACAAGTATGGCTAATGCTCTTGCTAAGAGACTTGAAAGTGATCTAATTATCAAAACTGTGGGGGAAAGTGGAGTTAAAAGCTATTGAGTAAAAAGCTTTAACATCCAAGTTGTTTTGAAATTTAGAATCCAATTGGAGCCATAGAGAAGTTCAAACTTAAGCATCAATTTTAGGCAGTTGACATGTTTTAGATAATTTTGATGATTCGACATAAATTCCACAAATATATAATGTCATTCCAATTTTGATGGTATTATATATCTAGGAATTTACTTAGAATAAACATATTATTCCAATACGAAACATGAAAACTTGTCGATGTGTTTCCGATGATTAAATTGTCCTAAATATCATTCCAATTTTGATGATATGTCTTTTATGGTTACATGTTTCATTCCAATTTTGATGATTCAATGTTAAACCATGATTGAAACGGCAGTCTTTTCATTCCAATATGAAACATGGTATGGTTCTTGTGTAGAAACTATAAAGTTCATGTACTTTACTTATTAAAGATACTTGATTGTGATGCTTGCGTTACATTTTTGCTAAGCTAATTATGAATTGTACTAAGTTCTTTTGTGGAACTAGATACTTTGTGAAATATGTTGGAATTCTTAGAGATGTGTTTCTTGATATTCTTGTTTTCAATAAGCTAGCACAGATGGAGGAGTTGAATCTGTCAACATAGATTTCAAAAATAATGATTTGCTCAAAATGGAGGAGTAAACATAAAGCAGTGTGCAAGGATAGAATTTCAATTTATTTCTTTTGAGAATAAATTAGTCACTTGCTTGGTAAAACTTCTGTTGAGTTTAAGACTCTTGTGTTCATGAGCTTAAAACTCATATTTTGTTCCTGAAGTTTATTTGCTTTGTTTGATTTTGAAACTATGACAGATTATTCTAGTTGGTTTAGTCTTTGTGAACTATTCTGAATTGGATATGGTTTGGAACTAGTTAATTATATTGGTTTAGTCTTGATTGAACTATTCAGTTTTATAATTCTATTGGTTCTTATGAAACTATACGTTTATGATGCTTTTTATTTATGGACTGCTATCAGCCAGTCAGTTGTATACTGATCTGATGAGATAATCCTGTACTTTATATATTGAGAATATAGGAGGAGATTGTTGGATATATTGGTATATTCTCTCTATATAAATTAAGCACGTGCATATGTGTAACACGTATAATGAACGTACAATTGATTGGATATTGGAACGCGGGTTTTGTGGGCTTATAACCCGATACCCAAACCAGTATTTAGCTATAAATACTGGCTTGTGATAGCAGTCTAGGTATTCCAATCTTGATACCTAGGGTGAATATCTCAAGCAGCTTAGATCTAGAGATAAAACCCTAATTCCCAATTGTTAATTTCTCACAAAACCTAACAGAAGGCTCTAGCGATCCTCTCTCTCGGACACGTAAAAGCAGTTGTAGTCCAAAGAAAAATAGGATGTATGATATGAGATAAAATACGAGAAGTACTATTACTAGTCCAACGAAATTAAAAGTTAATTAATTCTGTCAAACCATAAAACCCAAGTCATAGCAGCAAAGGCGATGTACCACGCCTCTTTCATCTTGTGTCGAATAGTGGCAAATTTGGGACCCACCCACAAATTCTCATATGTGTTGGGATAATCAGTCGTATCTAAGACCCTGGGAACCTCAACCAGCGTTGCCTTACTCTGCTGGCAGTCAATGAACAGATGGTTCAATGATTCCGTATGAAAGATGCAAAACTTACAGAAGGTTGCAATCTTCGGTTGTCTTTGGCATTATTAAGCTCCAATCAGAAAATTAGTCTGACCTTAAGGGACGCTATTGCCTTTAAGAGGATCGTAGCCCACTTAGGTCTACATTTCTGAAAGTAGATACTTGGGTTTTTGGTTATATAAAAGTTAAAGGCATATATTTTATAGAGCCTGCTTTGTGGAATTTCCTAACATCAATTTTCTTTTGCTAGCTTCTTTGTAAGGGAGGTGTTTGGATATACCAATTCGAGAAAATTTTGCCTTTTGTACCATTTTGTTGAGTTCTGCACATCTGAAAATTTCCAAACTTGCTTGACAGTTGCAGTTCAAAATTGCAAACACTCCAATCCGTTTCTCTGCAAATTTGGGGTGTCACATTAGTCCCTTTTTCCTACTTTTTTTTTTTTTAATTTCTTGTCCATCGGATCTACATATTCAAATTATGTTACAGACGTTGGAATAGAGTAAAGAATTGGAAGCTGTGATCTAGCAAGACGGCTAGAGGAGGCTTGCAATGAATTTTTTCCTCATGAAACAAATTACAACAACATGACTACTCAATTTGCTTCTTTCTCACAATTTTTTTTATTTTTTTATTTTTGTTTATTTTTTTCTCGTTAAACGGTGGGTAAAAACTTCTTTCTCACAATCACTCAACATTTCTTACTAATTTTTTTACGGATGTTACTGTTAAGATAAATCAGAGAGATGGAAACAATATTGAATATTGAATTGAGTTCAACCAAGTACAATACCACCTATATATAGAGGAGAACAAATATCAAAACAACTCTACAACCAATATGGGACTATAATAATATCTAACACCCCCACTCAAACTCACGATGGGTCAAACAGTGTGAGTTTGCCTACTAAGTATCTAAATCTCTGAACAGTATGGAATTTGGTGAAGAAGTCCGCAGTTTGCTTGGAAGATGTAACAGAATGGAGAGAAATGGTCACTGTTTCAAAGCGCTCACGAACATAATGGCAATCAATTTCTATATGCTTCGTTCGCTCATGAAAGACCGGGTTGCCTGCAGTGTGCAATGCACTCCGATTATCACAATGAAGATGAGTAGCTCCTGTAAGAGTGACACCCATATCTGATAACAGCCAACGAACATGAAAAATCTCTCTAGTAGTAGCTGTCATTGCGCTGTACTCAACTTCAGTCGAAGAACATGCAACAACTGTCTATTCCTTACTTCGCCATGAGATCAGCGAATCACCAAGAAATAGACAGAAACCGGTGGTATACCGTCTGGTAGTAGGATCACCTGCCCAATTTGAATCAGAATATGCACTCAGCTCTAATTTGGATGTAGCAGGCATGAATAATGAGCGAGTAATGGTGCCCCAAAGATATTTGAGAATCTGAAGAAGAGCACCGTAGTGAACTGATGTAGGAGCAGAAACAAATTGACTGATAACACTGACTGCGTGAGCAATATCGGGTCTGGTCATGCATAAATAAACAAGATATTCAACAATCTGTCTGTATCTAGTGCGATCAGGAAGGAACTCACCATCAGTGGGACGAAGCTTCACATGAAGCTCTAAGGGTGTATCGGCTGATCTACTGTCAGAAAGGCATGCAGCGGAAATAATATCTGATGTGTATTTGTGTTGAGAAATGAGTATTCCTCGAGATCCATGAGCAATCTCTAGGCCCAGAAAATAACATAGTCTGCCAAGATCTTTCATATGGAACTGCTGATGAAGGTATTTCTGGGTGAATATAATGTCCGCAGAGTCATCCCCAGTAATGATCATATCGTCAACATAGAGTAGTAAAATTACCCTCCCCAGCAGTGATGACCGCATAAACATATACTGGTCCTGAGAACTCTGACTAAAACCAGCTTTGGTGTGATGACAAGGCGAAAACACTCAAACCAGGCTCGAGGGACTTGCTTCAAACCATATATAGTCCGACGCAACCGGCAAACATGACGAGGATGATCCATATAAACAATCTCAGATAAGGTACCATGAAGAAAAGTATTCTTTACGTCCATCTAGTATAACGGTCATTGGCGAATGGCTGCAACAGCAAGAAGAGTGAGAACAATAGTCATCTGTACAACGGGAGCAAAGGTCTCATCATAATCAATGCCATGCTCCTGAGTAAATCCTTGGGCTACTAGACGAGCCTTGTGACGCTCAATAGATCCATCAGGTTAATATTTGACCTTGAAGATCCACTTGCAGCTAATAGGCTAAACGTCCTCTGGCAGAGGAACAACATCTCAAGTGTCAGTCTGATCAAATGCACTGAATTCTTCTGCAATAGCTTTCCTCCATTCAGAATATTGAATTGGATCTTGATAGGTTCTGGACTCACGTATAGAGTGTATAGCAGTGAGATATGCATGAAACTGTGGTAAGTAGGAAGCTACGGTGGCAAAACCAAACTATCAGAAGGACCAGTGGCATCAGGTGTATAACGTGCCAGAGAAATACCAGAAGTGGAACGGATAGACTGACGAAGAGGTGGTGGACTGACAGGGTGTGGGGGTGAGGACGGTGATGTAGGTGCATATGTCGGTGGGGAAGTAAGTGGGATGGGTGCTGGCTGCTTTGGGGATGCAGGTGGTGTTTCGGTAGGGGGAACAACATGTGTAAGGACTGCAGGAGATGTGAATGGAGCCAGAGGAGTGGAATCAAAAGGAATGCGGGAAGATAAAGTCGAGGGGCTAGCAACAACTGGGGAATCGAGAAATCTAGTATCCTCGGAGGGAGTCGGGTAGTAATGGGAGTCTTTCACAAAGGATACATGTCGAGAAATGCGGACACAACCCACTGAGGATCAAAACAATGATAACCTTTGTGTTCAGGACTAAGACCGAGGTGAACGCACTTAGTAGCACAAGCGGAGAGCTTCGTGCGCTTAGTAGGTGGGAGAAGGACGTAACAGGTGCACCCAAAGGTACGGAGCATACTGTAGTCGGAAGGTGAATGATAAAGAGCCTCATAAAGTGTCGTACCAGCTAAAGCAAACGAGGGAGTAATGTTGATGAGACTAACAGAGGTCATGATAGCTTCAGCCCAGAAAGAACGAGGAACAGAAGAGGAGAGCAAAAGAGCGCGAGCCGTCTCAAGGAAGTGATGATGCTTGCGTTCAGCTACACCATTCTGCTCATGTGTGTGAGGGCATGATTGCTGAAAAAGTATGCCGAGAGACTGAAGGATCAATCTCATAGTGGTGGAAGTGTACTCACGTGTACCGACCGATCGAAAATTCTTAATGCGCACACCGAACTGAGCGTGAATCATAGTTGTAAAGAACCGATAAATAACAAGTATATCAGATCGCTGACGCATAAGAAAAATCCATGTATGTCTAGTGAAGTCATCAATGAAGACAACATAATAGAGATAGCCTTTCCACGAAGGTACGGGAAAGGGTCCCCATATGTCAGAATGAACAAGTTGAAAAGGGTGAGTGGTTTCAGAAGTTCTTTTGTGACTAAAGGGTAGGGTAATGTGTTTGGCCAAATGACAACCCTGACAATCAGATAAATATTTAAAAGTGAGAGAACCAAGGGCACCACTGTGAGCTATAGTCTGGAGTCATGATGCGCTAATATGACCTAAACGTCTGTGCCACAGATTAGCATCAGAAGAAACAATACGGCAAAACTAGAAGGAGAGTAATGTGCACGAAGAAAATCTACATAATATATACGATCCTAACGACTGGCACGCCCAAATTCCTCAACGGTGGAGGAATCAGTAATAGAACAACCTAAAGAGTCAAAAGTAATGACAAGACCATTATTGCATAATGCACTAATAGAAGTAAGATTTATTGATAAATAAGGAGCATAGAGAACATATGGTAATGTGAGAGTTGGAGAGTTAATTGTCCCTGAGTGTGTAATAAGAAGTGGTGAGCCATCAGCTGTGTGTAGAGATAGAGAGTGAGAGGAAAGTATTGTACAGATGGTGAATAGTATCTGATTACTAGTGAGATGATGTGATGCACCAGAATCTAAAATCCAAAACGAATTCATACCGGGATTAGCAGAAAGTGCAGGAGCAGAGGAGCCAGCATTGATAGACTGACCCATGAGCTGTAGTTCCAGCTGAGTGAGGCGTTGCTGAAAATTAGCTCAATCAGCAGGAGACGGCAAGGCCGGAGTGACGGGCATGGAGGAAGATGTGCGGGAAGAAGCACTGCGAGGAGAAATAAGACTAGTGCTGCTATAATTGAGAGCACAATGTGGAGGGAGATGCTGTTGGTGTCTGGATCGGGGTAGGGAGTAGGGCAGTGCTACCGGTGGCGGAAGTAGAGGTGCTAAGGAATGATGTAAGGAGAAGGTAGGAGGCTGGAGGCAGACTGAAAGTAGCGCAGCTGCTTTTTGAACCTGGAGGAGGAACGAGAGGCGGTTGCATCGGGGAAGTCAGTAGAGGCGAAAATATGTGGGAGAGACTGAGATGCCATCAAGTAGTAATACCTGTGTGTGTGTGTGTGTGTGTGTGTATATATATATATATATATATATATATATATATGGGAAAAAGGGGAATGAGCAACTTGCTCATTTAGTAAATAAGCAATTAATGATGTGGCATACATGTGATTGGAATATCCTTAAAAGGGTTAGTTGTCCAATGTATCATATGCATGCCACATAATCAATTGCTCATTTACTAAATGAGCAAGCTGCTCATATCCCTTTTACCCTATATATATAGAGAGGCTTCTTCCGTTGCAAATGGGTCTGTGTGCACAGACCCGTGCGAACTTTAATCTGGCCCGTTGGATCTTTGATCCAACGGCCCATATATTTTTTAATAATATTTTGCCTTAACCCGTTGTTGGGAACGACGGGTTAAGGCTAAATTTTATTTAAAAATATAGCCTTAACCTGTCATTCCCAACGACGGGTTAAGGGACTCTAAATTCATTTAGATTTGCATATAGATCTTCTTCTTCGACGACTCTCTCCCACTCTCTATCTCTTTTCTTCACCGAACCCACTATGAAAAAAAACCCTAATCCTTGATCTAAACCAAAATTAGTCCTCCTCCGTCCGCTCCCCCTCCTCTCTCCCAATATCTACTCCAAACATTGAAACCCAACTCTCTCTTCCCCTCTTCGAAAGCAAATCGAAACCCTAGTTCGGCCCCAAATTAAATCATTGTCCAAATTCGGACTTATTTTGTAAGGTATTGACTATTTCTTTACCTCATTAGATATATTTGTTTTTATTTTTCAATTTTTGTATACTAAATTATTTAGAAAGTGGAAAAAAATTATTTGCCTTAGTAGATTGTAGATGTAGAATTGGGAAGACTTTTAGTATATTCAATTGTCGAAAATTTTTGTTTGCCTTAGTAATTTGTAGAACTAGAATTGTATATACGAAATTATTTAGAAACTTTTCAGTGCGGTTATGGTTGAAAACCTTGCAAACGACCGTAAAAAAATACGAAACTTTGCGAGTAGGTCGGTCTCATGTAGTACAAGCCACCCCAAGTTGTACAAGTGAGTTTCGACTCACGGTTCGAGAGATACGGCCGCGTATCGCTTTTGGTTGAAAAAAACCAAGTAAAGAGGTACCCGGCCGTATCTCGCAAACCGTAACTCGAAATTCACTTCTACAAGTTTGGGTGGCTTGTGTTACGTGAATTCGACCAAGTTACAAAGTTTTATAAATTTTAGATACCGCTTGTGCAGTTTTATCACGTTTATCTTTTTATAAGTAAATGAGTTAAAACTTTTTCAGTAAAGTTTGACTAGATTACCCTTCAAACGACCTCCAAAAAATACGAAACTTTGCGAGTTGGTTGGTGTCCCCTATGAGAAGCCAACCCAACTTGCAGAAGTGAGTTTCGAACCGTGTATCGCTTTCGGTTGAAAAAAAGTCAAATAAAGTGATACACGGCCGTATCTCTCGAACCGTTAGTCGAAACTCACTTGTACAAATTGGGGTGACTTGCGCTATGTGAATTCAAGCAAGGTGCAAAGTTTTATTAATTTTGGATGCCGTTTGTGCGGTTTTGTCACGTTCTTCGCATTAGAAGTTAGTGACTTAGAATTTTTTAAGTGCGGTTAGATTAGAAAACCCTTCAAACGACCTCCAAAAAATACGAAACTTTGCGAGTAGGATAATCTCATGTAGCACAAGCAACCCGCACTTGTATAAGTCAATTTCAACTCACGGTTAGAGAGATATGGCCGTGTATCGCTTTCGGTTGAAAAAAACCCAAATAAAGTGATACACGGCCGTATCTCTCGAACCGTTAGTCGAAACTCTCTTGTACAAGTTTTGGTGGCTTGCGGTACGTGAATTCAAGCAAGATGCAATGTTTTATAAATTTTGGATGCCTTTTTGTGGGGCTTTCTCACGTTCCTCGCATTAGAAGTTAATAACTTAGAACGCATTTAGTGCAGTTATACAAGAAAACCCTTCAAACGAACTCCAAAAAATACGAAATTTTGCGATTCGGATGGTCTAACGTAGATCAAGCAACCCCAATTTGTAGAAGTGAGTTTCAATTAACGGTCCGAGAGATACAATCGTGTGTTGCTTTTGGTTATAAAAACACCAAATATAGCGGTACACGACCGTATCTCGCATACCGTGAGTCGAAAATCACCTCTGCAAGTTACGGTGGCTTGTGCTAGGTGAATTAAAGTTACGGTTTTGTGACGTTCCTCTAATAATATGTAAATAAAATTAGAAAGTTATCATCACATTTCGTAACGGGTTTAGTAGCCCTAACTGTTCTCCTTTTTACGGTTTCTTAGGTATGGACAGTTTTGAAGGAAGTTCTGTTGTCGGAGAGAAATTTATTCGTGAACAACAAATTGGCGAGTTTCTTCCTTATGTTGACGAGCACCTAAAACCGAAGATTGGTATGGCATTTCCCACTCAAGAGGAAGCGAAAAAATTTTATTCATCATATTGCAAATGTGCGGGATTCTCTATGTGTAAGGGTTGAAATAAATACAAGGGAAACGATGTAGTGGATAAATCATATGCTTGTAATAAAGCCAGGGAGTCACCGAATAATCAGAATGAAGCTAGACGAGGAACAACTTCTAGAAAGGGTTGCAAAGCTTTCGTTCGTGTCAAACTAAACCCACAAAGTAATTCACAAAGTAATTTGTGGATTCTTTATTTATTTAATGAAGCACACAATCACGAATTTACTTCACCCGGTAGACGTCACTTGCTACCTCGAAACCGTGAATTGACAAATACAGATAAAAAAGTAATTGTTCAACTTACCAAAGCTAATGTTCCTGTATGCAAACAAATGCTATTCTTTGAAGGTCCAAGTGAAGGTAATGAGAAAATTGGTTTCACTGAAACCGATGTCAAAAATCTCAGGAGAGACGAGATGGAAGGTTTAAAAGGACACGACGGGTAAATGCTACTTGAGTTCTTTAAATCCAAAAAGGAGACCACTCCTTTATTCTATTTTGATTACCAATGTGATCCCGAAGGGCGATTGTCCCATTGTGTCTGGGTGGATGGTATTGCTAGAAAGAGTTATGAAGTATTTGGGGATGTTCTCTGCTTTGATGCTACCTACAACACAAACCGATACAGGATGTTGTTCGTACCATATGTTGGATTCAACCATCATTGGCAATCAATATTCCTAGGTTGTGGGTTCATCCCAAATGAGAAGACATCCTCATTTGAGTGGTTCTTTGAAAAGTGGCGAGGAGCAATGACTCGCGACCCGATGAACATCGTGACAGATGAGGATCATGAAATAACTTTTGCGGTTTCTAAAGTTTTCCCAACCACGTCACATAGATATTGTATTTAGCAAATTTTGGATAAGTTACCGCATGAAGTGCGTATGCCGAATAACGGTGACGAGTTTAGGGATGCTTTGAAGACTATTATTTATACGGCGGAATATAAAACAGAATTTGAACAGAAGTGGAAAATTTAGATTTTCCAGTACAAACTTGAGAATAACAAATAGTTCAAGGAAAAATTTGAGATCCGCGATAAATGGGCTCCTGTATATGCAAGAGACTCATTTTGGGGTGGCATGTTGAGTACCCAACGTAGCGAATCGCTACATTCATCCTTGAAGCACCATACTCATAAAAAGTACTCATTACATAAATTTGCCGTCATCTTTGACCGAGTCTTAGTAAAACAAAGACACGATGAACTTAAAGAAACACATCGTAATCGCAAGGAGAGGCCAAAATTGAAGACTGAATGGGCGTTGGAGTCACAAATGGCGGAAACATACACACTGAAGATTTTCTATAAATTCCAACTAGAAGTTGTAAAAAGCTTATTACTTAATGTGAGTTTAATTGCGAGTACGGATACATCGGATAGTGCTGCTTATTCTGTAACCGTTTGTGGAAATTCAGAACCGGGGAGGATGATTTCTTATTGTAAAATCAGTAAAATTGCTAAATGCCCTTGTGCCATGTATGACTTCATAGGCATTCCCTGCAAACATCTATTGGCAGTTATTCGGTTCACAGATCACACTGCACTACCCGAGCAATATATTTGTAGACGATGGACCAGGGATCAACTGACAAGAAGCAGTACAACGGTTCCCAATAGTATGGGCGACAATTTTGCCTCTCGTTATTGTGAACTGACTATGCACTTAAGAAATTTGGTCGATCTTGGTTGTTCTTCAGAGCGAGGGTACAAGTACATGCTCGACCACATGCTGAAGGGAATCGAAGGATTTGCTCACAATGAATTCGGAAATAGCACACCACACGAAGGTAGCGCACAACCGGAGAGTGAACTTGGTCTGTAGATGACGAAGCACTGCCAATATATGTTAACTTAACCCGTTATTGGCAGTGACGGGTTAAGTGTACTTAGCCCGCCATTCTTAATAACGGGTTAAGTAGACATATATTGGCAGTACTAATAATTTTTAAATTGTTTGAAAAAAAAATGTAAAAATGTTTGTTCATAACTTCTCAATATATAATGTAGTTCAATAAATGAAAACAATTTATTATAAATTATTCAAACACTACTTTAACCCTACTAAAACCCTCTAACCTGTTCATAAAATTTTATATAATCACCTATCTACATAAGTTCGTTACACGATTTGAACTGTTAAAGTAAACAAATAAATTTTTATAACATTTACGTACATTCAACGAATTCGGTTTAAAACTTACAGTGTCAACGGGTTACGGCTAGGGTTACAGGGTTATTGTAGGGTTACGGTAGGGTTAGAGTAGTCCTTAGGGTAAAAATAGGGTTACAGGTTTTTGTAAAATTCAACTTATAACCCAAATAAATAAATAAAGGTGTACTTAACCCGTCGAACCAATGACGGGTTAAGTAGAGATATTATGAAAATAGGGTTAGAGTAATTTTAAACATTATGAAAATAAATAATATAGTCCGTCATTTGAAAAAGTTTATTACATATGAATCTAACCCTACGAACTACTCTCACCCAAGCCGTAACCCTACCGTAAGGTTAGAGTCATGTTTAGAGTTAGGGTTCGGACAAGGACAAGGTTGTAGGTTTAGAAAAGGTTAGAGATAAGGTTAGAGGAGGTTAGAGTATGTTAGAGATAAGGTTAGAGTATGTTAGAGTAGTTCGTAGGGTTAGAGTAAAGTTACAGTAGGTTTGGATAGTTAAAGTAGGGTTACAGTAGGGTTAGAATAATTTTAAACATTATGAAATTAAATAATATAGTTGAAAATATGAAAAATTTTATTAAAAATTGGAAATAACCCTACAAACTAATCTCTAACCCTAATGTAGAGAGATCTATTCTAACCCTAGCCGTAACCCTATTTTTGTAAAAGCAAGTTAACGACTTGTACTACATGTTAGAGTTATGGCCATATTGTACATGTGGTTTCACATGTTGTATAGTAAAATCTAATAATAGGCCGATTACGGACTTGTTCTACATGTGGGGATCTACATGTAGTGCCCACTAAATGAACACTCCATTCCTCGACATAGACTTACCAAAATCTATCTAAGTAAAGGGGGAACTATGGAGAGAATAAGAGCAAGGATGAAGTTATGACCATGTTGTACATGTGGTTCCACATGTTGTATAGTGAAATCTAATAATAAGCCGATTACGGACTTGTTCTACATGTGGGGATCGACATGTAGTGCCCACTAAATGAACACTCCATTCCTCGACATAGACTTACCAAAATCTATCTGAGTAAAAGGGGAACTGTGGAGAGAAAAAGAGTAAGGAAGAAGTTATGGCCATGTTGTACATGTGGTTCCACATGTTGATAGTGAAATCTAATAATAGGCTGATGACGGACTTGTTCTACATGTGGGGATCTACATGTAGTGCCCACTAAATGAACACTCCATTCCTCGATATAGACTTACCAAAATCTATCTGAGTAAAGGGGGAACTATGGAGAGAAAAAGAGTAAGGACGAAGTTATGACCATGTTGTATATGTGGTTCAAAATGTTGTATAGTGAAATCTAATAATAGGTCGATTATGGACTTGTTCTACATGTGGGGATCTACATGTAGTGCCCACTAAATGAACACTCCATTCCTCGACATAGACTTACCAAAATCTATCGGAGTAAAGGGGTACTGTGGAGAGAAAAAGAGCAAGGACCGAGCAAGAAAAGTACGATTCTACTATTACATTTTACTCTACAAAGTGGGCACCACATGTACAATGCCACAATGTCAAACCCAATAATATGGGGATTTGAACAAAATTGTGAAAATCACATAAGATTATAGTCCCCACATATGGAACACCACATGTAGAACCCCACATGTAGAACTCAATAATGGAATAAATTCAGTGCGTTTTAGATCAGAGAACTACAAATATTAACCTAATTAATCAAAAAAAAAAAACAACCACTAAGGGCTAATATTAAGCTTTACCCTAACCCCAAAACATAACCCTACACTAACCCTTAACCCTAGCTTACCCTAACCTTAACCCTAACCCTAGGCTAGTTATCAAAAAAAAATTTAATTTTTTGACCACATTTAGTGGTCACGATTTTATATTGGTTAGTTACGTGGCAATAAATAAAAATTATTAAAAAATATAAATAATTTACAAGCATATGAATGTCGCTTTGCAGATTTCAGGAGACAATGTTAGCAAAGAGTGAAGAGAAAGTTGTAGAAAGCATAAAAATACCTTTCTACTTAACCCATTATTGAGGATAACGAGTTAAGTGATCTTAATCCATTATTCACAATAACGGGTTAAGTAGAAATATTTTCGCAGAACTTCATCTTCTGCAGACCAAGTATTCAAAATCTTCTGCCAATATATGTCTACTTAACCCGTTATTGAGGATAACGGGTTAAGTAATCTTAACCCGTTATTCACAATAACGGGTTAAGAAGAGATATTTTGGCAGAACTTCATCTTCTACAGACCAAGTATTCAAAATCTTCTGCCAATATATGTCTACTTAACCCGTTATTGAGGATAACGGGTTAAGTGATCTTAACCCGTTATTCACAATAACGGGTTAAATAGAGATATTTTGGCAGAACTTCATCATTCACAAACCAAGTATTCAAAATACTCTGCCAATATATGTCTACTTAACCCGTTATTGAGGATAACGGGTTAAGTGATCTTAACCCGTTATTCACAATAACAGGTTAAGTAGAGATATTTTGGCAGAACTTCACCATCTACAAACCAAGTATTCAAAATACTCTGCCAATATATGTCTACTTAACCCGTTATTATTGATGACGGGTTAGGTGTACGTAACCCATCATCACCAATGACGGGTTAAGTTGAGATATTTTGGCAGAACTGTATGAATACTAGGTCTGTAGATGATGAACTTCAACCAATATATGTCTACTTAACCCGTTGTTGGTGATGACGGGTTAAGTACACTTAATCTGTCATCAACAATAACGGGTTAAGTACACATATATTGGCAGAACTTCAGTACAGGTGTCTGGATGAAAATACAACTTCACAACAACAATTCATATTACAAGAATTGAGAAACTCAATTCACAACAATACAACAACATATATATTATATCACAACAACTCAGAAATGCATATCGCAATAATATATATGATATGACAAATAATATGACATTTATTATCAAATACTCATCTCAACAATTTGTTCAACTACATTTCTGTAATGTTTTCAACTACCTATTACAAGACATTCAGTACAAAAATATTCATCTCAACAATGAAGTCGTGTACATGGATCGATTCAGCTATCTTCATGGTTGACTTCTGTGGATGCCCGGTATTTATCTACAACATTTATAAACATAAAAATAAACAGTAGTTCTTAGTTATTTGAACGGAATAAAATCATAAACCAAACAGTAAAATACCACTAACCAACCTATTGTTAGATACTACCTTTTACGACCATGCGATTTGCGACCACTTGGTGTAAATTGATCAGGTGGGTTCCTCTTTCGTTGAGGATTCCGTCGTCTACCTTCTGTCTCGAGAGATTGAGGGTCATCTTCCCACTGCTCCTCCTCATCTTCTTCAGGTGGTTGGTGTTGTTGAACCTGTTGTGGCTCGGTGATGCAAATTCCTGACCTTGTCGCGCTTTTTCGCCGAGGAAGTGCCACGTTTTTAAATACGCATCAAGTTATGGACCTTCACCAACCTCTTCAAGACTACGGCGGCACGGCTTTAGAATCTCCTGCATGATTTCCTTAACGTTCTCGGGTACCTTACTCTTCAAGACGCGAGTAGCTACCCGAACGGTCTCCCATGTGTTTTCAATCTACATAAGGTTGAAATTTTCAATTTAAATTACATGTACAATAATTTATCATTCTATCCTTATATCTTAACAATACATGCATACTAAATGTATGAAATTGCGTAAAAATTTACTAACCAAGTTCCGATACGTCGACGCCTTTGGTTGATACATCGGCTGGGAAGAGGAATATGCCGGGGCTGGTTCTTCCTCGGCTGGGGGAATCGGAATCTGCACACCGGCTAGTATAGCGGCTTGTGGAGAAACATACAACCGTGTAATGCGTCTGTACCACGTCATATATACATGTTGGAATGAGCCATCGAACGGTATAGCGAAGTACATCATATTCGGTATCATCTGATACCGCATGGTGTTCCAGTTTGCCACATGGACTCGGTAAAAATCAGCCCAATCAAAGTTGGGCACTCGACCGGTTCCTCTCACCTCGTGCAACTTTTTATCATAACACCGGACTTCGAAAATCTTTTGCTGATATCCGAATTGCCGCATCACTCTATCCGGATACTGAAACTCAACAACAAAAAAATTGACAAGTGGTGCAGTGGTCAACCAAAGGGCAACGACCAAACAAACTGGTGGAACCCTTTCCAACCATGCGGGCGAGTACGGTTCCCAATTGACGAACTCGTCCCGCAAATTATCTAACTCATCACTATAATAGATCAGTGATTGCCGTGAGTTATCGACTCACGTGTGCCGCCCCGCCCAATATACCCCTAAAGGAGGTAACAACTCTACAGCTGGTGGGTCGGACAACCAATCCGGCGTTGGTTCAATAATACGGGGACGTTCGATGTGGATGCGTTCTTAACTCCAGATTTGCAAAAAAACCATCGGGCCACCCATTTGTACGGCTCCTAATGCACATGAGCACATATTCCTATATAGAGATGCCAATGCGGTACTGCCCCAACTGAAACGGTCGGCAAAACCAAAATTTTTCAACAAGCGTAAACACATCAACGGCACGCTCGCACCAGATGAGTTAGGGAAGATCACTCCCCCGATCATGCTGAAAATGTACGCACGAGCATAGTAACGTATGGATTCATCGTCCGAATTCTCCATCACATATCTGTCGAATTGATATTTCAACCAACTAAGTAAAAGTGATTTCCCATCGAAGATTTCAGTCCATAATTCAGCTTTCGCCTTATCTTTCGCATCGTCTAAGGCTTGATCTAATCGATCGACATCATAATCATCAGGAGTATCTCTGAGGATTTCTCTTTCAACGTCCTCTTTTTTTTTATCAATGACTCCTCAATATCGATACCGAGCAGATCACGAACAAGATCTACTCGTTCAAAATCCATGTTCCCCGTCATGGCGACCCCATCTATTGGTAACCCAGTAATGATTGCTACATCCTGGAGAGTGACGGTCATCTCACCTACCGGTAGGTGGAATGTGTGGGTCTCCAGCCTCCATCGTTCGACCAGAGCTGTAAGTAGAGGTCGGTCAAGCTTTATATCCCCCATAAAGCGAGCTCCATAGATTCTGGCTTCAACTAAGAACGGAGTGATACAGGGGTCGAAGGCAAGAAGTTTGTACTTTCAGAAGTTGCACTTCTTGCGGACCCAATCCACACGGATTCCGACCGGTGTCTGGATTGTAACGAAAGTAAGCTG
Organism: Hemerocallis citrina; assembly: GCA_017893485.1. NCBI lineage: Eukaryota > Viridiplantae > Streptophyta > Magnoliopsida > Asparagales > Asphodelaceae > Hemerocallis > Hemerocallis citrina. The sequence continues at coordinate 463,122,800 of CM030358.1, read as the reverse complement.
GAGTCCAATGGTCCAGGAGGAGCAATGGATACCGAAGATGAGGGACCGGTCTCGGCAGGTGTAGACCCACCAACCTACATGAACAAAGAGAAATATTGTTATTAATGAGACAATAAAATTCATATTCATATTTAAAACCGATAATAATAATCAATCTTACCTCAATCATTGGTGCGCCATTAGCGCTACCAGAAGGGCTTCTCGGTCGCCTTGTTCTAGCCATTTATCTGTGAATGAAAATTTTAAGCTTAGTTGATATGGGTTACATCCATTTATCTATCAGCAATAAACAAAGCAAAAATGTGTCAAAAATGCACAAAACACAACAAAAAATAGCAATACAATGGAACTTGGTCGAATTCAAGTAACACAAGCCACCCAAACTTGTAGAAGTGAGTTTCGAGTCACGGTTTGCGAGATACGGCCGTGTACCGCTTTATTGGTTTTTTTTCAAACAAAAGCGATACGCGGTCGTATCTCTCGAACCGTGAGTCGAAACTCACTTCTGCAAGTTGGGTTGGCTTCTCATAGGTGACACCAACCAACTGGCAAAGTTTCGAATTTTTTCGAGGTGTTTGAAGGGTAATCTAGTCTAACCGCAGTGAAAAAGTTCTAACTCATTTACTTATAAAAAGATAAACTTGAGAAAACCGCACAAACAGCATCCAAAATTTATAAAACTTTCCAACTTGGTCGAATTCACATAGAGCAAGCCACCCGAACTTGTAGAAGCAAGTTTCGAGTCACGGTTTGCGAGATACAGCCGTGTACCGCTTTATTGGTTTTTTTCAACCAAAAGCGATATGCGACCGTATCTCTCGAACTGTGAGTCGAAACTCACTTCTACAAGTTGGGTTGGCTTCCTCATAGGGGACACCAACCAACTCGCAAAGTTTCAAATTTTTTGGAGGTGGTTTGAAGGGTAATCTAGTCTAACCACAGTGAAAAAGTTCTAACTCATTTACTTATAAAAAGATAAACTTGAGAAAACCGCACAAGCGGCATCCAAAATTTATAAAACTTTGCAACTTGGTCGAATTCACGTAGGGCAAGCCCCCCGAACTTGTAGAAGCGAGTTTCAAGTCACAGTTTGTGAGATACGGTCGTGAACCGCTTCATTGGTTTTTTTCAACCAAAACCGATACGCAGCCGTATCTCTCGAACCGTGAGTCGAAACTCACTTCTACATGTTGGGTTGGCTTCTCATAGGGGACACCAACCAACTCACAAAGTTTCGTATTTTTTGGAGGTCGTTTGAAGGGTAATCTAGTCTAACCTTACTGAAAAAGTTCTAACTCATTTACTTATAAAAAGATAAACGTGAGAAAACTGCACAAGCGGTATCCAAAATTTATAAAACTTTGCAACTTGGTCGAATTCACGTAACACAAGCCACCCCAACTTATAGAAGTGAATTTCGAGTCACGGTTTGCGAGATACGGCCGGGTACCGCTTTACTTGGTTTTTTTCAACCAAAAGCGATACGCGGCTGTATCTCTCGAACCGTGAGTTGAAACTCACTTGTACAACTTGGGGTGGCTTGTACTACATGAGACCGACCTACTCGCAAAGTTTCGTATTTTTTTACGGTCGTTTGCAGGGTTTTCAACCATAACCGCACTGAAAAGTTTCTAAATAATTTCGTATATATAATTCTAATTCTACAAATTACTAAGGCAAACAAAAATTTTCGGCTATTGAATATACTAAAAGTCTTCCCAATTCTACATCTACAATCTACTAAGGCAAATAATTTTTTCCTAACTTTCTAAATAATTTAGTATTCACAAATTGAAAAATAAACACAAATATATCTACTGAGGTAAAGAAATAGTCAATACCTTACAAAATAAGTTCGAATTTAGACAATGATTCAATTTGGAGCCGAACTAGGGTTTCGATTTGGTTTCGAAGAGGGGAAGAGAGAGTTGGGTTTCAATATTTGGAGTAGATATTGGGAGAGAGGAGGGGGAGCGGACGGAGGAGGGCTAATTTGGGTTTAGATCAAGGATTAAGGTTTTTTTCGCTGTGGGTTCGTCGAAGAAAACAGAATGAGAGAGAGAGAGAGTCGTCGAAGAAGAAGATCTGTATGCAGATCTAAATGAATTTAGAGTCCCTTAACCCGTCGTTGGGAATGACGGGTTAAGGCTATATTTTTTTATAAAATTTAGCCTTAACTCGTCGTTCCCAACGACGAGTTAAGGCAAAATATTATTAAAAAAATATATGGGCCGTTGGATCAAAGATCTAACGGCCCTGATTAAAGTTCGCACGGGTCTGTGCACACAGACCCGTTTACAACGGAAGAAACCTATATATATATATATATATATATATATATATATATATATATATATATATATTCATGAGCCTTCTTCCGTTGCAAAAGCTACTGTAACGTTTGCAAACGTGCACACCACTTAACCCGTCATCCCCAATGACGGGTTATGTGTTTTGCCTTAACCCGTCATTGGGGATGACGGGTTAAGTGGTGTGCACGCGTTTGCACGACATTTACGTTTGCAACGGAAGATAACCATATATATATATAGGGAAAGCTTCGGTTGAGCACTACTCTAGTGCTCACCGCGTGAACACTAGGCCTTCGGGCATTCATATCGAAAATCCGAACCGTTCACATTGATCTACACATCTAAATTAGTCTAAATATGTAAAATCAAATCATTTGAAATTCATTTGCGCATTCATTGAAGTGTTACAAAATTGTATGGCTGAAAATCATTGTTTTTATAGTCACATGATGGATGGGCAAATGAATTTCAAATGATTTGATTTTACATATTTAGACTAATTTAGATGTGTAGATCAATGTGAACGGTTCGGATTTTCGATATGAATGCCCGAAGGCCTAGTGTTCACGCGGTGAGCACTAGAGTAGTGCTCAACCGAAGCTTTCCCTATATATATATATATATATATATATATATATATATATATATATATATATATATATATATATATATATATATATATATATATATGGTTTTGCTCAGTTGAAAACGGGTTCGTTTTCAACGGGTTGGAAAACAGCCATCTCAGCCGTCCGATCAGCCTTGATCATGATGAGCGGATTAGATCTGGACCCGTTAAACATCCCACTAACGAAGTGAAAAGCGGAGGGATAATTTCGTCAATTCACGCCAAAAAACGTTTGGGACTTAGCGTTTTTTTGGCGTGGAGTTTTTTTTGTCCAAAAAATTACTTAGGCCGTTGTTTGACACAACAGCCTAGGTTGTTTTTTTTATAAAAAATTTCAACGTAGGCCGTTGTTGGGAACAACGGCCTAAGTATGTACAAGTATTTTTCCAAATACTTGTACATACTCAGATCTTCATCTACCTCACTTCGTCATAAACACTATCTCTCTTTCTCTCGATCTCCCGAAACCCATCCCCAAACCCTAGTTCACTCTCCCAACCCCTTTGGCATTGATTTCTTTGCCTTCTCGATCTCCGCCCCTTGTGGAAAGCTCCCTATCTCTCTCTTCCTCTCCCCAATACAGCAAACCCTAACTTCACATCTAAATTTCCAAATCATCTAAACCCTAGCACAAATTGTCTTCCTTTGTCTACAACCGCGTGTAGCAGCTTCTCACATCTTCGCCAACTCTCTATCACTCTCTCTTTGGACTAGGTATTTTCTTAATCCCAATTTACTATAATGAACTCTTTGAATTTATTGATTTTTTTCAATTTTGGAGTTGGTTTTTTTGGTATTATGCATAGTAGTGTAGTCTATAATTTAGAGAGTATATAATTAGCTCTCATCTTGTATGTTGTATACATTTTGTTGACATTTTCGTAGATGTAGTGGTAGTTGTAGTGGTGGAATATAGGAGATGAAAAAAAACGAGATGAAAAAATTCAATTTGTACGAGTAGGTCAGACTCGCCGCGTAGAAGGTAACGGAACTTATAGAGGCGATTTCCGTCTCACGATTTGTGAGATACGTCCGTTTATCATTTCAATTCAATACAACGGATATAAAGTGATACACGGCCGTATCTTTCAAACCGAGAGTCAAAACTCACCTCTGCAAGTTCTGGCGGCTCGTGTTTGGTGTGCCAGAGGTGATGCCCAAATTTAGGAAATAAGTTTATCATTTTTGTTGTTTTGACGCCTATATAAAAAAACTTTTAATCCACCTCGGAACTTGTGGAATACGTTATGAGATGAAAATAGCTTAAACGAAGTCCAAATAAAACGAAACTTTGCGAGTAGGTTGGTCTCACCACTCACAAGTCATACCAACCTGGACATGCGAGTTCCGACCCGCAGTTTGTGAGATACGTCTATGTATCGCTTTCCGCTCAGCTTTCAATAGTGAAAACGATACACGGCCGTATCTTTCAAACCGTGGTTCAGAACTCCCATGTACTAGTAGCGTTGGCCTGTGTGCGGGGATCCCGACCCAAAGTCGGATTTTTTGGATTTTTTGCATCTCGTTTATGTTATTTTTATGCATATATGAAAATACTTCAATATACCTCGAATTTTTTTTAGTACGGTCGCAATACAAAAATGCTTAAACGAAGTCGAAAAAATTTGAAACGGTGCACATAGGTTCGTCTAACCATTCACAATGCAACGGAACTTGTATTTGCGAGTTCCGACCCACGATTTGCGAGATACGTCAATGTATCGCTTCCCGCTCTATTTTAAAGAGTGAAAGTGATACACGGGCGTATATTTCAAACCGTGGGTCAGAACTCACTTCTACAAGTTGTGTTAGCTTGTGTTTGGTGTGCCCTAGTTGTCGGCAAAATTTAGGAATTTTTGCATCTCGTTTGTGTTGTTTTGACGCGTATAAGCGAACTCTTGAAATTTTTTCATCTCGTTGGTTTATGTTTGGTAATTTTCGGCGAGTAATTAGTTTCATATATGCAAACTTTGTTACAGAGAAATGGCCAAAACGAGGGAAACCGGAAGGGGAAGGACATCCCAGGAAGCACGGGGGGAACATTCCACAGAGAATGTGAGAACTAATAACTTGTATTGTCCCTAATTTTGTATTTAGTGATATTTATTTTAGACTAATAATAATTATGTTTTTTGGTTCGTGTAGGTTGGTGCATCCTCTTCGATGACAGAGCGTCGTGGTCCAGGACCAATAAATCCCGGCGTACTGACCTTGCAAGATCGCCACATATCCACGGAAGTGTGGGGTGGGACGACGCGTAGGTGTAATTTCCGCACCCACGAGACCACGACGGTGCATCCACGTATTGTCGAGCACCTTGTAGCGGCCGGTTTCTATGGAATCAGCATGATGGGAATGTTAAACTCGATCGAGCACTTCTCTCGGCACTCGTGGAGCGCTCGAGGCCAGAGTCGCACACGTTCCATCTACCGGTCGGAGAGATGACGGTGTCGCTACAGGATATAGCGATGATATTCGGTCTTCCAATAGATGGGTTGGCCGTGACGGGTAATATTAACTTTGATAAAATAGAGATGTGCAACGAACTGTTCGGAACAGAGTTTGATGAGTCGGCTGCGGAAGACGATACCATTTTCCAAGGACAATCAATCCGACTATCTTGGTTGAAGGGACGTTTTGATGGGACGCTGACCAACGAATCGCCCGACGACTATGTACAGTCCTACACCAGAGCCTACATTCTAAAGGTGATCGGAGGGGTTCTATTACCTAAATCATCGGGCGATACGGTGCACCTCATGTACCTACGATTGCTCGCCGACCTAGGCTTAGCTGGCCGGTACAGCTGGAGAAGCTGTGCGTTGGCAACGCTATACAGGGCGTTGTGTCATGTAGCACTAAAATCATCAGAAATGATCGGACCGATGGTTTTGTTACAGATTTGGTCCTGGGAGCGACTGCACTTGGGTCGTCCCCGCATTAGGAGACCCAAGGATGGTTGGATGGCCCAACCTGAAGATCCTGCTATGTTAGCACCATTAGGGGTATATTGGGCTGGTACAAGGAGTTACAAAGACAACCCCAAGGGTGTAATAACGTACTACAGAGACGAGCTCGACCAACTACGTGAAGAGTTCGTAATTTGGGCGTCGTATACACTCGAGCGGGTGGGAAGACTACCGCCAATATGCACCACCGGGTCGCAGTTGTGGCTGACGACGGATCCCCTCATCAACTTCGGTATAGTGGAGCATCCGCGACCGGAAAGAGTCCTTCGTCAGTTCAATCTTCAACAAGATAGTCCCCCAAGCTGCGCAAACCTATACGATCATGAGTTACATGCCGTTAGGGGTACCGGCCGCATGCCTACTCATGATTGGGCAGATTACCATCATGTTCACGTTGCAGAATGGAACAAGTAACGGTTTGAACTTGTACTCGTCAATGTTCCAGAGTACGATGGAAGAGTGCAAGGAAAGTACATGACTTGGTTCCGACAATATACATATTTGTACATCTCTACCGATACAGTACTACCTGCTGGTATTCAACGAGAAATTGAGGAGAGGCAGATTGAACCATTACCCGCATATTCCAGTTCACAACCCATGTTCCAACCGAAGGCCACAGCTATACGTACAGTGGTAACTTCAATCTTCATATTTATTTTAATGTTCTTTATACGTGAAGTTCATGAATTCTTTAAATTATTGAATTTGTGTAATTATTTTTGTTGGTTTTTTCTAATTTAGATTGATAACACGATGGACATGGCAAAAGAATGCGCAGAGGTACTAAAAAGTAATGTGGGCACGGCTATGAAGAGTTTCGCTCAGAGGATGCTCTCTTCATGCCGTAGCAATATGGATGCTTTGGGAGTGGCCGAACGTTTGGATCGAGCATTACACGGACCGGGGGGGGCCGACGTAAAAGTGTGAGGGGTAGGCCAGCTGCATTGATGGGGCAACGGGACCGTGAGATCAGAAAACGACAAGCTTCAACTTCACAGCCATCTTACGAACAAGCGCGGGATGAAGAGAGTGGGGAGAGGGTTGTCGGAGACGTACAACAAGAGGAGGGAGGATCTGAACAAATCCCCGACTCGCCAACCACGTTGCGGCGCCAAAACCCTGCTCGGAAGAGGCGAGCACCACAGCATTACACGCCCGGTCCTTAGCCAATGCATTTTGGAGGTTGTAATTTTTGTTTATTTATTTTGTGGGTTTTAACCTGTTGTAACTAATTATTGGAAAATGTGGTTCTTAAGTGTAAGTGTATTTGATGTTGTTGTTATTAATTTCTGATAGTCAATTATGGTGGGTAATTTTGGCGGTTGTAGATATGAATTTAGTCGGAGAATGTAGGTGATGGCAAAGTGTTTGGAATTTGGTGATATTTTCAAATGTAGCAGCTTCAGTTGCTCTGTATAAATGTAGATTTTTTTTTTAAACCTAAGCCGTGGCCCCAAACAACGGCCTATGTAATAGAAAATTTATCTTTCTCTCTGACTTGATGGCTTTAAAAAAAGTAACAAGTCAGAGAGCAGCTCCACTTTATTGTTTATACCCAAGGTCGTTGTTGGAGACAACAGCCTAAGTTGTAGTAGGAAAATATACAAAATTTGTCTTGCTCTCTGACTTGTTGGCTTTAAAAATAGCAATAAGTCAGAGATCAGCTCCAGTTTATAGATATACCCAATAGGTGAAAAAAATAAAAATTTTGTCTTGCTCTCTGACTTGTTGGCTTTAAAAATAGCCAACAAGTCAGAGAGCAGCTCCAGTTTATAGATATACCCAAGGCCGTTGTTGTAGACAACGGCCTAAGTTGTAGGTGAAAAAAATAGAAAATTTGTCTTGCTCTCTGACTTGTTGGCTTTAAAAATAGCCAATAAGTCAGAGAGTAACTCCAGTTTATAGACATACCCAAGGCCATTGTTGTAGACAACGGCCTAAGTTGTAGGTGAAAAAAATAGAAAATTTATCTCGCTCTCTGACTTGTTGGCTTTAAAAATAGCCAACAAGTCAGAAAGCAGCTCCAGTTTATAGATATACCCAAGGCCGTTGTTGGAGACAACGACCTAAGTTGTAGGTGGAAAATATAGAAAATTTGTCTTGCTCTCTGACTTGTCGGCTTTAAAAATAGCAACAAGTCAGAGAGCAGCTCCACTTTATTGTTTACACCCAAGGTCGTTGTTGGAGACAACGGCTTAGGTTATATGCCAAAAAGACAGACAATTTGGAATGCTCTCGACTTGTTGGTATTTAAAAATAGCAACTGGTCAAAGAACCCCTCAATATAATGTTTATACCCTACGCCGTTGTCTCCAACAACGGCCTTAGTTTGTAGGCCAAAAATTAATTGGTTGTTTGCTTTTTTCAATTTTCTTTTCACTCTTTACGAACAATCTCTGTGGAACTTTATACAAAAGATAGATAAGAACTTGGCTTGTATAACAATTTTAGTTTTTTTTCTTTTTTAGTTTGACTACACCTAACTAACCACTACATAATCACGTTGTTTTAATATGTACATAACCACTCAGAAAACATTTTAAAAAAACACTATTTGATTCGTTAGGGTTAGGGTTAGGGTTAGTGCTAAAGGGGGTTAAGGGTAGGGTTAGGGTTAGCGGGGGTTAGTGGTTTGGTTTGGCTTCATTGTAGGGGTTAGGGTAGGATTATTTATAGTTGGGAGTAGATAGGTAATAAGTTTCCAGTAGAGAGTTTATGGATATTTTAGTTCTATCATTAATGACATGTGTCTCTCCACTCTTTACGTGCATTGCCTTCTGAACTCTACAAAATAGACGTTCATATGTATGTTTTTTTGTTTATATTTTTTATTCAATTCCATTTTTAGGCACGTAACTAACGAATATATTATATTTTTTGGTTTTTTTGGTTATATATTATTAATTTTTTGAATAATAATATATAATGTACAAAATCCTTTTACGTTGTTTACAATGAAGACGTTCCTGAAGACATTCACCATACATGCAACTGGGAAGAATTCCCCAAGATTGGGAAGAAGAGGTGTGATCACATGTAGTAGAACAAGTTTAGTATGGAAAAAACCAATAAGGTAAAACCCCGCATGTAAAGAAAAAATCACATGTAGCTCCCCATATGTGGACCATACTTGGAAAAAACCACATGTTCAATATGAGAAAAACCTAAATTTCATCACAATATATGGGAAAAAACCATATGTATATTCCCACATGTAGTGTAAGACCAAAATTGAAAAATTCACAGGTACATCACCACATGTAGTTTTCCCATTTTTTTGCACTCTTCCGAAAACACTCTCCTAAAATTCAAAAACCCATCTCCGAATATCAAAAATATTCGGTAATTATGATGGACAAGAAGAAATCAAAAATTAAAAAGTGTCGGTTCGTTGTTTAAGCGGAGAGTAATCAGATCAAACTACTTGGCCAACAAGAACTGGATCTGACTTTTTTTTTTGGGAAACCGTAACAAAATCTGCCACAAGTATATTTGACCACATGTATAAACCAATGTGACGAGTATCCCAAAAAAGTTCATAGATTACTCTCAAACACTACCGCCAACTGTTGCTTCTGTGGAAATTTGGGATGTGGAATCTCGTCGTGAAGTAATTGTGTGCAGTTCTTCGAGTCACTTTGAAAGGTGGAAGTAATGGGCAAATAAACAAATATACCTATACGATATACAAGTGTGGATTATCTATCTTTTGTATAAATTTCCACAAGTTCATCATGGAAAAAACCAATAAGGTAAAACCACACATGTAAAGGAAAAACCACATGTAGCTCCCCACAAGTGGACCATACTTGGAAAAAACCACATGTACAATGAAAGAGCAGACAATTTTTTTGAGGTTCTCACATGTACATTAGAGATATTATGAACAGAGTGGTGCAGATCCTCTGTTAATAGTGACAAAAAGGAAGAAGATGCAGTTAGAGACCAAGAAGGATAATCATTGCAGACACTTCAGTATGGAAAAAACCTAAACTTTATCACCACATGTACCTCCCCACATGTACCCTAAATATGGGGAAAACCATATGTACATCCCCACATGTAGTTTAAGGCCAAAATCGAAAAATTCACATGTGGATATCAAAAATATCCAATAATTATGATGGACAAGAAGAAATCAAAAATAAAAAAGATTCGGTTCGCTTTTGAGCGGAGAGTAATCAGATCAAACTACTTGGCCATCAAGAACTGGATCTGATTATTTTCGGGAAAAAATGGTCTAAATAGGGACCATCATGTATTGGGAAACTGTAACAGAAAACCACATGTATATTTGACCACATGTATAAACCAATGTGAAGAGTATTCCGAAAAAGTTCAAAGATTACTCTAAAACACTACCGCCAACTGTTGCTTCTATGGAAATTCTGGATGTGGAATCTATTCGTGAAGTAATTATTGTGTGCAGTTTTTCGAGACAGTTTGAATGGTGGAAGTAATGGGCAAATAAACAAATATACCTATACGATATACAAGTGTAGATTATCTATCTTTTGTATAAATTTCCACAGAGATTGTGCGTAAAGAGTAAAGAGAATATTGTATAAATCCCAAAAATTTCATACCTAGGCCGTTATTGAAGACAACGGCTTAAGACATTCAGATGAAGGGGTCCTTTATGACTTTTTGCTTTTTAAAAGTATTAACCTAAAACCTAGGCCGTTGTTGAAGACAACGGCCTAAGGTATTTAACCTTGGCCGTTGTCTGCAACAACGGCCTTGGACCCTAGGCCAAAAAGAGATAAATTGGGGTGTTCTTGACTTGGCTAGGGTTAGGGTTAGGGTAACAAGTTTGGTAATTAGTGTTAAAGGGGGTTATAGGAAGGATTAGGGTTAGTGGGGGTCAGGGGTTTGGTTAGGGCTATTGTAGGGTTAAGGTTACTGCAAGAAAAACATTTGCGGTAAAATCTGGTTTTGATTTATCATTAATTTGTGATTGTTGGGAGTAGACAGGTATTAAGTTTCCACAAAAAAGTTTATACATATTCTGTATATAACCAATAAAAATTAATAAAACATGATATGTAGGTTAGGGTTAGGGTTAACGTAGGGTTAGGGTTATTGTAAGGTTAGCAGAGTTGGGTTAAGAGTTAGGGTTAGGGTTATCGTAGGGTTAGCACAACCCTAACCTTAACCTTGACCTTATACTTGTAAACCAACCCGGTATATATTTTTTGGATATGTGGGTATTGTATTAGCATAATCAAATCTATATATATCATACTAAAAAAAATCACAAACGTAATGAAATTAATAGGAAAAAGCTGAACATATTCCCTTTGTAATGGAACACTAACATATATCCTACTTCTAGTTTATTAGAACCTGTGAATTCTCTCTACTTCTCTCCACCAATGCACACATGATTCTGCCCTACTCTAATTAACCCAACTTTCTATGTTTTGCCATTAGGACTCAACAATGTTGTTGTTTTGCTAGTTTTTTCCTTGTTGTTAAGCTCAACAAAATCACATGCCAGCAGACTTTCAACATACACCTAAATGGGAACAAGCACCAAGCTAAACAACATGTAGATCCCCATGTGTAGCCTATATATGGGAAAAACCATATGTACATCCACACATGTAAACCCATATATCAAAAAATTCCTAACCCTTACCTTAACCCTAACCTTATACATGTAAACTTACTCCTTTATATAACTCAGAATTATTTTCAAGCATATTACCTTAATAATTTTATATTGGTTAGATAGAGGGAAAAAATTGTAACGTAATAAAAAATTATAAACAATAGATACGCGTATATCATCTGTCTTTGGTGTATAGTTCGAGGGAGACTGTACGTAAAAAGTGAAGATAAAATTGTAAAAAAACCAAAAAATTCATACCTAGGCCGTTGTTATGGACAACGGCTTAAGGCATTCATATAAAGGGATATCCCATGACTTTTTCCTCTTTTCAAGTATTAAGCTACAACTTAGACCGTTGTCTCAGACAACGGCCTTAGGTTATTTATTGAAAATTTGTCTTTCTCTCTAACTTGTCGCTCCTTTTCTGTTCTCTAAGTCAGAGAGCACATCCAAAATCACAACTTTTTTTATTATAACCTCGGCCGTTGTTGGAGACAACGACCTTAGGTATTTATTACAAATGGAATGAACCTCTGTCTTGTTGAGTTCTTTTATCTTCTCCAAGTCAGAGAGCACCCCCCAAATCACCACTTTTTTAACTATAACCTAGGCCGTTGTCTCAGACAACGGCTTTAGGTATTTATCAAAAATGGGATTGCTCTCTGACTTGTTGCTCCTTTTGTGTTCTCCAAGTCAGAGAGCACCCCCAAAATCACAACTATTTTCATTATCACTTAGGCCGTTGTTGGAGTCAACGGCCTTAGGTATTTTTTAGAATAGCAACTGCTCTCTGACTTGTTGAGTTCTTTTCTATTTGCCAAGTCAGAGAGCACCCCCCAAATCACAACTTTTTTGACTATAACCAAGGCCGTTGTCTCAGACAACGGCTTTAAGTATTTATTAAAAAATGGGATTGCTACCTGACTTGTTGCTCCTTTTGTCTTCTTTAAGTCAGAGAGCACCCCCCAAACCTTAACTTTTTTGATTATAACCTAGGCCGTTTTTGGAGGCAATGGCCTAAGGTTATCAACTCTTTTTAAACTAGTTATATTGAATAAAAAACCAAATTCATGAAATAACTGAGGCCGTTGCCTCCAACAACGGCCTTATTTTTAAAAAAAACATAATTTACAAATACAACTACAGCTACAGCTGATACAATTTAGTTACAAACCAACATTTCCGTACAACAACAATATTAACAAACGACAAAAACAAACGAAACTTAACTCTCAAGAACATTTACAGTTACCAATCAAAGTAATTAACCAAGTTGCACAAAGAGTTATAAATATACCGAACAATTACATTGTTTAAAAATTACACTTCACATTGGCTCGTCGAATCTCGACTCAGAACTGTCTTCATCGGAAGGAATTACTTCTTGCCTTCATTGAAAGATTAGATTTAGTTAATAAGAAACTCATTTGCGGCAAATATAGTATAATAAATTTAAAGTACGATTCTTACCCCTCAAATAAAGTTGGACAGTTTCTTTGAATCATGATTCATTTGGACAGTGTTGCATCTTCGGCACCTTCTCGGTTTTTTGATGCGGAGTTGCTCTCTAATCGGCCTCAATTTTTTGGCGCGGGGCATTCCCTTTGTCATGCACTGCTGTGGGTCACTAATGCGTGTAGGTATGTGTCCACTCCCTTGACCATGAGGTTGTGCACTACCATGCGGTTGTGAACTACCTCCCGGTTCAACACTATCATGTGGTTGTGAGGCCTGTTCCGGTTGTTCACCTAATCCGGGTTGTAGCCGAGAAACCCCGGCAATGATCTTCTGCAAATTCTCCAATGTGTATTTGTAACTCACATTGGAGGAACAATCGAGATCGACAATTTATTTTGCATGGTAGCTCAACTCACAATATCGGGAAGCAAAATTCCCGGTATTGGGTTCGGTTGGAACTGATGTGTAACTTCTTCTCATCACATTCCTAGTCCATCTTCTTTTAATATATACATCCGGAAGGGATGTGTGATGGCAGAAACGAAGTACAGCTAAAATATGCCTATAAGGAATGGCAACGAATTCGAACAAGTGACATACACATGTAATAGTACTCTCGATTTTGGAAAATTGAAGAAGGCGAGCCGGTTCTGATTCTCCACAGAGTATCACATGGAAGGTTGAACTATCCGGTGTCTCAAGATCGGCAACAAATGTCACATTGTACATGAAGCTTTTTGTGACTTCATCTTGGAATTTGTAAAATATTTTCAAAGTATATGTTTTTGCCATTTGTGCCTCCAAAGTCCATTCGCTCTTCAACTTCGGTCTCTTCTCACGGTTACGATGATTTTCTTTCAATTCATCGTGTCTTTGCCTTCCCAAAAAACGGTCGAAGATGACGGTAAATTCATGCAGGGAATATTTTTTTCTGTACGATGCTTCAGGGCGGAATGTGCGGACTCAACCCGTTGGCTACTCAACATGCCGGCCCAAAAAGAATCTTTAGCGTATATGGGTGCCCAACTTTCACGGATATCGAACATATCATTCAACCATTTGTTACTCTCTAATCCGTATTGCAAAATCAAAATATTCAACTTTTCTACAAATTTATGTATATATTCGGAATTGTAGATTACATTCTTCAAGGACTCCCTAAACTTGTCGACATCGAAACTAAGACGAACCTCCTAGGGTAACTTATCCAGAATGTGCCAAATACAAAAACGATACCGAGTCGGGGGGAAAACTTTCTTAACTACGGCAGTGATCCCATGGTCTTGATCGGTGACAATACCGGATGGAGCACGATTCATAACATCTAACCACTTTTCAAAGAACCATTCAAACGAAGAGGCCGTCTTATTTGGAATGAATCCACCTCCTAAGAAAGTTGATTGCCAATATTGATTTACTCCAACAAACGGAACAAATAACATTCCGTAACGGTTCGTATTGTACGTGGCATCAAAACAAACTACATCGCCAAATTCTTCATAATTCATCCTACAAATACCATCTACCCACATACAATGTGACAACCGCCCTTCGGGATCGACTTGAATGTCATAAAAAAAGGAAGGATCCGTCTGTTTCTTAGATTCGAAAAAATCAATTAGCATTGTAGAATCGTGTCCTTTCAATGCTTCTTGCGAATCTCTAATTAAATTTCCAACATCTTTTCCTGTGAATCCTACTTGATCGTGACCACCACTGGCACTTTTGAAGAAGAGCATTTGTCGACATGTTTGGATATTAGCTTGGTTCATTTGATCTATAATCCTTTTGTCCGTATTTGACACGGACCTGTTTCGGGGCAAAAGGTGCCTTCTACCGGGTGAGGTGAATTCGTGATTGTGTTCTTCGTGAAATGAATACATCATCCACGTATTACTTGTTTCGTTCAATTTTACACGAACGCAAGTCTTGCAACCCGTTCTACTGGTTGTTCCACGTCTACCGTCACTATGTTGACCCGGCGACGACCCAGCTTTATTACAAAGATATGACTTATCTACTTTTATTCCCCCCTTTAATTTATTTTCACCCTTACGCATTGCAAAACCCCCACAACGAGCATATGAAGAATAAAAATTCTCAGCCTCAGCTAAAGTGGGGAATGTCATACCTAACTTTGGTTTCAGATGGTCTTCGACTATCGGCATGGAATCGGTGATTGGTTCTACCTGCACAAAATTATCGCCGGCAACAGAACTCTCCATATCGTTGTTCATCTGCAGTAAAAATATATTACTGTTCAATTAATAACACATTATATATAAAACAGCTTGTTAACAAACGACTGTTTGATATACGGTACAAATCCGCACAGACGAGATCCAAAAAATCCTAAACTTTCGGAGCTAGACGGCGGCAAAACACATGACCCAACCAAATTTATAGAGGTCAATTACGACTCACGGATTGCAAAATACGCCGATGTATCGCTTTCACTCACGGAAATGAATTGAAAGGGATGCAGGGCCGTACACTGGAAACCGTGAATCCCAACACAATTCTAAGAATTGCGTCGGGTTGTGTATGGTGTGTCCGACGTACTCGCAAAGTTGCATAAATTTTGTTCCACTTTGTGCGCTATTACTAACATCGAACAACAAACAACAACAACTAATACATCATCTACTTCCCCAATTAAACTAGAATTACCTACTCAATAAAAACCTACACATAATATAGCAGTTGTACACTGAAACATGGGTAAAAAATTTCCAATCAATTAGCCTAGTTAGAACTACTCAAGGGGGAACAAATTAGTACCTTCAACAATGAGGGTTTCGGGAGGCCGCAAAGTGGCTGCTGTAGAGAAAGGAAGGGGAGTATGGTTTGGATAATTCAGATTGATTAGGGTTTTAGGGTTGGATAGATTTTGTATGGATTAGGGTTTGTTTGTAATTGGGATCTCCAAAGGAAGAGATCTAGAGACTGAGAATAGGGGGAGATTCGGTGAAAAGCAGCGATCAAGAAAGATTTAGGATTTTCAGTTCGACAGAGGGACAGCTCCGGTTGGGGATTTGGGTTTATCGAGCTCAATTAGCGAGTTGTGACGAAGTGAGGGAGATGAAGCCCTGAGTGTGTACAAGTGTTTGAAAAAACACTTGTACATACCTAGGCCGTTGTTGGAAACAACGGCCAAGGTATGTTTTTTTTATAAAAAAAATAACCTAGGCCGTTGTTGGAAACAACGGCCTAAGTGATTTTTTTGACAAAAAAAAACTTCACGCCAAAAAAACGCTAAGTCTGAAACGTTTTTTGACGTGAACTTACGAAATTACCCCTCCGCTTTTGAAAGCGTTAGTGGGAGACTTTAGTGGGTTTCGATCACAGCCGCTGATCAAGTTTGGGCAAGATCGGATGGCTGAGATGGATGTTTTCCAACCCGTTGAAAACGGATCCGTTTTCAACTGAGCAAATTCCATATATATATATATATATATATATATATATAGGAAAAGCTTCGGTTGTGCACTCCTCTAGTGCACACGGCGTGTGCACTAGGACTTCGGGCATTCACAGGGCCGGTCCTGGGCCTGTGCAACCCGTGCGGTCGCACAGGGCCCACAGTTGCACAAGGCCCACTAATGAGGAGGCCTCCATAAGATATAATTAATATTGTATTCTAATTATAACACAAAAGTTATTCTATTTGAGTGGTTAAGGGGACAGACTTTAAAGCTATTGGTTGTAGGTTCAAATCTTGTTGATGACATTTTTTTCTTCATATATATATATATATATATATGTATATATATACTTTTATATAATGTTTTTAATGATTTCTATGTTTCTTTCATTAATTGTTGAGATTATATATATATTTACTTTTAGAGAGTTTCTTTAATGAATTCTATGTTGTTGCTGTAACACCCCGCAAAATTGGAAATTACAATTTTGCCCCTGGGTGTTACGCACGTATATTTTGTAATGTATTTCATTACATATTTTGGATTCGTACTATTTATACATTTTCCGTATTGATTTCAGTCAACTAAAATATAATATTTCAATCCCTGGGATTTACGTGCTTTTTACGTGTTTTTGATGCACGTGTTTCCACCACTATGTATAATATTTTCTGTAGGTTTAAATTATTTATTCTTCTGTATTTAAATCTATTTTATAAAACGAAAATTTATTTTCCCCTTGTTTTGATTAAAATGCATTTTTCAATTTTTGCACGTATGGTGCACGTACAAATTTTTATTCTCATTTTGCTACTCTCATTTTACTATTTTTAGCATACATTAGTTTTATTTAGCATTTCTTTTGATCCATGGACTTAAAGTTAAATTCTAGCCCAATAGACTAATTAAAAAGAGAGCCCACTAGGATAATTAAATTAGTTGAATAAAATGAGCCCATGTAGCAAGCCCACTAGATAATCAAACTAATTAATTAGAAATGAGCCCATGTAGCAAGCCCATTATTAAAATCACAAATTAAGTTATACATGACAAGTTACAATATTAGTACACATTTTTGAGTTATAGAAATGTGTTCATATTTGTTTGTGCATGTATGCATGCACACACAAATGTATTTGGACCATTTTGTGGGCTAAGGGAGGGGATTAATGGAGTGGTTAAGTTCATGGAGAGTGGGGAGATGAGAGGTTGGGAGTTTTAGGAGTTAAAAATATGAAGAGGTGAGAATTAAAATGAGAAGTTATTAGGTGGGAGATTTTGCAATATAGTCCCTAGCATTGTCCTATAAATAGCAACCCATTTCTCATTCTTTTTCACACCAAAAATAAAATAAACAAGAGAAAGAAAAGAAAGAGAGAAGAGAGTGTTGTGCTTGGAGACCATTGCTAGGAGGAGAAGAGCTAGGAGTCTTGGAGGTAGAAGTGGTGATCATTTTTTTCAATTGTTCAAGCTTCAAAAGGTGGGTGATTTCTTACTTTCTAGTTGTAGAAATATCATGCTAAAAAATTATAAATTAATCTTATGAGATGATATTGTTATGTAGGTAAATTTTTATGCTAAAATACATGCTATGAATAATATGGGATTTTGATGTTTGATACCATGATTCATGTTAAAACTTCATCTTGGAAGAATGTATGTTTTGAATGAGATATGAAAAGTAGATTTAATTTACACTTTTGTATGTGATGAAAAATGAGTAGTAAAACATAAAAGTGGGTGTTCTCTACTTTCTAATAATAGATAATATCATGCTAATTAAAAAGAAGAAATGCTTTATATTATGAATCTTGTTTATTATGCTTAGGAAATTTGTATGTGTTGAATATACGATTCATGTGTAATATTGTTATACTAAAATTATGCTTGATACCATGATGAGTCAAATGAAGAAAGAAAGAAAGATGAATTAGATTATTACTACAAAATATGTCTACTATTGCATGTTGTTATGTAAAAATATAATTCTTCATAAAAGAATTATCCTTGATGATTAAGAGACATGTTTATCTTTATTACCAAAATTCAATTAGTTTGATGGTGGACATAAACTAGTCTTCATGAATAAAACTTCTAGAAATCAAGTTTTTTTTAGAAAAATGCAAAATCTATATCTAGAATGACAAGGTGAATTATTTAAAAATAGAAATACATATTTTAAAAAGAGTTTGAAATGAGATTTGCTACTGTTTTTAAAATTTATCTCAGTCAAGAGAAAGTTTATTTCAATATCATAAAGTGTTGGATCTTTGGATAAACGATTTTTAGGTAAAAAGAAAAAAAAAAACTGTTATGGATCAGTCGGGTAAATATTTTCGAAAGTGAACCAGTTTGGTAAATAATTTCAAAAGTGGACCAGTTTGGTAAATAATTTCGAAAGTGGATCAGCTCGGTAATTATTTGGGTTGAGGACAAAATACATTAAGGCCTTCTCCCATTATAATAGTAGAGAAGTAGAGATTAATTAAGAGCATAATTTAGATTTTTAGAAGAAAGGTAAAGTGTTGTTATGAGAATAAATTGTCTCAAGGAGATTATTTCTTTTAAATTGAATACTTGATTAGTATACATGCTCAAATTGGATAATGAGTTTCTGACTTAAGATTTTAATTATCAAAGAGTATGAGATTTATCGTTGTGTGAAATGATTTTTCTTTTGAAAAGGTTATACTCTAAATTTTGTTTAAGAAAGGTTAATGTGGTTGAGATATATTATATGTGCTTAAGTTGCTAAAGAGACTTAAAGTGATGGATTTATGTCATGAAAAGAATTATTGTTTTCAAAGATTGTGAACGAATGAATCATGAGTGATGCAAAGATGAGACATTGATTAAAATATGGATAAGTTAGAGACATGAATATAATAAGTTAAGACATGATTATTAAAGGGTATATGTGCCCATGCTTCTTGTACATGAAAGCTTATGACTTTGAGTTAGTAAGACCTCGGTACCGGCATTATTGAAAGAAAAAAATTAAGAAATGATTTGGAGATATGGCTAAGGAGCCATCTCGTATTTGTTGATTAAGACCGGTAGGAGGAAAAACTAATTCTTTGAATGGAAATTATTCATGTCTTGAACTTAAGAAAATTTAGGCACATAAGTGGAGATGTAGTAAACTTAGGGAAACGTAAGTGGGGTGCTCTATATAGTCGGCGGTGGACTCCAAGACTATAGACCCAGTTGGTGGACTGAGGTTGCCCTGTAGGAGACAGATTATTATATTTTTAATCCGGGACTATGAGGACGGGTCGGCGGTGGACTCCAAGATCTTGAGTAGTCGGACGGATGAGTTTTTGTGTTTACCGTCTCCAATGTATATATATATATACTGGGCTAGAGGGTCACATACGGGACGGTTCGCACGATGTGAAATCTGTTATAACAGCCGGCGGTGGACTCCAAGGCTGGGATTCACATTCGTGGAATAGTCTGAACTTTGTTTTGCTACCGGGTAGTTTCCATGGCGAGGGATCGAGCCCTGTATTGTGAAGAACGTAGGCGCTTGCCCTCGGACCTATGTAGTATGGGATGCATAGAATCCGAACAAGTGTGCATTAGTGTCATCCTAGTGTAGGATTGTGTGCTTTAGGCATTAAGGCATGACATACACTTATGTTTAGAATAATCACATTTTGACACTTTATATGTCCATTCAATCTTTTTGTGATTTGTTAAAGTATGAGATCGTTATACTATTCCCGGCATAGAGAGGATAGCCGTGTATAACATTTCGTCAGTTGTAAGTAACTGACGTGCCCACAGATTGACATGCAGGTAATGGACTATTCATGGAGTTATAAAGTGGATATGCTGTTGCTGTTTAGAAGTTAAAGATGTTGCAAATGATATTAAAGTTATACAAGCTGTATTTCATTGTTGTAATCTTTTAGTCTTCCGCTGTGTAAAAACCAAGTGTAAAGGAACTCTGATGTATTGTGAATGAAAAGTTTTAAATTCCTTGTAAAATTGTACGAAGTGAAGTAAAGATCCTGTGAAATCTCGAATTTATCTTTATTTGAAATTCGGGGTGTTACAGTTGCTTTCGTTAATTATTGAGATTGACTTAATACGTGAAGCTTTTTTTAATCGAGTATTTCATGCGTTGCAAGAATATAAAGATCCTTAATAAGATATAGAATGTACCATACTCATATTTTTCAACTGAATTCGTTATATATATATATATATATATATAGTCCCCCACTCCGTGAGCACTCACGAACTAGAGACCCTATGAAAAATCCGAACCGCTCATATTGTTCTATATGCCTTAGATAGCCTAACAATAAAAAATCAAGTAATTTGAAGTTCATTTGCCCATCCATCAAGCTGTTAGAATTTTCAGCCATACAATTTTGTGATGATGTAAATCATGGGCAAATGAACTTCAAATTACTTGATTTTTTATTGTTATGCTATCTAAGGCATATAGAACGATATGAGCGATTCGGATTTTTTATAGGGTCTCTAGTTCGTGAGTGCTCACGGAGTGTTCACCAAAGTAGTGTGCAACCGAAGATTTCTCTCTCTCTCTCTCTCTCTCTCTCTCTCTCTCTCTCTCTCTCTCTCTCTCTATATATATATATATATATATATATATATCACAAAATTAAAATAAAGTAAAATTAGTATTAGAATATCTAAAGAAGGCCTATTTTTTCCCTTTCCGCACAAGGCCCTATAAATCTTAGGACCGGCCCTGGGCATTCATATCGAAGATCCGAACAGTTCACATTGATCTACACATCTAAATTAGTCTAAATATGTAAAATCAAATTATTTGAAATTCATTTACCCATCTATTGAAGTGTTACAAAATTGTATGGCTGAAAATCATTGTTTTTTATAGTCACATGATGTATAGCTGAAAATCATTGTTTCTTATAGTCAAACAATAGATGGGTAAATGAATTTCAAATAATTTGATTTTACATATTTAGACTAATTTAGATGTGTAGATCAATGTGAACTGTTCGGATCTTCGATATGAATGCCCAGGGCCGGTCCTAAGATTTATAGGGCCTTGTGCGGAAAGGGAAAAAATAGGCCTTCTTTAGATATTCTAATACTAATTTTACTTTATTTTAATTTTGTGATATATATATATATATATATATATATATATATATATATATATATAGAGAGAGAGAGAGAGAGAGAGAGAGAGAGAGAGAGAGAGAGAGAAATCTTCGGTTGCACACTACTTTGGTGAGCACTCCGTGAGCACTCACGAACTAGAGACCCTATAAAAAATCCGAACCGCTCATATCGTTCTATATGCCTTAGATAGCCTAACAATAAAAAATCAAGTAATTTGAAGTTCATTTGCCCATGATTTACATCATCACAAAATTGTATGGCTGAAAATTCTAACAGCTTGATGGATGGGCAAATGAACTTCAAATTACTTGATTTTTTATTGTTAGGCTATCTAAGGCATATAGAACAATATGAGCGGTTCGGATTTTTCATAGGGTCTCTAGTTCGTGAGTGCTCACGGAGTGCTCACCAAAAGTAGTGTGCAACCGAAGGGGACTCTATATGGAAAATGCTCAGTTGAAAACGCAAATGTTGTGAAAACCCGTGAAAACAACCTTGGCCGTTGTTGGAAACAACGGTCTAGGTCATTATAACCTAGGCCGTTGTTTCCAACAACGGCCTAGGTGGTTTTCCACATTTTCACAGATATTTGCGTTTTCAATGGAGCATTTATATATATATATATATATATATATATATATATATATAATTTATTTTATTTTATTTTATTTTATTTTATTGGAATTCTTTTTTTTTTGGAATTCTTTTTTTTTATTTTTTTGAAAAGAAAACAAGATAATGGAGAAGTGGGGCTTGAGGTGGGAGAGATGACTTCGGATCTGGAGGTAGGAAAGGAGCGGAGTCGGGATTGTTGACTTCGGATCTGGGGATGTTGATGACTTCGGATCTGGAGGTGGGAGAGGAGTCGGGATCTTCACTGGATAATGGAGAAGTGGGGCTTGAGGTGTGAGAGATGACTTCGGATCTGGAGGTAGGAAAGGAGCAGAGTCGGGATCTTTCTTGGGGTAGATTTCGACGGCTTGAGTCGGGATCTTCACGACGAGATTTCGACGGCTTGAGTTGATAGAGGAGCCGAGATTTCGATGGCTTGAGGTGGGAGAGAACTGAGGGCGTTGATGAGCGAACGGCCGAAGAAGGAGGTCCAACAGTGGGTTTCGGTGGGGAAGATGAATAGTGTTGTTTGGCTGTTTAAGGGTTTTTTTTTTTTTTTTTTTTTGATCTAGGGGTTTGGAAATAAATTTGTATAACTTGGCTCTGATACCATGTTAAGATAAATCAAAGAGATGAAAACAATACTGAATATTGAATTGAGTTCAACGAAGTATAATATCACCTATATATAAGAGGCCGGAGAACAAATATCAAAACAACTCTACAATCAATATGGAACTATAATAATATCTAACAGTTACAATACTTGTTCAACTCTCACAGCTCTCTCATCTCACCCTCTTCCACGCAGCTTCTATATTCCTCATTCTTATAGCCTTGTTACAACTTAGGTGACCTACTGCTTTCCTACGCCAAACAAAATATACCATGCATATATAGCATTAGACGAGTCATCACATTTGAGTAATCACCCTATGTATTACACATTTTAGGTAAGACCCCAACTAGTGAGTATCACATCTTATTTTTTACATTTAATTTGTCTCACCAAAGAAGTATGACATGCATGAATCATGTTCGAAGTTACCTCTTTTCTCATATATACAAAGCATTTCAAGCCATTTAGTGGTAAGTTTAAATTATGAAATGCTTCAACTGCCAACTACTATTCAAATCTCTCCTCTTGTGCAATTCCCTTAATTTCCCTTGGCTTCTATAAATACGGCCCCTCCTCTAACCTTAGCATATCACACTACCACTTCTCAAATCAATGGCTCGCTCTTTTGCTCCCTTGTGCGCACTAGTCATCATGTTGGTGGTGGTGATGGCACCCCATGCAGAGAGTGCAATGTCATGCGGGACAGTCATATCCTTGATCTCTCCCTGCATCAACTATGCACAAGGCATAGGCCCACTTCCCCCTAAATGCTGCAATGGCGTCACGGCTCTCAATGCACAGGCTAGGACCACCCCAGACCGCCAAATGGCGTGCAACTGCCTCAAGTCTGCGGCTGCCAAAATCTCCGGTCTCAAGCCCGTGGCTGATAGCATCCCTGGGAAGTGCGGCGTCAGCCTCCCCTACACCATCAGCACTTCCATCAACTGTGCCGCGTAAGTCCTTCAACATCCTCACTACTTTTGTTATCTCTATCTCTACTGCTATAATGAGAGAAGACCTTAGTGTAATTTGTCCATCTACCAATCCGTACAATGCACGTGCATAACTATAGATCAAATCCAGACTACGTTTGAATTTTTAATTTTAAAAAACTATATTTATTAAGACGTGCATCGCACGTGTAAACTACTAGTTTCTTATTAATCAAACAATGGGGTATATTGTCAAATCAGAAGAAAAAATTTTATTAAAAAATAGATAATCTCTACTATATTAATGGGAGAGTTGGGAGAGTTGGGGTTGTAAACAAATAAAGATTTTTTTATTATTTCTTAGTGTGTGTGTCAACACGTGCAGCGCAAGTGTTGGTAGATTTCTTTTTTGTCCTTTTAATTCCCCCTCCCCATTTTCCCCACGTGCAACGCACGTGTATAATATGTAGATTTTTTTTTGTCATTTTCATTCCTCCTCCCCATTTTTTCCACGTGCAACGCACGTGTATAATACATATTTTTAAAAAATACATCGCACGTGCATCGCACGTGCATTATACTAGTAAGTAATAGTAGCTAGGATTGAACACATGTGGTAGAAAAATGAACATATTTTGTAATACTTTATTTCTTTAATATTGCATTAATAAAATGATGACGGGTCATCTTTTATCACAAAAAAAAAAAAAATGAACATATTTTCAAACAGAGAGTACTTAATTCACGGGCAAAAATGTATCATAAGAAATTATATGTTTTATTCCTTGTTTTTTTTTTCCTTTCAAGAAAAGGATATTTAAGTAAACAATACTTTGTTTATTTAAAGATTTTGAGATAATCGAGGATTGTCACAATGAAGATGCAAGATATTGTAATGGAAAGTATTTTTACTTGCATGTCCTAAGTTCCCGGGGCCTAAGGCAGAAGACCCAAATAATTATTTTTGAGGTCCCTAATTATAATATTTTTTATATACAAAATACGTGCATATATTTATAAGGAGAATATAAATTTGGAGTTCTTAAAATTGCAAAAAATATCGGAGGCCTGAGGCAGCCGTCTTACTTGTCAAACGGTGGGAGCCAGCCCTGGTTATCGGTATGGCAAGAAACAAACTAACCTTTCAAACTTATGTTCATTTGTTTTGCAGTGTCCACTAAACGATCATTTCGATGGGGAATAAATTGGAGAACTTTCAGCTGCCATCATCTTAGCATTCGTGTTGTGAATCTATGTTTCCTTGTTAACATCCTTCTCTGTACTTGTTCTGCATGCCTTTTGCCTATGTAAAACATTATCTATGAATAAATATCAGCTTAATTATGATCTACTTTCTTAGTAACTAGTGGAGTTCTTAACATCTATCCAGTAGCAGATCCAGGATTGAAAAGTGAGGAGGGCTGATAAAAAGAAATTCACATAAGATAACATTCAAAATATATGTAAAGTTGTTACAGATACTATAGAGGTATACTAAATTTTCTCCCTCTCTCAAAATTATAATTCCTACAAATAACATAAATTAAACCCTAAAATATTAAAACACTAAAATTCCAAACCTACCCAATGCTTTTTTTCAATTCACTAGGATCATCTCTTACTTAGAAGCATGATTTTGAAGTAGCTCGCTTAGTAGCTTACTCTTCATTTACTTTAGTCCAACTTATCTGAAAGAGGGTTGATATAAATATAAAAAATTATAGGCTAAAAATGCAATTTTTTAAAAGGAACGATGATACATGACATTCATCAAAACTAATCTAAGATATTCATCAAAACTATTTGTAAGTATTGAAGTTAAGTAAACCAAATATATGTAGACTAAAATCAAAACTAATCTAAGAAACCCTACATAAACTAAAATCAAAACTATGCTAAGACATTCATCTGATATAATATAAAGGTCAAAAGCAACATACATATATGTAAACTAAAGACACCCTACATATACATCTATAATCTACTGAAGTTAAGTAAACAAAGTAAGTCATTTTCTTTGTAGCAATTTATCAAATACAGTATGTTCCACTCCAATAACGGTCAATTTCTGTGAAAGCTTTCATTATTTGTTTATCCGTTCAAGGAGATGATAATGGTGTTGTCGGAAGGGATGGGTTGGGGGTCGGAACTCGGGAGGAATTATAACATAAAACTCAATATTTTCAAAAGACAGCGAATATAACAAAATTTGTTCAAGGTTGTATACTTGTATATAAATCAATATATGTGAAAGCTAATAAGAAATTAAAACTAAAACATATCAAGAGACAAAAGAGTTGGACTCACTTGAGTTTCCTAAGATGGGTTTAAACTGAATCAAATCAACAGGTCACAAAGTGAGAGTCGGGAGAGAGAAGAGCTGATGGAGAACGGAGAATAAGGGAAAATGGAGAGTTTGGTTGGAAAAAGAACTTGATTAAATAAATTTGAGTTTGGGTTACAGACCAATTAATAGAAAGCCCATCATATTTGGGGTGAGCTTAAAAAGTTTTTTTAGGGGGCTGAAATCCACATCACCCACTAATATTCTCCACAAAATAAAAAAAAATTGAAGTGTTGCCAAAAAGCTTGGCCCCTGCATCTATCTATGCTTAGAGAATCACTGACTTCTTACATCAATTGTAGCAAGAAGTTTTTGTTGTTGAAGGAAAGCAATTGTTAAAAAGTTGATTTTCACTTCGCAATTGTGAGAACATACCAAATTAATCGAATAAACTTTGGTCGGAATTCCTAACCGTCCTTCAAATGAATGCAAACAAACGAAAACAACAACAACAATAAACTTTTATTGTGTGAGAGGTGAAGGTATCCTCTTCACGGCTATCACTTTGGTAGCGGCTGTGGGAGCTACTGGCACGTTTGTAGGATGAATGGTGGAGATGGCGGGAGGGTGCGATCAAGTGTCGTGGGGTCAGTTTTTGATAGCTTGGGTCCAAAGATGGGGTTCCCTTGCGAGGTGAAGACAGGGATCGGCGAGCGATAAAATCCTGCCAGACTTGTTTCAGGTGGGTGTGCATGTGTCGTGGAGGCACTGTACGAAGATAAACTGACGTACTTACAATTTTGCTGGACCGAGCTTGTTTGTCGGCCCACCCTCCAGGGTTGTTGGAGGAATTTGTTGTTTGTATTTTCTGTCTGTAGTTTGTACTTGGGCCCAGTACTCTGGGTTTGTTTCGTTAAACTCTTATTAATGAAACAGGGTGGCAAGATTCCACCTTTTCCATAAATAAATAACTAAAAATAAACAATAAACTTTTATTACAAAAGAAACATGAAAGAAATATTACATACACCTCTAGAGCATTATTCCGAGACCACATGATTACATAAGTACTGCATATATATAGCTTAGTCTTCAATCATACATGAACAAATAATGATACATAAATTGCATCACAACTTATTTTACGGTAAACTTGCAAACTTCGAACTCCACCTAGCATGCATACTCTTTAATTCACCCTGCAACAAAAGCATACCCAAAATTTGGATATTACTGAAGGGATAAGAAAATTGAACACAAAGAACCAACTTGAGGAACAACAGAGATATTTGTATATGATTCTTTTTTAGCAAGTGAAGGGCTAAAACATAATCAAAGGATCAGAATGAGTCGGTATAAAATGATGAGCTCGGATCAATGTACACTAAAACATTTTTCTAAATGTAAATTAAGAAATTTAGTTTAAATTAACCTGTCCGGCCCCGACCCCGATCCAGAATAGGACCGGAACCGACC
Organism: Hemerocallis citrina; assembly: GCA_017893485.1. Taxonomy (NCBI): domain Eukaryota; kingdom Viridiplantae; phylum Streptophyta; class Magnoliopsida; order Asparagales; family Asphodelaceae; genus Hemerocallis; species Hemerocallis citrina. The sequence goes on along the minus strand of CM030358.1, from coordinate 463,095,341 downwards.
CGATCTATACGGGCCTGGGTCCTAAAATAAGACCCGTTGCACTTCCGGGGCCGGGTCCGAATCCGGTTCCGCTCAAAATAAAATCGACTTGGACCCGGACCCGGATCCGATAAAAAATACCACCAAAAATATGAAATTTGAATAATAGAGTTATAAGATATATGTAATTAGTAATTGTTGAAGATAGATGTGTAAATATAATATTTATTTATGTACTTTAGTGTAAAAATTGTTGTAATCCTAAGGTATCATGTGCAAAAATACTTAAGTGCAAATATTTATTCACCACTACCGGTCCCGACAGGTAGATTTTTTTAATTAGGACCCATATCCGAATCCGGTTCTCGCAAGTGCGGATTTGGGTCCGGATCCAGGTCCGGGTAGTTGAGGACCCGATCCAATAGGACAGATAGCAGCTCTACTTAGATCTTAACTTTGAGGTACCCTGTTTAACATTCTTTTTACATTTTGGACTCCTCACCCTCCAAAATATTTGTAAGAACACATACATATCAGTCATGGACTTGAGTTTGACTAATAAACATATACGTTTGATATGTATGTATTTAAGTAGTTTGAAGAAAATCAACATTTACAACCAAAGTAATGTAGCATTTACCCCAAAATTTAGGGGTTAGCTATGTTGAAAATTAATGAAGATGATGAAGAGAAAAATCTACAATTCTCAAAATGTATAATTTAATTTTGTTCTATATGATTTGTTTTTATATGGATGTAATCCAAAAATGAGAAGTTATTTAGTCCCACATAAGAGAAATTGTTGGACATATGTTGAGTTCCTTATATGTAACTTAACCTTATCTTTGATAACATGGATAGTATGAGAAGTTAGGGTGTGGGCTTGGGCCTTGGGCTTGTTGATTGATGTGATTAAAATAATATATTATCTTATATGATGATATATGTGGGAAAAACTCTCCCCTAGCTAGCTTGCCCATAACCCTACCTATACCACTATAGTGAGGGCGATCGATACTTTCTTTAAGGAGTCAGTGTCGACCATTCGGTCTACAATTTATAGTCTAAGTTTATTTCTTTCTTTTGTTAACTTTACCATGCTATGGTTGGTGGTTTTTGGATTTTTTTTGGATCCTGGTTTATCTTAATTTGTCCGACATATGTTTTATTTGCACATATGTATATATGTTATGATACTGAATTTTTAACAAGCTGCCTGAATCTTTCTTCTATACTAAATTATATATATTGAAAATAAGCTCCTTTGTCAAACTAACACTTGAAAAAATTAGTATAATGCAGTTGAGATTATAATGGAAAAAGATCTCAGTTTGGAGGTCAGCATATATATGTTCGTATATAGCCCTAATGCATATGTCACTTACTTTGTACAGTCCACGGCAAAAGAGATGGGGTAGCCAACTTGCACCTTGCATGAGCCTGGTATCTTACCCAAAAAGTCCATGTTAATCCCAGGGATGCTCCTAAGAATCATCTTTAGGCATGTGCACACAGATCGACGGTCCATCGTCGAATTGGCCTCCGTGTTTAGGGTCCTCACCCCGTTGCAGCACCCGGCAGGCACGTGCCCACCAACACGGGCATAGTTGAGGCACCCGGAGATGCGCTTGACGACTTCCGGGCATGCTATTTCGCCTACAACGTTCGGTGTGAAGAATAGAATACACCCGAGAAGCACAGTTGCAAACAAAGCATTATTGGCCATGGCTACTATGTAATAATGATGAATGAATTAAGGGTTGAGCGATGAGTGGTACAATGAGTATGCTTGAGGTGTTTATATATATATATAGGAGTGAATTGGCTAGAGTTGGGTAGAATGGAATATTGATGCCTGCATGTACGTGTATGATATGTAGTGTTTGGTATTAATATTTTCTCATCAGTCTGCATTGAGGAGCACAAAATATTTTGTTTCTTTAAAACCTAAAACAATCCATCAGAAGAAGGAAAGGAGATGAGATTTGAAAGTGCTGCAACTTGATTACATGTAGTTGGGTACGGTGATAAGGCGACTGCGATGTAAACCTGATAGTTGGGTGCGACGATGGTGATACACAACTGCTAGCTACAAAGAGTTCTTGATCGATCAGCTAGCATTTCCTCAATATGTAGGTCATGCCAACTAAAAATGTTAGGGTTTGCATGCCAAACTTAACATGCTCCATTTCCATACTTTGTGTTCTAGACAAAGATCTTGGTCATTCATATTCATAGAATATTTGAATCTAGCTACTAGCTCCCTTTAGCATCATATTCATCGATCCATTATCTTACGGATCATGTATAACATCCCCAAATAAAAATTATTTTTCATGCGCATTCCACGTAAAATTTTATGCACACCTAAAATTTTCTTGAGTCATGAATATTTTCTTCTCATTTTTTGTCACAATTGTGTGATTTACTTTTAATTAAATCCCTTGGACCTATGTAGTATGGGTGCATAGATTCCGAACAAGTATGCATTAGTGTCGTCGTAGTGCAATATCTGCATTAGGCATTAAGTCATATCATACACTGATACTACTAGGGTAGTCACTTTTCCTGTTTGCATTCAAGTTTGTGTTTGCTAAAGTAGAAGAATCGCTGTATTATAGCATTGCATCATTTGTATGCAACTGACGTACCCACAGTTTCCCAGATGCAGGATTGGACTTGGCAGGGGCTTGAAGTCACTATGATGAGTTGTTGCAAGAAGAAGAATTTTTATTATTGTATATTATATTGTACTCATTTAATTCCGCTGTACTGTTGTAAAGAACATGTTGTAAATAAAAAAAATTAAATTCCTTGTAAATTTGTATGAATTTGATCATGTATTTGTTACGAATTACCTGTGTTTGGGATTCGGGGCGTTACATCATGTTCACTGTTTTGCGAGTAACACTTCTAATATGAAATGTGGCCATGTACTCATGTATGCGTAGTATACTCAGAACACTACATATATCACTTAGATTATGATAATGGTTAAAATTATAGCAAATTAGGGTCCTACGATCCCAACACAGATCACAAAGCTTCTACAGGCAGATTAACCATAACAGACCTTGTTAACAGATCTGGACCTTCTTCGAGCTCATCTAACAAGACATGAGTCTCTTTCAAGCTCATTAAAAGTAGAAGATTAGGTCCACTAAAAGAGACTCGGCACATAAGGGTTGTTAGTCAAATCTCTTATTCCCAAACAAGATAGCTTATTTCTTGAGGGAAAGATCCAAACAGGAGATAAGAAATTCATATTGATCTAATGAATTCATATTGATATCCTAAACTGTTTCTCAGGTCTATAAATTCCCCCCCCCCCCCCCCCCCCTCCTTAGTCAGAAGGTAATTTGCAATTTCTTTCTCAAACTCTATTTCCCTTTATGGTTCTGACGAGGGGAGAAAGGGCTCATAGCTCGACCAATCGACAACTTGCCCAAAATCTCCATAGCTTGACGAACGCAATAACGCAATGGAGATCGAAGGCAGCAAAGAGCCATAGCTCGACACTGCTTCATAGCTCGACGACGACGATGAGTTTATAGCTCGACAGCTCGACCATACAGAAGATCCCCCATAGCTCGACCAAGCTCGAAAACTCCAATTCAACACCATAGCTCGACTGAACGAAGGAGATCATAGGTCGACAACGGAGCAACACCATGGTTCGACGTCGAAGACGAAAAAAAAGCTTGCCTAAAAAAATAGAGCTCGCCTAAAAAAACAGAGCCCGACCAAGAAAAAAGCTCCATAGATCGAAACTCATAGCTTGACCAAGAGCCCATAGCTCTACGGCGCCGCATGTTGCTCGATGAGAAGATGAAACTCCATAGCTTGACCAAACGAGTGATCATAGCTCGACGAGACAAAGGGGCAACACCAAAGCTCGACGAGACAAAGGAGCTCATAGCTCAAAAACAACTCAAACTCCATAGCTTGACCAAAAGTAGTGTGATGCCAACCTTATAGCACGATCGTAGATTGAAGCTCCATATCTCGATCAAGGTCAGTGCTTGATGCGAAATTGAAGCTCGAAGACCATAGCTCGACGACGGCGAGATGGATAGCTCGAACAAGAGAGAATGGCCATAGCTCGACCAAAGCGTCGGTTGAGCTAGGATGTCTCCCTGAGCAGTCGCTGGCCTTTGGATCACTCAGCAATTCACGCTCGAGTCTAATCAATGAGTTGGATGAAGATCAATCACTTTTCTCTTCTTTTTTAGATTTCAACTGTCAGATCATGGCGAAATGCGCACAAGCGCGTGATTGACATACCACGATTGTGCCACATCCCTCAACACCTCCACAGCTGCACACCTCACTCAGCAGGCGAGCAATTATGTGATCAGCGACTTAGATCACTTCAGAAAGCACGTCGGTGAGGTAATTCATGAAAAAAACCCAGAAATTCATTTTAATTTTGAAAATTTAATTTAAAAAATCCAAATATAATTATTTAAATTCAGAAAATTAGCAAAATTTTCTAAAAAATAATTTTAAATTGGGTTTATTGATTAAAAATTTGAAAAAGTAATTTTTAAATTGGGAAAAAATATTTAAAAATCCAGAAAAAATCGAAAAAAATTCCGAAAAATCCAGGAATATATTCTCCGCCTTGAGAATCTGAGAAGCCACTGATCAGTTACAGGTATCTCCAATGCACCCTCAAAGCTAATATTGTATTCCATAATTCAAAAACAAGGTGAACTACTTCTCGAAAGCCAAGAAAATAGTCTTCCGAGGGGGGGGCTTATGATAATGGTAAAAATTGCAGCAAATCAGGGTTGTACGATCCCAACACAGATCACAAAGCTTCTACTGTAACACCCCGAATTTTCAATATAATATCTCAGAAATACGTGACCCAATTCCCAGCATCAACCTCAATGTAATAGTAAACATAACCAAAACACAGATAAACTTTTCAACTTTTATTACAACATTTCTTTACAAAGCACAGCGAAAAATTAAACACCTTGAATTACAATTCTTTCTTTTACAACACATTCTTTTACAATTTCATAAACCACATTATCATTCTACCACATACATCCTAATTTCAATGCTATAGGTACCTACCTGAAAAACTCAAAACTACAGGAGTCAGCCATAACGGTGCGAGTGACATCAAAAGAAATACAATGTAATTAAAATGTAAGTGAAACAATAAGAATAAAGTCATAAACCAATACATGTCAACAGTAATAACGAAGGAAATATGAAATAACAATAAATAAAGTATGAAAACATCAAGTTAAACTAGACTAAGTGTCAAGTGTAGGAAAACAAGAAAACATCATGCATAAAACCAAGTCAAAAAAACACAAATGCAATATGATGACTCTCTAATGCATACTTGTCGGATTCTATGCATTCCATACTACATAGGTCCGGTGCAAGCTCTTATCATTCTCCACTTTATAGGGTTAGATCCCTCGTTATGCAACTAATCCTACTACGGTGATAGAAATAAGATCCAGAATATTCCGCAAATAGGTATCACAACCCTCAACGCGCAAGCATCATGTAAGAATAGCTATAAAAAAACCCGGAGAATCACCTCCCTGTCGTATACCCCACCGCCGCCCCTCGACGTGCAAGTACACAGGCACATTCCGTGAATAGATCCGTCGATCCTCGACACGCAAATGTACCTGTAAATTCGGTGAATAGGCACTGCAGACCCTCGATACGCAAACATACCAAATGTCCTCTCGAGACAGAACAACACAAGTCCTGTAACACATCCGTTGGACTGGACCCCTTGAGCATATACTTATGTTCCCCAAGTTTCATCACATCTCCATTAGTTTTTGTGGTTGATTATTATTAAAACACAAATTTTCCCTCTCTAGAGTTAGTGTATCCTGCCAGACTTAATTCCACAAACAAAAACCCAAGACCCAACTGGTCAAAATCCACAAAATCTCATCTGTCGGTTCACAGGACTCCCACTCAACTTCTAGAGATTCACAAAACGAATTTCAACACAATATCTTTCATTAAAACTCTTAATTTCATCATCAAAATGTTCATATCAATGAAAACTTCTTAAATCAACAAAACCCTTCAATATACTCACAAATTCCAGAATTGAAATAAAATATTAAATGCATTAAAAAACTGAGAATCATATTTTGAAATCATAGAATATCACAAAACATCAATTCCTTTGAAAACCGTATGTATTTCACTGGTAAAGTAATAGAAATATAATTTATAATCTATTATAATCAAAATATAACTCTCTGTAAAAATATTGTAATCTATAGTAAAAATATTGTCTAAAACAGTAGATTAATAAGCCATAATATCGAAGAAATAATCGTTCAAGAAAAACGAAGAAAACTCAACAAAATAATCAGCCAGAGTGCTGACAGTCAACTGTCAAAGACAGTGCAAAACACGACGGTCGACTATCGAGCAAAAATCCAAAAATCCAAGAATTGACAGTTGACTGTCATTTTAGTACAAAATCAAGGCGGTAGACTGTCATATTAAGAAAAATGCAGCTTTGAAATTCGTGCACATTTTTACTGATACTTCGTTATTTCCTTATAAAATCGTTATTTCCTTGTAAAATCATAAATTTACAAAAAAAAATTGATGAGAAGATCGAGTACAACTTGTATAACATATAGAAGTTTATAAAGTCACATCAAATCCATAAAAGGGCAAATTTTCTTCAAAACTACTTCGAAACAGTAAATATAGATATATGAAGTGTCTATATGTGTGTTTGCATCAGTAAAGCTTCAAAATTCATCAAATAAGAAGTAGTATAATGTTCAAAATAATCTCAATATCAAAACAACTCAAATCCAATCGAAAACTTCACAAAAAATCACAAAACCAATTTCGGCCTGCATACAATCATACCAGAAACTCAACCCCCTCTTTTTGCTTCAAAACTTGATCTTTTTTATCCAAAAACTCCTTCTACAACTTGTTATACACATACCCCATTGATTATAATAGTTTACTCATGAATATAAGCAATTATAACAACTACTCATCAAGTTTCACTTCATCAAAAACCCAAAAACATAGTGTATGTCTACATATACACAGTAGAACTAGATTTTTATTCACTTTTTGCAAATACCATCATACAACTCAATATGAACCATCAAAACAGCAAGAATATGAAAGAAAACAACCTACTTATTATTTCTATTAGGTTCTTAACAAATCTCATGTCATCTATATGTAATTTCAATCATCAATAGCACAGGTTTCATGAAAAGGATTCAATTTTTATTGTTCCATCTTTAATAAACTCATCATATCATCATACAATCCCTAAAATGCTTTCTAATAGACAAGTCATCACATACAACATGCATACAACAGCAAGAAATCAAACATATATCACTCACCTTTTTGAAGAATCAATCGAAGAAATAAAAAGAATAAGAAAAGTCCTTCCTTTCGCAAGAAAATCAGGATCCTCGCTTCGAAACTCCAAGAAATCAATAATAAAGAAAACCCTTTGTGTAGTACAACAAGGAGACAGCTGCACTCTCTTTATATTAGGTTGGAAATATGGTATTAGGGTTTTAAATATATTTGTAAAATATCTCTTTTGAATATATATATTACATATATAAATCCTTATACTTGGAAACTAGATAAATCGATTAAATTCAAATTTAAAATAAAAATAATTGATCAAATCTTGGCTGGCACTATTTGTAAACCCAGAAAAACGAAATTTGTAATTTTGGCCTCTAAGTGGTAATTTTGCAAAAAAGACCATTCTTTAAGAAATTTGAGAAATAAACCAAATCTATTAAAACAAAAAAGTAAAATTTTTACCTCTTAGTTGGATAGGCAACATGTTCAGCCAAAAAATCTGAAAATCTTGAGTTTTCACTCCAAGTGGTAATTTTGCACAAAAGCCCCTCTTTTTGTAATATTTACAAATAGGTCAAATAAATATCAGAAAAATCCAGAAAATTCACAAATAATACATACTAATAAATAATAGGTTTTCCCAAAATAATTTCTGACTTTGAACTTCCCAAGAAAATATTTGCACGTGTAAAAAGATATATTTCAGAAAAATATTTATTAAATCATCAAAAAAAATTATTTTAATCCGTCTATTAATCTCAAAAACATTATTTTAAAATCTAGGGTGTTACATCTACAGGCAGATTAATCATAACAGGCCTTGTTAACAGGTCTGGGTCTCCTTCGGGCTCATCTAACAAGACATGTGCCTCTTTTCAAGACCATTAAAAGTGATAGATTAGGTTCACTAAAAGAGACCCAGTCCATAAGGGTTGTTAGTCAAATCTCTTATCCTTAAACAAGAAAGCTTATCTTTTGAGGGAGAGATCCGAACAGGAGAAAAGGAATTCATATCGATCTAATGGATTCATATCGATCTCTTAACCTGTTTCTCAGGCTTATAAATATCCTCCCCCTCCGAGTCAGAAGATAATCTGCAATTTCTCTCTCAAACTCTCTTTCTCTTTCTGGTTCTGACTTGAGCATCGGAGAGTCTGTTGCCGGAGCTATCCCCGGTATTTCAGGATTTTTGTTGGTTCTTCGGTCGCATCAACAACCGTTGGATTCAGATTACGATGTTCAATCAACGATCCAGATCCACTATCGGGAGCTCTAACTACTTTTTTACGGTAATGATCAAAGATTAGATGTTTAGTGGTTTTCATCAAATATAAATTCACTATCTGTTTACTCCCATACCAAAATAAGCAGCAAAAGATTTTGATTATTGATCTATGCATATGATTTTGAATTTCTGAGAAGGCTAAAAACAACCGAAATTGGTCATTCTAACTATACATCGTGTCAAAGAAATATCACTATACTTTGCATCAACAAGAAAAGAAGAGCACCAATTGTCTTTTGCTTTGAATTAGTGAATTTTATTTTTGAATGTATTATTTTTACTATATTATATTGAACTTTTATTTCGGTTTTTTTTTATTAATAAAATTAGATAACATCTTGTCATTTTTTTAGGATACATATAAAAAGAACTATATCCCATCAAAAGTGAAAATTTTGCCGTACTGCCCCACTTTTTGAAAATATTTAGCGCTCTGCTTCACTTCCGAAAACAATTAGCGATCTATCCTTGTTTAGGACACGTCAGCATAAACCGTTATTGGAAATAACGGTATAGGTTATTTACATGCCGTTATTTCCAATAACGACATCTATTTTACATTTTTTTTCCATGTCGTTATTTGGAATAACGGCATCAGTGTATTTCTCTTACAAGTATGAATCTTCTAACTTAAAAAAATTCTAAGTGTAAAAAAACTTATAAATAATGTCGTTATCCTGAATAACGGCATTCGAACGGCATCAGTTATATATAAATGAACTCTTGCCGTTGTTTGGAAACAGAGAGAATGAATAATAAGTTAATTTTTTTTAAAAAAAATTTATAACTGATGTCGCTATTTGGAATAACGGCATCAGTTATAATTTTCTTTTTTTTTAAGTTATTCGTCAGAGAGGATGAATAATAAGTTACTTTTTTTATATAAAAAATTTATAACTGATGCCATATTCCAAATAACGGCATCAGTATTGAGAATGTCGTTATTTGAAATAACGGCATATATTATAAGGTTTCACACTTGCAATTTTTTCTCTAAGTGGAGACTACAAGCTGCCGAAAAACAAAACAACCTATGCCGTTATTCCAAATAACGGCATGCCACTTTTTTTTCAAACAGATGCGGTTATTGGGAAGAACGGCATCGAAATAACCTATGCCGTTTTTTCCAATAACATTTCTTGCTGACGTGTCCTAAAGAAAGGTATATCACTAATTGTTTTCGGAAGTGGGGTAGAACGCCAAATATTTTCAAAAAGTGGGGTAGTACCGCAAAATTTTCATCAAAAGTTTAGAGAAAAATATGCATATATTGAATAAGAGAAGATTAGAGAAACTAATTAAACATTAATTAATTAATCAAATTAAGTAACTCAAGAGGACAAATTGAGTTAAATTTAATCTGAGAAATCGTAACTTGACTCACATGACTCTCAAAAACAAACAAAGAAAAACAAAGAAACAGAGAAACAAACACCACCCATCATCATCCCTTCTCAGAGCTTGCTGCCAAATTAATACACCATATTTAACTTCTTCCACATGCACCCCACTTTTATTTATTTCTACACCTAAATATTCAAACTTGATTATTGCTTCTTTCTATTTCAACCACTCTTCAATTCACCCTGCAAAATTAGCATAAAATGCAATTTTAGTTAGTAGAATAAAAATATGGGGTAAATTCAGGAAACCTCACTCCAATATTTAGGGTTCAAAATTAAGAAATCTGCCTCTGTTAAATTTTAATCACTTAGCATCCTACTGTCATCTCTCTTATTTATCTCTCTTATTTTGACATTAAATTTTAAATGTGTAATAATCTCATTATCCTTCCCTACTATAAAAATACATTTTCACATGTTAATAAGGAAGTTGGAAATTAGGTAATTACAAAATTTAAATTTAATGTCAAAAATATCTTTACTATAACTATATAAATACGTATAATACACGTCCAAACTAAATCCAATAAATATAAATGTGCACCGCACGTGTAGCCCAAATCAAAACATTCAAATATAAACTATTTTTTTCAAATATATATTCATTTAATTTGATTACTTTTATTTTTTTAGGCGTGCATCGCACGTACATTATTCTAGTAAGAGATAATGACGAGGTGCTAAGTGTGTAAATTTAACGGGCGATTCATATTTTTGTTGAAAAAAAGATTCTACCATCTCCTCATTTTTTCTTTCTTTCTGTTATTGAAAAGTTTTGTGCTCATGACATCGTTCTTTGCATCTCATATTCCCTCGTTCTTGATAGATGAATGAATCGTGTACTAGAGTTCTTGATTCATGCAAATTTTAATTTGTCCACTAATTAGTATAGATCTTAGTTAACTAATTTGTATTTAAATAAACATATAAAAGCGATAAATTAATTAAACATACTTGTTACAATCAGTGGAAGGGCTAATGCTGTAGGGCACATTAACTTGACATTTGCCCGGGAGAGCACCAGCCAGTTCAATATTCTGACCCGAAACCCCGGCCGCCGCATCCTTAAGGCAATTGCAGGTCACCCTCCGGTCGTCCCCGGTTTTCGCCTTCGACATCAGACTCTTAATCCCACCACAGCATTCAGACGGAGGGGCGGCCGCACCACCACTCTGGAAGTAGCCCAGGCACGGGTACAGCGCACTGTAAACGGCCGAGCACGAGAGCGTGCCCGCACCTCTGCACGCTGCGACCATCGCCATTGCGCAGAGGAGGGCTAGGATTGCACCAGATCGTGACATTGTGTGTTAATTGGAGATTCAAGATTGATCAAATGGAGAGCAGAGTGAGTGAAGTGAAGACTGAAGAGCTAGGAACTACGAAGGTGGTAGTACTTTATAGAGGGGCCGGACGTTATTTTATTTGAGTGAGGACAACGATATCATTCAAGAGTTGGCATAAAAAAATATTGATGTTATTCAAGAAAAAGAATGGAGTGTCGGATAAAAAGTAAGGCACCAAGGTGAGATGGGATCTACAAAGTTCGGTGGAGTTTATTGCCACCCCACCTTAGTTAGAATTTTTTCCCAAACTGCCTCACTTTTTAAAAGTTTTTCCCAAACTACCCTACTTTTGATTTTAATTTTCAAATCATCCCACTCGGTCTTTGAAAGACCGAGTTTAGTTAAAACTAACTCGGTTTTTCAAAGACCGAGCGTTGGTCTTGGATTTTTCAAATTCTAACGCTCGGTCTTTGAAAAACCGAGTTATTTTTAACTAAACTCGGTCTTTCCAAGACCGAGTGTGTCATTTTGGTAAATACTTTCGAAAGTGGATTAGTTTGGTAAATACTTTCAAAAAGTGGGTCATTTTGATAATAAGTTCCTTTAAGACACATATTCTTGTATGATCTTCTTGAATTTTAAATATGCTCCCCATCCCAGTTAATAATTTAGACTATTTTTTTCTGCTGTAGGGAATCATATAGAGGGCTTTAAGAGATTTTCTTCCCCATGCCTAAAAATGGTAAGAAATTTAAAATATAAAAATACATGAATGAGAAAACAATGTGTAATTGTTCTATTTGCAATTTGTCTAAATAGGTGGATTACAAAGATGTTAAATGAGGCATGTTTTTTACTAGATTAGAAAGATGAAAGACTTGTATATTTGTCCGATTGACTTTCATTTTATCCACCCAAAAAAAATGTAACTTAAAAATATATACAAAAACAAAATAAAACAAAAACAAAAACAAAAACAAAAACAAAAACAAAACAAAACAAAACCAACATATATGTATATGAAAAATTTACACATTGTTGGAAGCAAAATATGCAAAATATATAAATTTGTTTTAAATTACCCAAACTTAAAGTCCCAAATTCAATTCAAGTCTTTAAGCTTAAACCCAAATTTTTTTCATAAAAAAGTTACAGGTTCAAATAATTATTTTTAGACCCCTAAATATAGTATTTTTTTACGTGCAAAACACGTGTCTATATTTACAAAGGAATTACAAATTTGGGGACCCCTAAAATCTCAAAAATGTCGGGGGCCTGAGGCGGTCGCCTTACTCGCCTCAAGTGTGGGGCCGGCCATATATATATATGGGTAAAAGGGATATGAGCAACTTGCTCATTTAGTAAATGAGCAAGTTATTATGTGGCATGCATGTGATACATTGGACAACTAACCTTTTTAAGGATTTTCCAATCACATACATTCCACATCATCAATTGCTTATTTACTAAATGAGCAAGTTGCTCATACCCCTTTTACCATATATATATATATATATATATATATATATATATATATATATATAGGAGAAGGTTCGGGTGAGAACCATGTCGTGGGGTGAGAACCTAAGGGCCTATCCCAGCCATTCATCTGTGTAATCTTAACGGTCAAGATTTTTTAAAATTAAACAATAAGATTAATTAATTTTTGCATTAAGATGTCAATCCCTTTAATTAAGGGATGAGGACCGCGTAATAAAAGGAATGAAAGATCACAGATTATTAGGCAACATATATTGCCTTTTTTATTCTATTTAAAAGGAATGTAGATCACATATTATTAGGCAACATATATTGCCTTTTTTATTTTATTTTCAGCCGAACCACAATCTTCATCAGGATGAACAACATTTGTTGCTACGTACAATGTTGCTAAATATGAAATTTTTGTTGCTACGTACAATGCAGTTAGTTGCTATTCAAAAAACATTCAGTTGCTATATAAAAACTGACAGCATGTACAACATAAGTTTGCAAATTGATAAACAAACAATATATATATATATATATATATATATATATATATATATTGTTTGTTTATCAATTTTCAAACTTACTTATGTTGTACATGCTGTATGTACAACATATTGTTTGTTTATCAATTTGCAAACTTACTTATGTTGTACATGCTGTATGTACATGTTGTGTGTGTGTATATATATATATATATATATATTCCTGCTAAAATATGCACTAGTTGTATCTACTTACAATACAGTCAGTTGCTATATAGTGAACGAATTGGTGAAGGAACGAATTGGTGATGATTCTGCAGTTGCTATTAATTTGGGATACAAAATCTTCTCGAATAGCAACTGTAATAATTATAAATGGCAACTGTAATAATTATAAATAGCAACTGAAATAATTATACAGCAATATCTGACCACTTAAACAGCAACTGTAATAATTATAAATAGCAACTGTAATAAACAGTAACTGTATGGAACGAAATGGTGAATGATTCTGCAGTTGCTATTAATTTGGGAAACAAAATCTTCTCCAATATTTTACGGGATTAAATTATTTCTCTCTCCAATTTGACCAAATTTGCCTTAACCGTCGCACACAAAAAAAGGCAATTTATAATTATTCCTTTTATTACGCGGTCCCCATCCCTTAATTAAAGGGATTGACATCTTAATGCAAAAATTAATTAATCTTATTGTTTAATTTTTAAAAATCTTGACCGTTAAGATTACACAGATGAATGGCTGGGATAGGCCCTTAGGTTCTCACCTCAGGGTTGGTTCTCACCCGAACCGACCCCTATATATATATATATATATATATATATATATATATATATATATATATATATATATATATATATATATGATTTTAATGGGAGAGTTGGGGTTTGTAACAAACAAATCCTAACTTTTTAACTATAATATATAGTTTATATTTGAATGTTTTGATTTGGGCTTCACGTATGGTGTACATTTATATATATAATTTTAATGGGAGAGTTGGGGTTTGTAACAAATAAATCCTAACTTTTTAACTATAATATATAGTTTATATTTGAATGTTTTGATTTGGGCTTCACGTACGGTGTACATTTATATTTGTTGGATATAGTTTGGACGTGTAAAACACGTATAATACACGTCCAAATTATATCCAACAAATATAAATGTACACCGCACGTGTAGCCCAAATCAAAACATTCAAGAATATATATATATATATATATATATATATATATATATATATATATATATACATAGGGCCGGCCACACCCTTGAGGCAGGTGAGGCGGCCGCCTCAGGCCCCCAGCATTTTAAAGATTTTAGGGGTCCCCAAATTTGTAATTTCTTTGTAAATATAGACACGTATTTTGCATGTTAAAAAATACTCTTTTTAGGGGTCTAAAAATAATTATTTGAACCTTTAATTTTTTTATAAAAAAAAATTGGGTTTAATCTTGAAGACTTGAATTGAATTTGGGACATTAAATTTGGGTAATTTAAAACAAATTTATATATTTTGCATATTTTGCTTCCAATAATGTGTAAACTTTTTGTATACATATATGTTGGTTTTTTTTTGTTTTTTTTTTGTTTGTTTTATTTTGTTTTTGTATACATTTTTTGCATTTTATTTGGGTGAATAAAATGAAAGTCAATCGGACAAATATACAAGCCTTTCATCTTTCTAATCTAGTAAAAAACATGCCTCATTTAACATCTTTGTAACCCACCTATTTAGACAAATTGTAAATAGAACAATTACACATTGTTTTCTCATTCATGTATTTTTATATTTTAAATTTCTTACCATTTTTAGGCATGGAGAAGAAAATCTCTTAATGCCCTCTATATAATTCCCTACGGCAGGAAAAAATAGTCTAAATTATTAACTGGGATGAGGAGCATATTTAAAATTCAAGAAGATCATACAAGAATATGTATCTTAAAAGAACTTATTACCAAAGTGATCCACTTTTTGGAAGTATTTACTAAACTGGCCCACTTTCGAAAGTATTTATCAAAATGACACTCGGTCTTTGAAAGACCGAGTTTAGTTAAAAATAACTCAGTTTTTCAAAGACCGAGTGTTAGAATTCGAAAAATTCAAGACTAACACTTGGTCTTTGAAAAACCGAGCTAGTTTTAACTAAACTCGGTATTTTAAAGACCGAGTGGGGTGGTTTTGGAATTAAAATCAAAAGTATGGCAGTTTGGGAAAAACTTTCAAAAAGTGGGGCAGTTTAGAAAAAAATTCCCTTAGTTATTGATTACGTTTACATGATTATTCTAGTTGAGGAAAGTTGGTTCAAGTACCACACATGACTATGATTTTCTATTAAGCCCTTTCATATAAGCTCCATATGCAAAACTAACATATATCTAGTCAGAGCCAGACCTGAGCTTACTAGAGGGTTGAACTCCAAGAAGGAATTTAAATTACAACAATTATTAAAAACCGATATATTTGAAAAAATAGATGGAGATTTAGGAATTTGGAAAAAAAAATCTCCATACGAACATAAGCTCAACTAAAATAAGCCGGTTCATTTAGTAATTTTAAAAATAAAAGTCAAAAAGAATAAACTTGGGACCCCTAAAAAAATATTATGCACAAAATGCGTATATATAAATACAAGGAAAAATAAATTTTGGGGCCCCTAAAAGTACAAAAAATTTGGGGGCCTAAGACGACCACCTCCACATCCTCCACTGGGGGGGGGGGGGGGGGGGGGGGGCTGTACCTAGTAATCGCTGATTGTAGTAGCTCTAATGGTAAATGGGTGGGATGAGGACAGAGAGGTTCCAAGTTCAAAACCAGGCAACAACATAGCCTTTTATCAAATTAAGAAATTTTTGATGGAGTAACAAATTATGTTTCACTGGTAATCTACACGTGTGATGCACATTTTAATAAAAAAAAACATATATAGAGTAATAAGACGTAATCTAGCATGTGTGATGCACGTTAAACAATAAGATGTAATCTTGCCTCCAACCCGAGACCTCTCTTTACTCATCTCTTTATAAATTACCCCTAGTGGCACAAACTTTAATTTTATATGAGTGACACTTTTGTAAATAATTATGTTGTAAATAAATTTGAACTTTTGAGAGTATTATGATAACTAATAACAGTTGAATAAATGAATGGTTAATATAACTCCTACTTAAAAATGAATGGATGATATTAAATAGTTGATTGTCTACAAATCACATTTGGTCTACAAATGACAACTCCAACTCTCGCATTATAGCATCAGAGATGGTCATCGAGTAAAGTTTTATCCATCAAACTAATTAAGCTTAATCTACTTACAAATCTCGATCTAGAACTTCGACGAGACAATACTTATTTCGGTTTCCATCTTTGAATCGATATACACTATAAAATTGTAGGAGAAAATGGTTGGTAATCATACTTTCAGATAGGGTGTTCATCGGGTTGGGTTTGACCCGAATGCAACTCGTAATTGAGGTTTACCCATCCAAACTCGAACCTGACTTTTAAAATCCTACCCAAACCCGAAACCAGTCTGAACCCTACGGTTTTAGTTCAGGTTTAATTAGAATAATTTTATACTGGTTTTGGAGGTCTTAAAAATCTACCCGAACCCCACAGATATCTCTAATACTATAATGGGAGAAGGCTTCAGTGTCATTTGTAAATCTACCAACCTGTGCAACGCACGTACAACCAAAATTTTCAATATAAATTCATCAAACACGTAAACTATCCGTACAAATTAAAGGATATGAATTTTTAGTTGTTTGGATTTGATAGAGGAAATAGTAATTAATATTTTTATAAGGTTGTTGATTAAGAAAGTTTGAATTTTAAGATAAAATTGTTATTTTTAGTTGAGATAGTTTACATTTTTAGTTGTTAATTGTTAGGGCGTGTATCGCATGCGTGAAGATAACTAGTAATAATAATATAATAATGGGAGAGTGAGAGTTGTTGTTTGTAAACATACCAACCTACGTGTATCGAGCGTATATAACTAATATGAAGGAGCTTTCAGGTTCGAGGTCAAACTACGTCGGAATTTTTACTTTTTTAAAAAAATATTTATTATGATGTGCATTGCATGTGTAAATTACTAGACGAATACTAATATCAATAGACGGTAAAATGTCATCTAGTTTTATTAATAAGATTATGTTATTTGATAAATCTATTTCAACAATAATTAGGTCACTATTTTCATGCAAGTAGTAGAGCTGGTATCGGGTTCTATCGGGTCGGGTCCTCCATTACCCGGACCCGGACTCGATACCTCACAAGTCAAAAAAATTAGACCCAGACCCAGACTTGCAAGAACCAGGTCCGGGTTCGATTCGGGTCCTAATTAAAAAAATCTACCTGTCGTGTTTGGTAGCGGGGAATAAATATTTGCACGTAAGTATTTTGCACCAGATATCCAACAGGTTCAACAATTTTTGCACTTAAGTATATGAATAAATATTATATTTACACATCTATATTCAACAATTACTATTTATATATATATCCCTATAACACTATTATTCAAATTTCATATTTTCAGGTATTTTTTAACGGGTCCGAGTCGATTCTATTTTTAGCAGACCCGGAACCGGAACCTGACATGGACCCGGAAGTGTAATGGGTCTTATTTTAGGACCCGGACCCGGACTCGGACCCATATAGATCGGGTCTGTTCCGGTCCAATGTTGGGTCCGGGTCAGGTCCGGGTATCGAGTAAACGTGACGGTGCTAGCAAGTATTTAGGTGCAGCCCACACGGAACCGGCTCGGCAAGCTTGCAACCCGACTCAGATCACCAGCAATCGGGTCAGGCCGAGCCTAGCCCTTATTAGCCAAGGTGGTCCATGTCGGGCCCGAGAAGGGGGAAATAAGTCAGGGTTAGCCCGACCCACATTTGAGCGCGGACCGCCTCATGTTTGAAATCGAACTGGCCCGGCGAACTAGCCATATATATATAATTGTGACTTCCATTTTTACCCCCATAATGGTTATATACTGGTTAGTTTTGGGGGTTATAATTGGAAATCCGAAAATTAAGTAAATCTACAAATACCTATCTCCCCTCCCCCCCCCCCCCCCCCCCCCCATTTCCATTCATTTTTCTTCACATCAATATTATTTATGTTCATTCCAAAATTAATACTCAACTCTTTCAAGCTAACTAGTGCTATTCTCTTGCAAGTTGTGGAAGTGACACTCTCTCAATCTTTCAAGTTTCTAGTCTCAATCTTCTCTTGCAATTTATACAATATCATTATATTAGTTCAATTAATATATTTTCATTTTTCTCTTTCTTATCTTTCCATTATTTTCTTTCAACTCTTTTTTCCATTCATTTTTCTTCACATCAAAACTATTTATATTCATTCCAAATTAATACTTAACTCTCTCAAGCTAGCTAGTGCTCTTCTCTTGCAAGTTGTGAATGTGATCAACTATCTCAATCTTTCAAGTTTCTAGTCTCAATCTTCTCTTGCAATTTATACAATATCATTTTATTAGTTCAATTAATATATTTTCATTCTTCTCTTTCTTAACATTCGATTGTTTTCTTTCAACTCTTTCTTATCTTTCATTTGGGTTTCTTTGAACTATTTCTTCTCTTTTAATTTTTTTCTACGAACTATTTATTCTCTTCCTTATTTCAACTGTTTTCTTTTAACTCTTTCTTATCTTTTAATTGAGTTTCTTTGAACAATTTCTTCTCTTTTAATTTTTTTTCTTGGCTAAATTTGTAAAAACCTCATTCAAGTATTGCCTGTTTTCAAAAAACCATACTCATAATTTTTTATTTCTTTTGGTGGAAAAAATGGACCTCAACTATGTTTTCAAAAAACTCATCGCAACGACATCATGTTCCATTATTTTTTTACACGTGCCATTTTTTCAGACATTTTTGCCCATGTATTAAAAAATTTCGTTCATCTTTCCAACTTTTTCAAAAGAACATTACTTATCTAATAAGGTTGTTTAAAAAACATCACAGAACTAATGTTTTTTAGTAGGATCTCACCCAACCCTGTATGAATTGTTATCAAAATTTTACAACAATTCACCATATCTAACATGAAAAAAAAACTTCATACATTCTCACATATTTTCACCAACAAAATGCACATTATATAAAGTTCTAACATATTTTTATCCACCACATTCAACACATTCTCATCAAAATCATCATCAGAAATATGACTTAAATAGAAAATATATCAGGATATAAAGCACTTCCTGATACAAACCAAATCTACATTACAATTCATAAATACCTGGTTACAAACCCCTCTATATTAGATACTATATCAGACACACATACATTTTCAAAATACATTTCCAGAATATTCTGCCAGTCATCAACGTCAATCCACTCCCTCCCTGTCCTCACATTCTGCCAGCTGTCAACCCCAATCCACTCCCTTCTCATCAACTCATCTCCCTCTTGCTCTCGGTACCCGTAAAGCCCAAAAGGAATCTTCTTTTCACCGGCTTCTTCCTCGCGGATCTCAAAGCACTCCCCACCCTCTCTTTAATATTCTCCCTTTCACCCTCAACCAGTGTTTGTGTCTCCACAACACTCAATGTTACTCCCTTTTTTCTCGAACACCTACACATTTCTGTAGGAGACATTTAACAAAGTGGACACCACGGGGAAAGGGAGAGAGATGACTGCAAGCGAAAATAATCTTGACAAAGAGTGTAATATTGGGATGAATTTCATGTCCATCTTCAAGTTCTTGAATGTGTAGTGCGAGCCTGTCGAAGGAGGAGGCATACTGATCGAGGATATGAAGGTGGAGGAGGATGTCTTTGTTGGGGAAGGCGATGAGGGCGTAAGACGGCGGAGGGAGTAGAAGTGGCGGCAAAGGTTAGAGATGAGTTTCTC
The DNA here is from genome assembly GCA_017893485.1 of Hemerocallis citrina. Lineage (NCBI taxonomy): Eukaryota > Viridiplantae > Streptophyta > Magnoliopsida > Asparagales > Asphodelaceae > Hemerocallis > Hemerocallis citrina. The sequence goes on along the minus strand of CM030358.1, from coordinate 463,075,146 downwards.
GGGGAGCTGGCTGCCTGGGTAGAGGTCGGTGGGGTTGCGGATGAGGGTGCCCAATTGGGGGAGTTGTTGTTCCTTAGGTTTGAATTCTTCGAGGATGGAGAATTTGTGGGAGGTGAGGGTTTGGAAGGTTTAGAGGCAGTGTCATTTTTTTCGGGGGGGGGGGGGGGGGGGACTTGGGGACTACTTGTTCGGAGACATCTTTGTCGATGCTATGGCAGTCGGACTAGCACTCTATGGCATCAGCCAAATTTCGGACACTTTCAGATAGCTTTTAAATGGGGATTTCGTTGCCACTATTTGGATGAGATGTAGGATTTCCGAATGGGCGCGGGGGGGGGGGGGTGATTTAGCATATCAGTTGGGTGTGAGCAGGGGTTTCGGAGGAAGGTGGATGAAGACGAGATTTGGAGATCGAAATGAGTTTAAATAGCTAAAAGCATTAGTTTTATGATTTTTTTAAACAACCTGATTAAATAAGTGAGGTTTTTTTAAGGGGAAAAAAAGATGAATGCGGTTTTTTAATACAGAGGAAAAAATATCCCAAAAATGACATGTGCGCTGCACGTGTCAACAATCTAATAGAGCATGATGTCGTCGCACTGAGTTTTTTAAAAACATAATTGAAGGCGGTTTTTTTTATTATAAAAACAAAGGATGAGTGGTTTTTTGAAAATGGGTAATACTGGAGTGAGTCTTTTATCAAAGTTAGCCTTATTTTCTTAGAACTCTTTGTTCTATTCAGCATTTTTGTTTACATCCACTAGTCTCAGAAAAAGGCCCTCGTGGCCCGGTCCCGGGTCCCCCATACCCAGGGCATTGAGTGTGTTTGGTTTGTTGTTTTGAAAATAGTTTTGTGAAAATATTTTGTGAAAACTGTTTTCTGAAAATGAGAGTGTAAAAGCTGTCTGGAATAGTTTTCTGAAAACTGTTTTCTGAAAATGAAATTGTATAACCTGTTTGAGTAAAAAAATAAATCTGAATGTTGTTTTCTTAAAACTAGACTGTAAAATGCTGTTTTGTAATAATTTATTTTGAAATCCTTTTTTTTCTTCCATTTTTTTTCAAGTTTGACAACAATTTTTTTTTATTTTCAATTTTCCTTATAAGGAGCTTATCTAGGGTGTATGTTTAATGAATTCGCATTAGTTTTTTTATGAGTTTTTTGTAAATTTTTTAACAAGTTAGGAGGATAATAAGCTGCGACATCTATAGAAGATCAACAAGTTAAGAAGATGCTGCTGTTGCTGCATGTGAACTAATTAAATTAGAACAATTAATACACGGCAAACAAAACTGATCGACCTAGTTTTCCAGCAGAAAAAAAAAGAAAAAAAAACTCAGCAAGATCGGATTTTGATTGCAGGGATGGATTGAGGACTGGATTTTGGAGATGGGTTCTTGGTGTCAGATCTTGAAACACCTCCTTAATGAGATGGGAAGGGAAAGGAAGAGGCTTTTTGAAGGTGGAAGAGGGTGGGATTTATAAGGTGGAGAAAGTGGAGAGGAAAAGATGAGAAGAGAGAGAGATTTGGTGACGACCTGGGAGTGACGAGAGAGGAGAAGATGGTGATAGGGTTTTTTTTTTTTGACAGTCAGATGGGGATGGGAAGAAGGGGAAGCGGCCAAAAGGGGAAAACAGCTCAAAGCCAATTTTGAGAAAAGATGCCGTTTGGAAAACGTAACCAAACGTATTTTGAGAAAAAATATTTCTGAAAATATTTCCAAAAAATGAAACCAAACGCTTTTTTTAAAACGGGAAATTAAAAAAACAACTGATTTTTTTTTTAATTTATGCCTTTTTTCGAAACTATTTTTGCAAAAAGGTGACAGTTGTCACATTAATTGCGTTCGGTGACCCAGCTATACTCGTCGTTCCCAACGAAGAGTATAGTTATTTCGTGCTCGCCGTTGGAACACGACGAGTGTAGTTCTTTTTTTTTAGTAACTCGTCATTCCCAAAGACGAGTTTAGTTCAAAATTTTCAAACAAGACTTGTTGTTTTCAATGGTGAGGTTCTTTATACTAGACTTGTTGTTGGGAAGACGACTATACACTTTTTGAAATTTCACAAAGAGTGAAACTCTCTGAAATTTCACAGTGAGTGAAATCCTCTATTGGGCTTGGTGAATTTTTTAGAAAAAAAACTTCATAGAAGCCTCGATATTCCCAACATCGAGAGGAAATAAACTAAACTCACTGTTTGGAATGGCGAGCCTACTGATTTTGAGTTTTCACAGAGAGTGAAACTCTCTGTTGAACTTGGTGAATTTTCCACAAAAAAAAACCTCAATAGAAGAGCTCGCTGTTCCCAACAACGAGAGGAAATAAACTAAACTTGTTGTTGGGAACGGCGAGTCTAGTGTAATATGTGTGATGTTCCCAACAGCAAGCCCATCACAAATTCTAAAATTTCAAATCCAATTATGTGTATTGTTTCTGTTTAGAATTATCGATAACAATTTGGGCTCCAGAATATTAGCATACGGAGCATTATTACACAAATAAACGACCATCGTATATACATACACAGTTCCAGACAACAAAAGCTATATACAAAAAACAAAACAAAAATGAACACCAAACATATAATATGTTCCAACATCAGAAACAAACAAAAAACAAATAATCATCATCACAACATCGCAAACACACAATATGTTAACATATATGAACAACATCACAAGTTACATCAGCCAAAACACAAAAAACCTAACCAAAAGCTACAAAAATTTAATTCAGCATGTATTTATCGATCTTCTTACACTTTCGGTGTGCGATTACTTTGCGCTTGTTTGGAGTTGGGGTTTTTTGTAATACCTGAGATATGAGACGCTCGTCGTCATTAGATATTCTTTATTATTCATGCCCTTGTCCCTGATCATGCGGTTGCCTCTCTTCTTCGAGTTACGGTGGCGTAGTGGTAGGAGGCATAGCCACACGATGACTTGTGTGTTGTGACATAAATGCATCGAATGCGGGGCCCTCACCCACCGCATCAAGAAATCATCTACATGGTGCAAGAATCTTATGTGCAAACTATTTCTTAGCATCAGTCACATCGGAGACGGTACTCGACAACCGTTGAGTGTCACTTTTTGCAATCTCTTATGCGTTCTCTGCTCATAAATTAGATAGTGTCATATAAATATTTGTTTGTGATACAAACTAACTATATGATATAAACAAAGATAAAAGGATGAATTTTTTTGTTATACGAACTATGTTTGTGATATTATATACAATGATATTGTATTCTTATGTGATACGAACTATGAACATTGGAACCAACTATTTGATACGAAATGATAAATGGAACTAACTATATGATACGAACTATAAACATTTGTGTGTTGAACAATAAATGTATCATATAATTATTGTACTTTCTTTCCATGGTTGTGTAACGCCCCAAAATTTTTTTTTTTTGACTCCAAACTCAAATCTTTCAATTTCTATATCACTTTAATCATAAACTAAGAAAGTTATATTTCAGAAAAAATTTTGGCAGAGTCTCCCCTGTAAATTTTGCCCCGAAACACAAAAAGCTTATGGAATTCTGCTCAAAATTCCGTAGCTCACAATACACACAATAAATTTACGGGCTCCCCAGGCCAAAATGAGCAGAAACATACAGGCAATAATATATAATGCTCTGGGGGCCAAACTCATAACGAATTATCCAATATCAAATAAAAACTATAAATTTCTTTGAAAACGAGGTAAAATTTTTAGAAAAACCTTTGTAAAGCCTACCACAGAGCCCGGTACACTACAACGAGGTGGGTACGGATCACAAACATACCATACCACATCGTACTATACTTACCATCATCATATACGTGCTTATACATCCATAATACAATTTAAACTATAGATTCTACTATTCACATTACTACACTTATACATCAAATTTAACATAAAAGACTTTACTCAACAAAATATGTGCCTCACCTCTGCTCTGCTGAGGACCTGTAACAGTAGGGAATTTAAGGTAGTCTAGGGACTCCCTAACCCCCCAAATACTAAGGGGTTAGCCATTTCTGGTGTGAGTATAATTCATAAATCAAATAAATAAACTAGCGATATAAAGAACATAAATTAAACTTACAAATATTAAGGTATGAAAATTCAACTCGAATCTGGACATTAAGGCATCGAGAGTACACCTTAGTATCAAGTACTAGGCCAATCTGCATCTGTCTACCCCTTATATATATTCATAACTCCACTTCCTTTGCTAAATACATCATATTATATGATTGCATATATATATACACACATATACACAATTCATTCACTTTATACCCAATCACAAGCAACACATTAATTCACATTCAATTACTTCTCATTTTGAAATCCCCAACACAATTACTTATCATTTCATAATTCCTACCACCTCATCGTTTCTTTACTTCCATAAATACTCACTTTCATTCATAACCCTTTCTTTCTCAATTTCATATTTCATAACACCGCGTTCATTTATTTCTTATAACCCATATCATCACGTATGCATATATCCACATAATACCATATTAATTCCTATCTTATAACAAAATATAATACTTCATTACCCATTGCAATTTACTCACATTTCATCACATCATGAACATATCACTTATTAAATATTCATCCTTATCACATCAAAAATATGTTTTATAACTCATTCTCATCCCATTATATCATTTAGCTATTTTTCAAGTTAATTAATGACCAACTTACTTTCATCTTCACTATAACTCAAGTTATCACTGATTTCACTTTCATTCACATCAATTTATATTCCATACCCCCAAACAGAGTTTGGGGCAATAATATATCACACCCCAAAGCCGATAGCTTGGATAATAATCACCACACCCCAAACGCATAGTCTGGGTAATATCACATCACATCTCAAGAGTTATTAATTCACTTCAATCATTATTCATCTTTACTTCACTTTATTTCTCATTTCTCTCAATCATTACCACTATTATATCCACTCACCCTGCGAATTATGTCAAGGCAGGTAGTTCCCACTATTTCTACAGAAATAGCAGGCAGGTAGTTCCTTGACACAATTCCAAGGTACAACTCATATCAATCTGTATTTACTTTAATGACTCCATACATAATACAATTACTTTCACATTATTCATGATAACACATCTCTTTTATTATTTTCATCTTAAATTAATCACGTTCTGCATTAATCACTTCTTTTCATACACTCACTCATAACTCATTTTCTTACTCATCCACAATTCACATTTCACTATTCACTTTCTTTCCCACACAAAATTCACATTTCGCTATTCCCTTTCTTTACTACCCCATTTATTATTAACACTTATTTATTCTTTATTCTCAACTCATAATACACTTACTTCATTATTTCATTTTATCTTACACCAAACACTTCTCTTTCTCATTCACATTTCATATCATATTCATTTTACCCCAGGTCTATTCTAGAGTATCAATTCTCTCTCAGGTCTACCCTGAGGTATCATATCTCTCTCCGGTCCCACCGGAGGTATCTACTCTCCCAGGTCTACCCTGGGGTATCATCTCTCTCTCAGGTCTACCCTGAGGTATCATATCTCTCTCCGGTCCCACCGGAGGTATCTACTCTCCCAGGTCTACCCAGGGGTATCATCTCTCTCTCAGGTTTACCCTGAGGTATCATATCTCTCTCCGGTCCCACCGGAGGTATCTACTCTCCCAGGTCTACCCTGGGGTATCATCTCTCTTTCAGGTCTACCCTGAGGTATCATATCTCTCTCCGGTCCCACCGGAGGTATCTACTCTCCCAGGTCTACCCTGGGGTATCATCTCTCTCTCAGGTCTACCCTGAGGTATCATATCTCTCTCCGGTCCCACCGAAGGTATCTACTCTCCCAGGTCTACCCTGGGGTATCATATCTCTCTCCGTCTATGCAGAGGTATCTATTCAAGTCAACCGAAATTATTGTTATTAACATTTACTTTTCATATTAACATCATCCTTTAACATCATAATATCTCATCTTTTATTTAAACTTATTCTCATAAACAATAATCACCATCTCACTTACCCCTTTCCGGGCATCAGGCAAAAGAAATATCACTATAATTAACCTAAAAATCATCACAACATAATATTACACATCACAATTGTACTGTATTATTTATTTTATCATTACCCCACACACCATGAGTATACCGTACTATTTATTATCTCAATATTACATGATGGCATACGCCCAATAGATCAACACATCACAACATCATATATATATAAATACACCAATTACTTTACCATCACACTGGATATTCCAAATCACAACAATTCACAATATATTGACCTCTTATATAAATATAACTCATCCCCGTATATATATATCACTAATCCATCATCTATAAGTTTATATCAATACCCGAGACGAATATTTAATCGTCATATCGCATGTCCACACCGAACACTAATTTCCCTTTACACATACACCATATTTCGGGATTCATATCAATCATTCAAATTATACTAAAATTTTTCTCAAAATAACAAATACATAAATACACTCATACTCACCTAGCAACCCGTGAAGACCCGATGCGCCAGCACGCCGTTCCACATCCAAATTTGCTAATATATCCTATGATCAATTTCAAAGCAATTAAAACTCAATTCATTCAAACCAATCACAAGAACAAATAATCGTTATTCTAAATATCACACAAGCGTTTATGGAACGCTTGGGATGTACACGTGCGATGCACGTGATAATCTAATACCTATGGTATTTTCATCCCCAATAATTTCTAAAATCGCTCCCAAAACACTCTGATAATCCAACTATACTCTCCACTATAAGAGAAATAGTTTGTACATATATAATTCCCTTTTTTTTCAAACCCAAAACCCTAATTTACTAACAACTTACAAATTCCCTAAAAATTCGCTGATTTCTCACATCTACAATTTTCAACATCTCTAAATCTCTCAACCACAATAATCTTACTCAATAAAAATTAACCCAACTTAATTTTATACAATAAAATAGCTAGGGTTTACCTTCCCGAAATCTTTTCGAAAATCCGACGCTACCACCATGTCGAGAATCCCTCCATTAGTCTACCCCTCGATTTAATTTAAAATCCATGGAGAAAAGGAGGGGATTTGAGCGGGGAGCTCGTCGGCCGAAGTGGGTTCGGTGGGGATTCTTTCCGATCGGGAAGAAGAAGGAAAGGAGAAGGAGAAGGGTGGGTTTTCCTTCGGCCTGGGAGTGAACGGAGAAGAAGGAAAGGAGGGAGGAGGGGCCGGGGGGTGGGGTTCTCCTTCTTCGGTTTTGGGAAAAGAAACGGGAAGGGGAAAGAAAAGGGAGAAGGAAGGAGAGAGGTGGGAGGGTTTTTGTAAAAATTAAAATAAAAATTTAATAAAGTAAAGGAATATTACATATAAGCCCCCAATTCTTAATATATTTCAAATAAAACCCAACTCTCTACTCATGGCCCCAATATATCAATAATACCAATCAACCACAATTATCCATACCAATATCAATATAAAAATAATAATAATAAAATATTGCTTAAAAATAATTCTCCCCCTACAAAATATAAAAACGAATAATTTCCGGTATGTTAAAATCCGAGGTATTACAGGTTGCCAACGTCCTGGGCTGCAAAGTAGAGTGGCTAGGAGATGGTTCTCTCTCGTGCGTTGGTATCGGAAATATCACTCGGGCTGGCGCAGTGGTAAGGGGTGCAATAATCAACCGCGTAATCTGAGCATACCATGTCATGAATGCCTCGTGCATTTTTTCGTCATACGGAGGAATTCTGCCAATAACTATTTCTTTTCAGCGCTCATTCCAAGAATAGACATGAGTTCGGTGATATCCGCCCGGTCGATATTGGGCAATTGGCCCATCCCGGTGAAACCATGCGATTGACTTTCATATATTCATGTGGTAAGTATATCTTGTTGAAGTCCGAATTGTCGGAGTACTCGGTCTACATAAAGAAGCTCTACTGTGGAGAAGTGGATGAGCAGTGTAGTCGTCAACCATAGATCGTTGTGTTATGTGCAATATAGCAGCAACATCTCCAATCTTTTGGTTGTGTACAATTCTCAAATGATGCATTCCACCCGCAATTGATCGAGCTAATCTCGGTAATATATGAGCGGTTCACCTGGGTTATCACGATGTGTGTGGTCCCCAGCCCAATAGACACCAATATGAGCCAATCTACCAACTCCAAACATCGACACTCTCCACACCGGGAGTTGGCTACTTACTCACGGCCGACCAATGTGTAATCACTCCCAACTCCATACTTGTAGTATCACCATCGACCACATTGTTTGTACATTATTTAAGCAACCATGACACAGATTCCTGTATAGGACCACCAAAACCACACTGCCCCAACTAAATCGACCGACTTTTCTGATGTCGGCTATCATAGACAAATACATCACCAGTATTTGGTTGCCCGTTGAGTTCGAAAATATCATACATCCAAAAAGAGTCATAATGTAAGCTCGGGCGTAGCACTCCACATGATAATCAGTCGAGTCTGGTTTCAAGTACTCGTCGAACGACTTCATTAACCATGAAAGCTTAAGAGATGTACCAATAAAAGCAAATTCAATCGACTTCTAACCAAGGTATTCTCGAACATGATGGAACTTATCGAAGCCCATGCTTCCACTCACGATGACAAAATCTGTTGGAAGTCTAGTAATTAAGGCAACATTCTGTAAAGTCACTTTCTTCTCACTAAGAGTTATGTGGAATGTATGAATCTTTGGCTGCCATCTCTCGACTAGAGCGGTTAGAAGACCCCAATTCAACTTCACTGACCCCATGACTGCAACTCCATTGAATCCCGCTTCCACCAACAACAGGAGATTGCGATCGTGTAGGGACAACGTCTTGTGCTTTCAGAATGTCAAGTCCTTCTACTCACCTCTCCATACAAAACTCAATCGGTCATTCGCTTGCATCCTGAGAAGTGATGGGTCTATTGGACCGGGACCTTCAAGTGCATCTGCATGTGCATGTGGTGGTTGGGGAAATTTGATAGGGGCGTTAGTAACATCCTGCACCAGAAGAAACGGTAATTTACATTAAACGCTAATGGTTGGATGGAAGATATTTATATCACGGAGTTCGAAACTTTAAAAATTAGGTATTGTACATTAAAAAAAATTATTTTTTTTAATCTTGTCACGCCCCACTTCCCGGAATACGGAAATACAGGCACGTAACTGAGGCCCAGCGAATGATATAAGTACGCCAACTCATATCATCCATAAGCTGTACCAGTCTTAATTCAACAATATAAGAAAATGAATCACAACCAAGCAGGAAACATGATCACATAAACTAGAATGAAATTCAATAACCATATCTGGAATATAAAGACTTACTAATTAACTCGAGAGACTCCTGCTCCAATTGTAGAGAAACTGCTCATCAATGCCTTCTAAAAAATTCTCTTTATGCACCTGTGCTTGATTATCTAATAAGAAAGAATAATTTGTCCTTAGAGCAAGTACGGACAGCAAGTAGTGAAAAACAGAGAGTAAGGGAACAAGGTACGTTAAGGAATATGAATCAAGATCAAATTGCAAAGACAACAATGGTATTAATAAACAATAGTCTTAATCAAGTATACACGTGTTAATTTATGTTCATTAGAATGTCATTTCTCCTATCTAGTGCACGTACTACTGCATCCCATACTACAGGTTCGGTGCACGCGAAATAGTGTACGTTTGAGACATAGTGGTGGGGTCTACAGAGCGTGTACTTGGTTTCAATAACAATCATTTACCATTTGCAATCAATCAATTTCCAATTATCCAATCAATCATTCACAATCATTATTTCTCTTTCCATTTCAATACGATATCAATATAGGCCTTACCGAGTACATTTTCTGAGATTTCCCACTACTAGGTCAACCCTTATAACCCCGGTTTGTTTAGTATTTTATTAAATCATTCATGTCCATGCAAGTGTATATAAGGATGCCAAGGGAACGATAATGATGCAGCAATATGATACATTACACAATAATAACATGAAGTAGTAAATCTAAAACAACAACTCTCTTTATATTATTTTAACTGATTCCTATTATAATTGGGTCGAAACCTCAGTACAAGACGGACAATACAGTAGGAATTTTATAAAAGCTATCACGTATATATTCATTCATGTCGATAAACAATAGGTCATTGTATCATGAAATGCATTACACTGTTATATAGCAATTAGAATGTCCATTACTGTTGTTGCCGCTAAATTTGGTGTGGGGGCAAACAGATGAATTTGTGGATTCTTAGGGAAACTGAATAGTAACCTGTATACCTGTTCCTTGGGGCTTCGATCGTCGCTCCCGCCGTGCACCTGCAAAAAGTGCGAGACACCGGGGTTGTTTCCGGCGACGCACCCTCCGACGCTCAAGTCAGTAATCTAGGAAGACTATGAATGAGCGCAAAAACTGGTGAAAGATTGATTACCTCTTAATGGAGATGGATGGGGGGTATTTATAGGCGTCTCAGGAAACAGATTAGGAATGTAATCCCCGTGATCTGATATGGAATATTCTTCTTGTAAACAGATTAGGAATGTAATCTGATAAGGTATATTCCCTGTAAGCAGATTAGGAATTTAATCCCCAAATCCTAGTGAAAAGATAGGTGTATATCAGGGCCGTTGATCGTGATTAATCAGGGACCTTGATTCTATCTTGTTGGACCGGGTGTGCAGCGGGTTGGAACCCGCACCCTCTTGTTGGTGGATCCATTCGTGGGTTATTGGGTCCTTGGGGAGAAGATCCAATACCCATTTTGGACCCTCTTGTTGGCGAAATTACCATTTTACCCCTAGGTCCCAAGATTCGTGCCCGATTTGGACGGTTCCGATTAATCCCCGTTTTTAGCCATATCACAAGCCCCCCACTCCTAAAGGCTGAGTTTGATCGGCCTTTGAGGAGTAGTTTAACTGTTTTAATGGCTAGCGGAGTTGTATCGGAGTTCAAACGGTGGGTTTTGAATCTTGAAGGGGTAGTGAGGTGATTTTCCAAGTGGATTGAGCTCCGAGTTGCTCATGAGCTCTGATGGTCATGTGGTATTCTTGTAGGGATATCCTCTTGTCCTCTGCGAAGCGTCAACTCGTCGTTCGGGGGTCCCATACATTTGTATCACGCCTTAGGCTCCCCCTGGGGCTCGCTGGCTAGGAGGCCGAGGTCCATATGCAGTTCGGTAAGCTTTTCCGGAGAGGAAAGCGAGTTCGGCATAGCTGCGAGCGCTGGGAGTGAGTCTGGCGATCTGCCGGACCTGATTTTTACCTTGTAACAAGGTCGGTGTCACGAACGCTCGGCAATGAGTGCTGTTATCGCTGATTTCGGTGTGGAGGTAAACAGATAGAATTTGTGGATCCGAGGAAAACCTGAACAGCTGACTCGGCCTTCCTGCTCCTGCCGCAACCTGCAAGGAAGTGCGAGACACCGGGGTTGATTCCGGCGACGCACCCTCCGACGCTCTTGTCAGTAATCAGCAAAAGATTAAGAAAGAGCTTAAGTGGTGAAAAAGTGATTCACCTGGTCTTGGTGGTAGAGGGGTTGTATTTATAGTCGCCTTTGGAATGATTTGGGGCCTGATTTCCTGCCTAACAGTCAGGAGAAAAATCCTCGTATTCTGTTTTTGGGAAGTTAGCCCCTGATTCCCTGGTGAGAGCCAATCACGTTTATTGATTTGATTTGATCAAATCAGTGGCCTGATTCTCCTCTTGGTGGACCGGGCTTGTATCGGGTCGGGACCCGCGCCCAGTTGAAGTGGATCTATTCGCGGGTGGTTGGTTCTGTGAGAAGGAGGCCCAATACCCGTTTTGGATCCATCTGTATGTGAAATTACCTTTTTACCCCCGTGCTTCAGGATTCGTGCTCGATCTGGACGGTCCCGATTTAACCCCATTTTTAGCCATATCACGAGCCCCCTACTCCTAAAGACTGAGCGTGATCAGACTTTGAGGAGTAGTTCAGCTGTCTCAATGGCTGGTGGAGTTGTATCGGAGTCCAAATGTGGGATTTTGAATCTAGAAAAGGGGGTAGTGAGGTAACCTTTGACACTGTGTGCTGTTCTTGAGCTGCGTCGGGTATCCGACAGTCTTTTATCTACTTTTTTCGAAGTATTTGTTTAATTCTGCGATGTGTTGGCTGATCGTTCGGGGGCTTTAGCGGTGCATTCGGGGTGATAATTGTTCGCTCCGGGGCCCGAAATCATGTCCCCGAATTTTCAATTATTTTCCAGAATTTTTAGCTAATTTTCCCGAATTTTTAGCAATTTTTCCGCAATTTTTAAACAAATAAAACGATTAAAATAAATAAAAAACGATTTAAATACCGATTAATGACGTGGCTTGATCTGAGCCGTTGATCATGGACGAGCACAAATTTCGGAAGGATCTGACGGCTGTTATAGTTCGGCAGCGTCTTTCTCCATTTTCGAGCTCGGAAAGGCACTTGCTCGGCTGCCGACCGGAGACTAGGGGGTTCGGCGATCCGAGCGACGTGGCGCAATCTGAGCCATCGGATGGTGGCGCGTTTTCCAAGAAAATGCTATCTTGTCTTCTAGCGCACGTGGCGCAATCTGGGCTCTTCATCGTTGGGAGCGCGAATTTTTGAGAGATCCAGCGGTCCACGTAGCTCGGTGTCTTTTTTTCTCCATTTACCAGCTCGGAAAGGCACTTGCTCGGCTGCCGATCGGAGACTAGGGGGTTCGGCGATCCGAGCGACGTGGCGCTAACTGAGCTGTTGGATGTCGGCACGCATCTCGAGACGGGCGCAGCTCCCAAGAAAACACTATCTTGTCTTTTAGTGCTTTCGGCGAGATCTGGGCCGTCTGATTGAGATCAGACGCGAAAGTTGAGGGGGAAGTGAGTTTTCCCCGTTTACAAGTTCGGGAAGGCACTTGCTCGGCAGCCGACCGAGGGCCTGCGGTTTTTGGCAACCCGAGATGGTTCTGTTCCCAATGGTATTAATGGCGCTTCGTGACTTGTGTGGCGTTTCGCCTTCCCGATGTCATTAAGGATAATTCCTTTAATTAATGCGTGGCATTTCAACTTCCGAGGATCAGTAATTCCCCTAATTAAAACGCGGCGCTTCAATTTCCGAGGGTCATAATGGCTAGTTCTTGGAGGCAGGCTATAAGTACTCCACTCCCTTTGTCATTTTTGTCACCACCAAATCGAGTTCCAGACCTCGGAGGCATCTGCCTTGGGTAGCTTCTCTCTTGGGGTTCGGAGAGGTGGTCGCTCTTCTGCCTGGTTTTCCCTTTGTTCCTGACGGCCCCAAAGTGGATGTTAGGAGCGAGGGGGAACGAGGTAGTAGTGGCGACGACCGTGGTCCGGAGCCGAGGGATGAGTTACTTCAGAAGGACGGGTGGTCGCTCTGTTGTCTTATTCTTCTCCCGTTCCTCACTGCTCCGAGGGGGATGTCAGGAGCGGGAGGGGATAAGGCAGTAGTGGCGACGACCATAGTCCAGACCGGGGTGTGTGGGTCTCTTCGGAAGGACGGGTGGTCGTTCTCTCACCAAGATCTTCTGCCTTCTTTGGTTGCTCCGAAGTGAGTGTCGAAGTAGGCGGAGGTCTTGGTGGGAGAGTGACGATCCATGTCCGATGCCGATCTCCGGGCCGTCCGAGTCCGTTTGTTGCAACTGTGAAGGCGCCGCTGTCAGAGTCTTCTGACAAACTGATCCTTCCAGTTGCAACCAACTAGCTCGGGATGGCACGCTTCTCTATCATGAGTCGCAGCTCGGGCTTCTGGACCGTCCGAGCCCGTTGTTTGCAACTGTGAAGGCGCTGCGGTCGGAGTCCTCTGACAAGCCGCGCCTTCCAGTTGTAAACAACAAGCTCGGAACGGTGTGTTTCTCCTGATCTCTGAGTGTTGATGGGTCCCCTCTCATCTCTGTCTTCCTTCCGGGCTGATGGCTTCTGATGGATGTCAGCCCGGGGGAGTTAGAGATGGGGGGAGTGCCGATCTGTTCCCGACCGGGGTCCGTGGTCGGCGGAATACCGACTGATGCACGGGACCTGGGGGGCGCTCGCCGAAGGCGGCGCCTCAAAACTGAATCAAAATTTTTCCAGGTTCCTCTGGGCATAGGTAAGGCGTCTGAGGGGTCAATCGTCCGAGCGACGTGGCGCACCTTGAGCCGCTGGATGATGGCGCGCATCTCAAGACGGGCGCAGCTCCCAAGAAAACACTATCTTGTCGTTTAGCGCTCTTGGCGAGATCTGAGCCGTCTGATCGAGACCAGGCGCGAAAGTTGAGGAGAAAGTGAGTTTTCCCCGTTTACGAGCTCGGAAAGGCACTTGCTCGGATTCCGATCGGACCCTGTAGCCGGCATGTAAGTTTTGCTTGTAGCTCGGATTCAGATCCCCTGGTGCCGAGCTAGCTGACTTGGTGATGGAGACTGTGGTGGTGGGCCTTCGCGATGTTTCGAGAGCGGCCCAAAAGTCGCTTTGGAAGTCCAAGGGACGTCCCGTTTTTACTATAAATCTTCACCCCCCCTTAGACCAAGTCTCACTTTTCGTTTTTACTCTTTCTCCTCAGTTTTTACTTTGCTGCGAAGTTTTCTGCTCTCAGGCGGTGTTGCTGGCTGTCGCGGTAGCATTTGTAGACTCCGGTGAACTCTCCGACCGTACACATCACTTCAAGGTCAGTCTCTATCCCTTCTCTCTTTGAAATGGTTAAGATCACTGAGACCCCCGCCTCGGAACAAACCGTTGGCCGAGGGGATAAAGGGAAGGGTGTGGCGGAACCGAGCGAGTAAGAGGTCGTTCGTCCGGACAGAGAGGGCGATGTGGCTGAGCAGCCTAGGGAGGTTGAGGCGGCGTCCCGGAAGAACAAGTGAGTGGTCACCATCGTAGAGACGCCGAAGACGGCGGGGGCGTTCGGTCGGCAGCCCATTGTCTTATCGAGTGTGGGTGGTGTTCGGGACTACGCCGATGACGTCTTGGGGAAAGTGACTCAGGGCACGGCTCCACTGGTGGAGGAGAATGAGCCAAGGGAGGTTTCCGAGGTGGACCATGCTATCTCGTCGCTCACCGAGGATGACCTTCGGATGATCCGAGAGGGATTTCGGATCCCGCTAGAGTATGTCCTGCTTCTCCCCGGGCCGGGTTTTCGAGCCAACACGAGCTGCTCGCCAGACGTGTGCGTCTTCCCGGTCGATTCCCTTATTGCCGGACTCCGCTTTCCCCTCCATCCGTTCGTGGTTGAGGTCCTGGTCTTTTACGGTTTGAGTCCCGCTCAGCTGGCGCCGAACACATGGAGGCACGTTACAGCCTTCGTCCTTCGATGCCAAGAGGTTGGCGCTAAACCGAGCATGTTCCTCTTTCGTAATCTCTATCGACCTTGCCAGCCGAGGAAAGATGAACAGAGGTTCTATCTGTCGCCCCGGCCGGGCGTGAAACTGATCGAGAATCCGGACTCGATCAAACATTGGAAGACAAAGTATTTCCTTGTCCGATCCCTGACGCCGTGGGTGATATCGGCGGTTTGGGAGACGGAGGGTCTGCCCAAGCGCACCAAGAAGGAGGTGCCACTGAATGAGGGAGAGGCCGAGGTCCGGAGGAAGCTCCTCGCTCTGCCAACCATGAGTTGGAAAGATATTACAGAGGAGGACCTGTTCCGTGGGGGTCTCAGTCCGATCGACCCTCGTATGCTTCTGGTATTTATACTCATTGTTTAGAGTTCATGAAAATTTATCTAAGTCCTTTCATTCGGCTTTTGCAGAGACGATGAAGATGGACTACAGGGCCCTGATGGCGAAAGGTCGCTCGGAGCAGGAGAAGAAGAAGAGGTCGGCGGCGGAGACTCAGGAGAGCCGGCCAGCGAAGAAGCCTTCGGTCGCGAAGGCTGCTGAGCAGCCGAAGGTCATGGTCCTTGACCATGGGGAGGTCCAGGTCCTCGACCCGCCCGCCCCGGATGCGCCGACACCGACCCCGAAGGGGGACGCTCCTGGTCCGTCGAGCGGCACGTTCGACGGCGTGACGGAGGTGTTGTCCCTCCAAGTACCGCCCCTGACTGCCGAGGCGGAGAAGATCCTGACCGAGCGTCACAAACAGATCTTCGTCCCCGACTGGCAGGTCATGCAGGTCGATGGCTTCTTGGGCGATGGCAACATCTGCATGGAGGCCGTGAAGCACCTGCCGACCCCGAAGGACCGAGCGACCCTGAAGGCCGGGCAAGCAGGGGACGCCGTGATGCAGATTGCTCGGAACACTATGTCGGTAAGTTGGCCGGGCTCTTTCTTTTTGGCTTTTCTTCCCTTGAGTTTTTTTCTAAGTATTTGGGTTCGGATTTTAATCCGTCGCTCTTTTCCAGACCCTCTGCCATTTCAACTTCCTGCTCGAGGAGATGGCGAACAAAGAGCAGGAGAAGGAACGGGAGAGGGCGGAGCGCGTCAAGGCTACGCAGCGGCTTGATGCCGAGCAGCTCCTCTCGACGAGGATGGCTGACGAGGTGAAGGGGTTGGAGGGGCAGCTGGCCAAGTCCATTCAGCTGTCGAAGGACACGGCGGCCAAACTTGAGGCCTCGGAGAAGGAGGTCGCCGAACTGAAGGAGGCCCTGGCCAACGCTCGGTCGGAGGCGGAGAAGGCTCAGAAGAGGGTCGAGAGGACCCAGGCCAAGCACCTGAAGAAGGTGAAGAGGGTGAAGAAGGCCGTGCAGGAGGAGGCTGCTCAGCATATGCTCCAGAACATGGAGGAAGCCTATGGTCGAGCGCTGACCCACATAGCCGCCAGGAACCCGGGCTTCGACATCTCCTCCTACCACTTTTACGACCCCGTGGAAGGAGAGGAGGGTGTGCCCGTGGGGATGCTCGGGCCTGCGGGAGAGACGGAGGTCGTCGAGGGTCCCGGGGAGTCCGAGGCCGAGGACGAGAAGGTGGTCGACTCCGAGGAGGAGAGTTGGAGCGAAGGCGAAGGCGAGGACGGTGGCGAGGACAAGACCGAGGGGTCGACGGACCCGAGCGGCAAAAAGGTCGACCCCTGACTCGGTTGTCTTCTTTTTTGTCTTTTTTCTCTTGTAAGCCTAACTGCGGACTGGCCACCGCTAGTGTAAAGCTTTCACTTTGATTTTGAAATGAAAATATTTTGTTTGGCCAAAATTTGCCCAAGTGTTGAACTTCGGATTTGTGTGTGACTAGCCGTAGATGTTTCCGAGTGTTGGGTATCGGATTTATCTCTGCTTTTCAGGTGAAGTTCGGTCCGGTCACGGAGCTCGTCTACCTTCGGAAGGAGTTGGCCAAAATGAGGCGTGAGCTCAAGGACAGCCGACAGAGGCGGTTTCTTCTGCTCGGCCAGGCGGAGGAGGTGAGGGCAGTTCTACGGAGGCAGTGCCGCGAGCTGTATCAGCTGCGGAAGCACTACCAAGCCCCTTGTCCCGAAGGGGAAGTCGAGCGGCTCCGCGGGGAGCTAACCGCTGCCGAGCGGAGGAATGCCGATCTTTTGGCAGAGGTCCAACACTTGGAATTGGCGGAGAGGGAACGCTCGGCGGAGGCAGTGAAGCTGGCGTCCGAGCTGGAGAAGGCATGGGCCGAACGCAAGAGGTTAGTGGCCGACGTCGACAGGCTCAGAAGGATTACGATAGATAGGGGGATCGAGGTCACCCACTTCCGCCGGCTCGTTGCCGATGGCACTAATGCCCCCGGCTCGTCAAGACCCTCCCGTTCGTAGAAGTCGGCGAAGGACGACGTTCTTAGAGACGGGATTATCGAACTGGAGGAAGAGATCGCGTCGCTCAAGCCGGCGCCGGAGAGGGCTAACGTCCGCAGTACTTCGTGCACCCGCAAAGAAAGTGAGAGGGGGATTACGTTTTATGAGCTTGCGACACGCTCGCCTATGACCAGGCGGAGTCCGGCTGACGCGCAGAGCAGCGCGGCTGTCTCGTCGAGCGGGGCCTCGGCAGGCGCCGTGGTTAGAGCTAGCAGCGAAGGGGGGTCGCGCTTCGTTGGTTTAGGATCGAGTTCGGAGGGCAGACCTCGTCGTTCTCGCGTATCCCTAAACCGAAGCATTCCCCTTCCGAGGAGACCTTGACCTTGTTGTTTTTCACTTTCGTTGATTGTTGTAAAGTTTGATTGTAGGGTCGGTTCGGCCATCTGTAACACCATTACATCTGAATGTGAATCTTGAAAGTTTTCTTAGAACGTTTTGAAAGTGTGTTGGACTTCGGCGGTGTATTGAAATTGTGTTATTCTCTTTCCCTCCTTTTCAGCTCGTTGTGACGATCCATGGCTCGGACTCCGAATGTTCGAATGATGACGCCGAATCCGAGGGCACCTCTGGAACGGTGGTTCTGAGCCCCAGGAGCGCCGATCTGAAGTTATGCCGAGCCGAGAGTGAGTGGGACCACCTTTCGTTGGTCCTCAGTCTCCGGGAAGCCGAGGTCCAACGTTTGGAGAATAAGATCGTCGAGCTGAGCCCCACAGGAGAGGATGAAGACTCGCAGACCGCATTCAGCAACGCTCTTCGGGTCAAAAGCATTCGGCACATTCAGTCGAAGATTATTGCCGAGCGGGATGACTTGCTCTCGGAGATGCGGTACTTGCGGGCTGTAATGGCGAAGCTCCGGGGGGAGGCAGAGGAGCTGTCAGCCGAGGAGGATGAACGGTCGGCCGAAGAATTCAGTGAAGATATTTCTTTTTGAACACTAAGTATTGTAGGTCGGCATTGTATCTTGTTTGCGAACACTTTGTAACTATGGGACAGACGTGCTTTGTATTTCAGCCCGGCTGTTTAATAAAATATCTTTTATTGTTCTGCGCTTTTGTCTTGTTTATAACTGTGTTTTCCATGCGGAGGTTTTTTGAACTGAGCGTGTCTGTTTTGCCGAATGGATCCCCAGGGGTACGGCACTTTGTCGTTTAGTGGCTCTGGCACGGTGCGGCACGACTCCCTAGGCGGCTCTGTACCCAAGAAAGCGCCATTTTGTCGCTTAGAGCAGATGGCGAGATCTGAGCCGTCGAACGTAGGCGCAAATCTCGAGGCGGCTCAGTTCCCAAGAAAACGTTATCTTGTCGTTTTGCGCAGGTGGCGTGATCTGGGCCGTCTGATTGAGATCAAGTGCGAAAGTTGAGGAGAAAGTGAATTTTCTCCGTTTGCGAGCTCGGAATGGCACTTGCTCGGATTCCAACCGAAGGGTAGGTCCACCCTCCTTATTTTCTCCCGTTTCCGTGACGAGGCTTGGAGCAATTCCGAACGGCGATCTACCCCTGGTTCGTCCGGAGACGAGCCGAGGAGGTAAAGTCGAGCCGAGTGTTGGACTCCGAACCATCGGTATAGTTCAACGGCTGTGGGAGCAATTCCGAACGGCGATCTACCCCTGGTTCGTTCGGAGACGAGCCGAGGAGGTAAAGTCGAGCCGAGTGTTGGACTCCGAACCATCGGTATAGTTCAACGGCTGTGGAAGCAATTCCGAACGGCGATCTACCCCTGGTTCGTCCGGAGACGAGCCGAGGAGGTAAAGTCGAGCCGAGTGTTGGACTCCGAACCATCGGTATAGTTCAACGGCTGTGGGAGCAATTTCGAACGGCGATCTACCCCTGGTTCGTCCGGAGACGAGCCGAGGAGGTAAAGTCAAGCCGAGTGTTGGACTCCGAACCATCGGTTGAGATCACAACATAAAATGCAGGTGATAAGAGGGGAGAGTGACATGCATATTCACAAACATAACAGAGCTTTCTTTATTGATACTTGACGGCGAACCGTTTTACAGAATACAATTTGAGAAAAAATGGGTTACAAGTTGGAGGAGAGGAATGGTTCGACACCTCGAATTACTTAGAGAGGCGCCGGAGCGCTCTCTTGGTATTTCAGGAGGTGGTCGGCATTCCAGGTCCTCGGAAGCTCTCTGCCGTCCATGTCTTCGAGTCGGTATGCCCCAGGCCGAACAACTTTTGTGATCCGGTACGGCCCTTCCCAGTTCGGAGCTAGCTTGCTCCTCTGACTGGGGAGGGATATGGCTAGCTTTCTCAATACCAAATCTCCTTGCTTAAGGTTGGCGGGTCGGACCTTCTTGTTGTACGCTAGCTCGACCCTCCTTCTGTAACTCTGTTGCCGAATCGATGCCCTTTCCCTCAGTTCATCTATCAGGTCCAAGTTTCCTCTGAGGTCCCTGGCATTCTGCGCTTCGTCATAGGCTATGAGCCGAGGGGAAGGTATTCCGACCTCGAGGGGTATCACGGCCTCGGCCCCGTAAGTAAGGTTGAACGGCGACTCTCCGGTGGGCGTTCGCTTGCTTGTGCGATAGTTCCACAACACATTAGGGAGTTGGTCGACCCACAAACCTTTGGAGCACTTGTCCAACCTCTTCTTGATTCCTGCGAGGATCTGCTTATTAGCGTTCTCGGCCTGTCCGTTCGACTGAGGGTGTGAGACGGACGAGAAGCGCTGTTGAATGACGAGGTCGTCGCATAGGGCTCGGAATGCTGTGCCAGTGAACTGAGTCCCGTTGTCCGTCACGAGGACGCGGGGGATGCCGAATCTACATATGATGCTCTTCCAGAAGAACTGCACCACTTTGTTCTCGGTGATAGTGGCGAGAGGCTCGGCCTCGACCCACTTGGAGAAGTAGTCGATGGATACGACCAAGAACTTGAACTGACCCGAAGCCGGAGGGAAGGGCCCAAGTAAGTCCATTCCCCACATCGCGAAGGGGAAAGGGCTCGACAGGGAGGCGAGGTTGGCCTGAGGGAGACGTCGGATGCTGGAGTGTCTCTGGCAAGTGCTGCATTGCCGAACATGTCGCTCGGCATCCTGAAGAAGGGTCGGCCAGAAGTACCCATAGTTCAAAGCTTTCCGGGCCAAAGACCTGAATCCGGAGTGTGCCCCTCCGATGCCTTCGTGTAGCTCCTGTAGGGCATATTCGGCCTGTTCCGGAGAAAGGCACCTTAGATAAGGTCGGCCATCTATTTGAGAGAAGGAGCGTTTGTATAAAATGCCCTCGATCAAGACATAGCGCTCGGCTCGAGTTCTGACTCGGCGTGCTTCTTTGGGATCCGAGGGCAGAACTCCATCCCTTAAGAATTCTACCAGTGGCTTCATCCAATCGTCCTGCAGCATGACCGGCAATGACTCCACCGAGCTAGGTGTCTCGTCTTCGATGCTCGGTTTAGAGAGGACTTCAATCAGTACGGTCTGTTCGAGACCTTGTAGAGAAGACGAGGCTAACTTGGAGAGAGCATCAGCTTGTGAGTTCTCCTCCCGGGGGACCCGTTGGATGATGGCTTCTGCGAACCGGCCCATGAGATCCCGGACTTTGGCGAGGTACTTCGCCATTCGCTCGTCCCGGGCCTCATATTCGCCCAAGACCTGGTTCACGACTAGCTGGGAATCACTGTGAATCCGGAGGCGCTGCGCCCCAGCACTTCGGGCGAGTCCGAGTCCAGCTATGAGAGCCTCGTACTCCGCCTCGTTGTTCGAGGCCTTGAAGTTCATGCGGATCGCATACTGCAGGACGAAGCTGTCAGGGCCGTTCAGGATGATGCCGGCGCCGCTTCCTTCGCTGCAAGAGGACCCGTCCACGAAGACTGTCCAAATGGGGGGCCCATTCGGGACGTGGCCGACCTCAGGGATAGTGGACTCTACGATGAAGTCGGCGAGAGCCTGTGCCTTAATTGCCGTCCGAGGCTGATAGGTGATATCGTGCTGACTCAGCTCTACGGACCATTTCATCAGCCGACCCGAGGTCTCTGGCTTGTGGAGGATCTGCTTTAGGGGTTGATCGGTGAGGACGACGACCGAGTGGGATTGGAAGTAGGGCCGAAGCTTTCTTGCTGCCATGACCAGAGCGTAGGCTATCTTCTCTATCCTCGGATAGCGGAGCTCGGCATCCCGAAGCACCTTGCTCACGTAGTAAATGGGCCTTTGGGTCCGGTCCTCTTCTCTTACCAAGACAGCGCTCAAGGTCTGCTCGGAAGCGGCCAAGTAGATGAAGAGAGGCTCGCCCGGGACCGGCTTACTGAGCAGAGGGGGGTTCACCAGATAGGCTTTCAGCTGGTCGAACGATTCTTGCTGTGCTTGGCCCCATTCAAATCCTTTAGCCCCCCGGAGTGCTTTGAAGAAGGGGAGGCATTTTTCCCCTGACATGGAGAGGAATCTACCGATAGCTGCGAGCCGACCGGTGAGCTTCTGCACCTCCTTGACGTTTCGAGGCGGGGCCATGTCTAATATGGCTTTAATCTTCTCGGGGTTAGCTTCAATTCCCCGCTGGCTCACCATGAAGCCGAGGAACTTGTCAGAGGAGACTGCGAACGCACACTTGTTCGGGTTTAGCCGCATGTTGTACTTCCTCAACACACCGAAGGCCTCCTGGAGGTCGGCTACATGGTCAGTGCCGCATATGCTCTTGACGAGCATGTCATCAACGTACACCTCCATGTTTCGGCCGATCTGGTGCTGGAAGACCTTGTTGACGAGGCGCTGGTAGGTTGCGCCTGCGTTCTTCAAACCGAACGGCATGACCCGGTAGCAGTATAGGCCTTGGTCGGTGACGAAGGAGGTCTTCGGGATGTCCGGAGGGAACATCCGGATTTGGTTGTACCCCGAGAAGGCATCCATAAAGCTGAGGAGCTCATGGCCCGAGGTGGCGTCAATAAGGGTGTCAATGTTCGGGAGAGGGAATGGATCCTTCGGACACGCCTTGTTTAGGTCGGTGAAGTCGATGCATATCCTCCACGAGCCATTGGACTTCTTGACCATTACAACATTCGACAGCCACTCGGGATAATTTACTTCCTGGATGAACTTGGCCTTCAGCAATTTATCTACTTCTTCCTTGATTGCCTGCTGTCGTTCGGGAGCGAACTTTCGCCTCTTATGCTAAACCGGTTTGCACCCCGGTTCGACGCTTAGGCGGTGGACGAGCAAGTCTTCGGAGATGCCGGGCATGTCCGCGGCTGACCAAGCAAATAAGTCGCGGTTATTCCGGATGCACCTCACCAAGTCTGAGAACAGCACGGTCGGCAAGGACTTGCTGACGAGGAATTTTCGGCTCGGATCCTCATCCGAGAAGAGTACTTCTTCTAACTCGTCCGCCGGCTCGGACGTTGGGCGGGCCTTCGGCTCGGGGATTTCTAGTGTCTCGAGCGAGAGCACGGGTCCCCCTGTGGAAGTCATGTAGCACTTCCGAGCTGTTTCCTGGCTTCCCCTGACTTCCCCTACTCCCGACCGAGTGGGGAACTTCATCTTCAAATGGTACGCCGAGGGGACAGCCTCAAGGGCGGCTAGGCCGGGGCGGCCTAGGATGACATTGTATGCTGCCGGGACGTCGACGACCATGAAGTCCATCGGCTCGGTCCGGGTGGTAGGGGTGCTTCCCGCAGTAACGTCTAGGGTTATCACCCCTTCGACGGTTACCGGGACCCCCGTGAACCCGTGGAGAGTGTAACCGGCCGGCTTGAGACGGTCTCGGGACAGCTGCAGGCCTTGGAAGGCCGAGAGGAAAAGGATGTTGACCGAACTCCCGTTGTCCACCAAAATCATCTGCACCTTGAAGTTGGCCATGCGGAGGTCAATGACGAGGGCATCGCAGTGGGGGGTTCGGACTCCTTCGAGGTCGGCATCAGAGAAAGACACAGGGACGCCGAGTCCTTTCAGGGGAGGGGCACTATGGACCGAGTTGACCTCTCGGACGAAGGCCTTCCGGGAGGAGTTAGAAGAGCCCCCCATTGGACCTCCGTGGATCAGGTGCAGAACCCGTTCTTCCTCGAACTCGGGTGTTTCCTCGCGCCGCTCGGAGCGCTTGTTAGCCCCCCGAGGGGGAGGAGAGTTCCGATCTGTCCGATCGTTAGCTTTCACGAACTTGGCCAACTGCCCCCTCCGAATGAGTGCTTCAATCTCATCTCTCAGAGCTCGGCAGTCGTTCGTGTCGTGCCCATGGTCTCGGTGGTAACGACACCACATATCCTTGTTTCTCCTCTTCGCCTGGGTGTGCATCCTCGGGGCTGGAGGGATGATTCCCTCCTTCTCTACCTCCATGAGGATAGTAGAGACATTAGTGGTGAGGGGAGTGAACTTCTCGAACCTGGGGGGAGGGCGGCGCTGACCGCCCATGTCCTTCTGAGCTTTCTTGGACCCTTCTTCTCCCGTCGCCTTCCTCTTTGACCCCGCGGCGGGCCCCCCGAAGCTCGGAAGGGCTTCGGCCTCCTCTGCTCAGATGTACTTCTGCACCTCAGGAGGAGGTCGGCGAAGTCATGCGGGGGCTTCTTGGCCAGGGATGATCGGAGGTTGGCGTTAAGGACGTTCGACTGGAACGCCACGGTAGCCACGGACTGGTCTAAGGAAGCAATTGACCTGACTTCTGCGGTAAACCTTTTCACGTAGTCCCGCAACTTTTCTTGCTTCTCCTGCCGCAGATTCAGCAAGGAAAGACTCGTCTTCTCGGCTCGCCGGCTACTCACGAAGTGAGTGATGAACAGTGTCTCGAACTGCTCGAACGAGAAGATGGATGAGGGGGCGAGCCTGGAATACCATTCCCGAGCCGACCCCCTGAGGGTGGCAGGGAAGGTCCTACAGAGCACCGCGTCGGAAGCTTGATGGATTAGCATCAGGGTCTTGAAGCTCTCGACGTGGTCGACCGGGTCGGACTCCCCTGAGTATGTTTCAAACTGCGGCGGTTTGAAACTCCTCGGTATGTGGGCCTCCATGATCGACCGTGAGAAGGGGGGTCGGCTGGGACGGAAGGTTCCTGCTCGGGACTCTTCCTCCCTGTCCATGCGGCCGATGCGCCTTTCCACCTCATGGATACGGCGGATGAGGGCGTCGTCCCTTCGCTGGTAGTCGTACGACCCCCCGGACTCCTCTTCATAGGAAGGGGAGCGTGGACTGCGGCGCAGGTACTCCTGGGACCGCCGAGGGCTCTGTTGCCGCTGCTGTCGGCTGGGAGCCGGGGAAGGACTCCGGGTTCGGCGCCGAGGACTGGGATCCCTGGGGGGCGTCGGAACCCTCTGAGCATTCTGGGCATTCTGTCGGAGATTGAGGGCCTGCAGAACGGTCTCCTGGAACTGGAGGAATTCGGCTCGGCTGATGGGCACATCCCGGACCCTCGGATGACGCCGATCCCTGGGGGAGCGGGACCTCCTCCTTCGGCGATCGGGGGACGCCGCTCGGCCTCTGCGTTCCGGGGTCCTTCTGCCGTCCCGACGACGTGGCGACCGCTCACCTTGACGCTGGCGGGAGGCTCCCTCTCGGGCCCGCCTCTCGTCAAGATGGGTACGGAGGTCGTCGTCTTTCTGACGGTTTAGAAGTGTGATGCGGAGGTCGGGGTGATGAGAAGCCATCGAGTCTGAGGACCCGTTGTGGACCGAGACATGGCCCGGATTGAGAGGCTGCTTCTCCTTCCGACCGTTATGACCGGACGGACCGTTGTTGGGCTGCTGCTTGGGAGGAGGAGGTGGGACCTGCTGGGTCAGCGGAGGGAGGTCGGACTGAAGGATAGGATTGACCGGAGCCTCATTTGCCGGGTCGGTGAGGTTGCCCCCACGGTTCGACCCTCTGGATCTGTTCTTCTTCGGCGGCATGGCTGCAGAGGACGACGGAGAATGGGTTGAGACTGTTCGTGTGGTTTTCCCACAGACGGCGCCAATCTGTTACCGCTGATTTCGGTGTAGGGGTAAACAGATAGAATTTGTGGATCCGAGGAAAACCTGAACAGCTGACTCGGCCTTCCTGCTCCTGCCGCAACCTGCAAGGAAGTGCGAGACACCGGGGTTGATTCCGGCGACGCACCCTCCGACGCTCTTGTCAGTAATCAACAAAAGATTAAGAAAGAGCTTAAGTGGTGAAAAAGTGATTCACCTGGTCTTGGTGGTAGAGGGGTTGTATTTATAGTCGCCTTTGGAATGATTTGGGGCCTGATTTCCTGCCTAACAGTCAGGAGAAAAATCCTCGTATTCTGTTTTTGGGAAGTTAGCCCCTGATTCCCTGGTGAGAGCCAATCAGGTTTATTGATTTGATTTGATCAAATCAGTGGCCTGATTCTCCTCTTGGTGGACCGGGCTTGTATCGGGTCGGGACCCGCGCCCAGTTGAAGTGGATCTATTCGCGGATGGTTGGTTCTGTGAGAAGGAGGCCCAATACCCGTTTTGGATCCATCTCAAGTGCCGAACTTGTTTTTTACCCCGTAACAAGGTCGGTGTCACGAACGCTCGGCAGTGAGTGCCGAACTTGATTTTTTACCCCGTAACAAGGTCGGTGTCACGAACGCTCGGCAGCGAGTGCCAAACTTGTTTTTTACCCCGTAACAAGGTCGGTGTCACTGATGTGAATATTTGCAAGTGTACAAAATCGCAACAAGTAATATAGTAGTGAAAAGAGTGTCGAACCCACAGAGACTAGATATTTTATTGAGTACCGATATTACTAGATGAATCACTATTTGGAAGATCGAAATTTAACAAATAATGAAAACAACTAAATTTAAAAATCTAACTAACTAAATTAATGGAGAGGGAGCGGAGTTTGAAAATTGTAATTTGTTAATAGCAAATTTTATTCTAGGGCTTTTGACTTCACCTAGTTCATCCCACACAATTTATAATTCCTAAAAATATTATTTTTCCAAGTTGTAGACCGAAATCCCCAAATTATTTAATGCTTTCTCTCGAACAACAGCAAAAATATCTCCAACTAACAGTTTGACACATCTCTATGCAAATTTAATTAATCGAAGACTCATTAAGTTCTGTGGATTTCTTAACGGTCACATTAATCGCGGTAAATTATCTCTAATTTCGCTCAACTAATGGTGTTCAATTTTCATTGTTCTAAATCACAAATTACCTCTCGGTCTCTTCATGATCCAATAATCAAACAAAAATTGGCCAAATAATTGTAAGCATTAAGCATAAAAATTAAACACACAACCACAGAAAAATATGAAATTGTGTTGTCAAAACTAGGCTACATCTAAACCCTAGAACAATAAATTTAGTTCATAATAATAAATATAGTGCAACTAACAAATTAGTTCATAGATTGCATAATCAAAATTAGAGAGAAAAAAAATAGATACAAAAATAGACCGTTTTGTAATAAAAATTGCAAACCGAACGGTCTTGAAAATTGTGCCCAAACAATAAGCCTTTCTCTCTCTTTCTGTCGAACACCGAGCTCTGGAAAAAAGCGTGCCACGTCAGCGGATGCGTGCTGTCTCGCCTGTTCTGCCTGGGACCCGCCGCCAAGTCAGCTTCTGAGTCGCTGGGACCCGCCAGCCACGTCAGCACGAACGAGTCGAAAGAAGCAGCCGAGCACGCCACGTCACACCTTGGTCTGTTTCGATCCGCTGTGTTGTTTTTCGGTGTTCGGTGTGCTGTTATCTTGTCGTTTCTGTCCTTTAGTTCAGCGCCCAAACTCTCTGTTTCAATCGTATACGCGCCCAGAGCCCTAGTAGGCTAGTCTCTGTTATATATTTTATTTTTATTTTTATTTTTATTTTTTTTTTCTTCTTGAAGTAGCCGCTGCTCTCCTCCTCTCCTTTGTTCTTGTTTCGGGTTTGATTTTATAGGAGCTGTAGATAAGGATTAAGATATATCCGTAAAAGAAAAATCAGAATTTAAAATAAATATTTAAATTTAATTAGATAGGCTTAAACAAATAACTAATTTTTATTTTTGCTTTATCAAAATTCATTTAAATTTGTTTATTCTTTTTACACCCTATTGACAATTAAAATTGTATTTTGCTCCTATATTATCAATTTGTAATATATAAAATTCAACAAATCCTTAAAAATAATAAATCAATAGCTTTTTTTTGTTGATTTTTATCAAAAATAATTACTTTTTGCATCAAAAATCTTATTTCTACATAAATAAATAATTAATTGAAATCTTATAGATTAAGATGAATTTTAGACAATATAATCGAAAACAAGCAATTTTAATGGGTAATTGAATACAAATATTTATATAAAAATAAGACACATCAAATACCCCCAAACTTAAGATTTTGCTTGTCCTCAAGCAAAAAGTAGAATCTTGAATAAGGAAATAATAATCAGGAGTAGATTCAACCCATCACACTAAGAGATCTCATCATGTAAGCATTAAAATTTCAATTAAAAAAATATAAACAATAGCAAATAAAGTAAAACCAAGCATACCCACTTTCTCCAGTGCAATTATTTATTCATAACTCCAAATCCAATCATATTTGTCATGCAATTAATGTAATTATAGTATGTAACTACTCCATCTGTGATTATCCCTTCTCACTACTGCAAACCGAGTAGCAAACTAGAGTTTTTTTTTTTTTTTTTTTTTTTTTTTGTGCGTCTCTTCTCTAAGTTGTCACTTGTCTTTTTACGCGAATGCAAAATATTTGTGATGAATTCACCCGGTTACTCAACAAGTCACAAACTTAAAGTGCTTTGCATACTCATATTTCAAGTTGTCGTTTGATGTAAAAGTAAACATTGGTGATGAATACCCCTAGTTACTAAGCAACTCAAAACATTGGAGTAGATTGACTTTATTCATAATTTTTTTTTCGTTATTACTCTATTTACTTAAACTCTGTTTAGGACTAGATCAAAAGGGATAATCACAAGAAAAAGCATCACATTTGTCTTTAATGTATAATCGCATGACTCGTACAATTTTGTAAGGAATTGTGAAACTCAATAATCCTAAAGTAAATAAGTATGCTTACTTTTTCTTTATAAGCAAGTGTCTATCTAAAAAAGATTATTTCAATGCTTATCATTATAAAGAACTCAAAAGTGTAAAGATGAATCAAATTGAAATCCTTTTAAATTTTTGTTTTTCTTTTCTAAAAAATAATAATAATAATTTGTAAACCTTCCCCCCAAACTTGAATATCACATTGTCCTCAATGGAAAAGGAAAAAGAAAAACAAAAAGAATGCAAAAAGTTCAGAATTTCTCCCCTGATTCGTCTTGAAAATTCTGCACGCGCGACGTTCAGTATTTTGGCGATATCTGGAGCTGTAGATATCCAAATGGGCTGAATTTTTTTTTGTTGGAAAGCTAAGACAATTGTCTACAATATCGCTTTGAATCACTTTTCCATATTTTGACTCCATACTGCTCAAAAATAGCCATCAATGAAAGTGTACAAAACAGCTCCGCCCTGGCGACTTCCAAATTATGCAATCCTACAAAATAAAATCAAAAATTAAAAATAAAAATAAACTAAAAGAAAAATCTAACCTAAATGCAGTAAAAGAAAAACATGGGTTGCCTCCCAAGAAGCGCTAAATTTTAAGTCTTCAGCCAGACGTGGGGGTGAGATGGTTATGTAACGCCAAGATCCAACAACATTAGCACATCTTTTCTAATTTTTCTCTTCAGATGTGGATCAGGTTCAAGCTCAAGTTTGAGGCGTTTCCTACATGATGATGATGTCTTTGATTCCCCCGCCTCTTTAAATTTATGCTGCAAAAATGAATAAATAGAGGGTGCAGCATCCAAATACATAACATTTTCAAAAATATTTTCTTTTTCAGTTTCAAATGTTGCTGTATTTGTTGGACATACTTTGCTTGGCAGCTTTTCAATTTCGAGACTATGTTTCTCACCCACAATTACATCAATTTTACTTACTTGAAAGCATGACTGTTCTTCAGGAGGAAACTTTATGGAATTAAAATCATCATACGTAACTTGCTCGTGCTGAATTTGTTCCTCCATAATTTGTTCGATCGCACTTTGCTCTTCAACCTTTTCAACCACATTTTGTTCGCCATTTTCTTCTTGTAGTTGCGCAATTGTCCTCCCGCTTTCTAGTGTTATTGCTTTCATATCTTCCGTGGAGTTGACAACTGTGTTGCTTGGTAATATTCCTCCAGTTCTTTCATTTAAAATATTTGAAATTTGACCAATTTGTACCTCAAGATTGTGGATGGAAGCCGAAGTTGAATTTGCAATATTTTGAATTGCCTGATCTGTCTTTTGTATGTATTGCATGAACATCTCTTCCAATGTCGGCTTCTTTTCTTGCTGTGGAAAATTGTGAGGTGGTATAACTGCTCCTTGATTGTTGTTCCAAAAAAAATTGGGGGTATTTCTCCATTCTGAATTGTATGTGTTTGCATAATGATTATTTTGCATTTGAAAGTTTGACACAAAATTATCATGTTCGGCATTTGATGGAGCAAAAGGGTTCCCCACTTGGCAATCTACACTAAAATGGTTTCCAGCACAAAGATTACAAATGATATTAGATTGAATAGCATTAACATTCATATTACCTATTTGCTTAGATAAAATATCAAGTTTTGCATTTATATTAGAAATAGGGTCAAGTTCAAAAACTCCAGCCACTTTTCTTGGCATTATTCTTTCTGAAGACCACTGGTAATCATTTGATGCCATCTCCTCTAAAAGATCATAGGCTGCTTTGTATGTTTTGCTCATAAGTGCACCACCAGCTGCTGCGTCAACCATATATCTATGTATAATTCCCAAACCATTATAGAATGTTTGCATTTGCAGCCATTTCGGTAGTTCATGATTAGGACACTTTCTCAATAACTCTTTAAACCTTTCCCATGCATCATACAAAGACTCGGTCTGAAATTGAGTAAATGTGCAAATATCATTTCTTAGCTTTGCGGTCTTTGCTGGTGGAAAATACTTTGCTAGAAACTTTTGTGCAAGTCCCTCCCAAGTAGTAATACTACCGGGTGGTAGATAAAGTAGCCAAGCCTTCGCCTTATCTTTCAGTGAAAAAGAAAAGAGTCTCAATCTGATTGCATCATCTGATACACCGTTGTGCTTGAAAGTGTCACAAATTTCTAAAAAGTTTGCAATGTGAGCATAAGGATCCTCGTGCGGTAATCCCCAAAATTGAACAGTCTGTTGAATCAATAGAATCATCTCCGGTTCAATCTCAAAATCGTCAGCTTCAATAACCGGCTTCTTTATGCTTGATTCATAAATCGAGGGCATAGCATAGTCTCTCAAAGGCCTGTTTTCATCGTTTGCCATGATAATTTTTCTTGTATGTCCTGAGATGTTAGTATTAAAAAAAAACTAAAAAAATAAAATAATAAAAATAAATGAAAGTAAAAGTAAGTCAAAAAAAGGTAAAATAATAATAAAATAAAAATAATTACAAAAAAAATCCAAACTAGTAATAATCTAGCAATTTTCAATATCAATAAAAGAATAACTAGTTCCCGGCAACGGCGCCAAAAACTTGATGTGAATATTTGCAAGTGTACAAAATCGCAACAAGTAATATAGTAGTGAAAAGAGTGTCGAACCCACAGAGACTAGATATTTTATTGAGTACCGATATTACTAGATGAATCACTATTTGGAAGATCGAAATTTAACAAATAAAGAAAACAACTAAATTTAAAAATCTAACTAACTAAATTAATGGAGAGGGAGCGGAGTTTGAAAATTGTAATTTGTTAATAGCAAATTTTATTCTAGGGCTTTTGACTTCACCTAGTTCATCCCACACAATTTATAATTCCTAAAAATATTATTTTTCCAAGTTGTAGACCGAAATCCCCAAATTATTTAATGCTTTCTCTCGAACAACAGCAAAAATATCTCCAACTAACAGTTTGACACATCTCTATGCAAATTTAATTAATCGAAGACTCATTAAGTTCTGTGGATTTCTTAACGGTCACATTAATCGCGGTAAATTATCTCTAATTTCGCTCAACTAATGGTGTTCAATTTTCATTGTTCTAAATCACAAATTACCTCTCGGTCTCTTCATGATCCAATAATCAAACAAAAATTGGCCAAATAATTGTAAGCATTAAGCATAAAAATTAAACACACAACCACAGAAAAATATGAAATTGTGTTGTCAAAACTAGGCTACATCTAAACCCTAGAACAATAAATTTAGTTCATAATAATAAATATAGTGCAACTAACAAATTAGTTCATAGATTGCATAATCAAAATTAGAGAGAAAAAAAATAGATACAAAAATAGACCGTTTTGTAATAAAAATTGCAAACCGAACGGTCTTGAAAATTGTGCCCAAACAATAAGCCTTTCTCTCTCTTTCTGTCGAACACCGAGCTCTGGAAAAAAGCGTGCCACGTCAGCGGATGCGTGCTGTCTCGCCTGTTCTGCCTGGGACCCGCCGCCAAGTCAGCTTCTGAGTCGCTGGGACCCGCCAGCCACGTCAGCACGAACGAGTCGAAAGAAGCAGCCGAGCACGCCACGTCACACCTTGGTCTGTTTCGATCCGCTGTGTTGTTTTTCGGTGTTCGGTGTGCTGTTATCTTGTCGTTTCTGTCCTTTAGTTCAGCGCCCAAACTCTCTGTTTCAATCGTATACGCGCCCAGAGCCCTAGTAGGCTAGTCTCTGTTATATATTTTATTTTTATTTTTATTTTTATTTTTTTTTTCTTCTTGAAGTAGCCGCTGCTCTCCTCCTCTCCTTTGTTCTTGTTTCGGGTTTGATTTTATAGGAGCTGTAGATAAGGATTAAGATATATCCGTAAAAGAAAAATCAGAATTTAAAATAAATATTTAAATTTAATTAGATAGGCTTAAACAAATAACTAATTTTTATTTTTGCTTTATCAAAATTCATTTAAATTTGTTTATTCTTTTTACACCCTATTGACAATTAAAATTGTATTTTGCTCCTATATTATCAATTTGTAATATATAAAATTCAACAAATCCTTAAAAATAATAAATCAATAGCTTTTTTTTGTTGATTTTTATCAAAAATAATTACTTTTTGCATCAAAAATCTTATTTCTACATAAATAAATAATTAATTGAAATCTTATAGATTAAGATGAATTTTAGACAATATAATCGAAAACAAGCAAT
Source organism: Hemerocallis citrina (assembly GCA_017893485.1). Classification (NCBI taxonomy): domain Eukaryota; kingdom Viridiplantae; phylum Streptophyta; class Magnoliopsida; order Asparagales; family Asphodelaceae; genus Hemerocallis; species Hemerocallis citrina. Next base: position 463,042,327 of record CM030358.1, on the reverse strand, counting down.
TTTAATGGGTAATTGAATACAAATATTTATATAAAAATAAGACACATCAAATACCCCCAAACTTAAGATTTTGCTTGTCCTCAAGCAAAAAGTAGAATCTTGAATAAGGAAATAATAATCAGGAGTAGATTCAACCCATCACACTAAGAGATCTCATCATGTAAGCATTAAAATTTCAATTAAAAAAATATAAATTTCAATTAAAAAAAAGTTCAGTGAGTGCCGAACTTGTTTTTTACCCCGTAACAAGGTCGGTGTCACGAACGCTCGGCAGTGAGTGCCGAACTTGTTTTTTACTCCGTAACAAGGTCGGTGTCAACGCTCGGCAGTGAGTGCCGAACTTTTTTTTACCCCGTAACAAGGTCGGTGTCACGAACGCTCGGCAGTGAGTGTCGAACTTATTTTTTACCCCGTAACAAGGTCGGTGTCACGAACGCTCGGCAGTGAGTGCCGAACTTATTTTTTACCCCGTAACAAGGTCGGTGTCACGAACGCTCGGCAGTGAGTGCCGAACTTGATTTTTTACCCCGTAACAAGGTCGGTGTCACGAACGCTCGGCAGTGAGTGCCGAACTTGTTTTTTACCCCGTAACAAGGTCGGTGTCACGAACGCTCGGCAGTGAGTGCCGAACTTGTTTTTTACCCCGTAACAAGGTCGGTGCCACGAACGCTCGGCAGTGAGTCACTTGCTCAGTCGCCGATCGAAGGCATGGGGTCTCTGCGGGTCGAGCGACGCGGCACAATCTGTTGCGAGGTGATCCTGTTTCCGAGGGCATTAATGATGCCTTGGGGTTTGTGCGGCGTTCCGCCTTCCCTAGGCCATTAAGTATGGTTCCTTCAATTAATGCGCGGCGTTTCAACTTCCGAGGGTCATAATGGCTGGATCTTGGAGGAGAACTATAAGTACCCCATTCTCCTTGTCATTTCCAATCGCAGCAATGTTGAGTTTTAGACCTCAGTGGTGTCTGCCTCTGGCGAACGCCAGTCTTGTGGGGTCTTGACCTCGATAGGTTCGGAGAGGTGGTCGTTCTCCCACCAAGATCTTCTGCCTACTCTGTTTGCTCTGCAGCGGGTGTCAGGGTCGGCAGAGATCGTGGTGGGAGAGGTGGTCATCCATGTCCGAATCTGAGGGGTGAGTTTGACGAGCGGTCATTTTTCCGGAAGAAATGAAGGGCGTTCCGGGCAAGTTGTTTGCAACTGTGAAGGTTCAGGCCGAACCTTTGCGGTTGCAATCAACTGGCTCGGAATGGTTTGCTTCTGCCGATCTCTGAGTGTTGATCTGCTTTCGACCGGGGCCCGTGGGTCGGCGGAATACCGGCCGAGATCCGGGACCTGGGGGGTGCTCGCCGAGGGCGGTGCCTTAAAACTTTGAATCAAACTTTTCCTGGTTCTTCTAGACATAGGTCTACATACAGTTCGGCAAGCTTTTCCGGAGAGGAAAGCGAGTTCGGCATAGCTGCGAGCGCTGGGAGTGAGTCTGGCGATCTGCCGGACTTGATTTTTACCTTATAACACGGTCGGTGTCACGAACGCTCGGCAGTGAGTGCCGAGCTTGATTTTTACCCCGTAACAAGGTTGGTGTCACGAACGCTCGGCAGTGGGTGCCGAACTTGATTTTTACCCCGTAACAAGGTCGGTGTCACGAACGCTCGGTCAGTGGGTGCCGAACTTGATTTTTACCCCGTAACAAGGTCGGTGTCACGAACGCTCGGCAGTGAGTGCCGAACTTGATTTTTACCCTGTAACAAGGTCGGTGTCACGAACGCTCGGCAGTGACTGCCGAACTCCTAGACTTGTCTTTTTTTAGGGGTTTGTCTTACGAACGCTCGGCAGTGAGTGCCGAACTTGGTTTTTACCCCGTAACAAGGTCGGTGTCACGAACGCTCGGCAGTGGGTGCCGAACTTGATTTTTACCCTGTAACAAGGTCGGTGTCACGAACGCTCGGCAGTGGGTGCCGAACTTGATTTTTACCCCGTAACAAGGTCGGTGTCACGAACGCTCGGCAGTGAGTGTCGAACTTGATTTTTACCCTGTAACAAGGTCGGTGTCACGAACGCTCGGTCAGTGGGTGCCGAACTTGATTTTTACCCCGTAACAAGGTCGGTGTCACGAACGTTCGGCAGTGAGTGCCGAACTTGATTTTTACCCTGTAACAAGGTCGGTGTCACGAACGCTCGGCAGTGAGTGCCGAACTTGATTTTTACCCTCGTAACAAGGTCGGTGTCACGAACGCTCGGCAGTGAGTGCCGAACTCCTAGACTTGTCGTTTTTGGGGGTTTGTTTTTTCTGTGCGCCATTTGAACCTCTGGTGGCTCTAACAGCTCTGACAGCTCTGACAGCTCTGACAACCCTGACAGATGGGACGTTCATTAATGGCAGTGACCTCTGGGCTTCCATCGGACGGGATGCACATTAAATTCAACTCATGATTTGTTGCGGTTAGCGAGGTGACGATTGGGATCGCTCTGCCGTTTGGTTTAGTTGGGCCGGTTGTACGAGCCCATTACCCTCGTTTGGCGTGCCCCCCTCTATAAATCCTCACCCCCCTCTCTCATTTCTCATTTCTCCTCTCATTTGCTCAGACGTTTTCTTGTGCTTCAGGCGAGTTTTTCCGGTAGTCGGCGTTTGACTCAGGCGAAGTTTTCCGGCAACCAAAGCTTTTTAAGGTAATTTATCATCAATTATGTCTCTAGCTTCTGTCTCAGATGAAGTCTCCTGGTCCGAGCCCTCCCTTGAAGGTGTCGAGGACTCGACCCCGACTCCGACCAAAGGCAAAGTGTTCGGCAAGGATTCGATTGTAGTGGATCCGAAGAGGATGGGGGAGTTCGGACAGCTGCCAGGTCCGTTGACGGGGCTTCACAGAGTCAGGCAGCTCCCGGGGGATCAGGCCGAGCGAATTGTCCATGGGAGGGAGAGGTCCTTCGAGGAGAATGAAGCGAGGGAGACGACGGAGGCAGACGATGCAGCGTCGATCCTGCGCGAGGAGGAGCTGGCCGTGATCCGGGATTCTTTTTTCATCCCGGAGGAGTACGAGATCATGCTGCCGGGCCCCGGAGTTAGGGCCAATTCGCCGCTGCCAGTGACCATGTGTTGCTGGCCGGTCGATGCCTTTATCGCAGGTGCTCGGCTACCTCTCCACGCGTTCGCTATTACCGTGGTGAGTTGGTTCGGGGTCAGCCCCATCCAACTGATGCCGAACGCGTGGCGAGTGATTAATGGTTTCGTTCTCCACTGCCAGGCCGCAGGGATCGAGCCGCAGCTGAACGTGCTTCGGGCATTATACCGGCTCCACCAAGGAAATAGGTCGGAGTACCGGTATTATTTGACTCCGAGGCACGGCGGCAGACTCGTTGTTTGCCCTGACTCCATTAAGCACTGGCGAGAGAAGTGGTTCGTCGTGCGGAGTCAAGAGGAATGGCCGATCCCCTCTGACTGGGTAGAAGGGGTGCCGAAGAGGGCGAAGGTGGTGCCGAGGCTATCAGTAGAAGAAGAGGAGGCGGTCCGGATCCTCCTCGACCGGCCGAAGTACGATTGGAAGGAGCTGACGGAGGACATCCTCTACAGGGGAGGGCTCTGCCGCGTAGACCCTAGTACGTGGCTCTCGTCAAGTTCTTTTTCCGTACTCACTGCCTTGGTGTTTTTTATGTGCTAATCAATTTTCGCTTTTGATGCAGAATCCATGGACTACGAAGCGGTCTTGGTGCTCAGGGCTGGGCTTTCGAGCAAGGCGCCGAAGAAGCGCAAGAGGGTCGCGTCGAAGCTGCCCTCGACCTCGAAGACGCCGAGGATTGCGGCCCCTGACGAGGGGGTGGAGATCCTCGACGACCCGGTCGTCACCGTGGCGGGGACTTCGGCTCCCGCACCTGTGGGGGAGTTCCCCATTGCCGCCGCCCTCGCCATGCCAACACCGCCGCTGACCGTGGCAGGCGAGGAGCTCCTGACAGAGGAGCACAAGCGGATCCATATCCCGGACTGGCAAGTCCGGAGGCACGATGGGTTCCTCGGGAACTCATTGGCGAGCATGCAGGCTGTTAAGCATCTCGCCACCCCGAAGGACCGAGCCGCCATGGAGGCAGGGAGACAAGGCGACGACGTGATCGAGATCGCTCGTTCGGCGGTATCGGTAAGCTTCTCCTCGTCTGGTGTATTTCTTGAATTAAAAAATTTTTCTAACTCTTTTAGTTCTTCTTTGCTGCAGATCATCGTCCACTTCGGCCATCTCACCGAGAGGCTGACAGCTCTGGAAAAAGAGCTGAAGCAGGAGTCCGACCAAGCTCGGAACAAGAAGGCTCGGATATCGAACGAGCTCGACAAGCTCCGAGTCGAGCATGAGGGTCGGTCGGCGAGGATCAAGCATCTCGAGGCCGAGGTGAAGAGGCTGGAGGGCGAGCTCCTTCGGGAGAAGGAGAGGTCGGCCAACCAATTGGTCGAGGCTGAAGCGAAGCAGGCGGCAGCCGTGAAGGCGGCGGAGGACGCGACCATGGAGAAGGCCCAGGGGTTCCTCGCGCAGAACATGGCGAAGGCCTTCGCTGCCGCCCTCACGCGGGTGTCGGAGGCGTACCCCGCGGTGGATGTCTCGGGATGGCGGCTCTTCCCCGGACACGTCGAGGGCTTTGACCCCGAGTCCGAAGGGGAAGAAGAGGAGGAGGGTGACGCCGATGCCGACGCCGGGGTTACTGGCGAGGTCCCCAGCACCACGATCACTCCGCTGGCGGCGGCGTCTCCTTCGGCAAAGTCAACCCCTACTCCACCTCGTCACCCGGGGAAAGAGGTCGAGCCTTGACTCCGCTTTTTGTTCTTTTTGTTTTTGTTTTTCTTTTCAAACTCTGTAATGCCTAATAGCGGACTGGCCACCGCTACTTTTGACATTAATGAAAAGAAAGTTTTTGCAAGTGTTGATGTTCGGAAGTTTTTGTCTTTTGCCCCCTCTTCTGCCGAACAGTCCCTTCTTGTCTTTAGAAAAGAAAATTTTTCCAAGTGTAGTGCTTCGGCAGTATTCGACGTATTTGCTGATTACTCCGATCTCTTTGCAGCTTATGGTGATCGCCCAAGACGTCGAACTTTCACGCTCGGATGAGGAAGCTCGAGCCGAGGTCAGTCTAGGGGCGACGAGGCTGTGTCTGGCGAGGTGCCGAGAGAGACTCTATGAGGTCGAGCTCGGATTGCGCCGAGCTGAAAGCGAGAGGACCCATCTCCAGCTCATCCTCGGCCGGCGAGATATCGAGATTCGCCGTTTGGAGAGCAGGATCGCCGAGCTTATCCTCGAAGGTGAATATTCGCCAACTGGTTTCAGTAATGAGATTCGGGTTCAGTGCATCCGTCATAACTTGTCCAAAATAACAGCGGAGAGAGACGATTTGCTTTCCGAGATACAACATCTTCAGTCCGTAGAGGCGAAGCTTCGGAGCGAGGGCGAGGGGCTCACGGCCGAAGTGGCGAAGTTGACGACTGAATGGGTCCAACTGTCTGCCGAGGTCGAAGCGCTGAAGAGAGCGACGGTGGATAAAAGCATCGAGGTCACCCACCTTCGACGCCTCATCGCCAGTCGATCTGGCGTCCCGGACTCCGCGATACCCCCGCGTTTCGAAGTCGACATCAAGGACGACTCGTTGTGGGATCGGTTCTCGGAGTTGGAGGCAGAAGTGGCCCGTCTTAAGCTGCATTCAGGGCCGATCAATGTTCGAAGCACGTCATGCACTCGCGCTGAGAGCGAGCGGGGCATTACCTTTTATGAGATGGCGACCCGTCAGCAGATCGGCCAACCTAGTCCGGGGGACGCGCAGAGCTCGGTGGCAATTTCGTCGAGCGGAGCATCCGTCGGAGTGGCCACTAGGAGTGGTGCCGAGGACACGTCTCAGTTCGCGGGCTTGGGGTCGCGCTCCGGAGACAAGCGTCGCCACCCTCGGGTGTCTTTGAAGCGGAACGCCCCGGCTCCAAAAAAGCGCTAAAGTGGTCGACTCCGCTAGTTGTTGAGTATTTTTTGTTTTCGCTAAGTGTAATAAGTCGGCATTGTAACTTTTTCTTTGGCGAGTTGTAATCCTGTTGCGTTTGTCTTTGTATCGCATTTGCTTCATAAATAAAAGTGTTGTTGCCGAACTCGTGTGTTTTACTGTTGTGACGTCTGTTTGCTGTGCCGAAGCTTCCAAAGTGTTGGACTCCAAATGGCAAGCTTCTTCCAGTTCGTTTAGGAGCGAACTCGCGAAGTAGCATCGAGCCAAGTGTTGGTCTTCGGCGCCCTTGTTTGATTAGGTTAGGGTTGTTGGAGTGTTTCAGAAGGGCGAACTACCCCTAGTTCGCTTAGGAGCGATCTTGCGGAGTAGGGTCGGACTCCGAACCATTCAACGGCTGTGGGATCAGTTCCGAATGGCGAGCTACTTCTAGCTCGCTTGGGAGCGAACTTGCGAAGTAGAATCGAGCCAAGTGTTGGACTCCGGAACCATTGTAAGTTTAAGGGTATGGGAGCAATTCCGAATGGCGAACTACCCCTAGCTCGCTTAGGAGCAAACTTGCGGAGTAGAGTCGAACCAAGTGTTGGACTCCGAACCATTCAACGGCTGTGGGAGCAGTTCCGAATGGCGAGCTACTTCTAGCGCGCTTGGGAGCGAACTTGCGAAGTAGAATCGAGCCAAGTGTTGGACTCCGGAACCATTGTAAGTTTAAGGGTGTGGGAGCAGTTCCGAATGGCGAGCTACTTCTAGCTCGCTTGGGAGCGAACTTGCGAAGTAGAATCGAGCCAAGTGTTGGACTCCGGAACCATTATCAGATTAAAGAGTTAAAAGCAGAGAGATGTACTAGCAGTGAGAATATGAAAAACTTTGTTTATTAATATCTAAAGATCGGCTGCTTCTAAAGTTGCTAGCCGTTATTACAATGAAAAAATAACAGGAAAAATCACTACTAGTAAAAGGAGGGGAATGGTGTGACATCTCGAGTTACTTAGAGAGGCGTAGTTGCCTTCTCTTGGTATTTCAAAAGATGGTCGGCATTCCAAGTCCTGGGAATTTCTCTGCCTTCGAGATCTTCTAGCTTGTACGCACCGAGGCGGATTACCTTCGAGATCTTGTACGGTCCCTCCCAATTCAGGGCCAGCTTGCTTTTCTGTCCGGGGAACGAGATGGCCAATTTCCGGAGGACTAAATCCCCTTCTTTGAGGTCCGTTGGGCGGACCCTTTTGTTGTATGCTAGCTCGATCCTCCTTCGGTAAGCTTGTTGGCGTATGGCCGCTCTCTCTCGGATTTCGTCTATCAGATCTAGGCTGGCTCTGAGCTCTTTTGCATTCTGCTCTTCTTCAAAGGCCATCAAACGAGGAGAGGGTATCCCAACTTCTAGGGGAATGAGGGCCTCGGACCCATAGGTGAGATTAAACGGGCTCTCGCCTGTTGGGGTCCGCTTGGTGGTGCGGTGATTCCAGAGCACGTTTGGCAGCTGATCGACCCACAATCCTTTGGAACACTTGTCTAATCTCTTCTTGATACCCGAAAGAATTTGTCGGTTGGCATTCTCGGCCTGGCCATTCGACTGGGGATGGGAGACGGAGGAGAATCGGTGTTGTATGGAGAGGTCCTCACATAAGGCTCGGAAGGCGGCCCCAGTGAACTGTGTTCCATTATCCGTGACTATGACTCGGGGAACGCCGAACCGGCAAATCACATTTTTCCAGAAGAATTGAACGACTCTATGCTTGGTGATTGTAGCCAGGGGCTCGGCTTCTATCTATTTAGAGAAATAGTCGACTGCCACGACTAGGAACCTTAGCTGTCCGGGAGCTGGTGGAAACGATCCTAGTAAATCCATCCCCCACATAGCGAAGGGAATCGGACTTGATAGGGAGGTGAGCGGTGCTTGTGGAAGGCGTCGGATGTCTGCATACTTTTGACAGGAGCTGCATTGCCGAACGTGTCGTTCGGCGTCCCGGAGGAGAGTGGGCCAGTAATACCCGTAGTTCAGCACTTTGCGCGCTAGAGCCCTGGACCCAGAATGAGCTCCGCCGATGCCCTCGTGGAGCTCTTGCAGAGCGTAGTTGGCTTGCTTGGGGGAAAGGCACCTTAGGTAAGGCCGACCGTCCACCTGGGTGAAGGAGCGTTTATACAAGATGCCTTCGATTAAAGTAAAATGCTCGGCTCGGGTCTTGATTCTTCTTGCTTCCCTCGGATCTTCAGGGAGGAGTCCGTCCTTTAAGAATTCGACAATGGGTTTCATCCAGTTGTCTTCGAGGAGGACAGGCAACATTTCAACGGAGTCTGGTGCTTCATCCTCTATGCTTGGCTTCAAGAGGACTTCTATCAACACGGTCTGCTCAAGACCTTGAAGGGAAGAGGAGGCTAATTTGGATAGGGCGTCGGCCTGAGCATTTTCTTCTCGGGGGATCCTTCGGATGAGGGCCTCTTCAAACAGCGCCCTGAGGCTCTTGACTTTAGCCAAGTATTTAACCATTCTATCATCGCGGGCTTCATACTCACTGAGGACCTGGTTGACAACCAACTGGGAGTCGCTGAAGATCTGTAGCCACTGTGCCCCTACATTTCGGGCCATTCTTAGACCGGCTATTAGCGCCTCCTATTCGGCCTCGTTGTTCGAAGCTTTGAAATTTATACGGAGGGAGTATTGGAGGATGAAGTCGTCTGGGCCTGCCAGGATGACTCCTGCCCCGCTTCCCTCATTGCAAGAAGATCCGTCAACATAAATTGTCCAAACCGGCGGCCCCTTTACTGTTTGGCAGGGCTCAGGGATTGTACTCTCAACTATGAATTCGGCCAGCGCCTGAGCCTTGATTGTGGTCCGAGGCTGATAAGTTATATCATGTTGGCTCAGCTCGATCGACCACTTCATGAGGCGACCGGAAGTCTCAGGCTTGTGAAGGACCTGTTTCAGCGGCTGGTCGGTAAGGACGACCACCGAATGGGACTGGAAGTAGGGTCGAAGCTTTCTCGCGGCCATTACCAGGGCATAGGCCATTTTCTTAATCTTCGGGTACCGGAGCTCGGCGTCCCGAAGCACCTTGCTGACGTAGTAAATGGGCTTCTGAGCCCTCTCTTCTTCTCTGACTAAGACTGCACTAAGCGTCTGTTCGGAAGCTGCCAAGTAGAGGTAGAGTGGTTCGCCAGGTATCGGTTTGCTGAGCAGAGGTGGATTGACGAGGTAGGCTTTAAGCTGGTCGAAGGAGTCGTGTTGCTGCTGCCCCCACTCGAATCCTTTAGCCCCCCTGAGGGCTTTAAAGAACGGGAGGCACTTCTCCCCGGACTTCGACAGAAAGCGCCCTATGGCAGCTAGGCGACCAGTCAATCTCTGAACTTCTTTGACATTTCTGGGCGGGGCCATGTCTAATATGGCCTTGATCTTTTTCAGATTTGCTTCAATTCCTCGTTGGCTAACCATGAAGCCGAGGAACTTTCCTGATGAGACGCCGAACGCACACTTGTTCGGGTTGAGTCTCATATTGTGCTTTCTTAGGACGTCGAAGGCTTCCTGAAGGTCGGCCACATGATCAACACCTCGGATGCTCTTTACAAGCATATCATCGACGTACACTTCCATGTTTCGGCCGATCTGGGCCTGGAACACCTTGTTGACGAGGCGTTGGTATGTTGCACCGGCATTCTTGAGACTGAACGGCATAACCCTGTAACAATAAAGGCCCTGGTCGGTAACAAACGATGCCTTCGGGATGTCTGGAGGGAACATTCTTATCTGATTGTAACCTGAGAAGGCATCCATGAAGCTGAGGAGCTCATGTCCCGAGGTTGCGTCAATCAGAGTGTCTATGCTCGGTAGAGGGAAAGGATCTTTGGGGCAGGCCTTATTGAGGTCGGTAAAATCAATACAAATTCTCCACGTCCCATTGGACTTCTTCACCATTACTACGTTAGACAACCACTCTGGGTAGTTTACCTCCTGTATGAATCGGGCTTTCAACAGCTTATCTACCTCCTCTTTGATAGCGAGCTGACGCTCGGGGGCGAACTTGCGCCTCTTCTGCTGAACCGGTTTGGACCCCGGATCAACGCTCAGGCGGTGGACTAGGAGTTCTTCGGAGATACCGGGCATGTCTGCTGCGGACCATGCGAAGAGGTCTTGATTGGTTCGGATGCACTTCACAATATCTGAGTATAGGGCGGACGGGAGGGTCTTGCTTACGAAGAACTTACGGGTCGGCTCTTGTTCGGAAAAGAGCACCTCCTTCAGTTCATCCACCGGCTCGGAGGTCGGTCTTGCTGTGTCTTGAGGAATTTCCAGAGCCTCTAAGGAGAGGACGGGCCCAAGGGTTGAGGTCATGTAGCACTTCCGGGCCTGCTCTTGATTTCCCCTTACTTCCCCTACCTGGGACCGGGTGGGAAACTTCATCTTCAGATGGTATGCTGAGGGAACAGCTTCCAGAGCTGCGAGGCCAGGCCGACCCAAAATGATGTTGTAGGCAGCGGGAACATCCACCACCATGAAGTCCATTGGCTCTGTCCGGGTGGTAGGAGTTTGGCCGGCAGTTACATCGAGGGTGATCACCCCTTCAATAGTTACCGGAACCCCCGTGAACCCATGGAGAGTGTAACCGGCGGGCTTGAGTCTGTCTCTGGAGAGCTTTAGGCCTTTAAAAGCGGAGAGGAAGAGGATGTTGACGGAGCTGTCGTTGTCTACTAAGATCCTTTCCACTTTGAAATTCGCCATGTGGAGGCTAATGACGAGGGCGTCACAATGTGGGATACGAACTCCCTCGAGATCTTCGTCGGAGAAGGTGACTGGCACTCCGAGGCCTTTGGGAGGAGGGGTGGTCCGGACTGAGTTGACTTCCCTAATAAATGCTTTTCGAGAGGAGTTCGAGGAGCCCCCCATTGGACCCCCATGGATGAGGTGGAGGACTCGCTCTTCCTCAAAGTCTGGCGTCTCTTCTCGTTCCGGACGCTTGTTAGCCCCCTGAGGCGGGGGAAGAAGTTCGGCTCGGTCCTTTCTTACAAACTTCGTTAGTTGCCCCCTCTGGATAAGGGCTTCGATCTCGTTCCTCAGAGCACGGCAGTCATTGGTGTCATGCCCATGGTCCCGGTGATAGCGGCACCATTTCTCTCTATCTCTTCTCTTGGCGGGGGTGTTCATCTTCGGAGCTGGAGGCAAGACCCCTTCTTTTTCGACTTCCATGAAGATGGTGGAGATGTTAGTGGTGAGGGGAGTGAACTTCTCAAATCTAGGGGGAGGTCGGCGCTGGCCGGCATTATCCTTCTGGAGCTTCTTGGCTCCTTCTTCTTCCGCTCCTTTTCTCTTAGACCCGGAGGTAGACCCTTCCCAGTTGGGTTGTTGCTCGGCCTCTTCGGCCCGGATATACTTTTCAGTGCGAAGGAGAAGGTCGGAAAAGTCATGTGGTGGTTTCTTGGCGAGGGAGGAGCGGAGGTTGGAATTGAGGACATTGGATTGAAATGCTACTGTAGCGACCGACTGGTCGAGGGATGCTATGGATCTGGCCTCGGCCGTGAACCTCTTCACGTAGTCTCTCAATTTTTCCCCCTTCTTCTGGTGGAGGTGCAATAGGGAGATGCTCGTCTTCTCGGCCCTTCGGCTGCTTACGAAATGTGTGACGAAGAGGGTTTCGAACTGTTCGAAAGAGAATATCGAGGAGGGGGCAAGACGAGAATACCACTCTCGTGCCGGTCCTTTGAGAGTTGCATGGAAGGTTTTGCAGAGGAGGGCATCGGAAGCTTGATGTAGGAGCATGAGGGTCTTAAAACTTTCAATGTGATCAACTGGATCGGTTTCCCCGGTGTAAGTCTCAAATTGAGGAGGTTTGAAGCCGAACGGGACAGGTGCATCCACTATGGTCCGGGAGAAAGGGGGTCGGCTAGGACGTAGGGTCCTCCCCCTGAGCTCTTCTTCTCGGTTTATCTGACCCAGGCGTCTCTCTACTTCATGAAGACGGCGGTTCATGGTGTCATCTCTCCGACGGTAATCTGCCGAGCCACGAGACTCGTCTTCGTATGAGGGGGAACGAGGGCTGCGGCGATGGTAACTTCGGGAGCGGCGAGGACTTGGGGTGCGCCGGCAGTTGGTAGGAGCAGGACGAGGAGATGGGGACCATCGGCGAGGGCTTCGGACTGGAGGAGGAGACGGGACCTTCGGCTCATTGGGATTTTGACGGAGGTTGAGGGCTTGCAGGACGGTCGCTTGGAACTGCTGGAACTCGGCACGAGTGATTAGTGCTTCGTTGTTCCTGGGCTGTTGCCGACCTGCGGGGGAGTACCTTCTTCGGTAATGATCGGGGGATTCCTTCCTCCCCCTGCGGACGGGCGACCTGTGATACCGGTGGCGAGGAGACCGCTCGCCCGGATAGTGTTGGCGGGAGGCTCCCTCTCTGGCCCGTTTTTCTTCCAGGTGGCGGTGGAGATCATCCTCCTTCTGGCGGTTAGTGGCTGTATTGTGGCGACCAGAGGCTCGGGGGTGATGGGAGGCCATGGAGTCAGTGGAGGCGTTGCGGATGGAGACCTGTTCTTGATGAAGGGGTTGTTTCTGAGGGTTAGGGCCCTTCGGATCAGGAGGGAGAAGGTTCTGTTGGAGCGGGTCTTCCGCCGTAGGAGGAAGCTGCGTTTGTTGTTGAGCAGGATTGTTGAGAACTTCTTGCTGGTCAGGGTTGGGTGCCCGGTTGGACCCCTCGACCTGACTTTTCGAGGTGGCATGGCTGGAGAAAACCTATTTTCGGGGAAGAGGAGAGGTTCCTATTCGTTAGTTTCTCACAGACGGCGCCAATCTGTTGCCGCTAAATTTGGTGTGGGGGCAAACAGATGAATTTGTGGATTCTTAGGGAAACTGAATAGTAACCTGTATACCTGTTCCTTGGGGCTTCGATCGTCGCTCCCGCCGTGCACCTGCAAAAAGTGCGAGACACCAGGGTTGTTCCCGGCGACGCACCCTCCGACGCTCAAGTCAGTAATCTAGGAAGACTATGAATGAGCGCAAAAACTGGTGAAAGATTGATTACCTCTTAATGGAGATGGATGGGAGGTATTTATAGGCGTCTCAGGGAACAGATTAGGAATGTAATCCCCGTGATATGATATGGAATATTCTTCTTGTAAACAGATTATGAATGTAATCTGATAAGGTATATTCCCTGTAAGTAGATTAGGAATTTAATCCCCAAATCCTAGTGAAAAGATAGGTGTATATCAGGGCCGTTGATCGTGATTAATCAGGGACCTTGATTCTATCTTGTTGGACCGGGTGTGCAGCGGGTTGGAACCCGCACCCTCTTGTTGGTGGATCCATTCGTGGGTTATTGGGTCCTTGGGGAGAAGATCCAATACCCATTTTGGACCCTCTTGTAGGCGAAATTACCGTTTTACCCCTAGGTCCCAAGATTTGTTCCGGATTTGGACGGTTCCGATTAATCCCCGTTTTTAGCCATATCAACTGTGTACAATTCAATTTATGAAGTCATTAATCCAATCACGATTGTCTCATTCAATCAATGTATGCAATTACCATTCATTTCCTTTGTACACAATTCTATTCATTTTATTCATTTCGATTATATCTATATGGGCTTAGGTTTGAGTCAATGGACAATTATAGGAGGTCAAAAGTATGTCGGGTTAGCTCGTGTAAACCCTCGATACTCCTAACGAGAAGGGACACAAGGCAATTTAAGATAATTAAAAATGGAACTACTTGCAGGAGATCAATTAATTTGAACTAGAATAAAAAGAATAGTTCAATGGACTTGCCTTTTGTAGTAGCCGATTCGAATAATTTAAGAATAACGGGATCAGTATCCTGGGGAACAATCCCAAGAGGCACGTGCAAGTACGTACGAAGAAACTCCAAAAGCAAGCAACAAGAGTTGATTTCCCCACACTGGATCAGCTACAAAACAGCAAACAGCAGCTGGATTTGGCGCGGGTAGAACAGCAAACAGCGAAATGGTCCAATCAGATCCTCTCTTCACACCCGATCGGATCCAGAACAGGGAACAGCAGATTGAGATCCGCTGCGAGCCGAACACGGGACAGCAACAGCCAGCCAATCGGAGAGCAGCTGCACACCGGATCCAATCCAGAACAGGGAACAGCGAAGATGGATCGGCTGTGGCAGAACAGTGAACACGGATCAGGAGCACGGATCTTGAAGCGATCGGACGGTCCAAATTCAATCCCGCCCTTCGCTGCTGTTCTACTTCTTCTTCTTCGACGAACCGGCGAGCGTGAGAGTGAGGAGATGCAATGCCGGCGATGGCTTCGACGTTGAGAAGGACGGCGGCGCGACTGTGGCGGGAAGCGACGCAGCGGCGAGACTCCGACGAATCAGCAACGCTCTGTTTTTGGAAGAAACAGGGGATGGGTTGTGACGGCGAGCTCAGGCTCCTGGGCGGCGACGAGGACGGAGTTTCGAGCGGCAGAATGGAGGATGACGACGCTCCAGTCATTGCGGTCGAGAGGCGACGGCGACGAAGTCGATGAGGATGACGATCGGGGACAGTGGCGATGGTTTCGGTAGCCATGGCGAGAGCAAGGAGTTGCGGTGAGTGGTCGAAAGGTGGAGCTTTGAAGTGGTCAGCAATGGCGGACGAAGGAGTGGGATGTTGAAGACGATGCGGTTGTTGCGAGAGGGAGGCGAAGCGATGGTCGAGCGGCCATGGCGGGGCTCGAGCGGCGGCACGCTTAGGGAGAGGCTTCGGAGGATGAGGAGAGGGATGGAGACTTGGGTGTTGGGTCTGTTTTGTTTGGGTTTTGAGAAACAGGAAAGGGAGAGAGAATGAAGATGAGTTGGGGGTTTGATTTTGTTAACAGGAGAGGGATGATAACGGGGTGAGAGATAGTGACGGGGGTTTGTTAGTAAATCGTGGGGAATGTGGATATATTGTTACGGGTATGTGGGGGAGAGTAGAGAGATTGTATACGGTGAGTAGTATATGGATTTGTGGGTTTGGGTTTAGTGAATTTGGGCTTGGTTCATGGGTTTGAAATATTTAAACAAAAACAATTGGGCTAAGTAATTGGGCTTAGACTAAATATATTAATAAAATAAATCAGAATATGGAATTAGGTTTGTAATAACAACTGGGCTCGCATTTAATTAAACAATAAAATCAAAATGTAAACTTTGGCTCATATTAATAAATAATAAAACCAAAATACAATCTTGGGTTTACAATAAATAATTGGGCTCCAAAATAGTTTAAATAATAATAAAATCAACTAAGGAAAAATAGTTATAGGATACTGAGAATATAAATACGGAGAAATAATTTCTAAAATACGTATTAATGAAAATAGGGGTTACAAATCTCATCTCGTCCCGAATTTTTTATATATATATTTAAAAAATATCAGATAGAACATGTTGTTCCGTCGCAAAATAAATAAATAAATAAATAAATAAAAGAAATGGAACGAGACAGGACATGTTGTCCCGTCCGATCACAAAACTCGTCAAACGGGCCAACATGTCCCGTTTGTATAGAAGATGTCGCTTTCAAGACTAATTAACCCATTAATTAGGCACTAAAAACTAATTAATTAAGTACTAGTATTATTTTAATCACTAATTAATAAAGTAATGACTAATTAATAACTAACTATTTTAAAAAATTTACGTGACAGAATAACATGTTCCGTCTCATGCAAAAAAAATTTAAAAATTTAAAGGGACGCGACAACATGAATCAGCTGCTTCATTTTTTGACAAATTATAGCAAACAACAACTGTAGACAAATTTACCTATTTGCTATTTTTATTTGCCATTTTTTTTTAGAAACCATTGTGGATGCTTTTAACCCCCCCCCCCCCCAAACGGGGGGTTCAATCATGTCGTCAAGTAACCGGCCCATTTATTATGGGCCTGAACTCTAATAACCCATCAGTACATTGGGTTATTCTGGGCCTGAACTCCAATAACCCTAATCTGCACCAAAACAATCCTAAACCCGAAACCCGATCCAACGGCCTTCAACTTTCTTCTTCTCTTCCCCTTTCCTCCTCTTTCGAATCAAATCGAAATCGAACGGAGAAACCTCAAAGAATCTTCGTCGAAAATGGCGGGAATGGGCGACGGCTACGTCGGGACCGCGCAGGATGCGGTTCGGATTCGGCGTTTGGAGAAGCAGAGGGAGGCGGAGCGGCGGAAGATTCAGGAACTGAAGAGCAAGTCCGCCGCCGGCGGCGGCCAGACCGGCCTCCTCCAGTTCGGCTCCGGCACCTCTGAGGTATCAATCAGATTCTCTTGTTTTCTGTTAGTTCTGTTGATTTTTAAAGTTTTTTTTGGAATTTAGGGGTTAGGGTTAGGGTTTCCATGAAATTTTTGAAAATAGTGATAATTGTGATGGCAATGGTGGAAAGTTCGGGTTTTGAAGTGTAATTAGAAGATAATGAGTGCGGCTTATGTAGAAAAGGAGAGGACTTTTGTGCCTTTTGCGATGGAGCCAATTTTGAGTATTTGCCGATATTTCGTTCTATGATTTAGTTGATTGGCATTGGTTGGTATGTCAAATGAAAGGGTTTTAATGGTTGAAGTTTGATATACTCGGTGAAGAAAGATGTATATGACTGTGGGGGTTCAGAATAGTTGATCTATGCCATGGAGCAAACTAATTATGCATGGTTTCATGGTTCAAAATCTCGATGTATGCTCTACTGTGTAAAAAAAGTAATTCAATTTAAGCTAATTTGCTTGCTCTAGCATTTAGATTTTTCACTGATGCTCTAATCAATCATTGCCCCTAGAGCGTAAAAAAACTAGCGCCTGGGTGCTCAGGCAATAAGAATCCCAAATCCTTCGCCAGTGGGCATGTTCCTTATCGCCTCGGGTGCTTAGGCGGCAAGAAGATTTCTTTCTGGAATCTCTAGAGGAAGAACTTGTGGAAGGCTGTGTCTGAAGAAGACAAAGGAGATGCTATTTTGTTGGAGAGGATGGAGAGGAGTTGATGATTGATTGAGTTGATGTTCATTGGTCTTAGAATAGTAGTAATTCACTGCACTAGTTTAGTAACTTCCGTTTATTTGTGACATTGTTTTTTAAAACAATTTTACCAATTTGTGATGTTTTTGTGATTATTTATGCATGAGCATGCTTATTGGTGTGCTATTGCGTGGACATGTTGGAACTTTATGACTTGGTTATTTATGTTTTGAAAATGCTTAGTAGTTGGAGTATTATTAAGTATTGGCACTTAGATCGTTACATAATTTGTTATGTGAGTATGTGACCATGGCTATATGCAATTATGGATTCTTTTCAACTAGATAACCATGTAGATAGTTTTTAAGTTTGTAAAGTGTTATATCTTATTATCTTAGTAGGTTCACTCCACAACATCCTTTTTTATGACGCATGTTGTGTATATTCTGCAGTTATGTGTTCTTGTTTTGCCTTATCATTTCATATTAGTTGGTATGTAATTCAGATGAGTTACATATATATATATATATATATATACACACACACACACACACACACACACACACACACACACACACACACATATGTCCTTTTTCCATTACTTGGTGCCCTTTTTTGTTCCTCTCGCCTCAGGCGACAGCGGATGGCGGGGGAGCCTTGACATTGTCTTTCACATTTAAACCTTTGTTTGCCCCATACCTTTGTCTTACCGCCTTGACATTGTCTTTCACATTTAAACCTTTGTTTGCCCCATACCTTTGTCTTACCGCCTTACCAGTACATCACATTATATGGTTATTTAGTTAGTTAAATAAGACGTGTCAGTTCTTTTGTTTTGGAGGTATCGATAACCTATAAATATGTACAATATAATTTCCTTAGAAATGGAATTCATACGATAAGTAGACTATTGAGTCGAAAGCAAAAGTCAAACGGCGTATAAATTTATACTTGTATGCAAATTTGAGACACCTTCCTCTGATTGTTTCATCCAGAGTACCAATAAACTAAGCAGTTAAAATCCGATTAATCGCTAATCGGAGGCTAACCGATTATTTTTTTAGCGATTTTCAATATTTCAATAGTTATCGATTTAATTGGGTATAATTGGCTGATTAGTGGTTAATTGGCCGATTTTAAGTGGGCGAATAACCGATTAAATCCCCTCCTTTAATTTTCATGCTCGCTTGCATTATTTGGGTTAAATCCGGTCCAAACTCAAATCCAATTTCAAATTCAAAATTTAAACTTGTTCTGGTCCTCACGCGAACCCAACCCGACCTGTCGCCGCTCTCTTTTTCCTCGTGTAAATCCAAACTGATTCTCTTCTTCCTCGAGCAAACCCAAACTCGATCCGCCGTTGCTCCCCTTGCGCCGTTGCTCCCCATGCACCGTTGCAAACTTGACCTGACCCGCATCTACTGCACATCCTTCTCCTCCTCTTGCTGCTCGTGCTGCTACTATTCCCCGATTGTTTTTGTTTGCTGAAAACAACCAGAAAACCCGATCCGACCCACATCCAAAATCCAAACTCGGCTCAAATTAAGTACTCTCGTCTTTTTTTCTATATTCCTATTTGATAATCTTATAGTAGTTTTGTTAGGGTTCAGGGTTGCTACATAATGAGAATAGATCATTTTATAAATTTTGTACACACACGATTTTCCCGATTTAATTCCCGGTTATTAACCGACCGATTAACCAATTAATCACTAATCACTCGGAGACCGATTAATGCCAAAATCCGATTTTAACTGCCTAGCCAATTAATGAGAGTTGTTGGGCTTGTACATGGATTTGTCACTGAATTTTCTTAAATTGATCTAGAGTACGGATAATAACTTATAGCAAAAATTTCTTGATAACTTTTAACTTATATCCTTGTAGAAAACTAGAAATTCATTGTGTGGAAATATTAATTTTCTGCTTTTCAATTGCTATTGTATACTGGTAGAGGACTGATTTATTACAATTATGGACAACCTGGTTCAAAAAATATTATATTACAAATATAGTTGTATGGTATTTTTGATAAACTTGTAATGGTTCTTTTTGTTTTTGCATTTTTTTTATAGAAGTAGAGAACCACAATAAATTTTGTAGCCAAAAGTTGAAGTGAAGGGTGTGCTTTTGTTAGCCATATTGTTTATGCCTTTATTGTTTAGTTCTCCTGTATATTTGACCGACATTTATGTTTTGGGGATCAGATTCTAGAGACTGCTTTCAAGAAGGAAACAGTTGGTCTTGTTACTAGAGAACAGTATGTTGAAAAGGTATGTTGGCCAAATTTGTACATCTCTAAATCAGTAAAATCTTCACTTTATGTTCAGAAAGAGGTAGATGCACATGTATAGTATATGATTCCCTCTTACAGGATTTTCGATTCTTTTTCAACAGAGAGTTAACATTCGTAACAAAATTGAAGAGGAAGAGAAGGAGAAGCTGCAAAAACTGCAACAAGAGTGAGTTTGAGGCTTACAATTTTTTTCTTTCCATATTTGAATAATTTTGGATCCTTATGTAGTACTAATATATCTGTTGATATTGTAGAGAGGAGGAACTTGAGCTACAAAAACGGAAAAAAAGAAGAATAAAGGTTGATTCACGTCTGTCATTTACTGATGACATTGAGAATGGAAGTGATGAGGATGATGTTGAAATTAGTGAGTCCTTTCGTTTATTTCATGCCGGTGCAAATATATTCAAGTTTAATGTTTCCTTGTTTCGTCGTCTAATATGAAATTTCTTTCTGTTGATGAAGAACCCCAAGAACCAAAAAAGTTCAGCAATGGAAAACTTGGCAAGGACCCAACTGTAGAGACGAGCTTTTTACCTGACAGGTCTGGCTTGTGTAGTTAGACATTTAGTTTTAGACTCAATGAAGCGATTTTGTCTGTAATTACCTTTTGCTTGGGCTTTAATCTGTGGCTTTCGTTGCAAGGATGATCATTCAGTGAGAGAGAAGCGGAGGAGCAAGCTGAGCGTGAAAGATTGCGAAAACAGTGGCTTCGAGAGCAGGAACTTATCCGAAGTAATTTCAAATTTCCAATTTTGATGTTAAATAATTTTATAAATGAAGCATTTCCTTTGAACTAATGTTTTATCATGCTTCAGATGAGCCCCTTGAGATTACCTACAGTTACTGGGATGGAGCAGGGCATAGAAGGGTGATCCAGGTGAGGCTTTTTTTTCTTCTAAAGTTATGTCATGTAAAACTAACCCTAAATAGAGAATTTTTCAAGAAATTTAAAGGGTTAATTTTACCAACACGTAATGCAGATTAAGTTAGAAATTATAACTATTAATTGGTTTGATAGATTTTCAAGATGTGAAATAGTTAGCAAGATTAAAAGTTCAACCCTATTAATCGACAATAATACTTAATCATTCTTAGCAGGTAAGATATTCAATAAAGATTTGTATACTACGAGGCAAGTGGAACACACACTCCTAATATTTGTGGACGACAGATAAATCTAATAATATAATAGAGATGATAAGGCAGTATAACACAAATATTTGAAAAGTGGAAAGAGTATACCGAGTTGCGGATAGGGGATGCGGTGAAAGGTCGGGGATGTTGGTGGTCGACGATGGCGGGAGCCAAGGGAGGTGGCGGCGATCTATCCGGAAGAGGAGGATGGCGCTGGGCTGGGTTGGCATGGGTTGGTGCTACACGGGGTCGCGAAAATGGGGGCATCGGAGGTTGCGGTGGTGATGTGGTGGTTATCGAACGAGGGAAGACGACGAGGGGGGCTTCGGTGGGGAGAGGCAGTCGGGAGGTCGCTTGCGGTGGAGAAGGTAGTGCGATGGTGGGGGCGATGGAGGATGATGGCGATGGTGGTGGAAGAGGGGAAGAGGAGATCGATGTTGGTGATTTCGGTCGGGACTTGGAGGAGAAACAGGAGGGGATTTGGGATTGTTGATGGGTTTCGGGAATCAATGGGGGAGAGGAAGAAGATGAAGAGTGGTTAGGGTTTTGGATTTGGGGATTAGGTTTAATTGATTTGGGGATTTGAGGTAGTTTTAGAGTTTATCACAAACCCTAAAATTTTATTAGAATTTATCACAAATCCTAATAATTGGATCTCAATTGTATCACACAAAAAGAGATGAAGAGCAAAACTCAACACAATAATTTTTTTAATCAAGAATGGCATAATTTCTCATTAATCTCAAGGTCTATATATAGGCTCAAAACAAATCTTGATACAAATCTTAAAATATTCTAAAATCTCAGAAATATTCTAATGCATTAAGAAAGTTTACATATGGCTATAATTACCAAAAATAAATATGGTATTGAAATAAAATACTAAACTAAATAGAATTGATGTCCTCATCATTCTCTATGGGTGGGAGAGAGCTCGACCCAGTCGAATCAAAACCAGTGATCCTGTCATGGTGCTCTAAAAGATTTGGATCCAGTTGCGGGAGCTCCTCACGATCACTACAAGTGCCATCTTTCTTCGGCTTATTCTTCCACCTCATCAAATACCTATGAATACCACCATCTCTTGTAGAGCTTATCTGATCATCTAAAATATTATTAAATTCTTCTGTCTGTGGGTAAATAGTATCAGGTAGAGGGGTAAATATGGGAATCTCACCATTAGGCAGAGGGTTTGAACAAAAGTAGATTAATATAGTTTTTAAACAGCAAACACACATGGACTTCTTGGTTAATGGGTTAACCATAGGGCTCTGACACCTTCGGCCGGCTGTGCTTGGGTTCGAAACCTATGAACCCACTTTTTTTTTTGAATTTTGATTAAAATCATCTATTGCCGAAAGTCGATGCATATGGGGTTTTGTTTGAACATGTGACACCAAGCCCACTTGGGCTAGTGGCTTGCGGCGAATGATTGGGCTATGTCTGGGCGCGCACGGGTTCGATGCTCAGGGGTGCACTTTTATTTTTTTTGATGTTTTATTGAATTAATGAGTTTTAAAAGCAAGTTAAAATTTTGGAAAGAAATACTATTAATCCTATAAATGATTTAGAACTTACTAAAATTTGTTCTAAGATTTTTATGACTTTAAAAAGAAAGATTGAGATAGAAAGTAAGTAAAGTTTTAAGATTTATTATTAAAAAAGGTATGATACTATTTTAGAAGAATAAAAGAAATATGGTATGTGAAATTAATTGTTCTTGTACTTGATTATTGGAATTATTACATGAGTTTTAAATTACAAATGAAAGTGTGAGTGAAGAATTATTGTTGTTGATTTGTGAATGAAATATATATGATAAGAGATTCATATATAATGCTAAATGAGACATTGCAAGAGCTTGGGTTATGATAGAAATTGTATATATGAAAGGAATTACTTTTGTTCTATAAAGATCTTGAATAAATGACTAGATCATGGATGATGACAAGATTTGATTATTTTTGTGAAATGAATTGAAAGATGAAATTATATAAGTTTAAGACATGATTAAGAAAGGGTGTGAATACCCATGTTTCTTGTACATGAAAGATTTATGATTTAGGATTAGTAAGACCTCGGTTACCGGTAATTTTGAAAGAAAGATTTTGAGACTTGATTTCGAGTTAATGCCGTCGGGCGATCTTGTATTTTGTGAATAAATCCAGTATGATGTAAAACTGATTCTAGGGTGATAACATATTCATGTCTTGAACAAAAAAAAAATTAGGCACTTAGGTGAAGATGTAATAGACCTGTGCAAACGTAAATGGGTGCTTCTATATAGTCGGCGGTGGATCTCCGTGGCTATAGACCCAGTTGGTGGACTGTGGTTGCCCCATAGGAGATGGACTGTATTTTATCCGGGACTTAGGGTAGTCGACGGATGTTTACCATACTCCAAAGAATATGTATATACCGGGGCTAGAGGGGCATTTACGGGATTATTCTCACGATATAATAGCCAGGGAGGCTGGGATCTGTTATTATAGCCAGGGAGGCTAGCCAGGGAGGCTGAGATCCGTATCTGTGGAATAACTCTAAAACTTGTTTTATTACTGGGTAGTCTCATGGCGAGGGATCGAACCCTTCAATATGGAGTACGTAGGCACTTGCCCTCAGACCTATGTAGTATGGGATGCTAAATTTTGAGCCTTCATAAAGTACTAGATCCTCAATATTGAAAGTCTTATGCCAAAGCCTTCAGAAAGGTCAACGACATAGGTATTATCATTGATTGTATGTAGAATCTTAAATGGGCCTGCAGTACGTATGTTCAAGTTCTTAACGGATCCAACTGAAAACCGTTCCGGATGAATCCGAACCATCTCTTCGTCACCAACATCAAAGTTATAAATTTTCTTCTAGTATCTGCTATTAACTTGTAGTTAAAATTATTCTCATTAATTTCTTTGGAAATTTTTCTATGCAAGTCATGAATGTGATATGCAAATATGGGTGCAGACTCTGTGACTCTAGGATGTTCTAACACATGGATAAAATCTATAGGCTGCCAAGTGACTTGAGAAAGGATGGGTGATTCAGGTACACTCAATGGAGGTGACTGGACAAACTGAATACAATTGAGAGACTGGTCATTCCTTTTTTCATCAAAGTCATCACATACATTAGGTTCATAGGTAAACTCATTGTCGGGCTTATCAGCAATGACAGCGGTACCCTCTACTATATTGATCCTACTGGGGCTGGGATAGTTGTCAGTAACATGACTGTATCTCTTGCATTTATAACACTTAGTGAGAGGATCAATCTTAGAAGTCTCTTTCCGTGTTCTTACCCGTGTTGCCATTTCTAAGTGGATATGAATTTGATGTAGGCTTGCTTGGGTAAGACTTGTTGGGGTACTGAGGAGAAGAGTGCTCAGGTCTAGAGAGATCAGGACGGGTCATTCTAGGGGAATGATCCATCGAATCGCTGTACTTGCATTAGGAACCTGGTTTAAGGAAATCCATATCGAGGATAAGGGCATAAGTTGCCGCTAATGAGTTCACGTTTCTGTGAATTAGCTCGTTCCTTAGATCGGCTCGTAATCCAGCCCTGAACCTAGTGAGAGTTTGTTCTTCGCTCTCTTTACCTAAGGCATTGCACCGAATAAGGAAGTCATCAAACTTATCAACATACTCTTTATGGCTTCCCAAGTGGCTATGGGTGCCAGGCCTCGGCCTCTACGGGCATGTTCAAGATTGGTCCAGTATTAAGCTTTTTCCGTCAATTTTATCGTGACAAATTTGATTTTCAGGGCTTTGCTCATGTCAAACCATACGAAGTAGTGGTCCATGGCACGGATCCAATCAAGATAAGCTTAGGGTTCCATGTGGCCTTCAAAATGGGGAACATCAGCCTTAACGTTCTTCTTGTATTGTTCGTTAGGGTCACGATCTTGACGTCGGCCGTCACGATCATTCCCTTGAGGGATCTGACGATTAGCATGAAGCTCAGGGGCAACAGTTTGATTTAATTTCACTTTTTCAAGCCTCTGATTGATATTGGCAAGAGTTGCTTGAATGACAGCTATGGTAGCGGAAATATTAGAGTTGTCCATTTCAGTTCGGGGAGGGGTTCGCAGAAGTCTAGGTTTCCTAATTGGGTGGTTAGGGAGGGACAAGAAAGATTCTCCAGGATCTGTGATGGTGCTGCGAAGATGCATTCACCAACGGTGGAAAACCAGGGGTCGTGGAGATGTGTGTTTGCCAAAATTTGAGAAAATGTGTCCTAAATGCACTTCAGTTTTTTTTAATTTTTAATCTGAAGTGATCTAAAATAATGAAAGAAAAAAATAATAATAAAAAGACTAAACAATTCTAAATGAATGCAAAATTTAAGATTAAGTGATGCAAGAACTAGGATTTTAAGAACCTTCGTTCTGATACAAAAATGATGTAAAACTAACCCTAAATAGAGAATTTTTCAAGAAATTTAAAGGATTAATTTTACCAACACGTAATGCAGATTAAGTTAGAAATTATAACTATTAATTGGTTTGATGGATTTTCAAGATGTGAAATAGTTAGCAAGCCCAATTAAAAGTTCAACCCTATCAATCGACAATAATACTTAATCATTCTTAGCAGGTAAGATATTCAATAAAGATTTGTACACTACGAGGCAAGTGGAACACACACTCTTAATATTTGTGGACGACAGATAAATCAAATAATATAATAGAGATGATAAGGCAGTATAACACAAATATTTGAAAAGTGGAAAAAGTATACTGAGTTGCGGCGGTGGAAGAAGGTCGAGGATGTTGGTGGTTGACTATGGCAGCAGCCAAGGGAGGTGACGGGGGACCGTCGGGAAATCGACCGGAAGAGGAGGGCGTTGGGCTGTGCTGGCGTGGGTTGGTGCTGCACGGGGTCGCGAAGATCGGGGCAGCAGAGGTTGCGGTGGTGATGTGGTGGTTGTCGAACGAGGGAAGACGACGGGGGGGGGGGGGGGGGGGGCTTCAGTGGGGAGAGGCAGTCGGGGGGTCGCTTGCGGTGGAGAAGGTAGCGCGATGGTGAGGGCGATGGAGGATGATGGTGACGGTGGTGGAAGAAGGGAAGAGGAGATCGATGCTGGTGGTTTCAGTCGGGACTTGGAGGAGAAACAAGAGGGGATTTGGGATTGTTGATGGGTTTTGGGAATCGATGGGGGAGAGGAAGAAGATGAAGAGTGGTTAGGGTTTTGGATTTGGGGATTAGGGTTTGGGTTTAATTGATTTGGGGATTTGGGGTAGTTTTAGAGTTTATCACAAAGCCTAAAATTTATTAGGATTTATCACAAACCTAATAATTGGATCTCAATTGTATCAAACAAAAAAGAGAGATGAAGAGCAAAACTCAACACAATAATTTTTTAAATCAAGAATGGCATAATTTTTCATTAATCTCAAGGTCTATATATAGGCTCAAAACAAATCTTGATACAAATCTCAAAATATTCAAAAATCTCAAAAATATTCTAATGCATAAAAGAAAGATTATATATGGCTATAATTGCCAAAAACAAATAAGGTACTGAAATAAAATACTAAACTAAATAGAATTGATGTCCTCATCATTATGACTTCTGCTCAGTCGTATACACTGTTATGCTATATAATGGTGTGAGTGTGCTTGGTTGGTCACTATTTCAAATTACTTCATATCCATATATTTTTTATTGTAAATAAAATTTATTCCTATCCTGCCTCTTTGTTGTAGAAGTTTATGTAGGGCATGATACTATCTTAAATTTTTTCATGCTATTGTGGTATAGAGAGAGGCATTGGAGAATGCAATGTTTGTTATTAAAGAAGCTTTTAGAGCATGATATTGTCAACAATTCTCTAGAGAATCGTACTATCATATTAGGTATAGAGTGACTCATTGAAGTAAGGTTTTAAATATCTGATATCGGTATCATATCGGATGACAAAATTCATATCGTTTATCAGATTTCGGTGATATTTAATAGGGTTGCTATAACATAGGGAGATATATATTCTAAATGTGAGTTAAAGTTTTAAACAACCATTACATATATATTTCTTTTTTATTACAAATACCAACAACCTCAGACAAGCAATATAATAGTTAGAACTAAAATAGATAATACCTACATGAAATTGTAATATAATACATAAAAGAAAGATATCTATATATTAAAGATTGAACATACTATATAAGTTTATAACATAAGAAAAAAGACTTAAGAGAGAGGAAGACAATTGGAGAAGATGACGAACACAAGAGGTAGCATCGAGCTCATATAAAATTAGGTGTGAGCAAAGAAGCTGAAAAGAAGAAGTGGCGATAAGGTTGTGCTTTCTTATTTTCTTTTTTACCATCAATTATATGAATTTGAATCAATTAGATTTGGGTTCTCATTGGGTTTGAATCTAAGCCCAAAGCACTTTATTTTCCAATGCTGGGTTGATATCAATCGGCCGTTTATATCATATAACGAGTGATATAATGGCTGTAACGGGCAATAGCGGGTCATATAATGGTCCTAACAGGCCAGTATGATCCCAAAAAAAAAGGTTGTGACAGCCGTTATTTAAAACACTACATTGAAGCATGCAACATTTATTTATTATTGAAGAAGTTTTGGTTCTAGACTCTCAATTTATCGCGATCATTTACTAAATATATTTAAGTGAGTGATTAATATATATCTCATTTAATGACTAGCCAAATCTATGTTACTTTCATTTGGTAGTGTGATGCCCCTAAATCTATTAATTTATCTTAGATATTCCATTAATGTGTTGCCCTTTTAGGTTCGGAAAGGTGATACAATGGGAGAATTTCTTCGTGCAGTACAACAACAGCTTGCTGCTGAGTTCAGAGAGATACGAACAACATCAGTTGAAAACCTGCTTTATGTCAAAGAAGATTTGATCATTCCTCATGTAAGTACCTTTTTGTTTGATTTTCTATGGTATTTTTTTCTATTGACACGTCCTTATTTTTTCCCTGTTGCGGTGAATCTGAATTTCAGCAACACAGTTTCTACGAGTTGATTATCAACAAAGCAAGGGGGAAAAGTGGACCGGTAATGTTCTACTCCTAAGGATGTAGTTTCTTAAGTTTTTATGCTGTAATTTGAGTGCCGCATAATGTATGCAAGGAAGCCGTTCATATAACTGTAGAGTTGGTACCCTTTTTTATATGAGAAGAAAGTAATAGCAAAGCTTTTCCACTATGAGAAATACAACCAAATAAGAAAAAAGTACTTTCCAAATTAATGTTTTCCCTAGCTATCTTTCTAATTGAATTTCTTTTTCTTTCTTTTATGGAAGTTTGTGCTATTACCTTCCTGTTTTTCTAACTTCATTCCCTCGTACAGCTTTTCCACTTTGATGTGCATGAAGATGTCAGGACAATTGCCGATGCAACTATTGAGAAAGATGAGGTTAGTTCTTCATTGTGTCATGTGTACCTTTGCTTTCTTTGTTTAAGTTTTTAGTAATCAACTGCATTAATGCTTGGCTATGTCCTGCTGACTTGTTTGTAGGTGAGAGTTTTTTGCTTATTCTAACCATTTACTGGATGTTTAGCTGATTTTTTGTCTGTTGAATAAGAGGATAGTTCAATAAGAGGATAGATGTTATATGAAACACTGAAAAGCCTGAATTATCTAATAAGAGGATAGAAGTTGTATGATTTTTGTTTTTGTTTGTTGAATAAGAGGATAATTCAATAAGAGGATGGAAGTTATATGAAACACTGAAAAGTCTGTATTATCAAATCAATCGAGTTGTTGACTGTATTATCAAATCAAACAAGGCCATAGCCACCCCCCCCCCCCCCCCCCCCCCCCCCCCCCCCCCCCTCTCTAAATTGGGGAATTGTGTAAGCGGAGGTTTGAACCCCCCGACCTCTTGCTCACTACTATTGTTGACTTTATTATACTTCTAATTTGTTAGTGGGACATGTCTTTTGTTTTCATAAAAATCAAATTTGCGAACTCTACTGATGATTGCCTCTTTGCCTCTTTACAAGGCTTGAGAGGGTTGTATCCAAATTGCATTTGACATGGTGTTTTCTTGCCCTAAGTAGTGAAATCTCAAACCTACTGGATCACCTTCAACAATGATGATTTTTCGTTTCGTAATATGGCCTTGGAAAAATCTTACATTGTGTTTAAAGTGGTTCTGGGAATTCAAATCCCATGGCAAAGTCAATTATAAATATCAGCCGATATTGAGATGCATCTCGTTCGTCATATAGGGGTTTCGTTTATTGATATTTACTCCACCTCCGATATTACAGCTTGAATGATAAGCTGATACCTGTAACCTGAGGCCATTGTTGGACTCAGGGGCAGATGCAGTTAGTAGGAGGGACAAATGGCCCACCAGAAAATTTGAAGAACGCCACTATTAAGAATTTTTTTCATATGTGAACCTCACCCCCATTTGTAAACAGGTTTTTGGGCTTAAATACGAAAAGCCCAACTTTACCATATCTCTATTCCCTCATTCTCTCTGTTCTGAGAATTTCTTCAATTGAAATGCACAATTGAATCAAAAAGATAAAGCCAAAAAAAAAACACCTAGATTTATGAGTTTTGTGATTAAAATTTTGTTTTTAATTAAAATAATAATAATAATAATAAGGAAAATTTTTGTTAACAATTATGTGGATACCAAAAAATAAGTGGGACACTCATTTTGAAATGTCTGGCTCGCCAAGTTAAACTATCTTTACGATTATAGCTTGAATTCATCTTATGGGTGTCTGGACATGCAGATATGTGGCCTCTGACGTATTACTGCACGTGCACTTATTATCTCAATACATATTACAGTATTATGCATGACGGGATAAATGAGGCTTCCAATGTCTAGCATTATAAAAGGACAGAACAGATGTATTGCTTGCAATGAATGCTTTACTTCATTTTCCCATTACCGAATAAGTACTTTTAGTCAGTTTAGGTATTTGCCAGGCCCCTAATTTGAATAACCAACTTACATTTATCATATATCTATCTGTTCTTTTTTTTTAATGTGCATTTGCAATGCCTAAAAAAAATTGTTCTTGTTTAAATTTTGTAGTTTGTTGCATATATGAGAATTATGAATAAAATCTCACATACTGTTGCTCTGATGTTTGCAGTCCCATGCTGGAAAGGTGGTTGAAAGGCACTGGTATGAGAAGAACAAACATATATTTCCTGCCTCGAGATGGGAGGTAATCTATATATTACTACATTACTTGAAGTTTGTTTAAAAAATTCATAACTATATATACGGGTAGAAACATTGTTTTTGTTCAATGAATGTTGATTTTATTTTTGTTGGGAAAATAAACTTTGTTGTTGTTGTTGATGTTGTTGGATGTTGATTTTATTTTTCTTCTCTAGATATATGATCCAACAAAGAAATGGGAGCGTTATACCATTCACGGAGATTGATGTTTCCATTCAACAATATGAATCTCAGTAAAGATCAGGCTGTTCAATTCAAACATTCTCCCCACTCCTGGATAGTCACTGTGTTCTTTTATTTATGCCAGGAACAATGTGTGGATATTATTAGAAGATGGTTCATTTCACTTCGTGTGTTCAAAACTTTTGTAAAATATGCTCGTTTGACTGGGAATTATTTCTATACCTACATATGTCAGTCTTAGTTTTGTTGTTGGTGACTTTATATCAAAATACCTTGAGCTCTTTGACATCCAACTTTGTAATGTTAAAAGGGTTACAGTTGGCTTAGTTTATTTGTTGGAAATGCCGTTGAATTTGCATATTTTGTGTTTGCATCTACCAAAGCATGCGGGTTATGACTGCTACCAAAGTTCATACTAAAAGCTTCTATTATTTTCAAATTATCCCTTCTATATTTGGTTGATAAGAAATTCATTGTTACTGCTTATGGAGATCTCTTTCGAGTGTGGGACCTTCTATTACACCGGAGCTCAATTTGGAATCGCCATTAGAGCATCTGCATACATTATAGTATGTTAAAAAATAGCAATATAGAAGTAGCATTTTGTTGATTTGCTGTAGTCGTGAATTGCCAAATTATAGCAAATTCGATGAAAAAAATGAACGGACGGAACATGATATTTTGTCTTTCTAAATTCTTGCAATTTTTTCAAGTTTTCTAATATCTATTTTTTTTTAATTATTTAATAGTTTAATATTTTTTGTGGGACCCACAGTAAGAGGAAACATGGCTTTTCATCCCGCTGTTTTGGGATAATTAACTGACAACTAGTAATCTACAAGTGTGATGTGGGATGTACGTCTTCATCTCTAATATTATAATGGGAGAAACCTTAGTGTCATTTGTCAATCTACCAGCCCGTGCATCGCACGTGCATAATTAATATAAATGAGGTTTCAGGTTCGAGTCCTTACTACCTCATTTTTTTACTTTAATTTTTTTAGTATATTAAATGTGCATCACACATATAAATTATTATCTATCTGTCTGTCTATAATATAATATATAATCTCTAATAATATAATTGGAGAAGGCTTTAGTGTCATTTGTAAATCTATCAACGCGTGTTACACACGTACATAGCTAATATGAATGAGGTTTTAATTTTGAGTCCTTACTACGTCTCAGTTTTTGTTTTTATTTTTATTTTTTAAAAAAATTATTAAGACGTGCATCACACGTGTATACATATACTACTGTTATCTTGTGAAAATTGCATAGACTAAATTACTTTTAACGGACTTGTGAAATTATATATGGAACTTAAACAATATAATGATGATATGCCTCGTCGTTTTTACCTTTTCAGATTATCTTATTTAATAACATGTGCTACTCTCGTCTAAAAAACGCAAGTAATGATCTTTTTATCTATTTCGGTCATCTTCTTTGAAACCATTACTGGAGATTTCATTAGTTAATATTCTTTTATTATCATGGATATGCACAGTAACTTTAGTTCTTAAACAAAAACATAAAAGTTGTAAAATGACGGAGGTGACCCTATTCAACACCGACACAACACTAAGACATAGTTAAACCCTTAGATCCCCAAATTTAGAGATGCTCCTTAACTATTTCGATCACAATATAATCAAAAGATGACAAATACATATTAACAAATTCACATTTCCAAACCAACCAACATCATTCTATATTCTAAATCAAAGAAAAAAAGTCGAATAATTACCGAAATTGAGCTTACAATGCAGTAATATGTGGGGATGTACTCCGCTATCTCCTTCTCCACAGTGTTGCTTCTCAACTGTCTTCCCTTTCAAATCAAGTCTTCCATCTTAAATCATTCCCTCTCAAATGAAACATAATCAACATTAGAAGGTGAGTGATTGTTTTTATTATTATTTTATTTATTTTATTTTGTAAATTGACTGCACGTGTTTGTTACTTTTTTTTTCTCATGTGTTAGCACGTGTTAGTTTTCTATGTTTCCCCTACCTACTCTATTTTAATAGAGAAATGACTCTTTCTCCTAATAGTATAATATATATAATAAAATGCATAATTTTAAAAAATATATTAATTTTAACAATATTTAATCAGACGATTATATATATATCTTCATAGTTTATCAAGTAAGTATCCAATGCAGTAATTATACCATAGATCAATGTTGAGTATAAAATTTATTGGGAATGTAGTAAAAAAAACAACTTTAATCAAAATTGAAGTAAAACAGTAAAGCAACTTTAATCAAGATATATGTTTCCTTTTCGGAAACACCCCCAATAAACTTTGGTAAGATGCTAATGCTAGTCAGAAAAAGTATAAACATATGTATTGTTTTGAACTTAAGAGACTTACATCAATCCTTTTAATATGATGCGCATGATGAAGCAACCCCTTTCTGCAAGCCTACATAATGGCAACAGATGATCGCCATAAAACTAGAGCATTGATCAAAAGATATAGTACAGGACAAAGTTCATCAACATTGAAAAACCACTACAGAGGAAACAATCAAACATGAAAAACATAATTCCTAAGTAGTAGAATTTTACCTTCTATATCCACATTCGTCGGTCATCCAAAATTCGTCGGCAAGACAACACCAGAAAGAAGGTAATTTGAATGACTAAATTGAATCAAAATAATGTCAAATAATTATAAAGGTCTTTTGAGCATTTTCACAAACACCTCGTATGCACCACAAATGAGAAAAAAATTGTAATCAAGATAATCCCGAACCCAAATTTGAACCTTCCTACATCTACAAGCATCTTACTGAACTCTATATTTCGAAGATTGGTGTATAAATCCCTAATCAAATTCAAAATTAAAACCCATCCACTTGAGTTTCATATGCCCCCACCACACAGCATGCTCCTACAACTAACATACTTCAGTTCATTCATGCATTTAATCAAACATGTTGAGCTCATATAGTAAATAGATATAAGATTGATGAACTTAACATGGGAAGACTTAGCTGCACATAATAAACAAAAGGATCTTTAGACAGTACGGCGTACGGCTGCTGCTTGGATTTGGGCGGAATGACGAACGGCGAACGATTACGGCTGGGTTTTAGGCTGGGGGGCAACGATGAGGATAGGCGAATGGGGACAACTTGTATTTTGGGTAGACCGATGAACGGCGAATGGCGACAGTTTGGATTGGGCGGATTTGCGGACGGCAAACGGCGACGTGTGGGTTTTGGGCGAGGGTGGGTGGGGGGGGGGGATTTGGGGACAGGAAGGATTTTTTATGTTTTGTATAGTTTTTTAATTTATTTTTATTAAGTTAAAGGTGTGGTCTACACGTGGTAAGATAAGTTTGAGCTCTTACTTTTGATTTCCTTTCGTTATTTCAAAATCGAGAAAGGAGAGATAGTAGGTCTATTAACTTAAGATGTAATATATATATATATATATATATATATATATATATATATATATATATAGGAAAACCTTCCGTTGTGCACTACCCCTCCATGTGCACTCGGCCTTCCCACCTTC
Source organism: Hemerocallis citrina (assembly GCA_017893485.1). Lineage (NCBI taxonomy): Eukaryota > Viridiplantae > Streptophyta > Magnoliopsida > Asparagales > Asphodelaceae > Hemerocallis > Hemerocallis citrina. Next base: position 463,009,106 of record CM030358.1, on the reverse strand, counting down.
GTATCGACGATCCGAACCATTCACATTGATCTACACATCTAAATTAGTCTAAATATGTAAAATCAAATCATTTGAAATTCATTTGCCCATCCATCATGTGACTATAAAAAACAATAATTTTCAGCCATACAATTTTGTAACACTTCTATGGATTGGTAAATGAATTTCAAATGACTTGATTTTACATATTTAGGCTAATTTAGATGTGTAGATCAATGTGAACGGTTCGGATCGTCGATATGAATGCCCGAAGGCCGAGTGCACAGGCCGTGTACACCATAGGTGGTGCACAATGGAAGGGCTCCCTCTCTCTCTCTCTCTCTTCTCTCTATATATATATATATATGTGTGTGTGTGTGTGTGTGTGTGTGTGTGTGTGTGTGTGTGTGTGTGTTTGTGTGTGGGATCCTTCAGTTACGCACTCCGCATGCACACTCCTTCTCAGCCTTTGGATTTTGATTATCATGATCAAAATCCTTTGGCTCTCATTCTCAGCTGCTCTCATAGTTACAAATGATGGGGGCACTAAAGTCATTTTCTCACCTTTTACTCTATCTCCCCATCTGCTCTCTCTATCTCCCGCTCTCTTTTCTCTCCTTCTCCAAATCCCATTCGAAAGCAAACCCTAGCTTGCCTTGATACCACATCCAAAGGCTGCCGCTTCAAATCTAGCTTCCAAATTGCAACCACCCTCGCCTATCTTCTGTCTCCCCGATCTCAGCTCTCCTAATTGAAACCCTAACGAGTTAGGGATTCGAAGACGATCGAAACCCTAACTCCTGCTGCCGAAACTTTGGGAAGCGCCATGCTTTCGAAACTACTCGACACATCTGGATATGGGCTTTCGAAATCCCCCATATCCCCAATTTGATTCCCATCTTCTCCTGCTGCCAAAATGGGAAGTATTTCATTCCCATTTATGCATTTTGTGGTTTTGTCTTTTTATATTTTTGGGTGTTGGTATAGGCAGTGATGACACACCTTATTATCTGAAAACCCATTTGATGTTGGTTTTGAGGGCAACTCTTGTTAGATTTTCGAGCATATGTGTTGTTCTGAGCTTACACATTTTGAAATTCATGTTCAGTTTGTGTTGTTCTGAGCTTACACATTTTGAGCTTCATGTTCAGTTTCTGTTGTTCTGAGCTTACACATTATGAGCTTCATGTTCAGTTTCTGTTGTTCTGAGCTTACACATTTTGAACTTCATGTTCAGTTTATGTTGTTCTGAGCTTACACATTTTGAAATTCATGTTCAGTTTGTGTTGTTCTGAGCTTACACATTTTGAGCTTCATGTTCAGTTTCTGTTGTTCTGAGCTTATACTGAACCCAGTTCAAACCAAGGTTGAATCCTTATAACTTGATAACATATTTAATGTCAATATTAATTAGACAATGTTGCTATGCTTTGACAATTGTTAAATGTTTTTCATCCACTTTTTCAACCTCATTATTGTTAATTAATCTGTCAGATAATGTTTGCATCTCCAGAATAGTGTGTGGAACAAGATGATCAACTACAATATGTCAGGGAAGTATTTGAATTCCCATTTATGCATTTTGGGGTTTGGTTTTTTTATATTTTTTGGTGTTGGTATAGGCAGTGATGACACACCTTATTATCTGAGAACCCATTTGATGTTGGTTAATTGAGGGCAACTCTTGTTAGATTTTCTAGCATATGGTTTTTATGCATATTCTTCCACATCCACCCGATATATGTTCATGATCTTGATTGGGCAGATAGAGTAAAAGATGGGAAAATGACCTGAGTGCCCCCAATCTTTTGTAACTATGAGAACGGCTGAGAAGGAGAGCTGGCAGCAACTAGGAGTTGATAAGATGAGAAGCACATATTCCAGGTTGATAATTATGTTTAGGTTGTTTAGGGTAATGCTGTCTTTTTATTCATGTTTGCGCACTCTGCAGTTGTGATGGGGGTAACTCATGTTTGTGCACTCTACGTGCGCACTCTCCCTCCGCCACTAAAAGAGATCAGTTAACAGATTCTACATATACTAACAGAGAGCAAAGATTTAGCTGTTTTCACATCCACTACTTCTCCTTTAGTTATTAGTGCATGATTATATATATATGTGAACTAGTTGGCATGGCATTGCAATGCAGCCCTAGCTTTAATTCTGTGTGGTCTGAGCCTACCTTGTTTTGATTAAATATTTTTTCTGTTGTTTTGTAATGCAGACTTGGCTTAATTATGTTGTTTTGTTCATTTTTTGGAGCAGCTGCAGCAACAACACAAGCAGAATAAGCAGCTGCAACAGCATCATAAGCAGCTTAAGTTCTACTACATAGGGGAAGGGGAACATGGATCAGGGGAGCCACCTCTTCATGGAGCATGCTGCTCAAACAACAGCATAAGCAGCAGCAGCAGCATGGAGCAGCAGCAGAAGGAGTGCGCAAACAGCATCATGCTTCTCCGCATTGAAGATGGATGTATATATGCTGATCTGAATTGAAGATGGATGTACAATCATTTGTAGTGATACAGTCAAATGGATGTACAATCATTTAAGAGAAACTGTTAATTTTTATTTTGCATTTTACATTGATATATTATATATACGCTTGACATTACTGTAGATTAGACTATATGTTCTGAGATAGATATGTAGCATAAATATTGTTTTGATTTACTGTGAGTGCTTTGTCTATGCATGAATCATTTGTAGCATGAATATGAATCATACTGTGAGATAGATATTCATGCATGAATCATTTGTAGCATGAATATGTAGCATGAATCTTGTCCAAGTCTGTTGCAAACAGACTGCAACATCTGTGAGTGCTTTGTCCATTTTTCTGTAGATTCGTTATGCTTGCTTTAGCTTCTATTACACTTTAGCTTCTATTACGATGTTTTGTCTGAAGTGTCTGTTATATGGACACGTATAAAAGTCTTATGAAGAGCTGCTGAAATCCTTATATTTTTCTTGTGATGAACAAATGTGCATCTAATATCACGTACTACAACATGAGTCTTGTTGTTTCAGATCTAATGACTGACAATTTTAGTAAGTTTGGTAGTATATGTAGCTCTGTATGTGCCTTGCAGTACATCAGGCATTTATTTTAATGATGTCAAAAGTTCTTGAGGGCCCTGTAACGATAAAAAACTGCACTTCGACATCAATTTCCTGTTTCTGGCCTGCTGTAGCTTTAGTTATTCTAAAAACCGAAATTGATTCATTCTCAAAAGTTCATAGAAAGCTCACATTTTGGTGGGAGTTTTCTTTTGCATGTTCAGCTGCTCCTACGAATCATCAAACCACTCTATGTGCATATATCTGTATCAGTAACAGTATTTCGTTAGATGAGTAGAACCAAAGTTGACATATTTTGGGTCATTTTTTGACACTTTCTGAATACTTACTTCCATGATCGTGAACCAACATAATTCAGTAATACATAACCAGCATATTACACATTAGTAAATTACAAATAAGAGTTTGTTATTGTATATGCATAATTGTTGCCGCTAAATTCGGTGTGGGGGCAAACAGATGAATTTGTGAGTTCTTGGGGAAACTGAATAGGAGAACCTGTATACCTGTTCCGTCGAACTCTGATCGTTGCTCCCGCCGTGCACCTGCAAAAAAGTGCGAGACACCGAGGTTGTTCTCGGCGACGCACCCTCCGACGCTCAAGTCAGTAACCAGAAATGATTATGAAAGAGCGTTTAACTAGAGAAAGATTGATTACCTCTTAATGGAGATGGGTGAGGGGTATTTATAGGCGTCTTAGGGACTGGTTTTAGGAATGTAATCCCCGTGATTAGATAAGGAATATTCCTCGTAATCAGATAAGGCATGTAATCTGATAAGGTATATCTCCTATAATCAGTTAAGGAATTTAATCCCTAATCCCCAGTGAAAAGATAGATGTGAATCAAGGCCGTTGATTTAGGTCTAATCAGGGACCTTGATTGTATCTTGTCGGATCGGGTTGGTAGCGGGTTGAAACCCGTACCCAGCTGAGGTAGATCCGTTTGCGGGTTATTGGATCTGTGAGAAGGAGACCCAGTACCCGCTTCGGACCCATTTGCATGTGAAATTACCGTTTTACCCCTGAGCTTTAAGATTCGAGTCCGATGTGAACGGTCCCGATTTAATCCTATTTTTAGCCATATCACGAGCCCCCCACTCCTAAAGACTGAGTGTGATCAGCCTTTGAGGAGTAGTTTTACTGTTTCAATGGCGTACGGGATTTTATCGGTGTTCTCAAGGGAGTTTGGAATCTTGCTCGGGGTGTAACAGTGTTATTATGGGCTTGTAAAATGCCCAAAAATATTCTCAGAGTTTTCTGGATTTTCGGTGATTTTTCCAGATTTTTCTGAATTTTTTCTCATTTTTTTTGAATTTTCTATTCATTTTCCGAATTAAATAATTAATTATCTAAAATATTAATTAATTATTCTAATTTAATAATTATTTTTTCAGAATTTAAAAATAATTTTTTCTGAATTAATAATTATTTTTAGAATTTTTAATTAATTTTTTCGATTTTTAAATATTTTTTTTTCGGATTTTTTAAATAAAAAAAACAATTAAATAAATAAATAAATAATTTAAATATTACCTGGACACGTGGCAGATTTCTGGCCGTCCATCATGACCAGATGAGCACGCATCGTGAGGCAGATCGCGATCTTGACGCGTGGCACGTTTCTGGCCGTTCATCATGATCAGATCTGCGCGCATCGTGATGCAGATCACGATCGGGACACGTGGCGCGTTCCTGAGCGTCGATCGTGTCGCGACGCGAATTTTGGAACGATCGGACGGATCGTGTGGCCCGGCCTCTTTTTTTCTCCAATTACGAGTTCGGCACTTCGGCGCTTCGGCGAAGGCACCCCGGCTCGTGAGATGTTGCCACGTGGACCGCCACATGGCAATTTTTATTATTTTTTTATTTTTTCTTCTTCTTCTTTGCTTCCTTCGCTGCTTCTCTCGGTCTGTTCTTTCTCTCTTCCTCTCTGCTTCGCCTTGTTCTTCGTTGCTCCGACCCCACCTTCGACCTCGACAACGTCTCCGACCCCGACTCCGATTCCACCTCCGTCCTTGAGATCGCCACCGGAGTTCGGAGCTGAGCTTGAAGTGGACGTTGGCGAGTTCGTTGATGGAGCTCGCCGACGGAGGGCCTCGTTGGTTGAGGGCGGGGCTCGTCCATGGAGCTCGGCGAGGGGGAGAGCGGAGCTCGACGAGGTGGAGACCGAAGCTCGACGGCAGTGGAGTGGGGGCTTGATAATGGCGAGCTCAGTGAGTTGATGATGGAGACGGAGCGTCGAGCTCAGCGAGGGGAGCTCGCGATGGTTTGGCGAGTTCGACAGTGAGAGTCGGCAGCGGAGCTCGACGGGGGTGGAGGCGTGAGCTTGGTTCGATCGGTTCGCGCCGTTGGCCGTTGTGATGCTCGTTGGTGGAGAGCTCGGGGCTCGTCTCACGGAGCTCGCTAGTGGAGAGCTCGGAGCTCGGAGCTCGACGAGGAGTGTGTGCCGAGAGGAGCTAGGTGACAGTGGACGAGGCAGTCGTAGCTTCGGCTTGGCGAGGAGTCGATGGGGTCCGTCGAGGGAAGCTCGTTGTCGTGGAGCTCTGCGTCATGGCGACGCTCGGCGGGGTTGACGAGGACGGAGCTCGCCGGTGGTGGAGTTTTGTTGGAGGAGAGCTCGGAGCTTGACCGTTTGCCATGGTGGAGCTCGGAGCTCGAAGCTCGTCTCGTGGAGGGCTAGGAGCTTTGGCTCGGTGAAGGGGAGAAGAGGAGTTCTTCTTTGCCAATGGAGAGTTCGGCAGTGGAGAGAGAGAGCACTCAGCAACGGTGGGTTCGGCGAGGAGCTCGGAGCTCGCACCGTTGAGGAGCTCGCAGCATGAACTCGGTAGTGGGGAGTTCGGCATGGGAGAAGGAGAGGTGACGCCAGGTTCGCCATTCGGAAGTGGGTTTTCTTTTCGTTTTGCTTGGTTTCTGTTTTGGCGCCAGGAGCATGGAGAAGGAGAGGTGACGTGGCAGCGGGGGGTTCGGTTTGGGTTTGGGTCCCCTTAACGGGTCCGAACCCGGCCGCTTGTACCCCCTTTTTTTTGTGGCTTCTTGTTCGGCCAATCCGAGCACGGATTTTGAGGAGATTTTTTGCCGCTTAGCGGTTCGGTAGTTCGGTAGCTCGGATTTGAGATCCGAGCTACGTGGCTCAATCTGGACGGTTGATCACGATCGTGGCGCGAATCACGAGACAAGAGGCACGAGTTTCGAGAAAACGTTATCTTGTCGTTTTGTGGAGACGTGGCGATATCTGAGCCGTTCATCATATTTTAGCACGAATTTTGAGACGATCCGACGGTGAGATGGGTTCGGTCGAATTTTTCTCCATATACAGCGTCGGCAATTCGGCACCTCGGTTCGGCGCTTCGGCGAAGGCACCCCGGCTCGGCCATACGGCTCGGCTGTACCTCCAAAGATGCCACGTGGCATGCCACGTGGCTTTGCTGCTTCTTTCTCCTGCCTTCTTCTTTTTCTTCGCTTCTCCTTCGACTCTCTCTCCCTCCTCGTTTCTTTCTCCACCGAACTTGCCCCACGCCCTCCTTCTTCTTTGTTTCTTTTTCGCCTCTCCCCGCTTTTCCTTCATCTTCGTCTCGAAGGAAGTGCCGACGAAGAAGCTCGGAGCTCGACGGTGAAGCTTGGAGAGGTGAAGGGTTCGGCTCGGCGACGGAGAGAGTTCGGCGAGAGTGGGAGCTCGGAGTCGGCATTGCCCGGAGTGGAGGTGGCGAAGCACGAAGCCCGGCCGAGGAGTTGGTATCTCTCCTCTGTCTTGTTCTTCCGCACAGTGGAGAAGAGGAGATGTGTTGGGGAAGAAGGAGAATAATGAAGGAGCTAAGATGGGTATGGGTCGGACCGTGGGTATCGGATCCGACCCCGACCGTTAACCTCTTTTTCTTTCTTCCTCTTCATCTGCTTGCTTTATTCGGCGAATCCGAGCACGGATTTTGAGGCAGATTTTCGCCGCTCTGCAGGTTGGTAGATTGGCAGATCCCGGCTACGCAGCTCGATCTGGACGGTTGATCACGATCGTAGCGCGAATCACGAGACAAGAGGCACGAGTTTCGAGAAAACATTATCTTGTCGTTTTGTGGTGACATGGCGCGATCTGATCCGTCCATCACGCTTGAGTGCGAATTTGGAGATGATCTAACGGTGAGATCGCCTCGGGACGATTTTTTGCCATATACGAGGGTCGGTACCCGGGCACCTCGGCTCGGAGGGTCAGTACTGTTGGCCGAGGTGCTGAGTTGTCTGTTTTGAAGGAAGTGTTCCTTGAAGACTCAGTTGAGCTGTTCGGTAGCTCGAGCGTGAGGAGAAGCTTATTGAGTTGATGAAGGGGATAGGTCGATGAAGCTCTGCTCCTCGGCTCGGAAGGATGGGTCAGCATATGGGAGAGGTGAGGAGCTCTGAAGTTGTCTCTATTCTGTTTGGTTTTGGAGATTTTTGAAGAGGAGCTCCGCTCCTAGGAGAAGAGGTGCTGGGAAGACCCATTCTCTGAAGTGAGTGCGAGGAGCAACTCCAGGGGAGGGTTGTGAGCTCCGAACTCGTTGGGAAGAGCTCCGCTTTGGAGGCGAGCGGAGTGAAGAGCTTGGCCGTGAGAAGAAAGAGGAAGGGGAGGAGAGGCATTCGGGTTCTCTCCCCTGCCTCGTTCCTTCGCACAGTGAAGAAGAGCAGAAGTGTTGGGTACCTTTGGCGGGAAGACTGAAGAAGGAGAAAAATGAAGGAGCTAAGAAGGGTATGGGTCGGACCGAGGGTATTGGATCCGACCCTGACCCGTTAGCCTCTTTTTCTTCGTGCTCTTCATCTGCTTAGCTGCTCGGTAGATGCATCTTGTTCGGCAGATCCGAGCACGGATTTTGGGGCACATTTTCCGCCACTTTGCTTCTCGGTAGATGGGTAACTCAGCTCGGATGGTCGTGGGGGCAGTTCGGAATGGCTATCTTCCTCCGGCCCGTTTAAGGATGAGCCGGTGAAGTAAAGTCGAGCCATAGGACCCCGACCATCGTGAGGTTAGTTTGAGGGATGCAGGAGCAGTTTCGAATGGCAAGCTACTTCTAGTCCGCTTAGGAGCGAACTTGCGAAGTAGAATCGAGCCAAGTGTTGGACTCCGATCCATTCAACGGCTGCAGGAGCAATTTCGAACGACGATCTACTCCTGGCTCGTCTGAGGACGAGCCGGGGAAGAAGAGTCGAGCCGAGTGCTGGACTCCGAACCATTGTGAGGTTGTTTGAGGGATGCAGGAGCAGTTTCGAATGGCGAGCTACTTCTAGTCCGCTTAGGAGCGAACTTGCGAAGTAGAATCGAGCCAAGTGTTGGACTCCGATCCATTCAACGGCTGCAGGAGCAATTTCGAACGACGATCCACTCCTGGCTCGTCTGAGGACGAGCCGAGGAAGAAGAGTCGAGCCGAGTGCTGGACTCCGAACCATTGTGAGGTTGTTTGAGGGATGCAGGAGCAGTTTCGAATGGCAAGCTACTTCTAGTCCGCTTAGGAGCGAACTTGCGAAGTAGAATCGAGCCAAGTGTTGGACTCCGATCCATTCAACGGCTGCAGGAGCAATTTCGAACGGCGATCCACTCCTGGCTCGTCTGAGGACGAGCCGAGGAAGAAGAGTCGAGCCGAGTGCTGGACTCCGAACCATTGTGAGGTTATTCAACGGCCGTGGGAGCAATTCCGAATGGCGAACCACTTCTAACCCGCTTAAGAGCGAGTTATTCGAAGCAGAATCGAACCAAGTGTTGGACTCCGGAACCATCGTTTAAGTTGTTCAACGGCTGTGGGAGCAATTCCGAATGGCGAACCACTTCTAACCCGCTTAAGAGCGAGTTATTCGAAGCAGAATCGAACCAAGTGTTGGACTCCGGAGCCATCGTTAGAGTTTAGTGAGTTGCGGGAGGAGCCATGTAGAAGAAGCTGGACTCCGAACCCAGAGAGATAGAGGAGCAAGAGCAATAATTTTCAATGAAAAGATAAGTTTTATTGAAATAAACTAAGTGGCTGCTCCAATAGGGCGAGCCATTATTACATGCTGTTGGCCGAGTTACAAGCATCGGCCTTATTGAAAATCAAAATCCTACTTCTACAATAAGGTGAGGACCTCTTGGGAGGAGCTGAGTCTTGAAGCTCGGCGGGCCTTTCTGTTCGTTTGGAAGAGGTGGTGATCAGGTGAGGAGCTCGGCCCCCTCTTTTTGGACGAACTGGATCAGGTGCCCCCGCTGTATGAGTTCTTTGATCTCCTCCTTGAGAGCCCGACAATCATCCGTATCGTGGCCGTGGTCCCTGTGAAAGCGGCACCACTTATCCTTATTCCTCTTCTTGCCAGGTGTATTCATTCTCGGGGGAGCGCGGAGTAGCCCTTCGTTGTCCACCTCCATAAGGACTTCTGATACGTTGGCAATGAGGGGGGTGAACTTCTCAAACCGAGGAGTCGGGCGACGCTGTCTATTGCTGTCCTTCTGGGATTTTTGGGAGCCCTCATCTTCTTCGGTCAGCTTTCGTTTCGTCCCTGAGGCAGACCCTCCGAAGCTTGGAGGGTAGGCGGCCTCTTCGGCACGAATGTACTTGTCACACCTGAGAAGGAGGTCAGCAAAGTTCTGTGGAGGCTTCTTAGCAAGAGAGGAGCGGAGGCTGGAATTGAAGACGTTGGATTGGAAGGCGGCTGTTGCGACGGATTGGTCGAGGGAGGCTATAGTCCTGGCTTCAGCTGTGAACCTCTTCACATAGTCTCTTAACTTCTCACCTTTCTCTTGCCTAAGCTGGAGGAGTGAAATGCTGGTCTTCTCCGTGCGCCTGCTACTCACGAAGTGGGTGATGAAGAGTGTCTCGAACTGCTCGAAGGAGAATATGGAAGACGGTGCGAGGCGGGAGTACCACTCTCGAGCTGGGCCCTTCAGTGTCGCGGGGAAGGTTTTGCAGAGGAGGGCATCAGAAGCTTGATGGAGGAGCATCAAAGTCTTAAAGCTTTCGATGTGATCGACTGGATCGGTCTCCCCGGTGTAAGTCTCAAATTGGGGAGGTTTGAAGCCGAACGGGACAGGTGCATCCACTATGGTTCGGGAGAAAGGGGGTTGGCTAGGACGTAGGGTCCTCCCCCTAAGCTCCTCTTCTCGGTTTATCCGACCCAGGCACCTTTCTACTTCATGAAGACGGCGGTACATGGCGTCATCCCTCCGACGGTGATCTGCCGAGCCTCGAGACTCATCTTCGTACGAAGGAGAACGAGGGCTGCGGCGATGGTAGCTTCGGGAGCGACGAGGACTTGGGGTACGCCGGGAGTTAGTAGGAGCAGGACGAGGAGAGGGGAACCGTCGGCGAGGGCTTCGGACCGGGGGAGGAGATGGAGCCTTGGGTGCGTTGGTGAGAGCTTGTAGGATGGTCGCTTGGAACTGCTGGAACTCGGCACGGGTGATTGGTGCCTCCTCGTTCTTAGGCTGCTGCCGACCCACGGGGGAGCGTGGCCTTCTTCTGCGATGCTCGGGGGATTCCCTTCGCCCCCTACGGTGAGGAGACCTTCTGTAATCCCGGTGACGGGGAGATCGTTCACCCGGACGATAGTGGCGGGAGGTTCCCTCTCGGGCCCGTTTTTCGTCCAGACGGTGACGAAGATCCACGTCCTTCTTCTGCCGACTCTGAGGATTGTGTGATGCCATGGAATCCGTAGAGGCATTGTGTATGGAGATGCGGTCTTGGTGGAGAGGTTGCTTTCCGCGGGAGCCCCCCGCACCAGCATTCTGAGGTCCGGTCGGACCCTTGGGGGGTTGCTGATTCTGAAGGGGCTGATCTTGCTGAAGGGGGTCTTTCGTCTGAAGCGGAGGTCGTTCCTGCTGCAGAACGGGTTGGTCAGGGACTGGCTCCTGCTGATCGGCGGGATTGGGCCCACGGTTGGACCCCCTAGATTTGGCTTTTCTCGGAGGCATGGCTGGAGAAGATCTAGTCGACGGAAAGAGGAGGGGCTGCTATTCGTATGTTTCCCACAGACGGCGCCAATCTGTTGCCGCTAAATTCGGTGTGGGGGCAAACAGATGAATTTGTGAGTTCTTGGGGAAACTGAATAGGAGAACCTGTATACCTGTTCCGTCGAACTCTGATCGTTGCTCCCGCCGTGCACCTGCAAAAAAGTGCGAGACACCGGGGTTGTTCTCGGCGACGCACCCTCCGACGCTCAAGTCAGTAACCAGAAATGATTATGAAAGAGCGTTTAACTAGAGAAAGATTGATTACCTCTTATTGGAGATGGGTGAGGGGTATTTATAGGCGTCTTAGGGACTGGTTTTAGGAATGTAATCCCCGTGATTAGATAAGGAATATTCCTCGTAATCAGATAAGGCATGTAATCTGATAAGGTATATCCCCTATAATCAGTTAAGGAATTTAATCCCTAATCCCCAGTGAAAAGATAGATGTGAATCAAGGCCGTTGATTTAGGTCTAATCAGGGACCTTGATTGTATCTTGTCGGATCGGGTTGGTAGCGGGTTGAAACCCGTACCCAGCTGAGGTAGATCCGTTTGCGGGTTATTGGATCTGTGAGAAGGAGACCCAGTACCCGCTTCGGACCCATTTGCATGTGAAATTACCGTTTTACCCCTGAGCTTTAAGATTCGAGTCCGATGTGAACGGTCCCGATTTAATCCTATTTTTAGCCATATCAATAATCATATACATAATCAAATTACAAAGCATTACAAAGAACTTAATGTTACAAGCTCACAGTACTACAATTTTTATAACCAAGTCTTTGGCATAACAGGTTCAAGTCTTTGGCATAACCAAAAAGAAAAAAAAAATATTACAAGCTCACAGTATTACAATTTTTATACACATCATCACCTTCGATCCAACTACAATACAGCCACAATGGGGTTTTATACACATCATCCACTTCTTCTTTGATCCTCTGAATTCCAAGTTTCCAAATAAAATCCAACTCTTCATGAAAAAAATCCAAACTAAAATACAACTTCTTCTTTCACCCTTTGAAATCACCAATACAAAATAGAAAGTAAAAAAATAAAAAATAATAAAATAACATATTAGTGAAGAGCAACATCTGAAATCATATTGGTGTGGATTTCGAAGCTACGGATTTGGGGCATCGAAAGATGCGAGGTGGGTTTCGATGAGAGAGAGGGTTTCGAAAGCAGGAGAAGGGGCGTCGAGTAGTTTCGAAAGCACAGCACTTCCCAAAGTTTCAGCAGCAGGAGTTAGGGTTTCGATCGTCTTCGAATCCCTAACTCGTTAGGGTTTCAATCAGGAGAGCTGAGATCGGGGAGAGAGAAGATAGGCGAGGGTGGTTGCGATTTGGGAGCTGGATTTGAAGCGGCAGCCTTTGGATGTGGTATCGAGGCAAGCTAGGGTTTGCTTTCGAATGGGATTTGGAGAAGGAGAGAAAAAAGAGCGGGAGATAGAGAGAGCAGATGGGGAGATAGAGTAAAAGGTGGGAAAATGACTTTAGGGCCCCCATCATTTGTAACTATGAGAACGGCTGAGAAGGAGAGCCAGAGGATTTTGATCATGATGAGGATCAAAATCCAAAGGCTGAGAAGGAGTGTGCATGAGGAGTGCGTAAAGAGGAGTGCGTAACTGAAGGATCCCCTATATATATATATAGAGAGAGAGAGAGAGAGAGAGAGAGAGAGAGAGAGTCCCCTTCGGTTGCACACTACTTTTGGTGAGCACTCCGTGAGCACTCCCGAACTAGAGACCCTATGAAAAATCCGAACCGCTCATATTGTTCTATATGCCTTAGATAGTCTAACAATAAAAAATCAAGTAATTTGAAGTTCATTTGCCCATCCATCATGCTGTTAGAATTTTCAGCCATACAATTTTGTGATGATGTAAATCATGGGTAAATGAACTTCAAATTACTTGATTTTTATTGTTAGGCTATCTAAGGCATATAGAACAATATGAGCGGTTCGGATTTTTCATAAGGTCTCTAGTTCGTGAGTGCTCACGGAGTGCTCACCAAAGTAGTGTGCAACCGAAGATCTCTCTCTCTCTCTCTCTCTCTCTCTCTCTCTCTCTATATATATATATATATATATATATATATATATATATATATATATAAAGTAATAAGTAATTTGGCCTCGAACCTGAGACCTCCCATCACTCATCAAATACTCTTTCCGAATTACCTATAGTGACACAAACTTTTATTTTATACAAGTGACACTTTTATAAATAATTACATCGTAAATAAATTTGAACTTTTAGGGTATTATGGTAAGTTTAGTAAATGAATAATTAATATAACTCCCACTTAAAAATGAATTGTTGAGATTAAATGGTTGATTGTCTACAAATTACTGTTTGTCTACAAATTACACAATCCCAATTCTCACATTATACTATTACAGATTATCAAACTAAGTATTTAACTAATTATCTAACTAATTATTTAATTAATTATCTAACTAAATACATAACTAATTAAAACTAAAAAATTAACTTCATCCTGGGACGAAAGAAACATCATGTTTCGTCTCCGATAATATGAATTTGCCAAATCGTTTTTCAAATATAGCAATTTACTGTACAAAAAAAAAAGCTAAAATAGCAAACGACTGTAGCGACTTCTTTGATATAAAATGAAAAAAAAAATGGCGATACACCAAACGACTGTGGATGCTCTTATACATGAAATTTCTCGCAAACTTCAAATCGGTCATGGTTTGACGACCCCTTGCTCGAAATGGTAGCCAACCCAAGACTCAAGAGTGTGTTGTCAAACTGCCAGATGGTTGTGGTTCATAATCATTCAATCTCTACTAGGAAATTGCGGTCTCACTCTTACTATGAATTTCAATAGCAATCTCTTCATTATTTTAGGTGGCGTACTTCTATTGGAGAGTAAGTGGTAGAACTCTTTAATAAGAGTGTGGTACCTAAAATGGTGAACTAATAAGTAGTAAAATTGATAGTGGATGTAGCATTGCCCTAACAAAAATTTTCTTACAACTTGACTTACAAAGGTAACCCTATAAATAAAGAAACCCAAAAGGTTCATTTAACGTCCAGCTGAAAATTTTGGAAGAAGAACAAGAAAGCATGGGAGGCGGCAAAACCTCTGACGATCACCTCTCCTCAGGTGAGAAAATTTCTCCAAACCCCGATTAACTTCTTCTAATTTGCAATTCACCCTCCACTTGCTTTATTTTCTAACCCAATTTTTCTTTTTTTTTTTTGGGGTGCAGAATCACTCTCTTCTTCTTCTTCTTCTTCTTCTTCTTCGTCATCTTCTTCCTCGGACTTTGAGGGCCCACCAGACCCATCACTTAAAGCTTATATCAACATCCTCCGATCGTACGAGAACCCACCTGAGAGAACCCTAACCCTAGAGCAGTACAAAGATGCAATTATGAGGTACCTTTTTGGTTAAAAAAGGGTTCTTTTTTTTGTGGCAATTTGGTAACTTGTTTGTGGACTGTTTTGAAAATTAAAGTTGTGTTTTGTGTGGGTGGGTGGGTTGGGGGGGGGGGGTACAAAGGTGTAATTTTGAGGGGGTTTTGTCATGTCTTAATTGGCTTATGGTAAAGTGTCAGATGGGTAATTTGCAAGTACAGATTTTCTCCACCTGACAAATAATAGCCATGGTTCCTACTTCCTAGTAATTCAAAGTAGCGAATGCGGAGATCCCAAAAATGCATAGTTTCTCCTCCAAAAATAACCTCTCCAGTGGAGGAACGCATTAGATATTTACCTAACCCCGTAGGTCCTTTGGCAAATCCCAAGTTGGTCCCCAACTAGAAAAGTATTTGCCTGAGCTTGAGAAGCTTCTGGTCCGGTGGGTCTATAAAACTCACTAGGATAAGTGGTATTATTGAACCAGATGAAACAACTAGCAATGAAACCAAAGACATGTGGGGACCACACTGTGCATTATCTTTTAGTAAAGTGCAAAGGGTAAAATGCGGAAACCACCCCATATTTGCATATCAAAGCAGATAACCCTCCAGGGTTTTTGGTCAACGCAAACCCCCCTACGGGGGTGTTGAAACCGCTTTCCTGTTCTGTTCTCCATTACGTGCTTTACCTGTGAGTAGGGCTGCAAACGAATCGAGCTATTCGCGAGATATTCGGCTCGAGCTCGGTTAAAACTCGGTCAAAGCTCGGCCGAACCGAGCTCGAGCCGTGCTCGAGCTCAAAACCGAGCTCGTTTCGTAAACGAGACGAGCTCGAGCTTGAGTTTTTTTTTAAGGCTGAGCTTGCGAGCTATTCGGTTCGAATATAGTCGAAGCTCGGCTCGAACCGAGCTCGAGCTCAAAAATGAGCACGTTTCATAAACGAGCCGAGCTCGAGCCTGAAGGTATTCGGCTCGGCTCGGCACGGCTCGATTGCAGTCCTACCTGTGAGTTATTTTGACACTTTTACCTCTCCCGTTCTTTTGGACCCTTCTTTCAATCACAACTCCAGATCTACATTCTTGTTCTTAAAAAAGAAAACTCCAAATCTCTTCTTAAGAATAAGAAGGAGAAGAAGAAGAATCCAAACTTAGTCAACTCCATTTGCATCTAACCCCCATCATTCCTCTCCTCTACTATGGCAAAAAAGAACTCCGTCCCTCCCGCGGTTCTTCTCCTTGCATCAAATCCCCTCCCCTTCTCCCTCAACACTGGCCTATTTGCCGGTGGGCCCCATGCCATCTGCTTCCCCACCATTTCGTTTTGCATCCCTACACCATCTGCCCCTCCCATTCTGAGCCATTCTGTTATTTCTTCTTTTTGTTTGATAAGTAATTCGTTGGTTTTGTAGTCGAAGTAATTTGAAGGTTATGTAATTTGGTTATCTTTAGACTGAGTATGTGATATGTATGGTGATATGAGATTAATCAATATTGACTTCATTATCAATTTGTCTTGCACTCTTTCGTATTTTGTTAAATTTCTTCTTTTCCTCCCTGATTTGATATTTTAATAAATTTAGGTTTCTTCTCATTGTGTAGACTATGAAATGAATTAACTTTTATCGTGATTATTATTGAGTAACTTATTGAGGATGGGACTATGGAGTTTGAATTGGAGGGTGAGGAGTCGAGAATGGATGATTAGGGTATGCATGTTAGTGTTGGGTTTGTTTAGGGGGGGGGGAAGGGTGGAGTTCGTTGAGGTTGAAGCCTTCAAAATTGGCGGCAAAGAGGAGGGCGACGATGGGTTTGGAGTCCATGTTAAAAATCGGGTTCTTGTGAATCCCTGACATTTGTGAATGTTGAGTGCATTTGTTCAACCCTATGAATGTTCTAATCCTCAATGGATTCCACAATTTAAACTTCAAACATTCATTACTTAAGATATTTCAGTACTCATAGAAAACATGTCCACTACTAATACAATCAAAACACGACGATAGGTTTGGAGGAAGATGAGTTGGAGGTTGAAGAAGAAGGGAGAGATGATTGGCAGAGAACACGCTTTTTGAGGAGATCCAATAAAAAATAAGGGGAGGGGTAAAACAGTCCAACTTGCGCACGTGCAATACTCTTAATGGGCAGAATGGAACGGCAACCAGTTTCAAGTTTCAACATCCCCCTAGGGAGGTTTTCTGCGTTGACCAAAAACCCAAGGGGTTTATCTACTTTGATTTGTAAATGTTGAGGGTTTTTTCTGTGGTGACCAAAAACATAGGAGTATTATCTGCTCTGATGTGCAAGTATGGGGAGCTTTTCCGCATTTTACCCAAGTGCAAATTCCTACTTTCTGCTGGTGATATTAGATGTAAAGTTAACTTTGGCTCTTTGTTTATCATACTAGGTGGGCCCCACAATGTATTATTTGAAAGGTTGGATTTATGTATAAATTTGAATGTTTTTATTTTCTTTTGCTCTTTACTCTATTTATATTACAACTAATCAATCACTGTGAAGTTGGTGTTTTACTATTCATTTTACTTCCAATCAGTGACATGAAAGTACAAATTTGTAATTTACAATCAAATTATCATTTTTTACTTTCCACCCAACTACTACGAACCAATTTTTACTTTACTCGAACAGTATGCAAAGATCCAAATTTGAGATTTTTTTAAAAAAATTTAAAAGGTTATTTTTGCAATTTGGTATATGTTTTGGACTGTTTTGAAAATAGAGGTTGGGCTTTTCTTGGGCAGGCATAAGGCTGGGGATTGGATTGGGTCAGGTGGGGGTTTGACGTTGGAGGATTATGAAGTGCCGGAGGTGACGTCATTGCTTCTGGTGGGGCCCAAGGGGTCGGGGAAGAGCTCACTGGTGAACTGGATTGCTAGGGTTTTTGAGGAGGACAAGTTCGCACCGGATTTGGCTCAAGTGTCTAGTGAGTTTTGTGGACTCCTTTTGTTGTTTCTGTTGTATGGTATGATTAGTTGCTGTGCATTGTTGGTGTACGATATGTTTAGTTTGGGTTGTTAGACACTTGATTGTTCTTTAGTACTTTGGATTTACTTTCTATTACCAATTCGAAGTTGGGTTTTGTTAAATGAGTATCACTAGTTTAGCATAATTACATGCACTTTTTATGCACTTATCAATACAAAAGGTAAACTATTTAATTAAGGAAATTACAAAAAGCTACTCCTTCTGTTCATTAGTTGGCCTTTTAGGGTTGTATTTTAATCGGCAATAATTGTCCTTTTAGGTTCTCAAGAGACAAGAAGCTTTTTTCAAAGTATACAAAAGAGTTACCAATTCATTTCTATCCAAACCATCTATACTACCCTTGAGTTAATAATGAGAGGCGAGTCTTTTTATTTTGAAGAGAAGAAGTTAGGATTTAATGCTAAACGGGTATCCTTAGGGAAGTTGTTCAATATTTATAGAAAGGGAAATGGAGGTTTAGAATTATCTAGCCCATATAACTCGTTATAGTGAAGTCTTATCCCATTACAATTGATCTGAGACACATACATGCGTGCGTGCACACACAAAACGCACATGCATACGAACACACACACCCACACACTCATGCTCACGCACACACGCAGACACAAACTCTTCTGGAGTATTATTTAAAATTTATTTTTTTAAGGGAGACATTTGTTATTGTCTCCCTGTTCTGTTAAGCTATCAGAATCTGCTGATATTCTCTTAGAGCTTTCCATGAGAATGTTAATATTTGTGGTGTGACCATTATATTTCTTCTTTTGCTTTTTAATTTACCTGTTTATATTCACCTTAAGATATTGAACTTTCTGCTGAATAACACCACTGAATATTAAATCTTTGGAACGTTATGTGATTATTATACATTATAACTTTGTTGTGTACCGTAGTGTTTACTTCTCCAAACCACAAATTTATTGTGTAATAATGTTTAGTGGATGCTTGGTGCAGATAAATCATTAGCGACTGATGGCTCTTGCTTCCTACAAGAATACATGGTTCCAAGGAATTCGAAGTCCCTTTGTGTTTATGACAGCCGTAGTTTGTCAACGAACTTGTCTGAAAACTTGTCAATGCTCAACGCTTGGATGAATCAAGGTGTTAGGCATGGTCAGATGGTGATTAGGTGAGACTCTCCTCCTTGATTTCTTCTCCCTAATCTGTCATAGTATTTTGATGCTTGTGCACACCACTAGACCAGTATTTTAATCATGCTAGGGACCTGCTTGATGGCCGCAGTGCCTTGGTTATTCGGACTGTATATGACCTTTTCATTTATTATACTTCTATATTTTTTGGCTTGAATCTTATTTAATAAATTGGATTAGTGCTGTATCAGGTGATCATATGTTTTGATTAATTTTAATAAACATTCCTTTCTAAAATAGGGATTCAGATACTGCTTCACTGAAGGCGGCAATAAGGGCCAAGGCACGTCAATATAACAGTTGCCCTTGCCAAAAGAGGGATGTGAACTTTGTTATATTTGTTGTTGATGGAACCTCTGTACTGAAATCAGTGGATGGCAGGGATCCAGAGTATAATGAGATGCTCTTTACAACATTCAACTATGCATACTTGTCATTTAGAGGTATAATTTTTGTTTATACTATCTTGAATTCTTAATATTTTAATTTCTTATAAGACAACCAACTTTGAGATTTTCTTATTTGCATGTTTAAAATTCTTATGCTTTCTCCTTAATACTTTCAGTATGCATATATATTTACATGAATACAATAGCAATGCTGAGACTCTATACTCCAAAGGAAATATATCTGGATGTATGTGCTGCTGTGAGGCTGCAGATTCTTGCTTATTTTTTCCTCAAACTTAGTGTATATATTTCTTATTTGTGTTTCATTGTATCAAGAGCCATCTGATACTGAGTGATCTAGTTAGTATGGAATTGGGTTTTGTCCTACCCATCCTATATATTCTCAAACTATCAGGGATCACTGAAATGGGGTAAGTACTTGCCAAAATATGTTAGGCATCAGCTATATTTTGGCCAAGAAATACCAAGACTATCTGAGAAATACTGATCTTGCGGGAAAAAATCCTATTAAAAAGGTTAGCTCATGGCTGTTCTCATTATCGTCTGGCAATCTTTCTTCTTCATCATCTCTGAATTTACTTTCTTTGGCTCCTACTTCTTCAAGTCTTCTTTTTCTTCGTCCTCTTTTTTTTCTCTTGCCCTAAGTGGCGATGCCCATGCATTGAGATGGAGAAGAAATTGAGTCAATTGACGCTTCCAGACTCCAAGAAGTGTTTTATTCTCTTGAAGCAACTAAAAGGGAAAGCATGCAGGTTTGGATTATATATAATCGCCGTGGGAATGGTCAGATGCAATTAAATCTTAACCGAATTAACTAACATAATCAATGGGTAGGCAGGTTCACCTACCCGAGTCTTTGGGTTCAGTCAGATTTCACTAGGTAGGGATGGCCTCGGCAGGTTGGGTCAACATAGTTTTCGTTATGTTCCAAAGATTTGTAAAAGTTTACTAAAAAGGGACATATAAATAGTAATTACATAATAATTCATATATGTATATAGTCTTCCTTGCTTAGCACATCTTTCATGCTAAGGCAGTCCAACATAAGCAATTTGTAGACTTCATGCAGTGTTGTCCGAAAAAAAACATGAAATCTTTTGGTTCAGCTATGTGGCGATAGGTTGTTTCGATCTGGATTCAAGATGTTGAAGATAATACCTAAACCTAATCTAAATGATACTTTATTGTATTTTATCCCAATTTTTTGTGGGTCTGATAAACTGAATAACCCATCCCTGGACCTCTTATGGTAGGTATGTCTGATACTCGGTTTCATGTCAAACCCTCCATAAAAGTTAATGCTTCAGTAATTCAGTTACATCTAGCACTGTTATTTGGTAGGCTTGTGTTCGGGTACCATGGTTCCCGGGCCCGTTTCTGGAGGGGTATTAAATTTGGACCTAGACCTTGCCCAATATCTTTTGGGTTCGGGTCCATCCAAAATTTCAATACCCAACAGTATCAGGATATATTTAATTGGGGTCTGGTCGGGTCTGAGTTTTTCACTATCCAATCAGTGCATATTAATTACTTCAAAAAGAAAGAAAAAAAACTCCAAATCATACTTAGAACTAAATGATCCACAACCATACTGATGTTTTATAAAGTAGACGACTAACTGGAAATAACTTTTTGTAAGTAATGAAATTACCCAAACAAAAACTCCAAACTCAAGAAAATTATAATCCCTGCCTAAATATAACTGAACTTGGTTTAGAAACAAAATCAATTAAGTGAAAAAATAATAATACAATTAAAATATGGGGGCGGCAAAAACCCTAAAATTTAAGGATTTCGACCAATATGCATATTGTATATAGTCTATACATATCTAATATCCGGGTACATTACGGTCGCAGTCTGGCTCTAGGTTGGATACCTATCAAAGGTACCCCGACACAATGTATAGGTAGTGGGTCCGAGTCTAGTACCTGGGCGGGTCCAAAATAATGGGACCCGGACCCTACTCGATATTTCAAACGGGTCCAATATTTGGACCCAGACATTACCTGCTTTAAATCAGGTCGGATCAGGTCTAGTTTCGGGTTCAGATTGTTTCGGGTATTGAGTAAAAGTACAACCCTAAATCATAAAATTTGGTTTAAAAATGAAACCCAAAATTTGGCTAAAACAGTGAAATTTAGAATTTCATTAATTGACCAAAACATGTGGATTGGATCCCACAAAATTTGGCCAAATAGTAAAATCTAGAATTTCACTGAACAACCAAAAATTATGGATATAGCCCACAAAATCGGGTCAAAACATTAAAATCCAGAATTTCATGAAATCATCCCAAAACTGTGCAGTTCACTAAATATGCCAAAAATGATAATGTTTATAATTTCCCAAAATCGGCCGTACATAGTGGACTATAGATCACAAAATTAGGCCAATACAGGAAAATCCAAAATTTCTCGAGAACAACAAAACCGTGACTAGCCCATAAAATTTGGTCAAAATAATTAAATCTAAAATTTCATAAAATCCGCTGAAAGTTGTGGACTTTATATCCCACAAAATCTACCCAACATTGTCAAATTTAAAATTTCTCAATGTTGGCCCAAAAACGATGGACTTAGCATAAAAAATCCAATCAAAATAGAGAAACCCATATTCAGCCGAAAATGGACTATACCACAGTAAATCTTGGCCAAAACATTGAAATCCGAAATTTCACGAAAACATTCAAAAACTTTAACTTATATATATATATATATATATTTATAGGTTTCTTCCATTGCAAACACAAATGTTTGTGCAAATCACTTAACCCGTCATTGGCAATGACGGGTTAAGGCAAAATATAAATTTTTGTCTTAAGCCTTAACCCGTCATTGTCAATGACAAGTTAAGTGGTGTGCACGCGTTTGCACAATATTTGCGTTTGCAATGGAAGAAATTCCATATATATAGAGGGGCTTCGGTTGAGCACTACTTTCGTAAGCACTCTATGAGCACTCGTCCTTCCGGCCATTGCATGGATGATCAAAACCGTTCACATTGATCTGCACATTTACATTAGTCTAAATATGTAAAATCAAGTCATTTGAAATTCATTTGTCCATCCATCATGTCATTATAAAAGAACAATATTCAGCCATACAATTTTTGTAACACTTCAATGAATGAGCAAATGAATTTCAAATGACTTGATTTTACATATTTAGACTAATGCAGATGTTTAGATCAATGTGAATGGTTTGGATCATCCATACGATGGCTAGAAGGGCGAGTGCTCACGGAGTGCTCATGGAAAGGAGTGCTCAATGGAAGATTTTCCTATATATGTTACCCTCGTAATCTAGCCAAATAGTTAAGATCAAAACTTCAAGAAATGAGCCGAAAAGTGTGGCCTAGCCTACCTCACAAAATCTGCCCAAAATAGTAATTTTAGAATTTCCCAAATATGGTGGATTATAGCCCCAAAATCCTGCCAAAATATTGAGATATAGAATTTCACTAAAACGATTGAAAACTTTGGACTATAGCCGAAAAATCTGGTTTAAAATAGTGAAATCCAAAATTTATCGAAACCAGCTGAAAACAGTGGATTATATAGTCTAGAGAATCTTGCCAAATAGTAAAGTACAAGCTTTCTCAAAATCGGTCGAAAACTAGATTTTCTCAAAATCGACTGAAAAAGTGCACTAGATCTGGCCACAACAGTGAAATCCAAAATTTTAGAAAATTGGCCAAAAATTGTGGGTATAGCTACAAATATGCCCAAATAGTAAAAAATTCTGAATTTCTCAAAATCAACAGAAAACAGCGGACTATAAAATTTGGGCTAAAACCGAGAAATCCTAAACTTCTCGAAATCAGTCAAAAATGTGTCCAAAATTTCACAAGAACGATCGAAAACTGTGGACTATATATAAACCACAAAATCTGGTCAAAACAATGAAATCTAGAATTTCACATAATCGGCAGAAAAAATGTGGTTTATAGCTTACAAAATTTGCTTAAAATAGTGAAATTTAGAATTTTTTGAAATCGATAAATAACAGTGGAATATATCCTGCAAAATCAACGGAAACAACCAAAAATTTTGGACTATATCCCACAAAAACTGGTTAAAACAAAATATGGACAAAATAGTAAAATCCATAATTTCTAGAAAACAACCGAAGTGAAAATAGTGGACAAAACAGTGAAGGGAAATTTTATAATCTGGTTGAAATACTAATCCAAAATTTGATGAAATATGCCAGAAATACTATGGAAGATAGCCCACATAATATGGCCGAAACTTTAAAATATAGAATTTTGCAAAATTGGCTAAAATAGTGGACCCACAAAATCTGGCCAAAACATGAAATTCATTGTTTTCTTGAAAACGGACGAAAATGGTAAAATTCAAAATTTTAGGAAATCTGCCGAATATTGTAGACTAGTCTACAAAATCTAGTAAAAAAAAGTGAAATTCATAATAACTTGGAAACAGTCGGAATCTGTAGACTAGTCCACAAAATCTGGTAAAAACAGTGAAATCCATAATTTCACAAATCAGCCAATGACTGGATTATAGCCTACAAAATTTGGCCAAAATAGTTAAATTCAGAATTTCTTGAAATCGACCAAATTCGATGAACTTTAGCCCCCAAAATCTTGGCAAGACAGTGAAATTCAGAAGTACATCTCAGACAAATCTTGCCACTAGATACTGCCTCTATATCTCAAACACATTGTTGAAAAATACTATTTGTTAATGAAAAGTGACACTTTTCTAGCAAACAGGGAAGCATTTTTAGCATGTGCGTTTCAAGCAAAGCCAATTATAGAGACCGTGCCATAAGAAATGCCCCAACCCTCGCCACCCCTCTGCAATAATTTTGTTGTAGGATTTGTATGTTAGCATTTGTTGTTCAGGTTCATGTGAGGAATGATGGAAAAATACTATTTGTTAATGTTAATATTGCTTTCCGCCACTTCGTAGATACCAAGCCAGCCGTTGTTATTACTCATGGCGATGAACTCTCCTTCCGTGAACGTGCTCGAGCTCGCATTCAATTGGCAGAAATCCTGGGAGTTCCAGCTAGTCAAATTTTCGACATCCCAGGTGATGCATTCAGAGGGATTTGTTATTTGATGTTAGTAAATTTACATTTTATCGTATAAAGTGGTTATAATATTTTCTTCACTAACATCTAACAACTATAGTCATCCTCAATGCAGATTCGAGTGACTATAACACAGAACTAGCAATAGTTGACATGTTACGCTATTCTATCGAGCATGCTGATAGGAATCTTCCTTTTAAGCAGAACAACCTGTCCTGCATATCACAGGTTATGTTCTCTCCATTCCAAATTATCTATAAATTTGTCTTTCTAAGTAGTTGTGATCTTTGAGATTCTTTGCTTTGCCATTTAAACTATTACTTCCATAAACATTAGTACAATCGCACATCCAAAAGGATGTTTTTAGTATGGATGCATAAAAATCCTTTTGGATGAGGGTTTTATTAATACTCTCATCTGGACTCACTGACAGATACAAAGGATCTTCGCGAGGGAGATGGCCAAATTTTGGGGTGATGACTGGCTATTTTGGTTTGATAACTGGCTCATGACATCAAACCTTCTTATCGTTTGTGTGTGCTTCATCTTCATCCTTTTCCGTGTGATGTCAATGATTGCAGACGATTAAATAATTCTGTTACTGAAACAAAAACGTCTTCTGGTTGTATAATTATCATTTTAACCACGCAGACTATCTGAGTCGGTTTAAACTTGTGTTTATTTAGCCAGTTCAGGAAAGACAGTTTGATCTTCAACAAATATCCTTGCAAAATTTACTGTTTGAGCAATTGAAATGAATCCTGCAACTTAACTTCGAGCCCTTTTTTTTCAAATATGATGTTCATTTGTTGGACTCAGTAAGGGTCATTGCTGACTAGCTCATCGATGAGAAACTTAACCAAGTGTCAGAGTCTGAAGTCATTGATGATGTTTATTTGGATGTAGCCTTGATTGTGAGAATCCAAGATGAAGAAAATTGGAGTCGAGTTTGGCCCTTTCTATAATTTTTTTTAAAAAAACTGCAATATAATGCCAACATTCATGCATGACACGAGAATCACTCAGGTCTAAAAACTAAAACTATTCTCTCATAAGCTCTGCCTCAATACCCCCAAGCTCTTCCATCACTCCCTCAAAAGACTAAGCCCTCTTTTGGTGCTGATTTGGGGAGGGGTGAAAACTTGCCACAACTCCCTCCTCTCTTCCCCCACCAAATCACTCCCCTAGTATCCAAATGAAGGAGGAGGTTCGTCGGGCTTCGGGGCTGATGGATCTGGAAAAGTGTTAGAATACAAGTGCAATTTTTCTTAACCCTTCTACAACTTCGAAGTTTTAGCATCGTTGCAGAGACTTTCACATGGTATCAGAGCCACCCAGGTTCGAATCTCACCGGCTGCGCTATTTAAATGCGGGTTGAAAAAAAAAAAATACCGCTGCGTATAGTCCAGGTCTTGGCCCAAAAAGATGGCCCTCAACCTGCGGGGACGTGTTAGAATATAAATATTAAAACCCTTACCACAACTTCGGAGTTTTGGTCCATCGGTAGGGTCATTAATATGGTATCAGAGCAATCCAGGTTCGAATCCCAAATGGGCGCTCGACCTGAGGGGACGTGTTAGAATACAAGTGCAATTTTCCTTAACCCTTCTACAACTTCGAAGTTTAAGCATAGTGGCAGAGACTTTCACACCTGCCAACCAGCAGTTTAAATCTGGCAAAATCTGGCCAGAACTAAGGTTTTCCAGTGAGTTTGGAAAGGACACTCATTTTTGGAGATTGGTTTGACTCTTTTCCGTTTTTCTCTTTCTTTTCCAGATTTATTTTTCTCCGTGTTCTTGCATTCCTCCAATTTTGTCACCGGAAGAAGTTCTTTGCTGGTGTAGGGTGTTTCATGCCAATGATGGTTTGGAAGGTCGGCATCGGTAGTTTAGCTCGAGCTAAAGAGTTGATGGATGACTCATGGCCGATGATTATGACAAAGCTCCACATTTTGCTTGTAGGAGTGGCAAGGAGATGATGAGGAATGCTAACAAATGAGGTTGAATTTGTAATAACCCAAAATAATTATTAATAATATTTTAATATTGATTATATTGCATAACTTGTTTTTTGTTTAATGACTTTTATTAATTAAGAAATATGAGATTTTATATATAGTAGGATTCTTAGGTAACTTATATATTGAATTGTTAGGGGCATAGTTAATAAAAGTATTTATAGGGGTTATGCGTAAAATATCTTAGGGCTTTCTCTTTCTCTATACTTCTCGACTTCTCATCCTGTACGCCATCGCCGCCGTCGTCATAATAATAATAATAATAATAAAAGCCGCCAATCCTTGTCTTCCTCCTCCTTGCTGTCATTTTCAACCCATCACCATCTCCTAATAAATACCTTAATCTCCTTGTTTAATCCCAATTAATAAACAAAAGCACTTCTCATGTGGTTCGATTGCCATTGAAATTGCGAGGTATAAAGCTTCGATCCATCTCCCTTTTTGTATTATTTTGGCAATTGATAGGTTGGATTTTATGCCTCAGTTGTATGAATTTGTCGATTGAATAATGGTTTGCTTTAGAGTTTGAGTTTTGGAACGGAAAGAAATGATATTTTGGAGTTGCTTGCTTTTGACTTCCTACGCTTATCAGAGGGTTTGTGGAGGAGTGTCTCGAAGCCCGCTATTGATTTTAATTTCGTGCCCAGCACTGTAAGTAATTGAATATCTATACCATGTAGAATGTAATTTTATGAAATACTTATTGTTTGTAGTGTTATGATATTGTGAGTTATTTATGTGATGTGGTGTGATAATGTGCAATTATTACATTGAGATTAATATATTATTGATGTGTTTGCATAAATAATGGATTATTATATGTGAGCGTTATTATATGGACGTTAATAATATTTGTGATGGTTAGCTTAGTTCATATCATGATGCATCATCTTATATAGTTTAAGTAGGGTTTTTTTTTTTTGATAAGAAGATGGTACCAGCCATCGTTTCATTAATGATCTATTAAGGAAACAAAGTAGAACATACATAAACTATTACAATAAAGCTGACCAAGATCTAAAGACAACAAAGCAACGAAATAGACAAATACAAACCATCCCTGGATCTAAGCTTCTGATACCCCTGCCATAGTCAAGGCCAACTACCAAAATACCACTAGCCTTCGCCAACAAGGTCGAAAAGCTAGAACATACAGTCCCATACCTGTCCGCCTACTCTCCCTCTGCAATCCTAATCCTCTTGTTTGCCTCCATGGCACCTGCCCAATCATGAATCAACATAAATATCTTATTCATAAAGGAAGGAAATCTACATGTAACATTGCGAAAAAGCAGATCGTTTCTTTGTATCCATAAAGACCAAAGTAAGGCGGCTATCGCAATATCCCAAGCTCTTCTATCATCTATTTTAATGAAATTTGCTCTAAATGTACCCCAAATTTCCGATGTTGAATTAGGACACTGATTACACCCAAATCCTCTACTGATAACCTCCCAAGCTAGCCTAGCCCTAGGACACTGGAAGAGGATGTGGTTGGCATCTTCTTCCCCCGACGAACAGCTCCCACAGCTCGTATCGATATGCAACCCCCTCTTATTCAGGTTAACTTTCGACAGGATCGCATTTTTGTTGACTAGCCAGCAGAACACTTTGACCCGGAAAGGCGCTTTGGTACCCCAAATGATCGATTGCGCTTCACATCTCATACCCCCGTCGTTAATCCATTTATACATGGATGACACAGAGAAACTCTTAGAATTGTCTCTGTCCCACCCCCTCTCATCTTCTGACGAATCCCCCCTTTCTACGGACCGCTTGATAAGATCGTTTAACGCCTCGAATTGAACCACACTCTCTTGGCTGAAATTCCCAGATACCAAGAAGTTTAGTTTACCCCTTTTTATCACGTCTGCCACCGTGAGATCTAAATTGATAGAGGCTTCCGCTGCCTGCGGGAATTGGTTTTGCAGGGTGGTTGTTCCGCACCATTTGTCTTTCCAGAACCTGGTCTTCTTCCCATTACCAACTTTGCACGTAGTGCTGGAATGAAACAGAATTCCTTGTTTAGCTATGCCCTTCCACATATGTGACACTTTCGCCGATCGGCTTTTGCCTCCGAATCTCACTTTGCGTCTCTTCCTATATTGTGCCACCGATAAAGTCCACCAACCTCTGTGGTTATTATTGATCTTCCACCACCATTTGCTAAGTAAGGCTCTGTTCATGTCATGCAAGCACGTGATCCCCAAACCCCCGAATTCTCTTCTCTTGCACACTCTACCCCAATTGACCAGATTGACGCCTTTGTTACCCTCATCAGCACCTTTCCACAGAAATCTCCGCCTCAGTTTGTCAATTCTATTGATGACCCACTTTGGCAATTCAAAAATGGACATCAGATAAAGTGGGATCGCGCTAATGACCGAATTAAGAAGGATAATCCTTCCTCCGAGAGTGAGGAAGCGACTCTGCCATCCGGAGAGTTTTTTATTAATCTTATCAATAAGGGGAATCCAATCTTCCCTCAATAGCGCTCCCGGTCGAATCGGAGTCCCGAGATATTTAATGGGATAGGCGCCAGACTTGCAGCCCAAGCTTTCCGAAATATCCTTAAGCAACTCGGCTTGGATTTCAGACATCGGAATGATACTAGTTTTAGCAAGGTTCACTTTAAGGCCCGACCATCCTTGAAAACAAGCCAACACCGTCTTCATTGCTACAGCTTCTTCCACTGAAGCTTTACCAAACAACATAGTATCGTCCGCATATTGAAGAATCGACATGGGAGTAGGAATTCCCCTGATCTGGACTCCCTTGATAGTATTGTTCGCCAAAGCCCTATTAATCATTTCTGCAAGCCCGTCTGCGACAATAGCGAAGAGAAGAGACGATAGAGGATCCCCCTGTCTAAGGCCTCTCCTACAAAATATAAATTTTCCTTGCCATCCATTAACCTGGATTGACGACTTCCCTCCTCGAATGCACTTGCTCATCCAGGATCTCCATAAATGACCAAAGCCTTTCAGGGCGAGGGCTTCCTCCACACATTCCCACTCTACCGAGTCGTAAGCCTTTTGGAAATCAAGATTGAGGATGAACCCTTCCGCTTTGGTCCGGTGTCCTCTATAAACGATTTCGTGGGCTGACGCTATGCTATCCATAATGTCACGACCTCTAATGAACCCACTTTGGGATTGTGCGATAATATCATTGAGATGCGGTGCCAGACGTTGGGCTAGTACTTTCGTGATAATTTTGAACGACCCGTTTATTAGGCTAATGGGTCTGAGGTCATCCTGGGTCCTGACTTCACTCTTCTTGGGCACTAAAATGATAGAGGCGTAATTTAACCTGTCCAAGTTGGCCGTACCGTCGAAAACCGCGTGAAAGATGCTCATCAAGTCATCTTTGATAATGTTCCAATAGTAGCGGTAGAAAAAGATCGGCAATCCATCCGGTCCTGGCGCCTTGTCCTGTCCTAAGCTTTTGATGGCATCTAGCACCTCTTTCTCCTCGAATCTCATTTCGATATCTTTGCTCCCATCTAGTCTGGAATGATCCCACATGTCCTGTGATAAGGAACATCTAGCCTCCTGTTTACGCCCTAGTAAATTGTGATAGACTTCATCCAGGTGCTCCTTGACCTGATCTTCGTTTTCGGACCAACTCCCATTAATCGATAATCCTGTGATGTGATTGTGTCTGCGCCTACCGCTTGCCATCTTGTGGAAATATTTAGTGTTAGCGTCTCCTTCTCTCAACCATTGGATTCTTGCTCTCTGCTGCCAATAGATTTCCTCCATATTTGCTATCTGATGTAGCTCCAGTCTTTTATTTACAAGCTCATCTTTCTCAATCTCCTGAAGGTCTGTATCCTCTTGAGCTGCTTCTAGGGTAGCAATTCTGGTTGCTAGCTCGTCTCTACGTACACAGATGTTGCTCGCTTTAATCCTTGCCCAAGATTTAAGACACCTTCTAAGCCGTGCAGTCTTTTCTATCCAAATACCAACAGCAGTAGCCTGAATCGTGCTTTCGTTCCAAGAATCGGCGATAATTTGACGAGTGTCCTCACACAAAGTCCATGCTTTCTCGAATTTAAACCTGATAACCCTGTTCCTTCTGGGAACCCCACAGTCAATGACCAGAGGCAAATGGTCGGAGGTGTATCGAGTCGTAGTTTTGACCTTAGCTCGAGGGTGAGCGTTTTCCCAATCAAGTGAAACCAACACTCGATCCAACTTGACCAGCGTCGGATTCCTCTGCATATTTGTCCAAGTGAATTTTCTGTCCGCCATTTCTAGCTCCAACAACTCTAGTTCGTCTATCGTCTCATTGAAAGAGTCTCGCTCCGACTGACTATGACCTCTGCCTCTATGCTCATCCCGGAATCTAGTAATGTTAAAGTCGCCGCCTACAATCCAGGGGCCCCCCCATTTGTTCCTGATGGATCTAAGTTCCTCCCAAAAGTCATTGCGCAATCTACTGTCGTAAGGCCCATAGACGCTTGTGACAGTCTGAGTCCAACTATCGCATCTTCTTCTAATTCTAATAGACACCGAGAAATTCCCGATGAAATGGTCGACAATCTCGAAGGACACCGCGCAAGCTCCCACTGCAATCCCCCCCGAAAATCCTCTAGCCGATTTAAGTCTCCATTGGAAATTTTCCATTCCCCTAAGAGAGGTGAACTCCTCCTCTGTTGGGTTTTCAATTCTAGTTTCTTGCAACCCACAAATGTCAGGGTGAATCTTGTTAAGCGTGACGCCAATAGCTCTCTTTTTGAGCTTTTGGCGCATCCCTCTAACGTTCCAGAAGATGTATACCATTAAAAACTAATAATGACGTCTAACCAGCGACCCCTCCCCCACAATCGAACCTAAGGGAATACTTAACTAACAATTCTTGTCTCTTCTC
Source organism: Hemerocallis citrina (assembly GCA_017893485.1). Lineage (NCBI taxonomy): Eukaryota > Viridiplantae > Streptophyta > Magnoliopsida > Asparagales > Asphodelaceae > Hemerocallis > Hemerocallis citrina. Next base: position 462,978,193 of record CM030358.1, on the reverse strand, counting down.
TGATGATAGCTAAGTTAGCAAGTTGAATGTCCCTAGAAGTACCCATAGCTAACCCGTACAAACTAGCAAAGTACAATAATGACTCATCTGATAAAGAATTAAGAACAGAACAATTAGGATGTGAAGTACCTTCAGCTGTCGTGTTCTCGGCTTGTTTCTTGTTCTCTCTCATGGACCCAGCACCTATGTCACTATTCTGACTCTCCAAGCTGATCATCTGTCTCTTTCCTTTCCTCTGATATTCAGTGATTTTTCTGGTTGAAGTACTACCCACACTACCTCTGATCTCTCTCCCTTCGCCATCTGTTTCCGCCCCGGAGACTATATTGTCCTCCCTAATATCCAGTAACGCTCCAATAATATCGTTCCCAGAGGCTTGGCCTGTTATAATAGTCGTGTTAACTGCCTTATTCTGTTGCGAGGTTGGAACAAGCTCAGTGTGTACATCCACCGGCTTCAAATTGTCAAGCTTGGCTGACCCGTCGGTAGGCTCCACCCCCTTAAGACTCAAGTGTTCGGGCCCACGTTCGGGATGGGCTTTAGAAAGAATTAACGCTGACACAGCATTTTTGACAGAGAGCTCGATTTCTTCTTTTGAGAACCCCATCCAAGGCTCAGAGATAAGACCCATCGAATTGATTAAATCTTGGGCTGGGACCGATGGGGATTTCAAAATACTTGTGGTCTTCAGCCCAATAGGATTAGACTGCTCAACAACCCTATTGATAGAGTCAATTCTCCCCATCTCTTCGCCGCACACTGTCAGATCTTGCACAGTGGAGCTGTCAAGTCTACTTTTTAGTAGCTTTACGTGCTGAAGCTTGTTAGACCCCTGTGTACCCCTTCGCCAGCTGTGATCGAGACCCGAGGAGACTGACTTGGGATTGAATGGCTGTGATGTAGGCGTACATCGCTCAAGAGAAAACCCAGCTTGCCTCTCAGTATCCAGCGGTTTAATACTACCCCTCTCTCTTCCAAGTCCTGATCCCGATGCCATCTCATTGCCTCTAATCGACCGTTCTGCTTCATCTTCTTCCTCTAGCTTTCGATCTCCACCGTTAAACCCATTAACCAATGGAGACGCCATCTCTCTAAAAGAAACGTTTTTCTGGATCTCTACGATCACCGTAACTTCATAAATGTTGCCGTCGAACTCAACGAGGATCTTTGACGGAATGTCTGATTTATTGGCCACCCCAATTTTTAATCTAGCGAACTTTCTCGCCGAGTGAGTTAGAGTCTGGCGATCTATATCGATTAACAACCCAAATGGCCTCACCACATTTTGGAAACCCGAACGCACCCAAACGTGGAACGGCAGATTGAATAGCCTAATCCACACCGGAGGAAGGTTTTCCGCTAGCAGCGCGCCGTGATCTCTACTCCACCATCTAAAGGTGACGAAGAACTCTAACCCCTGAGAATCCCTCCCCTCTAGTCCCTTCATCCTAACTGTCTCTTTGGCAACCTCATCTTTGTTGCAATGGGCGAAGAACACATTCGAGCTAATCTCCTGAATAACCCAAGTCGGGGACAGGGAAGAAGCCACCGCAGCTTTAAGGAGATCCGATATATCGGTAGAAGTTGGGCAACCCGTTTGAGCTTTGATAATGATGCCTTCACTAAACCTGCGCTCAAACTCAGCGATGAGAGGAGTTGGAGCTACTGTAGCTTGAACAACACGTCGATCCCCAGCAATGCTGTGTTGGGTCTTACTCTCCTCCGACACCGTCGGGATAGCACCAGACTGTGCTTTCGAGTTCGACGCAGTGCTTTTGGCTCGCTTAGGACAGGCCGTGGAGATGTGACCAGAGCTCCTACAATAGTAGCAGAACCAGTCGTGAGTGCATTTGCTAATAGTGTGACCCGGTCGAGCGCATTTGTGGCAATTTTGCCGTCCGTCTACGCGAGAAGCCTCCGATTCACTGCTACTCTTGATGGGTTTCCTTTGCTTCCTTGACTTGACAAGAACCCATTCTTCGCCTTCCTCCTCTCTGGCAAAGCGGCGAGGATTTTCAGGTGACGGGGTACGACGGCGAACTCTATGTTCGTCGACGTGGGCCACTCTCCCTCTGGTGACGTCGGCGTAAGTCCAGTTCCTCTTGAAGCTCTCATCAACACCCGGGCTTGAGAGATCATACCTGGTCGAACTCTTCGCAAGCTGCAGTCTATCTTCGGAGGCACGTCGGGGCTCTCTTCGAGACGATCTTCCTCTCTCATACTCAGCGCGCTCCACTCTGGGACGACGAGGCGAGGAGTCCCTCTTGGTCTCACGAGGGGGGCCCCTCCATCTGCTACGCTCGCCCTCTCGGTGAATCGCCTCTTCTTCTTCGCGGCTACGCTTGGGCATGGTCGATGAACGGCGTCTGTCACGAAGGGTAGGCTGTGGGGGGGATGGAGGTCGGTTGATGGGAGATGGGTTGGAGGTTCTTGGGTTGAAGCTTCTTGGGGTGGGGGCTCTCATAGTTTATTCTCCTGGCTTATAGTTTTAACGCAATAGTTTAAGTAGGGTTGCATGTACATGAGTGGTCTTACGACGTTGCAAATATTGAGATTGTTATTTTGAGTTACTGCCATATTTATAGTTTTACTACTCATGTGTCATACATCCACGTTTATATACTGGTATATGAGTCAAGATTTTTAATCCTTATGGACTCTCATGTGTCCACTTGTAAGTGTTGAAAATTGCACAATAAATTGTCCTTACCACGGACCGTAGTGGTGTTCGCTTGTCAACCGAGCTAGTAAGTGTTGTCAACCGGGCTAGTAAGTGTTGATCGTCCCTACCATAGACTGTAATGGTGTTCCCTTATCAACTTGGCTAGTAAGTGTTGAACACGTGCATGCCTAAATTTCTTGCATTTTAAATATTCTTTTTCTACTATTTGTATTGATATATGTTTGTGCATTAATATGTTTAATTATTAATGCGATATTTTATAAATTGCAGGCTACTTGTTATATTTATTCAAATACTTCTGGGCGTCAGCTCATTTTGTTTTTAACAAATTTTCTCTGATTAGTGCATCAAGATCGGGTGGTTGAAGAAAGTAAAGGAGTTGGAAGTTTACATCTTTTGGGAATAAATTATCGTGGAGAGTGTTAAGCCAATAAATTGGATTTCGAACCTTATTTCAAAGTTTTTTTTTTTTTTTTTTTTTGTTGGAGTTGTAATGAGACTTTTTGCTTGAATGGTTAAGTCATTTCTTGTAATAAATTATATATTTTGGATAGCCATTTGAGCTACTTTCTACTGATGAATATTATCGGCATGAGATTTTATTAGTATTATGTAGTTGAAATGGTTGTCTTCGGTTTGGGTGCGTTACAAGATTCTCGGTGGGTCTCGGTGGAGTTGGAAAAGTCCCTCTCACCTCTTCCTTCAAGTGGTCTTTCGGGTAGGGCATTAGTTCCTCTGAAGTAGGGGTGTTGATGTATCTGGTTGTCGACACGACCTAAATGGAATGGGGTCGGATCAATGGATATTGGATATGGTTGTGTAGCTTTTTTTCATTTTGCATTGGAGAGGCCATTGGTGATCATTCTTTGGGTTGAGATATGGTCTTGAAGGTGGTTGTTTGTGCTATTGCATGACAAGCGGTATGGTATTCGAGGTAGGTTTTCCTTGAGTGCTTCAGTTTTTTGTGCAAGTAGAACTAAATTGAGTCAAATTGATCGATGATGGTGCAACCAAGGAGGGCAAAGGCACTAAGTCATGGTTATTTAATCGATGTTGGTGTAAGAAAGGAGGCTAGAACACCAAGTCGGATTGATGTTGCTGTAGCCAAGGACGCTAGGGCATTGAATCGGGTTAAATATGTCGATGTTGGTGAAGCCATAGATTATGCACTATATTGCGGCATTGTGATCAGTGTTAGTTCAATCAAGGTGGGCTAGGGCACTATGTTCGTAACGCCCCGGGACCCTCTCAAACAAATTCTAACAACTGCCACCACAGTCTAGTTGGTGCCTCTCCTGATCATAGGCTTCCTAATATATACACACACAATCCTAACTCAGCTTCATACGGGGTATTACATACACCCCACCTTAAGAACTCAGCATCCCGGGATACAGGATCGCGGGGTATTACATGGATCGCCTTTCTAGGCGATGTGGAGTGGAGTACCCTGATTCTGCTAGCGTACTGCCCTTGGTCACATACATCTCACCCACTCTTATCCACAATCGGTGTCGAAAGTCAGCTCTGGTACTATTTGTAATGCCCCGGGTCTCGCTCAAATAAAATTTAACAACTACCCACCACTGACTGGCTCTCAAAAGGTGTCATGACTAGTTGGTGCCTCTTGATCATAGGCTTTCTAATATATACACACACAATCCTAACTCACCTTCCATGTGGGACTAAGTCACCACCACCTACCATGAACATCATGGCCCCGTAGTAATTAATTCATTCAATCTATAGACTCTATACACACACTGTCAAATCTATATGTTCATCTAACCATAAATTAATTACTAAGCCCACCATGAAGGTTCATCTCATACGGGATATTACAATGTCGGGCCAAATTTTTGTTAAGCTTTGGCGGCTCATTGAGTGATTTGCGTATGAAATTGTTTGTGTTTGATCAAGGAAAATTTATTATCAAGCTTTTGAAAGGTCAGGCTTGTAAGATTGTATCAAATTCGTTTGTTTCCTTTCTCTTGAGATTGTTCTTGTTAAGTACTTGTTAAAGAAACGCTGGGAGATTTTTGCCTCACAGTTTTATCTTAAAAAAAAAAAAAGATTAATGCATGACTTTTGTCTGACCTCTGAGATTGAAACTTTTTAGTTCAACCTAATAAATTGAATAGATGTGTTTGTATTTACCGAAATATAATTTTTTATCCACTTTAGATTACTTGATGTGTGTTCCTTCGAAAAATACATTGCACATTCTTGAATAATGATTTGAGCATCAGAGCATTTTACCAGACCTTAAAAGCCGTTCCTGTTGTCAACCTTGGGATTGACAACAAAAGATGCTCTACCAAACTATCACACTGCCGAATATGAATGTTGATGTTCTACCAAACTTGAATTTATATATATATATATATATATATATGAATGTTGATGTTCTACCAAACTTGAATTTATATATATATATATATATATATATATATATATAGGGAAAAAGGGGTATGAGCAACTTGCTCATTTAGTAAATGAGCAATTGATGTGGTGGCATGCATGTGATTGGAAAATTTTAAAGTGGCTAGTTGTCCAATGTATCACATGCATGCCACATCATCAATTGCTCATTTACTAAATGAGCAAGTTGCTCATATCCCTTTTACCCATATATATATATATATATCTCGTAAAAGGTTGACAATTGTCTCCCGTGTTTCATTAAAAAATTTAACAAAACAAACAATAAAAAATAAGGCTAATGAAGTTCAGATCCCAACAGGCTGGGTTCTGAATTTCATACACCCCAACCAACAAACAAAGATACAGCGAAATCTAGTCATACTGGTCGGCCACCCCCGCCAGAACAGCTTTCTCGTGCCAATTTGGGTTCACTCTCTCACTCAGTCCCTCGCTTGTACGCTGTTTATCCTCTCCAACTATCGTACACTCTTCCTCGTCGTCCCCAGCAGTGACCCATACGACAGGCGTAAGCACCATATTAGAATCCCCACAGGCACTCCACCAATCTGACAACTCCATGTGAAGATTGAGTCATCGTTCTCATCCCCTCGCTTCACCCTCGATGACTCTCACTGCAACCTCGTAACGAGGGTAGACGTCGCACCTAACCCCTGCGAGCCCTCTGACATGAAAGAACCAAAGGCACCCCTCACTTTAACCAACCAAGGTCAAAGTAGAACCCAAACTATAAAATTGCCCGACAATCGTTGCCTACACCAACTAGGATATATTTTGTTGCTACTTGTAAGTCGGTTGTGATTTGGATATTATGGACAAATTTGGATCTTAGGAATTCCACCGCGTCAACTTAAATTTCAAAACTCAATTTGAAATTCAAATCTCCCCCCTACCGCAGTACTCCCAAATCAGGAATCCCTCTTCCCCACCACTTTCTCCCCGACCTTCCCCACATGCCTCCACGACAGCCCCGACTACCCCATAGTTTGCCGCTCGCCGCTCCACGTCGGTGCTAGGCAGCACTCCCGCCACCAGCTCGGCGCCACCAGTCCGAGCATCGCTGGGATCTGCGTCGCCATCCCCGATGACGCCAGCCCCAGTCAGCTCATCCCACAACCACAATCGCAAACGACGAACTACACCCCGCGCGGCATCTTCGGCCCTGCCAAAGATGCGGCATTCTCTATCATCGCCGTCGCATCCGACCATCACAGCGTTCTCGACCATCCAACCATCCTACCATCGCGGCGTACTCGACCACCGCTGCCGACCATCCGATGATCGCGGCGTTCTCGACCATCGCATCCGACCATCCGTTCATCACGGCGTTCTCGACCATCCTTGCGATCCGCGTCGCCATCCGACCATCACCGTCGATGAAACCCTAGCTCCTACCAACCTTGAATTTGTAAGCATGCCTTGTCTGAATTGGTGATCTGCCATCATTGTAAGGTAGGAAATATTGATTAGTTCAGATGTCATTGTACTTGTGATGTTTTCAAGTTCAATCTTGTCATCTCTGTTACTATCTTTGTTTAATCAAGTATAGGTGGGCAACACGCATGCTGGATCAATGTGGACCGTCTGATGGCCGATCAACGGCTGCCAGCGTCCGAAAGAAGATGAGGTGGGCCTCAGTGTTTTCACCTATTTTATGCAACTTGGTCCTACTGAAAGCTGAGGTTCTGCCTCACATGAACTCTCGTGGGTCAATTGCCCTCAAATGCTCCCTTTATGGTTGTGGGTCTCGCAAGTAGTGGAACTGATTCTTTTCAGAAAATATATCTATAAATCATGGTTTACAGGATTCTCTAATGCAACCGGTTTTTTCTTTTCTTTTTTTTTTTAGACGGACAGAGTCAAAAGGCTCCAGCCAAAACATATATATATATGTGTGTGTGTCAGAAGAAGAATATTGTACAAATTTACAACCATTTTACAATATGTAAAACCAGAAGGAAATACAAGCAAAAAGATAAAATGACGCTAGAAAAGGAAGCAAATCAGAGATCACGACCGAACAGCCGGCAAAGCAAGGAGGCCAAAGAAGCGCCAAGGAGGGAATGGCCAAAATACAAATCCACCATTGCCGTATCATGGATACGAGAAAGATGAAACCGTCAAGAACAGCGCACCCAAAATTGGACGGTAATGCAACCTTAATATGATCTTGTCATATTTTAAGGAAATCACGAGCGCCGGTTTGGATACTCAACTAGTTAACTACTTGTACTGCTATGTTTAATTAACTCATCATTAATGAAACGATGACGAGATCATCTTTATCTCACAAAAAAAAAACAAAAAAAAAAACAAAAAAAAAACCTAGTTAACTACTTAATTGGGAGATCATTGTATTCATGATGTAATATCTAAATTTTCAGAGGGGGGAGATTTTTCGACGCGGGGTTTTGATCCTGATCTACCTTACTATTATTACTCATCCATATATTACCAGAGCACTAACATTATCCTTCTCTATCACTCCCCTTGATATTTCTTCATCTTCATTTATCATGTAAAATTTTGAGATGACTCCAAACAAAAGACCAATCCAAACCTGATCTTGATCCTTCTTCTTATCATTAACTCTTAAGAAAAGGACTCAAAGTGCCACCACCTAAGTGAAGGGGATGTGTTAATAGAGTACTCAGTTTATATAGACAACATATAGTTAATAAACTCACACATCAGACCCTAATCCTCAATCCTTATTCCTTCTCAGAACCACTGACATCTGTCAGGTACCCTACATCATGTCCAAAATTTCTTAAACTGCACTGCTCGGTATGGTTCTCATACTTTAAACAAGTTTTACAGTTTAACTAATATTGTATCCTTTAAGTGTGAACTGGAAGATGACAAGAGTTCAAGGGTGTTTCTTCAAAATTTAATAGATGAAGGATGTTTTTTTGAAACACATTTGATTTGGTTGCCTACCTTTTAACTATGATAAGGCAGGATCCAATACCATGAGCAAAATTCCCTCTCACTTTCCACTTTTTGCACCCCTTTTTATAGTCTCTGAAAGCCACCTCCTCAATCATACAAATAAAACCAACCAACCCCTCTTAGATCTCTTTCTTATATCAATCACTTTGTCTGCTAACTCCAATACCTTAACTAGATATTTTTAGGCCTCTGTCACAAAATGCTGGTGCACCCTATAATAATTCACCAACTGGAGTAGTCAGTACTAAAAGTTGTACAAGTCCCAAAACACTTATTTTATATATATAAAAAAAAAACTAGCCTGCAACCACTTTCACAGATCCCAAAACAGATATCCTCAGACACGGAAAGTAATGCGCCGTCAGCTGCTCGGCACGCTTCCCGAGGCAGCCCCGCCGCCAAACAGCGGTGGTGGCATTTGCCCCGGAAGCGGAAATGACAACGATGCAAATTTCGACACCAACATGGTGATCATCCTGGCAGTGCTGCTCTGCGCTTTGCTATGTGCACTAGGGCTGAATTCTATTGTCCGGTGTGTGCTGCGCTGCAGCCGGGGGATTGCCTTTGAGACGCCAGATGAGGCTGCAGCGAGGCTGGCAACGACAAGGCTGAAGAAGAAGCAGCTGCAGAGGATACCGGTCGCAGTTTACGGGTCTGCGGAGGCTAATATCCCGGTGGCAGCGACGGATTGTCTGATTTGCCTAGGGGAGTTTGCAGAGGGCGAGAAGGTTCGGGTTTTGCCCAAGTGTAATCATGGGTTTCATGTCAAGTGTATCGACACATGGCTAGCAGCGCATTCGTCGTGTCCCACATGTCGACACTCGCTGTTGGAAAGGGTTCCGGCCGAGCCGTTGGAGGGAAGGGTGGTGGTGGAGGTGGAACAGGTGAGCTAACACTCTGTTTGCAATTGGTTTAATAGGTTTTGGAATTTAAGTTCATGTATATTGGAGGATTTTTTCTTTGCTTTTTGGTGGTGGTGTTGTAAACTTGCAAATTGCAATTTGAGGAGGTGGAATTGTGGAGAAGTAGAAGAATTTTAGAGTGAATTTTATTTTTCTCAAATTATCAAGAAATTCAAGTGCATCATTCTTGTTTATCTTTAATTCATTATAAGGATTTGGTTTATATAAGATTCCAAAATATTATCCACAATTCCTCCAAAAAAATTAGGAGCTTTTCTCTATGAGCTTTTTTTGCTTTTCAAAATACATTAGTGATTATATTTAAAATTATATGTAGCAACTCTCTGTTCTTATTATAATCTATTCTACCAACTAGCATTTTGTTAAGCAAGATCAGCTTATAAATGTGAAAAGATTTGTATGAACTTCGCGTTACGGCTAGTAGATGTGTACGGCAGTAACCCTCTACTCTCTTACGATGTAAATGTTGGATATATTGGTATATTCTCTCTATATAAATATAGCACGTGCATATGTGTAACACGTGTAATGAACGTACAATTGATTGGATATTGGAACGCGGGTTTGTGGGCTTATAACCCGATACCCAAACCAGTATTTAGGAATAAATACTGGCTTGTGATAGCAGTCTAGGTATTCCAATCTTGATACCTAGGGTGAATATCTCAACCAACTTAGATGTAGAGATAAACCCTAATTCCCAATTGTTAATTTCTCACAAAACCTAACAGTAAAGTGGAGCACCTTCTCTTTCCCATATCTTAGTCTTCTTAAACTACTAACTCTTCCCCCTACCAACTAGCATGCTTTAATAATTAGTTCTATCTTTATATATATGTATTGAGGTGAGTCTTACCTACCCTTTCATAGTAAAAAAATTTATAATCTTTTCTTTTATATTAATACATCTTGATATCTTCTTAATCTATCAAATATTTTAGTCTTTAATATGAAATATACTCTAAAATTTTTTGTGTACTTTTCTACTTTTTCTGCAAATCTTAGGGGCAAGAGAATGCATGATATATATTTTTGCCCTTAAAACGAATTTTCTTACCATTTGAACATTTTGATGCAAAAGAAAGAAAGTTTTCCTCTAAATTTGGAGAAGGTTCTTCCTTTACTTAGAAATGTAGAGGTTCCCACAAGCTAGAAGTATGGATGCATGTTTTTGTGAACCCAAGTGCTCGTCCTAAAATTCTCCTGTATCTTGAATTCTATCACAAAACAAAACAAAACAAATCAAGTTTTTTTCTGAAATTAGAAGTGAATGTAGAGTTTTTTTTTTTTTTTTTTTTCCGTAAAATGTGGGCAATTGCCCCCCGTGTTTCATTAAAATGTTTAACAAAACAAACAACCAAAAATAAGGCTTATGAAGTTCAGATCCCAACAGGCTGGTTCTAGAATGTGAATGTAGAGTTTATAGGCAATGTTCATATTATCTTTAATTCTAAAAATGCACGATTTCGCTTGTTGTTATATAATTTTCTTAAATTTTTTATCTGATTCATAAGGAAAAGATGGCTAAGGCCATCTTATTTCAATCAAGAAACATATAATAAAACTCGAAATTATTCATCATATAATTCTCGGTATTTTTTAGTTCTTTTCCGTCTTCTATATTGTTATTTTCCCCCTTGGTCAATATTTGAGGAAAAGCAAGCATATACTAATCAAAGTTATGATTTTCCTTAGTTAAAGAAAGTAACAAATTTTTTTGTCTGAAAAGAAGAATTGAAGGAGAATTTCCATCTAAATATAGAGATCAAGATGCTTTCAGTTGGAGGTAATAATTAGCTGCATATTTTGTAATACTTGTTTCGTTAATAATTTATTAATGAAGCGGTGACGCGGTCACCTTTTTTATCAAAATAAATAAATAAATAAATAGCTGCATATTACATGTATTTCGCTTTAGCATTTTGGGTATTTTGGTATCTAGCTTCAGCGGGTGGTGTTATGAAGTGGAAGACATATGATGTACTATGCTTGTAGCCTGGAATTGTCGACGCATTATACTGATGAGATGCTAGACGTCAAGGGTTGTATTTTCCTTTTTATTCTGTTGTAATGCTGTTTCGTTAATTTATCATTAATGAAACGATGACGAGGTCATCTTTATTCTCAAAGAAATAATAATTAGCTGCATATTGTTAGGAACTCAGTGCAATCACATGAAAAGACTAACATTAGGTGCTTTCCCCTTTCGATATGGTTCCCCATCCTATTCAGTCTTCTTCTACAATTCAATGGTATGTGTGTCATGCATGAATCTTGTTTAGGCCCTTCTAAAGCTTAAGGAAATCAGTACTATTCAGCCCAAATGCTGGTTGTGGCAAGCTCTCCACCATTTCAAAATAAAGTACCTTCGACATTGTGATGCTTGCGCCCGAAGCAAAGATGACACTCGTTGTTGTTACAGCTGCTCATCAGTTGAGCCGTTGAGCCGCTATATCAGAATTTGCCTTTTGCAACTGATTTTGAAACCTCATAAGTCGAGCCTTGTTTTTCGCCTATGAAAGTTGCAGATGGAGCTATGAGGAGCACTAAGGAGGACAAGGAATATAATCTTTAGGGCAGCCACCTTTTTGACTAGAGAATTTCTCCTTTTATTTTGTGGGTAACCCTACATATGATAGGAGCTGCTCTCACTTATACCCTCTTAATATATCGGTATGGGCTTAAACGGAGAGTTCTTATTGGATGTGAGAACATGAGAACATGAGAATATGAGATGATCGCCTAGATTTTCATGTTTGTGCGTGGGTTGATAATGAGAGGGTATCATGGCAACCAAGTTGACATTCATGTATGCACTATGTCATGTTCAATATGGAATGCCATTTGTGATTGTGATGTGAAGCTACTTAATGTGTGTCCCAATTCACTCAATTTATTCAAGAAACTGTTTAGAGTTGAGATTTGGAACATTTTATGGCTATTTGATAGAATTTAGGGGAAGAAATATCTAGACAGTACATCTACTACACATGATTATGTTTTCGGCATTTCAGCCTTGTGAGTGTGATGGATAGAGTTCTCGTTTTGTTGTAACTATTTGTTTCCGCTGAAGCCATTAAGTATGACAAATACAGATAAAAAAATGCGAGCAAAATTGTTAAGAGATGTCAAGACTAGGCGACACAGGTTGTACATGTCCTGAATCTGTCCTACTCAACCCCAAAAAGCTTCTGTTACAGGAATCTAATTTCAGAAATTCAAAATTATTCTGATAAACCAATTTTGTAATTTTATTTCTAAAATGAATCTGGAGATCACCTCTAATCCACCGAAAACCTAGCTCAAACTGTATCAGAAGTAGTCTTGTTGGATTCAAATTGTTTGCGTAGAAGGTTTGATACCCATTGATGTTTTTTTTTTTTTTAGGAAAAAGGTGGAATCTGGCTATCCTATTTCATTAATAAGAGCTTAATGAAACAAACCCAGAGTACTGGACCCAAGTACAAACTACAGACAGAAAATAAAACATACATGAAGCAACATAACGCGTACAAACAACAAATCCCTCCAACAATTCTGGAGGGTGGGCCGACAAACAAGTTCGGTCCAGCAAAATTGTAGGTACGTTAGTTTAGTTTCGTACAGTACCTCCATGGCACAAGCAAGACTGTCTGGATTTCGGAGTGTGCAGCTAAAGATGTTAGATGGTATGATGAGAACCGATGAATGTGGGACACATTCCACAGTTGAAGAAGACCGTAATATCCCTTAGCACACAGACTGAATCACAGGAAACGAAAAAATATATTTGATTAACCCGAGAGTATGTCATACATATAGACTTGTTATAGAACTACATATTCAGGTTTTCTAGATACAAATCATCACATCTCAAAGAATTCATATACCCGAAATTCGTCCTGTTAAATTATGTTCCAGAAATATAAACTACTAACATTTTAGTCAAGCATTTGATATTGGTGGAATTATTACGCTTTAGAAGGTGAATATGCCCTAATGGCATTTTTATATATAGTTCAATCAAATTACTAAGAATTTGATTTAAATTCCTTGAGATGAAGGGTTTTCAAATGTAAGGGACAAATATTTTAACACGTGCATGTGACTACAAGTGATGGCTATTGGGGTGTAAAATGAACAGGACAGTCCGTCGTCCGTCCGAGTCCGGCTTGAGAAATGACCCGATCATGGATCGACCGAACTGTTATACGAACCGAACTTGAACAAATTATTATGTCCGATGTTTTACCGAGCTCGATTTGGACATAAGTCTGTCTGGGTATTATTGCGGTTTGATGCTTTACCGCACTGAGTCCGAACTATAAAAATTTTGTCTGACCTGGACCGAGCCGGATATAAGCCCATCCGAGTAGAATTTCGGTCCGAGCTTGAACATACAGCTGTCCGGTCCCGCCCAGTCCGATTTAAAGCCCTAGATGGCTACTTTCGAAGTTAGAATTAACATTAGAGATTAATTACTTGGTAAAAGGAGGTCTCAGGTTCGTGACCAGACTATGACATAGCGCCCCCCCAACCAAAAAAGAAGAAGTAGAGATTTATTCAAGTACTCGAAAGATGCTTACTGGAGCCAATGAGCGGTAAAGTCTTCGTGGTAGTGATCTGAAAAGGGAATGCGAAGAATTCATCCACAATGACCATTTCAGAGCCGACTGCACGAATCAGAAAACAAATATAAAAAAGTTATAAACAGGGGTGAGATTATAGCGAACGCACGCATGAGGAGAATGATAAGAAGACTAATGGTGAGAATTGCTTACTTATGATATAGAGATAAGGAAACAAAGGTAGTAAGTAGGAGTGGGGGGCTTAAAGAGTAAGGAGTGTTAGAGCTTATTTTGAAGACAATGCTGGTTTTGGTTTTATATGAGAAGAGAGGGAGGGAGGTAGCTGTGTAAACCTTGTTAGTTGAGTGTGTGCCTTGTGCTGCAGCTACCAACCTCATCTCATTATGGGTGGCAAATTTTGCCCGATATCCGATAACCTAGAAAATTGACTCGCATTTTCTTAGTGAATTTCAAACCTGCTAAACTAAGGTATGTTAAATCATATCTGATACAGGAACATTAGAATTCATGCGTTCGTTAAATTTTAATACTAGTATAGATGTTTTGTGAAATCTAGTAGGAAAAAATGAGAAGAAGATACAATAGAGGTATACAAGATCGATTTCTATGCCTTTACATCGTGTTTCAGATGTATGAAACTAACGTGATACAGATATGAGTGTGGCTCGGCCCTTTGGAGGATTTTCTCGCAGCGTCAAAAGGATGTCCTTGGACTGGAAGTTTAAAGAAGACGGAAGACGGTTAAAAGGAAGGACGCATATTCGGTAGGGATTAAATGAGAGTAAAGACTGGGATACTTAGGATAAATAATGGAGTTAGAAAAAGAAAGAGGTAGCTAGAAAATTGTAACCAATTATTCTTCAATCATGTCTTTTTCTTCTTGATTCTATTATGTTCTTCTCCAATTGCAAACTCTATAATTCTTGTATCTCAAATTCAATCAATAAAGTGCAAAAATTCTTCGATACAACTGCAATTCTTGGTTGAATTAGTATAGAGGTGAAACTACTGATACATAAGGTATATCAGAAAACATTGAACAATCTACAATCTGGATATAAATTAGTCGGACTGGATTTCAAGGAGATCTTATTGGGTTTGGTTCATCAACTTTAGCGGATCGACAAGTAGATCTTCAAGGTCCGACCCGGACCGGTCTTACTTACCACCAATGTCATAACCTGCCATTCTTCTTTATGGGGCAGATGGGGGATGTTTGCTACCAACCACACAAGTTGTTCAAAATCATGAATGCTCTCTCATTCCTGAATGGACTTTTATTATTGTGTGACAATGGACTTCACAAATAAAAAATGCTGACCTACAAAATCCAAATCATGTTGCAAACCTTGGCTTGCAGTGTTTGGCAAAGTTCAGATAGAGAAAAGTACCTTACAATAATATTATCACAAGGAAATCCTTACAAAGTATTTGTAAAATTCCTATTTGACTTGATCAGTTGATAATATTTTTTATAAGAGCATCCACTATCGTTGGTGTGTAAATTTGCATATATAGCATTTAGGAAATAGCAAAAAAAAGGAGGACGTTGTAGTCGTAAAAGTCAAAAAATAGAAGAGACGGAAGATAATCTTCCGCCTAACAATTTTTTTTTTTATTTGTAAATATCCAATGGCATTTTGGTAAATATGATAAGAAAAATTGAGAAGAAATGAATGGGACTTCCGTCCCCCGATTTTTTTTAATAATGGCATTTTCGTAATGAAGGCCGTTGTTACAAACAACTGCCTATGATTCAATTTTTTATAACGTAGGCCATTGTTCCCAACAACGGCCTCGGTTATATCAATTTTTCAGAGCGAACCAGGCGAAAAGTTATTTGGGACAAAATTTCCAAATTAACCCTCCGCTGATCAAGTGAAACGGGTGATGAGGGGCTCGATCTGAGCCGCTGATCACGATCATGAGCAATCCAACAGCTCAGATCGCTGTTTTCCAACCCGTGAAAACTAGACCCGTTTTCAGTGGAGCATTTTCCTATATATATATATATATATATATATATATATATATATATATATATATATATATATATATATATATGTTAGAAAAATTATGGGCATAAGTTACCATATAATTAAAGTGACAAATAAGGTGGACACAAATATTTTACGTGGAAAACGCCAAAAGAAACGGAATAAAAATCACGGGTAAGGTAGTGAGATTTTAATATTGAAAGTAGATATTACAAGACATTCTCTCTAAATATAAAGGGAGTATAATTTTCACTCTCCCTTATAATATGAGAAACACTCTTTCACAAATTTGAGAAAAAATATAAGTATACAAATTATCTCTAAGGGGACACAATTTTATCTCGAGAACACTCTTGTACTACTCTATTTACTTAATCCCTCACTCTTTCTTTTCCTTTAATCCTCACTCAGCTCTGCATCCTCCTCCTCTCGATGCCTTCCTTATATAGCCAGGAAGGAGGGTCTGGTTGTAATTTTTTTTCCTTTTTTTCGTTTCTTTTCACACTTGATTTGTCAAAGAATGCGGTTGTCGGCACTCCATTTTTTCTAAATAAGTAGGTGTGGTGGGGCCCTCGCCCACCATTGTTGACATTCTCTCACTTGGAGACTTGATGGAGGATTAATCATGTCTCCACACAATCTTTTCTACCTTGCCATTCTCATGCTGCTTACGTTACTATTAGGCCACACGAGGATCTACACCATTCGAACTTGTCAGTGTTGACTGGCTTGGCCATAACATCTGCAGGATTCTCGTTAGTGTAAATTTTTTGCATATCCACACTTCCTTCCTCCACTATTTCTCGAATGAAGTGATACTGGACTCTTATGTGCTTTGTCCTTGAATGAAATGCTGGATTTCTTGCGATGTGCAAGGCACTCTGACAATCAGAAAATAGAACGATCTTCTCATGCTTGGGCCCGAGCTCCTCCAATAACCTTTGAATCAAGACTGCTTCCTTGCAAGTTCATGTAGCAGCCATGTATTCTGCTTGTTAGTGTAGGTGCCCTAGAGGCAATACAATGATATTTTGTAATCAGTATTATTGACATTATGTTCTTTTTGATTATATTAATAATTTATTATGCTTCGTATTTACTGCGTTATAAATATTAGCATGATAAATGTCCTTAGATTATTAATACGAACTATATGAACATGAGATTATATATAGTATAATAATCTTAAATGTCCCTAGTCGAGTATTATTATTATTAGGACAGTAATAATACATTGAGACTAGTATGTTGATTGATTGATGACCACCTCTCATGGGTCATTAGTATAGAGATACTAAAATCAATACATAGGTAAATGTAAGAGTACATTGTACTGGACAGACCCACTGTGAGATTCAACATGGAATGAATTAATAAGTGTCATAAGTAATCTCACTGTGATAATGGTGTAATGGTCCTCTGACCTGAAATCATTATATTTCTACACGAGAATTAATGTACTTTGATTCTATCAAAAGTTATCTTTAATCGGGTAATGATAAAGATAGTATTGGGTTCATTATGAATCGTGTGAGAAATGTGAATGATCTAGAAGGAATTTAACCCTCCTAATTTTAGGAGCGATATTATCGGCCTCTTGTTTGAGTGAGACTATGAAATGCATGACCATGCTCAAATATTGATTTGTTTGAATAGTCTACTCATCGATCAAGAAAATAAAGATTAAATTATTAAGAGGATGACACGTACCATGCCTCTAGTTTAATCTATAATATCAAGGTTAAAAGGATTATATTACATGGAGACATTAGTCACGAAAGGTTTAATTGTATCACCAATTATTATTATTACTTGGGTAGCAATGATGTATTACTAGATACCGCTCATTGTTTATAATTTTATTATTAGATAATAAAATTATTGCCAACGTAATAATAACCTAAAGGGTCACACACTTAGAACGTTTAAAAGGAGTATTAATTTAAATTCGGAATTTAAATTAAATGATTCGAAATTAGTTATTTAATTAATTGAGTTGGACTTAATTAATTAAAGGATAATTCGAATTTAAATGATAAAACCAAATCAGATTGATCTTATCAGAAGCCAAACTGATTACGGTTAAGCCCACCTCATTCTCTCCCTATAAATACATAGAGATGTATTGGTTCAGTATAATCTTTGACAAATCCGTTTTCCACAGAAAAAACCCTAGCCGCTCAACTGTTGAGAGGCAAGAGAGAGAGAGAGAGAGGCAAGCATCATCGGCTAGTACCGGCTCCCTTGATCGTTGGACGATCGGACATTCGTGTGGACTGCCTTAGAGACGCGGATCTAGCTACTAGGGCTGCGTGGTGATTGTAACCTCCATCTTTCAGCCTTCGTAAAGCTCCGAAAGGTAAAATTTTATTTCTCCATTATCAGCCATGTCTTGTACACGGATCCTAGGGTTAGGGTTTCGGATCTTGTTGCCGCTAAATTTGGTGTGGGGGCACACAGATAGAACTTGTGGATTCTTGGGGAAACTGAATAGAAAGACCTGTGTACCTGTTCCTTGGGGCGTCGATCGTCGCTCCGGCCGTGCACCTGCAAAAAGTGCGAGACACCGGGGTTGTTCCCGGCGACGCACCCTCCGACGCTCAAGTCAGTAATCTAGGGAGACTGTGAATGAGCACAAAAACTGGTGAAGAGTTGATTACCTCTTAATGGAGATGGGCGGGGGGTATTTATAGGCGCCTTAGGGAACGGATTAGGAATGTAATCCTTGTGATCTGATATGGAATATTCTTCATGTGAACAGATTAGGAATGTAATCTGATAAGGTATATTCCCTGTAATCAGATAAAGAATTTAATCCCAAATCCCGGTGAAAGGATGGGCACGAATCAGGGCCGTTGATTAATATGAATCAGGAACCCTAATTCTATCCCTTCTGAGCTGGGTTTGCTGCGGGTTGGAACCCGTACCCGATTAAGGTGGATCCGTTCGCGGGTAAGTGGATTTTCGGGGAAGATAACCAGTACCCGCTTCAGACCCGTCAGAAGGTGAAATTACCGCTCTACCCCTGTGCCTCAAGATTCGTGACCCATCTGGACGGTTCCGATTTAACCCCATTTTTAGCCATATCACGAGCCCCCCACTCCTGAAGACTGAGTTCGATCAGCCTTTGAGGAGTAGTTTAACTGTTTTAATGGCTAGCGGAGCTGTATCGGAGTCCAAATGGAGGGTTTCGAATCTTGAAGGGGGTAGTAATGTGTTTTTGAAGTTGCAATCTGTTTCCAAGCATCTCTGAGTGTCCAACGGTCTTTATCTGCTTTTTCGGATTATTTATTTAATTTTGCGACGTGTTAACCAGTCGTCCGGGGGCCCTCACGATACGTTCTAGGCAATAATTGTTTGTTCAGGGGTTCGAAAATATTACCCCGAATTTATAATTATTTCCTAGATTTTCCAGTGAATTTTCCCAAATTTTTGGTGATTTTTTCGCAATTTTTAAATAAATAAAACGATTAAAATAAATTAAAACTGATTTTAAATACCCATTTATGACGTGGCGTCATCAGAGCCCTTGATCAGGGCGCAGCGTGATTTTCGGAGAGATCGGGTGGTCCCTGTTCTTCGGCTCGCTTTTTCGCCGTATGTGAGGTTCGGTACCCCGGCACTCCGGCTCGGCGCCTCGGCACCTCGGTTCGGATGGCTCGGTGCTTCGGCTCGGCGGTTCCGAAGTACGTGGCATCATCTGAGCCGTTTATCTAAGCGCGGATCCCCGTAAAGCGCTATCTTGTCGTTTAGTGGACGTGGCCAAATCTGGACCGTCCATCATGACGAGCGCGCTTTTTGGCAAGATCCAACGGCTGATATGGGTCGGAGCGATTTTTTGCCATATACGAGGGTCGGTACCCCGGTACCCCGGCTCGGCGCCTCGGCACCTCGGTTCGGATGGCTCGGTGCTTCGGCTCGGCGGTTCCAAAGTACGTGGCATCATCTGAGCCGTCCATCATGACGAGCGCGCTTTTTGGCAAGATCCAACGGCTGATATGGGTCGGAGCGATTTTTTGCCATATACGAGGGTCGGTACCCCGGTACTCCGGCTCGGCATCTCGGGACCTCGGCTCGTTGGGTCGGTGCTTCGGCTCGTTGGGTCGGTGCTTCGGCTCGACGGTTCCGAGGTACGTGGCATCATCTGAGCCGTCCATCTCAGCGTGGATCCCCAAAAAACGTTATCTTGTCGTTTAGTGGACGTGGCCAAATCTGGACCGCCCATCATGATGAGCGCGCTTTTTGGCAAGATCCAACGGCTGATATGCCTCGGAGCGGATTTTTGCCATATACGAGGGTCGGTACCCCGGTACCCCGGCTCGGAGGGTCGGTGCTTCGGTTCGCTGGGTCGGCGTTTTGACTCGATGGGTCGGGGCTTTGGCTCGTTGGGTCGGTGCTTCGGCTCGACGGTTCCGAGGTACGTGGCATCATCTGAGCCGTCCATCTCAGCGTGGATCCCCAAAAAACGTTATCTTGTCGTTCAGTGGACGTGGCCAAACCTGGACCGTCCATCATGACGAGCGCGCTTTTTGGCAAGATCCAACGGCTGATGTGCCTCGGAGCGATTTTTTTGCCATATACGAGGGTCGGTACCCCGGTACCCCGGCTCGGCGCATCGAAGTTGACTGGCCGAGGCACAAAGTTGTGTGTTTTGGAGGAGGTGCTTCCTGAGGGGTCACCTCCTCGGCACTTAGTGGCTCGGTGGCTCGGCTGAGCTGTTCGGTAGCTCGGCTGGGGGAACCAATGGCAGGCAGCAAGGAGGGACGCGTGGCTGGATCTGGACGGTCCATCTTGACGCGCATCTCGAGGATGGGGTTCAGATCACGAGAAAACGCTATCTTGTCGTTTTGTGGGCGTGGCACGATCTGAACCGTCCATCAGATTTTGTCGCGAGTTTTAAGGAGATCCGACGGTGACTTCGCCTCGGAGCGATTTTTTGCCATATACGAGGGTCGGTACCCCGGTACCCCGGCTCGGCGCATCGAAGTTGACTGGCCGAGGCACAAAGTTGTGTGTTTTGGAGGAGGTGCTTCCTGAGGGGTCACCTCCTCGGCACTTAGTGGCTCGGTGGCTCGGCTGAGCTGTTCGGTAGCTCGGCTGGGCGAACCGATGGCAGGCAGCAAGGAGGGACGCGTGGCTGGATCTGGACGGTCCATCTTGACGCGCATCTCGAGGATGGGGTTCAGATCACGAGAAAACGCTATCTTGTCGTTTTGTGGGCGTGGCACGATCTGAACCGTCCATCAGATTTTGTCGCGAGTTTTAAGGAGATCCGACGGTGACTTCGCCTCGGAGCGATTTTTTGCCATATACGAGGGTCGGTACCCCGGTACCCCGGCTCGGCGCATCGAAGTTGACTGGCCGAGGCACAAAGTTGTGTGTTTTGGAGGAGGTGCTTCCTGAGGGGTCACCTCCTCGGCACTTAGTGGCTCGGTGGCTCGGCTGAGCTGTTCGGTAGCTCGGCTGGTGTAACACCCCAATTTTTTTTTTTTTTTTTTTTTTTTTAAACTAAGTCTCCAAATTCAATTCTTCTAATTTCTATATCACTTTAATCATAAACTAAGAAAGTTATATTCCAGGAAAAATTTTGACAGAGTCTCCCCTGTAAATTTTGCCCCGAAACACAAAAACTTACGGAATTCTGCTCAAAATTCCGTAGCTCACAAACCACACAATATTTTCATGGGCTCCCCAGGCCAAAATGAGCAGATACACACAGGCAATATAATATAATGCTCTGGGGGCCAAACTCATAACGGATAATCAAATATCAATTAAAAACTATGAATTTCTTTGAAAAACGAGGTAAAATCTTAGAAAAATCATTGTAAAACTTACCACAGAGCCTGGTACTCCACGACGAGATGGGTACGGGTCACCAACATACCACACCACCTCACACTATACTCATCATCGTCATATACAGGCTTATACACTCATAATACAATTTAAATCATAAATTTCACTATTCCTATAACTAAATAATACAAATTTTTAAAATAAAAAGTTATACTACCACTCCGCATCTCACCTCTGCACTGATGAGAACCTGCAACAGTGGGGGACCTAAGGTAGTCCTCAGACTCCCCTAATGCCCCAAACACTAAGGGGTTAGCCATTTCTGGTGTGAGTATAGTTATTAATCAAATAACAAATTAAAATAGTATAAAGAAAATAAATTAAACTTACGAATGCCAAATTAAAATAAGGCAACCTGAATCTTGAATACAACAACATCGTCACTACAATGACATATCAATTTCTCTGCCAAACCTGCATTCAACTATTTAATTATCCATAATTTCCCACATTTCATAATACATTTCACATCAACCTCGTATACATATATATATATACTTATCTTACATTCGCATAATACGAATATTCATCTTTCCACACTTATCGTCATATCAGCATCTCACTATTTATATTAATGTAACTACATGATGTTATTACATCATTTCTCCAACTCTATTTAGCCATGCGTTTCATTTACTTATATTATGTCATCAACACACACATTCATCTTGGAAGTTGTGCCGAGGCAGGTAGTTCCCACCATTTCCACGGAAATAGCGGGCGAGTAGTTCCCCGACACCCTTCCAAGGTACACAAACTCATATCACATCATATTTTCTTTAATAACCATTTTCATACCCAATCTCATAATACAGGTATTTATTTTATTGTGTTATAATAAGTATCACATCATAAACATATGCATCTTTTCTCATAATACCACCTTCCTTCATGCCTTATGACATAAATACCACATCTCATTGCCCATGCGATTTACTCACATTTCATCACATCATTAACACCTCATTAATTAGAATACTTATACTCATTGCATCAGAACCATGTTTTATAGCTCATTCACATCTTATTATATCACTTTAGTAATTTTTAATTCTTATAAACAATAAATCTTATTATCATTTTCACTTAATCCCCAAACACAATCTGGGGCCACACATATCACACCCCATAGCCGATAGCTTGGGTAATAATCACCGCACCCCAAACACACAGTTTGGGTAATATCACATCACATCTCAAGCTGATAGCTTGGTTATTAATCACTTCAATCACTTATCAACTTCACTTTACTTTATTTCTCATTTCCGTCAATCATTACCACTATTATATCAACTCACCCTGTGAATTATGCCAAGGCAGGTAGTTCCCACCATTTCCACAGAAATAGCGGGCAGGTAGTTCCTTGACACAATTCCAAGGTACAACTCACATCAACTGTATTTTACTTTAATGATCACACACATAATACCATTACTTCGTATTATTCATAAGAACACATGTCTCTTCTATTATTATCATTTTAAATTAACCACGCACTGCATTTATCACTTCTTTTCATATACTAACTCATAACTCATTTTCTTTCGCATTTATTTCATTCACAAGCACTTTCTTTCTCATCCACAATTCACATTCCACTATCCACTTTCTTTACTATCACATTTATTATTAACACTTAGTTATTTTATTAGTTTGTCGACCAGTGAGCCACAGTATCCCAATATACTGAAAGCCGACAGCCCAGTAAAACACGCGGACCGATGCTCACACAGAGTCTTACTCGTTCGAGGCTACGTCTTCCTCCCAGCCTATGCCAGCGAGGGAACACCGCACCCCAGATAAACTGGGTACTTCCTCGCGACGTCTGTCATCGAGGGAAAAACACCGCACCCCAGGTAAACTGGGTACTTCCTCGTGACGTCTGTCATCGAGGGAAAAACACCGCACCCCAGGTAAACTGGGTACTTCCTCCCAGCCGATAGCCAGGAGGGAAAAACACCGCACCCCAGGTAAACTGGGTACTTCCTCGCGACAGCTGTCATCGAGGGAAACCGGGCCTCAAGCCGATAGCTTGGACGAAAAACACCGCACCCCAGATAAACTGGGTACTTCCTCCCAGCCGAAGCCAGGAGGGAAAAACACCGCACCCCAAGCCGGTCCTTGGGTATTAGGAGGTCTAGCCCAAACCCCCAGGATTGCTGTAGGTACTGGTCAACAAAATCATCTGTTATTAGCATTAATCATTTCATCTTTTCAGCTTACTTTATCAACATAAAGCACCATAGCTTTTAATTCAACAATAGCCACATCCTTGACTTTAATCACAAGAATAATAACACATTTTATTAACACTTACTATCTCACCTTTTATCTTGCATTTGATGCACATCTGATGTCCACGATATTGATTATCATCTCGTTGTATCATATATATATGCATACCCCATGTCATTTAACATAGAAACCATCATGTTATTTAATTTACCATAACATCACCCATTATGAATACCATGCTATTCGCTACTTCATTAAACCCCATATAAACATACACCAAGTCATTTACCATATAAACCAACATGTCATATTATTGCCCATTAATTCATTTCAAACATAATTAAAATGTAAACATGTACCCAATTATTAATTTCATCAATTATTGCATCACACATCATAATCATCTATATATATATTACAAATAAACATCACACATGCGGGTTTCCCATCATAAGGGGCCAAACCACTTATTTCCTCTAATTAAGTCTTATAATATCTAATTATAGCATACTAGCTCATACATCATGTTTCATATAGGTAAAATCACCTATAAGGGCTTACATGCCCCAAAACATACACAAAACGGGCACTATAATTACACAAATCTTCAAAACATGATCACAATCACTAATTTCGTCTAATTACACCTTATAGCATCCATCCATAGCATGCTAGCCCATACACCAGGCTCCGCATATACCCGATTGCCTATATCGGCCTATATACCCCAAAAACATGCACAAAACATGCACGGGTAAAAATATGCATAAACGATTTAATATATTTAATTTTTATACTTCAACACGTCACATTAATCCATAATATAGGTTTTATATACTTAAAATAGTTAATTTCACCAAATATCTCAAAATCCCATTTTCGGGCCTTAAAAGTCCGTATTTTTCGGAAAATTGAATTTTTAGCATAACTTCTATCAAATATATTGAAATGCCACGAAATTTGGCCACAACATAGAATATACCTAATTACAACATACTCACCTGACGGATCGAGCAAACGATGTCCCACGTCCGTCCTGTAGCCAGTCGAAGTTCGACTTTTTCCACCTTTTCGGAATCCTTTCGAAAATCCGATGCTACCACGTTGTAGAGAACCCTTCAATTAGTATACCCCTCAGTTTAATTTAAAAACCATGGAGAAATGGAAGAGATTTGGGTGGGGGAAGAGCCAACCGAATGGGTTCGGTGGCTGCTTCTTTTTTTTTCGGTCTGGTGAAGTGAACCGGAAGGGGGAAGAAAGAAAGAAAGAAGGAAAGAAATGGGGAAGGGGTTATTTTGGTAATAAATTTAATAATAATAATAATAATAATATGGTATATTCACATATGAGCCCTTCAAAACCAATATATTACAAATACACCCCAACTCTTTTCTATAATAATACAAGCAATACAAAACACATTAAAATTATCTTATAATAATCCCCCATAATGATAAAATAAAATAAACTATATTTCCTCACATAAAATCTCAACTCGTAACTCTAATATAACAAAAATATCAATTTACCACAAATATTCATACTAATATCAATATTTAATTAAAATACACCAAAATAATTTTTACCACTCAAAATATATATAAAAACAGGCATTTTCGGTATTTTACAAATTCGAGGTGTTACAGCTGGGCGAACCGATGGCAGGCAGCAAGGAGGGACGCGTGGCAGGATCTGGACGGTCCATCTTGACGCGCATCTCGAGGATGGGGTTCAGATCACGAGAAAATGCTATCTTGTCGTTTTGTGGGCGTGGCACGATCTGAACCGTCCATCAGATTTTGTCGCGAGTTTTAAGGAGATCCGACGGTGACTTCGCCTCGGAGCGATTTTTTGCCATATACGAGGGTCGGTACCCCGGTACCCCGGCTCGGCGCATCGAAGTTGACTGGCCGAGGCACAAAGTTGTGTGTTTTGGAGGAGGTGCTTCCTGAGGGGTCACCTCCTCGGCACTTAGTGGCTCGGTGGCTCGGCTGAGCTGTTCGGTAGCTCGGCTGGGCGAACCGATGGCAGGCAGCAAGGAGGGACGCGTGGCAGGATCTGGACGGTCCATCTTGACGCGCATCTCGAGGATGGGGTTCAGATCACGAGAAAACGCTATCTTGTCGTTTTGTGGGCGTGGCACGATCTGAACCGTCCATCAGATTTTGTCGCGAGTTTTAAGGAGATCCGACGGTGACTTCGCCTCGGAGCAATTTTTTGCCATATACGAGGGTCGGTACCCCGGTATCTCGGCTCGGCGCATCGAAGTTGACTGGCCGAGGCACTGAGTCATGTAGCCGGGGCGTCGTACGGCTTTCTTGTAGGTGGCCGAGACGTTGACTTGGTATTTTTAAGGGTCTCTTGCCCTGAGTAGGCTCCGTATTTTTTCCGCTTCCGCCTGTCGCTTTGGCTCCCTGTTGGGCTTTTTGCGTTTCCCAAGGAAGCCCAACTTGGAGGGGTTAAAAGCGCTCACTCTTACTCTCAAAGATCACTTCTCACTTTTAACTCAAGTTTTTTACTTTCGTTCTCTAAGTGCTCTGCTAGCAGCGATTTTCTCTCTAAGGCGTTTCCGTTGGCTGTCGTGTGGGCCAGGCGATTTCCGGCAAGAGCATTCCGACCGTAGACGTCACTTCAAAAGGTCAGTTTACTTAGTCTGAATAATTTTCCTAGAGATGTCTCGAGTAGATTCGGGGAGTGGGGCCTCGTCTTCGGGCGACGAGAGTGCCGAGGAGAGGAGGAGGTCGGAGATTAGGAGGAAGGGTAAGCAAGCCGCTGAACCGTCTGTAGTCGAGACGAAGAAGGGGAAGAAGAAGAGGAGGGTAGAGACCCAATCCCCCATTGTGGAGGTGATTGTGGAAAATCCGAAGCAGGCAGGCGAGATAGGACGGTATCCTTCCGTCCTGTCCGGTCACTCGGGGGTCAGGCAGTATCAGGGGGACTTGCTAGAGAAGGCGATCTATGGGAAGTCCAAGATCGTCGAAGAGCCCAATCCGGAACTTGCCACCGAAGCGGATGAGCTCATCACTTTGGTATCCGAGGAGGACCTGCTCCGGGTTAGAAGGGCTTTCGCTATCCCTCCGGAGTACAAACTGATTCTTCCGGGTCCTGGGATACGAGCGAATTCTAAGTTGCCGTCTTCGGACATGTGCATGTTCGACGTTGACTCCTTTCATGCCGGACTGCGTTTCCCTCTGCACCCATTCATCCTCGAGATCCTCGGCTGGTATTGCCTCGCGCCAACCCAGTTCATGCCGAACACATGGCGCCATGTGAACGCCTTTATGCTTCAGTGCTACCGAGCCGAGGTGCAGCCGGATCTCACGGTCTTCCGAGGAATGTATCGAGTAAACCGTCAGCACAAGACGGAGTACCGATACTACTTGGGGCTGAGGAAGGGTGTCAAGATTGTAGAAAACCCTGACTCGATTAAGGGTTGGAAGGAAAAGTTTTTTATAGTGAGGGGCGAGGCGATCAGGCCCATCCCAACCCGTTGGAAGGTGGAAGTGCCGAATTTCGCACGCGCCGACCCTGTTTTGTCTGATGCCGAGGAAGAGGTGGCGAGGAGGATAATGGCCCTTCCGATACTGAGTTGGAGGGATTTGACGGAGGAGGTGTTGTTCGGGTGCGGCCTAAGCCCCATCAACCCGAGTATGCTCCTGACATCTCGTTTTTTTTTTTACTTTTCTTCTAAGTTTTTGGTTCGGCCTTGCTAACTCGTCCCCCCCCCCCTCTTTTTTTTTGACTCGTTGCAGAAGCAATGAAGATCGACTTCAACTCCATGATGGCGGACAGGTCTAAGCTGGCCGGGGGGAAGAAGAGGAAGAGGGCGGCTGCGACTGTTTCGTCGACCCCGGCACCTGCCGTCGCCTCGGCCATCTCTCCGCCTCCCCCTGCTGTGGAGGTGCCCTCGGAAGTTATCGTCGCTGAGGAGCCCCCGTCTTCTTCGGTCCCTGGCGTTATCGAGGGGATCTTCGATGTGAACGCGGCGCTGTCGATCGAGGCACCACCGCTGACCCAGGCCGCCGAAGAGATTCTGACAGAGAAGCACAAGCAACTGTTTGTGCCGAATTGGCGAGTGAAGAACCATGACGGGTTCCTCGGCAATTCGCAGATGTCAGTGCAGGTCGTCAAACACTTGGCGACCCCGAAGGATAGGGCCGCGCTGAGGGTGGGGACGGTCGGTGATGATACCTATGAAGTCGCCCGGTCGCTCGTTTCGGTAAGTGTATTGCAAATTTCTCTAAGTCTGCAACTCGGCATGTGTATTAGTGACTGTTGTCTCTGTAGGCCACTTGCCACTTCGGCCACCTCCTCGAGACATTTGCCACGCAGGAGAAGGAGCTGAGGTCCGCCAGCGACAAGGACGGGTTGGCGAAGGTCAGGGCGGTCAAAGAACTTGAGGCCGAGCAGAAGAGGGCTGAGGCCTTGGAAGTCCGGGTCGCGGATCTTGGGTCGGATTTGGAGAAGACCAAGGAGCGGCTCGACGCGGAGTCTGCCAAGGCCGCCAAGGCTGCCGAGGACTTAGCTGCGGCGCTGAAGTCCTTGGCCGAGGAGAGAGCGGAGAAGGAGGCCCTGGCGACGAGGATCCGGGCCGAGGTGGAGAAGGAGGTCGAGGAAGAGGCGAAGAAGCACATGGCCGAAAATATGGAGAGGTCCTATCAGATGGCCCTCGACCACGTTCAGGAGCGAGTCCCTGGCTTCGAGCGGGTCGGCTATCAATTGTTTCCAACGCTGACCTCGGACGATGAAGGGGAGGAAGGCGAAGAGGACGAGGCTGAAGGCGAAGGCGAGGGAGGACAGGATGGAGAGACCGTGGCAGATGGCCAGGTCAAGGGACCCTCCGTCGATGCACCTGTGGCTGACGCGGCGACGAAGGTGGACCCTTGATCCCCTCGGTTTTTGTAGTTCCTCTTTTTTTTTTTTTTTCGATCGTTGTAATGCCTTTTGCGGACTGGCCACCGCCTTTCAATGAATGAAAAGTATTTTGACTCCGGAATTTGTCTAAGTGTTTGGCTCGGTAATGAATGAAAAGTATCCAATGCTATCTCTTTCTTATTTCAGATTGCCGAGCTGGCTTGTAACACTTCGGCCGAACAGCGCCGAGCCGAGCTGTTTAAGCGATCTCGGGAGGATCGTCTCGAGGGTGAGGTTCACTTGACGAGGAAAATACTCTATAACTTGGAGATAAGGCATAGCGATGCTTTAGTTGAACTGCACCACCTGCGAATAGTCGAGGCCGAGCTATCTGCTAGGGAAGAGGAACTGGCTCGGATTTCAGCCGAACGGGACGGCTTGGTGAAGAAGGTGGAAGAGTTGCAGAGGGTGACTGTCGACAAGAGCATCGAAGTGACCCACTTGCGTCGCGTTATCTCTGACAGCGCCGAATACCCCGGTTCGGCGAAACTCCCTCGGTTTAAGGTGATAGTAAAGGATGACACTTTGAAAGATCGCATCGTCGAGCTGGAGGAAGAAGTCGCTCGGCTCAAGCCTCAGCCGGTGAGGGCCAACGTCCGGAGCACCTCGTGCACCCGCGAGGAGATCGAGCGAGGGATCACGTTCTATCAAGCGGCGAGCCGGACTCCCCTCGTAGGCAGGTCAGCCGCCGATGCCCAAAGCGGTGTGGCGGTGTCCTCAAGCGGTGCTTCGGTAGGAGCGACCGTCAGAGTTAGTGGTGAGGAGGCGTCCCGGTTCGTCGGCCTAGATTCGAGCTCGGAGGTCAAGAAGCGTCGACCCAAAGTGTCTCTAAAACGGAGTATTCCCCTTCCTCGGAAGTAACGGGCTGGTCGTGTCCCTGTGTTGTAATCCTACTTGCAAGTTTTTGCTGTTGTAATCCGCTTTGTAACTTTTATCCAACTTATTAATGGAATTGGAGTTGTTTTATCCGAATTGTCCTTAGCTGTCTTCTTATCTGTGCTATGGTTGTGTCAGCTAGAGTAGGCTTAAGACGAACCACGAGGCTGGTGTTCGCTTCGCCGAACTCCTTGGCCTCGAATTTTCCTTTTTCGCTGCGTTTATGAGCCATAGGCTTGGTTTGGCTGTTGAGGCGTAGTTGCTTCTCGACTGCACCCGCGTGGCTTGATCAGGAACGTCTGATGTTTGTATGAACCTCGAGGCGGGTCCGGTTCCCAAGAAAACAATATTTTGTCGTTTTGTGGACACGTGGCTGAACGAGATCCGCTCATCACGCGCTAGCGCACTTTCTGAGGCGATCTGACGGTGGCTTCGCCTCGGAGTGATTTTTTGCCATATACGAGGGTCGGTAACCCGGTATCTCGGCTCGGCGCGTAGTTGCTTGCCGATTGCGCCCACGTGGCCTAATCAGGGACGTCTGATGTTTGCACGGATCTTGAGGCGGGTCCAGTTTCCAAGAAAACACTATCTTGTCGTTTTGTGGACACGTGGCTGAATGAGATCCGCTCATCACGCCCTAGCGCACTTTCTGAGGCGATCTGACGGTGGCTTCGCCTCGGAGTGATTTTTTGCCATATACGAGGGTCGGTAACCCGGTACCTCGGCTCGGCGCGCGAGGGCTGTGATTTGTACCTAATCCTGGCCCGACCGAGGGTGAGTCGGAAAGATTGGGTCAAGTCGTCGGAGAGGTCCGATCGTTGGATTAGTTTAGTTTGGGGGATGCGGGAGCAGTTTCGAATGGCGAGCTACTTCTATTCCGCTTAGGAGCGAACTTGCGAAGCAAAGCCGAGCCAAGTGTTGGACTCCGATCCATTCAACGGCTGCAGGAGCAATTTCAAACGGCGATCTACCCCCGGCTCGTCTATAGACGTGCCGAGGAGGAAGAGTCGAGCCGAGTGTTGGACTCCGAACCATCGTGTGGGTAGTTTAAGAGATGCAGGAGTAGTTTCGAATGGCGAGCTACTTCTAGTCCGCTTAGGAGCGAACTTGCGAAGCAAAGCCGAACCAAGTGTTGGACTCCGATCCATTCAACGGCTGCAGGAGCAATTTCGAACGGCGATCTACCCCCGGCTCGTCTATAGACGTGCCGAGGAGGAAGAGTCGAGCCGAGTGCTGGACTCCGAACCATCGTGTGGTTAGTTTAAGGGATGCAGGAGCAGTTTCGAATGGCGAGCTGCTTCTAGTCCACTTAGGAGCGAACTTGCGAAGCAAAGTCGAGCCAAGTGTTGGACTCCGATCCATTCAACGGCTGCAGGAGCAATTTCGAACGGCGATCTACCCCCGGCTCGTCTATAGACGTGCCGAGGAGGAAGAGTCGAGCCGAGTGCTGGACTCCGAACCATCGTGTGGTTAGAAAATTTAAGGCTGAGGTATGCGATAGTATCAAAAATATGAAAAACTTTATTTATTAATATCTAATGGTCGGCTGCTTCTAAAGTTGCTAGCCGTTATTACAATGAAAAAAGAACAAAGGAAAAATTACTAGCAGCAGGAGAGGAGTGGTCCGACATCCCGAGTTACTTAGATAGGCGTGGCTGCCTTCTCTTGGTATTTAAAAAGATGGTCGGCGTTCCAAGTCCTGGGAATTTCTCTGCCCTCAAGATCTTCTAGCTTGTATGCACCGGGGCGGATCACTTTGGAGACTTTGTATGGTCCCTCCCAATTTGGGGCCAGTTTGCTTTTCTGTCCGGAGAACGAGATGGCCAATTTTCGGAGGACCAGATCCCCTTCTTTCAGGTCGGTTGGGCGGACCCTTTTGTTGTAGGCGAGTTCGATTCTTCTCCGGTAACTTTGTTGCCGTATGGCTGCTCTTTCCCGGATTTCGTCTATCAAGTCTAGGCTCGTTCTGAGCTCCCTGGCATTCTGTTCTTCTTCAAAAGCTATCAAACGAGGAGAGGGTATCCCAACTTCTAGTGGGATGAGGGCCTCGGACCCATAGGTGAGATTGAACGGACTCTCGCCTGTCGGGGTCCGCTTCGTGGTTCGGTAATTCCACAACACATTGGGCAGCTGATCGACCCACAATCCCTTGGAGCACTTGTCGAGTCTCTTCTTGATGCCGGAGAGGATCTGTCGGTTGGCATTCTCGGCTTGGCCATTTGACTGGGGATGAGAGACGGAGGAGAAGCGGTGTTGTATGGCTAGGTCTTCACATAAGGCTCGGAAGGCAGCTCCAGCGAACTGCGTACCGTTATCTGTAACTACGACCCGAGGAACACCGAATCGGCAGATTACATTTTTCCAGAAGAATTGAACAACTCTATGTTCGGTAATTGTAGCCAGGGGCTCGGCCTCTATCCATTTCGAGAAATAGTCGACTGCCACGACTAGGAACTTCAATTGTCTGGGGGCCGGTGGAAATGGCTCCAGTAAATCCATCCCCCACATTGCGAAGGGGATCGGACTTGATAGGGAGGAGAGTGGTGCTTGTGGAAGGCGTCGGATGTCGGAATACTTCTGGCAGGAGGAGCATTGCCGAACGTGTTGTTCGGCGTCCCGTAGGAGAGTGGGCCAGTAATACCCGTAGTTTAACACTTTGCGCGCCAAGGCTCTGGAGCCGGAGTGGGCTCCGCCGATGCCCTCATGGAGCTCTTGCAGGGCGTATTCGGCTTGTCCGGGGGAGAGGCACCTTAGGTAGGGTCGACCATCCACCTGGGTGAAGGAGCGCTTATACAGAATGCCTTCGACCAATATGTAACGCTCGGCTCGGGTCCTTATCTTTCGGGCTTCCTTCGGATCCCTTGGGAGGAGTCCGTCTCTTAAAAACTCGACGAGGGGCTTCATCCAATTGTCTTCGAGGGGGAGTGGCAGTGTTTCGACGGAGTTGAAAGCCTCGTCCTCTATGCTTGGCTTGAGGAGGACTTCTATCAGAACAGTTTGTTCGAGGCCTTGAAGGGATGAGGAAGCTAATTTGGACAGGGCGTCGGCCTGGGCATTTTCTTCTCTGGGGATTCTTCGGATGAGGGCCTCCTCGAAGAGCGCCATGAGGCTCTTTACTTTAGCCAAGTACTTTACCATCCTGTCATCGCGGGCTTCATATTCGCCGAGGACCTGGTTGACGACCAACTGAGAGTCGCTGAAGATCTGCAGGCGTCGTGCCCCTGCGTTTCGGGCCATCCCAAGGCCGGCTATGAGTGCCTCGTATTCGGCTTCGTTGTTCGAGGCTTTGAAGTTTATCCGGAGGGAGTATTGGAGGACAAAATCGTCTGGGCCCGCGAGGATGACTCCTGCCCCGCTCCCCTCGTTGCAAGAGGATCCATCGACATATACCGACCAGACAGGCGGTCCCTTCATTGTTTGTTCGGTGTCAGGGATAGTTGTTTCAACTATGAATTCGGCCAGTGCCTGCGCCTTGATTGCGGTCCGAGGCTGATAAGTAATATCATGTTGGCTCAGCTCGATCGACCATTTCATGAGGCGGCCGGAAGTCTCTGGCTTGTGAAGGATCTGTTTCAGCGGCTGGTCGGTAAGAACGACCCATCGAATGAGACTGGAAGTATGGCCGAAGCTTTCTCGCAGCCATTATCAGGGCGTAGGCTATTTTCTCAATTTTCGGGTACCGGAGCTCGGCGTCCCGGAGCACTTTGCTGACGTAGTAAATGGGCTTCTGAGTTCTTTCTTCTTCTCTGACCAGGACCGCACTAAGCGTCTGTTCGGAGGCTGCCAAGTAGAGGTAGAGTGGTTCGCCCGGTATGGGTTTGCTGAGAAGAGGTGGATTGACGAGGTAAGCCTTAAGCTGGTTGAAGGAGTCTTGTTGTTGCTGCCCCCACTCGAATCCCTTAGCCCCCCTGAGGGCTTTGAAGAACGGGAGGCACTTCTCCCCAGACTTCGACAGAAAGCACCCAATGGCGGCTAATCGACCAGTCAATCTCTGAACTTCTTTGACGTTTCTAGGCGGGGCCATGTCCAGTATGGCCTTGATCTTCTCCGGATTTGCCTCTATTCCTCGTTGGCTAACCATGAAGCCGAGGAACTTGCCTGATGAGACGCCGAACGCACACTTGTTCGGGTTGAGTCTCATATTGTGCTTTCTCAAAACATCAAACGCTTCTTGGAGGTCGGCCACGTGATCAATGCCTCGGATGCTTTTCACAAGCATGTCATCCACGTACACTTCCATGTTTCGGCCAATCTGGGCCTGGAATACCTTGTTGACGAGGCGCTGGTAAGTTGCCCCTGCATTCTTTAGGCCGAACGGCATGACTCTGTAGCAGTAGAGTCCTTGGTCGGTCACAAAAGATGTCTTCGGAATATCCGGGGGGAACATCCTTATCTGATTGTAACCTGAGAAAGCGTCCATGAAGCTGAGGAGCTCATGTCCCGAGGTTGCGTCAATCAGAGTGTCGATGCTCGGCAGAGGAAAGGGGTCTTTAGGGCAGGCCTTGTTTAGGTCAGTGAAATCAATACAGATTCTCCATGTTCTGTTGGACTTTTTCACCATTACTACATTTGACAACCACTCAGGATAATTCACTTCCTGTATGAACCGGGCCTTCAACAATTTGTCCACCTCCTCTTTGATAGCGAGCTGACGTTCGGGAGCGAACTTGCGCCTCTTCTGCTGGACCGGTTTGGACCCCGGATCAACACTGAGGCGGTGGACCAAGAGTTCTTCGGAGATACCGGGCATGTCTGCAGCTGACCATGCGAAGAGGTCTTGGTTGGCTCGGATGCATTTTACAATATCCGCGTATAGTGCGGATGGGAGGGTCTTGCTGACAAAGAACCTGCGGGTCGGCTCCTGCTCCGAGAAGAGTACCTCTTCCAACTCGTCTACCGGCTCGGAAGTTGGCCGAGCAGCATCTTGGGGGATCTCGAGTGTTTCCAAGGAGAGGACGGGTCCGAGGGTGGAAGTCATATAACACTTGCGGGCCTGCTCCTGATTGCCCCTTACTTCTCCCACTCCAACCCGAGTGGGGAATTTCATTTTGAGATGATAGGCAGAAGGGACGGCTTCAAGGGCGGCTAGGCCGGGCCGACCCAAAATGACGTTGTAGGCCGCTGGGACATCTACGACCATGAAATCCATCGACTCCGTGCGGGTAGTAGGAGTTTTGCCGGCCGTGACATCGAGGGTGATTACCCCTTCAATCGTTACCGGTACTCCCGTGAACCCATGGAGCGTGTAGCCGGCGGGCTTGAGTCTGTCTCGGGAGAGCTTCAGCCCCTTGAAGGCGTCGAGGAAGAGGATGTTGACGGAGCTACCGTTATCCACTAAGATCCTCTCGACTTTGAAATTGGCCATGTGAAGGCTGATGACGAGCGCGTCACAATGAGGGGTGCGGACACCCTCGAGATCTTCGTCAGAGAAGGTGACGGGCACTCCGAGGCCTTTAGGAGGAGGGGTGGTTCGGACCGAGTTTACCTCTCTAATAAAAGCTTTCCGAGAAGAGTTCGAGGAGCCCCCCATTGGACCCCCGTGGATGAGGTGGAGGACTCGTTCTTCCTCAAACTCTGGCGTCTCTTCTCGTTCCGGACGTTTGTTAGCCCCCCGAGGCTGGGGAGGAAGCTCGGCTTGGTCCTTTCTCACGAATTTTGCCAACTGCCCCCTCTGGATAAGGGCCTCAATCTCGTTTCTTAGCGCACGGCAATCGTTGGTGTCGTGCCCGTGGTCCCGGTGATAGCGGCACCATTTTTCTCTATCTCTTCTCTTAGCAGGGGTGTTCATCTTCGGAGCAGGAGGTAAGATCCCTTCTTTTTCGACTTCCATGAAAATGGTGGAGATGTTTGTGGTGAGGGGAGTAAACTTCTCGAATCTAGGGGGAGGCCGGCGCTGGCCAGCATTATCCTTCTGGAACTTTTTTGCTCCTTCTTCTTCCGTTCCCTTCCTCTTAGACCCGGAGGCAGTTGCTTCCCAGTTGGGCTGTTCCTCGGCCTCTTTAGCTCGGATGTACTTTTCAGTGCGGAGGAGGAGGTCAGAAAAGTCGTGTGGCGGTTTCTTGGCGAGGGAGGAGCGGAGGTTGGAATTGAGGATATTGGATTGGAACGCCGCGGTAGCGACGGATTGGTCGAGGGATGCGATGGTTCTGGCTTCAGCTGTGAACCTCTTCACGTAGTCCCTCAATTTCTCCCCCTTCTGTTGACGGAGGTGCAATAGTGAGATGCTGGTCTTCTCGGCCCTTCGGCTGCTTACGAAATGGGTGATGAACAGGGTTTCGAACTGTTCGAAGGAGAATATCGACGCCGGGGCAAGGCGAGAGTACCATTCTCGAGCTGGGCCTTTGAGAGTTGCAGGGAATGTTTTGCAGAGGAGGGCATCGGAAGCTTGATGGAGGAGCATCAAAGTTTTAAAGCTTTCGATGTGGTCAACTGGATCGGTCTCCCCACTGTAGTTCTCGAACTGGGGAGGTTTGAAACCGAACGGAACAGGGGCATCTACTATGGTCCGGGAGAACGGGGGTCGGCTAGGACGTAGGGTCCTCCCCCTAAGCTCCTCTTCTCGGTTTATCTGTCCCAAGAGCTTTTCCACCTCGTTTAGACAGCGGTTCATGGTGTCATCTCTCCGACGGTGATCTGCCGAGCCACGGGACTCGTCTTCGTATGAGGGGGAGCGAGGGCTACGGCGATGGTAGCTTCGAGAACGACGAGGACTTGGGGTGCGCCTGGAATTGGTAGGAGCGGGTCGAGGAGATGGGGACCGTTGGCGAGGGCTCCGGACCGGAGGAGGGGATGGGGCCCTCGGCTCATTGGGGTTCTGACGGAGGTTGAGGGCCTGTTGTACCATTGCTTGGAATTGTTGGAACTCGGCACGGGTAATGGGTGCCTCATTGTTCCTAGGCTGCTGCCGACCTGCTGGAGAGTGCCTCCTTCGGTAGTGATCGGGGGAGTCCTTTCTCCCTCTTCGGACGGGGGATCTCCTGTGCTCTCGGTGTCGGGGGGATCGCTCTTGCTGGCGGGAGGCTTCTCCCCGAGCCCGCTTTTCATCCAGATGGCGACGAAGGTCATCATCCTCCGGGCGTTTGGAAGGGGCATTGTGGCGACCGGAGGCTCGGGGATGATGGGAGGCCATGGAGGCACTGGAGGCGTTGTGGATGGAGAGGTTCTCTTGGTGAAGAGGCTGTTTCTGGGGGTTAGGCCCCTTTGGATCAGGAGGTGGAGGGTTCCGTTGGAGCGGCTCTTCCATGGTAAGAGGGAGTTGCCCTTGTTGCTGAGCGGGATCAGGAAGGACTTCTTACTGGTCAGGGTTGGGCGCTCGGTTGGAGCCCCTAGATCTAACTTTGCGAGGCGGCATGGCAAGAGAAAACCTGTTCACCGGGAAGAGGAGAGGTCCCTATTCGTTAGTTTCCCACAGACGGCGCCAATCTGTTGCCGCTAAATTTGGTGTGGGGGCACACAGATAGAACTTGTGGATTCTTGGGGAAACTGAATAGAAAGACCTGTGTACCTGTTCCTTGGGGCGTCGATCGTCGCTCCGGCCGTGCACCTGCAAAAAGTGCGAGACACCGGGGTTGTTCCCGGCGACGCACCCTCCGACGCTCAAGTCAGTAATCTAGGGAGACTATGAATGAGCACAAAAACTGGTGAAGAGTTGATTACCTCTTAATGGAGATGGGCGGGGGGTATTTATAGGCGCCTTAGGGAACGGATTAGGAATGTAATAGTTGTGATCTGATATGGAATATTCTTCCTGTGAACAGATTAGGAATGTAATCTGATAAGGTATATTCCCTGTAATCAGATAAAGAATTTAATCCCAAATCCCGGTGAAAGGATGGGCACGAATCAGGGCCGTTGATTAATATGAATCAGGAACCCTAATTCTATCCCTTCTGAGCTGGGTTTGCTGCGGGTTGGAACCCGTACCCGATTAAGGTGGATCCGTTCGCGGGTAAGTGGATTTTCGGGGAAGATAACCAGTACCCGCTTCAGACCCGTCAGAAGGTGAAATTACCGCTCTACCCCTGTGCCTCAAGATTCGTGACCCATCTGGAAGGTTCCGATTTAACCCCATTTTTAGCCATATCAGATCTGTTTTCATTTTTTTTCGCTGCGTTTGTGCCCCGAAACCCTACACTGCTTCCATTGTAGATAGAGCCACAATAATCTGCAGTTAAAAAACCCAGCTTACAGCTCCTCCTGCAAGTGTAAATATATAGCCTGTAGTGGATTTGCTTTTGTCGAGATCTCCTGCAAAATCTGAGTCCACATAGCCTCTGACAGTTATTTCTGATCCTCCATAACATAATGCAGCATCTAAGGTTCCTCTGATGTATCTCAGAATCCTCTTTATTGTGCTCCAATGCTCCCTACCAGAATTTGCCATATATCGACTAACTGCTCCCACTGCTTATGCAATGTCTGGTCTTGTACATATCATAACGAACATCAAACTTCTCACTGCTGATGTATACAATACTCGAGACATCTCCTTCCTCTCTGCTTCGTTGCTAGGACACACCTTGGAGGATTACTTGAAATTAACATGAAGTGGGGGTAGAAAGTGGCTTACAATCTTGCATATTGAAGCGCCGCAAGATTTTGTTGAAGTAGCTCTTCTGGAAAAGCCAAATCTTCCTGTTACTTCTGTCTCGGTAAATCTGCATCCCTAGAATCTTGCTTGCTGGTCCCAAGTCCTTCATGTCAAACTCTCTAGCCAAATGTGCCTTTAATTCTTAGATTCGATCTTTGTCGGGGCCTACTATCAACATGTCATCCACATACAACAATAGGATAATGAAGTCTTCCTCACTATCAAACCTTTTGTAATACATACAATGGTCTGAACTGAGTATGTTGTATCCAAGGCTAATAATGAAGGAATCAAATCTTTTGTACCAACACTTCGGCGCATGTTTGAGACCGAACAGAGATTTGTTCAACCTGCAAACCAATTTCTCCTAGCCTGTTTCAGCAAAACCTTCTTGTTGGAGCATATAAATTTCTTCTTCAAGATCACCATGAAGAAAAGCAGTCTTCACATCTAACTGCTCTAGATGTAGGTCAAACGTAGTACACATCGCCAAGACTACTTTGACTGTCTTGATTCGAACCACATGTGAAAATATCTCATTGAAGTCAATACATTTTTCTGAGCATATCCTTTTACCATCAATCTTGCACGATACCGCTCCACTTGGTCATTACCATCACGCTTGATCTTGTACACCCATTTGTTGCCGATAGTTGCATCTTATATTAATATTCTTCGGCTGTGTCTTCAGGGTATGCTTCAACAGATGAATCTTCTTGTGGTAGCATAACAAGATCTCACGTCTTGTTCTTGTGTAGAGCTTCAATTCTTCCTGCATTGCTGTCCTCCACAGGGATACATCCGAGCCTTTGATTGCCTCTTGGAAAGATGATCGCTCTTCATCATCTGTTAAAAGACAGTATGCAACATTGCTCTCCGTAACATACTCTGAGTGCCATGATGGCAGTCTTCTCGCACGAGTTGACCGACGAACTTCTGGAGCCTCGAACTCGACTGGTTCTTGTACCTCGTGCTCTGGTTCTGCTTAAGAAGAAACTAGATCTTCATCTGGTTTATCTTCCACCTGAACTGTAGTAGTCTCTGGATTCTCCTTTGACGTGTTATCGCTTCCATCTTTCTTGTGTAGGTGATCTTCTACAAAGATCACATCTTTGCTGACAATAACCTTGTAGGTAGTGGGATCCCACAGGCGATACCCCTTCACACCGTCAGCATATCCCAAGAACATGCACCTCCCAGATTTTGGATCCCACTTCGTTCTTTCTTGGGTATTGTACATTACATACACGGGACAACCAAACCAATGTAAAGTAGAGTAATTCGCCAGCTTGCCAGTCCACATCTCCATCGGTGTCTTCAGCTCAATTGTCATTGATGGCGACCGGTTTATGACATAACAGGCAGTTTTGGCTGCTTCTGCCCAAAAAGAGTTGGGTTGATCTGCAGTCCGCAACATAGCCCTCATCTGTTCTGTAAGAGTTGTGTTCATCCGCACTGCCATGCCATTTTGTTGAGGTGTGTATGTGACCATGAACTGTCTTTTGATACCTTCTCGCTTACAAAGTGCAAGAAACTTGTCGTCTGTATACTCCCTTCTATTATCCGTCCTCAAGCACTTGA
The DNA here is from genome assembly GCA_017893485.1 of Hemerocallis citrina. Classification (NCBI taxonomy): domain Eukaryota; kingdom Viridiplantae; phylum Streptophyta; class Magnoliopsida; order Asparagales; family Asphodelaceae; genus Hemerocallis; species Hemerocallis citrina. Next base: position 462,938,573 of record CM030358.1, on the reverse strand, counting down.
TCTTCTTTTCAGGTTCAAGTCCCACCTGCGATTTGAAGTCTTTGAACACTTAAAACACATCTGACTTCTTCTTGATTAGATACACCCACAATCTCCTGGAGTAATCATCTATGAAATCCACAAAGTATTTCGCTCCTCCTAGGGACATTTTCGGTGATTCCCATACATCAGAATGAACTAAGTATAGAATGCATTTACTCCTGATTCTATGCTGCTTACTTGTAACACAATGCTCACAAAACGATAGATTCACCGATTTGAGCCTCGATAGCAACTTCCGGTCGGAGAGAATCTTCAATCTGTCTTCAGACATATGGCCTAGTTTGAGATGCCACATTATTGTCGACTCTTCTCCTTTGCTGGTCGATGCAACACACTCATCATATTCTAGCAGTGTTTCTCCATTAAGCATGAATAGATTTGTTGCAATCTCTTCTGCCTTCATGATCACAAGCGTGCCTCTGATAATCTTCATGACCCCATTTTCAACATGGGTCTTACATCCAAGACTATCTATTTGTCCCAAAGACAATAGATTCTTCCTCAAGCCCTTCACGTGTCGTACCTCCTGGATGGTATGAACCGTACCATCAAACATTTTGAGCTTGATAGTACTAATGTCAGCAATTTCCAAAGCATGATCATCACCCATGTGTACAAAACCTCCTGAGATTGGTTCATATGTGTGGAACCACTCTCTCCGGGAAGTCATGTGTCATGTTGCTCCTGAGTCTAGTAACCAGATGTCAGAGAACTATTTTCTGCCTCCAACCACCGTTGTTGCTTCGCTGTATAGAACTTCACCATCATATAAGGTACTCGCCACATTCCCTTGAGCATTTGATGACTCAGGGTCTCCACTCTTCTTCTTGAAGTGCTATTTCTTGCCACAATTGTGACACTTGTAGGTCTTCTTGACTTTGATCTACCATGATTCTGACTCCTACTGGGGCTACGTTTCGTTGATCACACTTTCATCACCATCAAAGCTTCCACTTGCTGTGAACTTTCCTGTCTGTTTTCCTTGTTCTTGCGCCTGGTCTCTTCTTCCAGAATAGCAGCTGCAACTTCGTCGAAAACTAGATAGTCCGTCAGAATGTTGTTCATCAGGTTGATGATCAGTTTATCATACGAGTCAGGTAGACTTTGAAGTAGAAGCTCTGCACGTTAAGTTGGCTCTATTTTGCAACCCATTGATGTAAGTTGTGAAAATAGAGTATTCAGAGTGTTGATGTGGTCGGTCACCGTTGTCGCTTTCGCCATTCGAAGAGTGTACAGTCTCTTCTTTAATAAGATCTTGTTGTGAAGTGACTTGACCTCGTACAATCTCGTCAGAGTATCCCAAATCACATTTGCTGTCTTCTTTTCATTCACACTGGATAGCACACCATCAGCTAGTGCCAAGTGCAGATCGGCAATTGCGTTGCCGTCCATCGACTCATCTCATTTCACTTGCCGTCGTCGGTGATCTCCGTGGGCCTATCTCCAATTACTTCCAAGCAATTTTCCTTCCTCAAGATTGCTTGGATCTTCATTTTCCACAACGAGAAATTACTCTCGTTGAATTTCTCAACATCGAACTTTGTTGTAGTCGACATTTCTGCTTCAAACCCCGCAATCAAAACTCTGATACCACTGTTAGGAAAGCTAAGGGCAGAAGTTACCACACAACTAAAGTGAAATTGAGAAAGCGTACAAAATATTACATCCTCAAAACCCAAGAACATACTAAAGTACAAGGCCCGACACTAATGCATAGTGCCGTACTAATTCCATCACCCAAAATACATAGTATCATACTAATGCTGAAACCCACAATAAACCCAAACTCCAAAATACATAGTGCCACACTACAGGCAACCTCCTATTCAAATGGTGTCGCGCTCCACCGGCGTAGAGTGCAAGTGCCCATCCCTGAGGGAACTACTCCTGACAGTCTATGCGCAGCTAAAGAAGCTCCTTTATTATCCCGATTTAATATGAGTAGTTTCAGATGTCTTTACCCGTGTTATAGTAATATGTTGAGTCTCTATCTGACATTGCTTTTGGAAAGTAGTTTTGGTTCTAAATCAATTTTAGACTTTGGAGAAACTTGGTTAAAAGTGTGTTTAGTCAGTCAAAAGAACTTTAACAAAACTGCTTTTTTTTAATATAAACTCTCACAGCGCTTTTGGTTATAAGACATTTTTCATCAAATCACTTCCCACTCACAGCAATGCTAACTAACCTCTTGAAAATAAAACTCTTTATTTTGTAAATTTGTTTGGGTTGTATTTGCATTCCAGAGAATACCGAGAATGTTGGTGAATTTTCCTTATAAGTTGTGGTTGGAAAAAAAAAATCATATGCACAACAAGCAGTGATAAAATCAAAAACAGTATATGACAAAAGATCATAGCCCTGATTCTAGCCTTTGATTCTCCTAAAGAACAGTGTCTTACATGATTTCCCTAGATCCCAAGTAGGGGGCAAAATTTTTTAGTAGATTCAAAAGCTATGATCTTTTGTCATATGATTTTTTTATGAACAATTGTGCCATATGAAGATAACAACATATTGCAGTAATTAACATGAGGGCAGCAAGATGTTGTCATATTCCTGCAAACAATCACCTAACAAATGTTTATGCTGATGGTTAAGAAAAAAGAATGTTTACGCTGATTATGGAGAGGTTTCTGCGAGATGATGAGGATATATAACTCCTTTGGTACCCTTACTCGAGTTAAAAAGAGCAGTTGAGTCATAGTGAGGGCGATCCAAGAAAGGAAGAAAGCTGAAAACAAGTGTTCAGAATGTTTGTTAGTGAAAGAAAACAATGTCATAAAGTGAAGATTATAAATTGGGAATGATAAATAGCGATCTTACATGTAATTACTTTATATATAATATTGATATGGTATAAATTACATGGTCCCATCTGGGCCCTCAGATCTCCTCAGATTTCGCTCATCCCCAAATCATCAAGTCAACAAAGTCCAACGGAATTCTGTCAACTCAAGTCCACAGGCAAACGGGTCCGACCCGGCCCGTTAGGGTCCCAGACCCGTTTACCCCTGCCTATAAATACCAGACCCCCTCCTCCTTCACAAGGTAATCAATCTTTCTTCACCTGAACCCTAGCTACTGTTGCTTTCTCAGTGACTGACTAGATCGTTGGAGTGCCTGTCTCCGGAAACTCTCCCGGGGTCTCTAGGCATTGTGCAGGTCCGAAGATCCGAGCCGAGCTCCCAACATCCGAGCCGAGCTACGAGCCTCAACCTATCTCCTGCTACTCCCGAGCCGGTCCTACAATTAGGGATCAGACCAACGTCAATGTCGTATCTTCCGCTTCACAAATTACAAGAACTCACACCTGTTGCCCCCACACCCAAAAAAAAAAAACAAGCAGCATCAGGTTGGCGCCATCTGTGGGAACGCGCGACACCTACATAGGTCCGATACTGTCCGAGGACATCACCTCGAACCCAGACTCTTTGATGGCTCCCAAAGCTAGAAGGGCCGTCACTTCTGGACATCGTCCAGATCCTCCTCCCCTTTAAAGCCACGTGGATGCCCAGGGCTCTAACCAACCGCCAACCAATGGTGTCGCCGGACCCGGACCAGGCGCTTCACACTCTGTTGCAACTGATTTACAGCGCGTCATCCAGAACCGGCAGGCTAGCCGAACAAGGGGAGGGGTTGCTTCCAACTCGGTCCTGAACCATGGCAGGCAGCCTACCCTAGAACGGGTACCAGGGCACAGCCGTTCACCCCAAGGACCTCCACCATCGCGTGGCCCTGTGGAGCAGGCCGCGGTCACGAGGACTGAGTTCCAAAATTTTAGGAACGAGGTCCTTCAAGCCATCTGAGGCGGACCCAGGGTCGAGGCGCGTGATAACTCATACCCTCAGTCAGAAGCCCGGGGCAGCCAATCCCACGGATCGACCCGCCCACTAGAACAGGAGGATGCCGTCCTTCGACGCCTATAGGAAATGGAGAATCGCCTCGCCCACCTCAGCGAGGGCGGGCCGATGCCAGGCCCAGGGTATAGGCCGAACCGACCCCCATTCTCCACCCAGATCTTAGAAGCCAAGATCCCCAGAAATATCAGGCCTCCCCAATTTGAAAATACAACGATGAAGGTGATCCCGCTGATCACATGGAAGGGTTCCCTCATGCTGATTCACAGTGCCTCAGATCCTCTCCTATACCGCACCTTTCCTGCCACCCTACGTGGTCCGGATCGGGAATGGTTTTCAAAACTCACCCCCGGTTCGGTCTTCCCCTTCGACCAGCTAGAAGCGAGCTTCCTAGCCCACTTCGTGACCAACCAAAAAGTTGAGAAGACGATCGCATCACTTCTGGTCCTTAAACAAAAAGAAGAGGAACCCTCCGCGAGTTCATTCGCAAATTCACTGCCAAGGCAAGGTCAGTCTCCTCTCTCGATGTGGGCGTGGCTTCCGCAGCCTTTCGGCACAATGTTCGCGACGGCCAGCTCAAGGCGTCCTTGGCCAAGAAACCGCCCATTGACTTCTCTGATCTCCTCAACAGGGTTGAGAAGTACATTCGAGCTAAGGAAGCTCAAAAAAGCCACGAAAGACACGACTGGTCGCCTCTCAAAAGGTGATTAACCAATTAGGTAATTCTTGATCATAGACAATTATATTTATACTCAAATTATTTTTGTATATTTTTCATGTGGGACTATATTTTACAAATTTCCTTCTTAAATTCCCGTATACCCATGCACAGCGAATGCCCCGCGGGGCCCCCTGCCACGTCAAACTATTACCCAAGACCAGCACTCATAGTGCTCTCTGAAATCAAACATTCCGGGTGGGCCCCTCAATGGTTGCCACGTCATCTTTTTTTTTCAAACACAGCACACATATGTGCTTTCATTCTATTACCGTGGGCCCCTCCTTTCATTCAATATTTCTTTTATACAAATCCTCCTATAGAGTATTTCTATAGGACAACTCCCCAAATTATTATATATTCAAATCATATATATATTTACATATTATGTATATTTCAGAAATACGGGGTATTACAGGCTTCCCCCGGTCCTCCGTTTTGAAAGATATACCCCGCTGACCCAGAACGTGTCAGCCATCCTCTTAGAGATCGAGGGCAAAGGGATCATCCGACACCCTCCCCGACCGAGCAACAACAAAAAACGGGACCAGAGATTCTACTGCCGGTTTCACCGGGACCATGGCCACGAGACGGACAACTGCCGCGCCCTTAAAGACGAGACAGAGGCCTTCATTTAGCGAGGGTTCCTGAGGGAATTCACCCGAACTAACCCGAGGGACCGGGGGGACCAGAGGAATTCGAGGCCTTTGACTCTTCCTCGAACGGTCAGCAAGCGACCCGACCGAGATCCCGAGCCCGAAGAAACGGGGGGAAAGGCGCTGTATCCACGGCGGACCCGTGGGGGGAGAATCCAAAACCTCCCGCAAGGCCTTCTTGTGGGAGGTAAGCTTGGTCCACGACCAACCTCCCTCTAGGATTTAGCAGCAGACTGTCTCCTTCTCAGGAGAAGACCTAGAGGGCGCCCGACGCTCTGGTCATTAGCCTCGGCATGGCCAACCACGAGGTACGACGTATCCTCGTGGACAACGGTAGCTCGATAAACATCCTCTTCCTGGCCGCCTTTGAATGCCTCAAGCTCTTCCGCGAAAGGTTCCTCGGGGAAGTTCCTCGGATCCACAATGAATCTGAGGAACCTTTCGCGGAAGAGCTTGAGGCTTTCAAAGGCGGCCAGGAAGAGGATGTTTACCGAGCTACCGTTGTCCACGAGGATACGCCGTACATCGTGGTTGGCCATGCCGAGGCCAATGACCAGTGCATCGCAATGCGGGAGTCGGACACCCTCTAGGTCTTCTCCTGAGAAGGAGACAATCTGCTGCTGAATCCTATAAGGAGGTTGGTCGTGGACCAAGCTTACCTCCCGCAAGAAGGCCTTGCGAGAGGTTTTGGATTTTCCCCCCATGGGTCCGCCGTGGACACAGTGTAGGATAGCCTGTCCCCCCGTTTCTTCGGGCTCGGGATCTCGGTCGGGTCGCTTGCTGACGGTTCGAGGAGGAGGCGAAGGCCTTGAATTCCTCTGGTCCCCCCGGTCCCTCGGGTTAGTTAGGGTGAATTCCCTAAGGTACCCTCGCCGGATGAGGGCCTCTATCTCGTCTTTAAGGGTGCGCAGTTGTCCGTCTCGTGGCCATGGTCCCGGTAAAACTGGCAGTAGAACCTCTGGTCCCTTTTTTGTTGTTGCTCGGTCGGGGAGGGTGTCAGGCGATCCCTTTGTCCTCGATCTCTAAGAGGATGGTTGACACGTTTTGGATCAGCGGGTATATCTTTTAAAACGGGGGACCGAGGGAAGCCTCTTCAGACCAACCGCATCTTTCGTGGCTTTTTTGGCGGGATTGGCGTCGTCTTCTTTCTGCTCCCCTTTGGTCGTAGCTTCCTTGACGCCCTCGAGGTGTAGAGCTTCCTCATTCTGAATGTACTTCTCAACCCTGTTGAGGGGTTGGGAAAGTCAACGGATGGTTTCTTGGCCAAGGACGCCTTGAGATGGCCGTCACGAACATTGTGCCGAAAAGCTGCGGAAGCCACTTCCGCGTCGAGAGAGGAGACCGACTTCGCCTGGGCAGTGAATCTACGAACGAACTCGCGGGGGGGTTCCTTTTCTTTCTGCTGAAGGTCCAGAAATGACATGCTCGTCTTCGCGACTTTTCGGCTTGTCACAAAGTGGGCTAGAAAGCTCGCTTCTAGCTGATCGAAGGAGAAGACCGAGCCGGGGTGAGTTTTGAAAACCATTTCTGAGCCGGACCATGCTGGGTGGCAAGGAAGGCGCGGCATAGGAGAGGATCCGAGGCGCTGTGAATCAGCATAAGGGTTTTGAACCCTTCCATATGATCAGCGGGATCACCCTCACCGTTGTATGTTTCAAATTGGGGAGGCCTGAAATTTCTGGGGATCTCGGCTTCTAAGATCTGGGTGGAGAATGGGGGTCGGTTCGACCTATACCCTGGGCCTGGCATCGGCCTGCCCTCGCTGAGGTGGGCATGGCGGTTATCCATTTCCCGGAGGTGTCGAAGGAATGTGTCCTCCTATTCTAGTGGGCGGGTCGATCCGTGGGATTCGCTGCCCCGGGCTTCTGACTGAGGGTATGAGTTATCACGCGCTTCGATCCTGGTTCCGCCTCGGATGGCTTGGAGGACCTCGTTCCTAAAATTTTGGAACTCGATCCTCGTGACCGTGGCTAGCTCCACAGGGCCACGTGATGGTGGAGGTCCTTGGGGTGAGCGGTTGTGCCCTGGTACCCATTCTAGGGTAGGCTGCCTGTCATGGTTCGAGACGGAGTTGGAAGCAGCCCCTCCTCTTGTTCGGCTAGCCTGCCGGTTCTGGATGACGCACCGCAGATCAATTGCAATAGAGTGTGAAGCGCCTGGTCCGGGTCCGGCGGTGCCATTGGCTCGCGGTTGGTTAGAGCCCTGGGTATCCACGTGGCTTTGAAGGGGAGGAGGGTCTGGACGACGTCCAGAAGTGACGGCCCTTCTGGCTTTAGGATCCATCAAAGAGCCTAGGTTCGAGGTGATGTCCTCGGACAGGATCGGGCCTATGTAGGTGTCGCGCGTTCCCACAGACGGTGCCAAGTTGATGCTGCTTATTTTTTTTTTGTGGGGGCAACAGGCGTGAGTTCTTATAATTTGTGAAGCGGAAGGCACGACACTGACGTTGGTTTGATCCCCGGTTGTAGGACTGGCTCGGGAGTAGCAGGAGATAGGTTGAGGCTCGTAGGTCAGCTCGGATGTTGGGACCTTGGCTTGGATCTTCGGACCTACACAATGCGTAGAGACCCCGGGAGAGTTACCGGAGACAGGTCCTCCGACGATCTAGTCAGTTAATGAGAAAGCAACAGTAGTTAGGATTCAGGTGGAGGAAGATTGATTACCTTGTGAAGAAGGAAGGGGTCTGGTATTTATTGGCAGGGGTAAACGGGTTTAGAACCCTAACGGGCCGGGTCGAACCCATTTTCTTGTGGGCCTAAGTTGGCAGAAACCCCTTGAACTTTGTTGACTTGATGATCGGGGATGAGCAAAATCTGAGGAGATCTGAGGGCCCAGATGGGGCCATGTAATTTACACCATATCAGTATGTATTTTGCAATTTTTACATGTAATCTCCCATACTTACGAGCTTTACATTGATTTTATTTTTTTTGAAGAAAATGTGGAGTATAACCACCCTGTTTTATTAATAAGAAGTTAATAAAACAAACCCATTGTACCGAACATAATTACAAAAACTACAAATCAAGAAATAAAATATAGTAACTCCAAAGTGCATAGGAGGATGACACAAATACACCAAAATTCAAATATACAACAACATCAAAATGAGTACAACAAGATAAAAGATGCCCTTCCAACAACGCCATAAAGGCTAGGCAATCAAGTCGTGATGCACCGCATCAATCCAGAGTGGGACCAATCACCACCACTGCAGTTGTCGCCCAAAAAGAATTAAGATGTATGATATGTAAGATTATCGAAAATACTATTACAAGTCCCACCAAAGTAAACGTTATTTCTGTCAAGCCATAAAACCCAAGTCATTGCAGCGATTGCGATATACCACGCTTCCCTCATCTCATGTCTCTCGCTAGCGAAATTGGATCATATCCATGGGTCTTCATAAACCTGTAAGTAAACTGATGTGCCGAAGGCTATTAGGACCTCACACAGTATGACCTTAATTCTGGGGCAATCTAAGAAAAGATGACTTTTCATTTCCGTGTGGGTATTACAAAAGCTGCAGTTAGTAACAATGTGCAGATGTTTTTTAGCTAGGTTATCCCTAGTCAGAATCACATTGTTGAATACTAGCCACATGAATACTCTAACTTTCAGGGGAGCTTTGGCCTTCCAAAGAACCATAGACCATTTCGGACTACACCCTCTAAAGTGGATACGATTATACAATGCCCGAACTGTGAAGGAGTCGTTATTCTCTAACCCCTATGCTTTCCAATCTGATCCTTGAGAACATTTAACCCCCGACTGAAAAATGTAAGATTGTAAAGCCCCTAATCCTCTAATCTCAATTGGGTTCCGGAGCAGGTCGGGATCTGAAGGAGGGTCTCCAAGACCCACGCTTCCAAGTTTTGGCCACTGTAATGTTGGATTGGGAAGCTTGCTCAAAAAGATATGGGAATAGCTCTCTTAGAGAGTGATATCCACACCACTTGTCCTACCAGAACCTGGTCATCATGCCGTTGTCAATGAAGGATGTGACACAGCTGTGAAACGGGTTGTAGACTTTTGCGACTCCTCTCCAAAATGAAGACACTTTAGGTCTCATCCAGAACCCAAATCTACGCATTCCCTTTTCTTGAAGGTATGAATGAATATAATCTTTCCAACCTTCGTCACTTGGTTGGAACACTTTCCACCACCATTTTTCAAGGAGGGCCAGATTCATGTCTCTCAGGTCAATGATGCCCAGCCCACCATGACGCTTCTTCATGCATGTTTTCTTCCACTTAATAAGATGGTAGTCCCCTTTGTTTACATTTGCCTCTTTCTAGAGGAATCTCTTCCACACCCGATCGATCCTTTGAATGACCCATTTTAGGAATTCAAAAAAGGACAAGTAATATGTCGGGAGGTTGAATAATACCGAGTTGATCAAGATCACTCTACCCCCTAAGGAAAGGGTCTTGACTCTTGCCTTTCCAATCAGCCAGTTTGGATTCAACTCAGTCAATAATCGGCAACCAGTCCAATTTCTTAAGTTTGCCTGGCCAGAGTGGTAGGCTCAGTTACTTAATAGGGAAGTAACCAAGCTTACAATTCAAACTAATTGCATGTTCTCGTGCTTCCTTATCTGCCATGGCAACAGGAATGAGGGCGCTCTTGTGGAAGTTAACCCTTAGCCTCGACCAAGCTTCGAAGCAGTACATTGTTACTTTGACGATAATGGTCTCCCCCAAATCCCCGTTCCCAAATAAAAGGGTATCGTTGGCATATTGTAAGATTGTGCACCCAGGACGGCTTCAACCCCTAGCCACCGGTGTTATCAATCATACTTGTCTACAGTTATCCATCATGCCTTTAAGAGCATCAACGAAAATCGTGAATAGAAAGAGGATCCCCCTGTCTCAAACCTCTTCTACAAGAGAACAACATACTTGCCTTTCTATTGACCAATATAGCCGTCCTACTGGTAGAAAGACAATGCCTAGTCCATCTGATCCCAAATTCCCTTCCTCTAAGTGCCTTAGAAGATAGTCCCATTCAACTGATTCGTAAGCTTTCCCGAATTCCAGTTTACAAGTAACTCCTGTCGTTCGAGATATGACATTGGTGAATGGTCTCTTTAGTAGTAGCTGCACAGTCCAGAATACAACGTCCCTCAATGAAACCAGTTTGCTCGTTATTTGTTAATGCTCCATCAACTTTCTTAATCTATTAGCAAGGATCTTGGTAATTATCTTGACCGAGAAATTGTGGAGACTGATGGGAAAAATGTTGCTAACTATATGACGATCTTCCTTCTTAGGGATAAGGAAAACCTTCGCATAATTAAGTCTCCCTGGTTTAGGTCTGTGGTCGTAGAACTTGGTAATGACTGCCATGAGATCATCTTTGATCTCATCCCAGAATGACTGATAAAATAACATCGGAAAACCACCAGGACCAGGAGCTTTGTCATTACCCATTTGGAGAACCACCTATTTAACGTCCTCCTCAGTGAACATGGATTTGAGAGAGAATAGGGACTGACCCAAACCCTCTGACCTGTTCTGCCAGAACTCCTCTCTTAGTGGGACCCTGAAATCTGTTTTACGAGCAAACAAGTTTTTGAAGTGAGTTTGAAATGCAAGATCAATTTCCATTTCTTCTTAAATCACCCCTGACTCCGTTTGGACAGATAGGATGATGTTTGATCTCCGATGTGAGCTGGCAACCCGATGAAAGAAGGTTGTATTCGCATCTCCCACTTTGAGCCACAGAATTCTGGATCTCTGTTGTCATTTGATCTCTTCCAATTTGTACAGTTGTGTTATGTCCTCCCTTAAAGTTAACAGTTTATTGCGTTCTTCCTGGGTGAGGTATCTAGACTCCTCTATAAATCTTTTCGCACCAAATCACAACCGCCTCATAACCCGTAGTAGGAAGGGCCTAACTTTCCATTACAAGGTGGTGAAAACCATGAATTTCCAGCCAAGCTTTCTCGAACCTAAATTTCTTCAAGTTCTTAGTTTGTTGCTCTCTAGAGTCAAGTAAGATGGAAACATGGTCAGAGGTGGGCCTTGGGTCGGATTTGGCACTAACTAGTGGGAACTTAGCCTCCCAATCAAATGAGATCAACACGATATCCAGCCTTGCCAAAATATATGATGCTGGCATATTAGACTTTGTGAACAATCTATCTGTAATTGGGATGTCAGCCAGTTCCAGATCAGTTATAACTCAGTTGAACTCCTCTCTCTCAATATCGCTAGAACCTCTACGCCGATGTTCGGACGCAAACCTAGTGATGTTAAAATAACCCCCGCCGCCCCCCCCCCCCCCTCCCCCTAACTAGCCAAGGGTGATGCCAACGTGTTTGTATTAAGCAGAGCTCAGTTAAAAGCATAGGTCTGGAAAATGCATGATTTAGGCCATAGACCATTGAGATAGTCTGCGTCCATATCGCTATGATGCTGGAGTAGTACAGACAATGAGAAGTCCCCTTGGAATTCATTCAGTCAAGAAAAAATATCACGATTAAAGTCAATAGCGATGCCACCCGATGCCCCAGTGGATGGAGAGATGTAACGCCCCGAATTTCTTACACAAGAAATTCGTAGCACAACCAGAATCTTTACTTTACTTTCATCAAAAATACAGTGAAAATAAAACTTTTCATTACAACAGAGTTATTTACAATATGCAGTGGAAATTACGCATAAAATACAACTCGTAACATCATAAATCTTCAATCACTTAACATCTCTTGTTTCTAGCTCGCGTCCACGCCACTAGCTAATCCGAGACCTGCAACACTTGAGAACTTTGGGCACGTCAGTTGAATACAACTGACGCAAAGCTATAATACAACGATCCTCGCTATGCTATAATACAGCGACATTCCAACTTTAACAATCAAAAATTTGAATGCAGAAGAATAGTATAAGAGTGACTATCCTAGGTATGTTGTTGTATGCCTTGAGACAGAAATAAAAATGCATAAAATAATAACATAAAACAAGTTTCCAAGAAAACAATAGATGCACACGATGCTCATTAATGCACACTTGTTTGGATTTTATGCATCTCATACTACATAGATCCGAGGGCAAGCCCTTAACGTTCTCCTCATTATATGGTTTAATCTCTCGTTATGCAAACATACAATCGTGACAAATTTCAAGATTTAGATGTACTGTAAATATTGGTTCCCACCCCGATAATTCCGGAGGTCAGTCTCCTTCCTGGGATAATTTCGAAGATATTTCACCCACACCCGGAAATATTTGGAGAATGACTCACACCGCATGTCATCATGGAATCCTCATCACACGAACATCCCATGAGGATCGCTCACATTCCGATAATTCCGGAGATCAATCCCTAACCTCGGATAATTCCGGAGATATTTTACTCACACTCGGGAATACTGGGGAATGTCTCACACCGCGGATAATTTCGGAGCCCTATTACTCATGTTTGCTCTTACCTCGTCACATCTCCCAACTAGTGCATATCCTAATGTTCAAATATAGATAATTACCACTTAGAACTAGCTTACCCTGCTGGACTTAAATCAACACACCAAGAACATTTGCCCACACTGGCAAAATCCCACATTTCAATTTAGCAAAACCTGTCGGTACTTTAGGTCAGGCTCAGTCTCTAGATACATGCACTCGTAGATCACAACATTGATCTACACAAAACTACATTACACCATGTAACTAGCTTGCACTTGTGAGCTACAGAATCAACTTTGGTCACATGAAATTTATCATCTATTGATGCTCAATTTCATCTACACATCATGCATAATTAGTAATCATAAAATATGCATTTCTAAGTCAATTTAGAAGCTCTAAGTTCATGATAAATTGCATAACATTAAAACAGTAAGCTGAGCATGTAGTTTCTGTTTACTGTAAAAATCACTATAATTCGTATACAACTTGGATTTTCAAGTTCTTAGGATTTAAAAAAAGCTCTAAGATTCCTCTAAAAGTTCTTAGTTAAAAGCTTCCTCAAATTATTTCTTTTCAGATGTCAAAATAGTCAAAATAGTCAAAATATAATATGCATGTAAAATTCCAGAACAGAATAAAACTGTCAACCAGGTGCAAAATAAAAATTATTTTAATTAGCAAATGATGTCTAAATTTCACAAAATTTGGGGAATAAGAACTAGACACATAATAAAAGCACATATGTAAATTTTAACTAAAACTATCATGTATTCAGAGGGTTATGATTTTTTGAAGTAGGCACATGAACAAGACAGATTTACAGCTATGCTCTGTTTCTCTTCTTAACCAGTCAGTAGTTACGGATTTTATTAACATAGCAATCGTTTTCCAAAAATTATAAAATTTGACATGCATGATTTAAACACAGATTAGTAACACATAAAATTTTTAGCAAGGTATTCCATATAATTAGAGATATATTAGCATTTGAAAAACAGAACAGAATATGCATATAAACAGTTTCTTTTACATGCATATAAGAAGTTCGGATTTTATTAAAATAGTAAATAAATTTCATATATTATGAAATTTGGTGGAAAGGTGCTAAACATGTATAAGATATTGCATTTAAATTTCAATTCAAAATTCTTAGAATTTTCGGAGTTATCGCTTCCAGACATAAGTATGAATTTCATAACAGAATCAACAAAATTGTTTCTCATATCATACTTCACATAATCAATTCACAATAATTAACACATAATCTAAGATACATAGATTATCTAGCATGTGCACATCCTACCAATAGAAAGTTGGAGAAACACTCACCTAATCGTTCCGATAGGCTCGAGTTGGGGTAAGGTGAAGGAAGAAGAAGAGAATGGTTGGGTTGGCATAGCTCGGGTGGTGAATACTACAGGGAGACAGTAATAACAACAACACGAATAATGATGCAGTAAGCAACACCTCCGGTATCAGCGGTGAGCGAGGCATCGGGATTTGCTCCGGGCGCAAGCAGGAGAGAGGATGAGGTGCGGGTGTGCGGCGGGGCATCGGGGTGCATGCAGCGGAGCTCGAGGCAGCAAGGGAATGATCGGGGCAGCAAGGTGAGATGAGGAGCTCGGGTTAGCGCTCGGTCGGGTGCAACAGCAAGGGAGAAGAAGAAGAGAAGGTGGGGTTTCTATTGTGAAGCCACGGGTTGGAAGGAGGAGTGTATTAATAGGAGGGGGAAGTTAAGTGGGTTAGTTGTAGAGAATTGGAGTGTAGGAGAAGAAGTATGGAATTTGTATGGAGTTAATAGGATATTGGGCAGTAGATAATGGATGGAGAATAATAATAAAAGGAAGGGAAAAGAATGAGACAGTAGATAATGGATGGAGAATAATAATAAAAGGAAGGGAAAAGAATGAGACAAAAGAGTGGTGGAAAAGAGAGTTAGGCTATGGATTAGTGTGGAGTTAGGGGGGGGGGGATGTCGAGAGAATAAGAAGAATGAGAAAATGATGGAAGAAGGGAACAAAGAGAAAGAAAACAATAAGGAGATAACATATTATTGGGGAGAGGTAAATATTTGGAGTAAGGCTGTTGGAAGAGTGACAATATGAAGAAGAAGACGAAAGGGTTAGGAGTAATTAGTGGGAGATTGATGTCAGGTGAGGGAATGAGAGGAAATAATTGGAGTGTCAAGGGTGTGACAATTGGAGATGGGGTAAAAATGAGAGAATGGATTAGGAAGATAGATTAGTGGAGGGAGTGGGTGTTGTCAGAGAGAAAAGATGAGGAGAAGAAAAAGAGAATGAGAAGATGACGATGGTGGAGTAGAGATCAATGAGAATGTTTGGGGAGTTGAGGGGAATGTCGGGATGGAGGTGATAATTGGAGAAGAACAGGACGGAGTCAAGACAAAAGAGGTTGAAGAAATAAGAAAAGAGAAAGCAGGTTGGGAAAATGTATAGTGATTGATAATTGAGTGTATAGGAAAATACAAATGTGTATGTGTTTATGAATGTGTATGAGACAGAAAGATACGTAAAATATTTGTAACGTTACAGATATAATATGTAACGGTACAAAATATATGTATATAACACATGGTACAAAATTGTAATAATTCAATTTTGCGGGATATTACAAGAGATCTTCCACTCATAAATCTTATTCCCCCAAACTCTCCTAAGGCCAGCCATATGCGAGAGTTTGGTTTCTTAGAGACCAACAATGTCCGTTTTGGACATGTTGATAATATCTCTAACCATCTCCCACTTGCCCTGCCTCCCCAAACCCCTAACATTCTATAGAAGAATCTTCATTACAAGTAGGACATGAGTTACGTGGGGGGGACGGGTTCAAGATTTGAGGCTAAGCTTAGTCTATCATTTTCCCACCCTCGAATATTATTCAAGAGGAAAGCATTACGCTCAATATCGCCTACCGCAAGACCGCAAGTTTTGGCAAGATTAAAAACATTAGAATCAAACATAAAATTAAAAATGAAAGCTGAAAGGCAACGCGTACCTCCACCGTCAATCTTAGCCGACTTGGCGGCTGCTGCTATCTCCAAATAGTCCCTCAAAAACTCCACATGAGCCTTCTTAGCAGTTTTGTGGACCTTAAAACCTTGCGAGTTTCTCTGATGATCGTAGTCATCTTGTAAAAC
Organism: Hemerocallis citrina; assembly: GCA_017893485.1. Taxonomy (NCBI): domain Eukaryota; kingdom Viridiplantae; phylum Streptophyta; class Magnoliopsida; order Asparagales; family Asphodelaceae; genus Hemerocallis; species Hemerocallis citrina. Next base: position 462,922,731 of record CM030358.1, on the reverse strand, counting down.
TATCAACGGCGATGGGAAGGTAGAAAAAACAAAGTCTGGGGTAGGCTCTGTAGTATGACCTAATTGTGTATATGCTATGTACTATTCTTCAAAGTCAGAATCTTCATCTTCGTATAAGTTGTCTGTCTCCACATCTAGACATAGCTTTTCGCCTTCATCACTCACTTCAGCCAAATTAGACCCATTCACAGTCAACATATTAATCAAAAGCCCACTAGAAAATTTACAGTTAGACCCCAACTTGGGCCCAATAACGTTGCGAAACCCATCACTACCAAGCTAATCAAAATTCACCATAGAGCTGACTGTGCACCTGCCATGTGGCTTCTCCACATTGGCAACAGACCCCACTACAACACCCGAAGTCACATGTCTCGCTAAAATCACGTGCCCCTCGCTTTCTTCTTCTTCTCCACCTCTCATCTTGCTTTTACATCTCATACTCCCAATTTGTTGACCTTCCTCAATTAGTGAAAGCACACCCTTTGAAATCTCTCTACCCTCTTGTCCCTCACTACCTCTGAGCTTGTCTTTTTCCATAGGTTCAGCACTCTTTCCATATCCATCCAAGACCCTCTGAACACCTAAGACACTATCTACCTCCTTTGAGCTACTATCCAAAATCTCACAGCTACCCCCATCCTCCACACTTAGAAGCTTAAAGTGGCAACTCTTGTCACCCCCTTCTTAGCCCTTCTTTTTCTCTTTTTCCTGCAGATAAATCTGGACCAACTCCCCCTCTTTTTGTCCCTTGTCTTCACGTGCTTGGTCAGATTCCCTCTGACATGAATCCGACAAGAGCAGTGTTTAATTATTTTTTTGTCGAACATCTTGACTGTTGCTAAAACCCATCGAGAGATCTGAACCCTTGGGTTTTTTGGCTCCCATCGCTCACCTAACACCACTCAAAGAATCTCCCGGTAAGCTCTATCAAACTCGTGGGAGCCATCGATCGCTATTTCAATCTCTGGCGAAGCAACCTGTTTGTAAGTACATCCATCTCTAGGTGGGTTTAGAGCTGGTGGCTTAGACATTACTGCTGGTTGTAGCTCTTTTGTAGGCACTGCCGCCTCTAGGACGAACCATATCCAATAAGGGTTTTCAAAAATAAAAAAATAGCAAATCTAAGCATGAGATCGATATTAGGGCTTCTAATAAGGACCCTAGCAGACACTAGATCGGCCACTTTACAGTTTTGGGCTATTGCCACCACTGTTCCAAATTCCATGATAATTTCCTGAATTACCTCCTTCCTCCAATAGTGGAGGGGAACGTTGTGGATTCAGATCCAATAGGCATCCCCCTGCGGTAGTTCGACACCAAAATGAGGAGTCCATTCCGAAAACATTGCTATGAAATGACTGAAATCCACCACACCCATAGTAATCACATAGGCTAGCTTCTCCAATGAGAGAAAAGAGATTAGGAATTGTAAGACAAATTTTCTTTCCCACCCAATCTCGGTGACCCCTCATTGGCCACCGAGAATTAAGTGCTTCCAAAAGGTGGTTTTTTGATGGTTGACCGAACTTAATTATAGCAAACCCGCACCATTTACAGAGCCACTGTTCTTCCTGTTTGACAATGGGAAGACTACTCACCAATATAGGAAGACCACTCACCAATTTGATAAAAGTAGGATTCTCCGGTGATCTCCTAAAAACTTCTCTTTTCTCATCGTCGGGATTGGAAGACACATTAGAGAAAACATAGGACATGTGTCCTCACTTTAAGCACTTTAAACATTGTATCACCTTAGTGCAATCAGCCCAAATATGGCCTAAGCTGCCACAATTAAAGCATGGTACATGTTTCTTTTTTTTCGTTTTTGGAAGGTCTTCATGAAGCCATTACAGTCCATCTTCTTACTTGACCTTCTTGATATTTTGCTTTCCACTCACATCCACTGTTCTTCTATCGAAGGAATTCGACCCGAGGTGTCACCATTTAAAACTTGAACCCCGTTAGACGAGGCTAGACTCGCTTCTGGAGCCCTAGCAGCCACCAGGGGAAGCTCGACTTGCTGGATTTGTTCTAAATGAACGATAGGTTGTGGTTGATTGTGATGTGTTTGTAGGGGGTGTTGCTGTGGGTGCTGCTGGATTGTGGAGACTGTAGGAGGCTGGGTAGGGATAGTGGAGTGGTGAAGTTGTTGTTGGCTTGTATTTTGATTGGTAACGGGGTTTAGGAGATTGTTAGAAGGAGTATGGGGATGAATTGATGTAGGGACTGGGGTAGGTTTGTGCTTGTTAGAGTGGTGAGTATAGCCCTGCACCTAATTATGTTTGTGGTGTTGGTAAGGAGGATATTGTTTGGGATGATGAAGTGAGGTGAAATGTTTGTGGTTTGAAGCCCTCTCTTCTTCAACCCTTTCTTCCATTGTCCACCGCGATGGTTGTAATGCCCTGATTTTTCAATTTATGAAAAATTATTTATTTTGCACGTAGTGTGCACCTGCAATATTTTTTGGTAAATATTTTCATCAAGATGAGTAAAGATATTTTAATATGTGCTTTTAATTATTTTTTACAAAAGCCTTCTTTTAAATAGATGAAAAGCCTTTTCTTTTAAAAGCCCAAAATATAATTCATTTATTTTATTTTAAAATAACTATTTTGGCCCATAAACTAAAGCCCATGGACTATTTTTTATACAACTTGTCATGTAGAATACAATTTAATAGACTATTTTATTTTTATACAAAAATAAAATGTACAATTTTTGGGCCTAGTTGCATGCACGTGCACTACACGTACACGTGCAATATGCATTTTCTCCAAGCATGGCCGGGAATGCTTCTTTTGGAGGGAGAACCCAAATTTTGAGTGGTGATCATGGTGTGGTGGTTGCTTGGTTGTGGGTAGTTATTGCAACTCCTACTTTCATCCTAGCCCTCCATCTTACAACCAACCAATTGATCCTAGCCCTCCATTCTATTTGATTTTTAGTATAAATACCCCCTCCCATGGCTAGTTATTTTGGGCTTAATATTCTCTTCCAAACCTATAGTCTAATAGTATTATCTAGTAGTATTTTGTGAGTTAAAAGATTGAGTTGTGAGTGGGTATTGTGCTTGCTTTCAATCAAGAAAAAGAGGCCGGCTATTCAAAGGAGGAGAGCTCGGGTTTGGTGCTTTTGGAGGCTTGTGCGCGCGTGTACAAGGAGGAGAAGCATTTCGTTGCAAGGACATCCGTCTAGGAGTTGCTAATTGTGTTGTCTCTCCATTTGAGGTGGGTAGATTCTCCATATTTCTAACTTAGAAATGCATGCTAGTTTAATTAGAAAGATTGAAGCATGAAAATGATTAAGAAGAGCACACTTGAATTGGGAAAAATGACTTCTTGAATGATTGAAATGTGAACATACAAATTGATATGTGGTTCTATTATTTGAGTTGTATGTGAATTGATTAGAATCATGGATTGATTGATAGAAAACACATTTATTATCATCAAGAATTACACACAAAAGTTAGTAGGTTGATTATACCATTTCATGTGTTAAATAGATCTTTTGTGTTGATATGGGCATGAATACTTTAAAATATGTGTTGTATGCTAGGTAAATGATTAAAATCAGAGAATTAAGGTGAAAATTTGTTGATAAAAAGATTAGAATGCTACAATGCGAAGAAATGTCGAAAAGAGAAGAAATGTAGTATTATAATGTATAATTTGAATTAGTGTATGAAAATACGTTTTAATTGTTACAAAAATTATTTTGTTCATACTGGTATGTAAATTATGTGAAGTAGTATTAATCTAGAGTTGTACAGTAATTTTTATGAAGACCAAATGAAATGGGGACTAGTTGAACATCGAAATGTTCTAAATAACAGAGAGCACGGGTTAAATGAATATGAAATTATATTAGTGACAACCTGAGCACGTATCTCAAGTGGTCATAGGGTGCAGTTGGGTTCCCTGTGGTGATCGGTTCGAATCCTCTGGGCAACACATTTTATTCCATGATTTTTTTAAATAAAAGAATAGCAGCAGCCGAGAGCTCTTATGGCTCTCAGCGCCTTTTTATGATGCCAGTAGCATTGGCCTAGTGGTTGTGGCTTTCGGTTGGGTTCTCCGGGGTACTGGGTTCGAATCTTGCCCTCGGCAAGATTAAAAAATTATTTTTTGGGTGTTTTTAATTGTCCAAAAATTATGAAAAAAATATGGTTATTCTTCTAAAAATATATGGGACTTTATAAAAATGATTTGGGAATTATTGCACGAAATAAAATGTGATTTGAGAATAAAATGGGTAATGAGAACTATGGTTTATAAGTGTATTTTTGGGAAGATTATAACTTGCAAAAAAAAGAAATCAAAATGAAGGATTAGAAGATTAATAGAGTAAAGATTGAAATGATATTATGTGATGGATGTGAATTGTGAGTATTCGTTAGTGATGTATAGTATTTCACATTTGAGAATGATGTGACAACTATGAAATGTGAATTATTCTCGTTGGAGAATAGTGCGACAAATTATGATGCGTGAATATCCATCTTGATTGAATACTAGTGATGTGGGTTTTTAATGTGAATATAATAATTCGTGAGTACATGATGAATAGTTGAAATTAATGTATAGTTATGGACTATGTGAACGAATTATAAATCATGATTTGAAAAGAAAAATACTTTTGAGTATGATGACTCAACATGGAAATTTATGAGTTGAAAATGCTCATTTTAGAAATTGTGAATTTGAAATTGAAATAAAGGAGTAGCTAAGTCTCTCCCGGCATTGGAAAGAAATGTAATGAAATATTGAAATGAAAAACCAAGGTTGGTCATGTGTGAATAAATGAATAAGTCCGGTTTAGTGGAGAGGCTAACTCTAGAGCTTTGATTTTGTTCATGATTTTAATAAAACCTAAGGATTAGTACATAGTGAAGACGTGATGAAAGTAGGAGAAAAACATTGAGTATGAGGGCCATTGGATAGCAGCGAGAGCGTATCCCAGGATGTCCCATGATGAGTCTGGGCGAGGATACTGCTCCAGAGTACCGTCCCGGTGGCGACGCTCGTGAGATGTTTGAAGACTACGGGTGGTGTCATGTCTACGGTAGGAGCTGAATTACCACAAGATGTCTGCATAATGAGTCATGTCAGCAATGGGATTTTCTCCAGGACGCCTAGACATGAGTTCGTAGGTCAGAAAACTTCTAGGATACTTATCGTAGTTACAGTAGTAGATTAAGTCATGACGAGGGATTGAACCCTACAAAGATGAAGAACGATTAAGAGGCTTGCCCTCGGACCTATGTAGTATGGGATGCATAGAATCCGAACAAGTGCGCATTAATGTCATCTAATATAAATAATTGCATTAAGGACTAAGTGCACAATCACAACACGACATCAATAGGGTAGTCCCTTTAGTTGAAAATGTGACAAGTTTGTGTTTGCTAAATATGAAAAATAAGTTATACTATTTCCGGCATAGAGAGGATGGCCGTGTATAATGATCGTCGGTTGAATAAACTGACGTACCCACAATCTTATATGCAGGTAAATGGCTTGATAAAGATTAAAGAGGAACAAATGATTAAAGATGATACAATGTTGTTGTATATTTGTTTCATTATTGTAAATTTTACTTCCGCTGTGCAATGTAAAGTGTAATATTGATGTGAACTCTGATGTAAAGTAAAAAGTTTAAATTTCCTTATAAAATTGTACTAAAGGAAGCGAAAAGATCCTGTAGAACATCTCGAATTCAGTGTATTTGGGATTCGGGGCGTTACAATGGTCAGGCCCACTAAAGTAGCTCTCCGCCTTAACAATGTTAGTGATGTTGGAGACTGTCGGCGATCCTTGGGAGGAGTTCTTTTACGTCAAACCTGACCTGTAGGAGGACCTCCTCTTGGAGCATGTCCTCTAGACAGAGAGGTTGAGCGATGATGATGACGATGAAACTCATTATGAGTCTGTCGATGAAGATCTCTATGTGACATGATCTGAGATGGAGAACATCTTCTGAGCTCTTCCATGCCTCGTTTAGGGGACGACGATTGTCGGTGTTGCCTTCGTGGGCTTCTTCGGTGAATATCTGTCGCAGGCATGGGGTGGAGGTTGAGAGAATGTTGATGGGGTGGTGTTGAATCTGTGTGTGGGGGGGCACCCCCTCGTGTCAAGGTCAAAAGTTTCCATGGGTGCAAAAGCAGAGAAGTAGTTGTAGACGAGGGCTATGAGAGAAGAGAAATGATAGATGCAAGGAAGTGCTGGGTAGGGTGGAGGGGGTGGTGGGAAGGGAGGGAGGCTTCATGACTAACATGCTTTTTACATTGAATTTGATCGGTAATTTTTCTCCTTCTACCAAATACATATTTATCCACATGCAAGGTGGGTGCAATTTCCAAGTATAAATAAAGATCATTTATTTTGGGCCACTAGCATACAACATTGGCCAAAGTGGGTTGGGCCATTCACAATGGAAGTTTTATTGGTATATGGAGTGAGTAATTTTGCGCATTAGGTTAGATTTGAGGAATAGATACAAGCATACCACAATTAACATCTTCATCATTGATTTGTTAGTTGAGCTTAATAATTGTCATTTAAAATTTAAAAAGAAAGGTACCCATCCACAATAGGTATGAAACTTGGCACAACTATTAGGAAGACCATAGAACATGTACTAGTTTTTTTTTCCATATCATGTTTTGGTGCACATTGTTAGTAAAAACTTTGAAATTTGATAGTAAATATTGTGATATTTACAATTATACAGACAATAACATGATTATCCTTTGAAAATTTATTTCTCTTGTAAATTCCTTCGAACATATACTAGTACATGTAATTGATAAAAAAATAGAACTCATGGTATTGCAACCAATTCAAGAACAAGGACAAACAAGTGGAATTCCACCAAACCAACTAGTAGCAACATTAGGATCTCACTCTTTTCTAGAACCAACTAAGTAGGTTGTTTATGAGTGAGTCAAGTAGTTTTCTAGAACTATATGAACCAAAAGTTAGGGATGGAGTAGGACACCTAAATTCAAACTATTGTGGTTGTTTACCCTAAAAGGAAAAGCTAGAAAGATATCCTCTCATTTTTCTTTCCTTAGGCTTGCATATCTTCTTTCAGGACCAAAATTTAGGCAACCAATGGGCCTCTGATGTTATATATAATATAGTTTATTATTTTCTTTATTTTATATATATTTCTTTCTTATTATTATATTATTGACACCATATTAGTTGCCTCGTTTTGTACCTTAGATCTCTAATATTATAATGGGAGAATGCCTTACTATCATTTATAAATTTACCAAAGCGTGCAATACACGTGCATAACTATTATAAAAGAGATCTTAGGTTCAAATCTAGAATCTAGATTACGTCTAAATTTTTACTTTAAAAAAACTATATTTATGAAGACGTGCATCACACGTGTAAATTACTAGTTGTTTTATTAATTTCTTAAAAACTGAGCCTAACAAATTTACTCTACGATCCAATCAAACTCACTCCACCTTATACGATCATCCATCTCCTCCTTCAATGAATCCATGGTCAAGTAAGAGCATCCAAGGTTCGTACTTTGCTAAAATATGCATTTTTTGCATATTATACATACAGTAAAGCGACTATGCTGTAGTGGTAAAATGCTATAAATAGAGTAAAGAAAAAAATATATCGAACGGAACTCTAAGTTCTGTCCCGTGCAACAAAAAAAAATCTGGACATTTTAAAATAATTTATTTTATTATTTTAATAATTTTAATAATTAAAAGAAGGGGAAAAAATCAAACAAATGGTTGGCAAAATGGAAAAAATGTCAAATTTGTCAAATTTGAGGGACGGCACTTCAAGTGCCGTCCGAAGAAAAAAAAAGAAAAATATATATATATTTTTAATCGGGACGAAACTTGAAGTTCCGTCTGATAAGAAGAAAAACAATATTGGGACGGATCTTCAATATCCGTCCTTCATGATATGCATTTTCTCAAATCTTCTCTCATATATAGCAATCTTCTGTAGCAATTTCGTCAAAATATTGATAAATAGCAAATAACTGCAGATGACTTTTCCCCAAAATATGCATAATACGAACATTTAGCTAACGACTGTGATACTCTAAGAGCATCCACTATCGTCGGCTATTTACTTTAAAAATGGAAATTTTGAGAAATTTTACGCCACTATCGTCTGCTATAAACCTAGTTTATAGCAGAGTAGTGAACAGGAGTCGGCCATATATAGCAGGGTAGAATAGCATTTGGAAATTATAGAAGACGGTAAACGATCATCCGTCTATCAAAAATTTTGATTTCTTTGGAATTAAAAATTCGAATAAACGGAAGAAGATCTTCTGTCTATCGAATTTATTAATTTTTTTAAAAAAAAATTTATCAAACGGAAGATGTTCCTCCGTCTTCATAATTAAAAAAAAAAAAAAAAAATTTGAAAGAGACGGACGTCCCTTTCAATTACTTTTTTTTCCTTTTTTTTTCATCCTTTTCCTAAAAGACAAAAGTGAAAACCCAAAAAAAAAAAAAAAAACAGAAAATTCCCAAACGGAACTTCTTGTTCCGGCTGAGAATTTTTAAGATTTTTTTTTTTAAAAAAAAAACCCAGACGGAAGAAGATCTCCCGGCTGGATTTTTTTTAAAACAAAAAAAATAATAAAGATCTCAGACGGAGGATCTTCTTCCGTCTATATATTTTACAATTTTTTTTTATAAATTATAGCTCTCACGATAGTGGCGGAAGCGATTCAATGCTAAAAGCAAATATGCATATAGTTAAAATATAGCACGAACGATAGTGGATGCTCTAAGAGACAATCAATATGCATTTTGTTCCACACACTTCTTATTCAATGGACACCAAAGCTTTTAACTCACAACATTGGCACACCAAAATAATCAAATTAAATCCATGAAACTCCAAATCTAACCACTCCAATTGACAGGAATTATATACTAAAAGCAAGAAGAAGAAAATGATTTTAAAAAAAATTACAATCCTTCAACCATGACTAAATTGTGCCCTAAATCATTTACTAATCATGTGAAATTTAAGAATTCAATCTCCCAATGTGAGTCACACCTCTCTTCTCTGCTTCCCTTTTTTTTATAAAAAAATGTTCAAACCGACCAGTGTGGGACCAGTGAAAACCTTTGAAGGCCAAGGATTCAAAAGATCTAATGGATTGGGTCTGGGTTGCTTGTTTGACTGCACCTAATCTGATTGAAAATGTATTTCATCTTTGACTGGATGGTCACATCAACAGCCTAGATCCCAAATATATTTATATTCATGTAAACATAATGCCCTTGATGATGTTTGGATTCACAATTTGGCCCCTTGATTTCTTTGGTTGCTTGTAGATTTGCTATTTGCTCATTTACATTAAAGAATCAATGAATGAATATACAGAGAAGGTAGAACATTTTTTTATTTATTGCTTGTGTGCTCCACATTTTGTCTCTTAGTAATTAACTAATTATAGTACAATTAGTTCAATTAGAATTAATCAACCATGAATAAAAATAAATAATTAATATACTTTATTTTCATAAATATAATACTGAATATAAGATTGTGAAGTCCCTTGTTGCTGCCACTGCTTCAGTTTTTGGCAATTACAGTAGTGCTAGACCTCCTCGCTTGGTTAGGTGGCATCCTCTTCAGGATAATTGGATAAAGCTCAATGTGGATGGGAGTTCTTTTGGCAATCCAGACAGGTCAGGTTATGGTGGTCTTCTTTGGAACAATGTTGGAGAATGGATTGTAGTTTTTTCTGGTTATTGTGATTTTACTACCAACATTAATGCAGAACTACAGGCTATTGCTTATGGTTTGCAATTGGCTTAGGATAAAGGATATAGGAATCTGATATGTGAATTAGATTCTCAAATGGCCTTATTTTTCATTGAACAAGGAGTGCCTCAAACTCACCCTCATACCCCCCTAATTGCTCATATTCGCGGCCTGCAGCAGAGGTCTTGGAACATGTCATTTAACCACATCTTGAGAGAGGACAATGCAGCAGCTGACTGGCTTGTTAAGCAAGGTGCTTCTATGGATCATGGCTTTGAGATTGTGCAGCAGTGTCCTCCTACATTGTCTTCTATTCTTCTGGCCGATGTTATGGGAGTAGAAACTCTTAGGATCTAGTTTGTTTTCTGTTTTGCTTGTTATTTTTCTTACTGATCAAAAAAAAAAAATTGTGGAGATCATGTAAAACAAATTTTCATTAATTATTTGTAGACAGATATATTTGTTTCCTAGTTGTATAAAAGCAATTTGAGTATAATCAGCACCAAGTCTCTAGGATAATTAAAGTATCAAATACATAGCTATCAATAAACTCAACTTTTATACTTAGCTATTTATAATCTCTTTTTTTTTATTGAATCAAGGGCTGGGCTAGACATTGTAGCCTAGTTTCGAATATGAAATCTCACTTTACTGATCCCAACCTTTTACCATTTGAGCTAGAGTTCTGTAACATCCCGATCTATTATATATATATATTTTCGTATATATTTTATTTTATGAGGATTTGAGACCGTATGTATTTTTGCATACATAATTTCATATGTTTTTCTAAAGTCCAATATTTTTTCATAGTCTAATATATTTATTATTTCTTTTTGTTTCCTACAAGAGTTATTTTAAAGCCTAAATAACAACCTAGACCTAATTCTAGCCCATTATAATTAATTCAAGTATTTTTCCTTGAGCCCATGATTTTTGGCCCAAATAGTAAACCCATTTAATTTATTCCTCTTTTAATTATGGTGACTTGTAGTGTAGACTCAATGGTAGACAATTAATAAATTAGTGCTTGAACAACTTAAGAATGAGGGACACTAGGGTAGCACGTGCATGCAATATAGTGTGCATTGAACACCCTTTTTAGTAGGCCGGTTTTGGGAGAGTTGGAGTTAGTGGTGAGGTAGTTTCTCAAGTCATGGGTGGTTATGGCAACTTTCAAACTCATCCTAGCCTTTAATCCCTAACTAGTTGATCAAATCCTAACCATTCAATCTACCCAAAATTATGTATAAATACCCCATAGTTTCTTCTCATCTTAATACATTAGAAAATTTATTAAAGAGAGAAAAGAATTAAAGTGAGAAAAGATTGAGAGTTTTTGGGAGAAAAAGATTGAGGAATTCTTGTGTGGGTGTTCATCCAAAGAAGGTCGGGAATCACACTAGGAGAGGTTCGGTTTTGCTACACCAAGGAGGAGAAGGATCTATTCGTGCACTCTAAAAGATTTTCTAAGAGCTTTGTATTCGTGTATCTTCAAAAAGGTGGGTGTTTCTCATGACTTCTAGAGTAGAAATCATGTTAGGGCTGAAATTGAATTGTCATTATGTGTGTGTTAAAGTTAGTTTGATTGAATGATTGTTGTAATTAAATCTCTCATGCTATATACATCATGTGAAAATTTGAATGAATGGAAAAGAACTAAAGACATTGAAAAACTAGCTGTACAGTCGACCGATCATGTTGAACAGTCGACTGGTCTGAGAGAATGAAAGATACCATGCTAAGTTTTGTACTAATTATACAAGAATAAACAAGTGAAATTATTGCTCTTTGTTAATACTATGATTTTAAATGAAAATGGAACACGAGTGTGATTGCATGAAACAAATGGATGGATTTAATGAATTGATATGATTAATGTATGTTATTTTTGATTTTAATCTAGCATACTGAATTGGAATAAATGTTTATCTCGGTAGAAAAATGATGATTATGGGAAAATACCCTTTTCTTTGAAGTCGTGGTTGTGTGGAAAATACTAGTCGTAAGGATCTCTACATTATTTAGTAAACTATGTGTTGCCGCTAATTTCGGTGTGGGGGCAAACAGATGAATTTGTGAGTTCGTGGAAAACTTGAATAGCAAACACCTAACCTGTTCCGCCGGAGCTTGACCGTTGACTCCCGCCGTTCACCTGCAAGGAAGTGCGAGACACCGGGGTTGATCCCGGCGACGCACCCTCCGACGCTCAAGTCAGTAACCAGAAATGATTATGAAAGAGCGTTTAACTAGAGAAAGATTGATTACCTCTTAATGGAGATGGGTGAGGGGTATTTATAGGCGTCTTAGGGACTGGTTTTAGGAATGTAATCCCCGTGATTAGATAAGGAATATTCCCCGTAATCAGATAAGGCATGTAATCTGATAAGGTATATCCCCTATAATCAGTTAAGGAATTTAATCCCTAATCCCCAGTGAAAAGATAGCTGTGAATCATGGCCGTTGATTTAGATCTAATCAGGGACCTTGATTGTATCTTGTCGGATCGGGTTGGTAGCGGGTTGAAACTCGTACCCAGCTGATGTGGATCCGTTTGCGGGTTATTGGATCTGTGAGAAGGAGACCCAGTACCCGCTTCGGACCCATTTGCATGTGAAATTACCGTTTTGCCCCTGAGCTTTAAGATTCGAGTCCGATGTGAACGGTCCCGATTTAATCCTATTTTTTAGCCATATCACGAGCCCCCCACTCCTAAAGACTGAGTGTAATCAGCCTTTGAGGAGTAGTTTAACTGTTCTAATGGCGTACGGGATTTTATCGGTGTTCTTAAGGGAGTTTGGAATCTTGCTCGGGGTGTAACAGTGTTATTATGGGCTTGTAAAATGCCCAAAAATATTCTCAGAATTTTCTGGATTTTTGGTGATTTTTCCAGATTTTTCTGAATTTTTCCTCATTTTTTTGAATTTTTTATTCATTTTCCGAATTAAATAATTAATTATCTAAAATATTAATTAATTATTCTAATTTAATAATTATTTTTTCAGAATTTAAAAATAATTTTTTCTGAATTAATAATTATTTTTAGAATTTTTAATTAATTTTTTCGATTTTTAAATATTTTTTTTCGGATTTTTTAAATAAAAAAAAACAATTAAATAAATAAATAAATAATTTAAATATTACCTGGACACGTGGCAGATTTCTGGCCGTCCATCATGACCAGATGAGCACGCATCGTGAGGCAGATCGCGATCTGGACACGTGGCGCGTTTCTGGCCGTCCATCATGATCAGATCAGCGCGCATCGTGAGGCAGATCACGATCGGGACACGTGGCGCGTTCCTGAGCGTCGATCGTGTCGCGACACGAATTTTGGAACGATCGGACGGATCGTGTGGCCCGGGCTCTTTTTTTCTCCAAATACGAGTTCGGCACTTCGGCACTTCGGCTGAATTGGTTCGGATCACTGAGATGATGCCACGTGGCATGCCACGTGGCTTTGTTTTTTTTTTTTTTTTTTTTTTTTTTTTTTTCTTTCGCGCTGCTGCTTCTCTTCTTCTTCTTTCTTTCTCCGCTGCTTCTCTTCTTTCTTCTCCTTCGCGTCTCTTCGCTTCTTGTTCGTCATCGCGAGCTCGACAGTGGGAGGCTCGATTTCGATCGGCGAGGAACTCGCGAGTTCGGCGAGCGAGGCGAGGGGCTCGGCGCGTCGGAGTGAATCTCGTCGAGACTTCGACGAGGAAGAGGCACGGCGAGGAGCTTCGGCGAATCAGCTCGTCGCGCGGAGTGGAGTTCGGCGCTTCGACGACGGAGGCAGCTCGGGAAGGGGATGGGCCGAGCTGGCGCTGGGGGAGTGGAGCTCTCCCGAAGGTGGCGAAGCTAGAAGGTGGGGCTCGGAGCTTGGAGTTTCGGTTCGGCATGGAGCTCGGAGCTTCGACGGCGGTATTGGAGCCCGGCACGAACGAAACTCGCGAAGGTAGTGCTCGGAGCTTGGGGCTTCGGTTCGGCATGGGGCTCGGCAGCGGAGCTCGGAGCTTGGTGATGGGTCGTTCGGTTCGCCACCATTGGAGCTCGGAGGTGAGCTCGGCAGCGGGGTTCGGCACGAAGGGAGGTCTCGATGGTGGTGCTCGGAGACGAATGGAGCTTGTAAAGGAGACCTCGGAACTCGTTCATGTAGAGCTCGGAGCTCGTCGAAGTGAGAGGAGTTCGGCTCGGCGTTGTGGAGCTCGGTTCGATGGAGATGGAGCTCGCAAAGGTGGAGCTCATCGGAGGTGGAGCTCGACCATGGGGAGGAGGCTGGCTCAAGCTTCGTTGATGGAGAAGTTGGGTTTTTTTTTTTTTGTTCTGATCGGTTTTGGCGGGAGAATTGGAGAAGAAGAGGGTGACGTGGGGGGTTGGTTCGGTTTGGGCTTGGGTCCGAACGGCCTCCGACCCGACCCGACCCGTTAACCCCTAACACTCCTCTTCTTGTTTGCTTTTGAGCTGCTTGTTTGTTCGGCGAATCTGATTCGGCGGATCCGAGCACGGATTTTGAGGAGAATTTTTTCCGCTTAGCGGTTCGGTAGTTCGGTAGCTCGGATTTGAGATCCGAGCTACGTGGCTCAATCTGGACCGTTGATCACGATCGTGGCGCGAATCACGAGACAAGATGCACGAGTTTCGAGAAAACGTTATCTTGTCGTTTTGTGGTGACGTGGCGAGATCTGAGCCATTCATCACGCTTGAGTGCGAATTTGGAGATGATCTAACGGTGAGATTGCCTCGGGACGATTTTTCTCCAAAAACGAGGGTCGGTACCCCGACACCTCGGATCGGCACCTCGGATCCTTTCTGGGAACATCTGGTTTGCTCTGCAAATGAATCTGGTTCGGCAGATCCGAGCACGGATTTTGAGGAGAATTTTTTCCCACTTTGCTGTTCGGTAGGTCGGTAGCTCTTCTGGGAAGAAAGAGGAAGGGGAGGAGAGGCATTTGGGTTCTCTCCTCTGCCTCGTTCTTCCGCACAGTGGAGAAGAGGAGAAGAGGAAGGGGAGGAGAGGCAATTGGGTTCTCTCCTCTGCCTTGTTCTTCCGCACAGTGGAGAAGAGGAGAAGAGGAAGGGGAGGAGAGGCAATTGGGTTCTCTCCTCTGCCTCGTTCTCTCGCACAGTAGAGAAGCGGCGCTGGGAAGACCCTCGTAAGAGCCATGGGGAGAACCATTCTTTGAAGTGAGTGCAAGGAGCAACTCTAGGGGAAAGTAGTGCTCCGAACTTGTGGAGAAGAGCTCCGCTTTGGAAGTGAGCGGAGTGAAGAGCTTGACTTGTAGAAGAGCAATCTGGACGGTTGATCACGATCGTGGCGCGAATCACGAGACAAGATGCACGAGTTTCGAGAAAACGTTATCTTGTCGTTTTGTGGTGACGTGGCGAGATCTGAGCCGTTCATCACGCTTGAGTGCGAATTTGGAGATGATCTAACGGTGAGATTGCCTCGGGACGATTTTTCTCCAAAAACGAGGGTCGGTACCCCGACACCTCGGATCGGCACCTCGGATCCTTTCTGGGAACATCTGGTTTGCTCTGCAAATGAATCTGGTTCGGCAGATCCGAGCACGGATTTTGAGGAGAATTTTTTCCCACTTTGCTGTTCGGTAGGTCGGTAGCTCTTCTGGGAAGAAAGAGGAAGGGGAGGAGAGGCATTTGGGTTCTCTCCTCTGCCTCGTTCTTCCGCACAGTGGAGAAGAGGAGAAGAGGAAGGAGAGGAGAGGCAATTGGGTTCTCTCCTCTGCCTTGTTCTTCCGCACAGTGGAGAAGAGGAGAAGAGGAAGGGGAGGAGAGGCAATTGGGTTCTCTCCTCTGCCTCGTTCTCTCGCACAGTAGAGAAGCGGCGCTGGGAAGACCCTCGTAAGAGCCATGGGGAGAACCATTCTTTGAAGTGAGTGCAAGGAGCAACTCTAGGGGAAAGTAGTGCTCCGAACTTGTGGAGAAGAGCTCCGCTTTGGAAGTGAGCGGAGTGAAGAGCTTGACTTGTAGAAGAGCAATCTGGACGGTTGATCACGATCGTGGCGCGAATCACGAGACAAGAGGCACGAGTTTCAAGAAAACGTTATCTTGTCGTTTTGCGGTGACGTGGTGCGATCTGATCCGTCCATCACGCTTGAGTGTGAATTTTGAGATGATCCAACGGCTAGCTGGGGTCGGCCGAATTTTTCTCCATAAACGAGGGTCGGTACGGCAGCACTTCGGATCGGCAGCACTTCTGAGGAGAAAGGGGAAGGGGAGGAGAGGCAGTTGGGTTCTCTCCTCTGCCTTGTTCTTCCGCACGGTGGAGAAGAGGAGAAGAGGAAGGGGAGAAGAGGCAATTGGGTTCTCTCCTCTGCCTCGTTCTTCCGCACAGTGGAGAAGAGGAGATGTGTTGGGGAAGAAGGAGAAGAGTGAAGGAGCTAAGATGGGTATGGGTCGGACCGTGGGTATCGGATCCGACCCCGACCGTTAGCCTCTTTTTCTTTCTTCCTCTTCATCTGCTTGCTTTGTTCGGCGGATCCGAGCACGGATTTTGAGGCAGATTTTTGCCGCTCCGCAGGTTGGTAGATTGGCAGATCCCGGCTACGTAGCTCGATCTGGACGGTTGATCACGATCGTAGCGCGAATCACGAGACAAGAGGCACGAGTTTCGAGAAAACGTTATCTTGTCGTTTTGTGGTGACATGGCGCGATCTGATCCGTCCATCACGCTTGAGTGCGAATTTGGAGATGATCTAACGGTGAGATCGCCTCGGGACGATTTTTTGCCATATACGAGGGTCGGTACCCGGGCACCTCGGCTCGGAGGGTCAGTACCGTTGGCCGAGGTGCTGAGTTGTCTGTTTTGAAGGAAGTGTTCCTTGAAGACTCGGTTGAGCTGTTCGGATGGCTCGAGCGCGAGGAGAAGCTTATTGAGTTGATGAAGGGGATAGGTCGATGAAGCTCTGTTCCTCGGCTCGGGAGGATGGGTCAGCATATGGGAGAGGTGAGGAGCTCTGAAGTTGTCTCTATTCTGTTTGGTTTTGGAGATTTTTGAAGAGGTGCTCCACTCCTAGGAGAAGAGGTGCTGGGAAGACCCATTCTCCGAAGTGAGTGCAAGGAGCAACTCCAGGGGAGGGTTGTGAGCTCCGAACTCGTTGGGAAGAGCTCCGCTTTGGAGACGAGCGGAGTGAAGAGCTTGGTCTTGAGAAGAAAGAGGAAGGGGAGGAGAGGCATTCGGGTTCTCTCCCCTGCCTCGTTCTTTCGCACAGTGAAGAAGAGCAGAAGTGTTGGGTACCTTTGGCGGGAAGACTGAAGAAGGAGAAAAATGAAGGAGCTAAGAAGGGTATGGGTCGGACCGAGGGTATTGGATCCGACCCTGACCCGTTAGCCTCTTTTTCTTCTTGCTCTTCATCTGCTTAGCTGCTCGGTAGATGCATCTTGTTCGGCAGATCCGAGCACGGATTTTGGGGCACATTTTCCGCAACTTTGCTTCTCGGTAGATGGGTAACTCGGCTCGGATGGTCGTGGGGGCAGTTCGGAATGGCTATCTTCCTCCGGCCCGTTTAAGGACGAGCCGGTGAAGTAAAGTCGAGCCATAGGACCCCGACCATCGTGAGGTTAGTTTGAGGGATGCAGGAGCAGTTTCGAATGGCGAGCTACTTCTAGTCCGCTTAGGAGCGAACTTGCGAAGTAGAATCGAGCCAAGTGTTGGACTCCGATCCATTCAACGGCTGCATGAGCAATTTCGAACGGCGATCCACTCCTGGCTCGTCTGAGGACGAGCCGGGGAAGAAGAGTCGAGCCGAGTGCTGGACTCCGAACCATTGTGAGGTTATTCAACGGCTGTGGGAGCAATTTCGAATGGCGAACCACTTCTAACCCGCTTAAGAGCGAGTTATTCGAAGCAGAATCGAACCAAGTGTTGGACTCCGGAACCATCGTTTAAGTTGTTCAACGGCTGTGGGAGCAATTTCGAATGGCGAACCACTTCTAACCCGCTTAAGAGCGAGTTATTCGAAGCAGAATCGAACCAAGTGTTGGACTCCGGAACCATCATTTAAGTTGTTCAACGGCTGTGGGAGCAATTTCGAATGGCGAACCACTTCTAACCCGCTTAAGAGCGAGTTATTCGAAGTAGAATCGAACCAAGTGTTGGACTCCGGAGCCATCGTTAGAGTTTAGTGAGTTGCGGGAGGAGCCATGTAGAAGAAGCTGGACTCCGAACCCAGAGAGATAGAGGAGCAAGAGCAATAATCTTCAATGAAAAGATAAGTTTTATTGAAATAAACTAAGTGGCTGCTCCAATAGGGCGAGCCATTATTACATGCTGTTGGCCGAGTTACAAGCATCGGCCTTATTGAAAATCAAAATCCTACTTCTACAATAAGGTGAGGACCTCTTAGGAGGAGCTGAGTCTTGAAGCTCGGCGGGCCTTTCTGTTCGTTTGGAAGAGGTGGTGATCAGGTGAGGAGCTCGGCCCCCTCTTTTTGGACGAACTGGATCAGGTGCCCCCGCTGTATGAGTTCTTCGATCTCCTCCTTGAGAGCCCGACAATCATCCGTGTCGTGGCCGTGGTCCCTGTGAAAGCGGCACCACTTATCCTTATTCCTCTTCTTGCCAGGTGTATTCATTCTCGGGGGAGCGCGGAGTAGCCCTTCGTTGTCCACCTCCATAAGGACTTCTGATATGTTGGCAATGAGGGGGGTGAACTTCTCAAACCGAGGAGTCGGGCGACGCTGTCCATTGCTGTCCTTCTGGGATTTTTGGGAGCCCTCATCTTCTTCGGTCAGCTTTCGTTTCGTCCCTGAGGCAGACCCTCCGAAGCTTGGAGGGTAGGCGGCCTCTTCGGCACGAATGTACTTGTCACACCTGAGAAGGAGGTCGGCAAAGTTCTGTGGAGGCTTCTTAGCAAGAGAGGAGCGGAGGCTGGAATTGAAGACGTTGGATTGGAAGGCGGCTGTTGCGACGGATTGGTCGAGGGAGGCTATAGTCCTGGCTTCAGCTGTGAATCTCTTCACATAGTCTCTTAACTTCTCACCTTTCTCTTGCCTAAGCTGGAGGAGTGAAATGCTGGTCTTCTCCGTGTGCCTGCTACTTACGAAGTGGGTGATGAAGAGTGTCTCGAACTGCTCGAAGGAGAATATGGAAGACGGTGCGAGGCGGGAGTACCACTCTCGAGCTGGGCCCTTCAGTGTCGCGGGGAAGGTTTTGCAGAGGAGGGCATCAGAAGCTTGATGGAGGAGCATCAAAGTCTTAAAGCTTTCGATGTGATCAACTGGATCGGTCTCCCCGGTGTAAGTCTCAAATTGGGGAGGTTTGAAGCCGAACGGGACAGGTGCATCCACTATGGTTCGGGAGAAAGGGGGTTGGCTAGGACGTAAGGTCCTCCCCCTAAGCTCCTCTTCTCGGTTTATCCGACCCAGGCGCCTTTCTACTTCATGAAGACGGCGGTACATGGCGTCATCCCTCCGACGGTGATCTGCCGAGCCTCGAGACTCATCTTCATACGAAGGAGAACGAGGGCTGCGGCGATGGTAGCTTCGGGAGCGACGAGGACTTGGGGTACGCCGGGAGTTTGTAGGAGCAGGACGAGGAGAGGGGAACCGTCGGCGAGGGTTTCGGACCGGGGGAGGGGATGGAGCCTTGGGTGCGTTGGTGAGAGCTTGTAGGATGGTCGCTTGGAACTGCTGGAACTCGGCACGGGTGATTGGTGCCTCCTCGTTCTTAGGCTGCTACCGACCCACGGGGGAGCGTGGCCTTCTTCTGCGATGCTCGGGGGATTCCCTTCGCCCCCTACGGTTAGGAGACCTTCTGTAATCCCGGTGACGGGGAGATCGTTCACCCGGACGATAGTGGCGGGAGGTTCCCTCTCGGGCCCGTTTTTCGTCCAGATGGTGACGAAGATCCACGTCCTTCTTCTGCCGACTCTGAGGATTGTGTGATGCCATGGAATCCGTAGAGGCATTGTGTATGGAGATGCGGTCTTGGTGGAGAGGTTGCTTTCCGCGGGAGCCCCCCGCACCAGCATTCTGAGGTCCGGTCGGACCCTTGGGGGGTTGCTGATTCTGAAGGGGCTGATCTTGCTGAAGGGGGTCTTTCGTCTGAAGCGGAGGTCGTTCCTGCTGCAGAACGGTTTGGTCAGGGACTGGCTCCTGCTGATCGGCGGGATTGGGCCCACGGTTGGACCCCCTAGATTTGGCTTTTCTCGGAGGCATGGCTGGAGAAGATCTAGTCGACGGAAAGAGGAGAGGTCTCTATTCGTTAGTTTCCCACAGACGGCGCCAATCTGTTGCCGCTAATTTCGGTGTGGGGGCAAACAGATGAATTTGTGAGTTCGTGGAAAACTTGAATAGCAAACACCTAACCTGTTCCGCCGGAGCTTGACCGTTGACTCCCGCCGTTCACCTGCAAGGAAGTGCGAGACACCGGGGTTGATCCCGGCGACGCACCCTCCGACGCTCAAGTCAGTAACCAGAAATGATTATGAAAGAGCGTTTAACTAGAGAAAGATTGATTACCTCTTAATGGAGATGGGTGAGGGGTATTTATAGGCGTCTTAGGGACTGGTTTTAGGAATGTAATCCCCGTGATTAGATAAGGAATATTCCCCGTAATCAGATAAGGCATGTAATCTGATAAGGTATATCCCCTATAATCAGTTAAGGAATTTAATCCCTAATCCCCAGTGAAAAGATAGCTGTGAATCATGGCCGTTGATTTAGATCTAATCAGGGACCTTGATTGTATCTTGTCGGATCGGGTTGGTAGCGGGTTGAAACTCGTACCCAGCTGATGTGGATCCGTTTGCGGGTTATTGGATCTGTGAGAAGGAGACCCAGTACCCGCTTCGGACCCATTTGCATGTGAAATTACCGTTTTGCCCCTGAGCTTTAAGATTCGAGTCCGATGTGAACGGTCCCGATTTAATCCTATTTTTTAGCCATATCACTATGCATGTTGCCAGGGTCATTAAATAAAATTGTATGTTAGTTTCGGGAAATGAACATATGGTAATCTTAAACTAAGATTTTGTGTGAATCGAAGGAAAGAAGAAATGGTTCCTCATTTCAAATTTTAATACTGATCAGTCGACCGAATAGATGTAGTAGTCGACCGACCTGAGTATTAAAATCCTTCGAGTTAAAACCCTGCAAAACAGCCGACTGGTCTGAGTAACAGTCGACTGCCCCGTACCTTGTACTTTCGAGTTTAAACCCCTGCTGAACAGCCGACTGGTCTGAGTAATAGTCGACTGTCCAGACTCTTTGTCAACATCTCAGATTTCAAAATTTGCTTTGTGAAATAAATACATATATATATTGCTTGAAAGAGATTTGATAATAGAAAGAATGGAGATTGGATGTGACGGATTAGAAAAGTGAATTTTATTTACCTTTGCACGAAATTGCATTTGAAGTGAAGTGAATTATTCTGCTGAATTTATGAAAGGTTTTACGATTATGAATGCTATGAACATGAAAAGAAAAATCTGATATAATCATGAAAAATGAACTCATGAGTTTGAAAGACTCGATTCTTGTGTAATTGTGAATTGAAATTAAGAACTAGAGTGTAGCTAAGCCTCATACCGGCATTGGAAAGAAATGAATTGAAATGAATTTGAAATGAAGAGACCAAGATTTGGGTCATGTTGAATAAAGAATTAAGACCGGTATAGTGAAAGGGCTAACTCTAGAGAATTGATTTTGTTCATGATTCTAATAAACTAAGGACTAGATACATAGTGTCATAGTGAAGATGTGATGAAAGTAAGAGAAAAACACGAGTATGAGGGCCATCGGATTGGCGGTGTGAGAGTGATCCACAGACTGCCTGCTTGATGCGTCATGACATGGCGTGGGCACTACTCCGAAATTATCATCCCGGTGGCGACGCTTGTGGGGTGTTTTGGTGGCTACGGGTGGTGTCATTGTTCCATGGCGGAGGCTGAATTGTCTATAGTCTGCCTGCTTGATGCGTCATGTCAGTGCATGGGATTCCCCTCCAGACTGCCTGGACATGGGCTCGTAGATCATAGAACATCTAGGATACTTACCGTAGTTACCGTAATAGTTTAAGTCATGGTGAGGGATTGAACCCTAAAAGATGAAGTACGATTAAGGACTTGCCCTCGGACCTATGTAGTATGGGATGTATAGAATCCGAACAAGTGCGCATTAGTGTCATATAATATAACAACTGCATTAAGGACTAAATGCACAGCACGACACGACATCAATAGGATAGTCCCTTTAGTTTTGTTTTGTGAACAAGTTTGTGATTTTGTTAAGAAATGAGAATCATTATACTGTTTCCGGCATAGAGAGGATGGCCGTGTATAATTTTCGTTGGTTGAATAAACTGACGTACCCACAGTTTTGTATGCAGGATAAATGGTCTAATAAAGATTAAAGGAGAACTGATGCTTAGAGATCATTCAAATGTTGTTGTAATTTTATGTAATTTATTGTAATATTGCTTCCGCTGTGATAATGTACAAGTGTAAATGTAACTCTGATGAAAGAAAAAATTTTAATTCCTTGTAAAATTGTACGAAAGAAGTGTAAAGATCCTATGGAACTCGAATTCAATTGTATTTTGGAATTCGGGGTGTATCAAGTTCAGTGGTAATTTAATCTTTTTCATCTCCTATAAATTATTCTTATAGTTCCTTGAACATAATAGTTCTTTACCACTATTAGTTGTTACCGTTCACAACCACGATTTTGCTATAGTGGATAACACTGATCTACTACCATATTTTGTTTATAGTATGTATTTTATTCCACTATACATATCAACATGAGAGCGGATCACAGGTTATGATGAGGAGGTAAAGATTGGTCGCACCCTAAATTGACTTTTATCTACCACGGCCCACGGGGGGTCGAGAGTTAAACTTGTTGTTAGTTTATTACAACACAACTTCTATTTTTTTCATATGTATATGTACTCTTTCCCAATTCTATCAGGCTTTTTTTCATATGTATATGTACGCTAATGAGAATTAAAATATAGGTCGCTATTTACATTAGCGACCTTGAAATGAAGAGGCCGCTACTAACGTAACACAAAATAGACCAAAAATGCTAATAGTTGGGAAACTGTTCCAAAAATATAAATATTTTCAAAAGGTAGCCTATGTAGGTAAAAAAACCTCAGAAGTTTCAAGTAACAATCCAGATATATGTTGCAAAAGTCAAGGACAATTTGGGAAGAAGTAAACCCAATAATATAAAAAGTCTTCCAATGCTGCGTTGGCCATATCTCTATCTTTGACCAGTGCTCTCACGGTCACCATCATCGTTTCAACTTTTTCTCTCTCTTTTTAATCATTTAATTTTTATTTTATTTTGCTATATTCCAAAACATTCTTCTTTTACTCTCTTCATCTCCTATTAGTTTTGGGTCTTCACAGCTTGTTCAACCATCGAAATTCAGGTCATATTCAGTGGTGGTTCTCAAAGGTATTGATTCATTCTTCTTCCCTTGCTCATGTTGATCTTGATGGGTGTTGAAAATTTTGCTTCTTTATACTTTTTTAGTGGTCTTTGAGGGGTTTTAAGAATTGGGTATTGATCAAAATTTGACCTTGGTGAGTGATGGGGTTGTTTGGGGTTTCAATTTTGGAATTTGGTGGAGGGTTTGTCTAGAATCTTCTAGAAATCATGAGTAGTGTGATTTGGGATAAATTTAGTACTACTTTGTGGGGGGATTTATTTGGATTTTGGTAGTAGAGTTGATATGTCCATTGTTATTTTTTAATTTGCATTTCTCTTAATTTAAGAAACTATGGAGGCAATAGGCATGTTGTTTGAATTTTGATAATGGATATGTAGTGATTAATTTTGCATTTGTTTAAGTTAATCTGTTGATTTCTATTGGTAAAAGCTGAATTTGGCTGGGGTTAAGTAGTGAATTGCTTGGTGTATCATGGATTATGGTGTTCTATATCTACAATTGAATTATGTGCTATTTGGGATGCAAACTCTTATCATTTTAACCCTTGAAATAACCCTAATTGCTCAGTTTGTAAAATGTGGACTCTTTTTTTATATACCAAATTTACTTGTTTGTTTTTTTTTAAATAAAAGTGACCGTAGTCACCGATCTCATTAATGAAAGATTAACGGGATTACAACAAAAGTCCTACATTATCACATACTATTTACTTGTTTGTTAATAGACTCTTATCTTGGTTAGGAGATAGTTGTTTGATTTGAAATTCTACTATTCATAATTCATTGTCATTGATATCTGCATCTTGATTGCTTTTTTTTTAATTGCAGTAAGATATAAATATAATTTAGGCAGTAAGCAAGATGGGGTGCTTCCAAGTCTTGAAAGGGAAGAAGAAAAAATACGAGCAATCTGTGAAGAAGAAGGATCTTAGCAGAATAGAGTCGGTAAGTAGTAAACTTCCGGAACCCGAAACCCACGGGCCATCACTTCAATCTGCCCCTCCAAGCTTCAGGGATAGAGCCAAACCGATCCAATCATCTGGTCGAGTCAATCACAGAGCGCGGGCGTTATCCGCCCCTTCTAGCCTAGTTGATACTGATCAAGATGCTCTTACGGCAATGGAATTCGACGATCAAGAATACTTGAAAATTCGTGGGGGGTCAATGAAAGACCCGCGGCTTTCAAACCCTTTACCGCTCCCACTTCCATCGCCGAAGGGTAATTCAGTTTTAAAGAATATGGGAAGTTTCAAGTCAGGCATTTCAAGTGGCCTTAATCAAAGTCCTGGGCCTTTACCTTTGCCACCATTAGCGGGAGGTGGTCTTCGTAACTTCACCTATGAAGAGGTTTCAGGTGCTTGCCAACATTTTTCGGCTGATAGGTGTATCTCAGAAGGCCTATCATCCACCATTTTCAAAGCAACCTTTGGAGAAGATGCCATAAGTTCTAAGAAGTTTGATGCCACCGTCACTCGACTGCTACCATCTCCTCAGGTACTTTCACTTTGTTTTAAGGATATATCATGTAACCCTAGTATTGATTAATCCAATGTCACCAGAAAATACCAACCTTTGTGATCCACGAATAAAAACACACATTCGAATGTGGTACATTAGCAACTTGGAACTCTAAAATGAATGTTTTAAATATCTGACTTCATATACAAATTTGTATCTTGTGCTACATTACTTTGTATTATTTAATGGTCAGTGGCAAAACTAGCGTGGGGGAATTCACTGTAGATAACCAATGTTTAGGAGTTGTTAAGAATGAGTTACATTGACTATAATCAAAATGTTTTGTTATACATTATATCTGAATCTGTATGCACATTCTTTGTTCAAGATAAACATACATTCTGAAGAAGCCTACCCCTATTGTGACAAGCAGTGTTCTGTATAATGTGTTTTCATTCCACATACCAAAGTGTCCCTTGTTTTGGGCAACCTTGAATTAAGCCACACAATTATCTTTGTAAGAATACAAGTGCAATTTCCCTCCACCCTTCTACAACTTCGAAGTTTTAGCTTAGTGGCAGGGACTTTCACAATCTTAGTGTGATAATTCAGTCAATTCAGTCAACAGTGTTATGTTTCGGTAGCTGCTTGTTTCTCATACTAGTGTCTGAATAAGTTATCGTGACTATTTTTTGGTTGGGATTTAAAAATGAACATATTTGTGCATCTTTTTTTTTCCCCAGAGTTTGAAGGAATTTGTGAATGAGGTGAACACGATAGCCTCCCTACAACATCCCCAGCTTTGCAAGTTGCTTGGTTTCCATGCACGTGAGGGTTCCGATCAAAGAATGTTGGTGTATGAGAGGCTTTTTCATGGAAGCTTAGATCGGCTTCTCTATGGGAGATCAGATGGACCGTCCATTGATTGGAGTGCACGAGTGAAAGTGGCTGTTTGTGCTGCTCAAGGTCTTACATTTTTGCATGAAGAGGGGCCTTTCCAGGTAGTTAAACTTGTCATTAGTATTGTTTATTATTAAAACATTTTAATTTTTCTCCTTTGTTCAATTGGGGGGGGGGGGGGGGGGGGATTGTCACAATTCCATTTAGTCTCTTATGGAGACAATATGATTGTTGAATCCATCACAAAGACTGTTCAAAATTCATTGCTATCTAGAAATTTTATTCTATTATTCCTAATCTCCATGCTTAAGAGTAAGTTAAGTTTTATGGGCTAGACATTTTTTATTTTATTTCTGGTATTTTAGTTTCTCATTTTGATTTTCGTTAACCTAGCAATCTAAGGAGCATGGACACAGTAAAGCTGAGTGCAACACAACACACAAAAATGAAGCATTGTGTCTAATAACGTGACTTCAGAACAGAACTGTTAATGCTTCATATATAGCAATGCATTTTAAACAATAGCATATGCTATTTGTCCTTCTGGTTTTAATTCAATTTTTTCTTCTTATAGGCAATGTACAATGAATTCTCAACTGCAAACATTCAAGTTGACAAAGATTTTAGCGCAAAGCTGTCAGGATATGGATGTGTGAGCTACAATCCAGAGACAGAGTTCATTAGTATTTCACCTGTAAGTGCTCTCTATCTATTGTCACATATGATAAATTCAATCTCGTATGAGTTGTTTTACTCTATTCTTTGTATACTTAAAAAAGATCCCCGTCTTTTTTCCAGGCTTCTGCAAGCCTCTCTGTGGAGACAATAGAGAGAGGATTGCTCACGCCCAAGAGCAATGTGTGGAGTTTTGGCATCCTTCTCCTCGAGTTATTAACTGGCCGAAAAAATTTGGACATGAGACACCCTAAAGAAGAAAGGAACATAGTGAAATGGAGCAAACCATTTCTTTCTGATGATTGTCGTTTGTCTCTCATCATTGACTCTCGTATCAAAGGACGGGTTCCTCCCACAGCAGCCAGAACCATCGCCGATGTAGCCCTAAAATGCCTTCAGAAGGAGCCCTCGGATAGACCCACCATGAGAGCCATTGTGGAAACCCTAGCAAATGTTCAGGATATCAAGTACCCTTCCCGGTACCCCCTTCAGGACCCTTCATCTGTTGTAGGCAAGAGGATGATTAAGTATCCAAGCTTCAATGTGATTGTTACTCCACCAAATCAAACGAATTATTCACCACCGCCTCGCTCGTCGATGACCCAACCCCTAGTTTCACCGAGGACTTCAGTGTCTGTAGTCCCACCTCGAATTTCGTGCTAATGCCTCAATGGGAAGGTGGTAGTTTGGCAAATGGTAGAAAATGCCTGTCTCCTACATTGCTGCTTCCAGGGGTTGAAGAATTTTAGTTTGTTTACTATGCCTAAGATTGTTATTCTTTCCACATTTTTGCTTCTTTATGGTTTAATATGATATATATATATATATATTATGTATAGAATATCCATGTACCCCTCGTATATGAGTAATGGGGTAGATTGATAACTTGTAAATAATGTCTAGTCTGTAAGGATTCTAGTTTGAATGGATGCACAAGTTTTTGGACAAGAGATTAGGTTTTGGCGGGCTTCTATCTGATGCTGTTTTATCAACTTTGCTGAATAAAAGATTTGTTGATAAGGTTGGATTGGTTTTCGCTGTAGATAAAGGTGAATTGTTCTTTTGCTGCCAGTTAAATTGAGGAAGCGTACCAACTCTAGTCGAAGATTTTCTATTGTTAGTACTTGTTATTTGCTTGTAATTGCTAATTTGAAAGTTGAAGCCTTGCAAAAATTAGAGGAATGTCCTGTTATCAATTGAAGGATAAGTTGGTAGTAGTAGCAGCAGCAGAAAATGTGAAAAGATGGTATCCTTGTTTGTGCTACTCCAACCCGATCTTATAATTGACTATATATTAACATGTGTGCCCTTCTAAAGCCTTCATCCTTGTCAGACAAGTTTATAGAGCATGGCGCAGTAATCGAACTTTTGAAGGTGATGAATTTGGTTTTCAAAAAGTTTGTTTCATTCGGTCATACTAACGTTAGTGTTTGTTACTTAATGCAGGATTAATTCGAGGAAGGTGAAGGTGACAACAGTTCTGTTTCAGTGAATCGTGCTCACAATGAAGTATTCAAGGTTTGAGTAAGACTTAGATCCATGCATTCGCTCAGCTGATGCTTGGAAGATTAATTTTTACTCAATATTATTTTCTTCGCCTAGTTTCTTTTTAATCTTCATGTCATCAAAGTGAATGTTTTTCGACTTAATTGTGGGGTTATTATTTGGTAAAGTTAATTAGCAATTCATATTTGTCGGTACTTGATAGCGATATAATATAGGGATGCTTGATGGTTGTGTTTGGATTTGAGTTTCCTGATGCTATTTGATAGCTGTGATTGGTTTTTAGGGTTTGAGTCGGTACTACATACATGGCTAAAATTCAGGATTGATGCCATCAAACCTGGATCTTTGGCATTTATACACGAGCAATTGTCTTAGCAGAATATCAGGGGTTTCTAGTATTGTGGATTTACACTTTTAGTCGACCTATGATAAAGATAGAGACAAACTGGAATGAATTGCATAATCTACATGATTTCTTTCTGCTGAATCTGCTCCAAAACTTCATGATCTGGGAATCTTTCGTGCAACCTGCAACCTACAACTTACAGGAAACCTTCTGCGGAATATCAGAAAATGATTTAACCAGAATTTGGCTGATAAAACAATAATTTGGCTCATACTTGTATAAATATCAGAAACTACTTCAACAATAATTTGGCTGATTCTTGTTTGCATATCATATTATGTGCTAATTACGAAAGTTGAAGAAGATACCAAGTTTCTGGACCAATTACTAATACTTAAAGTCAATTACACATACAATGCATATTTTTCCAGGAAACTGACAAGAAGGAATATGCTTCCTTTCTTGAATTGTTCAGAGAGGAATATACTTATCCTCTCAAGAAAGTCATTCTTTTTGTTCGGCCACCTTTGTAGATGTTTTTTTACTAGGTGTTACTGGTGTCGTATCTGTTTATTATCATATGCTGACCTTGCAATCTTAGGTTGGTCTTTAAAGCTCAAAGTGCTCTGCTTGCCTTAATTCCTTATCTTATACATGATTGTCAATGACCCTTAGCTGTAGTATTGTTCATCACCAAGCTTTGGCTGATAGAGATGTTTACATACATCCTAATATAGTAGGACATGTGGAAAACTACGAAACTGGACTGTTGTTACTTACAGACTATGTAGGAGGCCTAAGAATTTGGTTAAGGAAACTGGCAAGAAGGATTTTTTTCCCATTCTTGGAAGAGTTCGAGAAAAGAATCTTTCGCCTTAATAGGAGATGTCGAAATAAAAAAAACACCATTGGAACAGATAATGTCATATTTGCAGTCGTGAAACTTGAAAAACACCGAGTTGTAAAAGGTACAACAACCTAGAGAACAAAATATTTAAATTTCGAATTTGGCCCTATAGGTTTACTTTTGGAGTACGTACAAACCTGTAAATCCAATAGCCACGGTGAAAATAAAGACACCGATATAAATTAGAGATTATGCAGAATTAGTAAAGGTAAAACTTAACATAGGAAGTATCAAGTTCATCAGAAATACCACCCTTTTGAACTATTTGCAAACCTGTTACTCAAAGTTTCTATGGTTAAAACATAGTCATATACAGAATGACATGGACATATAAAAGAAATGAGAAAAGTAATGAGAACTCTTCTTATAAAAGAACAGAGAAGTTACATGAACAATGACATATAACAATAACAAACAGACATGAAAGATAAGCACAGAGGAATAAAACAAAACCAACTATGGCCAAACCATGACACTAATATCTTAATCTCTCACAATAAACCACAACGGGGGTTAGTAAACAGTAATCTGCAATGTCTATAAAAGTTTGCGATACTGAATCTAGGAATAAGCTGCACATAAGCCTCTATAGAAAGTTTCTGAATTTGAAGATAAGCTATATCTTGTCCTCTTCAAATTCCTAGACAACAATCATGTATGAAGTATACAGCAGTTGGCTACCTTCACTTGTGTTGGTTGTCGCCTTAATATCATCCTTAATATACTACTTCCTTGGTACTGATAGCAAAAGGAAACTGAACCTCCCTCCAGGATCACTAGGTTTTCCTGTGATTGGCGAGACTATTGACTTTGTCAAAGCACGGAATGAGGATAAAATGGGTGAATGGGTCAGAAGAAGAATTAGGGCTTACGGTCCCACTTTCAAAACATCCCTTGTGGGCAGTCCAACGATTTTTATTACTGGACGGGAGGGAAATAAGTTTGTACTCAGTGCACTTGATGAGGTTTTCAGTGTGAAGCAGCCGGCATCAATAGTCAGGATCTCAGGGAAGGACAACCTATTTGAACTCACAGGAACAAGGTAAGTCCTACATTTAGTTTCTTCTATACTTTCAGAGCTTGTATTGGCTTTGTTAGTTCAATGTTAAGTAACTTCTTATTGTTGCAGGTACAAGCTAGTAAAAGGTGCAGTAATGTCATTTCTCAAGCCAGAATGCCTTCAAGAATATGTCGGTAAGATGGAAAGTTTAGTTCAAAATCAACTACTAACAGAAGCAAAAGAGAACAGCACGATACATGCAGTGTCATTCTTGAAAAGAGTCACCTTCAACCTAACATGCACTCTACTATACGGACTACATAATGAGCCGACAAAAGATGCGTTGTTCCACGATTTCTCGCAGCTTTTCAAAGGGTTGTGGTCTCTTCCAATCAATATCCCTGGAACAGGTTACTACCAAGCACTTCAAGCGAGGGACAGAATTGCGAAGAGGGTGGTACCAATTTTGGAGAGCAGAAGAAAGCAACTGGTTGAGGGGAAAATCAGTGGCAAAGAGGACTTGGTAACGAACTTGTTAGCACTTAGAGATGAGAATGATGAACCTCTAAGAGAAGAGGAAGTCATCGACAACTTTATTACTTTAATGATTGCTAGTCATGATACAACGGCGATCCTGTTGACCTTGTTGGTGTGGAAGTTGGCTAGAGATCCTAACATCTACAACAAGGTTTTAGAAGGTAATGCGACTATCTAACACACAAAAGTGATTGCTTTTTTTTTCTCCTAAGAAATCTCTCTGAGTACCAAGTCTTACATTCCTCTGTTTGTCTGAAAGAGCACGAGTCAATTTTAAGGGAAAGGAAAGAAAATGAGCAAGCGAAACTCACATGGAGTGAACTACAGAAGATGAAATACACATGGAGAGTTGCACAGGAACTGATGAGACTGATTCCTCCAGTATTTGGGAACTTCAGAAGAGCTGCGAAGGACATCAGTTTCAAAGGCTATGATATCCCTAAGGGATGGCAGGTACAAAAAACATAACCAATTTCCTGAAATACATGAAAGCACAAGAACTGGAATGTCTGAAAATTGGTGGTGGTTGTTTTCTTTTTCCATCCAGGTGTTCTGGGAAGTTAGTGAAACCCACATGGACAAGAATGTATTTGAGGAGCCGGAACACTTTGATCCAACTCGCTTTGAGAACCCACAGAGGCCAGTCCCGCCCTTCGTGTACATTCCATTTGGCGCAGGGCCTCGGATGTGTATAGGCAATGAGTTTGCTAGGGTAGAGGCCCTCGTTGTACTGCACCTCCTAGTTAAAAACTTCAAATGGACTCAGCTGTGCCCTGATGAGACGATCACACGGAGACCGCTCCCTTATCCATCCAAGGGACTACCCATCAAGCTTAAAGCAAGGAGTCCCTAGAATAAGAACTGGTTTCATTCGGTATCTGCTAATGAATCTGTATCATGTTTGCTTTCATCTTATTTACGGGCAATAATTTATGCTTCGAACTACTCTGATAGTTTGAACGGGTTGTATCCTTGAATATCTTAATCATATGATAGTGAATAGTTTTCCCTGTTTGGTTAATCTATTTCTAAGATATCTAAACAATCACCAACAATCTTCTTTAGTGCTTCCTTCATATACAACTTCTTTAGTGCTTTCACTAACCGAGAAAGTAGTAACGCAATGAATAACTATAACCTCCCTCCAGGCTCACTTGGCCTTCCTGTGATTGGTGAGTCGTTTAGTTTCATCAAGGCTCGGAAAAACAACCAGGGCAGCGAATGGTTGGTTCAACAGCAGAGTGTCGACCAGTGGTCCTATCTTCAAAACCTCACTTATGGGAAATCCTACTGTTGTGTTCACCGGTCGTGCAGGGAATAAGTTTGTCCTCAGCGCCACCGATGAGGTTCTTAAAGTAAACCAGCCAGTGTCGATTGCTAGGCTTGCTGGGAGGTACAACATATTTGAACTCAATGGCACAAGGTAAGGCTCCTTCAGTTTACTGAATTATATCAATAGGTTCATCTAGTTAGACAACTCGCGTTGATTGGACTGAATTAGTTCTGTGCAAATTAACAAATTCAACGGTTCATTCTCTTTGCAGGTACAAGCAAGTGAAGGGAGTGGTAATGGCAATCCTCAAACCAGAGTGCCTTCAAGAATACATTCCCCAAATGGATAAACTAACCGAAACCCAACTCATAAGAGAAACACGAGGCAGAGACACCATATTCGCAGTGCCATTCATGAAAAGAGTCACCTTCAACTTAACATGCAACCTACTATTTGGAATTCATGATGAGCCCACAGTAGAAGCCTTGTTTGAAGATTTTGCGCAAACCTTCAAAGGGTTCTGGCGTTTTCCCTTCAACGTCCCGGGAACTGCTTACTACAAAGCGATCCATGCAAGAGCCAGAATGGCAAAGAGAATGGCTCCTATTGTGAAGAGGAAAAGAATGTTAAGTAGAGGGGAAGTTACAGGAAAGGATGACTTGATCTCTGGATTGTTAAGGCTTAGAGGTAAAAATGGTGAGGGTATGAGAGATGAAGAGGCTATCGACAACTTTGTTACGTTGATGATTGCTAGTCATGATACGTCGGCAACCTTGCTGAGTTTGTTGGTCTGGAAAATGGCTACAGAACGTGAGATATATCACAAGGTTTTAGAAGGTAATGCATCACTTTACCTTCATCACTTCAGTTTAAGGGTGTCTCTGTATATATTCATGCGTTACATATGCTAGCATTCTACTTATATCTAATAATTCTGTAACATTATCCATATGCAAATATTTGGAAGAAACAAAAAATGATCGAATTTTTTTTCCCGAAAATTAGAATCAAAGTGATTTCTTAGGTTCCAGTATGAAACTTAAACCGAAATTGCCTGAACCCTTCTAAACTAGAAGCCAATCTGCTGCATAAATTACTCGCCTTTTCAGGTTAAAATTCCGAAATAAAACTAAAATTATCATTTCTGTTCGAAATTTTGTATCTATAAACCATACTATATATTATGAAAGGACAAAGCAGTCAATAATACAAGAAAAAAGTTTACGAAAGAGAAGTTGATGTATTTGTCTGCCTTTTGCTTTTCTTACAGTTTTCAGCAAAAAATTCAACAAAGCTTATGAGAAATTCATTCACCATATCTTCCTTGTAGAAAATTCAAATCAAAGCATCAATTCTTTCAATTTAGTTTTGATTACAATTGTCTCAATCCACACTAACCAGAGTTGCGACGCTGTTTAATTATAGAGCAAATGGAGAATCAAAGGGAGATGCAGGAAGAGAAGCAAAGAGAGCTGAGATGGAGTGAAGTACAGAAAATGAAATACACATGGAGATTTGCACAGGAGTTGTTGAGACTAATGCCACCAGTATTCGTCAACATCAGAAAGGCTGCGAAAAACGTCAGCTTCGCAGGTTACAATATCCCCAAGGGTTGGCAGGTAACATAACGAAAACCATAAACATACTCCTAAAATTTATACATGAGACAGAAAAATGAGGACCTATAACTGTAAACAATAAAGACTAGTCTGATATGGTAAACTTGCTTGTTCTGGGTTTCACTTCAGGTGTATTGTGTGGCTAGTGCAACTCATATGGACAATGCCATATTCGAGGACCCTGAAAAGTTTGATCCTACGCGTGTCGACAACCCAGAGAGGCCGATTCCGGCCTTTGCTTACATTCCGTTTGGTTCGGGGCCTCGCATGTGCATAGGCAACGGTTTCTATTTGAGTGCAGATGGTCTAAACATGGATTCAGGAGAAAGAATGTGCTTGTGGGTTAAAGAGCAAAGTTGCCGAACTAGTTAAGGTGTTTGCACGGAAAATAGTTCAGTAGTGTCGGGCACAAGTTGACCTCGTTGGAGAAGCTGGTAGATTGGATGCCATATTGTCGGCTCTGGTGCACCTAACAAGTCGTCGAAAGAAGATAGCCACACGAGATCCATATCATCAGAGAGTATTAGAAGAATAACAAGAAGAGGAGGAGCACATCAATGAGCCACAAGAAGATGAAGATGATGACATTCCCCTTTTCGGATCAACTCAAGCAACTCCAAAGCATCCAAAACAGACAAGGAAACCCTCAAACTTGTTCACCCCGGATCCTTGAACTCATATCTTTAATGTTTAGTCAGTTTGAAAGTTATATTTTGTTTAATACTATTTCTTATGTTTCAATTTGTATAAGTGAACTGAAGTTACATTTTGTTTCAACTTTTTCATTGTTTAAGTTTAAGTTTTTCATTTTGTTTTAGTTTGTTTAAGATATTCTTATGCTTCAGTTTTTCAGTTTTTGCAGGTACAAAATGGTTCAGTTTATCAGTTTTCCAACGAGGAGAGGAAGAGCTTCATTGTTTGCTGATGTTTGTTTTGGTTCAATGTTTCAGTTTGAGATATGAGATGTTTGTTTTGGTGTTTCAGTGTCTCAGTTTGATGATGTTTGTTTTGGTGTTTCAGTGTCTCAGTTTGATGATGTTTGTTTTGGTGTTAGTTCTTTAATTGATTGTTTCTTTATAATTTGTTTAAGTTGGAGATTATAATTATGTGTTTGATGCTATGAGATATGAGTTTGCAAGCACGATGAATGTGTTATGTGTTTGACGAGGATTTGAGCTATGATATATGTGTACTTCGAGGATTTGAGACGGTTGATTGTGCTCTGGGATGTGAAGGTGTTAAATGTATACAGGGAAGATTTGAGATTGCTGTCTAGTATGGATTTGGAAATAACTATGCTCGCTATCTGAGATAGTGAGTCTGGCTCAAAGAGGATCGCTATCTGAGATAACACGTCTTCTATTTGCCTATCGTCCAGAGACTTTAAAGTCTTTGGAAAACTCTCAAATCTCACAGTCGCTATCTCAGATAGCGAGTCTAGTTCGAAGGATCTCGCTATCTGTGATAGCGACTGTGAGATTGGGGAATTTTCTAGAGACTTGAAGTCTCTGGACAAATCTAAATGATACACTTGCTATCACCGATAGCGAGTTTCGTTAACCAAGCACGCTATCTGAGATAACGACTGTGAGATTTGAGAATTTTCCAAAACCTTTGAAGGCCCTAGAAAAATCTAAATGATACACTCGCTATCTCAGATAACGAGTTTCTTTAAACCAAGCTCGCTATCTGAGATAACGACTGTGAAATTTGAGAATTTTCTAGAGACTTTGAAGACTGGAAAATTTCAAATGATACACTCAATATCTTAGATAGCGAGTTTCTTTAAACATAAAAAAATTGGGGATCTTAGGTGATGGGTTTATATTTTTTAGAGTGAGAGTATAGGTGGTTATGATGGATGAGGTGAATCAAAAAAGATTTTGAAGGAATTTTATGAGTGAGGGGGTCCAATTTGGGAACTAGGGTTTTGAGTTTCAGAGTTGGGAGAGGAGATGGAAAGAGAGAAGTGAAGAGATGAGACAATAACAAGTTTGATTGATTTTAAAAAAAAAATCAAAGCGACACTCGCTCTCTAAGACTGCGAGTTTGCACTTTGAAATTTTTTCCCAGTTTTCTTACCAAGTTGATGAGAAAGCTATAAGGCTACGCTCGCTATCTCAGATAGCAAGGATCGTCTCGCCAAATTCGCTATATGAGATAACGAGTGGGTCATTTTGGTAAATAGTTTTGAAAGTAGATGAGTTTTAGTAAATACTTTAAAAAAGTGGGTCATTTTTCAAAAATCTTAATTCTTGACTTACAACAGTGGATAAGATCACACAATCATCCGCTTTGAGATCCGTGCCCCCTTCCATCCAACGGCCACCAAAAATACGTTTCCCTACAAAACTATATACGACTACACCGCATAATTAACGCACACGGTTCCCGCTCCCCTCAAAGCAATAAATATAAATACCCCAAAAAAATTGCTCGCAAAAAGAGAGAGAAAGAAAACTAAGAAGACGAAGAAACTCCAAAATCCACGAAACCCTAGCTCTCAAATCTTGCA
This sequence comes from Hemerocallis citrina, assembly GCA_017893485.1. Classification (NCBI taxonomy): domain Eukaryota; kingdom Viridiplantae; phylum Streptophyta; class Magnoliopsida; order Asparagales; family Asphodelaceae; genus Hemerocallis; species Hemerocallis citrina. The sequence continues at coordinate 462,886,816 of CM030358.1, read as the reverse complement.
ACTCGATGATCCAGAACCCGCCTCTCTCCTCCTCCACCCTCTTCCCCTCCTCGTCTCGACTCGGCGGCGGCCTAGGGCTAGGGTTTCCGCCACCGCCGCCGCTGGATTCCGCCACGGCGATGAACGGATCGACGCCGGAATCGCTGTTGAAGGTCTGATTCCATCCCGATCTGATTTGATCTGATCTGTTGCGTTTGGTTTTATCTCGATTTGTGTCTGAAATTTTTTTTGGGTTCTAGAACAAATGGAGAGTAAGAGAAGCGATGGAGAAGGATCCGAAAGGTTTGATTTTTAACTGATATTTTGAGTTTTTTTTAGGGTTTAGGGTTTGGATTTGTTGCATGTGTATGCAAAGGTTTGATTTTGAATTGACTTATTGGAGTAAATTGCGGGTTGAGCATAAATGAGCTGTGTAATGGATAATTGTGGTTAATTTGGAGAGATTCCTCTGATTAGTTGACATGCGTGGATCTGAGGTGATTTTTTATGTTTATTGAGATTCCTTTGTGTAGTAAAAGACTTGGCTTTGTTGGAGAGGGAGAGGTTTGGATGAAGTTATGTTTGGTTGCCGGGTTTATGGTTTAAGGGTTTGGATTTATCGCGTATGCGAAATTGTATGGATGGAAGCGGTTAATTTTGGGGAAATTAGTTTGATTTGATGACGTGTGTGGATCAAAATGCTTTTGGCGGCTTCGTGTTTGTGGGGATTTCTTTTTGTAGTGAAATGTAAAAAAGCTTTCTTTTTATCCTAAAAATCATTGTTTGGGGTAGAGAGAAAGGTGTTAAGGGTTCACATTTATTGCATGTGCGTATAAATTGATTAACTTTCTCTTTATAGTAGAAGGGTGGGGATTTCTTTTTATCTTTGTGGGGATTTCTTTTATAGTAGAAGGGTGTGAAAATTGTGGTATTTTTGTATCTATTCCCAATAGCGGTCTCATCATTTTCGAGGTCGCTAATGGGAATAGAGACCTATGTTTCAATTTTTTCGAATTTTTTGTTTGCCGTCGCTATTCCCACTAGCGACTTTAGTATATATGAGGTCGCTAATGGGATTAGCGACATTTAATGAGCTGTATTCTAACACTTAGCAAAATCTAGAGAGCTTTTGCTCTATGAAAAATGACAATCAATTTATTTTTAAAACTAAGATCGCTATTCGAAATAGAGGTCTTTATTGTACTAAGGTCGCTATTCCGAATAGAGACCTTAGTTGTATGACTATTTTGCAAATTTTATAAAGAACAAGGAGATTGTGTTTCTTACTGAGGTCGCTATTGGCTAAGGTCGCTATTCCCAATAGCGACCTTAGTTTTAGATTTTTGGAGAAAGCTTTTTAGGAATCGCTAAGTGTCTCAATACATTCATTCGAGGTCGCTAATCCCATCAACGACCTCATATATACTAAGGTCGCTAGTGGGAATAGCGACAAAGAAAAAATTCAAAAAAACATTTAAAACTTAGGCCGCTATTCCCATTAGACCAGGAAGGGAACATGGATCCAACTATGCAAGTAACAATGTGCCTTATAACTCTATGTTGGTAGATGAGCCTTGAGTAACTTTTTAAGTTGACAGGATGAAAAATTTAAGTAACATTACTATTTACAAGAATAAAGGTGATGCCATTTAATGTTGTGGTGGATAGGTAGAATCAAAAGAATGGCAAATGGGTAGATGTCAAATTCAATAATTTTCTAAACGGAAAACAAATTTGGTGCATTTAGTGTTGGTTTTTATAGGATAATTCAAAAGGGATGAGGTGAGCTTAATCTGTCATGTTTTAGTCTTGCTTTCTATCTCCAGCTGGTGTTCTCCAGATCCTGTGTAGGTAATGAGGTTCACACTAAATAGGATTTGATTGTTACAACTATTTTAATAGTTATGGCTTGTGCCCTGGTTTCCTTGTTATTTGTCCCGAACTAAAGAGTGCAAGTCTGATGATCTACAATCCAGCCTTTGTCAAGATAAATTGAAATGGACTTTGTAACTATAGTGCAATTTTAAGGATTCTTGGCCACTTGGATCCTTTTATGACCAAGACCAAAAAGAGGCTTGAGAATTTTTGTTTGGATTTAAAAGGATCCAAATGGCCAGTCCAGGGCTTGAATTGCTTTATGATATTGTATTTCATTCAATGTTGTAAATAGTGACACCAGATAAGTGGCATTGAAAAACTCAGGCAACCTGAGATTCAGCTCAAGCAACATTAAGCATTTAAAAATAAAACATAAAACAAAGACAGTAATAATAGAAAATAATTTGTAGATAATAGGAACTCAGAGAAAGCAAAAGGAGTGTAGAAATAAGTTAAAAAAGTTGAATATGAGCTATATTGCATCTTATATGAAACAATAACATATAGAGTGTTGCTAGATGGATGCAAATGTGATAGTGGTATAACTGATATGTATTTACTTTCAACTTTTATGCTACATGACTGAAGCGATGATAGTTCTTGTGCTTATTCCATTGTGGCATGTTAATCGGGGTCATAAAACTTGGCAGTGTATAGAATGGACAATAAGGGATGTGAGCACAATTGTTAAGTGTTGTCAACCTTACCTCTGTACTATTATCTTCATGTGAAAGTTAAGCTATTAACTTGTATGACTTTCAGGAGATGGCTGGAGATATCACATAAAGCTTTGGTGCAAATTAAACCATTATTGGTAAAGGGTAGAGTATGCACTGGCAGACGAATGATGGCTGGGTGAGGCACCACAGTGCAAGTTAAAAAATAGATAAGAAGGATAGTTGATCAAAGATATCACTCTAATGTGACAAGGACTCTTCTTACTTTTAGAGGCAGTGTAGTCAAAGGTGCGCCTGAGGCTCAAGGCTTTGGCGCAAAAGCAGTTTGAGCCTCAAGCCTTGGTTGAAGTGCGTGCCTCAGAAAAAGGCGCAACCTTTAGCTACCCACCCGACTTTAACCTGATCAGTCTTCAACCCTATCTCCTATCCCGTAATCCCCCCATATCCCTCTCAACTTCCCATTCCCAATTCCAAACTCTAACCCCAATCTCAATTCTCAAGCTCCACCTTCCTAACTTCAATCTCCACTCATCCTCCTCAATCTCCACTCCTCTTCAACCTCTCAACATCCTCATCCTCCCTCTCAACAGCAAACGACGGCGGCAACAACATTCTTGAGAATCTTTTATACTTTTCTAGTTTCCTTCTTTTCCTTGTTTTATACTTTTTCTTCTTTTTATTTTAATTGTTTAAGTAGTGCTTTCTTTTCCTTCTTTTATACTTCTTTCTTTTTTATTTAATTCTTAAAGTAGTGCATTTAGATTACTTTTCTTTCTTTTAAGTATATGAATCATCTCCATACCGTACTTTTTTAAAAAAAGTATATGGTGATAGTATGATATATTTTATTGCTATGATGCTATCTTGTTTATATAATCTTATTCATAAATTTTAAAACCCCCCAAAAGTAGTGCCTCTCTGTTAAGTGAGGCTTACGCCTCAAATTGCGTCCCAGACTTTTTATGGGGTAGTGAAATTGCATTGCGCCTTACGCCTTCGACTACATTGTTTAGAGGGATGAAATTGGCTAGTGATTACTAGCTAGAGGCAGCAACAACTAGTCTATAATAGATTCCACCTCGAGTATTATTTGACTATTTGAAGAAATTTTTTATATTGCATTGCTGTTAGCGTGTGTTATATCATTCCATATGGAGTAAAGTAATGTGATTCATTTATAGTTCATGTCGTACACTTAGATCTCTTCTGTTGACATGTATAATAAGTTCTTTAAGTTGCCTATCCATAGCTAGTATTAGAGGGGATGGTTGTCTTATGTAGTTGAGGGAAGACAAAAGCAATTTGGGTTCACACATGCAATAAATCATAAATTTGTGATTTACCTGCTAGTTACATATATTTTTCAAATTGTTGGGATTTTACTGTATGTTATGAAATTCAATTTGTTAGCTACCGTTTGGTGGCTGAAGTCCTTTGACCCTGTCCTGGTAATACCAAAAAAAAAATGAAAGAGCAAAACAAAAGAAAAAGAAAACTGTTTGCTGCCCTCGTAATTAATTTTCTTAAGAATGGGCATATATTTGATGAGAAGAATGTACCTTCTCTTCTACTTTTCGTTGTATATACACTCATGCCTCTTGACTTCAATTCTGTCCTGAATGAATAGCTCCATTCCCCAGGACTTGCCACTCCAAGCTCGGAAATGCAACTAGAACCCATGGCACCTGCACATAGCAGAAATGAGGGAACTCTCCAAACTGGAGAGACAACTGCATTTGGTCACTCAGAAAAACTTATTCAAGGGTCTGTTGGTTTGAACACTTCATCTCATATCCCCAAAAATATAGGGCAATTGCATGGTCATGTTGCTAGTCCTGTGGGGGAGAGTGAAGCTATGAGAAGATGGAAGGAGATGAAACAGAATGGTTTCCTTTCACATCCAAATGGAGGCGTACCTATTCCTCCACAGCCACCTACCAAAAAATCTAGAAGAAAAGAAAAAGGAACTGATGCTAAGAAGAAAATAGAAGCAACAACAGGGGAACAGGTAATTAGGTTCAAAACTGCTCCTTGCAGTGGATTGCTTTCTACGGTTAGTACAGGGATCATCCGCCGTGTCAAAAATGACAAAGAGGTCCATGCCACGTTGGAGGCCATGGTGCGATTATACAAAAAGCCTGAAGGTCACATGCAAAATGAAGATATTAGAGGTAAGGGAAGTAGTGATGCAATGATTTAGCAGAACCAATTCTTTTCAGTCTTTTAATATAGTACATTTTTCTTTATCAGAGAGACAAATCAATCTAATCAGAGAATTCTGAAGGGCTTCCATTATGATATTTTTATTTCATCAAATTGGCTCTTCAATTTTGATAAAAAAAGGTGTCATTAGCTACGAGTACATTTCCAGTAATTATTGTTGGTGCAGACAATAGGGATTCATCTGGTGATGTTGAGAACATTTTGATTTTAAGAAAGCTCTTTCTCAGTAATGATTCATGCCAAGCTAGTTGGTTACTAGGTGCATGTTCATTACAATAACACTCGGTGAGCTTGATCCCTATTTACAGAAAGTTGTGAAAACTTTTGGTCTATCTCAAAACAGCTGAACTTGGAGAAAAATCCTTAGCATATCATGGAGGAGCATATCTTGAGCAATTTTTCAGTCCAGGCCCTAGTGAAGTTATGTAGTAGCTGGAGTTTTCACAAAAGGACATTAAAGTGCTTCAGTCAACAATTCGTCGTCAACAACAACAGCAACAACAAAGCCATCATACCAAAATTTTGGATCTGCAGAAAATGATGCAGTGCAACAAAACAAAGTTGGCTTTCCTAGCAGTGTTAATATAGTGCTTCCAAGATTTTGGCAAGCTTTTGGTCCACAATGATTTCATGATGGATGGATATATTAGTTAAGCTCCATGGTGTTTTTTGCCGTGATAACTCCCTGTAAGTATGTCACAACTCTGATGCTGCCATATTTTATTTTCTAGGAAATCGATCTGTGCCTGTCAGTTGTGCTAAGAGTTGCTTTTATTTTTCATATTACTATATGCTCATTACAAACTATTTATATTATCTATGCTAGTCTCAGTTTGGAGTGAAAAATTGTAACTTAGAGATAATATGGTTATCTGCTTAAACAAAAGGACTGTAAAAACAGTGAAGTCTCTCCAAATGAAACAGCACTACATTTAACTATTGATAATTATTGTGATAAGTGAAAGAATTACAAATTGTTTGAGATTAAGTTGTTCCGATATTCCTATGTAACAATGACATTGCAGTAACAACATTAAAAAATGACAGTAATATTTCATAAAATCGGGCAAAATTTTGGAAAATATAATGAACAAAGTGATTGATAAAGAACAAATTTGGACTGGCGATATGTTTAGGGTATACGAATAAGAACAAATCATTTATTTCGTGGTAAGTTAGGTAACCCTGCGACTTTGTGTTCTGCATAATAAACATGAAGAGGATGTGCAATAACATTATAGCCTACATGTATTAATACTAGTATCTCACAGATGATAATAAATATTGCTCTAGTAACTTTTTTTGAAAATAATTTGTGTTAAAGTATAAATATTTCTGCTGAATGCTTTTTGATTTGGGTCATCTAATCTTTTTTGATGATTTAAGTTGGTATCAGTGTTAAATATACCCAATTGTTTATACAAGGAACCTACTTTTCCTGATTGATGTTTCTTTCGTCTTACCAGGAGATTGAGCATCAAATTTTGTGAACAGAGATGGTTCGCTGCGGTATATTTCATCGGTGAATCTGCAAGTCAATCAGTTGTATACTTTCATCCACCAATAGAATTATAGTTGCTTGTTGCATTTGTTACATTATTTTGTTGTACATAGTATTTTGTTGTGTACAAGTTGTTGCTCTGATTCAGTTTCACCTGGTTTATCAACCATCTGGAACAGTAGATTATTGTTACTTGTTAACAGTGAGGCCCCATTTTTGCTCATGTCCGAACCGTAACTTTGTGGTAACCTTGTTATTCTAATTTTCACTTAGATCCTAAGTAGTTAAAATCCCTTAATTGCTAATCGGATGCTAAGCGATCATTTTTTTTTAGCAATTTATAATATTTCAATAATTAATGATTTAATCGGAAAAAATAGGCCGATTAGTGGTTAATTGGCCGATTTTAAGTGGCCGATTAGCCAACTAAATCTCCTCCTCTAATTTTCATGCTTGTTTGTATTATTTGGGCTCAATCCAGTCTAAATTCAAAAATCTAAATTCAAAATTCAAACTCCTTCTGATCCTCGTGCAACCCAAACTCGACATATTGCTGCTTTCTCCTTCCTCGTGTAAATCCAAATCCAAACTGATTATCTTCAAGCTCAAACAGATTATCTTCTTCTTCCTCGAGCAAACCTAAATTCGACCCGCCGTCGCTTCCCTGTATCGTCGCATACTTGACTCTGTCCGCATCTGGACCGCCTCTTGTTGTTCGCACTACTCTTTCTCTCCGATTATTCTTGTTTGATGGAACTGAACAGCAAACTTGATCCGACCGATATTCAGAATCTACATTCAGCTTAAACCAAATACTTCTTTTTTTTTTCCTTCTATAATTATATGTTCCTATTTGATAATCTCATAGTAGTTTTATGTTAAGATTTAAGGTTGCTACATATATCTTTTTTTAATTATATATTAAAATTTTTATAAACCCTTAAAAATTATAATTTGGTCCCCTTAATTCTAAGTTTTATTGTTTGGCCCCCTAAAATTTTTGAAAAAATCTCTATGTTTTTACATGTAGTCATAGAATTTTTTCTTGGCCCTCCCGATAAAATTGTTCTGACAGTAGGTATGCTAACTGTATTTCGAAGCCATTTCATGCTGGAATGTGTGCCATACACTTTTTTTATGATACACAAGTTTTCTTATTTCTATGTAACATTTTGAGAATCTTTCATATGTAGATATATTTTTGCCAATTCTTTTTTCATTACTGTGATGCAAATTGGACAGTGAATCTTGCATGGATTTGGATTAAGAGATTATGGAGTTATAGCGATCAAAACCCATCAGAATCTTCTAAAGGTCTGCTCTCCTTACACGAAATATAGACGGTAAAGGTGTTAATGGTCTATTCTTCGGTTGGCTTATATCGGGGATAATATCGATAGGGAAACTCAAAAGTTGAATGTTGCCATCACGGTAGCATGTAATTGGCTCTGTCCCTCGTGCTTCTGTCTCTGTGAAATCATTGTATGTTCAGGGAGTTTATATAGTTCAATCCAGACCATGATCATAGTGCAGAAACAGATGGGATACCTCTTATCTCCTACGAAACCGTTCGTTCTTTACTTGCCACAGTGATGACATCGATGCCTCGGTGTAGATATAGTTTGAGAAGAGAACTGATTCATGGTTGAAAATCTTGAAAAATGAAGATAAATTAATCGGGGAAAAAATGTCAGAACAGAAACATTTGAGGGCGTCCTAATATTTTACATATGGAAACAATAAATAGCTCTTGAATTCATTTCTTGGCAAGAAGTTGCCGTGGTGTAGTGGTTATCACGTCAGTTTTACACACTGAAGGTCCCGAGTTCGATCCTCGGCGGCAATAACAATATTTTTATTATTTTGCAGCATGTAATTGAACGGCCAGGATCTCATCAATATCATAAACATCACGTGACTGAAATGTACAGATCACTACTGCCTACCCTTAGCATTGGTATCGTATCGGGTCGGGTCCTTCGCTACCCAGACCCAGTTCTCTACGGGTTCAAAAATTGGACCTGGATCCTGACCCGAAATGTACAGATCACTACTACCTACCCTTAGCATTGGTATCGTATCGGGTCAGGTCCTTCACTACCCAGACCTGGGTTCCCTACGGGTCCAAAAATTGGACCTGGACCCGAACCCGGTCCTGATCCGTGAAGACCAGGTCTGGGTCCTATTAAAATATTCCTACCCATTCGGGTAGGAGTGGGAGTGTGAGTGGGAACCGGGTTCGGTTTCCATTCCGGTCCTATTAAAATATTTCTACCCGTTCGGGTTGGAGCGGGAGTGTGAGCGACGAGTGGAGTAGAGAAGAAAATGCATGAATTGAGTTTGGAAGAGAAAGATTTAGAATAGAGGAGGATAGATGGGAGGGATGAGGATAGAATATTTATTTTTACGTTGATTTTTTTTTAACGGGTTCGGGTTTGGATCCGGGCTGGGTTTCTTTTGAGCGGACCCGGATCCGGTCACGAAAGTACAATGAGTCCCATTTTAGGACACGGACCCGGACCAGGATAGGCCCGGTCGGTTCCGGTCCAATGCCAGGTCCGGGTCGGATCCGGATTTCGGATATTTTTATACCAATGCTACCTACCCTTATACAATAACAGTAGTTTTTTAGGTAAAAACCAAAGTACCCTCCAACGTTTGGCCTAAGTACAATATGTCCATATAACATTTGAAAAAGTACACTAAACCCATTCCTCCGTTATTAACCCCATCCGTTATGTTCTAATTATTAAATTATTTTTTTACTCTTACTCTTTTATATTTAATCTCTTCTTCTTTCTTCCCTTTCTTCTTTCATTTTTTTCTTCTTGCATTTTTCTCTGTTAACAGCGATTTCTTCAGCAATGATTTCTTCGGTCGGCCGCGAAATGACAGTGGTCGGCGAGGTGGGGTCGGCAAGGTCTCCATTGGTTGCTTAGACCTGCAGATAGAAGGAAATCATAGTACAGAAAAAACAAACTTCACTTGCTGTTAATTGTAAAAGACATCATACTATGAATGAAAAGGTCACTTGATTTGTAAACTGATCTGAACTAAGCCAGATCGCAGTCATTTGTGATCAATCCATGTGATAATAGAAAAAAGACTAGACTAAAAGAAGTCCCTGTGCGTCCAAGTAATGCTTGATAATCACAATACTCTAAGATGATTAAATGTGAACTTGTGAGAGAACTTCCAACAAACAAAACTCGACTGACTGGAATCAAATAAATGATCAATAACATTTATAGACTGAAATTTTTATCTACAACAACAACTACAAATTATTCCTTATGAATGAAGTATAGTTTTCAGCATTATTCATACAAATCATAGCAACTGAGTTACATCTCATGCGCTAAGAACTTTATTTTCGGAGAGAGAACAGACCGACCAAATAAAACCCATCAAAAATATTGATTTTAAGGGTTTTTGTAGGTTGCCTCTGAATGGGCATGAAGATGACACTGATGATCTCAAAAACTAGTTTAGTTTTCCGGGAAGGAATAAGGAGGATATGTTGTATGTTACGGAGTTTATGTTGCAGAATTACAGAGATTTGGACGAGGAAGCGATATGAAGATGGCTAATGGAGTGAATATTGTGCCTCGAGTCCCTTTGCTCACCAATGATGAAATGGTAAGTTCTTTAAGTGGTGAATTTGAGTGCAAACATGAAAGAAGAAGAAATTTGATTATGAAAAGATAATAGTAAAAAAATAATTTAATAAAGTTAACTTAACGGATGGAGTTAAGTTAACGGATGGAGTTAAGTTAACGAGAAATGATTTTAGTGTATTTTTTTAAACGTTATATGAAAATATTTTACTTAGGCCAAACGTTTTTGTTCCAGTTTTTTTCCTAACTAGTTAGGGTAGGCTACATGAATTCTGATTTTTTATTCTGCTAAGTCTAGCACAATATCTTTTCGCAAGGGCACAATGTATTTTTATTTTCACCGTGTACCCTCAATCCCTGATCAACAGTATATATTTTATATTTTGCAGATGTAACTGAACGGCCAGGATCTCATCAACATCTAACCATCACGTGACTAAATGTACAGATCACGTGATCACTACCACCTACCCTTATCAACAGAAAGAATGAAGCGAGACCGAAGAAGACCATTGCAAAGAGAGAGAAAAGAGCATAATCTAGAGAGAGAAAATGGCGGGAATAATGGGTTCCCTCCATCTCTCTACAAACCCACGTGTTCACCACTTGCCCATCTCCTCATCTTCCTCATCTTATTTACGGCCATGCCATTTACCAATAAGGCCCAAAGTTCTTCCCAAAATGCCCCTACGTTCCAGATTCACAAGTAAGAAGAAGTAGAGTGAGTGATTGTGTTGTTTGATTATTTGGGGGTGTTTCTGTTGTGTTGATGTGTTGTCTGTTTGGGTTTCAGGGATATACGCGTTTTCAAGCAATGATATCAAGGTGGGCTCGAATATTGAGGTGGATGGTGCCCCTTGGAGAGTTGTTGGTATGTTTACAACTCGAAATTAGTATGCGCATTGTAGTTTGATGGGATTGGAGTAGCAACAAACTAGATTCATTTGCACGTGCAATGTGCTTGTGTTGTTTTGTCATTTTTGAGAATGTAGGAAATTGATCGAGAGATAGGATCAAAACTTCAAAGTTGTGGTAAGAGTGAGGGTTTAATATTTATAATCTAACACGACCCTATAAGTTGAGAGTCATCTTTGTGGGCCCAGACCTGGAGTGTTAGATGAGCATTTTAAATTGTGTAGTTAGTGGGATTTGAATATGGGTTGCTTTAATACCCTGTGAAAGACCCCACCAATTGACCAAAACGCCGAATTTGTGGTAAGGGTCAGAGTTTAATATTTATTTTCTAACATTATGCTTGTGCATAAGTGTTTTGTTGAAACTGACGGAGTTCATGGCTTTGTGTATTTTAGTTACTTCTAGGGGACATTAATCAAGGTGAATGGTGCCCCTTGGAAGTTGGTAGTATGTTTAGTGCATTGTAGTTTGATGGGATTGGAGTAGCAACAAACTAGATTCATTTGCACGTGCAATTTGCTTGTGTTGTTTTGTTATTTTTGAGATCGTAGGAAATTGATCGAGCACTGTTTAGTTAGGAAACTTTTGGCGCATGACCCTATCAGAGGATAATAACTCCGAAGTTGTGGTAAGGGTGAGGGTATATTCTAACACGACCCTGCAAGTTGAGGGTCATCTTTGTGGGCCAAGACCTCGAGTGGTTCATCGGTATTTTTATTGTTAGATCGGCATTTTAAATTGTGTAGGTAGTGGAATTTGAATCTGGGTTGCTCTCATACCCTGTGAAAGACCCCACCAATTGACCAAAACGCTGAATTTGTGGTAAGGGTGAGGGTTTAATATTTATTTCTAGCATTATGCTTGTGCATAAGAGTTTGGTTGAAACTGACGGAGTTCATGGCTTTATGACTAGTATCTTGTTTTAGTTACTTCTATGGGACATTAACCATAAGAAAAAATGTTAATTGTAGGGTACAAATGATGTATGAGGTACAATTCGATGTTGCATACTACATACTTGGTGTACAACGAAAGGCATAAAATGGAAAGGTCACAATGAAGGATTATCTTGATACCTCAGTATCATATGAACTTGATATGTTTTTATAGATTAACATATCTACAACTTGGCACTGAAATTTGATGGATGTGAGATTTCGATGTTTTTTACCGTCATATAATGCAAGACTCTCAAGGACAGGTTACAACATGGTAGAGCTATCATCATTATTCATTAATTGAAGCATATGAGTGTTCACTTTACTTTCTTCTATGCTTTATAGTTAGGGCAACAAGAGAACCTTTATCTCAAATCTTTATGGTCAGCCATAATTCTTGTTTGTACCTTTTCTATTAAATCTGAATTGTAATTTCATGGACCTATTACTAATCAGCATGCTTAGTTTATCGGAATTTGTATTATTTTATATGCATAATTTATATGTCTTTTGGTACACTGAACTAGAAGCTCATTCATTATCTTTCGTACCTCCCTTCGAGAGTTTCATTATTATTTATCCATACTTTATGTTTGTTTTTGGTACAACATGCTCATTCATTATCTCTATACGTTCTCTTTAGAGTTTCTTCATGTCAAGCCTGGAAAGGGAGCAGCTTTTGTGAGGACAAAGGTCCGAAATTATATTACAGGCAACACAGTTGAGAAAACCTTTCGAGCTGGAAGTACGGTAATTCTATGTTTAAACCTTAACAGATGTTTCTTCATGAGATTGTTTGCAAGTGATTCATTTGCGTACAATTACAAAACTGCAATGTGGTTGCATAGGTGCTAATATGTGTCCCTTGAAACTGTACTTCTGATTGAATGGCTATATAATATGAAATAATGATTTAAAGCTAAATAAAAGTAGATTGGTGGAGTCGGTCTTCCAGCATTCGTTATGCTTCCTCCATTATACTCGCCCCAGTCTTGATTAATAATTCAAACCTTAGCAATCTGGTAAAATGTTGTTGAGACCTTATAAGGGAATATGGATATTGGTAGCAAGCATGGCATAGCATTTAAGATGGATCATATAAATGGGACAAGGTAACATACTCATCATGGTTTGAAATGTTGGCCAATACTAATCTATATTAAGTTGACCTTATTGGATATTCTCTTTTCGCAACTGATACAAGAAAAAAATGGGTATGGGATCTGAACGATATTGGTTGTTACTAGTTAATGCTTGCTTACTGTTGGACCTGAGCCTATGCAAAATTAGAGCAATAATAGAGTTATTGCATTAGTTTACCTCTCTTATCTAGAGCTGCTATCGGGTCCTATTGGGTCGGGTCCTCCACTACTCGGACCCGGTACCTCGCGGGTCAAAAAATTGGACCCGGATCCGGACTTGTGAGAACCAGGTCCGGGTCTGGGTCGGGTCCCAGTTAAAAAATCTATCCGTCGGGTCCGGTAGCGGAGAATAAATATTTGCACTTAAGTATTTTTGCATCCGATACCCTACGATTCCAACAACTTTTGCACTTAAGTACATCAATAAATATTATATTTGCACATCTATCTTCAACAATTACTATTTACATGTATATCCCTATAACCTATTATTCAAATTTCTTATTTTTTGAGGTATTTTTTAAACGGGTTCGGGTTCGGGTCCGGGTCCGGGTCCGGATCCGGATCCGGGTCGGTTCTATTTTGAGCGGATCCGAACCCGGACCCGGCAGTGCATCGGGTCTTATTTTAGGACCCGGGCCCAGATCCGTATTGATCGGGTCGGTTCCGGTCCAATGCCGGGTCCGGGTTGGGTCCGGGTCGGGTCCGGGTATCAGGTAAATGTGATAGTGCTACTCTCATCAATTGACAATCCTTATCACACTACCTAGTTTTCAGTGCATCTACAATCCAGATAAAATGACTGATTTGGAGCTTAACATATTTAAATCTTAGATCAATCAGTAGTGGAGTGTATAGGACCTGTTTGATATAACTTTTGCCATTTGGAGATCCCAAATGTACTTTTTGGCCTTCAAAAGAAATTGTTGGTTTTACGTAGGTGCTTAGTAAGAAGGGTAAAATTGTCCTAGGCACCAACGCTTAATAAGTCTAGGTTCCTCTGTTCCAAGACAACTCAAAAAGTGTGTGTAGCATTTAGAGAATTGCCTTTTCCTCTCCTTCAAAAGTTTAAAGCTAGAGCATTTTTTTCTTCACAACACTTTTGCTTACAATATCTATTTGGTTATGACACTTTATGTCTACCAGAAAACTGAAATAACCATTGTAATTCTCTTAGTCTAAATTTGTTGAGGAGTTTCTTTATTTTATTTTATTTTATTTTATCTATGGGTATGTTAATATTTCTAGCTTTCCACATTAAATTAATTTTATACTAGGTTTTTCATTATATAATATCGGTGAAAATTAATCTGATTTTTATCAATTACGTATGTGAAGAAACAACGAACTATTGCAAATCATATAAACATTTAGAAAATTTTATTTATTTCTTGTATGAGAAGAATAAGGGATAATTTAGCAAATTGCCCCATTCAAAATGTGGAAACTAGTATATACCACCACTATTTTAAAAAACTAAGAAATACTCCAAGTTTGGATGGAACCGTTTAAATTCCTGTTAAGTGAACTCATGTGCGTCACACGTGATATGTAAAATGACCTAAATACCCATGATAAAATGTATTTTAGCAAATACCCCCATTTAGAATGTGAAAACTAGCATATATCCCCACTATTTAAAAAAACGGATATTTAAGATATTTTAGCAAATGCCCTCATTCAAAATGCGGAAACTAACATATATCCCCACTATTTCAGTGTTAGGTATTGTGAAAAATGTGAATGTTATGTGTTGTTACTCTGTCTGAACAACTTTCTTCATGTACTAATGATAACAATGTAATGGAAAGAGGTTCTACGTCAGATTTTGACCCAAAAAAAATCAAAACCATCATCTATTACAATGGATTGTTGTGCATCATCATTAGTTTGTGTACTATCATCTATTACAACAGATTTTGTGGTCTCCTGTTCCACTCTAGAATGTGCATTATCATTTCCATCATCTTCATTCACAATAGGTTCAGCAGTAGCTTGTGTATAACCCAGTCACAAATTCATCGTTTATAAATAATTCGACAAGATTTAATATTCGGAAATCAACAAAAATCTGGCAAATTCGGAAAAAATCCGGCAAAAGTTTAGGAAGAAAGAAATACAAAATTCAATGCATCTAAGTAGTTAGTACTCATCACCTAAGTAAATATATATATAAATCCATAAATATTTCTTGTATAATTCACTAAATTCGCGAAACATTCGTTTAATTTGTGATTTTCATGAATAATTCACAAACTGAAGGAATTAAATGCAAACCTGTAAATAATTCGTGAATCTGTTCGGTATATTATTTCTTCGTGAATAATTTGTGAATTTAATGAATTATTCACGAACTTTGTTAATATGGTATTACTTACTGTCAAACTAGGTTGTGCATCATCTTCAACAACACCCAAGTTGAGATTTGGAAACAAAGCGTTGATGCTGGCATTGATGTTTTTTTTTGAAAACAACAGACACGTATTATATAGTATTCAAAACCCTAAAACTGTTCCATCCAAGCTGACGGTACTTCGTAGTTTTAAAAAATAGTTTTTTTTTGGGGGGGGGGGGGTATATGCTAGTTTCTGCATTTTGAATGAGGGCATTTGCTAAAATATTCCAGATATCCTTTTTTTAAAATAGTGGGGTTAGATGCTAGTTTCCACATTCTGAATGGGGGCATTTGCTAAAGTACATTTTATCATGTGTATTTAGGTCATTTTACAACTCACGTGTGAAGTCACACGTGTGTTCACTTAACGGCGATTTTAACGGTTCCGTCCAAACTGGGGATATTTCGGAGTTTTTTAAAATAGTGGGGGTATATGCTAGTTTCTATATTTTGAATGGGGGCATTTGCTAAATTATTCCGAAGAATAATTAGACGAACATACAAAAATCTCATACTGGTAATATTTACGATAGTACTGGTACTGAAAAAGCAGGCAAGTGCTGTCTTATTCCGTGTTTTTTAATCTCAATAGTGAGCTTGTGAAAATTGAAGAACCATATCAATGTAACTAGCAAAAGCGTAGTCAGTTGTACCATTACTTTTATTTTTTTTGATGAGTGGAAAGCTTGCAGAGGAAAAGGTTTGAGGTACCAGCCGCTTCTGAAATAAATCACCTATATAAAATTTGGATGGGGCCTATACCGATACTTTTATCGGGTTTTTTATTAGATATACACTAGTAAAGAGATCCTAAGGAACAATTTCCTGTGCATAATGAAGAACAATGCACAGATTACTGGTTTCCTCATTCTCAACTTTGTATTGTAGTTAAGCTTGTCACCCTTATTAAGTTATTATGAACCTGCTCGCAGCTCATCTAGTCGGTATCATACTTTTTTTCTTATAACCAACTCGGATAGTGCTTGTCACCTTTATTAAGTTATTATGGACCTGCTTGCAGGTCATCTTGTCAGTGTCATACACTATTTTCTTATAACCAACTCGGATAGGAAACACAAGGGCATGAGTAAGTTATCTATTAAAGATGAATGGTAGTATAATTTTTAAAAAAATGTGCATACCCATAAGGCCCTACAACCAAAGCCTCTGGTGTGGGAATTGAGAGCTTCTGATGTAAAACGTAATCCTAAATTCCAAGAATCTTAAAGGATTAATTTACCAACATGTAATGCGGATCAAAGTTAGAATTTTAAACAATTAATCGGTTTGATGGATTTCCAAGAATTGAATTAAGTTTAACAAGCCCAATTAATAATTTAGTTCTAACAATCAATAATTAAATCCCTAAGCATTTTTAGCAAGTAAAAGATGCATTACTGATTCGTACTCTAATTAGACAAGTAGAACACTCAATCTTGATATTTGTGGTCGACAGTTAAATTAAATAATATAGTAGAGATGATAAAACAGTATAACACAAATATTTGAAAAGTGAAAAGAGTATACCGGGGTTTGAAGAAAATCGCGCTAGAGTCTGAGGGCTGCAGTAGTCAGTACTGGCTGTACTCGATAGTTGCAATGGTGGCTGTGGTTGACAGTGGTTGCAGGCGGTGGTCGGTGCTCGGGGTTGCTAGCGACGGAGAGAAGCGGGGTGCGCGACGGGGCAGCCGACGGAGATGTGCACGGGGCGGTGCAGGGGTAGTCGACGACGAGGTTGGAAGGTTAGGGTTTGGCTGTAGGGGATTTGGGTTTCGGGAGAATTGCTTTGGGGATTTGGGATGATCGGCTTTGATGGTGGAGGTGAGAGAGGGTAGGGTGGCGACGGCGACGGAGACGGCGACGGCGATGGCGATGGCGATGGACAGTGGAGATGGGGGTGTCGAAGGGCTTCGGAGAGAGAAAAAGGGCTTCGGTGGGGTGGGGAATGTGGGTTTGGTTGCGGGACGGGAAAGAGAGGAAGAAGTAGGGTCTGGGGGATTAGATTAGGATTTAATTAATTAGGGTTAGGATTGAGATTTTGGGGGTAGTTTTAGAGTTTATCACAAACCCTAAAATTTTATTAGGATTTATCACAAATCCTAATAATTGGATCTCAATTGTATCACACAAAAGAGGGATGAAGAGAAAAACTCGACACAATAATTTTTTTAATCAATAATAACATGACTTCTCATTAATCTCAAGGCCTATAAATAGGCTCAAAACAAATCTTGATACAAATCACAAAATATTCTAAAATCTCAAAAATATTCTAATGCATAAAAGAAAGATTACATATGACTATAATTGCCAAAAACAAATATGGTACAGAAATAAAATACTAAACTAAACAGAATAGATGTCCTCATCAGCTTCCTATATGACTTGATCAACATGAAAAAGTTCAACAACAGAACGATGGGTAGAGAATTGATATGGTCATGCATGCATTGACACATTTATTAGTAATTTAAGTTCCAAGAAGAACTATTATCATCCCTCAGACAAGAAAAACTACTGTTATTTAGTGAAGCATTTTATTATTATTATTATTATTGGCATTCGGACGTAGTTGCCCACATTGGGAAGAGAGATTTTCCAACATTCCTAATTAATTCTGTCTAATCCCTCAGACAAGAAGCATTCTATTGTTGTTTCTTCACTCTAGTCAATATATCGGCTTGTAAATTTTCAGATTGCTTTCCATCATATTAGGGTTTAGTTTTTCTTCTAAGTGATTGTATCTTATAATTGAATTTCCCCATGGTAATCTTTCAGATACAAGAGGCAGATGTACTGAAAGAAACCAAACAGTTCACGTACAAGGATGGTGATCAGTATGTTTTCATGGATCTGGTATGAAAATACTTGTGCATTATCTTACCATGCCTAATATGAGTTTCAAACTTAAGCTCATGGCAATCTCATATGTTCTTCTGATTGTTACCTTGAGTCCTTTTCATAACAGTATCAAACTATCACTTTTCTTTGCTGTTTTCATTTGAGATTATTGACTTTTTAAAATTAGCTGGTATATATAGTTACCTTTGTCTTAGGGTCAACAATCTTTAAATATGAGCAATTAATCCATTATATTGGCTTGAAGTTGGAGTATGAGTGAATATAATTTTTGATATGTAAATGTGATGCGTTAAATCATTCTAGCAAAAACTTGTAGTTCCAAAAGATCCAAAATTTGTGGTTGCTCATAATGAAGCGGTTTTTTCATTCTGCTTAGTTTTAGACTAGTTTTGGCATTTTTTGGTTTCCAAGTTAGATGTTTTATTAGTAACTTAGTCATTCGAAGCCCTTTTCTCCTACATCTGTGCCAATTTTCATTTTCTTCAAAGCACACACGTAACTTGTTATGCCTAATAGTTAGACATTGCCCATATAGTATTTTGATTTTACATTTGAATTAGTATGGTTGTGTGAGATTTTGGTAGTAACTGGGGTAGCATGTGTAAATTATGTTTTTGCTTTGTCTATGGAACATTGATGAATCGTGTTCAGCCAGAGAGTTGCATCTATTTCATATAAAACACCCTAAATTATTAGGTTTATTCGCTACATGTGTAATTGAGGAAAACAGCATACGTTTATGACGTTATTATCATTACTGTCATTGTTTGTATCCATGAATCAAAAATTCTAAAAGTCATTTAATGTTTTGCAGTCGACTTATGAAGAAACTCGAATAGGTGATGCACAAGTTGGTGACAGTAAGAAATGGCTGAAAGAGGGACTGGACTGTAATTTGATCTTCTGGAATGGACGGGTACCTCGTACTTCTGATTAGCAAATTCAATCTCCCTTTTTTCCTTCTTAATGTTTACTACGGTTTTTTTTATAATTTTTTTTTTAATGATACCAGGTAATTGATTTTGAATTACCAATCACTGTTAAGCTGAAAGTTGTTCAGGTGGATCCTGGTGTGAAAGGTGACACTGCACAAGGTAGAGTACCATAATTACAACTGCTTAATTAGCACCAATTAGCTTCTGGTTTTTCGAAGATATTCATAACATTGTTTCTGGTATGTCCCGATTGTATAGAAGTTTGGTAATTGGAACTTCAGCGCCAATATTTCTTGCTTAGAGCAGATATGACTCATTGCAATAGTTGTTCCTATTGATGTGCTAATAGTTTTTGTGTGACACTAGGATCAAACCTTAAGTAAATTAAGATGCATTTATATAAAGGATGAAAGATTCAATTGGCATATAGTTTAAATTTTTTACTTTTGGCATCAACTGAGTATGCGGTAACTGCTCTGTCGATCCGTGTAATTTTTTTTTGTGAATTAGTTAGTTATACATGTCTTGTAAAATTAACATGTGATGAGATAGTGTATGAAATTAACTGAATACATAATTATTGTGATTGCAGGAGGGACGAAGCCAGCAACAGTTGATACAGGTGCTGTTGTGAATGTACCGTTGTTTGTGAACACCGGAGATGAGATACTTATCGACACAAGAACTGGACAGTACATGAGCCGAGCTCAGTAATTCTGACTTCATATTTTTCTATCCTTTCTTTTGTTTTCTCCGTAAAAAATCTATCCTATCAATTTTGTTGGATTCACAGCTTTGTGAGCTAAATTGCGGCCATTTTTTTTTAGTTGCTTATACTTTCGGAGAAAACTATTGATCATGCTTTTAATCGAAATTTGCTTTAAATGCAAGCAGTTATTTAGTAAAGTTGTTGATTTTGAAGGATCTGATGGATTGTCATTTTCTCATCTGAATCTTTCATGTGGTTTATGTAATTCGATTTGCATCAAGTTGCAAAATAAGTTGACGTTTTGATGGGTTATTGCAATTGGTTTTGCAAAATAATTCCTGCAAAATTACATTGGTATATTCTCAGTGTTGCATTCTCTCGTCGAATTCTGGACGTGGCACTGGATACGCAAATCAGGATGCGAGTTAAACTCCAGATGCGAAGATTATAAATGCTCTTCCGAAAACATTGTCATAATAGAGTAACAGGGTCTGATTCCTAATAAATTTGCAGAATCTTGAGAATATTGCAATTTCATAACTTTATAATTCCAAGGGGGTTTCCTGCAATTCAGCCAATAATATCTTCTCTTATTAAAAAAAAATGCGGTCTGCTATAAACTAATAATACAGGTAGTTTTCTGCATTTCTCCCTTCACAGTTTTTTTAAAATAAAAACTTGGCGAATTTAACGTTCTATTAGAGCATCTGTAGTCGTTTTGAGCCAAATTTTAGGTATTTGTCAAATGGAAATAGAAAAAATAGTTTTGCGTTGCAGTCGTTGATTGTCAAAAAATGGGTATTCAATATTTTCAATATCTCAGGCGAAAGACGAATTTTAGTCTAAAGTAAAAAAAAAAAAAAAAAATAAAAAAAATATTAGAACGGACGGACGGGAAATCTTTTCCCGTCCATCCATTTTTTTTAAAAAAAAATAAAAAATAAAGAGACGGGAATTCTTCCTTCGTCAGGGCTTCTCAGATCCAGGAAGAAGATGCGCTTGGGAGAGGAGGAGGAGGAGTTCTCAAGCAGGGGGGTCACTAGCTCTCATCGATTGAGACATCACAACTTTTGGTTTAGTTGATGTATTCCTATTTTGATGTATTTTGTTCTTTGTTCAGGTTGTAGTTTCCTCCTCAGGTGAACTTTGATGTTGATCGCCTTCGGGCTAACTATGTAATTTCATTGACTATTTCGTTAATTTCTATTTAATGAAGCGATAACTTAGTTATCTTTTAATCAAAAAAAAAAAAAAAAAATCTTCCTTCTATGAATGTGGTGGTTTCTTCTTTCTTTCTTTTTTCCGATAGGACGGGAAATCCTTTCTCATCCATCGATTTAGTTAAAATGAATTGTTTTGGGACGGAAAATTAATTTCCGTTCGATACTTTTCAGAACAGTAAAAATCCCTGCGACGAATTTTTTTTCTTCTGTCCGATACAACATACGATAAATCATCTTCGGATTGCATAGGGTCTGTTTGT
Organism: Hemerocallis citrina; assembly: GCA_017893485.1. Taxonomy (NCBI): domain Eukaryota; kingdom Viridiplantae; phylum Streptophyta; class Magnoliopsida; order Asparagales; family Asphodelaceae; genus Hemerocallis; species Hemerocallis citrina. Next base: position 462,865,562 of record CM030358.1, on the reverse strand, counting down.
TTTAGTTTTTTTTTTTTTTTTTCCTGAATAAATATCCAGAGTTGGCGTTTGTTTGAAGTGTTTTTTGGAAACACTATTCAGAATACAGCTATACCCCTCTTTTCTTTTTTTGATTCATCGGGACCCCCCCCCCCCTTCACTTCGTCTCCCTCCTCCATCTCCACTGCTCGCTTGCATCTCCACCCCGCACCTCCGCTTCCGCAATCCCCCCCCCCCCCCCCCCCCCCCGCGCTGTCGCCTCGTCTCCCATCGACAGCCCGACCTCGACGTCTCCGCTGCTCCATCTCCCCGTCGCCATTCCTCTTCGCTCTCCTCCGCTCACCTCGACAACTCCCCCTCCTCTGTTCGTCAGCACCACCAACCCCTCCTTCCGCTCGCCATTGCCACGACCTCGAAGTCTACCCGCCATTGCCGAACACCTCCTTCCGCTCGAACTACCGCTCAGCCTCGAAGCCCCCGCAGCTCACCGCCTTCGCCGCTCTCCGTCTTCTACGGCGAGTCGCTCCGCAGTCGTCGCCCTCGAGCTCGTCGACGCTGCTCAAGCCCGCCATTGCCAACTCACCCGAGCTCCTCGATCGTCGTCTCCGTCGAGCCAGTTATCGTCGTCTCCACTCGACCTCCGCGAAGCCGCCATTACCGAAGCTTTGCCCCCATCGCTGCCGCTTCCACAACCGCTCACCTCGCAGCCTTCCGTCCAGCCGTCGCCAACTCCGAGAACCACCCCGCACATCTCCGCCTCGCCCTGTCGACATCCTCTAACCGCCGCCATCCTCCTCGCATTCCCTTCAACTCGACTCCTCGCCGACCGTCCACTCACCCTCCAACTTCGACGTCGACCATCGCCTTGCCGCCGTTGCTGTCGACCGCTCGCCTCACCGCCCGTTCATCGTCCTCGACTCCCCCGGCCCTCGAAGCTTCCGTCGCCGTTCCCTATCTCCCATTCTCCCGCTCGCTCTCTTCTCCGCTCGTTCTCTCTCTGTTGAAAAAAAAGAAAAAGAAGAAGAAGGAGCTGTAGTGGGTTTTATTGGTGGTGTTTTGGGTTGTAGTTGGGGTATTATTTTGGGTATTGAAGTTACTGTTTGGTGATTGGATAGTCGTATTGGGGTTGGTGTTTGTGAAGTGAAGTTGAGGTTATTAGTTTGCTCTTTGGTGTTGTGTTGGAATCTTACTGTAGTGGAGTTGCAATTGGAGGTATTTGCTGTCTTGGAATTTATTGAAGGAGTTGTTGCCATTTTGAGTTGCTTTGGGAGTTGCTGATTGGAGACTTGCTGATTTGGATTTGTTGAAGTGGAGTTGCTGCTTACTTCTTTGGAGTTGCTATTATTGGAGTTACTATTGGTTGAGCATGTTTAAATGGGATTGTTTTTTTTTTATTGTCCAGTGCTTATTTTCTTGAATAAATTGTTTTGCTCTGCTAGAAGAAATCTTCTTTCATATAATCTTTTCAACAACTGCAGCCTGCAGGTTCAGCGTACTCAATTTATCCAAATATATTTATCCAAATACACCACGCAATCCAAAAAATCCAATTACTACTCACATTCAAAAAAAAAAAAAACATCCTATTTGTTCGAGCATGCAATCTTCTATCATACTACTGCTACTACTTGCTCTCACATGCAATCTCACCAAAACAAACTAAAAAAATGTCAGCAAACAGTTTTCAGTAAGAAATATAACCGAACAGCTTTTAAACTCTTTTTTTAAGGAAAACAGCTTTCAGATAACAGTTTTCAGTAAGAAATAAAACCGAACAGCTTTTAAACTCTCTTTTTCAGGAAAACAGCTTTCAGATAACAGTTTTCAGCAAGAAATAAAACCGAACAACTTTTAAACTCTCTTTTTCAGGAAAACAACTTTCAGATAACAGTTTTCAGCAAGAAATATAACCGAACAGCTTTTAAACTCTCTTTTTCAGAAAAACAGCTTTCAGATAACAGTTTTCAGCAAGAAATATAACTGAACAGCTTTTAAACACTCTTTTTCAGAAAAACAACTTTCAGATAACAGTTTTCAGCAAGAAATATAACCGAACAGCTTTTAAACTCTCCTTTTCAGAAAAACAGCTTTCAGATAACAGTTTTCAGCTAGAAATATAACAGAACAGCTTTTAAACTTTCTTTTTCAGAAAAACAGCTTTCAGATAACAGTTTTCAGCTAGAAATATAACCAAACAGCTTTTCAACTCTCTTTTTCAGAAAAACAGCTTTCAGATAACAGTTTTCAGCTAGAAATATAACCGAACAGCTTTTGAACTCTCTTTTTCAGAAAAACAGCTTTCAGATAACAGTTTTCAGCTAGAAATATAACCGAACAGCTTTTGAACTCTCTTTTTCAGAAAAACAGCTTTCAGAATACAGTTTTCAGCTAGAAATATATCCGAATAGCTTTTGAACTCTCTTTTTCAGAAAAAACAGCTTTCAGAATACAGTTTTCAGCTAGAAATATAACCGAACAGCTTTTGAACTCTCCTTTTCAGAAAAGCAGTTTTCAGATAACAGTTTTCAGCTAGAAATATAACCGAACAGCTTTGGAACTCTCTTTTTCAGAAAAACAGCTTTCAGATAACAGTTTTCAGCTAGAAATATAACCGAACAGCTTTCGAACTCTCTTTTTCAGAAAAAACAGCTTTCAGATAACAGTTTTCAGCTAGAAATATAACCGAACAGCTTTTGAACTCTTTTTTTCAGAAAAACAGCTTTCAGATAACAGTTTTCAGCTAGAAATATAACAGAACAGCTTTTCAACAATCTTTTTCAGAAAACAGCTTTCAGAATACAGTTTTCAGAAATAAATATAACCAAACAGCTTTTAAACTCATTTTCAGAAAACTCTATTCGGAATACAGTTTTCAGAAAATTCTATTCAGAAAACTCTTTTTAAAACAACAAAACAAACGCAATATATATTTTCCAAAATACCAAATCTCAGTCTCGTGTTCACCAAGAACCCAAAATTTGACCAACGACTGCAGCGTTTTTGTTTTTTTCATTTTTCGGGAAAAAATGGACAAATAACCAATGACTACATATGCCCTTAAAACCCAGTCGAAGTCTTGAATCACACAAAATTCCTTCAGCATCTCCTTCTTCTCTTCTTCGAAGTCTTCATCTTCCTCAGTCCGAAAACCAAACCCTAACTCCCAAATTCGACCCCAATCTCAATTCCAATGTCTTCAATCCCAAAGACATCCCAAAACCCCACACTCTTATAGATCCCAATCTCTATTCCAATGGCTCCATTCAAGATCTTATCTATTTTAGCCCTAATTTTGGTAATCTCTTCGGTGTCCGATGCCTCAAAGAGGATTCTAATGGCAGACGAGAACCCCAACTCAGAGAAGGTAAAAAGATCACTTTTTAATGTAATTTTCTTTTGGAATTGATTTGATTGCATTAGGGTTTATTGCTAAATTTGGGGTTTTTTTTGACCTAGGGTTTGCCAGCTCCTACCCCAATTTTGCCACAGAATAATAAAGAGAAACCCCAAAATTTGCAACCTGGTAAAAAAGATGATGAGGGGAAGAAAGAGAGTAGTGGTAATTTGAAGAGTGGAGAGAGTGGTAAAAAGGGTGATGAACCTTTGAATAGTGAACACAATGGTAAGAAGAGTGATGAGCATAAAGGAAGTAGTGAAAATTCGGAGAAAAGTCATGATCCTTCGAAGAATGTGAAGGGTGATGGGAATGAAGGAAGTAATGATCCTACGAAGAATGTGAAAGGTGATGGACAAAATGGAACTAGTGATCCTTCGAAGAATGAGGAGAGTGGTAAGAAGGGTGATGGGAAAAAAGGAAGTGATGATCCTACGAAGAAAGAGAATGATAAGACGGGTGATGGACAGAATGGAAATAATGATCCTACAAAGAAAGAAGAGAGTGGTGGTAAGAAGGGTGACGGGAAGAAAGAAAGTGGTCCGGCTGCGAAGAAGGAAGAGAGTGGTAAAAAGAAAGTAGGTAATGATCCTTCAAAAAATGGAGAGAATGGTAATAAAGGTAATGATCCTTTGAAGGATGAAGAGGGTGGTGAAAAGGGTGATGGGAAAAAAAGGGGTAATGATCCGTCAAATAGTGGAGAGAAAAGTGAAAAGGGTGATGTGCATAAAGGAAAGGAAGAACCCAGGAAAGAGGAAGTTATACCTCAGTCCTGTGATGTGAAGTGCAATGATCAAGATTTGGTTGCTTGTCTTCAACATACTGAAATTGGTAAGCAAACTAACTTGCTGTAAACATAAATTTTCTACTTGTTCATTTATGCCTTTTTGTTTTATGAAATATAGTCATTCGCTGCTTTACTTTAGTATGTTTCATCTTTTATGATATAGAAGGTGCTTCTTACTAAATAGAAAAAACAGATGTTTGATGTTGTTATCATTACATGTATACATTTTATAATTAATACCCAAGGGGCTTTTGTCACCAATGCTTTGGCTCTACTTATTACTTTTCAAAATGTGCCTGTAACACTCTTAGTCATTCTAAATTAAATTGGATGAATTGGCATAGCCCTTGATATAATGAAAAGAGAAAAAAATGCCCTTACATGTTGGTGGTACAAATGCTAGGATTGCTCCAATGTATTACATGCTTTCTCTAGAAACAATGAGGAGGTCTGAAGAGAATACCATTCTGAACAGAAATTCCACTCTTATGAAAGAAGTATGAAAGTTCAAAGAATATAACGTAGAGATTTAGGAAGCATGGATAAGGGTAAAGGCACAAGACATAACATGAGTATGGGTACAAGACACAATTTTGTAAAAAGTGGGACACAAATACAAAGCTGTAATTGTTATATAATAGACAATTATATATCACGACTATGTATAAATTAAACCCATGGGCATCCAACAGTATAATTAACATTATATATAACAATTAGATAACATCAACGAGACTCCTGTCTATCCTTGACTTAAAAAAAAACCTTTTTCTTTTGGCGAAATAGTTTATTTTTGGATGAGATTTTACATTAGGCCTTGGAAACATTAAAAAACAAGGGTTAGGCTTTTGGTCCCTCTGCCTTAAAAGGAGCTTTTATGTTACTAGTTTCAGTAAGCACAATCCATAGCGTGTATCCAAGCTTATGGTTGTTATTTGTTAGTGGGGTGGTAACCCTTCTTAGATCAGCTTTACATAGTCGTCAGCGGGGAAGTGGATGTGTGTGATTCATAAATCATTACTCAAGTGCCACATTATATATTTCCGATTTAGTTGATTTAGATATCCTTTGTACTCCTATCCGTATTTCTCTCGAAGGTTTTTTCCATAATGACACATTGATACCCAAAAGATATGGTATTTCCAAAATACTGCCCTTATTCTTCATATCTTGTAGTAGCACTATATTCCTTTAGTTAATTCCGAAAAACACCTAAGTTAGTTGGACTGGACTATCAAGTGAGAGGAATATCTGAAGAATGTTCTTGTTATTGGGTTTTCACCGGATAAGGAACTTCTTTAATGGCAAAACTTTCATCTTCTCCCTCTTTTAATTCTCCAATCTTGTTTAACTCCCCAAATTTATTCCCCAAATTTATTCCTCATCAGTTTCCCCATTAAATCCTAACTTAACTCACCAACTCCATTCAATTTTTACTCCACTTTAAAAACGGACCTGACTCACCTTCTATCTCAACCTCATTTTAAATAATATTTTCACCTCGCTCAATTTATTCGGATAATCATATGGTGAGAGAGGGAGGTAGATTTTTCAATAAAGCCATAGAATCGTTTCTAAAAATTAATGGCTGCAGCGAAGCTACCTCGTCATTACTGTTAGGTTTAGGGTTTTTTTCTTTCTTTCCATCATAGCCTTCTCTCTCTCTCTCTCTCTCTCTCTCTCTCTCTCTCTCTCGAGAGAGAGAGAGAGAGAGAGGTGTGATTTGGACCATGGCATCTATGTAAATAAGGGTTTAATCCATATAGGCAAACCCAAAAGATTTTCTATTTTTTAACACATGTTTTCTTCATACTTCCAAATAGAACTTTTATTCCTTTAGTTAATTCCAAAAAGCCACCTGACGTTAGTTGGTGTCAAATTTTGGATGGCAATTGGCAATAGGTTTAAATGGCCATTTTGCGCTTGTCTTTTTACCTTCTTTACTAACTTCTCTCATTTCATTGCTACCTTTCTCTCTCTCTATTGCGATGGAGAAAAAACATAAACATAACACTACTGGCAAGACAACATCACTGAAGTCACTCTTCGGTATGGGAATTGTGGAATGATTCTATGGCTTCATTGTAGAAGTCTACCTGTGACACTTGTTATCATCAGAATAAATAAAATAAATTGAGAAAGGTTCAAAAATTGTTGGAAATGAAGAAGTTGAGACTTGAGAGAGGTGAGTTAAGTTATGGTTTCAATGTAGAGTAGAAATTGAATGGAGTTGGTGAGTTAAGTTAGGGTTTAATGGAGGAATTGATGAGGAGTAAATTTGGGGAGTAAAACAAGATTGGAGAAATAATTTGGGAGAAGATGGTACTTTTGCTGTCAAAGAAGTTTCTTATTGGGTTAAAACCCAATAAGGAGAATATTTTTGGAATATTCCTCACTTAATAATGCAACTAACTTCAAGTGGTTTTTTTGGAACTAACTAAAGGATAAAACTGTTGTTTTGGAAATATGAAGAATACATGTGGTATTTTGCAAGTAGTGTATCTTTTCGGTGCCATTATGGAAAAAACCCTTATCTAGATGAATGTCATGGTCCAAAATGTCACCTGCTCCATGCTAGTATATTGGATTTTGACAAGTGCTATCTGTTCTTAGAATTAAAATCAGTGAAAAATGGTTGTGTTACCTGATTTATGGTTTTATTATTCACAAGTATGTTGATCAATATTGGGTATTTTAAGAAAATGTCTAGAATATTATTTTGTAGTTTTTTTAATTTGTTGACTAGTGTTTTTGAGAACTCCATTTCAGAAGCTCATAGTAACTATGTCACTATTATTTCGTTTACTTTGTATTTAATGTTTGACTTGATTAAAAGATGTTTCCATTTACCCATAGATGGATTAAGCTGATTAGCATTATATTGTAATTCCTTTTCCTAATTTCCTACTTAGTTACATTTTGGGTTCTACTGTTTATTCGGTTGATTAGGAACATGGTCGTTTGAAATGATGAAAAGCTCAATAATGTTACATGCTAAGATAGAGCATTATATAGTAACACATATTTTTGCTTGAAGCACAAGGCCTTCCTAACAATATTGGAACAATATTGGGTGAGGTATGGAACGTGGTCGTTTGAAATGATGGAAAGCTCAATAAGGTTACATGCTAAGATAGAGCACTATATGGTAACGCATATTTATTACTTGAAGCACAAGGCCTTCCTAACAATATTTAATGTCAAAGAGATGGGAATTTTATTACTAGTTGTCAGCCTGACTTTGACTGCTCTTTTATTTAATGTCAAATTCCTAGTCAAGGAAACTATGGACTAGGAAGGGACTTGGCATAATCACATATGAGAGGTTGGTATCCTGTTAATTCTCATGACTTCAGTAAATTGTATACTGTGTAGAAGAACAGGAAAGACATGAATTTGCTTTAGTAAATTACATTCCAACTCTTTGCCATAGATAAAAGCCTAGAGCCAAAATAAATTGTGTTTCCAAACTGGACCAAGGATAGGACAGCTTCACAACTATCTTTCGATAGAAGGATCCTTTTCTGAAGGAGTCACTGCACATATAGACATCAGTGTGTTTATCTTCCAGAATCAAAACAACCGACTAGGGTTTACAAATCACTCAAATGAGCGTTTCTGGCCGCATCTGAATCGTCATCCGTATCCATATCTTTATGCGCAGGGGCTTGAGTAAATAGTGCTACTAAGCAATGGAAAGAAGCAACGCGACCATGAAACTCTAAACAGGATTTCCTGTAGGAGATGTTGACGGAATTGGTACTTTCTTTAATATCTTGTGAATAAAAAACGAACTGGTCTTCTAAAATCATTTCCCCATTTTAAGAAGGCAGAGTTTCGGAAGGCTCATTAGTTTAACTAGTCTAGTCCCCGTGTTCCTCGAATGGATCTCTTAGTTGTTGAGAGGGTTGCCCAAAAGTGGTATATAAGGCGTACCCGTAAAGCTTACGAGTAAACCAGATATGGAGATCGAGATCAGTGAAATTCTTATGATAACTTCACGCTGAATATGATATGAGTTAGTTGTAAAGATATATTACTGGATCTAATACTGTGACAGGCATGGATTGCCTTACAGTTAACGCTAATTTTGCAGAAAGGAGCTTTTGATAAGTATAATCAGTATAATTGCCTACCGAAAGTTATATTCTTTCTAAATGCAGGTGCTGTCCTGACCATAACCTGAATCCCAAGCGATGCCGACTACATAGGTTGTTCTTCGAGTTGTTCCCAATCATTCTTGTTTAAGAAATATTGCCATTGTATGGTTATGACTTATGAATATACCTGCAATTCTGCAAATTCCATCTTTGTGGTCTTGGATATTCTTCTTTCCTTTATAACCTATGCAATTTCCTCCTTTTGTTCCTCCTACCATCGGTCTTTGATTGGTCTTTTCTCCCATATCATTCCAGCCTATTACACCGTACGCTAGGGCTTGGGCCTATCCCCTGCATATCTCAAACTAATTATTCACTTTATACCTATTTACTGAATCATCTGTCTGATCCATATTTTCAAATTATTCATTTGCATATTATATAATTTATATTCCTTTCTTTGTTGGACAACATTTGGATTTGCAATATTGTGGGACACTGTCTTTTAGGCTCTGTTTGGTTCAAAGGAGGGAAGGGAAGGGAAGGGGAGGGAAGGGAAAGGGAGGGGAGAGATTTTAATCAAGACTCTGTTTGGTTCAAAGGATGGGGGGGGGAAATAATTATCTTCTTGTTTAGTTCACAAGGGGAGGGAAGGAATTTTATAATTAAATTACTTTTATACCCTTTCATATTTGAGGAGAGCCAATGTATTATTGTTTCTAATTATAATTTTGTAATATAAACAAAATAATAAAGACCAATAAACAAAATAATGAAGACAGATTGATTGATAGTACTTGAACAAATTAAATCAGATTCTGGCCCCAAATGCTATATGCTCTGAAACCACCAGTTGGCTAAACCACTACTGTAAGTCCAATATTTATGTAATATTATATATAGACAAAAACAGTAACAAAATTCAACTCATCTAGCTCATAAGAAAAAATACTTTAATTTGTATTCTTTCAATTCACTTTTCGTGATTGAAGGACTTCTTGCTGCCTATGTGGACGGAAAAGGAGATCAAAGTTCAAACTATGCAATGTATCCCCAACTGTTAACAGACAGACCAAGTATTATTCAGACTCTTGCATTGCATGCTAAAACTTTAACATACAATAATATTTTTGCTTAAAAAAGATAAATAAATAAATAAATAAATAAATAAAATAAAAGTGGAAATGTTGGGAGAGAGACGAGTCGAGAGAGAGAGGTTATCTGCTCCTCACCTCCGTGACGAGGAGGGGGAGAAAGAGAGTGCGAGTGGGAGAGAGTCGGGAGAGAGATGATATCTTTTTTATGTTAGGGATTTAGATCTAAAAAGGGCAGTTTAGTCCAATCACTCTAAAAAAGTTAGACCCACTTTCTCTCCCCTCCAAATCCCCCAATATTGGAGGGGAGCCAAAATTGGCTCAGGAGGGATTCTGCACCCCTCCATTCCCCTCCCCTCCCCTCCTAAAAAATGAACCAAATAAGAAATGTTTTAAAAAATCCCTTCCCTCGCCTCCCCTCGCTTCCCCTCCATTCCCCTCCAACCAAACAGGCCCTTAGCAAATATAAGGTTTGCAACTTCCTTTGTTATTGTTGTTTGAAGATTTCTATTGTTGAGACGATTGGAGTGAGATTTAATTGTTTCAGTGGTTGATATGAACAGTTCAGTTCATCCAATACAGCCAATACACAACTGGTCTTCCAATACCTTCTAGATTCACTTGACCGCGAGTTTCCCCCTGCTTGGATCAAATGGGTCAAATGTTGATCCGACACAGATTCAGCATCTTAATCAATGGCATTAGACATTTTAACAGATTCAGCATCTCAATCAATGGCGTTAGACATTTTATATATCTTTTTACTCTAGAGTTTACTAGTTTAGACATTTTACTAATAAGATTTTACATTTAAGTGTCCTTTTATTGGAGTTAGAAGTTAGTTAACACTGGTTAAAAGAGTTTAACATTGCACATGCATCATATCCATGTATACCTGAACATCATGTGCAAATACTCCAATGTTTGCTGTGACTTTTCATGATAGCTTGTGCAACCTAAGAAGCAGGGCGTGGACATGACAGATATGTGCACACGATGCAACACCCATACCGACAAACTGAATTTTATATAATACCATCATTTCTCATGATGCGACAGCAAGATATTTTATAATCTCATGTTCTTACTTGGCGGGCCTTGAACAAAGCTGTACACCATTGTTTATTAGTTAGTGCCTAGCACTACTTTGTTAAATTATTGTTAATTTCTCTGTAGCAGGTTCTCAAGAATTTGTCCTGCACGTACAGAATAGAGGGGGGAAATCTCTAACTGTGAATATTACAGTCCCAACCTCTGTTAAAGTTGATGGCAAAACATTAAACATCCCAGAACACGGCATCCAAAAGGTCAGGCTTATTGATCTCTATTTACTGTGCATAATACATTGTGACTTTAGTAAAATTCTTAAACCTCCTCTGTTCCTCAGTTATATAGATGGCAAATCTCAGGTCTAAAGTTTAAACTACATTTTTTAAAATATTAAATTGTGTTAAAAGTTTTAATATTTAAAGATCAAAAGGCGAGCAATATGCTTCCTATCATGATCATACATTTCTAGCACCTAGGGACCTGCAATTACATGTCACGAGAAGTATTTAAATCTAAGATGATACCTATAATTTTCTTAAAATATTACACATGAGAAGTCTAAACTACACCTGTGATGATACGCGTCATTTCCTTAAGATGTGCTTCTAAGATGTGTTGCTGCTTATTTCGCTGTGGGAGCAAACAGATAGTGAGTTAATAATTGATGGAAACTACTAAAAGTCTGACCTGTGACCTTGACTGTTAAAAACGGTTAGAGCTCCTGAGAATGAATCTGGATCGTTTATTGACCACCGTGATTTGAATCCGATGGTTGCTGATGCTGCCGATGGATCTGCAAAAAGCCTGAAACACCGGGGTGTGGCCCTGGCGACAGATCCTCTGACGCTCAAGTCAGAACCAGAAAGAGAGAGTATGAGAGTGAAAACTGGCAAATTGTTGATTACCTACTGGCTGTAAAGGGGGAGGGGTATTTATAGCCTATAGGCCTGAGAGACATTTCAAGAGATTGATTTGTGTTCGTTGGATCGATTTAAATTCCTTATCTCTTTCATGTTTCTCCCCATCAAGAGTTAGATATCCTTGTTAGGAAATAAGAGATTTGACTCATAGCCTGCATGGGCTGTGTATCTCTCCTAGTAGGCCTAGTCTGCTACTTTTTATGGGTTTGGAAGAAGTCCATGTCTTGGAGTGGGTCCAGACCTGTAAAAGAGGCATGTGATGGCTAATCTGCCTGAAGATCTGTGCAGGAATCGTATGGCTCTGATCTGCTGCGATTTTTACCATCATGAAGATGAATGCTAAATTACACATAATGTTATTAATTCGAAAGAAACTGGATATATTTTGTTTGGTAACTCATGGTGTTCTGATCTGAAAAATTCTATAATTGATGACCACTTTCCTTAAAGTAATGTATCTTGTTATTCTCAAAGGACATTGAATTTCTTATTTGCATGCTTCCTTTTTTTCCTATTTCCACCATATTGGAAACAGAAGCAAATTCCTTACTATGTTTGAAATATGAAAGTGTTATTCTCTACACACTATATACACTCTGGATTCTTAGTTTCTGTTCTTTCTGCTGCATGTTTCTCTTCATAGCTATCTTTACTTCAGTTTTGTTTCTTTTGTCCAGAACTCTATTCTACTGTGCACGTCGAATGATTACGATTCATGAGTGCGGTGCAGGTAGCAATTGTCACATAAAAGGGGGAATGGGATTATCAGTATATACTACTAGGTCTAGTCAATAAGAAAATGAAGTAAAGGGGGAAATTGTTCGAACATCTAAAAAGATTTGTAGTTAGTGAACCACATTTAACACAGTTCTGTTCCAAATAAGAAAATACTTATCCCTCCATGTATGCAAAATTTTCTAGTTCTCTCAGCAAACTATTTTCTGTATATATACATACCTAAACCAAAAGTTGTCTACCAAATTACTTCAGAATCAGATTCATTATCTCCTCTTTGCGCTTCACCAAATTCATAGATACTTATTATTCTTCCTCTACTTCTTTTCCTTATATAATCTTTCTGTGTCTTCAACAACCTTCAAAGGTGCTTTTGTATTTCTGGGTTTTTCTTTGAGGCTGGCATAATGTCGTTTTAAACCTAGTCAACATTTACTTTTTGGTTTTGTTTTCCAGATGGGTACATGATCTGAAGTTTAATTTTTCCCTATATATATATATATATTTCTCCTGGGTATTACTAGGGAGCTTCCTTGGGATTTTTTTTACCGTCATATCCGTTTTCCATTCTTCCTTGCAACTTTTGTTGGATGATTTTGTTATTACAATGTCCAATTTAAATGTACTCAATAGAGTGTGCTAGAAGTCTACTACAGAAGAACCTTTTAAGCTTTTTTTGGTTCTTAGATGGCCTAAACCTCTCATTAATTTGATGAATATACAAAATTTCTGATACAACTTGTTATGTGAAATTAGCATATATTTTTATAATTTTCATCTTCCAGTTCAGATTCATTTCATTTGCTTCTTGAGGAAAATTCTTCAGCTGTTCAAGGTCAAATTTTGAAGTCTTTGGAAATAATAGTTTTATTTTATGTTGATTTTCAGAATATTCCCTTTTATAACAGAGCCATCTATTAAGTAATTTTATTTTATGCTTTTCATGTAACTTTTCTAGACAAATACACCCAATATGCATCAAATATCATCTAGATGTCATGATAAGTACTAAAATTGAAGGCGGAAAGTGGACATTTTATATCCACTCTTTATGTTGTAAGGTATTTACCTAAAAAAAGGGTAGCTTAAGGAAATTGGACTCGATAACATAAATTCAGTATAAATTTTCTAAAATACCATAATATTCCCGGTACTTTTCAATTACAATTTAGCCCTGTGATTAGCATTTGTTTCATGCAATAGGGGTTTATCAAGTGCCTGTCCCAATTGCAGTTATTAACTGTTAATACTTGGTAACTAAAATTTGGGTGGATCTACTTGGTGATGTATATTGTTCCAAAAGAAGGAATATCATCCTAGTGTTAAGGGTTGTCTTGCAAGATTGCTCGTCTTTGGCTAGTACAGACTATGTCTTTCTTTGATTAGCTTAACGCTACCATCTGCATCCTTTACCATCGGAGTTTCACATACTGACTGAATTACTTTTATTCATTTAGATGTTTGTCTTTGGTTGAGGAGAAAAGAGTATTATGCTCAACTTCATCTATATTTTCCATTCTGTAGGTAAAAGTCGAGGCTACAAAGAGCCTGAAAGTGGCCTTGGATAGTGAAAAAGGGCACTGTCAACTCCTGATTGCTATCGATCAATCGGTTGGCGTTGGTCCATCCATTAATGGTTGGAATCCATTTCATCAGCTATCATCAACCCAGCTGATGCCCATATACGGTGGCTTCTTGCTCTTTATCATTGCCATTGTTGGGGGCGTGTGGGGTTTCTGTATGTTCAGAAGAGGAAGAAGAGCGGGTACTGGAATCCCATACCAGCAGCTTGAAATGGGATCACAGGTGCAGTCGAGCACGGCAATTGAATCGAGCTTAGCTGATGGTTGGGATCAGAGCTGGGATGATGACTGGGATGACGAAGAGGCAACCAGGGTATCCAATTCAAGGCTTAATAATAGGAGTATTTCGTCAAATGGACTCTCGTCGAGGTCTCCCAGTAAAAAGAATGACTGGGATATAGATTGGGAAGATTAAACTTATTACGATTTAGAGTGTGATTCCAGAAACTTGCTGAATCTGCCACTTTTCTTTGAAAGGGGAAGCCATAATTTTTGTACCATAGCTTTTTATCTGTTTCACTTGTTCCGTTGAGATTTGCTTCGCAGAGAAACTGTGGGTTGCTCACTTGCTCGCTTTGCTGACTCTTTTTGTTGGAATGTCAGTTTTTTGGGGGGGATGTTCAGACAGCAGAAATTGTTCGAGATTCAAACACACTGTTTGGACATTATGAGAGATTTTAAAGAAGCACCAATATACGAAAATGTTGATATCGAATCGATTACCGGTCACACTTATTATTTCTCATTCGTAATTGTAATAAGCACGGTGCACTGGTTTGTTGTTGAATGAAAGGGGAAAAGAAAGTTTGGTTTGTTGTAAACATTACGATGTAAATACACTAACATTTCACTTTTCTTTACCTTGTATTTATTTTCTTGTATAAGAAATGCACAACCTGAGATAGATACATTGTCTTTATTTTTCCGTTATTCGCTGCAACCATCTCCACAAATATGTGCTGTGCGTTTAGGACGAGAACTCTTCAGCGAAGTAGGACTCTGTATTATAATCATACATGTCCACTTGAATTGTAAGGGAGGAACAACTTGGCGAAACATGGCTACACACCACAATCAGTGGAGTAGATTCCTCGGTTGTTCACTTCGTTACAGAATACAGCTGGTGCGGAACCAAACGCTGAAAATGCGGTAATTTCTCTTACTTGTGGATATTTTGTGATGGAGAAAGCGGAAGAGTAGGGTAAGTTCTGCTCCTGCCGTAGCATGATTCTGTATTGTTCATGAGAAATAAATAAAAACACATCAAGAGAGTTGGAAGATCACTTACCTCAAAGAAGATCAATTGAAAGATAATAACAATAAGAAAAGCTCGGTAATAGAGAATAGCACCAAACCAGTGTTAAAAACCATATGCTCTATTGTGGCAAGAGCTTTTTGCTGTTGAAGACAATGAACTGATGTTGGTATTCTGTGTACATAAGTATGCATGTATGAAACAGTTTGAAGACATGCTAAGCTTGAATGAAGTTACAGTACTGTTATCTAAGTTATGAAACAGGCTGGACTGCTTATAGAATGAACATTTGGTTACGGTGCAAGTTGCTAATATAACTTTACAGAACCTACTTGGTTACAAATTTATTAGATGAGTTCACTTGAGCAATTGGATTAGAAAGCAGATGAACATGGCATTGCTTGGTACCCAAAACAGCAGAATAATGTTAAGTAAAATAGTTAATCAAATCAGTCTCATTTATAGGCAAACAAAGAGTCATATTAGTTAGGATAAATTCCTTTTATGCCCTTGGCCATAAAAGTTATTCCCTTTAACCCCTTTGACTTATCCATAGTTTCTCTAATCTCTAATCTCTAATATTATAATGGGAGAAGGCCTTAGTGTCATTTGTCAATCTACCAGCCCGTGCATTACATGTGCATAACTAATATGAAGGAGGTCTCAGGTTCGAGTCCTCACTACGTCAGATTTTTAACTTTAATTTTTTCATATATTAAATGTGCATCATACGTATGCATTACTATCTATCTATCTATCTATCTATCTATATATATATAAGAGCATCCACAGTCGTGTGCTATTTATGCATAAAATGTATTTTATAGCAAACGATGAGCTGCAGTCGTTTGCTATTTATGCATTTTATGCATAAATCGCTACAGTAGATTGCTATATATGGCACAAGATATAGCTATATGCATAATATACGAGACGAAACATGAAGTTGCGTCCGACGAAAAATAATAAATTTTTAATTCGTCAGACGCAACATGAAGTTGCGTCCGACCACTTTTTAAATAAAAAAACATTTAATAAAAACGTTTTTACACTCAAAGCACCTGGGCCTCCTTGGACACAACATGATGTTGCGTTCGACGGATGGGCCCACTATTTTTTTTAATAAAAAACTTAAATAAGGTTTTTAATTAATAAAAAAATCATTAAAAATCCTAAAAATTCGCCCGACGCAACTTGATGTTCCGTCTGATTTTTTTTTAATATTAAATTGGTAAAAAATACCAATTGATGACTGCAGCACTTTGGCCAAATGCTATATGCATTTTTTAAACAATGACGACTGTGGATGCTCTAATATAATATATAATAACTATTATAATGGAAGAGTTAGAGTTGTAAATCTACCTACTTACGTTCAACACATGTGCAACTCCAACTCTCCCATTATAGTCTTCACATTTACTTTTAAAAATATGTAAATATATTTATTAAGACATGCATCGCACGTGTGAATCAGAATTTCACTTTAATTTTTTTTAAAAAAATTAATATGTGCATCGCACTGTATATTACTAGTTTTTTTTTAACTCCTTGCTATATGAAAAGTTCTCAATAAGCCAACATAACCATAGTAAATATTAGCATTGGTATCAGGTCGGGTCGGATCGGGTCCTTCACTACCCTGACCCGGACCCGGTCTCCTACGGGTCAAAAAATTGGATCCGTACCCGGACCCGTGAGGATCGGGTCCGGTTCTGGGTCCGGGTCCTATTAAAATATTCCTACCCGTTCGGGTAGGAGCGGGAGTGAGAGCCGCGAGCGAAGACGGCGAGTGGAGGATTTAGAATAGAGGAGAGAAAAAAAGGCACGAGCTTTGAGTTTGGAAGAGGAAGATTTAGGATTGAGAAGGAACGAGGGGAGGGGTGTGGATAGAATATTTATTTTTATGTTGATTTTTTGGGTTTTTTTTAACGGGCTCGGGTCTGGGTCGGGTCTCTTTTGAGCGGACTCGGATCCGGACTCGGACCCGAAAGTATAACGGGTCCCATTTTAGGACCCGGACCTGAATAGGCCGCGTCGGTTCCGGTCCAATACCGGATCCGGGTCGGATCTGGGTTTTGAGTATTTATACCAATGCTAGTAAATATTGGATCTGTATGTTAAGAAAATTATATTTTACTCTTTCTTATTTAGAACAAAAATGTCCCCTACTATTGGGAGTTCATCGGATAAGCTCTGATTTTGCATGGATCGTTGCGATTATTCGTTGGATGCCTAACTGTTCAGACAAAACTACAGAATCTTGTATTCTGACAATATTTTATCCAAGTTTTTATTTAAAATTTGTTTTGCTATTATAACTATCAGTAATTTACACGTGCGATGCACGTCTTAATAAATATATATTTTTTTAAATCTGGTCTCGAACCTAAAACCTCTTTTATATTAGTTATGCACGAACAATGCACATCTTAATAATTTTTTATTTTTTAAAAACAAAAACTCTGACATAGTGGGGACTCGAACTTGAAACCTCATTCATATTAATTATGTATGTCCATCACATGCATTGATAGATTGACAAATGACACTGTTGCTGTTGATTTTGGTGTGGGAACAAACAGATAAATTTGTGAATTCTTGGAAAAAACAATAAAGCAAACCTGTTGACCTGTTGATATTCATCAATGTGTTGACTGGTTTCTTGCCGCTGCTGTTGACCTGCAAAAAGTGCGAAACACCGGGAAGGATCCCGGCGACGCACCCTTCGACGCTCTTGTCAGTAATGATTATAAAAGAGCTTTAATTGGAAAAGATTGATTACGTTGTTATGGTGCGGGGAGAGGGGTTTTTATAGTCGCCTTAGGGATCCGTTTCGAGATAGGAACATATCTCTACTTCTCGGTGTGAATGGATAGAAGCGGTTAAGATCACTTCTTAGGGATAATTATGAATCTGAATTCTTCTTTATCCTTCTGAACTAGTTTGTAACGGGTTGAGACCCGTACCCAGTGAGACTGTTCCATTTATGGGTTATTAGGCTTTGAAGAAAGATTCAGTCCCCATTTCAGACCAGTTTGTAGGTGAAATTACCGTTTTACCCCTGGGATTTAAGATCCGTGTCCAATTTGAACGGTCCCGATTTAATCCCATTTTTAGCCATATCACGAGCCCCCCACTCCCGGAGACTGAGTTCTACAGTCTTTGAGGAGTAGTTTGTTGCCCTAATGGCGTACGGGATTTTATTGGAGTTCTTAAGGGAGTTCGGATCTTGCTCGAGGTGCAACGGTGTTATTCTGGGCTTGTAAAATGCCCAAAAATATCCTCAAAATTTTCTGGATTTTTCGTGATTTTTCCAGATTTTTTTGAATTTTTTATTCATATTCCGAATTAAATAATTAATTATCGAAAATATTAATTAATTATTCTAATTTAATAATTATTATTTTCAGAATTTTAAAATAATTTACCGAATTAATAATTATTTTTAGAATTTTTTAATTAATTTTTTCGATTTTTAATTAATTTTCAGGTTTATTTAAATAATTAATTCAAATTAATAAATAAATAAATTAATTAAATATTACCTGTACACGTGGCGCATTTATGGACGTTGATCATGATCAGATGGTGCGCATCACAAAGCGGATCATTTTCTGGACACGTGGCACGTTTCTGAGCGTCGATCGTGTCGTGGTGCGAATTTTTGGACGATCGGACGGCTTGTGTAGTTCGGCAGCGTTTTTCTCCACATGTGGAGGTCGGTGCCCCGGTAGCTTGGCACCCGTCCTCGGATCTGGCCGACCATTGGAGGTGACGCCATGTGGCGATGCCACGTGGCACTTCTCTCTCTCTCTCTCTCTCTCCCTGTGCCTGTGCCTTCTTTCTTTCTTCTTCATTCCATCTTCGCCTCTCCTTCCTTCTCCTTCGTCTCCTCCCTTCGGCACCACCTCAACGAAGAAGGAAGCTCGACGTCGGTATTGGAGAGGAGCTCGAGCGATGGGTTCGACGAAGCTGGAGCATGGCGCGGAGGGTGAGCTCGCTCGAGGGAGCTCGAAGAAGGAGATGATGGAGCTCGTTAATGGTGGTGGTGAGCACAGTGAGGGGAAGCTCGATGCTGTGGAGCTGGAGAGGAGCTTGACGGAGCTCGGAGGCGAGGGGGTCGACGGAGGAGCTCGGAGTCAGGCCATGGCGGAGCTTGGTGCTCGACTGTGGGGGAGCTCGGCTTCGAAGCTCGGTGTTGGAGGTGACTCGAGCTCGGAGTCGAGGAGAGCTCGAGCTCGTGAAGGAGGGAGAACTCGACACAGTAGCTCGGCATCGAAGCTCGGCAGTAATGGCTCGGCAGTGGGATTCTCGACGAGGCGGCAAGCTCGGCCGCGAAGTGGAGGTCGGAGATGAGCGAGCTCGTCGACGGAGGGAGAGCTCGTCGGCGTGAGGAGCTCGGTGCAGTGGTGAGCTCATGAAGAGGAGCTTCGATGGAATGCGTCGTGACGAGCTCTTCGGTGGTGAGCTCGTGAAGAGGAGCTTCGACGGGATGCGTCGTGACGAGCTCTTCGGTGGTGAGCTCGTGAAGAGGAGCTTCGACGGGACTTTGATGGAGAGAAGCTCGAAGAAGGGGAGCTCGACCTTGGAAGGGGTTGGCGAACATGGAGGGGCTCGAGCTTGGCCATGGAGGAGTTGGGTTCGTCGTAGGGCGTCGGAGGTTGAAGAAGCAGCTCATGTTAGGCTTTTGGCGGGAAAATGCTGAAGAAGAAGAAGAATGAAGAAGGGTACGGGTCGGATTGTGGGTAACGGATCCGAACCCGGCCCGTTAGCCTCTTTTTCTCTCTTCCTCTTTATCTGCTTGCTTGTTCGGCGAAACCGAGCACAGATTTTTAGGTACACTTTTTGCCATTTTGCAGCTCGGTAGATCAGTAGCTCGGATTTCAGATCCGAGCTACGTGGCTCCATTTGGACGGTTGATCCTGATCATGGCACGAATCACAAGGCAAGAGGCCCAGATCACGAGAAAACGTGATCTTGTCGTTTTGTGGACACGTGGCAAAATCTGAATCATCCATCAACCATTAGCGCGAACATCTGGACGATATGACGGTCCAAGGAGCTCGGGGGTGTTTTTTCCCCAATACGGAGGTCGGTGCCCCGGTAGCTCGGCATTGTAGCTCAATAGCTCGGCGTAGCTGTGTTGCGATCCACTTTTCTGGTGCTACGGAGGTCCGATCGGGGCGTGCGATCCCTCATTTCGAAGCTAACTCGGAGCTCTACAAGTTCTCTTCAGAAATGGGTTGAAGAATCACCCTTCTTCATGGTCAAAATGGTCCCGCAGCATCCTTGCCTTCATGAAGTTGAGGAGTGTTTTGGTCTTCGGAATCTTCGAAGAGGAGCTCCACTCCTAGGGGCGAAGAAGATGGGCTAGGAAGATCCTCGTAAGAGCCATAGGAAGATCCATTCTTGGAGGTGAGTGCAAGGAGCAACTCTAGGGGAGAGTTTTGAGCTCCAAACTTGTTGAGAAGAGGTCCGCTTTGGAGACGAGCGGAGCGAAGAGCTTGGCTCTAGGAGAGAGCCATTTGGGAGACAAGTTTGAGGAGCAACTCTAGGAGAGAGTTGTGAGCTCCGAACTCGTTAAGAAGAGGTCCGCTTTGGAGGTGAGTGGAGCGAAGAGCTTGGCTCTAGAAGAAATAACAGGTCACTTTCTGAGTTGCAGGTGCCTTCTGCACTGGATCACTGAACTTGACTTGCTTCGCTGGGGATTCCTTTCCTTCCTGATCTGATGTTGGCCTCCTCCTCTTGAGAGACTCGTCCTGCTTGATGGGATCAGCGTTAATAAACACTGGTCCAATCCTATAGTTCCGATTCTGGTTCTGAATCTGTGCCAAATTAACTGCCATCAGCGCATCCAGAGTCTGATACACCTTGGCGAATTCAGTCTCGAGATCAATTCCAGTTCCTCGAGAACTTCCAGATCCATCCTCATTGTTACCACCGTTCCTGGGCCTGGGTGCAATCATTCTGAATACTGCAAAACGAGGGTAAAGTTGGAGCATCACACACACATTTCACATTCACATCCATACCCTATGGCAAAACCATAACCATACCCCAAACCAAAACATCATATTTCAAACGGAATGAAATATATGCCTAGGCACAAATACAAATGTGAATGAGAAAATACATATGTAGTATAGCAAATTTACATAATGAATATATCATAAAATATACAATAATGTAGGAATTAAACAAATGTAAAATGATATCACTACAAAAGATACTGCTTTTACCGGCGATTATTCCCCAGCGTTTTACTAGTAGCGCCGGGGTAGGGAGCGAGTAGGAATTGGGCGCCAGATGGGATGGTCATACACCGGCGGTCGATTTAAAATGCCGGCGAATGTTAGTATTCACCGGCGTTTTACCTAAACACGCCGGTGAAGTTTATTATTCACCGGCGTTTTTTATTATAAACGCCGGCGAATATACGGGCACATTCACCGGCGTTTCCAATTAAAACGCCGGTGAATAACTGGGAATAAAACCCGCGAACCCTAATCTTTCGCTCGCCATTTACCCATTACCCAAAAAAAAAAAAGGGAAAGAGGCGCTTCGTTTCCCTCCTTCCTCGCTCTATTTCCCGCGCGTTTGCCTCCGCCGCTTCGTCCTCTTCGACGGCCTTCGACCATTCGAAATCGTCCCTTATTCCCTTCGCCCTTTTCGATTTCCTTCTTCCCTCTCTCGATCTGGAGGTGAATCGGCGGTCGCCCCCTCTCTCTCTCTCTCCTACGCCCCCGCCCTCGTCGCCCCGCTCCCTCCCTCTCTCTTCGGTATGATCTCTTGATTTCCCTTATTTTCCAAAAAAGGCAGCTTTTTTCAGTTTATTCATTTCGATTTCCTTAGCATGAACGGTTTAGTTGAGATGAAGAATTAATAGAAAAATATATGCTTAGATAATGGAAATTTTCATCTTCTTTTACCGTTAATGAAGCTGATTTCATGCATCTGATTGTCTTCATGGCATGTTTGTTTTTTTACCCAAAATGGGTTCACTGTGAACTGAGGATATTGTATAGGTACGTATGCCAAAATTCTCTGGCCGGATATGCACCACACTTGGGTTTTAGATTTAGTTGGGCACAGTGAATTAGTAGAGCAACATATAAGCTCAGTTAATGGGAAATTTTCATTTTCAGATACTATTAAAGTAACCTGATTGCAATCTTTGGCATGGTTTTTTAACACAAAATGGGTTCACTTCCAAACTAAGTATGCTGCATAGCATACCCGTTTTCTTTCACTGTTAATGAAGTTGATTTCATGCATCTGATTGTCTTCTTGGCATGCATGTTTTTTTACCCAAAATGGGTTCACTGTGAACTGAGGATGCTATAGGTACGTATGTCAAAATCCTCCGGCCGGATATGCACAACAATTGGATTTTAGATTTAGTTGGGCTAAAGAAGTAGTAGAGCAACATATAAGCTCAGATAATGGGAAATTTTCATTTTCAGATACCGTTAAAGTAACCTGATTGCAATCTTTGGCATGGTTTTTTAACACAAAATGGGTTCACTTCCAAACTAAGTATGCTGCATGCATAGCATCCCCAGTTTCTATAGGTTCACTTCCAGACTAAGTGAACTGAGGATGCTATAGGTACGTATGCCAAAATCCTTCGGATACGCACAACAATTGGGTTTTAGATTTAGTTGGGTTGAAGAAGTAGTATAGCAACATATAAGCTCTGATAATGGAAAATTTATCATTTTCAAATACTGTTAAAGTAACCTGATTGTCAATCTTTGGCATGGTTTTTTATACGAAAATGGGTTAACTTCCAATCTAAGTATGCTGCTCTCCATTTTCTTTTTTTGTTGTTAGTGAAGCTTATTTTCATGCATCTGATTGTCATCTTGGCATGTTTTTTTTACTAAAATGGGTTCACTGTGAACTGAGGATGGTATAGGTACGTATGCCAAAATCCTCCGGCCGGATATGCGGCTACAATTGGGTTTTAGATTTAGTTGGGATGAAGAAGTAGTAGAGCAACATATAAGCTCAGATAATGGAAAATTTTTCATTTTCAGATACTGTTAAAGTAACCTGACTGCAATCCTTGGCATGGTTTTTTAACAAAATGGGTTCACTTCGTAACTAAGTATGCTGCATAGCATCCCCAGTTTCTTTCACTGTTAATTAATTGAAGCTTATCCCATGCATCTGATTGTCATTTTGGCATGTTTTTTTGACCAAACTGGGTTCACTGTGAACTGAGGATGCTATAGCTCTATGCCAAAATCCTCCGGCTATGTACAACAATTGGTTCAGTCTGCAAAATATATGCTTACATACTAGACATTTTAATTTTTCTTTTACTGTTTCTTTTGTTTAGTATTATTATTATTATTATTATTATTATTATTATTATTATTATGAGATAAGTGATTATTAGTAGTCATGAACAGAATAGTTCATGAGTCATCAGATCTTCTTATTACCGTAGTTACAGCACGACGCACTCATTATTCGGCCGATTCCTCTTCATCAGCAAAATACCCTTTACCATCATCATCTCCTTGAACGGAAAGCCAAATACAGGGGAGACTATAGTCGATTTTTTTTTATGCTCGAACACAGGGTGTGCGATAAAATACCGTCTAAGGTGGTTGTGATCATTTTCACAAAAGGTCGTTTAGGGTTTGGTGAACAGAGTAGATTGTGTTAAGAAGTAGTTTTTTTTTTTACATTTTTTGGAGCCACAATTTCTTTATTTTACAGTTAAAGATTATATCGTTTATTTATTTGCAGCTAGGGATGGTTTTCAAATAGGTGAAATTTAATATACAAAATGCCTTTTAATGTTATTACTATTTAATATATCAAATTTTAATTTCAGACTGTGTGCTATTGATATAATGGATAGAAGTTGGATTAGTAAACCACGATTATCCAAGGAGTACCGTGATGGTATTAAAGATTTTATTATCTTTGCCAAACGACATTCCCGTGATCCCAACCTAATCTTTGTCCATGCCTTCGCTGTACAAATTGTATGCTGAGGACATGTGACGTAGTACATACACACTTGGCTGTCAACGGTTTTCTTCAAGGGTACACAAGGTGGTTTTGTCATGGAGAGGATCATACGGCAGCTCCTGTTCGTCCGGTTGTATTAGAAAATGAGGCTGAGCCCTTAGTGAACGAAGACTTAAGCGTTCCCGATGAGATGCATGCTTTGTTACAAGATGCCATGGGGATTCATAATGTTCCTTTCCACACCAATGACCCAACAACCGAAGTTCACAATGAGTCAATAGAAACAAACCAGATTGGTGGTGGGGTGGACGAGGAAATGTCTGGCCCCACCCATGAAAATAATAAGCAGCAAGAATCCTTCGCTAAGTTACTTGAAGATGCTAGTATCCCGTTGTACCACGACTGCACCAAATTTTCTAAGTTCTCATTCATTGTCAGACTATTTCAGATTAAATGTTTAAACGGGTGGTCTGCTAAGTCCTTCACTATGCTACTTGAATTGTTGAATGAAGCATTTCCTGAAATCTGTATTCCAAACTCAGCCTATAAAATCAAAAAATTCCTAAGTTCTCTCGATCTAGGATATGAGAAGATAGCAGCATGTCCAAATGACTGTATGCTTTTCACGAGTGGTAAGGAAAGTCTGGAGAATTGCGAAGTGTGTGGTTCTTCGAAATGGAAAGAAAGACCAAATCAAGACGAGGGAGCCAGTGGATCTACTAAGCGAAGTAGGAAAAAGAAGCCTGCCAAAACATTGCGTTACTTTCCTCTGATCCCTAGGTTACAAAGGTTGTTTATGTCCACGAAAACTTCTTCTGATATGAAATGGCATGCTGAAGGCCGCACTAATGATGGGATTCTTAGACATCCTGCTGATTCTCAATCTTGGAAAAGATTTGATGAAAGATATCCTGATTTTGCGGAAGATCCTCGAAATGTGAGACTTGGACTAGCTAGTGATGGTTTCAACCCTTTCAGGCAAATGAGTAGTACATACAGCATATGGCCGGTTGTGTTGATACCATACAATTTGCCTCCTTGGAAATGCATGAAGCAGTCCTCATTTATTTTGTCCATGATAGTTCCTGGACCGAAAGGTCC
Source organism: Hemerocallis citrina (assembly GCA_017893485.1). Lineage (NCBI taxonomy): Eukaryota > Viridiplantae > Streptophyta > Magnoliopsida > Asparagales > Asphodelaceae > Hemerocallis > Hemerocallis citrina. The sequence goes on along the minus strand of CM030358.1, from coordinate 462,840,573 downwards.
TGGAAATGATATAGATGTGTACCTACAACCGTTAATAGATGAACTTCAGAAGTTGTGGGTGGGTGTTCCAACCTATGATGCTGTGGCTAAAGAAACATTTTCTCTTCGTGCCGTGTTGTCTTGGACAATCAATGATTTTCCAGCATATGCAAATTTATCTGGATATAGTACTAAAGGACGTTATGCATGTCCATATTGTGCTGACCAAACTAGTTCAAGGTGGTTGTACAATGGCAGAAAGTTTTGCTATATGGGTCATAGGAGATGGTTGCCTGACACACATATATTTCGGGCAGAGGCAGCGACATTTGATGGCACCGACGAGTGGGAACATGCTCCTGGGTCTTCCTCTGCTTCAGATATTTTGAGGCGGGTAGATGGTCATCAATTCAAATATGGAAAGGAACCAGAAGTCAGGACAAAGGGCAAGAAAAGGGCAAGAAAAGGGCAAGAAAATGGCAAGGCCGGAGCAAGATGAGGAGACCGATCTATATGGCGAGGATGAGGATCAAAACTTGACGAGTTTAGGTGCATGGAAGAAGAAGAGTATTTTCTTCAAGTTGCCGTATTGGGAATTCAACTTACTGAGACATAATTTAGATGTGATGCATATCGGCAAAAATATAGGTGAGAATTGTATAGGAACAGTTATGGGAGATGATCGGAAGACAAAGGACAATCTCAAGAGCCGACTTGATTTGAAGTCAATGGGCATCCGACATGAGTTGCACCCAGAAGAATTGCCGAACGGGAAAGTGCTCCTACCTCCTGCAATCTATTCAATGTCAAAATCGGAGTTGGAGTTGTTTTGCAAAGTACTACTTGAACTGAAAGTCCCCGATAGCTATTCTTCTAACATGGCAAAATGTGTCAACTTTAAAGAGAAGAGGCTTCAGGGGCTAAAGTCACACGACTACCACATCCTAATGCAGGATCTCCTTCCTGTGGCCCTAAGGTCTTCAATGTGTGAGCAAGTCACTACTGTCCTGAAAGATCTTTGTAGCATATATAAAGGTATTTGCTCAAGAATGCTTCGTGTTGTAGATCTGGACCAATTGGAGCAGCAGGCGGCATTGACACTTAGTAAAATGGAGATGATATTTCCTCCATCGTTTTTCATTATTATGATTCACTTGATAATCCACCTTGCTGGTGAAGCCAGAATCGGTGGTCCTGTTCACTATCAGTGGATGTACCCCATTGAGAGGTAAAATAATTCGTTCATCTTACGAAATTGAATTTTCAAAAGCTCATTTCTTTTAATCCCCTAATCCGCTCTAGTTTATTAATTGTACATGTTCAGGTACCTATACCGGCTAAAGGGTTATGTGAAAAATAGAGCATATCCTGAAGGGTCAATAGCCCAGGAATATCTATCAGAGGAGTGCTCACATTTTTTTTCCAGGTATTTGCCTGGTGTGGAGACATCTTCCAGTAGACAACGTAGAAATCCAGACATTTCTAACCTTGATGGTGCACAATATCTTTTTGATACCGCTGGCACCACTGTTGGTAAAGTTGATGCATTTGAGCTCGATAGCTTAGCGTGGGAACAGGCACATCGATATGTGCTAGACCATCATGCATCAGTGGAACCATTTCGAAAGTAAGTTGCTTTTAAATGTAAATCGAATACAGTGAAAACCGCGGAGTTCGATATTTTTGATACTTTTGTTATTCCTAATTTCAATTGCTTGTTTTTTAGCGAATTTGTCAGGGACATCAAACGAAGGGCTAGACCAAGAAGACTACCACCACGTGAACAAAACAAGCTGATGAATGAAAAATTTCATAAGTGGTTTAAATCTCATGTAGGTGAATTACAGTTATGCAAGTTAATCTTTATTATATCTACATTTTCTATGGTGTTGATACGATTTGCGCAAAATTAATAGGTACATTCTTTGGATCCTGAAGGTGCGTCATCTGAAATACAAGTACTTGCCAAAGGTCCCTATCAGATGGCCAAAAGATACGGAGGATACATATTCAATGGTTTTAGATTTCGTACTAAGGATCGTGAATCTAATTTGAAGTCTCAAAATAGTGGAATGGTAGTGACGTCTAAGACTAGAAGTTATGCTTCCAAATCGGACACGAGGCCTGTAGATGGGGATCTCGACTACTATGGAGTGCTCACGGATATCATTGAGTTGAATTATTTTGGCCATTTCCGTGTTGTCTTATTTCGTGGGGATTGGGCTGAGTTTGATAGGAATTTTGCTAACAATAAGGACAAGCTTGGCTTCACAGTTGTAAACTTCTCAAAATTGATTCACATCGGTACACACATTAGCCATGAGCCATTTGTGTTTCCATCCCAAGTGCAACAAGTGTTCTACATTGCAGATCCAACCCTGCCAAAATCGTATGTGGCTATCCCTATGCAACCAAGAGATGTATTCCAACTGGGCGATACTTCAGACGATAAAGACGGTGAAGACATGAACAATTACATTGCTTCTGAGTTTCCTGTGTTTGATGTAAACACAACCGATGTTGGAATTTGCGGGACTTGGCTCCGCAAGGATGGAGAAGAGGGCGATGTACTGGAAGATGTCGTATTGTAGTTTACATGATTTTTTATGCAAGTTTATTATATGTCTGTAATTTTATGTCTTAAATCTTGTTGTAATATTATGTCTGTAATTTCGAATATGTTCATTGTGAATTTAATACACTGGTTTAATTGTCTTTCTATTTTCTACTGCTTGGTATTATTTACATTAAACTATGCTTAGTGTCATTTGAACCAAACTATCGTTGTCATTTGAACCAAACTATCATTTGAACCAAGTTATTGGATCCTTGACAGGTACAACATGCCGAGGTGTGGAAAGAGGGTAAATATAAATAATGGCAACGAGAGCCATGGGGATGAGCAGCCACTAAATAATAGTGGCAGACAAACATATGAGAGTGAGGGTAGCACGCCGCCCACTGTCAAAAAACATCGGTAAGTCTTAAAATTGGTATTTTTAAAGAGATTATGTTACTTGAATGCATGAAAGACACGTACTAGTGTTTGTGAGTCTGCATTGTGGCTGTCGTCTATAAGCATTTCGTCTATGTTTCTTAAGTGGGCTGTGATTAGAAAGAAAGGGCTGGAGTGGAGATCTGGAAACCCAAAATAGAGACATCTCGTTTATTATAATCTACACTTATTGTTGGACCAACCCCCTCTTGCTGTTGTTTCATTTTCAAATACTGTCAATGTAACCGGTTTTTTTAACACAAAATGGGTTCACTTCCAAAATGAGTATGCTGCATAGCATCCCCAGTTTCTTTCACTGTTAGTGAAGCTTACTTCACAAACCTGATGGTCTTCTTAAGCTATTTTATGGTCCCATTTTCACTAACTGTTAGTGAAGCTCATTTCAAGCACCTGATTGTCTTCTTGGCATGTATGTTTTTATACCAAAAATGGGTTCACTGTGAACTGAGGATATTGTATAGGTACGTATGCCAAAATTCTCTGGCCGGATATGCACCACACTTGGGTTTTGCGATATAGTTGGGCTAAAAAAGTAGTAGAGGAACATATAAGCTCAGATAATGGAGAAATTTTCTTTTTCGGGCACTGTCAATGTAACCTGATTGCAATCTTTGGCATGGTTTTTTTAACACAAAATGGGTTCACTTCCAAAATGAGTATGCTGCATAGCATCCCCAGTTTCTTTCACTGTTAGTGAAGCTTATTTCACAAACCTGATGGTCTTCTTAAGCTATTTTATGGTCCCATTTTCACTAACTGTTAGTGAAGCTGATTTCAAGCACCTGATTGTCTTCTTGGCATGTATGTTTTTATACCAAAAATGGGTTTCACTGTGGTCATCAGATGATGGAGAAATTTTCATTTTCAAATACTGTCAATGTAACCGGTTTTTTTAACACAAAATGGGTTCACTTCCAAAATGAGTATGCTGCATAGCATCCCCAGTTTCTTTCACTGTTAGTGAAGCTTACTTCACAAACCTGATGGTCTTCTTAAGCTATTTTATGGTCCCATTTTCACTAACTGTTAGTGAAGCTCATTTCAAGCACCTGATTGTCTTCTTGGCATGTATGTTTTTATACCGAAAATGGGTTCACTGTGAACTGAGGATATTGTATAGGTACGTATGCCAAAATTCTCCGGCCGGATATGCACCACACTTGGGTTTTGCGATATAGTTGGGCTAAAAAAGTAGTAGAGCAACATATAAGCTCAGATAATGGAGAAATTTTCTTTTTCGGGCACTGTCAATGTAACCTGATTGCAATCTTTGGCATGGTTTTTTTAACACAAAATGGGTTCACTTCCAAAATGAGTATGCTGCATAGCATCCCCAGTTTCTATCACTGTTAGTGAAGCTTACTTCACAAACCTGATGGTCTTCTTAAGCTATTTTATGGTCCCATTTTCACTAACTGTTAGTGAAGTTCATTTCAAGCACCTGATTGTCTTCTTGGCATGTATGTTTTTATACCAAAAATGGGTTCACTGTGAACTGAGGATATTGTATAGGTACGTATGCCAAAATCCTCCGGCCGGATATGCACCACACTTGGGTTTTGCGATATAGTTGGGCTAAAAAAGTAGTAGAGCAACATATAAGCTCAGATAATGGAGAAATTTTCATTTTCGGATACTGTCAATGTAACCTGATTGCAATCTTTGGCATGGTTTTTTTAACACAAAATGGGTTCACTTCCAAAATGAGTATGCTGCATAGCATCCCCAGTTTCTATCACTGTTAGTGAAGCTTACTTCACAAACCTGATGGTCTTCTTAAGCTATTTTATGGTCCCATTTTCACTAACTGTTAGTGAAGCTGATTTCAAGCACCTGATTGTCTTCTTGGCATGTATGTTTTTATACCAAAAATGGGTTCACTGTGAACTGAGGATATTGTATAGGTACGTATGCCAAAATCCTCCGGCCGGATATGCACCACACTTGGGTTTTGCGATATAGTTGGGCTAAAAAAGTAGTAGAGCAACATATAAGCTCAGATAATGGAGAAATTTTCATTTTCGGATACTGTCAATGTAACCTGATTGCAATCTTTGGCATGGTTTTTTTAACACAAAATGGGTTCACTTCCAAAATGAGTATGCTGCATAGCATCCCCAGTTTCTATCACTGTTAGTGAAGCTTACTTCACAAACCTGATGGTCTTCTTAAGCTATTTTATGGTCCCATTTTTACTAACTGTTAGTGAAGCTGATTTCAAGCACCTGATTGTCTTCTTGGCATGTATGTTTTTATACCAAAAATGGGTTCACTGTGAACTGAGGATATTGTATAGGTACGTATGCCAAAATTCTCCGGCCGGATATGCACCACACTTGGGTTTTGCGATATAGTTGGGCTGAAAAAGTAGTAGAGCAACATATAAGCTCAGATAATGGAGAAATTTTCATTTTCGGATACTGTCAATGTAACCTGATTGTTTAACACAAAATGGGTTCACTTCCAAACTAAGTATGCTGCATAGCATCCTCAGTTCTTCTTTTGTTGATAGTGAAGCTTATTTTCATGCATCTGATTGTGATCTTGGCATGTTTTTTTGACCAAAATGGGTTTACTGTGAACTGAGGATGCTATAGGTACGTATGCCAAAATCCTCCGGATACGCACAACAATTGGGTTTTAGATTTAGTTGGGCATAGTGAATTAGTAGAGCAACATATAAGCTCAGTTAATGGAAATTTTTATTTTCAGATACTGTTAATGAAGCTGATTGCCATCTTTGGCATGATTTTTTAACAAAAAATGGGTTCACTTCCAAACTAAGTATGCTGCTAGCATCCTCATTTTCTTTCACTGTTAATGAAGCGTATTTCATTAAGATCCAGGATGGCAAATTTTGACTGGGCTATGATTGGATTGTTTAGTGGATGTTGTCTATGTTCTTAATTGGGCTGTGATTAGAAAGAGTGGGCTCGAGTGGAGAACTGGAAACCCATATAGAGACATCTTGTTCATAATAATTTATTATTATTGTTGTTCTTGTCGCTCTTAAGGTGGTTGCTGATGTCTCTTTCTGTTCGTGTGCTGAAGGGAAATAAGGGATGAGAGAGAGAGATGAGGAAAATGCCGCTATGGTAGCCTGGTGTATCCAAAGTCTCTACCTTTCTTCTTTCTGTTTCCATTTCTGGCTTCTATATATATTTGGTTTCCTTCCACGATGACAGTTTCCTAAAAATACACTTGATATGAGCCCTATCTTATTTTTCTTATTTTTCTTATATTTGGTTTCCGTCCACGATGACAGTTTCATGGATTGTCTGAACAATCCATGAAGGACATGCTTAGATACTGAATTTTCATTTGTTTTATTGTTTTAGATAGTGGATATTCCCAATCAGAGGAGAATATAAAGGTTTCAAGTTAGATACTGAATTTTCATTTGTTTTGTTATTTTAGATATATTTAAAAACAAAATTAAGTATGGAATTTTTAGCATTGCAATGTAATTATTTTACCTCTGTATATATCATTAACAATTCCATTTGCAGTTGGCACTTTGATCTTATAATTCGAGACACAGGTAGTTCTTTTTGCAAGTTCAAAAAATATGTATATTCTGTATTGTGATCTACTGTTCAATTAAACTATTGTTTTTTATTCACAGAGCGGTCGTCAAGATGAAGGAAATGCAGATGATCAGAGCTGAAGCTACTCGAGGGGTATGAATCTGCGGTCCTCCTTGCTGTTCTTATGTCCTCCTTGCTGTATGGTTGTTGTTCTTATGTCCTCCTCCTTGCTGTTGTTATGTTAGACTGGTTTTTTTTATGAGAGTTATGTCATATTTTGAATTTGGGATATTTTGGATATTTGTCAGACTGGTTTGTTTGGATATTTTGGATGTTAGTCTCTATATTAATTTGTTAATTATGACACTGTTAATTAATCAATGAATTTGGACGTTGATATGACACGTGTGAAACTTGATTATCTTTAATTATTCTTGTGTTTGGTTGTGGTTTGCGCAGTAGTATGCAACGAAATTGATTGAATCAGTTGTGAGAATTAGTTTACAGGTTTTGTAAATGAAACTGTGAATTGAAATCGAACAGAAAAGCGGAGTATCGAAAATAAACGGGCATAGCCAGAACGGCGTTTTAAAAAACGGCGGTGTATATAATTTAATTGTTGGAGTGTGTGATACACCGGCGTTTCAACGCACGCCGGTGAAAGTTTTCAGCTGTAACGGCACAGGCGTACACCGGCGTTTTATAAACGCCGGCGTATGTAACTACACCAGCGTTTTTTGGTCGCGCCGGTGTTCGTAAACAGGGAAAAGCAGGCGCTCATAAACGCACATACACCGGCGTTTCTTGACCGCCGGTATACTTTCGATCTACACCGGCGTTTTTATTTACGCCGGTGAATTGATAAATACCGGCGGTTTACGACCGCCGGTGTATGTATATAGGTGCACAAGAACGGCACCCAGAAACCGATATACACCGGCGTTTGATGACGGCCGGTGTAGTCCTAACATTTACCGGCGTCCACCAAAAACGCTGGTGTAGACCCCTTCGTTTCAGCGACGCCCGCTTCGGCGGCAGTTGGACCGGCGTTATTGTAAACGCCGGTGAAAGTTTCCCCGGCGTAAAAAAATGCCGGTATAGACGGAAAAAAGCGCCGGGAAAGCTACTTTCTTTTGTAGTGTATGCATAGTAAGTATGTTGAAATATGTGATACATATATATAGAAATTTGTAGGGAGTACATGTAGAAATCAAGAATGTAATGATAATAAAATTTAAGTAAAATATAAGTAGTGGGTGCACATAGTACATTCGAAAAGTATGAAGCAACAAATTTAATAAGTCGCTTTTAAATAGTGGAAAGAAATTATAACAAAAGCGGTCAACTATAAGTAATAATAAGGGTATCGAATATAAGGTGCAAAAACATAATTAATAATAAAGATCTAAATGTGCAAAACGTATCATATTTATATGAGTAAAATATTGCAATCAAGTTTAATTGCTCCAAAATAAATAAGACAATACAAAATAAAGGAAAATATAATATCGAAAAATCCAAGTATATGTAATAAAATGAATGTAAATATACAAAACAAAATGTATAGTATAGCAAAACAATATTGAAAGGAAATAGAAGTAGCAATAATAACTTAACACGTAGTAATTCAAAACTTTAATGTAATATGTAGAAGTAATATCAAAGTATACGAGTAACATAAATGCACATGAAAGTAAGATAAATAAGACGTCAAGAAAGAAATTGGTAAGAGTCGCAAAATAAAATGAGCTTGTGATATGCTAAAGGATGCACTATTGAATTACAGCAAAAGTTGCCAAATAATAACTTGGACAAAAGAATAAGAAGTAAAAAACCAATAGTAAAGTCAAAGAAACAGTTTTAAAAGAAAACAAGACGATTAGTAAAAGTTTAATGTTTGCACTCATGAATAGAAATAATATAAGCTCGGTTGGAGATATAGAAAAAAGAAATAAATGCAGTTGCTGACAATAAAAGAAACCGAATAAAAGTAAAATAAGTTGATTTCACAAAAGTTATTTAGTAAGTAAACAAATATAAAACAGTAAGAGTGATAGGATACAAGAGTGAGCACAAAATTGAGGTGCACAAAATATACAAGAGAGCAAATAATTAAAAGAATCTAACGGAAGATAATTAAATTTTATAACTAGGAATAAATAAATAAATGAAAATTTCTTTGGCGAAAATCATATAATCCAGAAATTATATGCAGTGGGTAAGATAGCAAAACATATAGTAGATCATGAATAAGTAAAATAGAAATTATATAAGTTGAAAGGGTAACACCTTACATGAATAAATATCGAATACACAAAGCGAACAAAGGTGTCAAAAATAGCTGGTGAGAAAATATTTGCTTTATGTAAAAATAATCAATACCCTTGCGATAAAGAGATTTCATTCAAGTCTAAGCATACAAACAGCCTAAATCTCATTACAGGTCTTCATGACCAAACAATCAAATCACGCACATCAGATGTCTACTAGGGTACTCACACTTCTAATGTCCACCTAGGTTGTATTTAATGTCCACTTGTGTACTCACACTTCTAATGTCCACACCTAGGTACTCACGCTCTAGTGTTCACACCTAGGTTGGTTTTCATACTATGTCTATTATTACTATTGAAGCATTCTCTGATACCAATCTGTAGCGCCCCGAATTTCTAATATAATAACTTAGAAAATACGTGGCACAATTCCAGCATCAACTTCAATGTAATAGTCCACATAGCTCAAAAACACAAATAATTTTATTCCAAACTTTTATTACAACAATCTTTTTCAAACACAGCGGAATTACAAACACCTTGAATTGCATCTTTCTTTTCACAATACTTCTTTTTACACAAATTTACACAAAGCTCTATTACATCAGTTTATCTCAAAACTAACTCAAGCATCCAAGCCTCCAAACTCTAAGCAACAACCTGTAACACATGAGGCTAGAGATGATCCCTAACCCCCAAAACTAAAAGGGTCAGTCATAAATGGTGTGAGTGACATAAAACACAAACAACATAATTTAATCGTAAAACATAAGGTCATCAACAACATGTATTAACCACAATGATAAATGAATGAGAAATAACAAAGATGTAAAGCATGAAAACATCATAGAATGAAAACAACAAGTGCATCTAGTCTAAGTGTCAAGTGTAGGAAAACTGGAAAACACATGCATAAAACCAAGTCAAGACAACACAAAGTCTATATGCGGACTCTCTAATGTATACTTGTCGAAGTCTATGCATCCCATTCTACATAGGTTCGGTGCAAGCCCTTAACGTCTTCACATTATAGGGTTCAATCTCCCGCTATGCAACTATTCCTATCACGATGAATACTACGAGATAAAGATAAACTGTGAGAATTAGCCCATGCCTGATAATTCCGGAGATAGATCCCACATCTCAGGTAATTTACCTGGATAATTTCGGAGATCATCCCACATCTAAACATTGACACATCATCACATGAATACCCCATGTGCATCGCCTCGACTTTGATAATTCCGGAGATCAATCCCACACCGCAAGCAAATCACTTGGATAATTCCGGAGATATATCTCACATCGCAGGTAATTTACCTGGATAATTCCGAAGATAAATCCCACATCTCAAGTAAGTTACTTGGATAATTCCGGAGATTAAATCCCACATCTAAAGCCATACTGAGGTGCATAACCCATGTTCCCGTTCATCATATCACCACTAGTGCCTGTCCTTATCATTTGGGTTATTTAATTACTTAAAGAATCTCCTAGAGTTGGTGTACCCTACCGGCCTAAATTCAAAACTGATTAACTGAAATGCCTCACGGGCCTCAACAAAATAACTCAACACCGGTATACTAGGGTCACTCACCTCTAGGGACTCAAACTCAAAAGTCTTAATCAACTTTCCACTAAACAAAATTAGCTCAACTGAATATCTCAAACCAAGTGCTTAACTGAAGACAAAGTATAGACTGAATTATCTGAAATCCAATCATTCGAAAGAACACTCAAGTTACAAAAATCCATCAGTACCAGTCGACTCATACTGTGGTAAGTCGACTGTCCAGAGGACAAATATCCAAAATTTTACAAAAATAAACTAAGTCATACCAGTCGACTTGAAAGCCATCAGTCGACTTAATCGAGACAAAATTCTAATAATTCTCAAGAAAATATTCTAAGTACATAAGTCGACTTAAAGAGGTCATGGTCGACTGTCCAGAAAGGACTGAAATAATTTTACAAAATAAAGATCTCAGGACACCAGTCGACTGCATAAGAGTCTAGTCGACTGTCCAGAGGAGATTTCAAAAGATCTGAAGAAACGACAGCAAGGTCGTACCAGTCGACTGAGTAGTAGACCAGTCGACTGTTGGCCTACAGTTTTCATAATTTAGGTCTGAATACAAAGATCAAAACTGGAGTTTTCTAAAGATTCTTTGTTTATGAAAATAACTCGTATTCATATAAAAGTGACAAATCTCCACATATCTCAGATTGGATTCAATACTCAATCATCCAATATCTCAAAACTCAATTCTCATGTTCTCAATTCCTAATTCTTCCATTAGGGTTTTTCAATACTAAATTTCTTCACATCTCATAGCATGATCTAATTTATAAACACAAGATCCAGATGCTCACCATCCGATCATAACCATACTCAAATCTTAACATGCTTTTAGCAACACAATTTTATAAATCAAGATCTAGGTCATTCATAGATTTCACATACTTGGTCCAAACAACAACAATTGTTCACATGAATCATACCACAATATAAGATCCATATCATTCTCAAATCAAAACAACATTGTCACTCGCATACATTGATCAAAACAACAAAATTATTTTATATCACTCACAAAATCAAAACAAAACAAAAACAATATCACTCACATAAATCAAACAACAAAACAAATTTATATCACTCACCTTTGAATTGAAAAGATCCAACGAAAAGCCTTCCTTTTTTCGAGATCCAAAAATTCTCCTCTTGATCACCAAGAAAATAATAATATAATAAATCTGGAGTTGTGCAGCGAATGACGGCTGCACGTCCTCTTTTATACAGGCCGGGATCGAAAGGAATTAGGGTTTTGAAGTACTTTTGCAAAATAGTCATTTTTCAATTTATTACTTCACATATATAACCTTTCTTAGTTAAAATAAGTTAAATAAATCAAAACTAAATAAAATAATTTTACCACTAAGTTTTCCAACAACCCAGCACAGCCCAGAGATAAGAAAATTCTGGATTTACACTCAGGGTGGCAATTTTGCACAAAAGCCCTCCCTTTTTGTAATATTTGCATTTACATCATAAAATATTCGTAAAAATTCAGAAAAATTCGAAATAATATCTAATAATACATATTATATTTTTCAATAAAAATATTTGACTTTTACTCTCCAGAAAATATTTGTACAAGATTCTGCATGAATTCCATATTTGCAAAAATACCCTTTTTTGTTTAAATCTTCACCAAATCGACTTTAAATAAAATCTAAATATATTGAAATTCAAATGATAACCATGGAGAACCAAAATGTCATTAAAAACAAATTTTCATATTTTATTCAAGATCCAAAAGACTTTTTACATAAAAGCCCCTCCCTTTCGAGGTATTTATAAAAAATAGTTTCTCTACTCAGAAAAATCCCAAATTTTAGAATATACTCCATTATAATTAGGAGAATCTACTAAAAATATAAAATTGGTTATTTACACCAAAAATTATTTGTACGTGTTTCGCACGTGTAAAAAGATAAATTTCTAGAAAATATTTATTAATTCTTCAGAAAATCATTTTAATTTATTTTCAGATCTTTAAAATAATATTTGAAAATATGGGGTTCTACATATGAGCGAGTAATTTGAAGCAAAATCGAGCCAAGTGCTGAACTCCGAACCCGTCGTTTAAGAGAGATTCAACGGTTGTGGGAGCAGTTCTGAATGGCGAACCACTTCTTACCCGCTTATGAGCGAGTAATTTGAAACAGAATTGAGCCAAGTGTTGGACTCTGAACCCATTGTTAGAGGGGGTTAACGAGTTGTATGAGCAACTCTGAATGGTAAGCTGCCCCGCCCTTGCTTGTTTGCAAGCGGCTAAAGCAACGTCGAACCAAGTGTTGGACTCCAAACTTATTTTTTGAGCTTAGTAAGTTGCGGGAACAGCCATGTAGGAGAAGCTGGACTCTGAACTCACCATTTAGCGAGTCGTGACTCGGAGAGATAGAGATGAAGCAAGAGCAATAATTTTCAATGAAAAAATGTAAAGTTTTATTGAAATAAACTAAGTGGCCGCTTCAATAGGGCGAGCCATTATTACATGCTATTGGCCGGGTTACAAGCATCGGCCTTATTGAAAAACAAGATCCTACTTCTACGATAAGGTGAAGGCCTCTTGGGAGGAGTTGGGTTCTCCCTTCATTGGACCTCCTTTGATGAGGTGGAAGACGGCCCCAGGTTCTGAGTCTTGAAGCTCGGCGGGCCTCTCTGTTTGTTTGTAGGCTCCTCAGAGGGAAAGCTCGACCCTATCTTTTTGGACGAACTTGGTCAGGTGTTCCCGCTGTATGAGTTCTTCGATCTCCTCCTTGAGAGCCCGACAATCATCCATGTCGTGGCTGTGGTCCTTGTGAAAGCGGCACCACTTATCCTTGTTCCTTTTCTTGCCAGGGGTATTCATTCTAGGTGGAGCACGGAGTAGCCCTTCCTTGTCCACCTCCATAAGAACTTCTGATATATTAGCAATGAGGGGGGTGAAACTTCTCAAAATGAGGAGCTGGGTGGCGTTGGCCATTGTTGTCCCTCTGGAGCTTCTGGGACCCTTCTTCGCTCGTATTCTTCCATTTGTTCCCGGAAGATGATTCCTCAAGAGTGGGGGGGTTGATAGCCTCTTCCACTCGTATGTACTTCTCCACCATAAGTAGGAGTTCTGAGAAGTCCCGAGGAGGCTTCTTGGCAAGGGACGCCTTGAGGCGAGCGTTAGTGACGTTTCGCTCAAATGCGGCAGAGGCTACTGATTGGTTGAGGGAAGGAATAGACCAGGCTTCGGCGGTGAAGCGTTGAACGTAATCCCTTAGGCGTTCACCTTTTTCTTGGTTGAGGGTCACCAGAGATACACTTGTTTTCTCAGCCCGGCGGCTACTCATGAAATGAGTAAGGAAGAGCCCTTCGAACTGATCGAATGAGAAGATGGAGGCCGAGGCGAATCGAGAGTACCATTCTCACGCAGGCCCCTTCAGCGTGGCAGGGAATATCTTGCAGAGGAGGGCGCCTGAAGCATGGTGGATCATCATGAGAGTTTTGAAACTCTCTATGTGATCTGCGGGGTTCGACTCCCCTGTATACGCCTCGAAGTGAGGTGGCTTGAAGTTTTCTGGGATGGGGGCCTCCATGATGGTGTGGGAGAATGGAGGTCTGCTCGGGCAGAGGTTTATCGCCCGTTGCTCTTCTTCCCTGTCAATTCGGCCGAGGCACCTCTCCATCTCGTGGAGACGGTGGTAGACTGAGTCTTCTCTTTGATCATATCTTGCCGAGCCCCGGGACTCATCTTCGTATGAGGGTGGAGTGGGGCTGCGACAATGGTAGCTTGGAGATGGAGGAGGATAGGGATTGTGAAGGTGGTGGCTCCTAGCTGGCTCATGAGTAGGTGGCCTCTGGTCGTTATTTGGGGCGATATTGAGGGCCCGTAAGACTACCGCTTGGAAGTCTTGAAGATCTGCCCTTGTGACTGGTGCCTTTCCAGCTTGGCGGTCCCTATGTGTGGCTCGGTTTATTGGAGAATGAGTTCTCCGCCAATGACACTGAGGGGACTCTCTTCGCCTCGTCGGGGGAGGGGATCTTCTAGTCCTCGGTCGGCGGGGGGGTCCGGACTCTTGAGGCCCCGGGGTGCTCAGGTTGATGGACTCCCCCAAGGGCTCGCCATCCATTCAGGCGAGTTCAGAGGTCGACCCCCTTTTGGCGGTCGACATTCACTTGACGAAGATCCCGCTCGGGAGGGCTTTGAGAAGCCATAGATTCAACTAAAGGATTGGGACCGACGACATGGTCATGAGAAGGATGTTGCTTCGGACGACTCCGACGGGAGCCCCCTAAAACCCTGGAGGGGCCTGTTGAGGATGATCACCTTGAGCTGGAGGAGGGGGAGGAGGAAGAGAAGTGGTTTTTCGGCTGGAGATCGCTGCCTTCCCCTTCTGTTTTGGATGCATGGCTTGAAACTAGTCTCGCTGATGAAGTTAGGTCGGGTTGCTTTTTCGTTCCCACAGACGGCGCCAATCTGTTGCTGCTGATTTTGTTGTGGGAGCAAACAGATGAATTTTTGGATTATTGGAAAAAACAATAAAGCAAACCTGTTGACTTGTTGACATTCACTAATGTGTTGACTGGTTTCTTGCCGCTGTCGTTGACCTGCAAAAAGTGCAAAACACCGGGATGGATCCCGGTGACGCACCCTTCGACGCTCTTGTCAGTAATGATTATAAAAGAGCTGTAATTGGAAAAGATTGATTACCTTGTTATGGTGGGGGGAGAGGGTTTTTTATAGTCGCCTTAGGAATCCGTTTCGAGATAGGAACATATCTCTACTTCCCGTTGTGAATAGATAGAAGCGGTTAAGATCACTTCTTAGGGATAATTATGAATCTGAATTCTTCTTTATCCTTCTGAACTGGTTTGTAACGAGTTGGGACCCGTACCCAGTGAGACAGATCCGTTTATGGGTTATTGGGCTTTGAAGAAAGACCCAGTCCCCATTTCAGACCAGTTTGTAGGTGAAATTACTGTTTTACCCCTAGGCATTAAGATTCGTGTCCGATTTGAACGGTCCCGATTTAATCCTATTTTTAGCCATATCAGACACTAAGAGCATCCACAATCATTTGCTAAAAAATATGGCAAAATGGCAAATGAAAATAGCAAATGAGAATTTCTTGTGCAACAGTGATTTGCTAAAATTTGAGAAGCGACGGTATAAGTTGTTTCGTCCATTTGCTTTTTTCTTTTTTTTAGAGTTAATTAATTAATAATTAGATATTAAAATAGATTAATTAAATAAATTAAATAATAAACTATATCTAAACCTAATTAAAAGTATACACTAATCTAACTTAGCACTAACCTAATCACAAGAATGGGTGCGACGGGACATGTTGTCCCGTCCAAGCCCAAAGTGCTTGAAACGGGACATGTCTCGTTTGAGCCAAAAATTATTTTTTTTTGTTCAGACGGTACATGTTGTACCGTTTGATCATTAAAAAAAAAAAGTTCAAACGAAACAACATGTTTCATCTGATCCCATTAAAAAATTTTAAAAAAATAGGGACGGAACAACATGTTTCGCCTCTTATAATTTAAGAATCGCAATTTCGTTTCTCATTTATGAGAAGGAACTGTAGCAGCAAACGACTGCAGAGTCTCATTTCTCAAAAAATGAGAAATTGGCAAATATAGCAAACGATTGTGGATGCTCTAAGGCCTTCTCTCATTACAATATTATTAGTAATTTACACGTGCGATGCACGTCTTAATAAATTTAATTTTTTAAACGTAAAAATTTAGATATAGTATGAGTTTGAACTTGAAACCTTCTTTATATTAGTTATGTATGTGTGTTGCACATGTTGGTAGATTTACAAATTGGTAGATTTACAAATGACACTAAGGCCTTCTCCCATTATAGTATTAGAGAGTAGTAATTTATACGTGCGATGCATGTCTTAATAAATATAAGTTTTTATAAAAAAATTCAGAAGTAATCTGGATAAAGACATTCTTTATAATAATTATGCACGTGCATTGCATACGTTGATAGATTAACAAATGACACTAAGGTCTTCTCTCATTATAATATTAGAGATATTATTATATTATTATTATTAGAGATTAGAGACTAGAGATTAGAGATATATTGAGCAAAAGGTCTAGCCCCCTTTCTTTTCATATTTTGAAATAGAAAAAGGAAATTAAAAGCAAGAAAAGTATGATACTATTCAAAACTCAAAATTTAAAATCTTATTAATCACCTCTTCAAAGATATCAATTTCCCCTAATCAACGCTCTTTTTAACTGCCCCTCTCCCTCTCTCTCCCTCTAATGCCAAAAATCATGCCTCACTTCCTAAAAAACCATACCTCTCCCAAAATTTAAACCATCACATTCTTCTCATCTCCACAAACTCAACATCTCTCTTTATTGGTCCAGTTCTTCCCTCTAACTCACTCAAACGATGAGGGAGGGCGCCACTATGTTGAGAAAGACAATTTCGTCGAGGAAAAAAATGCATGTGAGTGATTATGATAGTGATTCCTCTATCAAAGATAAGAGGTATTATTTCAATTTTCCTTTTAAAAATCTTTTATAGATAATCTTTTATCAATATTTTTACTACAAAAAATTGAGATGTATTTCTTAGCTAAACATTTGTGTTTTAATGTCAAATGCTATTTGAGCTTTAATGTGATTGTTAATAAGGAACTTGATAAGCTTGAGAATTCACTGGATCTAATAGAGGAATTAATGTGTGTGTTTCTTCAGATAATGTTTTCAACTGTGGAACAAGTATGGTGATGTATTCTCTATAATGGAGTATAAGGTTAAAATCGTTGTGAGGAATGACAAATTGTTTTATGCAGGTTACACCAAGCATTTGTGAAAATGCCCTAATGAAAGTGATAAGATGGATGCATGTGAATTGACTAATCGGGTAAAATTTTAATGCAAGTAGAGAGTCATAGTTTTATTCTTCTTATTTTTCTCATAATTATTAGTTATTTTATTCTTCATGAAAAAGTTTGAAATGGAACTAGTTGCTTCATGAAAAAGTTTGAAATGGATCTAGTTGTAATGATTGTCGTAAACCTTTTGCAATGCACATCAAGCGCCTGCGGAAATGCCTTAGAGCATCTGTAGTCGTTCCTCAAATTTCCAATATTTGAATATTTTGACAAAAATTCCAATATTTGAAAATTTTGACAGAAAACCTGCTGCAGTCGTTTCCTATATTTCCAAAATTTGGAATTTGGGGAACAACATACTTCTATATCTGAGAGAAGATATAGGAATTTTCCAAATATAGGAAACGAAATATGATCTTGTGTCCATCGTAAAATTTAACAGTGATTGGAATCGGATGCAAGATGTTGTTGCGTCTCACAATTTTTTTTTCCAAATAGTCTCGGATGCAAGATGATTCCTCGTCCGAAAGTTTTTTTTCTTCCAAATGTGAAGAAAATATTCTATAGAATTAGGCATATACAAATTATTATGGGTACATATTAAAAATTAAATGAGATTTAATTAAGATTTAAAAATTAATTATGCTTAAATTAAAATTTAATTAACATTTAAAGAAAGATTAAATTAAGGTTAAAAAAAAAGGGTCAAGGACGCAAGATCATCTTGTATCCGTTGTTTTTTTTTAGAAAAAAAAAATTATTGGACACAGAATCATATTGAGTCCCTTTTTTTTAATAATTGTATAGGACGCAAGATCATCTTGCATCCTTGCAAAAAAATTTTAAAAAATAAAAAATTGTATCAGATGCGAAATCAACTTGTGTTCGTGCAATTTTTTTAAAAAATAAAAAATAAAAAATTGTATCTGACGCAAGATCATCTTGCATCCATGCAAATATTTTTTTAAAATAATTGTATCGGACGCAAGACCATCTTGCGTCCGTGCAATTTTTTCCCAAATTTTGAGTATGAACAACTAAAGCATAAAGTCATAATTTCTATTTCTAAAAACCAAATATGAAAATTTTGAGTCTCAACGACTACAGATGCTCTTAATGAACTTACGTATAAAATTACTTTATTCAAAATAGCAAAATTTGAACCATGCTATGTTTATTCAATGTATTGATAAGTTGCAGGTTCTTTCACTTTTTACTTGGTACTCTCTCTTACCATACATTTGGGTCATAATTCAAGTTACAATTCAAAGAATCCATGGTTTCAAGGTTTGTTATCTGCAACTATAATCGGTTTAGATGAAAGTTTACTTCATTACATTTACTAGAACTTGAGATCTAAAGTATATATTATAAACTATAGATTATGTCTTTTAGGAACTATTTCTTATAGAACTTGAGATCTAAAGTATATATTATAAACTATAGATTATGTCTTTTAGGAACTATTTCTTATGGAAGAAGTCGACACTCTAAAGCCACCGTGTTCTTTAGGAACTATTACTTTTTTTTTCAAATATATAACTATAACAATATAGTACACATATCCTTGGTAGTGTTAAGCTATGTACCTTGATCATATATGTTATTTCAAATTTTGTACGTATTTGCTTATCGATAATGCTCTTAATTAGTCAATTGATACTTCATTATTAATTGATTTTATAATTTATACATGATGTCGAAGATGAGGATGTGATGATTTTGCAGCCTCATGAAATATGAAGCATAAAATATTTTTTGATTAAAACTTTAATTTTTAGTATATTTTTGGAGAATTCTATATATGTATGTAAGAAAAGAATGATAGTAAATTTGATTTTGTATTCATAATGACAAAAATATTTTAGTTATACTTGGAAAGACCTAGGAGAAATATTTTACAAGGTATGACATTGACATATGAGATTCTCTACTCTATTGTTTTTTGTTTTCCTTTTCTAATGACTGATTTAGTGGATTTAGACCATATTTGACTGTAAGTTATATCTTGTAAACAAATGAAATCAGAGTTGAATGTTGATGATTCAACTCAATGATAACATTTAATATGTTATCAAAATATGAGTTTTTTTCTTCATATTTTCTTATTTGCAAAAACAGTCTATGCAATTATATGTCAACTAGTAATTTACACGTGCAATGCACTTCTTTATAAATATATATATTTTAAAAAAATTCTGACGTTGTCTGGCATCAAACCTAAAACCGCATTTATATTAGTTATGCATGTACATTACATGTGTTTGTTGGGTCACAATGCACGTGTTTGTTTGCTTACAAATAAAGTTTGTTTGGTGACAAATTCTCCCATTAAAATAATAGAGATATGTATCATTTACTAACTATTCTTATAGGATATCTTAAATCCTTGCAAAATTGTTGGGATCATGAAAAAGTATTCTTACACACTGGCCTTGCATGCAACATCAAAGAGTCCAAAAATGTCCTAAAGGATTCAGTATTTGCTCAAAGAGTTTACAAACTTCCATTAAAACTATACAAATTTGTTCATAATAATTTAGTTTGTGCAATATTGCACAGGGATATACCAATTTCTTATTAATGAAATTAGATAGTATTTTCTCATCTTTTGATGAGCCAAAGCGAGAAAAGATTGAGAGACAACCCAAAGCAAATGGAAAATCATCTTTAATTATAACCACAAGTTTTTTTCCTTTCTTTTTAAACCCATTTATATTACTAATTAATTCAAAATTTTGTGATGCTAGTGGGATTCAAACTCTTGATCTTTTGTTTACCAGCAGAGAGTTTTACCAGTGGATCTCACTGATACTTGCATATATGCATAGTTTTGACACTGAAGTCTTTTTTTTTTTTTTTTTTTTTTGAAGAAAAGGTGGAGTATGGCCACCCTGTTTCATTAATAAGGAGTTAATAAAACAAACTCAGAGTACTGAGCCAAGTACAAGAACCTACAATACAACAAAAGTATATAAATCCACCCCAAACATGAGGGGTGTTGCAAAAACATACAGGGTACCAAACATACCTTCCTATGTGGTACAAAACATTCATGCATCGAAGCAAAAGTACCTCAAAACAAAGTACATAACAAAGGACAAACAGAGTACATCAAAACATCCAAAACCCTGGGGTGGTGGGGCTTAAAATCCTGACATAACCGTAAATGTCAGACAGCCAGGGCCTGCCCTTCAGTCTAGCGTCGGCCCGATTTCGACTTCATTATCATCGTACTCCTCCACGTGGAAGACGTTCGCGATCCCCCCCCCCCCCCCCCCCGGACTTGCTGCGGCAACATTTGCCCAAAAGAAAATAAGATGCATAATGTGAGTTAGATTATTAGAAATACTATTACAAGTCCCACGGAAGTAAAAATTATTCCTGTTTAGCCAAAGAACCCAGGTCGTAGAGGCGATAGCGATAAACCAAGCTTCTCTCATCGTTCGTCTCTCATTAGCGAACTTTGGTCCTACCCACAGCTCCTCATACTTACTAGGGTACTCATTCGTCCTCAGGGCGCTAAGTACCTCCAACAGGACTACTTCGCTCCTGGGACATTCCAGAAAAAGATGGTCTGTAGTTTCAGGGACAGCATTGCAGTTGCCACAGGCAGAGTCCAAATTTGGTTGGCGTTTTGCAAGATTCTCTCTAGTCAATATTGCGTCATTCAGCACCAACCGGCATTGATAATGCAGTCTTTCCATGTAATGTTTTGGGTTGCCTTGAGGATCATGATTTATTTTTTTGGGCCGTTATATTTGTAATCACTTTATGGGCCTTTTATTGGGCTTAAGGTTCATTTAGCTGGAAAGAATTTTTCTAGGATTGATTTTTCAAGGTAATTTTTCAGGCACATCTTTGAATATTTTTTTTTTTCTTTCAAACAGGCATAAGTAAATAAAATTTCTAAATTCATCTGTCTAAATAGTAATTGATAGTTTGAGGCATAACCAGCAAGGCAATTTTAGAAATGTTATGAAAAAGATGCAATTGGATATTAGATTTATAAACGATGGATCCTTGTCTTGTAACGACATTCTATTGTCTCAGGCCTGACGTTCTATCGAGTGGCTAGAAACTCGTCTCACAAGGCCAATGCTTCTCGAATCTTCATGCCTCTACCTCTCGTCCAGGGTCAGTCCTGAGATTTATAGGACCTTGTGCGGAAAGAAAAAACGAGTATTCTTTAAATATTCTAATACTAATTTTACTTTATTTTGATTTTGATATCATCTATATATTTATTTATATATATTATACGAATTCAATTGAAACATATGAGTAGGGTACATTTTATATATTAATTTTTTTATATGAATTCATTTGAAAAATCTCTTTCAAATTTTATATTATTGGAAGCTCCAATACCTGAGACGACTTAATCGATATCTTGAATTAGTCGTCTCATCAATTAAGACGAAATAATATAAATGTGGTTAAGGATCTTCATATTCTTGTAAAGCAGAAAATACACGATTAAAAAAAGCTTCACGTATCAAGTCAATATCAACAATTAACGAAAGAAACAACATAGAAATCATTAAAAAAACTTTCTATAAAAGTAGATATATATATAATCTCAACAATTAACGAAAGAAATTGTTATATCTCTACTATTTTAATGGGGGAGTTGGGGTTTGTAACAAACAAATTCTAACTTTGTAACTATATAAACACGTATAATACACGTCCAAACTTTATCCAACAAATATAAATGTGCACCGCACGTGTAGCCCAAATTAAAACATTCAAATATAAACTTTTTTTCCTTCTTATTTGATATATATTCATTTAATTTGATGACTTTACTTTTTTAGACGTGCATTGCACGTACATTATACTATACTATTTAATGGAAGAGTTTGTCACAAATAAACAATTTTTAATATTTTTTGTCACAAAAGAAACACTACTTTTGTCACCAAACAAACATGTGCTAATTACTATTGATTTACGTGTATCACACATTTAACTCTAACTCTTTATCAAAACGTGCATCGCACTAGAAAAATACTAGCATAAAAAATGCAAAAAGAAATTGTCAATAACAATGTTTGAACCTACTCAAAGTCCCACAAATTTGATGTTGTCCGCTTAACCACTCAGACAAATTAAATTTAGTGCTAAATTTAGAATAAACACTATATTAATTAAATTTATGTTGAACGGGCCGCTTGATTAATGGGTCCTGTGCGACCGCACAAGTCGCACAAGCCCAGGGCCGGCCCTGCTCTCGTCTCATCCCTTCTCACTTCCTCAACAAGCAAAATTCAATTCCTTGCTATGCTCGTGCTTTCGTTTCATTCTACGCCATAGACGAGTGTGAATTACCTAAATGTCCTGAACGATCGGCAATGAATGCATGTCTTACTAATCTTTGCATAAACATAGTGTCACATGTAGCATGGAAGAATTCAGAAACAGGAATGAAAATATAGGTATCTTATTAGTACTGAACGAAACTTCTATTTGTAGCTTCTCATTCATCCTTCTCGAGCTTTGCTTGTTTTCAGAGAAGCACATGTGCCTTGCTTACCTACAAAGGGTAGTCGAAAAAGAGGATCATGTTTAGCAACCTGCTTGTATTCTATTCTTGCATCTTGGTTTTTCATTTGTTGTCCTTCCCTTCTGGAAATTCAAAATTCAGACGGTTGTGTAAACATTGTAGGAATCGTTTGTTTTCTCAATAAACTAGACTTGGCAGTTTATGGCACAAATAATGAACATAGTTAAAAACCCTACCAGTAGATCAGAACTTTAATGTTACAAGCTTCTACAGGTTTTTTTTTTTTTTTTTAGGGAAAAGGTGGAATAAAGCCACCCTGTTTCATTAATAAGATGTTAATAAAACAACCCCGGCGTACCGGGAGAAAACAACAACAACACAAAACAAAGATACAATGCAGGAAAAAAACAAGAAAACAAAACAAACATACCCCCCAACAAACCCTGGGGGGTGGGTCTAACTACTCAACCTCCAGAGCGAACAGTAGGGAGAAACACCACCCCAGCTGGCCCCAACACTGCCAGGACTGGTGCAGCCAGTCCCTCAATCCAACGTTGGCCCGAACTCTACCTCCTCATCGTCGAACTCCTCAACCTGGAACACTTTGGCTATCCTCCCTCTTGCCCCGGTGGCCGCAGCTGTAGCCCAAAAAGATATAAGATGCATAATGTGAGTCAGGTTACCAGAAATACTATTACATGAAGCACGAAAATAAAAATTATTTCTGGCTAGCCATAACACCCATGTTGTAGCAGCTATAGCAATGTACCACGCCTCCTTCATATCATGGCGAATCGTCGCAAATTTTGGACCAATCCACAAGTCCTCGTATACACCTGGGTAGTCACCTGTTCCTAAGGCTCGGAGTACCTCAACCATAGTTGCCTTACTTCTAGGGCAGTGAATAAAAAGGTGATTTAAATCTTCTACCTGTGTGACACAAAATCCACAACTGGTCGCCACCTGTGCTTGCCTTTTGGCCAAGTTTTGCCTAGTGAGGATGGCATTATTGAGAACCAGCCATAGGAAGACTCTGACTTTAAGGGGGGTTTTCACCTTCCACAGCACCTGTGCCCAGCTTGGTCTGCATCATCGAAAGTGAATCCGGTGATATAGAGATTGCACTGAGAAAGCTCCCTTACTCTCGGATCCCCATCGCATCTGATCTGGGCCTTGCGGGCACCTTGTGCCTGCCCTTGCGATGTGAGCTTGCATGTCTAGCAGTTGCTGTTGAAGATTTGGCGGGAGCGTTCCTCGGAGCGCTGGTCTCCAACCTCCCCTTTTCCAACCGTCGGCCACGGACATGTTCGGTCGAGTCGATCTGTCATACAGCTCTGGGAACATATCCTTCAGGGTATGGTCTCCACACCACCTATCCCACCAGAATCTGGTTTGTCCGGCCATTGCCGATATTGGACGTGACTGCCGAATTAAAAGGGTCGCTAGCCTTAGCAATTCCTTTCCAGAGATGCGAGACTTTGGCCCCTACTCGGAATCCCAGGGATCTCGTGCCTTTCTCTCTTAGATACGGTTGAATGTAGTCCTGCCAGCCTTCCCCGCTATTGTGGAAAACCTTCCACCACCATTTTCCCAGTAGGGCTAGGTTCATGCCTCAGAGGTCTATGATGCCTAGCCCTCCATGCCTTTTTTTCATACAAGCGATACTCCATTTGATGAGGTGGTAGCCTCCTTTATTCGAATCTGCCCCCTTCCAAAGGAATCGTTTTCGAATCCTGTCAACCCTATTGATTACCCATTTCGGAAGCTCGAAAAATGACATGTAATAAATAGGCAGGTTAGACAACACTGAGTTGATGAGTACCACTCTGCCCCCGAGGGACAAAGATTTTCCTTTCCAACCCGACAGTCTGTCCTCCACCCTGTCAATGATAGGTAATCAGTCTGCTTTAGTTAATTTCCCGGGCCTGAGTGGTAACCCTAGATACTTGATAGGAAAGCCACTCGTCGTGCAATTCAAAATAGTCGCGTGTTCCCCTGCATCGTCATCGGATAGAGAGATTGGGGTCAGCGCGCTCTTGTGAAAATTAATCCTCAGACCTGACCAGGCCTCAAAACAGTATAGGGCCCCTTTAAAACAGACAGTTTCTCGTCTAGATCCATTCCCAAAGAGTAGTGTGTCATCTGCATACTGCAGAATCGTGCACCCTTGAATAGACGCGTTGCTGGCCACTGGCGTGATCCACCCTTTTTCTTTGCATTTCACCAGCATCACCCTCAGCACATCCGCTACGATAGTAAATAAGAGCGGTGATAGCGGGTCCCCTTGTCTGAGACCTTTTCTACAGGGAAACGGCTGGCCTGCCCTACTATTGACAGAAATGGCCATTTTGCTAGTCTGTAAGCACTGTCTGATCCAGCAGATCCATCTATTCTCGAAACCCCTACCTCTGAGAGCTTCCAGCAAGCACTCCCAATCGACCGAGTCATAAGCTTTTTCAAAGTCCAGCTTAAGCAGAAAGCTCTTAGAGTTGGTCGTATGGCAGCGGTGGATAACTTGTTCCGCCGTTGCCACGCTATCTAAGATATTTCTGCCCTTAATAAATTCCGATTGGGATTTGTTGATAAGGCTGTCCATAATACTCCCCAGGCGGATGGCTAGAATTTTAGAAATAATCTTCGCCGAGCAATTTATAAGGCTGATCGGCCGAAAATCACCCACTTTGGACGCCTCTTCCCGTTTGGAAATTAGGACTACATCCGCAAAATTAAACATACCCAATCTGAGCTTGTTGTTGAAAAAGTCATCCAGTAGTGCCATATAGTCCCCTTTAATTTCTTCCCAGAAAATTTGGAAGAACATCATTGGGAAATTGTCTGGTCCTGGCGACTTGTCGGCTCCCATGTGACAGATAGCATTTTTAACCTCCTCCTCCGAAAACGGAGACTCTAGGCATTCTAGCGACGGCGCTAACTCTTTCTGGTAGGACTGCCAGAAATCGTACCTGAGTGGGACCCTGAAGTCATTCTTCTTTCCCAATAGGTCCTTGTAATGACCTTGGAAGGCTGTGGAGATCACTTGCTCATCTTGAACTGTCCCCGAGCTAGTATCTAAAGATAAAATCAGATTAGACCTGCGCCTGGCACTAGCTACACGGTGGAAGAAGGCCGTATTCGCGTCTCCTTCTTTGAGCCACGAGATTCTAGATCTTTGTTGCCATTTAATTTCTTCCATCTTATAAAAATAGGCAATATTCTCCCAGAGCTCCAGAAGTTTATTTCTTTCCTCCTGGGACAGATCTCTCAACTCATCTACTCTTTCAAGTTCATCAATTCCTTCCAACAAGGAATCTTTAGCGCGCCAGATGGTCGAGAACCTAGTTCGGTTCCATTTACGAAGACGCTTTCTAAGCCTGCGAATTTTTTCGCACCAACGACCCGCCGCGTCTTTGCCAGACACTGGGAGTGCCCAATTTTCCATAACCAGATGATGAAATCCCTGGATCTCCAGCCAGGCCTTCTCAAATCTGAATTTTCTATGTCTTTTGGCTTCCTGAAGCCCAACATCAAGAAGGATTGGTGCATGATCTGATGTAGGTCTAGGAATCGACCTAGCAGATGCCAAGGGGAACTTAGTCTCCCAGTCCATTGAAACCAGAATCTGGTCCAGTTTTGCCAAAATCGGGGTAGATTGCATATCAAGCTTCTACAGGCTGAGAGCCATCTTTATAGGTTAAGGCCTATAAAGACCTTGACTATTCACAGTGATATTTTTTTAAATTTTTTTAATCCGCCCAGTATCAAAACCTCAATGTTACAAGTTTCTGAAGGTTGAGAGCTATCTTTATAGGTTAAGACATTGACTGTTCACAGTGGTAAATGTTTTTAATTTTTTTTTAATTCACTCAGTATGCAACTCCACTCAAATGCTAGGACATTTTCTGGAAGCTATGCGTTGTGCCTGCCTCCGGGTGTTTCAAAAAAATGTGCAGGGAGGATCGCACAGGCGCCCGGGTGCTGTGAAAAACGAGCAAGGGTTCCTACACCAATCTGGATGTGTGCATATAAAGAAGCTAGTTTAAGAAAATAGACTTATGTTAGCGACTTATAATATAGGAACATTGACAGGAAAATTCATAGATTTAGTAGATATCATGATTAAAAGGAATATTAATATAACTTGTTTACAATAAACAAAGTGGGTAGAGGGAAAAGTTAAAGATATAGATGATCTTAAATTATATTATACAAGTAAAATTAGAAATAGAAATGGAGTAGAAATTTTAGTAGATAAGAAAATCAAAGGAGATGTAGTATATGTTAATAGGAAAGGAGAGAATAATATAAATTAAGCTTGTATTAGGGGAAAACATAATTAATATTATTAGTGCTTATGCATCCAAAGTAGAATTAGATGCATAAGCTAAAAATAAATTTTGGGAATATATAGATGAGATAATTTAAGGAGTACCCTTAGATGAAGAATTATTTATAGATTGAGATTTCATTGGACATGTATGAGAAAATAACACGGGATATGAGAGGGTGCATGAAGGGCATTGATTTGAAAATAAGAACGATGATGGAGAGGTTTTATTAGATCTTGCGGCTTCGTATGATCTTATACTAGCAAATACTTATTTTAGGAAGATGGATGAACATTTGATAACCTTTAAAAGTAGAGCAAATAAGAGCCAGATTAATTTTATCATTACTAAAAAGGTGGATTACGTGATATGTAAAGATTATAAAGTTATACTGGGAGAGTGTTTAACCTCACAATATAGATTAATGGTGTTGGATATTAAGATTGGGAAACACATATGTGCGAGGAAGGGGACTAGAAGGCCAAGAATTAGATGGTGGAACTTGAAAAGAGAAAAACTAGAAATTTTTAGAGATAAATTTCTTAAAAAGAGCGACATGAAATTGAGAATGAGAGATAAATATGATGTGGACTAAAATAACTACGTGCATAAGAGAAATCTCAAAGGAGGTACTTGGGTAATCTAAAGGTAGAGGGTTGCAAACTTAAGAAACATGGTGGTGGTTAGAAGAAGTCCAAAATATTGTGAGAGAAAAAAGACCAACCTTCAAAATATGATAGTAAAAATGAGCAGGATTGGAGAGATATAAGACCTTTAGAAAAAAAATAAAGAAAGCGGTAGTACATGTAAAAGAAAAAAAACTTACAATGATTTATACACAGAAATATGAACAAAAGAAGAAGAAAATAACATTTATAAGCTTAGTAAACAAAGGGATAGAAAAACAAAAGATTTGGACACAATTATATATATTAAGAGCGATGATTCAAGAGTCTAAGTAAAAGATAAGAAAATTAAGGAAAGATGACGAAATTACTTTGAGAAGTTATAAAATGAAAATGTTGTGAGCAACTTAAATAGAGGACTCGATGGAGAATCAAGAGCATATGTTTTTCGTAGAATTATGACCTCAGAGGTTTGAAATGATCTAGAAAGGATGAAAATAGGAAAAACTTTAGGACCGGATGGTATATCCATTGAAGTTTTGGAAGTGTCTTGGGATGTAGGAGTTGGTTGGCTAACAATATTATTTAATGATATTTTGAGGACTAAGAAGATGTTCGATGAATGGATGAAGAGTATTTTAGTAAATATATATAAAAACAAAGGAGATACACAAAGTTGCTCAAACTACCGAGAGATTAAATTAATGAGCTGTACGATGAAAATTTGGGAGAGTGTGCTCGAACATAGATTGAGACTGAAAACTACAGTGTCTGAGAGGTTAACAATGAAAGCAATTTATGTACTGAGGAGACTTATAAAAAAATATAGGGAGAATAAAAAAAAATATACATATGGTGTTTATAGATCTAGAAAAAAGCATATGATTATAGATATAGTATGGTGGATGTTAAGTAATAAAATATTAACTATTTGGTATATTGAGGTAATTAAAGATATGTATGATGGAGCAACGACCACAATTAGAACAGCCACATGAGAGACCAGAGATTTTCCTATTACAGTAGGTTTACATCATGGTTCGGCTTTAAGCTCTTTGCTTTTGTTATGGATGAATTGATGCGATGAATACAAAATGAGGTACCTTGGTGTATGCTTTTTTTTGATGACGTCGTTTTAGTGGACGAGACTAGAAGATGAATCAATGCTAAATTAGAATTGTGGAGAGAAACTTTGAAAGCTATATGCATTAGAATAAGTAGTACCAAAACAGAGTGTATGGAGTGTAATTTTAGTGATATTCGAAACACAGATGAGGAAGTAGTGAAACTTGATGGTCAAGCGATACCTAAGAGAGACCGTTTTCGATATTTATGCTCGATTATACAAAGAGATTGAGAGATTTGTGAAGTTGTTATATATAAGATCTAAGCATGGCAGCTTAAGTGGAGAAGTGTCAATGATGTTTTGTGTGACAAATATATACCTTTGAAGTGTAGGGAAAATTTGATAGGACGGCTATTACACCATCAATAATGTATGTAGTAGAGTGTTGGGTAACAAAGAACAATATGTCCAAAAATTTGAGTGTAGCGGAGATGAGGATACTAAGATAGATGTGGGGTAAAACTAGGAAAGATAGAATTAGAAACGAGCATATACGATACATGATAAATGTAGCTCCTATCCAAGATAAATGAAAAGAGAATCGCCTATGGCGGTTTGGACATGCCCCCGTTAGAAAGAGTGATTTGATAAGTGTTGAGTGTAGAGGTAGGGGTAGGGGAAGACCTAAACTTACTTGGGTGGAAACGATGAGAAAAAATATAATAGCTTGTGGCCTTACAGAAAATATTGAGCTAAACCAAGCAGAATGGAAAACCAGGATTCATGTAGTCGACCCCAATTAGTTGGGAAAAATGCTTTGTTGTTGTTGTTGTCATTCGCTTAGTATGTGACATTGGAACATGAGCTGCTCTAATACTATTTTAAATACCCTATCAGATGACCGAAACTCTAAGTTATTGATCAGGAATAAAGATCTAGTATTTATATTAGTATATTTGAAGTAATTCTAACCAACATTCTTTTAATTGAAGTTCCACCGATAATTATTTTTATTCATGAACCTTGATCTTGTGCCTAGAGGAAGTAGTATATTGGATTCTCGAAGGATTAAAAGAAGGGTTGTATCTTGCATCTTAAGATATCTATTACTAGGGCTGTAAACGAGCCGAGCCGAACTGAGTATCTTGAAGCTCGAGCTCGGCTCTTTAAGCTATTAAGCTTAATTTTCAAGTTCGAGCTCTTCTCGAGCCGAGCAGCTCGCGAGCTTAGCCTAACAATCACAGCAAGCCCATGCTTGAGCTCGACTCGTTAAGCCATCGACCTCGATTTTAAAGCTTGAGCTCGACCCGAGTAGCTCGCCTCGTTTACAGCCCTATCTGTTACCAATTGAAGATTGCCTCTTTAGTTACTCTAGCTTTGGAGCAAATTACCTACTACTAATTTCCTATTTCATTGAAGCAATTTATTTTCGTCATCGCTCTTGATACAAAACATACCCTCTAACCATTTATCAAACAACATTTTTCTGCAAATGTTGTTTCACTACAACAATAAAACCTCTGAACACTAACCAAAAGTTTCGAAATTCAAACCCCGCTTCCATCGAGTCATAGTCAGTTCACTTTGAGAAACATTAAGTTTTCGGTCATTTTTCCTCAAGAAACATGTCAATCAATCAAGGGGTTTTAACACGTACATCCGTAACAAATATGTCAATATTATATATGTCTCTCATAAAGTTTTTTTTTCTTCTGATATGTCACTTTTTGAAAATATTTGCACTTATAGGACAGTTATCAAAGTATTTGCGTTTGTGGGCTCAAGTCACTCAACAACTAAATCCGCCATTTCCAACGACGAGTTTAGTTGTTTCATGCTCGCCATTGGGACACAACGAGTTTAGTGCTAATTTTTTGAGAAACTCGCCGTTCCTAATGGCAAGTTCAGTTCCAAAAATTTCAATGAAGACTCGTTGTTCCCAACGGCAAGGACATTTATACTAGACTCGCTGTTAGGAATAACAAGTTTAGTTAAAAAAAAATTATATGGAGTTTTTTTGAAAATTCGCTAAGTACAACAGAATGTTTCACTCTCTGTAAAATTTCCTACATCCTCGTCGTTCCCAACAACAAGTCTAGTATAAATGTCCTCGCCATTGGGAACAACGAGTCTTCTTTCAAAATTTTAAACTAAACTCGCTCTTCCCAACAACGAGTCTAGTATAAATATCTTCTCTGTTGGGAATGACGAGTCTTTATTAAAAATTCTGAACTGAACTCGCCGTTGGGACCTGTGAGTTTTAAAAAATTAGCACTAGACTCGCTGTATCCCAACGGTGAGCATGAAACAACTAAACTCGCTGTTGGGAACGATGAGTTTAGTTGTTGAGTCCACGAGCACAAATACTTTAGCAACTGTCTTCTTTCTGCAAATATTTTCAGAAAGTGTCTTATAAAAAAAAATAATACTCTCATAAATGTGTATTTTCATATTTGCCCATAACAACTTGGATCTTATTTCATATTTACCCCAATTTAAGGTATCATCAACTTAACCATGATTTAACCCTCTTAATAGCTAATTAAAAATCAAATTGAGTAATCAAATGAGAAAGAGTTTAATAAATTTAGAGAGAATAAAAAAAATAAATGATAAATCTTATGATCTATTAACAGAACACAACACCGGTTGCAAATTTTGAGATTAAATGAGAGGGGAAAATGTAGTTATAAAGCTGAACTAAAAGTTTGTCTATTTCTTAAAAAAGTTGAAGAAATTTTGAAAAAAGTCAATAAATTTTGAGAAAATGTAGTTATGAAGAAGATGATGAAGTTTGAATGCTAGAGACCGTGATTATTAAGTCATTTTTGATCAAGTATATTAAAAAAAAATAAAAATTATCCACTCTTTTGATGTTTTAAAACTGGAGTGACAACTTTGTGATGGAACACATATTGTTAGGGACAAATATGAAAATAAACATTTGTAAGAGCCATATATGTTATTCACCCATTTATTAGGAGCGTACTGTACAATTTAAAAACACATCAATTATTAGTCAGTAGTCACCTGTATAACGAAGGGCGCACTTTAGCAGCAGCCACACCATGATAAAAGCACTGCCACCGAAACCAAGAAAACCCCTGTAAAGCCCCTCACTTTCCTTCTTCGACCTCTCCGCCATTTCCTCCTCTAACCTGCACCCTTGGTGACGTCACCCCTCGCCGCCATGGCCGCCGCCACCGCTTCCTTCCTTGCCTTCAGCCCTAACACTAACTTCACTCGTCGTTACGGGATCAACAAAGCTCCCACAGTCGCCGCCGTCCAATCTCGCGTCTCTGTTTTCGCAAACCCTAACCCTAATTTGAGAAATCGAGGGTTCTTCGCGTTCGGAAATCGGATTGGTCAGAGGATTAGTTTGGTTGTCGCCGCTTTTGATGAATCGGTGAGATCTGCTTTCTCCTTGTAATTTAGCTGCAGTTGATCAGTTACTTTGAATTTGTTGTTAGATTTGTTAGAATTATCGAGTATTGGATGTTGGGAATGTTAGAAATGCGTAGTAAGATTGAATGTGGCGAAAAAGGAGCATTTTTGGGGGGAAATTTAGGATGTATTTCCCGAAATTTGTGAAATTGTATATTTTGTGAAAAAAGAGCCTGTTTTGGAATGCCCAATTTGCTATAGAATTTGAGAGGATTTGGAAATGTAGAATGTGCTTTGCTTTGTTTCGCGAAGTTTGTTAATGAATTTTATGAAATTGTTCGAAAGCGAGCGAAGACTTTAACCCGCTGCTCCATTTCGGCCTCTCTACCGGATCCCTCACTCGAGAACAGCAGGAAGAGGAACTAGTTTGCAAAATTTTTGTTGATAATCAAGACCCCCTATGGATCATGCACTGGATCCATTCGGCCCGGAATCCAATGAACCGAATGTTCACCTATTTTTTATTTTTGTGAAAATATCATAGGCTAATTTTGTTGGAGGAGATTCGGGTAATGTATGTTAGGAATATTGGGAAAGAGCTTGTTATGGAAACTGAGAATGAAATTGTGCAGTTTTTTTGGCTTCGGGATACAATGAGGTTTCCAAGGTTACCTAGGTGGGGGGAGTTAGGGGGCTAATGCTTTGTAAGTTGGCTACGTACAATCATTTTAAAGCAAAGTTAAAATTGCATTTTTAAAATTTAAATGTTGTATTTCTATTAGATTATTGGTCTGATTGAAAGAGGAATTATGGCCTCAATTATGAATGAAGAAACTAAATTCTGACATAGTATTTTATTATGATACATTTAGATGGGAGTAATTGTAAATTATGTATATTTCACACATCTAGAATGTGTATTCTTTTTACGTCTATTTATCGAAGTTACTTAAGTTTCATTTTCTGTGGTGTTTGCTCAATCAGAAGGATAAGGATATTGAAGTGGAGAAAGAAAGGGATGAGCTTAAGACAGAAGCTAATGAGGCACAAGAAGCTTGGAAGGAAACCTTAGAATCTTTTAAAGTTGAAGCACTAAAAATGAAAGAGGTTTCACAAGAAGCGTATGAAGTGTACTCGAAGAAAGCAATGGTTATGCTAGAAAAAACATCTAAAACTCTGAAGATTCAAGCAGACAAAGCAAAGGAGGATTTGAGTGTTGTAGCCAAACAAATCAGCGAAGAAGGCAACGTCTATCTTTCTGCAGCTGCGGAGAATTCTCCCGAGTCAATTAAGGATGTCGTGGAAACTTTTGCTGCTTCTACTGATGAGTTAAAAGAAATGTCTGCTGTACGGGATTATCACCTTGGCATCCCTTATGGTATGAGTTTAGACATATTTTTCTGATGAGAATACACTTTATGTTTTTATCTTATGTACTCAACTACATATTTGGTGACTTCTACTCTGGTGCAATGCTTTTTAACCATTTGGACATTAAATGCTTGTGTCAGTTTTACATCTTACACTTGAACTATCGGTTTATGGCAGGTGCTTTTCTTTCTGTGGGAGGGTTTCTCATGTTTATGCTGACTGGGAGTATTGCGGCCATCCGGTTTGGTGTTATCCTTGGCGGTGCATTGCTGGCCTTGAGTGTTGAAAGTTTAAGATCATCGAAGCGTGGCGAATCCTCTGAACTATTCTTAAAAGGGCAGACTGGTTAGTTCTCTCCTTTAATATATGCTCATAATATGGAGATGCATTACCCATTTGACTTTATTGTGCTTCTGGTTCTCTTTTTTAATGTCTGGTCACTTAAAACATGGAGTGATAAATTTTTAAAGTTTTAAAATTTTATTTATTTATTTATTTATTTATTTTTGCTTGAATAAAGGGCTAGGTTGTAGCCTGGTCTCGAACCTGAGACCTCCCTTTACCAATCTCAAACCCTTTACCATATGAGCTGATATGTATGTTTTGAGTTTTTCAATTTGATTTAATCCACATCAGACCCATGCTTTAGACAAAAAAGTGGATTATGTAATGGTCAAATAAATTATTTTTCTTAATTTATTGGACATTTCTATTAATTAGTGGAAGAAAGGAACTAGAAATAAATACAGGTTAGTCTGGATGATGGACGTGAGGTAGTAACTTGATACCTCTTAATAATACAATTAAAAAGATATTTGGAATATAAATCATGACTAATATTTTCCTAGCGGTTTTACATATGTGGAAACCATCCTTTTTAAATAAGTTTCCTGCAAATAGCAATTTTATCGTATAACTTGGAGATTGAGGAAGATTGTACAAAAGTTGTTCAATGTTCATGAGGATTCATGTATGATAATACAATTAAAAAGGTATAATACAATTAAGAAGGTACTTGAAATATAAATCATGATTAATATTTTCCTAGCGGTTTTACATATGTGGAAACCATCCTTTTTGAAATAAAGTGGCCTGCAAATTGCCATTTTATCGTATAACTTGGAGATTGTGGAAGATCTTACAAAAGTTTTTCAATGTTCATGAGGGTTCATGTTCATGTTTGATGTGTGTTCGACGGGGTTAGGTATGGAAAGAAATTGGGCTGGTGCTGATCTTCTGGAGAACTAGGATACCTAGTCTCGTTGGAGAACCCACCGCTTCCAAACTACGATTCGGTTCTCGTGATCCAATTCAGGTGTGTCCTTGATCCTGATCTCTTTGGGACAAGGCCGTAGTTAGCGATCTGGATCACATATTTTTTTGCCATATCTTAAAATCAACGCCTTTATTCATTAACCCATCAACTTCTCTTATAACTCATCCCAGTTCTTCTGAGTTTAATTTGATTATTACTCTTGTATCTAGGAATGTTGTAACTAATGATTATATATATATATGAGGAATGCTCCATTGCAAACCACTGAAGCTGTTGTTCGGAACGACTTAGGTTATATTCGGAACAATGCTTAGGTTTATAACCTAAGCCGGCTTAGATTTATCTAAGTTGTTGTTCGCCGTTTCCAACAACGGCGAACAACGGCTTAAGTGGTTTGTATACCCGTTTGCATGGACCCATTCGCAATGGAGCATTGCTATATATATATAAGCAATGCACCATTGCAAACCACTGAAGCCGTTGTTCGGAACAACGGCTTCGTTTATTTTGAACCTAAGCTGTTGTTCGGAACAACGATTTATGTTATATTCAGAACAACAACTTATGTTTATAACCTAAGCTGTTGTTTCAAAAAACCGACTTAAGTGGTTTGCATACCCGTTTACAGGAGACCCGTTTGCAATGGAGCATTGCTCTCCCTCTCGCTCTCTCTCTATATATACTAGATTTGCCTGTTGACACGCACCTACGACACGTCTTCGGAATAGTGCACCTGGTTTGATTATCTAAAATAATTTTAGATGTCCAGCAAATTAATTGAAGTAGGAAACATATTATATGAGGAAGCAGCATATCTAACTTTAAGCTCAACCATCGTCTTCTTGATCATTAGCTTGAACTTACCTCGAATGCATATAGTTTGTTAGAAACACTGCATAGAGTTTTTTTTAATTTCAGCATCACTTTTAGATGCTTGTAATAGTTTTGCAAGGACATGATCATATAGATTTTATAGAGCTTACTCTAATTTCATAACCACTATGAGCATGTCTAAATACAATGGTAACCCAAGTGCAGGTGTGAAGGTATCTACAATACTAATAATCTAAACATTTGTTTGTCTGAGATTCAGTTTGCAATTGAAATAACTCTTGTTATTTCAACTAAAATGTAATACATTAAGTTCTCAAAACTCTAATCCAAGCTAATCATTTCTTTTATCTCCACTTTGTCTTCCTATTGCACCTTTATAAAAAAAATCAAAATGGATCAATAACAAATTTGCTTTAGCTGTCTTTCTTGAGTGGAGAGTTTGCACACTTCACTGGTAAACTTTAGTCATCCCAATCCTATATATTCAGACATACACTAAAAGTTCTTATATGTTATGTTATCCATGGTTTCTAATAACTAGTGAAGGGTCACAGTACTATATTCTCTTGTAGTAAAGAAATAGATGTTGCATATTTGCCAAGTTATTTTAGGTTGCTGATCAGCTTATCTGTCCTGCTATGGTTTGGAAGCCCAAATTTAGGCCACCAAATAATCCATTTCTCACTTGTGTACACTTTAAATCAAAATCAATAAAAAACTTATCAAATAAATCACCAAATTAATTTTTTTAAACCCAAAAATAAAACAATCATACCTCTTTGAACTTAGATCCCATGTACACACAAAATTCGAGTCAACAAAAAAATTAGGAATCCCCTGCACACAAAATTAAAAATTAGAATGAGGATTCGGTTAATGAGTTGAAATTAGAGTCCGCCGCATCGCATGTAGAGGCTCTCGATTCGGTAGAGGGAAGTTGCCGATACGGAGTCGCTTGATATTCATGCTTGATTTGATAGAGGGGAATCGCCCCTACGGAATCAACTGCGGATCAGATATCGGTGACGACCTCTTAATTGGGGTTCGATCTGAATTTTGATTTGGATTTGCTTTGAGATTCGCGCTTTGAGAGGACGATGGAGGCTTCGCCAATAGAATGGAAGCAAAGGTTTAAGAAAATGGTTTTAGGAATTTGGAGTTAGCGGCTTAAAAACCCTAGTAGAGAGAGAGATAATTAAATAATTAAATAGGGGAGAAAGAGAGAGAGAGAAATAATTAAATAAATAAAGGAGTTGTTTTTGGGGGAAAATTTAAATTTGAGTTTGGGGGAAAACTTTGGGGGGAAAATGTCTTTTGGAAGCTTAGATCTTTGACTATTGATTTCCTTACTATTGAAGGACATCCACTTGATAGCTTTTCTTTGTGTTTTATTATATAGCTGACAATGGGGGAAAAACTGAGTAATCCCCTGCACACACAAAATTAAAAATTAGAATGAGAATTTAGTTAATGTGATGAAATTAGAGTCGCCGCATCGCATATAGAGGCTCTCGATTCGGTGGAGGGGAGTTGTCGATACTGAGTTGCTTGATATTCGCGCTTGATTTGGTGGAGGGGAGTCACCGATACGGAATCAGCAGCGGATCAGATTAGATATCGGCGATGACCTATTGATTCGGGTTCGACATTGGATTTGAATTTGGATTTGCTTTGAGATTTTCAAATTTTCAAAAGCTCAAAATTTCAAAATTCTAAAATTTTAAATTTTCCAGATTTTTTTAAAAAAATTTTTAAAATTTTTAAAATTTTTAAAATTTTATTAATTTTTTAATTTTAAAAATTTCAAATTTTTTTAAAAAAAATTTTAAAATTTTTATTTTTAAAAATTTTTTAATTTTAATTTTTTTTGTAAGTTTTAAACTTTTTTGATTTTTTTTGAATTATTTTTAAAGTTTTTAAAATTTTAATTGGTTTAGTTTTTAAGTTGTCAAGTTTTTTAAATTTTTTTAATTTTTTTTAAATTTTTATTTTCTTAATTTTTTGAATATGAGAGATTTTTAAAATTTTTTTTTATAAGTTTTTGATTTTTTTGATTTTTTTTGAATTATTTTTAAAGTTTTTAAATTTTTTAGTTTTTTAGTTTTTAAGGTTTTAAAGGTTTTTTTATTGTGTTTAAAATTTTTAAAATTTTTATTTTCTTAATTTTTTGAATAGGGGGGAGAGAGAGAGAGAGAGAGATAAATAAAGGATTGTTTTGGGTGGGGGGATTTAAATTTGAGTTTTGGGGGGGGGGGAATGTGCTTTGTGAGGTTAGATCTGGGCCTTTGATGTTGGGGGATTGAAGGAGAGTCACTTGATAGCTTTCTTTCTGTTTTATTATATATACTAGATTTGCCTGTGGCCACGTGCCTACGACACGTCTTCAGAATGATACAGCATATGAAAAGCCTTGTAAACAGTAAATCAACAATTATGTAGCTGAAGTTTGAATAGTATGACAATAATTAATTGTAAATAAAAGTTCATGTTTCCATTAGTATATGGTGAAAAATAATTATAAATTAGTGTATAAAAGTCCTTGTTTCCATATGTTTCTATATATATATATATATATATAGAGAGAGAGAGAGAGAGAGAGAGAGAGAGAGAGATAATTAAATAAACAAATGAGTTGTTTTTTTTTGGGGGATTTAAATTTGAGTTTTGGGAGGGAACTTTTGAGGAGAAAATGTGTTTTGTGAGGTTAGATCTTGGCCTTTGATTTTGGAGGGATTGAAGGAGAACCCCTTTGATAGCTTTCTTTGTGTTTTATTATATATATATATACATATATATATATATCAACTCTCCCTTTCCCTCTCGACCTCCAGTTCTCCACATACACATACACAGAAAGTGATATGATTGTCCCGATTAATCCTACCGCCGTTCTTCTGCGATCCTGAACTCACTGGTACACACTACACACAATTTTGAGTTTCCCAACTAATCCTACCCCTTCTATACTGCAATATTGAATCCGTACCATGAACTAAAACATATTGCAAACGCACTCAAAATTCATAATGAGTGTCCCAAACTGCCTACCCCCTATGGGCTCCGAGCCTGTTGAAGGAGGTTCTAGCAAAAATCATTTAGCTTAAGTAGTTTACTTGGAGATCGAGAGTGGTGTGGTTGGAAATAATTTCACAAAGGTGTCTACTGTATTTAATTTGGACATATATAAGAAGAATGCCAACTGTTGAAAAATGGATGTAAAAGAGGCCAGTGATCAAAGATTCCGTACTGAAGCATCAAGCTCAACCTTGGTATGGGTCGGAGGTTCAGCATCACGCGGTAAACACAAATAACTGAAAGCCAATAACTGGAGGGATGATCAACTAGCCAGAACTGAGAGTTTTGAACAAGGAGTTGTTGAGAATGGAAACATGATGTTTAGTAGATGGCATGATATCAAGACTCGGTATTCGGGTATCGTATCGGGTGTTTGATTTTGGTCTCGGTTTTGGATTTCTCGGAAATATCGGATTTCTCGGAAATATCGGCTGTTTCAGCTTGGTGTCTTGGGATTTTTGGTATCGGCTTCTTAAAAGTGTTTAAAAATTAATTGAAAATTATGAAAACAGTTATTTAAATCCTAGAACAAACACCTCGATGTGTAATATTTGTGAACTATAAACCTTTTGTGTTTATTGTCATGATCGTGTATAAATGTATATCTTTTATAAGATCTTTTTATAGAGTATATCTTTTTTGAATTATAATACTATATACTAAGAAAATTTAAAATTCTAAACTACAAAAGATGTCCTGTTTATACGTTGGATAAATTCCCATGGCACTCAATTGATCACGTTGATTCTTTCTCTTACACCCTCATACCTACTCAGTGGTAATAGCGCGAAAAATGCATTATGTAGTCTTTGATTTCAATTGCTTAATGTTGTTTTGCTCTATTTAAAATATCGGCGTTACCGAGTTTTTAGACATATGGTTCGGGTAGGCAAAAATACGAGATGACTTGGGAGCCCCGTCTCGGTCGCAGCTAAGATTTGATACCATGGTATGTATGGTGTTAGTAATGAGCCTGCGGGGGATATCAGTGGTGTTGATCCCTAGCATACTTGACTTCAATGAGCAGCTAGTTCTACTGTTGATGAGTCAAGTGATGGTTCGAGCTTCTTGGTCGACTTAGTTTTACTGATGGAAGAAGAGTTTTAGAGGCGTAGTAAATTATTTCAGTGACTCGCTGGGAATGGAGTGTGCATGGACTTGGGCTTAAGATATACAATGCGTTTTGCAGTGTAGGCCTACACCTTTAATTTTGACTAGATCAATTCCTATCTAGATGGTGTTTAAAAGAGCCACATAAAAAAGTGATCATAACATGGGGAGAACGAAAGTTCACAATAGCATATCTTATGAAACTACATATAAAGTTTGTTGGTTTTGATGAAGTGATGACATATACTTCAAGAGTGCTATTCATAGTTTGAAGGATCGGATCAGTTTTGGTAGGGACAATTCAATCCACCTCCAAAAGATTGGCTCGGCGATCATCCAAGACGGATGTGGGATCTGCCGAATCATACCGGTCCACGAAGACAGCGTTGATCATATATATATATATATATATATATATATTGACAAATTAATGTTTTCAACAAAATAAAAATTCAACTTAATAATAGAAAATATTCAAGTGTTTCTTTTCTTTCATTTTGAATTTAGATATAAAAAGCCAATCCACTGATTGGTATTGCCAATTTGGCCGATACGGCGATACCAGTTTTGATACCAAAACTTTTGGCAACCCAATACCATTATCGATACCGAGATTTTGAACCTTGGTGCCATTATTGACTATTTATAGAATTGGATTGCAAGATGTCAAATTTACTAATTCTGGTGAATGCATTTATTATATTGCCTAACTGCCTTCAATGCCTTTTGGAGTTCCAACAATTGCAAATTGATGGCTTATAGATTTACATGCTTTATTTTACGTGCAAATTTGTTATCCGGTGCTTTCCTGACTGAAACACTGGCCGCTTTCCTGACTGAAACTCTGGTATTGTAGCAATCGCAACAATTCTCTTTTTAAAGAAGTGGAGAGACTTTTGTCAGGTGAGAAACAGCTTTAATTTCTCAGTGATTAATGCTTGCTTTTACATATGGTTTCGTAGAAGATAAACCATTTCTGATTTTCTACATACTCTTGCAGCACCAATTGTTTTCAACTGCACTGCTGGCCCTTGTAAGGTTTGTGATTTTTGACTTAATCTTGCTTGATGTTCGTTAAAATACTTGTCTGCAGTTTCCTTCTGTTTATGAGTTACTTTATTTACATTTTTAGTCATGAGCATCGAATTTGCAAGCACATGAGAAGAATCTTGTGGGCTTAAAAGTTCATCATAGGGTCTTGTCACTTCTCTTGAAATCAAGTTCTTGCAATTCCATTTGTTGTGATTTATCAAAAACGTGATATAGTTAACAGTTGAGGCTGCCTTTTCCTTCTACTTAGTGTTTGATTTATCAACTTAGGAAGCTATATGGAAAATTTCGTCCAGATTTTTTTTAGTTGGTAGCAAGTTATTTGAACTTCTTGGTGATGTAGATTCAATTATCTGCTAGTTACTTATATGCTCAGAATATGAGAACCTTTTTCTAGAAAAAAAGAATATTGTTGCCAGTTGTTTCCTATTCAGAGTTGTAACAAATTTCTTTTGAATCTAGAAGATTGCTGAGTCAGGAGTCTTTTGAGAAGCATTGTAAATGGTTCTCTTTAGTTACCTTTCAAAGTACCTTAGTATTGAAAGAAGTTATTCTTTCCTTTGAATAAATCTCAAGCAATTTCTGTTTGATGGAATAACTCAGCCTTAATGCTGCTAAAATCTCTATCTAGGGCAATGTCATTGACAACTTGATGGCTATCAACTACATTTACCTTGACAATGGTAATTTATTCTCTTTTTGATGATCTAGAAACTCCATGCCCTCTAATAACCAGACTTGCTCGCTGGACACAATGTGGAGAAAAACAAGTTAAGAGTTTAAAACCTTGAACTTTTATCCTAGCTATTCTAAGTCACAATCAAGCTGTCACCACTGCTGCACCCATGCACACTAAATGGGATGGATGACCCCAAAAAAGTGTATTTATAAAGAGGTTGAGGTAACTCCTGTTAAGGATAAACAAGAACTGGTTTGGATGGTTTAGCAGGAAACCAAAAATCATGTTGACTCTGAGTGACAAGATTGTAATCATAAAGAGCTACAATACATGTGAGCAAATAAAGAGATTGAGAGAGTAGGGAGCTACATATACAGTAGTGCACTGGTTCCCTCCCCGCTTCCCCCCACCCAAGTCTGCATGAAGATTTTGTTCAGAAGATGCGATTACTTTGACAAGAGTCTAAAGAGCCTTGGTGAAGATGTCGTCCAACCTTGACTAAAAGAAATATGTGATCAGGAGACTACT
Source organism: Hemerocallis citrina (assembly GCA_017893485.1). Classification (NCBI taxonomy): domain Eukaryota; kingdom Viridiplantae; phylum Streptophyta; class Magnoliopsida; order Asparagales; family Asphodelaceae; genus Hemerocallis; species Hemerocallis citrina. The sequence continues at coordinate 462,798,539 of CM030358.1, read as the reverse complement.
TTCTTACGAACCTCGTTACGAACAAAGTAACAATCGCCTTTCATCTGCTTGTTCACTCATGAAACCACTCAATGAAGAACATGGACAACTACTTGATTATCAGTGTAGTTGAACTGGGGAGGATATACTGATGCCTATCTCATTAATGCAAATGAAGCCTTAGTATCCTTGACAAGGTGAGCACTAGAATCACATGTTGTCTATGTGTTTTAGCTCTAGAACGGACAAGCATATTATTGTTTCTCGTCTTCCATGTAAGAAGGTTGCCATCAAAGGAAACATTATAACTATAGTAGATCATCTGCTATTGACTGAGTTGGCCCGATCAGCATGAAAAATTAAATTCCTTGGCCAGGAGACTTGTTAAGATATCACTGAATACACAACAACTTTCATATGTGATAAGAGTCTGCATAAATTGGCTCACACAACTAATGGTAAATTCGGTATCTGATTTAGTTATTGTTGGATTGATGAGCTTCCCTATTAGCTGAAGTTACTGGCTTGAATTGGAGGTGTAGGCATCTGAAAGGTCTGAATTGGAACTCATAAGTGTCTCCCATCAGTAAAAAAATCTTTTAGTTGAAGGGAGTTTGTCTGTCAGTGCTTCTATAATATAGTGGTGTTTCTAGAATTTACCTTGTATTTCTGCGTATATTTGCATGCATAGGTATATGTATGCATGTTTTATGATATGTGCCACTAGTCAAGGACTTCTTCACTGATCAGAAGAGCAACACATCCACATCTGCTTCATTTTTTCTTCTGAGTTATTTTTGCCCCCTTTCAGTATGGTTACTTCCACACTAAACACTTGCATAGTTCAAGAGTAGTTTAAATTGTATAGTATAAGCTGCTCTTTTTTGTTCTTTTGAAAAGCCTGATTGCACCTATCGCTGTCAATTCCTGTCTTTTACCCATATTACTAATGCCATGCATTTAATGGTCTCAGGGTGTTGGTGTTTTCATCTCTAATCTCTAATCTAATCTCTAATATTATAATGGGAGAAGGCCTTAGTGTCATTTGTCAATCTACCAACATGTGCAATGCATGTATATAACTAATATAAAGGAGGTCTTAGGTTCAAATCCGGTCTACTTCTGAATTTTTACTTTTACAAAAAAAACTATATTTATTAAGACGTGCATCACATGTGTAAATCTCTAATCGCTAATAATATTATAATAGGAGAAAGCCTTAGTGTCATTTGTAAATCTATCAATGCGTGCAACACGTGCAAAACTATTATAAAGGAGGTTTTAGGTTTAAACCCAAACTACGTCTGAATTTTTACTTTTAAAAACTATATTTATTAAGACGTGTATCGCACGTGTAAATTACTAGTGTTTATAATACTAGATGATTGATGGATCTGCCAACTGATCATTTTGGTTCTTCTTTCTTAAAAATTCTTTTACTGACCGATTTGAATTTGGGGTTTATGCAGTGGAGGAATGGTTGCTTTCTATGTCTATAGAATCACAATGGACAGTAGCAGCAAAGGTCCAAGTTCAGAACAGAGTTAATCAATATAAGAACCAAAATTTAGGTACTGGCTTCCATCAGATCGACTTATCTGTCCATAAAGATGCTATATGATCAGTTCTGCTGTAATTCCTTCAGCTTGTATAATATTCAATCCTAATTGTCAACTAATCTAATTCCGTTTGATGATGCAGGAGGATACTGGGAATTATTTTCCATTTTCATCCAGTCTTCTAAGGTTGAGACTCTTCATAAGAATCATTATGAGGCGCTCATGTTTCTTCATATAGTTGAGTATATTTCGGGGGTTGTAGAATTGGTGGAAGTGAAGGGTTTTGTACCTCCATGAGTTCCTCGTCTTTTCTCCATGCTTTCGTCTTTGAACTTGTAAATGATGGTGGTTGGGTTGGTTTTAATATGTTTTCTGTAATTGATAATAAGCAACTGTGGTTTCGAAAATCAGCCATTTGAAGCTTGATGGCATTTCACATTTGTGTATTCTCTTTAAGATGCAATATTAGCATTTTGTTTGCGTGGCTTCGGCTGGTTTAATGGTTGAAGTTCCTGATGAGTTTGAATAGCACTAAGAGCATCCACAGTTGATTGTGAAGAAAATGGCAAAATGACAAAATATGATTTAGGAATTTCTCTCCTTTTTATTTTATATTTTTTTAGGGATAAAAGATTGACTCTGAAGTCATCGATTCATTAATGATAAATTAACGAAGTGAAGTAGTACAACATCAAGTCTAATACTGAGCACAACGTGCCGTAAGTACAACCCCCAAAATACTACAAAAGATCACCATCGAGTCTCTACAAAATAACAATAAAGAAACTGACAGAAATACATCAGAAGCAGTAAACTGAAGCACATCCTATCCTCCCCGATCTGATAAATTACTACTCCGAATTCATTCTCAGCTTCTTCCTCGCGCCCACAAATCCTGCCTAATCACGAATTAAAAGGAAGATTTTATGCATCGAAGTAGAAAATCTATAGTTAATGCTACGAAACATAAATCGTTTCGGTCTAGCTATAGACTCCAAAGGGTGGCCGCTACTGCTATCTCCCAAGCTCTTCTATCTTCGACCCTAATGAAACTCTCTCTCCACAGACCCCAAACGTCTGCGGTGGATCTAGGAAACCTTGCACAACCGAAACCCCTACAAACTATTTCCCATGCAAGGACCGCCTTATGGCACGTGAAGAATATGTGTGTAGTATATCCTCTTCAGCTGCTAGACAATAAGTGCATCTAAGATGAATTTGCATGTTTCTTTTCTTCAAATTTACTTTTGTTAAGATAGCGTCGTTGTGTACTAGCCAGCTAAAAACTCTTAACTTTCAACAGTGCCTGGGTCCCCCATATAACGTTCTCTACTAAACACCTGGTTCCACCATCGTTTAACCAATTGTACATTGAAGCAACTGAGAAATTTTGTGATTGATCGATATTCCACCAGCGCTCGTCGTGGCCGTTATTCATTTGACCCCCTTCGCTTGTATGTACCGATTAAGCTCTTCAAACTGGCCAATACTCTCCTGTGTTAATTGGCCTGCTACAGTTAGCATCAGTTTCCCATTTTTCCAGACATCTGCTACTAGGGCATCTGGATTAATTGCAGCCTCCGCCGCCTTGGGGAAGGTAATTTTTAGAGCTCTGTCCCCACACCATTTATCCTTCCAAAATCTAGTACTCTTCCCGTTACCAATCCTGCATCTAGTATTGGTATTGAAAATGCCCCCCTGCTTCGCCACGCCCTTCCATAGGAAGGAGACCTTGCTAAACACACTCCGCCCTCCGAACCGATATTTTTTCCTTTTACGATAATGGTCGAATGAATAGCTCCACCAGCCTTTTCTTCTTTTATAAATTTTCCACCACCATTTGCTGAGCAAGGCCTGGTTCATTTCGTGCAGATTAAGGATTTCTAACCCGCCGAATTCTCTTCTCTTACAGACTCTCCCCCATTTAACGAGGTGAAACCCTTTGTTTCCTTCGATGGTGCCTTTCCATAAGACGTGCCTTCTCATCTTATCTATCTTGTTAATTACCCACTTAGGAAGCTCGTAAATTGACATGAGGTACAGCGGGATTGCGCTTAGCACTGAATTGAGCAAAGTGATTCTGCCTCCTAACGATAGGTATTTACACTTCCACCCTGCCAACTTCTTAGCAATCTTGTCAATGAGGGGAGACCAATCATCTCTTAGCAGCTTCCCCGACCTTATTGGAGTTCCAAGGTATTTGATCGGAAACTCGGTCGTTTCGCACCCTATAATTGCCGAAATATAGGTTGTAGAGATTGATAACTGATCGCTAATTGGTGTGATGCAGCTCTCTCTAAGATTTACTTTCAAACCTGACCAACTTTGGAAACAAACTAGGGCCGCTTTGATTGCCTCGACTTCTTGAACATTTGCTCTTCCGAATAATAGGGTATCCTCCGCATATTGAAGAATGGTCATCGGTTTCTCTATTCCTTTGATCTGGATGCCCCTGATGATGTTGCTCTCTTGTGCTCGCCTAATCATTTCAGCCAGTTCGTCGGCTATGATGGCGAATAATAGAGACGATAGAGGATCTCCTTGCCTTAGCCCTCTTTTGCATCTTATTTTCTTACCCTGCCATCCGTTCACCTGAATGAATGATTTTCCTCCTTGAACGCAATGCTGAATCCACGATCTCCATTTATCTCCGAATCCTTTGAGCTTAAGGGCCTCGTATAGGCATTCCCAGTTCACCGAGTCGTAGGCCTTTTTGAAGTCAATTTTTAGAAGAAAACCATCCGCCCTTTCTTTGTTTCCCCTGAATACTACCTCGTGGGCGGCGGCTATGCTATCTCTTATGTCTCTTCCGCAGATGAAACCGCTCTGTGACGTAGCGACCACGTCCTCCATATTTGGTGCCAATTGTTGTGCCAGGACTTTCGTTAAAATTTTGAACGATCCATTTAGCAGACTATTTGGTCGAAAATCCTCCGCTGTACGAACCACTTGCTTTTTAGGAATGAGGATAATTGACGCATAGTTTAGCCTTTCTAGATTAGCTGTTCCTTCATGAAATTCATTTAAAATATTCATTAAGTCCTCCTTGATTATCTGCCAATATATTTTGTAAAAAAATATGGGCAGTCCGTCTGGTCCTGGAGCCTTGTCCTGACCCAACTTGTTAATGGCATTTCTGACTTCCTCTTCCGAAAATCTATTTTCGATTCCATCGCTCCCTTCTATCTTTGAGGAACTCCACATATCCGTCGTGAGACAACTTCTTGCTCGATCGCTTCGCCCTAACAAATCGTGGTACTTCTGGTCTAGGTGAACTCTAATTAGATTTTCGTTCTCTATCCACGCTCCATCAATCTCTAGCCCCGCTATGCAATTACGTCTTCTCCTTCCGTTAGCCACTTGTGAAAGAAATTTGTGTTTGCGTCTCCCTCCTTCAGCCATTGGATTTTTGAACGTTGCTTCCAGTGCATTTCCTCCATTGCGCGTATGTGTTGTAACTCCAGCCTTCCATTTGCTAATTCCTCTTTTTCTGACTCCATTAGATCTCTGTCCACTCGAATAGTTTCCAAATCATGAATCCTACAGCCGATTGCCTCCTACCTTGATTTGTTGTTCCCAAAATTTTCTTTTGCCCATCCTTTTAGATCGCTTCTTAGTCGTCTTGTCTTTTCCACCTAGATTCCAACTGCAGAAGTTTGCGAGGTTGTGCGACTCCATGACTCCTGAATCCGTTGGCGCGTCTCTTCGTTAGTCGTCCAAGATTTTTCGAATCTAAACAGAAAATACATCTTCTTGTTATTCATATCACACTCTATAATTAATGGCAGATGGTCTGACGTATATCAAACTGCAGATTTCACTTTTGCGAAGGGTAACACATCCTCCCAATCGGTAGACACTAGAACTCTATCTAGTTTAGCTAGGGTTAGGCTTTGCTGCATGTTTGACCAGGTGAATTTTCTATCTACCATCTCCAGCTCCAGCAATTCCAAGTCGTCTATAGTCCTATTGAACGACTCTATGAAATTGCCATATTTTACATTTAACAAAGATAAATTCGTGTCATATCGAATTTATCTTTGTTAAATGTAAAATATGGCAATTTCATTGAAGAAATTTAACAGACGAAAAATTCCTTAAATATTTTTAATATCTTTCAATATTTCAATATTTTTAAATTTTTTTTTTGGAGGGTTGCGAAATTTTTATTATTTTTTATTTTTTGGTGGTTCTCACTATTAATCTCACTAATTATCTAACTAGTTATCTCACTAAACATGAGTTTTTAAAATAAAAATAAAATTTTTCCTCGTCCGAGGAGTTTTAATTTTTTTTTTTTACAAACTTCATCGGTGTTTCGTTTAATTAAGTGAAAAATTAATAAAATAATAGGGAATATGGGAATTGTCAAATTTTTTCTCAAATATAGAAATGAACTGTTCACGAAAATGCAAAAATGGAAAAATACCTGACGATTGTTGCAGCGTTTTAAAAAAAAAGACAATGGCAAAATAGCCAACAACTGTGGAAACCAAAAAGAGAGCGAAAAAAGAGCAGTACAACTACTTATTTCATTTTGTGGTCCACACTTTTTGGCCGCTTTCGTGAGATTTCATATTTATTTATTTTGGGTATATTTTGTGGCTATAGTCCACAGTTTTCGGCAATTTTCATAAGATTTCGTATTTCATTGTTTTGACCTCATTTGTGGGTAGTCCACGGGTTTCGACCACTTTTGTGAAAATTCGTACTGTTCTATTTTGGCCATATTTTGTAGGCTCAGTTTTCGGTCACCTTCGTGAAATTTTGTATTACACAGGTTATGGCCTCATTTTGTGGGCGTTAGTTCACAATTTTCGATAATTTTTGTGAGATTTCGGATTTCACTGTTCTGGCCTAATTTTGCAGGTTCCACAGTTTTCGTCACTTTGTAAAATTTCATATTTCACTGTTATGGTCTAATTTTGTCGGCTATATAGTCCACAGTTTTCGGTTATTTTCGTGAAATTTTTTATTTCACTATTTTTGCCTCCACATTTTGTAACCACTTTCGTGAAATTTTGTATTGTTCTATTTTGACCGTATTTGGTCCACACTTTTGCCATTATCGAAAGATTTTGTATTTCCATTTTTTGGCATCATTTTGTGTGCTAGAGTCCATAGTTTTTGACCACTTTCAGAATATTTCGTATTTTACTCTTTTGGCCTCATTTTGTGGGCAACAATCTACAGTTTTCGATCATTTTTGTCATATTTCGTATTTCACTATTATGATTTTCGCCATATTTCGTATTTCACTATTATGACCTCATTTTGTGGTATAGTCTATAGTTTTGCGGTTATTTTCGTCTAATTTCGTACTTCACTATTATGACCTCATTTTGTGGGCTTTAGTCCATAGTTTTCAGTCAGTTTGTTAAATTTTGTATTTCACCGTTTTAGCCACATTTTGCGGGAATTAGTCCACAATTTTCGGCTAATTTCGTAAAATTTCATATTTCACTGCTTTGACTTCATTTTGTGGGTTATAGTCACAGTTTTCGTCCAATTTTGTGTAATTTCGTATTTCTCTGTTTTGGCCCTATTTTGAGGGCAATAATCTATAGTTTTCGGTTATTTTCATCAAATTTTATTTCACTGTTATGACCTCATTTTGTGGGCTATATAGTCCACTGTTATCACACTTTCTTGAGATTTCATATTTCACTTTGTTGGCTTCATTTTTTTAGCTTTAGTTCACAGTTTTCGATCACTTTCGTGAAATTTCGTATTTCTCTATTTTGGCCGTACTTTGTGGGTTGTGTAGTCCACAATTTTCGGCAATTTTTGAGAGATTTCGTATTTCACAATTTTGGCCTTATTTTGTAGGCTATATAGTCCACTCTTTTCGGTCGATTTTGGTCAAATTTCTTATTTCACTGTTATGGCCTCATTATGTGGGCTATATAGTCTACAGTTTTCGGTCATTTTTGTTAAATTTTGTATTTCTCTATTTTGGTTTCATTTTATGGGATACAGTCTACAATTTTCGGACACTTTCGTGAAATTTCGTATTTCACTTTTTTTTCCCCTCATTTTGTAAGCTATAGTCCACAGTTTTTAGCAACTTTCATGAAATTTCGTATTTATCTGTTTTGACATTATTTTGTTGGATATAGCCCACAGTTTTCGACAATTTTCGTGAGATTTCGTATTTCACTATTTTGACCTTATTTTGTGGGATAGTCCACAGTATCTGCCACTTTCATAAAATTTCATATCTCATTGTTTTGACCTTATTTTGTAGGCTAGTTCACAATTTCCGGCCACTTTCGTAAAATTTCATATTTATTTGTTTTGGCTTTATTTTATTGGATATAATCCACAATTTTCAGCCATTTTCGTGAGATTTCGTATTTCACTTTTTTGACCTCATTTTGTGGGTTATAGCCCACAGTATTCGGTCACTTTTGTTAAATTTCGTATTGATCTGTTCCGCATATATTTGTGGGCTGTAGTTTAAAATTTTCGGCTATTTTCGTGAGATTTCGTATTTCACTATATGAGCCGCATCTTATGGGTTATAGTCCACAATTTTCATTCACTTTCCTGAAATTTTGTATTACACAGTCATGACCACATTTTGTGGACCTTAGTCCACAATTTGCGGTCATTTTCTTGAGAATTTGTATTTTACTGTTTTGGCCTAATTTTGTAGGATATGTCAACAATTTTCGACAACTTTTGTAAAATTTTGTATTTCATTGTTATGGCCTTATTTTGTGGGATACAGTCCACTGTTTTCGGACGCTTTCATGAAAATTCTATTTCATTATTTTAACATCATTTGTGGGTTGTTCATAGTTTTCAGTTACTTTCGTTAAATTCCGTATTCCATTCTTTTCGGCCAATTTCGTGAAATTTATTATTTCACTGTTTATGGCTGCTTCCGTGAAATTTATTATTTATGGGGGTATATTCTACAGTTTTTGGCCATTTTCGTGTGATTTCATATTTAACTGTTTTGGCCTTATTTTGTGTGATATTGTAACCCCTGTTTTCTCAAACACGTATTTTCTGTATTTAAAATTTTTGTAAATTATTTCTCCGGTTTCAAATTCTTTTTGGTAAATTGTATTAAAATCTAATTTTTAATCAATGATTTGTATTGTATCTAGTTCCAATGATTTTTATATTGTAATAAAATTTGTATTTTGTTATTATTACTCTTATTATTATTATTTCTGTTATTATTATTACTATTATTACTTTTATCATTTTCTTATTATTGTTATTGTTATTAGTATTATTGTTGTTATTGTTGTTTTTGAATGTTTATTAAAAATCCATTTTTATGTATTAATTATATTTGTACTTATTTCAAATAAATTCTATACTTTTAATGCAATTATATTTTGTTACCTTGTCCCCTATTGGATTTTAAAACCCATTTCTATTTGTAATTTCAATTGTAGTCATTTTAAAATAAATTCTATATTGTAATTTAAATTACATTATTTTATAAAAAATATATTTTATTAGAGCATCCACAATGGTTTTTCTCATTTGCTAAAATATGGCATCTACAGTAATAGCAATTGGGGGACGATCGTGCATTGGTGCTTTGCTAAATCTTTCTCATTTGGGATAACATATTAAAAGACCAAATTACCCTCTCAGCAAAGAATCCATACGTGCAGTGGTTTGATGGATTGAAGGGCAATTTTGGGGAAAAAAATCAAAAAAAAAAAATTACTGTAGCTGGACGGGAAATGATCTCCCGGACGGGGTATCATTCCCCGTCTGAGGAGATTTTTTAAAAAAGTAAATAAATAAAAGGGAAGGACGGGGTATGTTTCCCCGTCCGACCCATTTATAAAAATAAAAAATAAAAAAATAGCGAAGCGACGGTATATGATATCCCGTCTCACTCGATTAAAAAAATTTAAAATCGGAGCGACGGTATATGATATACCGTCCTTTATAATTTGAGAATTGCTATACTGGTTTCTCATATATGAGAAACCAGTATAGCAAATATGCTATAAAATGGCATATAGCAAAACCACTGCAGCCATCCGTTTCTTATAAAATGGCAAAATGCCAATTATAAGAAACCACTGTGGATGCTCTTAGTTATTGTATTTTTCTTATTGAACCCAAGATACCCAAACCTAATAGCTTGTGAACCCAATTACCCATTTAACACCCCAAACCCGTTTGCTACCCAATACCCATACCCGTTTCCCTTATACCTACCCGTTAACCCCTCCTATACCCTCTCAGCCGCCTAATATAAACCTAACCCTAAAACCTATTCCTATATATTTGTAAACCTATTCATCTTCTAAACCCACTGCCTCTTCACCTCCCGTCCCCCTCTCCCCATCTTCCGCCCTTCTAACCCATCTCCCATTTGCATAACCTTATTCACAAAGCCCTACCCTATAGCCCTTATGCTGCACCCACTCCCCTCCTCCATAGTATCCCGACGCTCTGCCCTCGCGCCAGCACTCCCGTCTCCCTGTGCCTCCGGTGCCCTGCCTCCCGACTCAGACCGTAGCCAACGTCAGCCGCCTCTTCGTCTTCCTCCCATTCACTCCCTCCCGACCATGTTGGGATTGGGGCGTCAACAAAAGCCCTTTGGTCACAGCGGAACTAATTAGAGCAATGAGGAAGTCGAAGTAGACGAGGCGAATAAATTGAGCAAGCAAGTAGATCCACCAAACTAACACAAACACACCGATGACTTATCCCGGTTAGCTTTTGCTTAATCCGGGAGAAAATATAGGGAGATCTGATATTCAACTAGAGGAGATTACAAGGAGTTATTGATTCACTCAATACAAGGAATTAAACTCACTCACCAAGAACTATCTCTCTCTCGAGCCTCTCTTTGCAATGGAGAAAAGAATCTATGAAGTACTACCTCTCATATTGGAGGAGTTTACAATATATATAGAAGAATAAAGAGAAACCTAGGTTTGATCTTGATTCTCAATCGTCCGATATAACCTGGAAAAGAAGTAACTGAATAGGAGCCGCACGATCTAACTTGGAGTTGAAGATTTGGCTGAAACAACATAACAAATCGAACCCCAAAAACGAACACTGCGCCGCGGGCGGTCGACTGTCCAATAAGATCGGGCGACCGTACCACTCTCTGACATTCCCTGTACTACGATCGGTCGGGGGGTGCAGTCGACTGTCACCAAGACCGATCGATCGCAACTAGCCTGCACCCTACTGTTGCTGTTTCTCCTTCTACTCACTTTGATGCTTCAACCTCCGTGCTCATATTACCTTCTTTTAATCTGAACAACGAGTATTTAAGACATAATCCTAACAAACTCCACCTTGGATTCCATAAGAGTGCTATCACATGATGTGTTACTCATTTCCAAACTCTAGTAAATTTCACTTGCAAAGAAAACTTAGAACAATAGCTTCTTCTTCCAGTTGAATTGATCTCTACCCAATCTCACCGAATCTAGTATACCCCTTCAAGGGTACACCTTTGTAGATGTACTAACGAAGTTGCCAAACTCCGCACGAACTCCACCTACCCTTAGGCTTTCTCCACCTCTCGACGATATTCGAACGTCGTGGTCTCGTCTCGATAATCTAGTTGCGGCAAACTAGCTGAGCTTGCGGGAATAACAGGAAAAGAAGAAACACTTGCGCAAGTATTTCGAATTCTCCAAAGATTGTAGAGATTGTGTTGGCTTGGCCCAACCACTCTCATACCTCTAATCACCTTACGACGACCCTAAAAAACAGACAGAACTCCACCTTGAGCTGTGTATCTGTAGCTCCGTGCATCAAGAGTTTCCAAGAAAATCAGATTCCATTTTAGTAGAGGAATATGCAAAACATCCTTTAAAGTGAACATGTTTAGACATGACATCTTCAACTCAACTGTCCCCTCACTCACTACTTCACAAATCTCCCTAGTTCCCGTTGTCACACAATGCCCTGTAGTCGACTTATAAGTAGAAAACAACCCTCTCTCGGAGCAAATATGAGAAGAACTCCCTGAGTCAAGAAGCCAACTAGAATCTACTTCTAAAGAATTTCAAACAAGAAGACACGAACCACCTGAATCAAAGGCACCAAAGGCACTAACTAATTAGCGGCTGAACTCCCGTTCTTGGTGCTCTCTTGATTCTGTAATTTCCAACAATCTTTCTTGATATGCCCTGGCCTCTTGCAATATCGGCAACGAATCGAATCCTTTTGCAAAGAACTTTGTCTTCCCCCTGAAGGACAATCCACCGCTAGACAACTTGTAGGAATAGATGATAAAGATTTATTGGTCTCCTTCCTAAGTTGATTTTCTTTCAATGCTTTGATTACACCATTTACCGAAATACTCTCCTTGGCAAATCTACCATGTAGCATGGTCGTGATTAAAGGCCCGTACGAATCCGGCAGTGAATATATCAGGTTGAAAGCTTTATCTTCCTCACACACATCTGCGTTGATCGCCTTAAGTTCAGATAATACCTTATTGAACTCTGTAATGTGGTCTTGGAGATCGGTACCTTCCTTCGTAGATAAACGGAACAAATTCCTCTTCTAATGCTTCCAATCTAATAACGACAAACCAGAGTAGTCAGCTATGAGTTTTTCCCACAAACTCACCGCATCAGTATCTACAAGAAATCTACACTTGAGCTCGTCCACCAAGGATAGTCGGAATAGACTTATGGTTTTTTACGAATATCTTCCCAAACGTCATCCTTCATATCAGCTGGATTTTCTTTCTTCTTGACTGCTAATTGCAGCCGTTCTTGAACAAGAACATTATACATGTCAGTCTTCCAAAGATTGAAATTGATCGTTCCATCAAACTGCTTGATCTTCAAAATACTGTGGCCTGTCATCTTAACCAAAGAACTCTGCAACCTGAAGCTCTGATACCAGTTATTGGGATTGTGGCATCAACAAACGCCCTCTGGTCGCAGCGGAACTAATTAGAGCAATGAGGAAGTCGAAGTAGACGTGGCGAATAAATTGAGCAAGCAAGTAGATCCACCAAACTAACACAAACACACCGATGACTTATCCCGGTTAGCGTTTGCTTAATTCGGGAAGAAATATAGGGAGATCTGATATTCAACTAGAGGAGATTACAAGGAGTTATTGATTCACTCAATACAAGGAATTAAACTCACTCACCAAGGACTATCTCTCTCTCGAGCCTCTCTTTGCAATGGAGAAAAGAATCTATGAAGTACTACCTCTCATATTGGAGGAGTTTACAACATATATAGAAGAATAAAGAGAAACCTAGGTCTAATCTTGATTCTTAGTCGTCCGATATAATCTGGAAAAGAGGTAACCGAATAGGAGCCGCACAATCTAACTTAGAGTTGAAGATTTGGCTGAAACAACCTAACAAATCGAAGCCCAAAAACGAACACAGCGCTGCGGGCGGTCGACTATCCAACAAGACCGGGTGACCGTACCACTCTCTGACATTCCCTGTACTACGATCGGTCGGGGGGCGCAGTCAGGGGGTGCGGTCGACTGTCACCAAGATCGGTCGACTGCAACTAGCCTGCACACTACTGTTGCTGTTTCTCCTTCTACTCACTTCGATGCGTCGACCTCCGTGCTTCATATTACCTTCTTTTAATCTGAACAACGAGTATTCAAGACACAATCCTAACAGACCACACGTATTCCTGTGCTTCGTCTCTCCCATTCTCTCCCCTGTGTCGTCCTCCGCAGCAGTCAGTGAAGCCGCCATCCCCGTGCTCCTCTCGGCGTGCCGTAGGCAGACAACAGCCAATGCTGTAGACCTTGGTCTTAGCCCTTTGCTGTACTGTTCCGCCATTGCCATCGCCGTGCAGCCCCTGGTCACGCCGCCTTTGCTCAGGCAGCACCTCCCGAGGACCTAGCCGCCAGTGTTTTCCCGTCCGACAGCAAACAACCGCGTCGCTGAGCTATTGCCGTCATCTCTTCCGCCCCTTTGCTCTCTTGTTTGGCACGTGCGTGTGTTACGCGTGTCGGGTGTTCATAGTCCGTGTTCGTTCATTGTGTTCGTTGGTCGTTGGGTTCATTTTTCATGAGTGTGGTTCGTGGTTGCATTATTCGTTTGTTTGAGTTCATTACCGGGAATCCGTTTCCGTTATTCTTGCTTGGAGTCGTTTTCTTCGTCGGTTAAGGCCAGTAACTTGTATCAAATTTCTTTGTAAATACAAGTACTAAATACCGCTTATAGTGTAGTTGGGTTCTAGAGACAATTTGTGTGTGAATCTCTTTGTTGATCTTGTCTCTATAGTGATGATTTGACCATAGTTGCCTCACGACATACATGACATGATATAACCTAGGATTGACCACTTCTTATTGTATATATGTGTGTTGTTCATATGATACCTTGTGCTCGTTCGTGTTATTCCTGATAAACTTGTCTTGGACTTGTGAAATACCCTATACCATGTTGCTTGGACATCTAGTATACTATATTTCATGTTTGGTTGAGTTTTGAGTGAGTTCTATGTGAACTAGTGGATTTTGTGCATATGAGATATTTTCAATTTTGCTGGCTTTTCCATTTTGATCAGTATTTTAGACCCTATTAAGGTCAGTATTTGAGAATATTTTGTGAGCATGGTTTGTAGTGAATTTTGTCTATTTTCCAACCCTTTTGAAGAATCTCAGTTTCGATTTACGGTTTGTGAATTATGCCTATTTTACTATATTGGTGTCAAAAGAGTTCTAGATTTTGTTTTCTATGAATTCTTGAGAGTAAACAATTTTTATTCTGTTATTAAAAATATTATTTTGATATGAAATTTTGCTCAGTATTTATAGACTTGATTGGGGTTTACCCAGAATTTTGGTGGATTTATTTGAGATGTTTTACAAACCTTTTCATGCTTGCAAATAAAGATTTTACATGCAGAATTTTACTACTGTTCAGTAAAGAACTTGATTTTCGACCTATTTCTACTTGCTGTTTCTAAATTATTTCTGAATATGAAAGTTAGCCTACTATATCTATTTTATTACCCTTTTGGCGGATTTGGATTTCAATTTATGGTTTGCAAGATATTGCTGTTTTCGTACTACAGTGTTTGCGATTTAAGATTTGAAAAACTGTCGTGTCTTGATGTTTTCTGATTTTATTTGACTACTCTATTTTTATTGGAAAATTATGAGACTTGATTTTCTGATACTATACATATAGGGGAATACCCCAGATTTTTCGTGGATTTATTTAATGAGTTTTCATACTGTTTTCCTGACTTTGAATACGATTTTCTGATTTCTGGCTGAACATATTTTCTGGTTTCAATTCAGTTTTGAGTTATGTTTTTGTGAAATACTATATGACTTATATATGTTTGCTGGATTTGGCCGGGAGTCTATTTTCTATACCTTTCGACGGATTCAGATTGGCATTATTGTAGCAACAGGAATCCCTGTTTTAGTGCAGTACTGTCATGCTGTCCTGAACTGGAAATTTGGTTATTTTATCTTTTTGTGTGTTATCTTTTACCCGTACGTGTTTATCTTGCAACTTGAACTTGTTACATGTTCATGCCATGTTATTCTTGTCCTGTTTTGTGCACGTAAATGCCTGTTTGGCTAATAATATGATAAATAACAAGCCGGGGTTAAGGGAAATGCCATAGTAATGGACAATATAGGTAAGTGTACTCGGAAGGGGGCCCGTATTTCCCATGATCACAAGTTATATGGAACTAAGTGCCACGTAGAACTAAGTGCCACGTCAGGGGTTGACGGGGGCCACCTCTAGAATCCATTACATGATTACAAGTAATATGGAACTAAGTGCCACGTCAGGGGTTGACGGGGCCACCTCTAGAATCTACGGGGGCCACCTCTAGAATCCATTACTGATTACATGACACGATATGATTCTCGTTTACATGATACCTGAGTACACGGCCCTATAAAATCAACAACTAAGTCTAAACGCAAACTTGTTTGAATGTAGCAACCATGTAGTAAAAGGATGGATGCAAGAAGTGCTACCTAGATAGTAATAATACAAGACTTGAACATGATTACTTGACACTTGATACTTGATTACTTGTACATGATACATGATACCTGATACTTGATACTTGCTACCCGTTACTTGTACTTGTTCACTTGACACTTGCTACTTGTTTACATGATACTTGATACTTGATCCTTGATACTTGTTACCTGTACTTGATACTTGTTTACTTGACACTTGATACATGCCACTTATACTTGTTCATCTTGCCATGCTAGTTGTATATTTTGTTATCATGCCTATTTTCATGTTAAAAGTTTACCCTTTTCCATGTACGTGTATCCTGCACTACAAGCGGTCCGTAACTTGCATTGACGGGAGTTTGTTTTCTTTTTTCTTTTCCTGCAATTTATTAAATTGCAGATTTTGGAGATCAGCTGTCAGATGGAATAGGCAAGATGAGATACTAGATGCAGGAGTTTTGCTATATTATTTCTTGTTGCTTATCTTGAATAATTGTATCTTGTACTTGGATTATTGTATTTGGGCAATATGACCCAGGATTTTTGACTTGTTCAGATCTAGTTTATTTGAGATTAATATATTCTGTTTCAAGTATTCCTGTTGGTATTTGATTCAGATATGCATGATTGGTTGACTTTTCTTGCTTCCGACTCTGATTTTTTTTTTCTCGTGAAATGTTATAAAGATTCCGAACAACTTATGGATGATGAAAATCATTCGCTGGGATTAGTCACGTATCTGTATTCCGTATTCTCTTTTGGGAAGCGGGGCGTAACAGATATAGTCCACAGTTTTCGGCCACTTTTGTGAGATTTCGTATTTCCCTATTACGGCCTAACTTTTTAGGGTTCATCCATAGTTTTCGGCTACTTTTGTGAAATTTTGCATTTCACTGTTATGACCTCATTTTATGATCTAGTCTACTATTTTTGGCATCTTCCATGAAAGTTTCAATTTCATTGTTTTAACTTCATTTTGTGAGTTGTCCACAGTTTTTGACCACTTTTCGTTAAATTTCGTCTTTCACCGTCGTAGCCTCATTTTGTGGTTTAAAGTACACATTTTTTGGGAACTTTCATGAAATTTATTATTTCACTATTTTCGGCCACTTTCGTGAAATTTATTATTTTGTGGGCTATATTCTACAGTGTTTGGTCATTTTCGTGATATTTCGTTTTTCACTATTTTGGCCTCATTTTGTGGTCCACAGTTTTTGGTCACTTCATTAAATTTTGTATTTCTCTATTTTGTCCAAATTTTGTGGGAAAAGATCCACAGTTTTCGACTGTTTTCATAGGATTCCGTATTTCACAGTTTTAGCCACATTTTGTGGGTTATCTACAGTTTTGGCCACTTTTGTGGAAATTTGTGTTTCAAGAATTTGAACTCATTTTGTGGAAAATAGTCCACTGTTTTCAGCAACTTTCGTAAAATTTTTGTATTTCACTGTTTTGACTACATTGTGGGTAGTCACAGTTTTTGGCAACTCGTCAAATTTCGTATTTATCTTTTTTAGCCTTATTGTGTGGGCTAGTCCACATTTCGGCAATGTTCGTGAGATTTCGTATACCACAGTTTTGGTCTCTTTTTGTGGGTTATATAGCTCATATTTTTTGGTTATTTTTGTCAAATTTGGTATTTCACTGTTATGGCCTCATTATGTTAGTCCATTGTTTTTAGCCATTTTCGATAAATTTCGTATTTGACCGTTTTGTGGGCTATTGTCCACAGTTTTTGGCCACTTTCGTGAAATTTTGCATTGTTTTGTTTTGGCCGTATGTTGTGAGCTATAGTCCAAATTTTTAGGTAATGTTCGTGGGGATTGATATTTCACTATTTTGGCCTTATTTTGTCGGCT
Organism: Hemerocallis citrina; assembly: GCA_017893485.1. Classification (NCBI taxonomy): domain Eukaryota; kingdom Viridiplantae; phylum Streptophyta; class Magnoliopsida; order Asparagales; family Asphodelaceae; genus Hemerocallis; species Hemerocallis citrina. The sequence goes on along the minus strand of CM030358.1, from coordinate 462,781,198 downwards.
ATAGTCCACAATTTTTTCCCACTTTCTAGAAATTTCATATCTCACTATTTTGGCCTTACTTTGTGGGCTATAGTCCACATTTGTCAGCCACTGTTGTGAGATTTTGTATTCCACTGTTTTGGCCTCATTTTGTGGGTTATAATCCACTGTTTTCGGCTACTTTCGTGAAATGTTTTATTTCACTGTTTTGACCTAATTATGCAGACTATACAGTTTTGGCAACTTTCGTGAAATATCGTATTTATCTGGCTTGGCCTTATTTTGTTGGATATACTCTACAGTTTTTGGCCATTTTCATGAAATTTTGTATTTCACTATTTTGATCTCTTTTTGTGGGCTATTATATATAGTCCACAGTTTTTGGCCACTTCCGTGAAATTTCCTATTTCACTATTTTGGCCTGTTTTGGTGGGTCATAGTCCACAGTTTTCGGCCACTTTCGTGAAATTTAAGAATTTCAATGTTTTGTCTTCATTTTGTGGGATATAGTCATAGTTTTTAACAACTTTCGTGAAAGTTTGTATTTATCTATTTTGACCATACTTTGTAGGCTACACAATCCACAGTTTTCGGCCATTTTCGTGAGATTTCATTTTTCACCGTATTGGCCTCATTTTGTGGGGGTGCATAATCCACCCTTTTCAACCATTTCATCACAAAAATAAAATTCACTGTTAAGGCCTCATTTTGTGGGCTTTAGTACACAATTTTCGGTCAATTTCGTTAAATTCCGTATTTCAAAATTTTCACATTTTCCGGCTATTTTCGTAAAATTTCGTATTTCACCATTTTTGTGGGTTGTCCACAGTTTTTGGCCACTTTCGTGAAATTTTGTGTGAGCTATAGTCCACAGTATTGTTCTATTTTGGCAGTATTTTTGGGAAATAGTCTACAATTTTAGGCAATTTTCGTGCCAATTCATATCACTATTTTGGCTTATTTTGTAGGCTAGTCCACAAAATTCGGCAACTTTCATGAAATTTCGTATTTCTCTGTTTTGACATTATTTTTATTGGCTATTGTCCACAGTTTTCGGCAATTTCCGTGAGATTTCGTGTTTCACTGTTTTTGCCCATTTTGGGGCTATAGTCAACATTTTTCGACCACTGTTGTGAATTTTCGTATCTCACTGTTTTGGCCTTATTTTTTGGGCTAGTCCGCAGTTTTTGGCAACTTTCGTAAAATTTCATATTTATCTGTTTTTGCCTTAAGTTTTTGGATATAGTCCACAATACTCGACCATTTTTGTGAGATTTTGCCTTTTCACTTTTTTGGCCGCATTTTGGGGGTTATAACCCACAGTTTTCAGCTACTTTCGTGAAATTTTGTATTTCACTATTTTGAGGTAGTTTTCGGTCACTTTTGTATTGTACTGTTTTGATCATATTTTGTGGGCTATTGTCCACAAATTTTGGCCACAATTTCGGCCACTTTCGTGAAATTTCGTATTGTTATGTTTTGGCCGTATTTTGTGGGCTATAGTCCAAAGTTTTAGACATTGATCGTGAGATTTTGTATTTCACTTTTTTGGCCACATTTTCTAGGCAATTGTCTACAGTTTTCGGCTGCTTTTGTAAAATTTTTGTATTTCACTGTTATGACTCCATTTTTTGGGCTACAGTATCAGATTTCGACAAATTTCATGAAATTTCATATTTCTCTTTTATAGCCGTACTTTTTGGGCTAGTCCACAATTTCAGCATGTTCACAAAATTTTTTATTTCACTAATTTTGTGGACTATATAGCCCACATTTTCTGATCATTTTCATCAAATTTGGTATTTCACTATTATGGCCTCATTATGTGGCTATAGTCCACAATTTTCTGAATTTTCGATAAATTTCGTATTTAATCGTTTTTGTGGGCTATTGTCCACATTTCTCGGCCGTTTTCGTGAAATTTCGTGTTGTTATGTTTTGGACCTATTTTGTGGCTGTAGTCCAAAATTTTAGGTAATGTTCGCGGAATTTCATATTTTACTGTTTTGACCTCATTTTGTGGGCTTCCACAGTTTTCGGCCACTTTATAGAAATTTTGTATTTCACTATTTTAACATTATTTTGTAAGCCATAGTTTTTGACAGCTTTTGAGAGATTTCGTATTTCACAGTTTTGGCCTCATTTTTTGGGTTATAAAAGCATCCACAGTCATTTGCTAATTTTCCATATTATGCATATTATAGCATAAGCGCATCTCCAGTCGTTTGCTATTTATTTATATTTTGGCAAAAATGCTACAGGAGATTGCTATATTTGAGAGGCGATATGAGAATATGCATATTATAGAGTACAGAACTTCAAGTTCCGTCCCAAATAAAAAATTAATTTTTTATTATATCAGATGGAACTTCAAGTTCCGTCCCAAATAAAAAAAAAATTTCATTAATTTTTTTTACCATGGACGGAACTTCAACATCCTTTCCATGAAATATGGACCTTGGACGGAAGTTCCGTCCAACTTCAAGTTCCATTTAATGATTAATTATACTTAGGCTTAGTTAAATATACTTAAATAATAAATTAGGGGTTAATTAAGGGGGTTATATTAATTAGTGGGCAATTAAGGGGGTTAATTAAGTCGGTTAAGGTGGTTGATAGTGACAGCCCCCCACGGATGGAACTCTAAGTTCCGTCTGATCAAATTTAGGGGGTATTTTTTTTTCCGCCTCCGACGGAGCTTCAAGTTACGTCTGAGCTTTAAAATTATTAAAATATTCAATTTATTTCTTAAAAAATGCGTTGATTTTTTTTCCACGGGACAGAACTTAGAGTTCTGTCCGATCATATTTTATTTTTGATTGCTATATAGCATTTTACCACTACTGCAAACGAGACTTTGCTATATGTATAATTTGAAGATTGCTGTTTTTTAGCAATCACGATCGTGGATGCCCTAATCCACGGTTTTCGGCCACTTTCGTGATTTTTTTATTTCACTATTTTGACTTAATTATGCTGGCTATAGTGATAGTTTTCTGCCACTTTCGTGATATTTCATATTTCTCTGGCTTGGCCTTATTTTGTTGGATTTAGTCTACTGTTTCAGCCAATTTCTTGAGATTTGTATCTCATTGTTTTGACCAGATTTTTGGGATATATCCCACAGTTTTCAGCCACATTCGTGAAATTTTGTATTTCACTGTATTGGCCTCATTTTGTGAGCTATAAGTCCACAGTTTTCAACCACTTTCATGAAATTTTGTATTTAACTATTTTGGCCTTATTTGGCGGGTCATAGTCCACAGTTTTTGGCCACATTCGTGAATTTAGTATTTTACGGTTTTGACTTAATCTTGTGGGATATTGACACAGTTTTTGACCACTTTCGTGATATTTTGTAGTTCTGTGTTTTGGCCAGACTTTGTGGGCTGCTACACAGTTTTTGACCATTTTCGTGAGATTTTATTTTCACCGTCTTGGCCTCATTTTGCGGGGGTATATAGTCCACCCTTTTTGCTATTTTCGTCAAATTTTGTTTTTCACTGTTATGACCTCATTTTGTCTAGTCCACGGGTTTTCGCCAATTTCTTTAAATTTCGTATTTTAGTCCATGGTTTTTGGCCACGTTCGTGAAATTTTGTGTGGGCTATAGTCCACAATATTGTCATGTTTTGGCCGTATTGTGTGGAAAATAGTCTACAATTTTATGCAATTTTTGTGAGAATTCATATTTCACTCTATTGACATCATTTTGTAGGCTATAGTCTAGACGACCAATTTCATGAAATTTCTTATTTCACTATTTTGGTCTCATTTTATGGACTATAGGTCACAATTTTCGGCCACTTTCGTAAGATTTTGTATTTCATTGGTTTGGCCTCATTTAGGGGGCTATTGTCTACAGTTTTCGGCTACTTTCGTAAAATTTCGTATTTCATTATTTTGGCCTCATTATGTGGGCTATATAGTTGTCACGCTCCGCTTCCCAATATACGGAAATACAAACATGCAACTAAGGCCCAGCAAATGATACAAGTATTCCAACTCACTTCATTCATAATCTGTACAGTTATAAGCTCAACAAGATAGAAAAATACATCCACACATGCAATAATAATGATCACATGAACATGAATAGAATAAAATAACCAATTTTTTGAGATACAAGAACTTCAGCTCAAAATCTTCGAGAATATAATGTATTAAAAGAAATAAAATGTAATAAACAGTTCGTTACGACTAGCTAGATTAAGTAGCGACTGGAAAGTAAAGAAATAACACTAGCAATTCCATCACGACTGTCTAGAAAGTCTGCTCATCAAATTCTTTCGGTATCTCATTGTTTGTACCTGTATAAACATTATCTGAAGTAGTGTATGGGGGTGGAGGGGGGGGGGGGGGGTCCGTTAGAGCAAGCTTCAGATTGCAATTAGCAACAAGCAGTATAGTAGCAAGATAACAAGATATAGTATGGAAGGAAAAAGAAATAGCAGTGCAATTACAGAAATGGTACGATCAGGTACGATGCAAGTAACAACTGGAAGCAAGTACAATCAAGATTTCAAGGTATAATCAATCGGTAAGCAAGGATTAAGTAATCAAGAATCATATAATCGGGAATCATGTAATCGAGAATCCAGAATGATGTAATAACATAATCAAGAATCATGTAATCGGTACCAGTGTCAATGTTCAGCATCATTCTTAAGTCTATCAGTTTTATGAACTTATCTAATGCATGCAATCTTGTGTTCCATACCACAGGTTTGGGTGCATATCAATCAAGTAATGTTTGGACTTAAAATAGTGAAGTCTACATGATTATGTACTTGGGAATCATGTACCCATATAATCAAGAACCCAGTAATTAAGAATCAAGAATCAAGAATCAAGAATCATTATTAAGGGAAACACGAGCCCCTTTCCAAGTACAATATCCTATATTGTCCACTACTAAGTCGTACCCTTATAACCCCGGCTTGTTATTCTTTTATCACAGTCAATCATGAACATGTAGTTGTTGCAATAAGTGAGGGGGACAGTAGTATCAAGATAGTTATATCACTTCTTAGGGTGTTTGATTCGAGAAGTGGCCCCCACGGATTCTAGAGGTAGTCTCCGCAGATTCTAGAGGCGATCCCCATCGATTCTGCGATGAGACACTTGGTTCTATATGGAATTTAGTACTATGTGGCACTTAGTTCTGTCATCCAAAAGAATAGCAATGACTATAACAATAACGATGCATGTAACAATAGTATCAAGAAGATAATCGGGAAGGTATCAAGAGATGATGCAATACATGATTTAGAGCCATGATGGTAATCAAGAAAATATCAAGTGGTAGATGCAAATACATGATGTAAAGAAAATCTATCAACATACTATATCGGTACAAGTTATTAACACAAGAATAACAATATATATAGTTAAGGCACACTAACTACAATCTGGACAACATCACCTGTATGCACTAAAGTTTACTTTTCCGCTTCTACGAGAATGCAAATATAGTTTTGTCAGAGATTCTAGAAATTAGACTTTCTTCCGAATCCAACGCCTACTTACTCGACCATTTCTAGTCCAGTAGCTATGCCTATCAATCTGATCTTCACGGGTCTAGTTACTCGACCATTTTCAGACAGTACTCTAAAAATTTAGACGTTACAGTACTAAAATATCGATATCTCACAATCTATAAATCGGTTTGCGAAGCCGTAAGATAATCTGGATTCTACACTTGAAGGGATACAAAATGGATATGTAAAACTTTAACTTTGGTTACAAAAAAATGGGTTTAATCTCAGTATAAAGTTGGGTATTTGAGAGGGAAGAACATATAAATATTCGATAACACAATGAATTGATACGAAGATGATTAACGGTTCAAGATATGAATCAATAACATGAAACAAGGAAACCACAATAGAGTTTGACAATATAATATCATAATAACGAAGGCTACTTGCTAAGAATTCGAGGTACGCTTACCTTTATTTGATGATTACTAATGTGGCGAGAACCACGGGAAGAAGAGGAGCGATGTCGGCAATGGACAGCGACACAACAACGACAAGAATGGTAACAACAGTGAGCATGGGTAGCAACATCTAGCGAGATGGCACCTTCGCAACAAATAGGAAACAACTAACGGTAATTCGGCAGCAAGCGACAGCAAGCAACGGCAGCAAGCATGACAACGAGGAAGGTGGGATGGGTTGAAGAGTTGTTCGGGTATTTGGAGGGGTTGTCGATGGTGTTCGGGAAGATATTGTTGTTGTTTAGTGATGGAGGGGCTATCGAGGAGGGAGGCAGCAAGCAGTGGAGGGTTTTGGTGCTTGGAGTTCGGATGAGGGCTGTTTTGGAGTTGGAAATATGATGGAGGAGGAGTTGTTGATGAGCAGTGGGTTGATGGTGGTGTTCGGGAGTTGAAGGAGAGGTGAGGGTGGCTGTCAGTGTTAAGAGGGAGAGAGAGGCTGACAAGATGGAGGAGAGGTGGAGAAGGCAGTGGTGATAAAGGTGATGAAGGAGGTGTGCGGGTTGGCTGTGAGGGTGAGAGGCAGTATGGTTGTTTGTGGAGATGAAGGAGAATGAAGGTGGCAGTGGGGATGGTCGGGATGGTGCTGTAGTGGGGGGTTGGTGCAGCAAGGAGGGTGGTCGGCTTGCTGGAGTAGTTGGAGAGTGGTTCATAGTCCACAGTTTCCGACCGTTTTCGTGAAATTTAATATTTGATTGTTTTAGCCTCATTTGTGGGCTATAGTCCATAGTTTTCGGCAACTTCCGTGAGATTTTTTATTTCCCTCATTTTGTGGGCTATAGTACACTATTTTCGATCAATTTCATGAGATTTCGTATTTTACAGTTTTTGGCCTCATTTTGTGCGAGTCCACACTTTACGGGCATTTTCGTTAAATTTTGTATTTGACTTTTTTAGCCCGATTTGTGGGCTATAGACAACAGTTTTCGGGCACTTTCGTGAGATTTTTAAGTCCCTCATTTTGTGTACACTGTTTGAGTTGTTTCCGTGAAAATTTGTATTTGACTGTTTTAGCCTCATTTGTGGGATAAGTTTTCGGTCACTTTAATGAGATTTTTTATTTCCCTCATTTTGTGAGCTATAGTACACTATTTTCGCTCACTTTCATGAGAATTTATTTCCCTCATTTTGTAGGCTATATAGTTCACTGTTTTCGATCAATTTCATTATATTTCGTATTTTACTGTTTTAACCTCATTTGTGGGCTATATAGTCCACAGTTTTCGGCAACATTCATGTGACGTTTTATTTTTCTCATTTTGTGGGTTATATAGTACACTGTTTTAGATAAATTGCAGGAGATTTCGTATTTTACTGTTTTGGCCTCATTTTGTGGGTTATTGTCCGAAGTTTCCGACCGTTTTCGTGAAATTTTGTATTTGACTGTTTTAGCCTCATTTGTGGGCCAGTCCACAATTTTCGGCAACTTTCGTGAGATTCCCCCCTCCCCCCCTCCCTCATTTTTTGGGCTATATAGTACACTGTTTTCGATCAATTTCATGAGATTTCGTATTTTACTGTTTTGGCCTCATTTTGTGGGTTATATTCCACTGTTTCCGGTCGTTTTCGTGAAATTTTTTATTTGATTGTTTTAGTCTCATTTGTGGGCTATAGTCCACAGTTTTGGGCCGTTTTCGTGTGATTTTTTATTTCTATCTTTTTGTGTACATTGTTTTTGATCAATTTCGTGAGATTTCGTATTTTACTGTTTTGGCCTCATTTTGTGGGTTATAGTCCACAGTTTTCGGCCGTTTTCGTGAAAATTTGTATTTGACTGTTTTAGCTTCATTTGTGGGTATAGTCTGATGAACTCAAGAATATTCACATTTAGGAGTAATAATCTTATTGCAATTGGACATTTAAATGCTCTATATGTGGTATTTTACTCTTCTTTTCTCTTTTCCATAGGAAACAACCAAAAGCAGCAAAACAAAGCAGATTCCAGACTAATACAAACTGAGAGGATGATATACAGGGAACTGCAGTGCAACAGTCGACTGACTCTTCATCAGTCGACCGAACAGAGAGTTTGCTGGGGCTCGGCACAGTCGACTTCCCCCACATCAGTCGACTTGACTGAAGGAATCATGAAGCCACAGATGTTGCGGCACAGTCGACTTACACTCTTCACCAGTCGACTGGTATGCGGCGGAGTGAAAAGATAGGATCCATCCGCATCTCATCCAAATCAACGCAGATTAAGAAAGAAAAGAAATAAAGGAAAGAGGAGGAATTTTTTCGGAAGGGGAAAAACCCTAATTCCCTTCCCGTGCTCTATAAATACCAACAAAGAGGCGTTATTTAGGGGAGGAGATATAGAGAATCAAAGAGAGACGGAACTTCTGAATCATCAAGTCATCAATCAAGAAAATTATTCTATCAGCATCGAAGAAGAAGGAGATCAAGTATCCAGCAAAGGAACGGCAGGTCGACTGTGTGACAGCCAGCCGATCTATCTGGCCGATCTACATCAGTTTATTTCTTCTCTTTTTAGTGCTTTTATGTTCATCATGTATTCGAAACTGTTAGTTAATAAAAATCTTATTATGTGGAACTAATTTCATAGTTGGGTAGATTGAAACCGTAGTTATGTAATGCTTCTATTCTTCTGAATACTATTATGTTACTTATTGATTAAACCTGTGAGTATTGGTATAGATTTATAATAGACAAACTTGTTCAGAAGTTCTAAGAGCAGTCGACTGAGAGTGAGAGCAAGTCGACTGCCATACAGGACCTGAGATTATCAAGTTTGCATGTTATAAATCTGAATCTGTTATATGAGTATAGAGACGACCCGTATCTCATGCCCATAACTTGTAACACAGGAATCTTTAGGGGTTCTTGGTTTAATCAACTTGAGGGATCTAGATCTGATACCAATTTCTAGAACTTCGAGTGTTTGTTCGTTTCCATTGTTCTTATGTTTTCCTTAAGTGCAACTTAGTAGATACCATGCTAAATACTTAAGGAAAGAAACGAATTAGAGTAGATACCATGCCTAATTCTTGGCTAGGGAAACAATACTTTAAGGAGTAGATACCATGCCCTTAAAGGAACGAACATGAGTAACTAGAATAGTGAAGAAGGTGACTTAGCATTACTAACTACAGGTGGAAATCAAAGCCCAACTACTTAAGAGATATTTGTGATTCAGAACTACTTGATATAGTTTTAGTTTCTCCTTTTCTTTTAGAACAATTCTTTACAATCCTTATTTTGGTTTTATTGGTTAGTAAGTTAATTTCTACAATCTCTGTGGGATCGACCCTTGCTCGTCACTACGCTTCTATAAACGATTCGTACACTTGCGAGGTTTTTAATTTGTGTCTAGTTTAGATAGACTAGATTGCACAACATAGTCCACAATTTTCGGCCACTTTCGTGAGAATTTTTTTGTCCCTCATTTTGTGGGCTATAGTTCACTGTTTCGAGTTGTTTTCGTGAAATTTTATATTTGACTGTTTGAGCCTCATTTGTGGGCTACATAGTCCACAGTTTTTGGCAACTTTCATGAGATTTTTTTATTTCACTCATTTTGTGGGCTATAGTACACTGTTTTTGATCACTTTCTTGAGGTTTGGTATTTTACTGTTTTGGCCTCATTTTGTCGGTTATAGTCGACAGTTTCGGACCGTTTTCGTGAAACTTTGTATTTGACTATTTTAGCCTCATTTGTGGTCTATAGTACACTATTTTCGATCACTTTAATGAGATTTCGTATTTTGCTATTTGTGGCCCCATTTTGTGGGTTATAGTCCAGAGTTTTTGGCCATTTTCATGAAATTTTGTATTTGACTTTATTAGCCTCATTTGAGGGCTATATAGTCCACAGTTTTCGGCCACTTTCGTGAGATTTTTTATTTCCCTCATTTTGTGGGATATATAGTACACTATTTCGATCAATTTCATGAGATTTCGTATTTTACTGTTTGGGCCTCATTTTGTAGGTTATATTCCACAGTTTCCGGTCGTTCTCGTGAAATTTTTTATTTGACTGTTTTAGCCTCATTTGTGGGCTATAGTCCACAGTTTTCGGTCACTTTCGTGAGATTTTTTATTTCCCTAATTTTGTGGGCTATTGTACACTATTTTCGATCACTTCCACGAAATTTCATAGTTTACTGTTTTGGCCTCATTTTGTGGGTTTTAGACCACAATTTTCGGCCGTTTTTGTGAAAATTAGTATTTGACTGTTTTTGCTTCATTTGTGGGCTATAGTCCACAATTTTCGGCCACTTTCATGAGAATTTTTATTTCTCGCATTTTGTTGGCTATATAGTTCACTGTTTTCGATCAATTTCAGTAGATTTCGTATTTTACTGTTTTGGCCTCATTTTGTGGGTTATAGTCCACAGTTTCCGGCCGTTTTCGTGAAATTTTGTATTTGACTGTTTTTGCCTCTTTTGTGGGCTATAGTCCACTGTTTTCGGCAACTTTCGTAAGAATTTTTATTTCCCTCATTTTGTGGGCTATTGTACAATGTTTTTTGATCACTTTCTTGGATTTTCGTATTGTCCACAGTTTTCGGCCGTTTTCGTAAAAAATTGTATTTGAGATTTTTTGCCTCATTTGTGGGCTATAGTCGTGAGAATTTTTATTTCCCTCATTTTGTGGGCTATATAGTTTACTTCTTTCGATCAATTTCAAGAGATTTCGTATTTTACTGTTTTGGCCGCATTTTGAGGGTTATAGTCCACAGTTTTTCGCCGTTTTCGTGAAATTTTGTATTTAACTGTATTAGCCTCATTTGTGGGCAATACTCGACAGTTTTCAGCAACTTTTGTGGGATTTTTTATTTCTCTCGTTTTGTGGGCTATTGTACACTATCTTCGATCACTTTCATGATATTTCGTATTTTACTGTTTTGGCCTCATTTTGTGGGTTATAGTCCACAGTTTCCGGCCGTTTTCGACAAAATTTGTATTTAACAATTTTAACCTCATTTTTGGCCGGGGCTATATAGTCCAAAGTTTTCGGCAACTTTCGTGTGACTTTTTGTTTTCTTCATTTTGTGGGTTATATAGCACACTGTTTTAGATAAATTTCATTAGATTTGGTATTTTACAGTTTTGGCCTCATTTTGTGAGTTATTGTCCACAGTTTTCGACCGTTTTCGTGAAAGTTTGTATTTGACTGTTTTATCCTCATTTGTGGGCTAGTCCATAGTTTTCGGCCACTTTCGTGAGTGTTTTTTTTCACTTTATTTTGTGGGCTATATAGTACACTGTTTTCGATCAATTTCATGAGATTTTGTATTTTACTGTTTTGGCCTCATTTTGTGGGTTATTCCACAGTTTCCGGTCGTTTTCGTGAAATTTTTTATTTGACTGTTTTAGCCTCCATTGTGGGCTATAGTCCACAGTATTCGGCCACTCTTGTGAGATTTTTAATTTCCCTAATTTTGTGGGCTATTGTACACTGTTTTCGATCACTTTCATGAGATTTTGTATTTTACTGTGTTGGCCTTATTTTGTGGGTTGTAGTCCACAGTTTTCGGCCATTTTCGTAAAATTTTTTATTTGACTGTTTTTGCCTCATTTGTGGGCTATACTCCATAGTTTTCGGCCACTTTTGTGAGATTTTTTACTTCCCTCAATTTGTGGGCTATATAGTTCACTATTTTCGAACAATTTCATTAGATTTCGTATTTTACTATTTTGGACTCATTTTGTGGGTTACAGTCCACAGTTTCCGCGTGGAATTTTGTATTTGACTGTTTTAGCCTCATTTGTGGGCTATAGTCCACAGTTTTGAGTTGTTTTCGTGAGAATTTTTATTTCTCTCATTTCGTTGGCTATAGTCCACTGTTTCGAGTTGTTTTCGTGAAAATTTGTATTTGACTGTTTTAGCCTCATTTGTGGGCTAAGTTTTCGGTCACTTTTATGAGATTTTTTTATTTCCCTCATTTTATGAGCTATACTACACTATTTTTGATCACTTTCATGAGATTTCGTATTTTACTATTTTGGCCTCATTTTGTGGGTTATAGTCCACAGTTTCCGGCCATTTTCGAGAAAATTTGTATTTAACTATTTTAATCCCATTTGTGGGCTATATAGTCCACAGTTTTCGGCAATTTTCATGTGACTTTTTATTTTCCTCATTTTGTTGGCTATATAGTACACGGTTTTAGATAAATTTCATGAGATTTCGTATTTTACAGTTTTGGCTCCATTTTATGGGTTATTGTCCACAGTTTCCGACCGTTTTTGTGAAAATTTTTATTTGACTGTTTTAGCCTCATTTGTGGGCTAGTCTATAGTTTTCGGCCACTTTTGTGAGGTTTTTCCCCCTCATTTTGTGGGCTATATAGTACACTGTTTTTGATCAATTTCATGAGATTTCGTATTTTACTGTTTCGGCCTTATTTTGTGGGTTATATTGCACAGTTTCCTGTCATTTTTGTGAAATTTTTTATTTGACTATTTTAGCCTCATTTGTGGGTTATATAGTCCACAGTTTTCGGCCACTTTCGTGAGATTTTTTATTTCCCTAATTTTGTGGGCTATTGTACAATGTTTTCGATCATTTTCTTGAGATTTCGTATTTTACTGTTTTGGCTTCATTTTGTTGGTTATAGTCCGTAGTTTCCGGCCGTTATCGTGAAATTTTGCATTTGACTGTTTAAGCCTCATTTGTGGTCTATAGTTACACTATTTTTAATCACTTTCATGAGATTTCGTATTTTGCTATTTTGGCCCCATTTTGTGGGGTTTAGTCCACAGTTTTCGGCCGTTTTCGTGAAATATTGTATTTGACTTTGTTAGCCTTTGTGGGCTATAGTCCACAGTTTTCGTGAGATTATTTATATCCCTCGTTTTGTGGGCTATATAGTACACTATTTTCGATCAATTTCATGATATTTCGCATTTTACTGGTTTGGCCTCATTTTGTGTTTATATTCCACAGTTTCCGGTTGTTTTCGTGAAATTTTTTATTTGACTGTTTTAGCCTCATTTGTGGGCTTATAGTCCACAGTTTTGGGCCACTTTCGTGAGATTTTTTATTTCCCTAATTTTGTGGGCTATTGTACACTGTTTTTGATCACTTTCATGAGATTTCGTATTTTACTGTTTTGGCCTCATTTTGTGGGTTGTGCTCCACAGTTTTCGGCCACTTTCGTGAGATTTTTTATTTCTCTCAATTTGTGGGCGATATAGTTCACTGTTTTCGATCAATTTCATTAGATTTCATGTTTTACTATTCTGGACTCATTTTGTGGGTTAGTCCACAGTTTCCGACCGTTTTCGTGAAATTTTGTATTTGACTGTTTTAGCCCTATTTGTGGGCTACGGTACATTGTTTATTTCTCTCATTTTGTGGGCTATGGTACATTGTTTTCGATCACTTTCTTAAGATTTCGTATTTTACTGTTTTGGCCTGATTTAGTGGGTTATAGTCCACAGTATCCAGCCGTTTTAGAGAAAATTTGTATTTAACTATTTTAACCTCATTTGTGGGCTATATAGTCCACAGTTTTCCGTTACTTTCGTGTTACTTTTTATTTTCCTCATTTTGTGGACTATATAGTACACTGTTTTAGATAAATTTCATGAGATTTCGTATTTTAATGTTTTGGCCTCATTTTGTGGGTTATTGTCCACATTTTTCGGCCGTTTTCGTGAAATTTAGTATTTGATTGTTTTAGCCTCATTTGTGGTCTATAGTACACGATTTTCGATAACTTTCATTAGATTTCATATTTTGTTGTTTCTGGCCCCATTTTGTGGGTTATATTCCACAGTTTCTGCCCGTTTTCGTGAAATTTTGTATTTGACTTTATTTGCCTCATTTGTGGGGTATTGTTCACTGTTTTCGGCCACTTTCGTGTGATTGTTTATCTCCCCCATTTTGTGGACTATACAGTACACTATTTTCGATCAATTTAATGAGATTTCGTATTTTACAGTTTTGGACTCATTTTGTGGGTTATATTCCACATTTTCCGATTGTTTTGAGGAAATTTTTTGTTTGACTATTTTAGCCTCATTTGTGATCTATAGTCCACAGTTTTGGATCACTTTCATGAGATTTCGTATTTTGCTATTTTTGGCCCAATTTTGTGGGTTATATATCCACAGTTTACGGCCATTTTCGTGAAATTTTGTATTTGACTTTAATAACCTCATTTGTGGTATAGTCCACAGTTTTCGGCCATTTTCATGAGATTTTTTATTTCCCTCATTTTGTGGGCAATATAGTACACTTTTTTTGTTCAATTTCACGAGATTTCGTATTTTACTATTTTTGGCCTCATTTTGAGGGTTATATTCCAAAGTTACCGGTCATTTTCGTGGAATTTTTTATTTGACTGTTTTAGCCTCGTTTGTGGGCTATAGTCCGCCGTTTCTTGAGATTTCGATTATTTGTACACTATTTTCGATCACTTTCTTGAGATTTCTTATTTTACTGTTTTGGCCTCATTTTGTCGTTTATAGTCCGTAGTTTCCGGCCATTTTCGTGGTATTTTGTATTTGACTGTTTTAGCCTCATTTGTCATCTATTGTACACTATTTTCGATCACTTTCATGAGATTTCGTATTTTGCTATTTTTGGCACTATTTTTTGGGTTATAGTCCAAAATTTCCGGCCGTTTTAGTGAAATTTTGTATTTGACTTTATTAGCCTCATTTGTGGGCTGTAGTGCACATTTTTCGGCCACTTCCGTAAGATTTTTTATTTCCTTCATTTTGTGGGCTATAGTCCACAGTTTCCGGCCATTTTCGTGAAATTTTGTATTTGACTTTTTTAGCCCCATTTGTGGGCTATAGTCAACAGTTTTCGGCTACTTTCGTGAGATTTTTTATGTCCCTCATTTTGTGGGCTATAGTCCACGGTTTCGAGTTGTTTTCGTGATCTTTTGTATTTGACTGTTTTGGCCTCATTTGTGGCCTAAGTTTTCGGTCACTTTCTAGAGATTTTTTATTTCCCTCATTTTGTGAGCTTCAGTACACTATTTTCGATCACTTTCATGAGATTTCGTATTTTACTATTTTGGCCTCATTTTGTCGGTTATAGTGCCGTTCAAGAAAATTTGTATTTAACTGTTTTAACCTCATTTGTGTGCTATATAGTCCACAGTTTTCGGCAACTTTCGTGAGATTTTTCATTTTCCTCATTTTGTGGGCTATAGTTCACTATTTCATGTTGTTTTCGAGAAAATTTGTATTTGACTGTTTTCGTCTCATTTGTGGGCTAGTCCACAGTTTTCGGCCACTTTGGTGAGATTTTTTATTTCACTCATTTTGTGAGCTATATAGTACACTGTTTTCGATCACTTTCATGAGATTTTGTATTATACTATTTTGGCCTCATTTTGTGAATAGTCCACAGTTTCCGATCGTTTTTGTGAAATTTTGTATTTGAGTGTTTTAGCGTCATGTGTGGGCTATAGTCCACAGATTTCGGCCACTTTCGTTAGATTTTTTTTATTTCACTCATTTTGTGGGCTATAGTTCACTATTTCGAGTTGTTTTTGAGAAAATTTGTATTTGACTGTTTTCGCCTCATTTTGGGCCCGTCCACAGTTTTCGGCCACTTTCGTGAGATTTTTTTTTCCGCTCGTTTTTTGGGCTGTAGTACACAGTTTTTGAACACTTTCTTGAGATTTCGTATTTTACTATTTTGGCCTCATTTTGTCTGTTATAGTCCACAGTTTCCGGCCGTTTTCGTGAAATTTTCTATTTGACTGTTTTAGTCTCATTTGTGGTCTATAGTACACTATTTTCGATCACTTTGGTGAGATTTCGTATTTTGTTGTTTCTGGCCCCATTTTGTGGGTTATATTCCACAGTTTCCGGCCGTTTTCGTGAAATTTTGTATTTGACTTTATTAGCCTCATTTGTGAGGTATAGTCCATAGTTTTCGGCCACTTTCGTGTGATTGTTTATCTCCCCCATTTTGTGGACTATATAGTACACTATTTTCGATCAATTTACTGAGATTTTGTATTTTACTGTTTTGGCCTCATTTTGTGGGTTATATTCCACATTTTTCGGTCGTTTTCGTGAAATTTTTTGTTTGACTATTTTAGCCTCATTTGTGGTCTATAGTCCACAGTTTTGGATCACTTTCATGAGATTTCGTATTTTTCTATTTTTGGCCTCATTTTGTGGGTTACAGTCCACAGTTTCCGGCTATTTTCTTGAAATTTTATATTTGACTTTATTAGCCTCATTTGTGGTATAGTGCACAGTTTTCGGCCACATTCATGAGATATTTTATTTTCCTCATTTTGTGGGCTATGTAGTACACTATTTTCGATCAATTTCATGAGATTGCATATTTTACAGTTTCGGCCTCATTTTGTGGGTTATATTTCACAGTTTGCGGTCATTTTCGTGAAATTTTTTATTTCACTGTTGTAGCCTCATTTGTGGGCTATAGTACACAATTTTCGGCCACTTTCGTGAGATTTTTTATTTCCCTAATTTTGTGGGCTATTGTACATTGTGTTCGATCACTTTCTTGAGATTTTGTATTTTACCATTTTGGCCTCATTTTGTGGGTTATAATCGACAGTTTCCGGCCAATTTCGAGAAAGTTTGTATTTAACCGTTTTAACCTTATTTGTGGGCTAAATAGTCCACAGTTTTCAGCAACTTTCGTGTGACGTTTTATTTTCCTCATTTTGTTGGCTATATAGTACGCGGTTTTAGATAAATTTCATGAGATTTCATATTTTACTGTTTTGGCTCCATTTTGTGGGTTATTGTCCACCGTTTCCGACTGTTTCGCGAAAATTTGTATTTTACTGTTTTAGCATCATTTGTGGGCTAGTCCACAGTTTTCGGCAATTTCGTGGGAATTTCCCCCCTCATTTTGTGGGTTATATAGTACACTGTTTTCGATCAATTTCAGGAGATTTCGTATTTTACTATTTTTGGCCTCATTTTGTGGGTTATATCCCACAGTTTCCGGCCGTTTCCGTGAAATTTTGTATTTGACTGTTTTAGCCTCATTTATGGTCTATAGTTCACTATTTTCGACCACTTTCATGAGATTTCGTATTTTGCTGTTTTGGCCCCATTTTGTGGGTTATAGTCCACAGTTTTCGGACGTTTTCTTGAAATTTTCTATTTGACTTTATCAGCCTCATTTGTGGGCTATAGTCCACAGTTTTCGTGAGATTTTTTAAATCCCACATTTTGTGGGCTGTATAGTACACTATTTTCGATCAATTTTTTACGATATTTCGTATTTTACTGTTTTGGCCTCATTTTGTGGGTTATATTCCACTGTTTCCGGTTGTTTTCTTGAAATTTTTTATTTGACTGTTTTAGCCTCATTTGTGGGCTATAGTCCACAGTTTTTGGCCACTTTCGTGAGATTTTTTATTTCCCTAATTTTGTGGGCTATTTTACACTGTTTTCTATCACTTTCATGAGATTTCGTATTTTACTGTTTTGGCCTCATTTTGTGGGTTATAGTCTACATTTTTCGGCCTCATTTCGTGAAAATTTGTATTTGACAGTTTTTGCCTCATTTGCGGGCTATAGTCCACAGTTTTTGGCCACTTTCGTGAGATTTTTTATTTCTCTCAATTTGTGGGCTATATAGTTCACTGTTTTCGAACAATTTCATTAGATTTCCTATTTTACTATTTTGGACTCATTTTGTGGGTTATAGTCCACAGTTTCCGACCGTTTTCGTGAAATTTTGTATTTGACTGTTTTAGCCTCATTTATGGGCTATAGTCCACAGTTTTCGGCAACTATCATGAGAATATTTATTTCCCTCATTTTGTGGGCTATTATTGTACAGTGTTTTCTATCACTTTCGTGAGATTTCGTATTTTACTGTTTTGGCCTCATTTTGTGGATTATAGTCCACAGTATCCGGCCGTTTTCGAGAAAATATGTATTTAACTATTTTAGCTGCATTTGTGGGCTATATAGTCCACAGTTTTCGGCAACATTAGTGTGACTTTTTTTTTCCCGTAATTTTGTGGGCTATATAGTACACTGTTTTAGATAAATTTCATGAGATTTCGTATTTTACTTTTTTGGCCTCATTTTGTGGGTTAGTCCAAAGTTTTCGGCCACTTTCGTGAGAATTTTTTCCCCCTTTTTTTGTGGGCTATATAGTTCACTGTTTTCGTTCAATTTCATTAGATTTCATATTTTACTGTTTTGGCCTCATTTTGTGGATTATATTCCACAGTTACCAGTCATTTTCGTGAAATTTTTTATTTGACTGTTTTAGCCTCGTTTGTGGGCTATAGTCCACATTTTTCGGCCACTTTCGTGAGATTTTTTATTTCCCTAATTTTGTGGGCTATTGTACACTATTTTCAATCACTTGAGATTTCGTATTTTACTGTTTTGGCCTCATTTTTTCAGTTATTGTCCATAGTTTCCGGCCATTTTCGTGAAATTTTTTATTTGACTGTTTTAGCCTCATTTGCCGTCTATAGTACACTATTTTCCATCACTTTCATGAGATTTCGTATTTTGCTATTTTTGTTACTATTTTGTGGGTTATAGTCCACAGTTTCCTGCCGTTTTCGTGAAATTTTGTACTTAACTTTATTAGCCTCATTAGTGGGCTATTGTACACATTTTTCGGCCACTTTTGTGCGATTTTTTTTATTTCCCTTTTTTTTGGGCTATATAGTACACTATTTTCGATCAATTTAATGATATTTCGTAATTTAATTTTTTGGCATTATTTTGTGGGTTATATTCCACAGTTTCCAGTCGTTTTTGTGAAATTATTTATTTGACTGTTTTAGCCTTGTTTGTGTGCTATAGTACACTATTTTCGATCATTTTCATGAGATTTCGTATTTTGCTATTTTTGGCCCCATTTTGTGGGTTGTATATTATACAGTTTCCGGCCGTTTTCGTGAAATTTTGTATTTGACTTTATTAGCCTTATTTGTGGGCTATAGTCCACAGTTTTCGGCCACTTTCATGAGATTTTTTATATCCCTCATTTTATGGGCTATATAGTACAATATTTTTGATCAATTTCATGAGATTTCGTATTTTACTGTTTTGGCCTCATTTTGTGGGTTCCACAGTTTCCAGTCATTTTCGTGAAATTTTTTATTTGACTGTTTTGGCCTCATTTGTGGGCTATAGTCCACAGTTTTCGGCCACTTTCGTGAGATTTTTTATATCACTAATTTTGTGGGCTATTGTACACAGTTTTCGATCACTTTCTTGAGATTTCATGTTTTACTCTTTTGGCCTCGTTTTGTGGGTTATAGTCCACAGTTTCTAACCGTTTTCGAGAAAATTTGTCTTTAACTATTTTAACCTCATTTGTGGGCTATGTAGTCCACAGTTTTTGGCAACTTTCGTGTGACTTTTTATTTTCCTCATTTTGTGGGCTATACAGCACACTGTTTTAGATAAATTTTTTGAGATTTCGTATTTTATTGTTTTGGCCTCATTTTGTGGGTTATTGTCCACTGTTTTCGACCGTTTTCATGAAATTTTGTATTTGACTGTTTGAGACTAATTTGTAGGCTAGTCCACGATTTTCGACAACTTTCTTGAGATTTTTTATTTCCTGCATTTTGTGGGCTATTGTACACTGTTTTCGGTGACTTTATGGAGATTTCGTATTTTACTGTTTTCACCTCATTTTGTGGGTTATAGTCCACAGTTTCTAGCCGTTTTCGTGAAATTTTGTATTTGTCTGTTTTTGCCTCATTTATGGGCTATATAGTCCATAGTTTTCGGCCACTTTCGTGAGATTTTTTATTTCCCTTAATTTTTGGGCTATATATTTCACTATTTTTAATCAATTTAATTAGATTTCGTATTTTACTGTGTTGGACTCATTTTGTGGGTTATAGTCCACAGTTTCCGACCGTTTTCGTGAAATTTTGTATTTAACTATTTTAGCCTTATTTGTGGCCTATAGTCCACCGTTTTCGGCAATTTTCGTGAGAATTTTTATTTCCCTGATTTAGTGGGCTACTGTACACTATTTTCGATCACTTTCTTCAGATTTCGTATAATACAGTTTTTGGTTTCATTTTGTGTGTTATAGTCCACAGTTTCCGACCGTTTTCGTGAAAATTTGTATTTGACTTTTTAGCCCCATTTGTGGGCTATAGTCCACAATTTTCGGCAATTTTCGTGAGAATTTTTATGTCCATCATTTTGTGGGCTATAGTACACTGTCTTCGATCAATTTCATGAGATTTTGTTTTTTACTGTATTGGCCCCTTTTTGTGCGTTATATCCACAGTTTCTGACCGTTTTCGTGAAATTTTATATTTGATTGTTTTAGCCTCATTTTTGGGCTATAGTTCACAGTTTCGAGTTGTTTTCGTGAAAGTTTGTATTTGACTGTTTTAGCCACATTTGTGGGCTATGTAGTCCACAGTTTTCGGCCACTTTCGGGAGATTTTTAATTTCACTCATTTTGTGGGCTATGTAGAACACTGTTTTCGATCACTTTCTTGAGATTTCGTATTGTACTGTTTTGGCCTTATTTTGTCGGTTATAGTCCATAGTTTCCGGCCGTTTTCGTGAAATTTTGTATTTGACTGTTTTAGCCGCATTTGTGGTTTATAGTACACTATTTTCGATCACTTTCATGAGACTTCGTATTTTGTTGGCCCCATTTTGTGGGTTATAGTCCACAGTTTCTGGCCGTTTTCGTGAAATTTTGAATTTGACTTTATTAGCCTCATTTGTGGCCTATAGTCCACAATTTTTGTGACCTATAGTCCACAATTTTTGTGAGATTTTTTATATCCCTCATTTTGTGGGCTATATAGGACACAATTTTCATCAATTTTTTATGATATTTCATATTTTACTGTTTTGGCCTCATTTTGTGGGTTATATTCCACAGTTTTCGGTTGTTTTCGCGAAAATTTTTATTTGACTGTTTTAGCCTCATTTGTGGGCTATAGTCCACTTTTTTCGTGAGATTTTTTATATCCCTTATTTTGTGGGCTGTATACTACACTATTTTCGATCAATTTTTTATGATATTTCGTATTTTACTGTTTTGGCCTCATTTTGTGGGTTATATTCCACAGTTTCCGATCGTTTTGGTGAAATTTTTTATTTAACTGTTTTAGGCTCATTTGTGGGCTATATAGTCCACATTTTCCGGCAATTTTCGTGTCACCTTTTATTTTCCTAATTTTGTGAGCTACATAGTACACTGTTTTAGTTAAGTTTTATGCGATTTCAAAGTTTACTGTTTTGGCCTCATTTTATGGGTTATTGTCCATAGTTTCCGACCGTTTTCTTGAAATTTTGTATTTGACTGTTTTAGCCTCATTTGTGAGCTAGTCCAAAGTTTTCGGCCACTTTCGTAAGAATTTTTCCCCCTCATTTTGTGGGCTATATGGTACACTGTTTTCATTCAATTTCATGAGATTTCGTATTTTGCTGTTTTGGCCTCATTTTGTGGGTTATATTCCATAGTAATCGGTCATTTTCGTGAAATTTTTTATTTGATTGTTTTAGCCTCATTTGTGGGCTATATTCCATAGTTTTTGGCAACTTTCGTGAGATATTTTGTTATCCTGATTTTGTGGACTATTGTACACTGTTTTCGATCACTTTCTTGAGATTTTGTATTGTACTGTTTTGGCCTCATTTTGTCGGTTATAATCCATAGTTTCAGGCCATTTCTGTGAATTTTTTTATTTGACTGTTTTAGCCCCATTTGTCGTCTATAGTACACTATTTTCGATAACTTTCTTGAGATTTCGTATTATGCTATTTTTGGCACTATTTGGTGGGTTATAGTCTACAGTTTTCGGCCGTTTTCGTGAAATTTTGTATTTGACTTTATTAGCCTTATTTGTGGGCTATAGTCCACACTTTTCGGCCACTTTCGTGAGATTTTTTATTTCCCTCATTTTGTAGGCTATATAGTACACTATTTTCGATCAATTTCATGAGATTTCGTATTTTAATTTTTTGGCCTTATTTTGTGGGTTATTCCACAGTTTCCGGTCGTTTTCGTGAAAATTTTTATTTGACTATTTTAGCCTCGTTTGTTGGCTATAGTACACTATTTTCAATCACTTTCATGAGATTTCATATTTTACTATTTTTGGCCCCATTTTGTGGGTTATATAGTCCACAGTTTCCGGCCGTTTTCGTGAAATTTTGTATTTGACTTTATTAGCCACATTTGTGAGCTATAGTCCACAGTTTTCGGCCACTTTCGTGAGATTTTTTATATTCCTCATTTTGTGGGCTATATAGTACACTGTTTTCGTTCAATTTCATGAGATTTTGAATTTTACAGTTTTGGCCTCATTTTGTCGGTTATATTCCACAGTTTCTGGTCATTTTCGTGAAATTTTTTACTTGACTATTTTAGCCTCGTTTGCGGGCTATAGTCCACAGTTTCCAGCCACTTTCGTGAGATTTTTTATTTCCCTAATTTTGTGGGCTATTGTACACTGTTTTTGGTCGCTTTCATGAGATTTCGTATTTTACTATTTTGGCATCATTTAGTCGGTTATAGTCTATAGTTTCCAGCCGTTTTCGTGAAATTTTGTATTTGACTGTTTTAGCCTCATTTGTGGTCTATAATTCACTATTTTCGTTCACTTTCATGAGATTTCGTATTTTGCTGTTTTTGGCCCCATTTTATGGGTTATAGTCCACAGTTTCCGGCCGTTTTCGTGAAATTTTGTATTTAACTTTATTAGCCACATTTGTGTGCTATTATAGTCCACAGTTTTCGTGAGATTTTTTATATCCCTCATTTTGTGGGCTATATAGTACACTATTTTCAATCAATTTTTAAAGAAAGTTCGTATTTTATTGTTTTGGCCTCATTTTGTGGGTTATATTCCACAATTTCCGGTCGTTTTCGTGAAATTTTTTATTCGACTGTTTTAGCCTCATTTGTGGGCTATAGTCCTCAGTTTTCGGCCACTTTTGTGAGATTTTTTATTTTCCTAATTTTGTGGGCTATTGTACACTGTTTGCGATCACTTTCTTGAGATTTCGTGTTTTACAGTTTTGGCCTCATTTTGTGGGTTATAGTCCACAATTTCCAGCCGTTTTCGAGAAAATTTGTATTTAACTATTTTAACCTCATTTGTGGGCTATGTAGTCCACAGTGTTTGGCAACTTTCATGTGACCTTCTATTTTCCTCATTTTGTGGGCTATATAGTCCACCGTTTTAGATAAATTATATGAGATTTCGTATTTTACTGTTTTGGCCTCATTTTGTGGGTTATTGTCCACAATTTTCGACCGTTTTCGTGAAATTTTGTATTTAACTGTTTGAGCCTCATTTGTGGGCTAGTCCACATTTTCGGCCACTTTCGTGAGATTTTTTATTTCCCTCATTTTGTGGGCTACTGTACACTGTTTTCGATGGCTTTTTTTTGAGATTTCGTATTTTACTATTTTGGCCTCATTTTGTGGGTTATAGTCCACCGTTTTTGGCCGTTTCCATGAAATTTTGTATTTGATAGTTTTTGCCCCATTTATGGGCTATAGTACACAGTTTTCGGCCACTTTCGTCAGATTTTTTATTTCCCTCAATTTGTGGGCTATATATTACACTGTTTTCGATCAATTTCGTTAGATTTCGTAATTTACTGTTTTGGACTTATTTTGTTGGTTATAGTCCACAATTTCCGACCGTTTTCGTGAAATTTTGGATTTGACTGTTTTATCCTTACTTGTGGGCTATAGTCCACCGTTTTCGGCAACTTTCGTGAGAATTTCTATTTGACTGTTTTCGGCTCAATTGTGGGCAAAGTTTTCGGTCACTTTCATGAGATTTTTTTATTTCCCTCATTTTGTGCGCTACTGTACACAGTTTTCGATCACTTCCATGAGATTTCATATTTTACTGTTTTGCCCTCATTTTTTGGGTTATAGTCCACAGTTTCCGGCCGTTTTCGTGAAATTTTGTATTTAACTGTTTATGCCTAATTTGTGGGTTGTAGTCCACAGTTTTCGGCTACTTACGAGAGATTTTTTATTTGCCTCATTTTCTGGGCTATAGTCCACAGATTTTTAGCCTCTTTTGTGGGCTATAGTCTACAGTTTTCGGCAACTTTTGTGAGAATTTTTATTTTCCTCATTTTGTAGGCTATTGTACACTATTTTAGATAAATTTAATGAGATTTCATATTTTACTGTTTTGGCCTCATTTTGTGGGTTATTGTCCACAGTTTCCGACCGTTTTCGTGAAATTTTGCATTTGACTGCTTTAGCCTCATTTGTGGGCTAGTCCACAGTTTTCGGCCACTTTCGTGAGATTTTTTTCCCCATCGTTTTGTGGGCTATATAGTACACTGTTTTTGATCAATTTTATGAGATTTCGTGTTTTAATGTTTTTTCCTCATTTTGTGGGTTATATTCCACAATTTCTGGTCGTTTTCGCGAAATTTTTTATTTGACTGTTTTACCCTCATTTGTGGGCTATAGTCCACAGTTTTTGGCCATTTTCGTGGGATTTTTTATTTCAATTATTTTGTGGGCTATAGTCCATAGTTTCCGACTGTTTTCGTGAAAATTTGTATTTGACTGTTTTAGCCTCATTTGTGGGCTAGTCCACAGTTTTCGGCCACTTTCGTGAGATTTTTAATGTCACTCATTTTGTGGGCTATAGTACACTATTTTGAATCACTTTCTTGAGGTTTGGTATTTGACTGTTTTGGCCTCATTTTGTCGGTTATAGTCCACAGTTTCTGGCCGTTTTCGCGAAATTTTGTATTTGACTGTTTTAGCCTCATTTGGTGTCCATAGTACACTATTTTCGATCACTTTTATGAAATTTCGTATTTTGCTGTTTTTGGCCCTATTTTGTGGGTTATAGTCCACAGTTTCCGGCCGTTTTTGTGAAATTTTGTATTTGACATTGTTAGCCCATTTGTGGGATATAGTCCACAGTTTTCGGCCATTTTCCTGAGATTTTTTGTTTTTCTCATTTTGTGGGCTATATAGTACACTATTTTCGATTAATTTCATGAGATTTCGTATTTTACTGTTTTGGCCTCATTTTGTGGGTTATATTCTACAGTTTTCGGTCGTTTTCGTAAAATTTTTTATTTGACTATTTTAGCCTCATTTGTGGGCTATAGTCCACAGTTTTCGGTCACTTTTGTATTTTACTGTTTTGGCCTCATTTTGTGGGTTATTGTCCACAATTTCCGACAATTTTCTTGAAATTTTGTATTTGACTGTTTTAGCCTCATTTATGGGCTATTCCAAAGTTTTCGCCCACTTCAGGAGAAGTTTTCCCCCCTCATTTTGTGGCCTATATAGTTCACTGTTTTCGTTCAATTTCATGAGATTTTGTATTTTACTGTTTTGGCCTAATTTTGTGGGTTATATTCCACAGTTTCCGATCGTTTTCGTGAAATTTTTTATTTGACTGTTGTAGCCTCGTTTGTGGACTATATTCCACTGTTTTCGGCGACTTTTGTGAGATATTTTATTTCCCTAATTTTGTAGGTTATTGTACACTGTTTTCGATCACTTTCTTGAGATTTCGTATTTTACTGTTTTGGTCTCATTTTGTCGGTTATAGTCCTTAGTTTTCGGCCGTTTTGCGTGAAATTTTGTATTTAACCGTTTTAGCCTCATTTGCGGTCTATAGTACACTATTTTCGATCACTTTCATGAGATTTCGTATTTTGATGTTTTGGGCCCCATTAGTTGGGTTATAGTCCACAGTTTCCGGCCGTTTTCGTGAAATTTTGTATTTGACTTTATTAGCCTCATTTGTGGGCTATAGTCCACAGTTTTCGGCAGCTTTCTTGAGATTTTTTATATCCATCTTTTTGTGGGCTATATAGCACCTTATTTTCGATCAATTTCTTGAGATTTCGTATTTTACTGTTTTGGCCTCATTTTGTGGGTTATATTCCACAGTTTCCGGTCGTTTTCGTGAAATTTTTTATTTGATTGTTTTAGCCTCATTTGTGGGCAGTCCACAGTTTTCGGCCACTTTTGTGGGATTTTTATTTCCCTAATTTTGTGGTCTATTGTACACTGTTTTCGATCACTTTCTTGAGATTTCATATTATACTGTTTTGGCCTCATTTTGTGGGCTATAGTCCACTGTTTCGAATTATTTTCATGAAAATTTCTATTTGACTGTTTTAGCCTCATTTGTGGGCAAAGTTTTTGGTCACTTTCATGAGATTTTTTATTTTCCTCATTTTGTGAGCTATTGTACACTATTTTCGATCACTTTTATGAGATTTCTTTTTTTACAGTTTTGGCCTCATTTTGTGGGTTGTAGTCCACAGTTTCCGGCCGTTTTCGAGAAAATTTGTATTTAACTTTAACCTCATTTTGGGCTATATAGACCACAGTTTTTGCCAACTTTCGTGTGACTTTTTATTTTCCTCATTTTGTGGGTGATATTGTACACTGTTTTAGATAAATTTCATGAGATTTCTTATTTTACTGTTTTGGCCTCATTTTGTGGGTTATTGTCCATAGTTTCCGACCGTTTTCGTGAAATTTTGTACTTGACTGCTTTAGCCTCATTTGGGGGCTAGTCCACAGTTTTCGGCCACTTTCGTGAGATTTTCTTTCCCCCTCATTTTGTGGGCTATATAGTACACTGTTTTCGATCAATTTCATGAGATTTCGAGTTTTAATGTTTTTTTCTAATTTTTTGGGTTATATTCCACAATTTTCGGTCATTTTCTTGAAATTTTTTATTTGACTGTTTTAGCCTCATTTTTGGGCTATAGTCCATAGTTTTCGGTCATTTTCGTGGGATTTTTTATTTCTATTATTTTGTGGGCTATAGCTCACCGTTTTCGATCACTTTCAAGAGATTTTGTATTACTGTTTTGGCCTTACTTTGTGGGTCCACAGTTTCCGGCCGTTTCCGTGAAATTTTGTATTTGACTATTTTAGACTCATATGTGGACTATAGTCCACAGTTTTCGGCACTTCCGTGAGATTTTTTATTTCCCTAATTTTGTGGGCTATTGTACACTATTTTCGATCACTTTCATGAGATTTCCTTTTTTACTGTTTTGGCCTCATTTTGTGGGTTATTGTCCACAGTTTTCGGCCATTTTTGTGAAAATTTGTATTTGACTATTTTGCCTCATTTATGGGCTATAGTCCACAGTTTTCGACCACTTTCGCGAGATTTTTTATTTTCCTCAATTTGTGGGCTATATAGTTCACCGTTTTCGATCAATTTCATTAGATTTCGTATTTTACTGTTTTGGACTCATTTTGTGGGTTATAGTCCACAGTTTCCGACCATTTTCGTTAAATTTTGTGGGCTATAGTCCACAGTTTTCGGCAACTTTTGTAAGAATTTTTATTTTCCTCATTTTGTGGGCTACTGTACACTGTTTTCGATCACTTTCTTGAGATTACGCATTTTACTGTTTTGGCTACATTTTGTGGGTTATAGTCCACAGTTTCTAGACGTTTTCGAGAAAATTGGAATTTAACTATTTTAACCTCATTTTTGGGCTATATAGTCCACAATTTTCGGCAACTTTCGTGTGACTTTTTACTTTCCTCATTTTGTGGGCAATATAGTACACTGTTTTAGATAAATTTCATGAGATTTCGTCACTTTTACTGTTTGGCCTCATTTTTTGGGTTATTGTCCACAGTTTCCGACCGTGTTCGTGAAATTTTGTATTTGACTGTTTTAGCCTCATTTGTGGGCTAGTCCACAGTTTTCGGCCACTTTCGTAAGAATTTTTTTCCCCTCATTTTTTGGGCTTATATTACACTATTTTCGATCAGTTTCATGCGATTTCCTATTTACTATTTTGGCATCATTATTTTGGTTATATTCCCCACTTTCCAGTCGTTTTCGTGAAATTTTTTATTTGACTGTTGTAGCCTCGTTTGTGGGCTATAGTCCACAGTTTTCGGCGACTTTCGTGAGATTTTTTATTTCCCAAATTTTGTGGGTTATTGTACACTGTTTTCGATCACTTTCTTGAGATTTCGTATTTTACTGTTTTGGCCTAATTTTTTCGGTTATAGTCCACATTTTCCGGCTGTTTTCGTAAAATTTTGTATTTAACTGTTTTAGCCTCATCTGCGGTCTATAGGACACTATTTTCGATCACTTTCTTGAGATTTCGTATTTTGATGTTTTGGGCCCCATTTTTTGGGTTATAGTCCACAGTTTCCGGACCGTTTTCGTGAAATTGTGTATTTGACTTTATTAGCCTCATTTGTGGGCTATAGTCCACAGTTTTCGGCCACTCTCTTGAGATTTGTTATATCCCTCATTTTGTGGGCTATATAGCACACTATTTTGCGATCAATTTCTTGAGATTTCGTATTTTACTGTTTAGGCCTTATTTAGTGGGTTATATTCCACAGTTTCCGGTCGTTTTCGTGAAATTTTTTATTTGACTGTTTTAGCCTCATTTGTGGGCAGTCCACAATTTTCGGCCACTTTCGTAAGATTTTTATTTTCCTAATTTTGTGGTCTATTGTACACTGTTTTCCATCACTTTCTTGAGATTTCATATTTTACTGTTTTGGCCACATTTTGTGGGTTATAGTCCACAGTTTCCGGCCTTTTTGAGAAAATTTGAATTTAAATTTTTTAACCTCATCTGTGGGCTATGTAGTCCACAGTTTTCGGCAACTTTCGAGTGACCTTTTATTTTCCTAATTTTGTGGGCTATATAGTACACTGTTTTTGTTAAATTTCATGAGATTTCGTATTTGACTGTTTTGGTCTCCTTTTGTGGATTATTGTCCACAGTTTCTGACCATTTTCGTGAAGTTTTTTATTTGTCTATTTTGGCCTCATTTGTGAGCTAGTCCATAGTTTTCGGACACTTTCGTGAGATTTTTTGTTTCCCTCATTTTGTGGGCTGTTGTACATTGTTTTCGATCACTTTGTTGAGATTTCTTATTTTACTATTTTGGCCTCGTTTTGTGGGTTATAGTTCATAGTTTCTGGCCGTTGTCGTGAAATTTTGTATTTGACAGTTTTTGCCTCATTTATGGGGTATATAGTCCACAGTTTTCGGCCACTTTCGTGAGATTTTTTATTTTCCTCAATAAGTGGCCTATATAGTTCACTGTTTTCGATCAATTTCATTAAATTTCTTATTTTACTGTTTTGGACTCATTCGGGGGTTATAGTCCACAGTTTCCGACTGTTTTCTTGAAATTTTGTATTTGTCTGTTTTAGCCTCATTTGTGACCTAATCCACAGTTTTCGACCAATTTCGGAGATTTTTTATTTCCCTCTTTTCGTGGGCGATAGTACACTGTTTTTGATCAATTTCATGAGATTTCGGATTTTACTAATTTGGCCCCATTTTGTGCGTTATAGTCCACATTTTCCGACCATTTTCGTGAAATTTTATAGTTGATTGTTTTAGCCTCATTTGTGGGCAATATAGTCCACAGTTTTCAGCAACTTTCGTGAGATTTTTTATTTCCCTCATTTTGTGGGCTATATCGTACACTATTTTCGATCACTTTCATGAGATTTCGTATTTTACATTTTTTGGCCTCATTTTGTGTGTTACAGTCCATAGTTTTCTACCGTTTTCGTGAAATTTTGTATTTGACCTTTTTTGCCCCATTTGTGGGCTATAGTCCACAGTTTTTGGCCACTTCCGTGAGATTTTTTATGTCCCTCGTTTTGTGGGCTATAGTCCACTGTTTCGAGTTATTTTCGTGAAAATTTCTATTTGACTGTTTTCGGCTCAATTGTGGGCAAAGTTTTCGGTCACTTTCATGAGATTTTTTTATTTCCCTCATTTTGTGAGCTATTGTTCACTATTTTCGATCATTTTTATGAGATTTCGTATTTTACTGTTTTGGCCTCATTTCCGGCCGTTTTCGAGAAAATTTGTATTTAACTTTAACCTCATTTTGGGCTATATAGTCCACAGTTTTTGGCAACTTTCGTGTGACTTTTTATTTTCCTCATTTTGTGGGTGAAATAGTACACTATTTTAGATAAATTTCATGAGATTTTGTATTTTACTGTTTTGGCCTCATTTTGTGGGTTATTGTCCACAGTTTTCGACCGTTTTCGTGAAATTTTGTATTTGACTGCTTTAGCCTCATTTGTGGGCTAGTCCACAGTTTTTGGCCACTTTTGTGAGATTTTCTTTCCCCCTCATTTTGTGGGTTATATAGTACACTGTTTTCGATCAATTTCATGAGATTTCGAGTTTTAATGTTTTTTCCTCATTTTGTTGGTTATATTCCACAATTTCCGGTCGTTTTCGTAAATTTTTTTATTTGACTGTTTTAGCCCCATTTGTGGGCTATAGTCCACTGTTTTCGGCCATTTTCATGGGATTTTTTATTTCTATTATTTTGTGGACTATAGCTCACTGTTTTCGATCACTTTCATGAGATTTCGTATTGCTGTGTTGGCCTTATTTTGTGGGTTTTAGTCAGTTTCCGGCCAATTCCGTGAAATTCTGTATTTGACTGTTTTAGCTTCAGTTGTGGGGTATAGTCCACAGTTTTGGCCACTTTGGTGAGTTTTTTTTATGTCTATAGTTCACGGTTTCGAGTTGTTTTCGTGAAATTTTGTATTTGACTGTTTTTGCCTCATTTGTGGGCTAGTCTACAGTTTTCGGCCACTTTCGTGAGACTTTTTATCTCATTCATTTGGTAGGCTATAGTACACTGTTTTGGATCACTTTCTTGAGGTTTGGTATTTGACTGTTTTGGCCTCATTTTGTCGGTTATAGTCCACAGTTTCCGACCGTTTTTGCAAAATTTTGTATTTGACTGTTTTAGCCTCAATTGGTTTCCATAGTACACTATTTTCGATCACTTTTATGAGATTTCGTATTTTGCTGTTTTTGGCCCCATTTTGTGGGTTATAGTCCACAGTTTCCGGCTATTTTCGTGAAATTTTGTATTTGACTTTATTAGTGTAACGCCCTGGATCACCATTACCGGACATCCGTGACATAACCAGAATCTTTGCCTTCAAATGCATCTCAACACAGTAAATAACACGAAAATTTAAAACACTTTTATTGCCATCAGAGTTAATACATCAATAATTACGAATATCAATTTATCATATCAACTGTAACATCCCCCTTTTGACTCCAAATTAAATTCTTTTAATTTCTATATCACTTTAAACATAAACTAAGATAGTTATATTTCTAAGAAAATTTTGGCAGAGTTTTCCCTGAAATTTCTGCCCCGAAACACAAAAAGCTTACGAAATTCTGCTCTAAATTCCATAGCTCACATCACAGGCAATTATATCACGGGCTCCCCAGGCCAAAATGAGCAGAATCATACAGGCAATATATATATATGCCCTGGGGGCCAAACTCATAATAGAATATCAAATATCAATTAAAAACCATAAATTCCTTTGAAAACGTAGTAAGGTTTTTAGAAAATAACTTATAAAACATAACAGGGCCCG
The DNA here is from genome assembly GCA_017893485.1 of Hemerocallis citrina. NCBI lineage: Eukaryota > Viridiplantae > Streptophyta > Magnoliopsida > Asparagales > Asphodelaceae > Hemerocallis > Hemerocallis citrina. The sequence continues at coordinate 462,749,876 of CM030358.1, read as the reverse complement.
GTACTCCACAACGAGATGGGTACGGATCAACAACATAGCATGCCACTCCACACTATACTCATCATCATCATCCACATACTTATACATCAAAATACAATTTAAAGCATAAGTTTCACTATTCACATAAATAACCCTTAAACAACAATTGTAAAATGAAGTTCCACTCCACAGAATCTACACCTCACCTCTGCACTGCTGAGGACCTGTAACAGTAGGGGCCTAGGGTAGTCCAGAGACTCCCTAACCCCCCAAACACTAAGGGGTTAGCCATTTCTGGTGTGAGTATAATTTATTAATAAGCAACTAAATTAAACTTTATAAGTAAAACAGAACAAACTTACAAATACCAAGATAAACCTAAACATGTAAACATCATAAATGGAAATTCACCTCAAATACTCTCCGAGTCATTTCCTGTATACATAACCATGCCTGCTCACAACATACTTATCTTTTGTTTGGAAATAATTTCCAAATTAGTCGCTTAATGCCCATCGCTTTATGCCTTACACAATTATTCCTGTAGCTTTATTTTCCCGTAATGCTTTACGTTCACAAATAACTCTGCTTCCACATAACTGCACCTTATTTACCATTCATTTGCATTCACAGACTCACGACTTATATTCTTTCGCAATCTCATATCACATAACATCGCATTCATTCATTTCTTACAGCATATATCATCACGTTTCGCAATACATCACTTTTACACTCATTATACAGTTCGACTATCACACTCACAATTTAGCTTGAATGGAAAATAAACATGTATCCTGATTTCCTAGTGTTCATGTATGCCATGACCTGAGTCTAATGCAACAATACAGAGTATAGAACAGATGCACTTAATCTAATGTCAGCAAGACTCTGGACGCACATGCATCCCATACTACATGTGGCCCAGATCAAGCCGTTTCTCCAGTTCAGGGATTTGAACCCTCGAAATGCAATGCATTCTAATTTGGTCTACTTCCTGTTCCTGATAGTATGACATGGTTGAGGAGATAAATAACAGAAATACTTTGGGGCGCTACCCCGTTGTCACCAATAATCATTGCATCAGACCCTCCTCGAAAGCTGTGACGAACTTACAGATATACCGTAAATATATCCATTGCACAGAAGATCCATTATGATCCATTCGTGTCCACCAACATAGAACATGATGGCCTCGAAGGTCCAAAACCCCCGATCCGCCAGGATATCAGCATCCCGTTCTTACCATGGTACTTCAGGAATCAACAGTGCAAGATACGCGCCGCAACACGTATCCCTAATGACAGGAAAAGACAACCCCATAGTATCACCACTTAGTGCTAACTCTCAGAATGAGTTGGATTATAGGGAATCACCCCTAACACCAATTCGGTCTTCAAGCGAAACAATAAAAGAAAACCTAATCAATGCATTTTATAGAAACAAGTTGTTACTCAAATCGCACTCGGTGTCGATCAACAATGTCGAGTCTGTCCGGTCTATCAGACAGCAATCATCACAGGAATCACATCCACTGATTCCCAATACCTTCACAGGTCCGTGACCAAATAATCCTGGCCCGTGACCCTCAGCGAGTGGTCCAACGGTGCCCCAAGGATGCAACACAATTCAAATGAAGGTAAGCACACACATAACCATCAATTCCTGACCATTGACAGACTCAGGCATCGAGACACCAAACACAAACCGACCAGAGCTATATCCCAACTCACTCATGTCCACCATGAGTATTAAGCACTGGAACTTATCTAAGTTCCAAATGAAAATGCTAAAACATCATTAAAACCTGATAGCTCGTGGTCACCACACTGCGGCATGCAGAGGGTTCCTCAACAATTGTCCGATGAAATAATTCAAGAAATAGCAGTAGCTGTGACCCAAGCTACGCTCATCGGAATTCAACACAATCAGACTTCTAGAAGGGTAGGGAGATCTACAGCAATCCCCTAGCGGGCGACTCCCTCAAATATTTAAGAGCTCAAGTCCCCGAGTCAACTTAAACTTGAAGTTTGGTCTAAACAACATGTTGCTATCTCGCAACGCCCATAACTTCCAATACACAATACAGACCTGCTTGATACTACCCATTCTGGAAAGATAAAGCCTTAGTCTACAACCTTCCAGCTAACCATTTCCTCGAATTCAATCATCTTGATACTATAAGACCTCATATACTCTCAATAATATATTCTTCTTGCACTCGCTGTCTTTTCCAATATCATAAGGGTTTGCTCACTCATCAGAAGTTCTCGATCCCGGGTCATATGGGAAGGTGGGAGTGTCTACTTCAACTTCCTAGTTGAACACCTATTTCAGACTCTCATTCGAGTTCTCGAAAACACAAGTTCTATCTTTGGAAAATCATAACTCTCAACTTATAAACTGAGATTACAAAACTCCATATGGGTTAGAAGGCTATGACTCCCTACTATGACTTTCTAGTTGGTCAATCTCCCAAACTCTTAACGATAGTTCCCAATTTCTCATCTACTCAAACTAGTCAACTTGTACTAGGCTGAACATAGCCCACTTTGAAAGTCAATAATAAATAAACCTTGAGTCCAATGCTCATGAAATTTGAGATTCTCAATCTACACATATACCATTTCATTGTGTCCCAAAATTCACATTTAGATTCATCTCACACAATGAGCTACGACTCTTCCAACATAGCACACAAATTCAGCCACTCTTTCAGCAGAGCGTTTACTACCCTTTACCAAACGAACTCTAGAATTTCTAACACTTGAGAATCATCAAATAAGCTCATACCAAAAGCTACTCTCAAGGTTCATAGCAAAATCATACCTATACAAATGGTTATGACCCTTTGGACTTCAGTCCAAAAGCAATTGGCTTCAGCTCTACCCTTTCAGATCAGCTGCACTCTGCAAGTTTTGAGGTATCAACCGACCTCGATAATTTATGAAATTTAACCTATAGTTGTGGACACATACAAGATTATCCACACAAATTCTTAGCTCAAAACACCCATGCTACACTAAGATACAAAAACAGAAATACACAGCAAATCGTAATTTAAAATTTTCACAATGCACCATATGCGTAAAATAAAAGATATCATACTCACAAAATATCCCGCGAAGACTCGAAGCGCCACCACGCATCCAAAGCCGCTAGTATATCCTATCATCAAAATTCGAAGCAATCAAGGCTCAAGCATCCAAACCAGTTACGGGAAATTAATAATACTAACTCTAATATCACACAAGCATTCTATTGAACGCCTGGGATACACACATGCCTTGCACGTGACACTCGAATTCCGACGAGATTCTTATTTTCAACCAATTACTAAAAGCACTCCAAAATTATTCTAATAGTCCTACTACAATTTCTACTACCATACGAGAACTAATTCACACATATAGTTCTCTTTTACAAACCCAAAACCCTAATTTATTAACAACTTACAAATTCTCTAACAACTTACTAATTTCTCACATCTACCCTTCCCAACATCTCCTAATCTTCCTACCATACTACTCCTACTTAAAAGAAATTAACCACACTAAATTTCATACAATAATAAAATCTAGGGTTTACCTTTCCGAAATCCTTTCGAAAAACGGACACCGCCACGATGTAGAGAACCCTTCTATTAGTCTATCTGATACAAGTGCTGAGGTGATAGGGGCTACACCTGAGGAGAATGCTAATAATGGGGTGAGGAAGAGCTCCAGAAGGAGGACAATGCCTGATCGATTAAGGTACTATGGCTTACATAGTATACAAGTGCACAAGCAGTAATTGGGCTTACATAATTAGTGTACAAGTGCACCAGCAGCAATTGAAGAGAGTTCTGGCAGGAAAGTGCAAGCAGGTGTGAAAAGCATCTACAGCTGGGTATAAATAGGGTCTAGGGTGTGTGTGAGCTGGCTATGCAATTGTAACAAACTTTATCTTCTTCTAAAATCTCTAACAAACTTTTCTTCTACATCCTTCTTCCCTTCTCCAGATCTTCTTGTAAATCCTCTGTTGTTCTTGAACTTTTTGATTCAAATCCAGCAATATTAGTTGAATGCAAGTATTGAGTGGAATGATATAGTCTCAATAGTATTTGATTGACTTGAAGTGAATCTGAGCATCCATCTGGGGTATCAATTTGGTGCTTTCACTGTTTGAGCTCTAGCAATGGCGGAAGGGAGACGATCAGTAGAAGATCTACGTGAAACTACATGTATTCAGGCTGAGCAATTGCAAGCATTAGCAAATGATGTGGATACACAAAAGAAGCTGTTCTCAGAAATGTTTCTACGATTTGCAACCATGGAGAGCAACATGGAGCGATTCACAGCCATGGAGGAAAAGCTTAATCGAGTTGAAACTATTGAGGAGAAGTTGGATCAGCTGCTGAGGAGTACTGTTTCATCAGGGAACCCAAACTTTGTAAGATCATCTTCCTCATCATCTCATCATGATAACTACTTCAAAAACCCCCGACTAGATTTTCCTAGGTTTGAAGGCAATAATCCTATGGAATGGTTGTTCAAAGTGAATCAATATTTTACATTTCATAAAACTCTTATGGAACAGAAACTTCATATTGTTTCATTCCATCTCGATGGCAGAGCATTAGCTTGGTTTCAGTATAAATATGAAAATGGTGATTTTCTTAATTGGGATGTGTTTGTAAAGGAGCTAGATATCAGGTTTGGGGTTTCTCCCTTTGTAGACCATACAGGTCAGTTGTTTAAACTCACTCAAACCTCCACACTAGCAGCTTATCAAGATCAATTCGACTTGTTGATCAAAAAGACCAAGGGTCTATCCACTAGTCACATTCTGAGCAACTATATTTCGGGTCTAAAACCTGATATCCGTAAAGAAGTCCTAGCACATAAACCATCTACACTAGCTGATGCAATTGGTTTAGCCAGACTCCAAGAAGATAAGATTGTTGAACCAAGATATCAAGGTGGTCGTGGGGGATATCAAAGGCCACCATGGCAACCACCACCTAGTAACCTACCCCCTCTACTGCCAAATCCAGACCATACCAAAAACACACCAAACACAAACTTCCAACCCAAATTTGCAGTAAAAAGAATTCCACCAGCTGAGTGGGCAGCTAGAAAGGAGAAGGGGTTATGTTTCAACTGTGATGAGAAGTATGTACCTGGCCATAAGTGTCAACGCAAATTTCTAATGCTGTTAGTCGAAGAAGGGGAAGAACAAGGTGATACACCTGCAGAGTTGCAGCACATAGAAGTGGAGGGTAGTTCATATGAAATAGCTATGGATGATACCCCAGAGATTTCTTTTCATGCTTTTTCAGGCAATAAATCCTTAAGAACTCTGAGAGTGCAAGGTTCTATCAATAATCAATCCATACAAATATGCTCATTTCATAGCTTTAATGCCTAACTTCACAGCATCAAATAGCTGCCTTATATGCAACCAACATTATCAAGTTACATGGCATACCTAAATCAATAATCTCTGATAGAGATCCCATATTTTTGAGTCATTTTTGGAGTGAATTGTTTAAAGCACAGGGAACTATTTTGAAGCACAACACAGCCTACCATCCACAAACAGATGGGCAAACAGAAGTCGTAAATAGATGCATTGAACAATACCTGAGGGCATATTGCAGTGATCATCCACAACAATGGGCCAAATTTGTTGATTTGGGAGAATATTGGTATAACACTTCCTTTCACTCATCCACAGGCTTTACACCATTTGAGATTGTATACGGTAGGAAACCTCCTTCTATGATAGATTACCTCCCAGGATTCATTAGAAACAGTGCTGTAGATGAAGAACTCCAAGGCAGATCAGATGTTTTGAACAAGTTGAAGACAAATCTCTTACAAGCTCAACAGAGAATGAAACATAAAGCAGATTTGCACAGGGTGGAAAGGCAATTTGAAGTTGGTGATTGGGTTTTTGTGAAGCTACAAGCTTATAAGCAGCAATCACTTCATCATAGACAATGGCAAAAGCTGGCAAAGAGGTATTATGGACCATATAGGGTGATAAAGAAGATTGGGGCAGTTGCGTATCAGCTACAACTGCCACCTGAGTCCAAAGTTCACCCAGTAATTCATGTGTCCTTGTTAAAAAAATGCTTGGGTGAACATGCTACAGTGGTGCCTCCAATGCTTCCTCCACATTCAAAGGGAGATAAAATATATATTCAACCATCTGCAGTGCTAGGTAAAAGAGTGGTGAAGATTGGGAACACCTTGCAAAACCAAGTTTTGGTTCAATGGGAAGGACTATCAGATGAAGATAATAGCTGGGAAAATGTATCATCCATTATAAAGGCTTTTCCACAGCTGCAGTTAAACCTTGAGGACAAGGTATTGTTCGAAGAGGGGGGTATTGATACAAATGCTGAGGCGATAGGGGCTACACCTGAGGAGAATGCTAATACTGGGGTGAGGAAGAGCTCTAGAAGGAGGACAATGCCTGATCGATTAAGGTACTATGGCTTACATAGTATACAAGTGCACAAGCAGTAATTGGGCTTACATAATTAGTGTACAAGTGCACCAGCAGCAATTGAAGAGAGTTCTAGCGGGAAAGTGCAAGCAGGTGTGAAAAGCATCTACAACTGGGTATAAATAGGGTCTAGGGTGTGTGTGAGCTGGCTATGCAATTGTAACAAACTTTATCTTCTTCTAAAATCTCTAACAAACTTTTCTTCTACATCCTTCTTCCCTTCTCCAGATCTTCCTGTAAATCCTCTGTTGTTCTTGAACTTTTTGATTTAAATCCAGCAATATTAGTTGAATGCAAGTATTGAGTGGAATGATATAGTCTCAATAGTATTTGATTGACTTGAAGTGAATCTGAGCATCCATCTGGTGGGGTATCCCTATCCCTCGATTTAATTTGAAAAACACGGAGAAACGAGGTGGATTTGAGCGGGGAGAGGGAGAACCGAACTGGGTTCGGCTGGGTTCTTTTCTTTCGACTGGGGAATGAATGGGAGAAGGAAGGAAATGGAGAAGGAAGGAGAAGGTGGGTGGGGGGTTTTATAAAAGAAAGAAAGAAATAAATAGATAAATAGATAATATAAAGGGAATATTACATACAAGCCCTCCAAGTCCCTAATATATATCAAATAAGCCCCAAATCACTACTTTAATATCATAAACAATACAAAATACCTTAAAACTACCTCGTAATAATCCTTCAAATTTATAAAATAAAGCAGACAATAAATCTGATATTTCTCAATAACAATCAATTGTTATTAGAAAATACACACTCGCGTGCAATTCTCAATTGCGCACAGATTACGATGCAAAATAGTCATACGCTATTTTTGCGGGGTATTACAATTAGCCTCATTTGTGGGCTATAGTCCACAGTTTTCGGCCACTTTCATGGAATTTTTTATTTCCCTTCATTTTGTGGGCTATATAGTACACTATTTTTGATCAATTTCATGAGATTTCGTATTTTACTGTTTTGGCCTCATTTTGTGGGTTATATTCCACAGTTTCCGGTCATTTTCGTGAAATTTTTTATTTGACTATTTTAGCCTCATTTGTGGGCTATAGTCCACAGTTTTCGGCCACTTTCGTGAGATTTTCTATTTCCCTAATTTTGTGAGCTATTGTACACTGTTTTCGATCACTTTCATGAGATTTCATTTTTTACTGTTTTGGTCTCGTTTTGTGGGTTATTGTCCACAGTTTTCGGCCGTTTTCGCAAAAATTTGTATTTGACTGTTTTGCCTCATTTGTGGGCAAAATTCACAGTTTTCGGCCACTTTCGTGAGATTTTTTATTTCTCTCAATTTGTGGGCTATATAGTTCACCGTTTTCGATCAATTTCATTAGATTTCGTATTTTACTGTTTTGGACTCATTTTGTGGGTTATAGTCCAGAGTTTCCGACCGTTTTCGTGAAATTTTGTGGGCTATAGTGCATAGTTTTCGGCAACTTTCGTAAGAATTTTTATTTCCCTCATTTTGTGGGCTACTGTACATTGTTTCCGATCACTTTCTTGAGATTACGTATTTTACTGTTTTGACCACATTTTGTGGGTTATAGTCCACAGTTTCCAGACGTTTTCGAGAAAATTGGTATTTAACTATTTTAACCTCATTTTTGGGCTATATAGTCCACAATTTTCGACAACTTTCGTGTGACATTTTATTTTCCTCATTTTGTGGGCAATATAGTACACTGTTTTAGATAAATTTCATGAGATTTCGTCACTTTTACTGTTTGGCCTCATTTTTTGGGTTATTGTCTACAGTTTCCGATCGTGTTCGTGAAATTTTGTATTTGACTGTTTTAGCCTCATTTGTGGGCTAGTCTACAGTTTTTGGCTACTTTCGTAAGAATTTTTTCCCCTAATTTTGTGGGCTATATATTACACTATTTTCAATCAATTTCATGAGATTTCATATTTTACTGTTTTGGCCTCATTTTGTGGGTTATATTCCACAGTTTCCGGTCGTTTTCGTGAAATTTTTTATTTGACTCTTGTAGCCTCGTTTGTGGCTTATAGTCCACAGTTTTCGGCCACTTTCGTGAGATTTTTTATTTCCCAAATTTTGTGGGTTATTGTACACTATTTTCGATCACTTTCTTGAGATTTCGTATTTTACTGTTTTGGCCTCATTTTTTCGGTTATAGTGCATAGTTTCCGGCCGTTTTCGTAAAATTTTGTATTTAACTGTTTTAGCCTCATTTGCGGTCTATAGTACACAATTTTCGTTCACTTTCATGAGATTTGGTATTTTGATGTTTTGGGCCCCATTTTTTGGGTTATAGTCCACAGTTTCCAGCCGTTTTCGTGAAATTTTGTATTTGACTTTATTAGCCCCATTTGGGGGCTATAGTCCACAGTTTTCGGCCACTTTCTTGAGATTTTTTATATCCCTCTTTTTGTGGGCTATATAGCACACTATTTTCGATCAATTTCTTGAGATTTCATATTTTACTGTTTTGGCCTCATTTTGTGGGTTATATTCCACAGTTTTCGGTCGTTTTCATGAAATTTTTTATTTGATTGTTTTAGCCTCATTTGTGGGCAGTCCACATGTAACGCCCCGGATCCCCATCATAGGACATCCGTGACATCATCAAGATCTTTGCCTTCAAATGCATCTCAACACAGTAAATAGTACGGAAATTTAAAACACTTTTATTACCATCAGAGTTAATACATTAATACTTACGAATATCAATTTATCATATCGAACTGTAATGCCCCCATTTTGACTCCAAACCCAATTCTTCCAATTTCTATATCACTTTAATCATAAACTAAGATAGTTATATTTCAAAGAAAAATCGGGCAGAGTCTCCCCTGAAATTTCTGCCCCGAAACACAAAAAACTTATGGAATTCTGCTCTAAATTCCGTAGCTCACATCACAGGAAATTATATCACGGGCTCCCCAGGCCAAAATGAGCAGAAACACACAGGCAATATATATATATGCTCTGGGGGCCAAACTCATAATAGAATGTCAAATATCAATTAAAAACCATAAATCCCTTTGAAAACGTAGTAAGGATTTTAGAAAATAATTTATAAACCACACCACAGGGCCCGGTACTCCACAACGAGATGGGTACGGGTCAACAACATAGCATACCACCCCACACTATACTCATCATCATTATCCACATACTTATACATCACAAATACAGTTTAAAGCATAAATTTCACTATTCACGTAAATAACCTTAATCAACAATTGTAAAATGAAGCTCCACTCCACAGAATCTACACCTCACCTCCGCACCGCTGAGGACCTGTAACAGTAGGGGCCTAGGTAGTCCAGAGACTCCCTAACCCCCCAAACACTAAGGGGTTAGCCATTTCTGGTGTGAGTATAATTTATTAATAATCAACTAAATTAAACTTTATAAGTAAACATAACGAACTTATGAATACCAAGATAAACCTGAACATGTAAATATCATAAATGGAATTTCACATCAAATACTCACTGCATCACTTCCCGTATGCATATCCATACCTGCTCGCAGCATACTTATCATAAGTTTGGAAATCATTCCGATTTGTCGCTTAAGGCCCATCACTTTACACCTTAAGCAACCATTCATTGCAATTACAAACTCACGACTTATCTTCTTTCCCAATCTCATATCACATAACACCGCATTCATTCATTTCTTACAACATATATCATCACGTCTTGCAATACATCACTTCCACACTCATACTTCTTCTTAAATGGAAAATAAACGTGCATCCTAATTTCCTAGTGTTTGTGTATGCCATGACCTGAGTCTAATGCAACAATACGGAATATAGAACAGATGCACTTAATCTAATGTCAGTAAGATTCTGGATGCACATGCATCCCATACTACATGTGACCCAGGTCAAGCCAACATACTTAGTCTAATGCAAGCGGGACTTTGGAAATGTATGCATCCCATACTACATACTTTCCAAATCAAGCCATTGTCTCTAAGTTTATGGATTCGAACCCTCGCTATGCAATGCATTCTAATTGGTCTACTTCCTGTTCTTGATAGTATGACATGGTTGGGTTCAAAGTTGTGACGAACTTAAAGATATACCGCAGTGTACCTATAGCATTGTATTTCACCGGACCGCAATCCGTACGACCCGTTCGTGTCCACTAGCATATACCTGGATCCCATTTAACAGCCGTGACGAACTTAAAGATATACCGCAGTATACGTATAGCATCGTATTTTATCGGACCGCAGTCCGTACGACCCGTTTGTGTCCACTAGCATATACCTGGATCGCATTTAACAGCCGTGACGAACTTAAAGATATACCGCAGTATACATATAGCATCGCATTTTATCGGACCGCAGTCCGTACGACCCGTGCGTGTCCACTAGCATATACCTGGATCCCATTTAACAGCCGTGATGAACTTAAAGATATACCGCAGCATATCTATAGCATCGTATTTTACCGGACCGCAGTCCGTACGACCCGTTCTTGTCCACTGGCATATACCTGGATCCCATTTAACAGCCATGACGAACTTAAAGATATACCGCAGCATATCTATAGCATTGTATTTTACCGGACCGCAGTCCGTACGACCCGTTCGTGTCCACTAGCATATACCAGGATCCTATTTAACAGCCGTGACGAACTTAAAGATCTACCGCAGTATACCTATAGCATCATATTTCACTGGACCGCAGTCCGTACGACCCGTTCGTGTCCACTAGCATATACCTGGATCCTATTTAACAGCCGTGACGAACTTAAAGATATACCGCAGTATACCTATAGCATCGTATTTCACCGGACCGCAGTCCGTACAACCCGTTCGTGTCCACTAGCATATACCTGGACCCTATTTAACAGCCGTGACGAACTTAAAGATATACCGCAGTATACCTATAGCATCGTATTTCACCGGACCACAGTCCGTACGACCCGTTCGTGTCCACTAGCATATACCTGGATCCTATTTAACAGCCGTGACGAACTTAAAGATATACCGCAGTATACCTATAGCATCGTATTTCACCGGACCGCAGTCCGTACGATCCGTTCGTGTCCACTAGCATATACCTGGACCCTATTTAACAGCCGTGACGAACTTAAAGATATACCGCAGTATACCTATAGCATCGTATTTCACTGGACCGCAGTCCGTACGACCCGTTCGTGTCCACTAGCATATACCTAGATCCTATTTAACAGCCGTGACGAACTTAAAGATATACCGCAGTATACCTATAACATCGTATTTCACCGGACCGCAGTCCGTACGACCCGTTCGTGTCCACTAGCATATACCTGGACCCTATTTAACAACCGTGACGAACTTAAAGATATACCGCAGTATACCTATAGCATCGTATTTCACCGGACCGCAGTCCGTACGACCCATTCGTGTCCACTAGCATATACCTGGACCCTATTTAACAGCCGTGACGAACTTAAAGATATACCGTAGTATACCTATAGCATCGTATTTCACCGGACCGCAGTCCGTACGACCCGTTCGTGTCCACTAGCATATACCTGGATCCTATTTAACAGCCGTGACGAACTTAAAGATATACCGCAGTATACCTATAGCATCGTATTTCACCGGACCGCAGTCCGTACGACCCGTTCGTGTCCACGATGAGTACTAAGCACAGGAACTTATCTAAGTCCTAAATGAAATGATAAAACATCATTAAAACCCGATAGCTTATGATCACCATACTGCGCTATGCAGAGGGCTCCTCATCACTTGTCCGATGGAATAACTCAAAAAATAGCAGTAGCTGTGGCCCAAGCTACGCTCATCGGAATTCAACACAATCAGACTTCTAGAAGGGTGGGGAGATCCCCAGCAATCCCCTAGTGGGCGACTCTCTCAAATATTTAAGAGCTCAAGTCCTCAAGCTAACTTAATCTTGAAGTCAATCTCACAACAGGGTGCCAAACTTACAACAACCACAACTTCCAATATAGCACACAAATTCAGCCATTCCTTCAGCAGAGCATTTACTACCCTTCACCCAAACGAACTCTAGAATTTCTAACACTTGAGAATCATCAAATAAACCCATACCAAAAGCTACTCTCAAGGTTCATGGCAAGATCATACCTACACAAATGGTTATGACCTTTTGGACTTCAGTCCAAAAGCAACCGGCTTCAGCTCTGCCCTTTCAGACCAGCTGAACTCTGCAAGTTCTGAGGTATCAACCGACCTCGATAATTTATGAAATTAAACTATAGTTGTGGACACATACAAGAGTGTCCACAACAATCCCTAACTCAAAACATCCATGCTACACTAAGATACAAAAACAGAAATACACAGCAATTCATACTTTAAAATTTTCACAACGCACCATGTGCGTAAAATAAAAGATATCATACTCACAAATTGTCCCGCAAAGACTCCAAGCGCCACCCCGCATCCAAAGTCGCCAACATATCCTTTTCGAAATCCTTTTGAAAAATGGACTCCGCCACGAGCTAGAGCACCCTCCACTTAGCTATCCCTCCGAATTAATTTGAAGATGACGAAGAAAAGAGGTGGATTTGGCCGGGGGAAACCTTCAACCGATTGTGGGTTCGGCGGGTTCGGGATGGAAAGAACAGGAAGAAAGATAGAGAAGGAGGAGAGAAGGGGTGCGGGTTTTTTTTATAAAGAAATATATAATATAAATATATATATAAGGAATAATTACAACTAGGCCCCCAGACCTCCAAAGTATTTCAAACAAACCCCAACTCTATTCTTTAATAGCACCAACAATACAAAATACATTACAATTATCTCGTAGTAATCCTTCAAAATTATAAAATAAGGTAGACACTAAATCTGATATTTCTCAATAACAATCAATTGTTATTAGAAAATACATAATCGTGCGCAATTCTCAATTGCACACGGATTACAATGCAAAATAGCCATATGCTATTTTTTGCAGGGTTATTGTACACTGTTTTTGTGGGCAATTCTCATTTGTGGGCTAGTTCACAGTTTTCGGCTACTTTCGTGAGTTTTTTTATTTGCCTCATTTTGTGGGCTATTGTACACTGTTTTCGGTGACTTTCTTGAGAATTCGTATTTTACTGTTTTGGCCTCATTTTGTGGGTTATAGTCCACAATTTCTATCCGTTTTCGAAAAATTTTGTATTTGACTGTTTTTGCCTCATTTATGGGCTATAGTCCACAGTTTTCGGCCACTTTCTTGATATTTTTTATATCCCTCATTTTGTGGGCAATATAGTTCACTGTTTTCGAATAATTTCATTAGATTTCGTATTTTACTATTTTGGACTCATTTTGTGGTTTATAGTCCACAGTTTCCGACCATTTTCGTGAAAATTTGTATTTGACTGTTTTAGCCTCATTTGTGGGCTATAGTCCACAGTTTTCGGCAACTTTCGTGAGATTTTTTATTTCCCTCATTTTGTGGGCTATAGTACACTATTTTCGATCATTTTAATGAGATTTCGTATTTCACAATTTTTGGCGTCATTTTGTGTGTTAGTCCACAGTTTCCGGCCATTTCCGTGAAAATTTGTATTTGAGTTTTTAGCCCCATTTGTGGGCTATAGTCCACAGTTTTTGGCCATTTTTGTGAGAATTTTTATGTCCCTCATTTTGTATTTGACTTTATTAGCCTCATTTGTGCCCTATATAGTCCACAGTTTTCGTGAGATTTTTTATATCCCTCATTTTGTGGGCTATATAGTACTCTATTTTCGACCAATTTTTTATGATATTTCGTATTTTACGGTTTTGGCTTCATTTAGTGGGTTATATTCCACAGTTTCCAGTTGTTTTCATGAAATTTTTGATTTGACAGTTTTAGCGTCATTTGTGGGCTATTGTCCACAGTTTTCGGCCACTTTCGTGAGATTTTTTATTTCCCTATTGTGGTTGATTGTACACTGTTTTCGATCACTTTCATGAGATTTTGTATTTTGCTGTTTTGACCTGATTTTGTGTGTTAGTCCACTGTTTTCGACCGTTTTCGTGAAACTTTGTATTTGACAGTTTTTGGCTCATTTAGGGACTATAGTCCACAGTTTTCAGCCACTTTCGTGAGATTTTTTATTTCCTTCAATTTGTGGGCTATATAGTTCACTGTTTTCGAACAATTTCATTTGATTTCGTATTTTACTATTTTGGACTCATTTTGTGGGTTACAGTCCACAGTTTCCAACCGTTTTCGTGAAATTTTGTATTTGACTGTTTTAGCCTCATTTGTTGGCTATAGTCCACACTTTTCGGCAACTTTCGTGAGAATCTTTATTTTCCTTATTTTGTGGGTTATTGTACACTGTTTTCGATCACTTTCTTGAGATTTCGTATTTTACTGTTTTGGCCTCATTTCTTGGGTTATAGTCCACTGTATCCGGCCGTTTTCGAGAAAATTTGTATTTAACTATTTTTACCTCATTTGTGGGCTATATAGTCTACAATTTTCGACAATTTTCGTGTGACTTTTTATTTTCCTAATTTTGTGGGCTATATAGTACACTTTTTAAGATAAATTTCATGAGATTTCGTATTTTACTGTTTTGGCCTCATTTTGTATGTTATTGTCCATAGTTTTCGACCGTTTTCTTGAAATTTTCTATTTGACTGTTTTAGCCTCATTTGTGGGGTAGTCCAAAGTTTTCAGCCACTTTCGTGAGAATTTTTTCCCCGCATTTTGTGGGCTATATAGTACACTGTTTTCGTTCAATTTCATGAGATTTCGTATTTTACTGTTTTGGCCTCATTTTGTGGGTTATATTCTGCAGTTACCGGTCATTTTCGTGAAATTTTTTATTTGACTGTTTTAGCCTCGTTTTTGGGCTATAGTCCACATTTTTCGGCGACTTTCGTGAGATAATTTATTTCCCTAATTTTGTGGGCTATTGTACACTATTTTTGATCACTTTCTTGAGATTTCGTATTTTACTGTTTTGGCCTCATTTTGTCGGTTATAGTCCTTAGTTTCTGGCCGTTTTCGTGAAATTTTGTATTTGAATGTTTTAGCCTCATTTGTGGTCTATAGCTCACTATTTTCGATCACTTTCATGAGATTTCGTATTTTGCTGTTTTTGGCCGCATTTTGTGGGTTATAGTCCACAATTTCCAGCAGCTTTCATGAAATTTTTTATTGGACTTTATTAGCCTCATTTGTGGCCTATAGTCCACAGTTTTCGTGAGATTATTTATATCCCTCATTTTGTGGGCTATATTGTACACTATTTTCGATCAATTTTTTTATGATATTTCGTAGTTTACTGTTTTGGCATCATTTTGTGGGTTATATTCCACAGTTTCCTGTCGTTTTCGTGAAATTTTTTATTTGACTGTTTTAGCCTCATTTGTGGGTTCTAGTCCACAGTTTTCGGCCACTTTTTGAGATTTTTTATTTCCCTATTTTTGTGGGCAATTGTACATTGTTTTCGATCACTTTCATGAGATTTCATATTTTACTGTTTTGGCCTCATTTTGTGGGTTGTAGTCCACAGTTTTCGGCCGTTTTTGTGAAAATTTGTATTTGACAGTTTGTGCCTCATTTGTGGGCTATAGTCCACAGTTTTCGGCCTCTTTCGTGATAATTTTTATTTCCCTCAATTTGTGGGCTATATTGTTCACTGTTTTTGAACAATTTCATTAGATTTTGTATTTTACTATTTTGGACTCATTTTGTGGGTTATTAGTCCACTGTTTCTGACCGTTTTCGTAAAATTTTGTATTTGACTGTTTCAGCCTCATTTGTGGGCTATAGTCCACAGTTTTCAGCAACTTTCGTCAGAATCTTTATTTCCTTCATTTTGTTGGCTATTGTAAACTGTTTTCGATCACTTCCTTCAGATTTCGTATTTTACTGTTTTGGCCTCATTTTGTGGATTATACTCCACAGTATCCGGCCGTTTTCGAGAAAATCAGTATTTAACTATTTTAACCTCATTTGTGGGCTATATAGTCCACAGTTTTCGGCAACATTAGTGAGACTTTTTATTTTCCTAATTTTGTGGGCTATATAGTACACTATTTTAGATAAATTTCATGAGATTTCGTATTTTACTGTTTTGGCCTCATGTTGTGGGTTATTGTCCATTGTTTCTGACTTTTTTCTTGAAATTTTGTATTTGACTGTTTTAGCCTAATTTGTGGGCTAGTCCAAAGTTTTCGGCCACTTTCGTGAGAATTTTTTTTTCCCTAATTTTGTGGGCTATATGGTACACTGTTTTCGTTCAATTTCATGAGATTTCGTACTTTACTGTTTTGGCCTTATTTTGTGGGTTATATTCCACAGTTACAGATCATTTTCATGAAATTTTTTATTTGACTGTTTTAGCCTCGTTTGTGGGCTATAGTCCACAGTTTTCGGCCACTTTATTGAGATTTTTTATTTCCCTAATTTTGTGGGCTATTGTACACTGTTTTCGATCACTTTTTGGTGATTTCTTATTTTACTGTTTTGGCCACATTTTTTCGGTTATAGTCCATAGTTTCAGGCCATTTTCGTGAAATTTTTTATTTGACTGTTTTAGCCTCATTTGTCGTCTATAGTACACTATTTTCGATCACTTTCTTGAGATTTCGTATTTTGCTATTTTTGGCACTATTTGGTGGGTTATATAGTCCACAGTTTCCGGCCGTTTTCGTGAATTTTTTTAATTGACTATATTAGCCTCATATGTGGGCTATAGTCCACAGTTTCCGGCCACTTTCCTGAGATTTTTCATTTTCCTCATTTTGTGGGCTATATAGTACACTATTTTCGATCAATTTCTTGAGATTTCGTATTTTAATATTTTGGCCTTATTTTGTGGGTTATATTTTACAGTTTTCGTTCGTTTTCGTGAAATTTTTTATTTGACTGTTTTAGCCTCGTTTGTGGGCTATAGTACATTATTTTCGATCGCTTTCGTGAGATTTCGTATTTTGCTGGTTTTTGGCCCAATTTTGTAGGTTATATAATCCACAGTTTTTGGCCACTTTCATGAGATTATTTATATCCCTCATTTTGTGGTCTATATAGTACACAATTTTCGATCAATTTCAAGAGATTTCGTATTTTACTGTTTTGGCCTCACTTTGTGGGTTATATTCCACAGTTTCCGGTCGTTTTCGTGAAATTTTTTATTTGACTGTTTTGGCCTCATTTGTGGGCTATAGTCCACAGTTTTCGGCCACTTTTGTGAGATTTTTTATTTCCCTAATTTTGTGGGCTATTGTACACTGTTTTCAATCACTTTATTGAGATTTCGTATTTTACTGTCTTGGCCTCATTTTGTCGGTTATAGTCCATAGTTTCCGTCCATTTTCGGGATATTTAGTATTTGACTGTTTTAGCCTCATTTGTCGTCTTTAGTACACTATTTTCAATCACTTTCATGAGATTTCGTATTTTGTGTTTTTTTGCACTATTTTGTGGGTTATAGTCCACAGTTTCCGGCAGTTTTCGTGAAATTTTATATTTGACTTTATTAGCCTCATTTGTGGGCTATAGTGCACATTTTTCGGCCACTTCCGTGAGATTTTTTATTTCCCTCATTTTGTGGGCTATAGTACACTATTTTCGATCACTATCATGAGATTTCGTATTTTATAGTTTGTTAGCCTCATTTTGTGTATTATAGTCCACTGTTTCCGGCCATTTTCATGAAATTTTGTATTTGACTTTTTTAGCCCCATTTGTGGGCTATAATCAACAGTTTTCGGCAACTTTCGTGAGATTTTTTATGTCCCTCATTTTGTGGGTTATAGTCCACTGTTTCGAGTTGTTTTCGTGAAATTTTGTATTTGACTGTTTTAGCCTCATTTGTGGGCTAAGTTTTTGGCCACTTTCATGAGATTTTTTATTTCCCTCATTTTGTGAGCTATATAGTACACTCTTTTCGATCACTTTCGTGAGATTTTTGTTTCCCTCATTTTGTGGGCTATTGTACACTGTTTTCGGTGACTTTCTTGAGATTTCGTAATTTACATGTTTTGGCATCATTTTGTGGGTTATAGTGCACAGTTTTTGTCCTTTTTCGTAAAATTTTGCATTTGACTGTTTTTGCCTCATTTATGGACTATACTCCACAGTTTTGGGCCACTTTCGGAAGATTTTTTATTTCCCTCAATTTGTGGGCTATATATTTCAACATTTTCGATCAAATTCATTAGATTTCGTATTTTACTGTTTTGGACTCATTTTGTGGGTTATCCACAGTTTCCGACCGTTTTTGTGAAATTTTGTATTTGACTGTTTTAGCCTTATTTGTGGGCCGTAGTCCACCATTTTCGGCAACTTTCGTGAGAATTTTTATTTTCCTCATTTTTGGGCTACTGTACAATGTTTTCGATCACTTTCTTGAGATTTCGTATTTTACTGTTTTGGCCTTATTTTGTGGGTTATAGTCCACAGTTTCCGGCCGTTTTTGTGAAATATTGTATTCAACTGTTTTTGCCTCATTTGTGGGCTATAGTCCACAGTTTTCGGCCACTTCATGAGATATTTTATATTGCCTCATTTTGTGGCCTATAGTACACTGTTTTCAGTCAATTTCATTAGATTTCGTATTTTACTGTTTTGACCCTATTTTGTGCGTTATAGTCCACAGTTTCTGACCGTTTTCGTGAAAATTTGTATTTGATTATTTTAGCCTCATTTGTGGGCAATAGTCCACAGTTTTCGGCAACTTTCGTGAGATTTTTTATTTCCCTCATTTTGTGGGCTATAGTATACTATTTTCGATCACTTTCAAGAGATTTCGTATTTTATAGTTTTTGGCCTCATTTTTTGTGTTAAAGTCCAAAGTTTCCAGCAGTTTTCGTGAAAATTTGTATTTGACTTTTTAGCCCCATTTGTGGGCTATAGTCCATAGTTTTCGGCCATTTTCCTGAGAATTTTTATGTCCATCATTTTGTAGGCTATAGTACACTGTTTTCGATCAATTTCATGAGATTTCATTTCTTACTATATTTGCACCTTTTTATGCATTATAGTCCATAGTTTCCGACCGTTTTCGTTAAATTCTATATTTCATTGTTTTAGTATCATTTTGTGGGCTAGTTTTCATGAAAGTTTGTATTTGTCTGTTTTAGCCATATTTGTGGGCTATATAGTCCACAGTTTTCAGCCACTTTCGTGAGATTTTTAATTTCACTCATTTTGTGGGCTATATAGAACACTGTTTTCGATCACTTTCTTGAGATTTCGAATTTTACTGTTTTGGCCTCATTTTGTCGGTTATAGTCCGCAGTTTCCGGCCGTTTTCGTGAAATTTTGTATTTGACTGTTTTAGCCTCATTTGTGGTCTATAGTACACTATTTTCGATCACTTTCATGAGAATTCGTATTGTGCTATTTTTTGCCCCATTTTGTGGGTTATATTCCATAGTTTCCGGCCGTTTTTTGTGAAATTTTGTATTTGACTTTATTAGCCTCATTTGTGGCCTATAGTCCACAGTTTTCTTGAGATTTTTTATATCCCTCATTTTGTGGGCTATATTGTACACTATTTTTGATCAATTTTTTATGGTATTTCGTATTTTACTATTTTGGCCCCATTTAGCGGGTTATATTCCACAGTTTCCGGTCATTTTCGTGAAATTTTGTATTTGACTGTTTTAGCCATATTTTTGGGCTGTAGTCCACAGTTTTCGGCAACTTTCGTGAGAATTTTTATTTTCCTGATTTTGTGGGCTATTTTTTTTTGTGGGCTATTTTTTTTTTGAAATGCGGATATAATCGCTAGATTCCAGCCCACAATATATTAATAAGAATGAAGTACATGGAAGAGTACAATTTTACCAGAAGTAAAATGAAAAACAGACAACACTAACGACAATTAAATAGCAACACTAACAATGAAGAACGTTGCCAGGAGTAGCAAAAGCCAAAAACCAAAGCAACAAAATGAGCAAATTGAATGCCGGCAAGGAGGCCAGGCCTTTAAACAGCACCAAAAGACCGCCAGAAAGCTCAACAATGCCTGGACAGTGCCACAATACGAGCATCACCCCTGCCCCAGAAGCCGAAATAGGGCTCGCAAACAGCGCCGGAGGGGAAGACTGATGGCAGCGAGAGGGGAACAACCGAAAACACACTCTGATACAACGCCGCTCAGACACTACCTGTCAAGAGAAAAACCGCCACATCCAACAAGATCCAACAGAAGGTGCACACTGAGTAGGAACCATCGTGTGGAAATAGATTAGGGAATAATTTCGAGAGTGCTAGAGGAAGAGAATAAGAACAATAGGGTAGAACAAAAGGCTTTTAAGAGCCATATCGGGAACCACCCGATATAACAAAAACGACGAGCACCGTACTCAGGGGAGCCGAGAGAAAAGCCCAAAGACAATGGGAGGCTAGCCAACAAATGCACTGGCCGAGCTCAGCCCCAGAGTCACCTAGAAAACCATAGTACACCCGAAACCACCAAATAAATGAAGAGCAAACAGCTAAGGCTAGCAGACCTCCTAAGACAAAACAACACCACAACCACAAATCAGCCACCAGGGCACTACCAGGTTAGAACATCAAGAGAGAAAACACATAAGACCGCACAACAACACAACAACCAATAGGACAACCAAGAAAGACCAAATCCGGCGAGCACAAGAATACACCCGACCTGTAATGGAGGCCTCGCTCCGATATGGTAAGTGCATCCTCGATAGAAGGAAAGAAAAGAATAGTTGCAATGAGGGTTAAGGGACCACCCATATAGTAGGTAAAATCCACATGGGTGACAGAAAACGGAGCGGAGCAAGAAACCCCAGTCACTCCTAGCCAAAATTGCCGACCTCGATAAAAACACCGAACAACAAACAAAGCCGAAAACAAAACCGTCCACAACAAGCCACGCAACAGAGAGCTAGAACATCAAAAAGATATATAGATAGTGGCCACAACCAGGGATAAACCCTGTAAGCAAAAAAAGTAAACCATATAAACAGTACAAGCAAGTAAAAAGACTAAGGGCCAGTCCATACAAAAACAGCCAAATCCAAAGCCACCAGAGAGCCTGGAATTGCAAGGATGAGGACTAAGGCCCCAAACAAAAATCATCGCTAAAAACAAAACAAAGTACAGCCTAGTGCTAGGCAAAACGCTGAGACAGTGGAGCCCTGGATCTGACCAAAATGCCTCTGAAGATGGAGGAGAGAAAGGCTTCAGATCTGCAAGAAAAAGGGAAAGAGAAGCAAAGTTAGAACATGCAAAAGTTAAAAGGCATAAGAGGAGTTAGAATGAAAATAAAAGATCGCGTCGTCCAGGCGATCCAAATGCAAAGAAGCCATTTTATCACGCGATAAATTGGGGGACCAGAATTTAGCGAAGAAGATAAACTCATCAATGATAGTATCAATCGAGGAAGAGTTGAGTTTGAAAATGCGATTGTTCCTTTCCGCCCAAATAACCCAAATGATGGCCGAAATCGAAAGGAACCAGGATTTATGAAACTCTTTCTTAATCGACTGAGACATCTAACACGAGCTGTAAGAAAAAGGGAAATAGAAGAAAAAGAACTGGGGATCGAAGAAGCTTGCCAAGCACGAACTGTAATCAACCACAAAGGTTGAATAAAGCTGCACTTGAGAAAAAAATGATATGCGTCCTCATGCTCCGTAGAACACAACGAACAAAGTTGGCCTAAAGCTAAATTCATTTAGTGGGCTATTGTACACTGTTTTAGATCACTTTCTTTAGATTTCGTATTTTACTGTTTTGGCCTCTTTTTGGTGGGTTATAGTCTACAGTTTTCGGCCACTTTCGTGACATTTTTCATTAATCTCAATTTGTGGGCTATAGTACAGAGCTTTCAATCAATTTCATGACTTTTCGTATTAAACTGTTTTGGCCTCATTTTGTGGGTTTTAGTCCACAGTTTCCGACCGTTTTCGTGAAATTTTATATTTGATTGTTTTAGCCTCATTTGTGGGCCATAGTCTAACAGTTTTCGACCACTTTCGTGAAATTTTTTATGTCCCTCATTTTGTGAGCCGTCCACTATTTCGAGCTGTTTTCGTGAAAATTTGTATTTGACTGCTTTATCCTCATTTGTGGGCCCACAGTTTTCGGTCACTTTCTCGAGATTTTTTATTTTCCTCATTTTGTGGGCTATAGTACACTGTTTTCGATCACTTTCATGAGATGTCATATTTTACTGTTTTGGCCTAATTTTGTGGGTGTCCACAGTTTTTGGTCGTTTTCGTGAAAAGTTGTACTTGACTATTTTAGCCTCATTTATGGGCTACAGTCCACAGTTTTCGGTCACTTTCGTGAGATTTTTTATTTCCCTCATTTTGAGGGCTATATAATACACCATTTTCGATCAATTTGATGAGATTTCTTATTTTACTGTTTTGGTCTCATTTTGTGGGTTATTCCACAGTTTCTGGTTGTTTTCGTGAAATTTTTTATTTGACTGTTTTAGCCTCATTCGTGGGCTAGTCTACAGTTTTCCGCCACTTTCGTGAAATTTTTTATTTTCCTCATTTTGTGGGCTATAGTACACTATTTTCAATAACTTTTATGAGATTTTGTATTTTACAGTTCTGACCTAATTTTGGGGGTATAGTCCACAGTTTCCGGCCATTTTCGTGAAATTTTGTATTTGACTGTTTTAGCCTCATTAGTGGGCTATAGTCCATAGTTTTCGGCCACTTTCGTGAAATTTTTTATTTTTCTCATTTTGTGGGCTACAGTACACTATTTTCAGTCACTTTCATGAGATTTCATATTTTACATTTCTGGCCTCATTTTGGGGGTTTTAGTCCACAGTTTCCGACCATTTTCGTGAAATTTTGTATTTGACTATTTTAGCCTCCATTGTGGGCTATATAGTCCACAGTTTTCGGCTACTTTTGTGAGATTTTTATTTTCCTCATTTTGTGGGCTATATATAGTACACTGTTTTCGATCAATTTCACGAGATTTTGAATTTAACTGTTTTGGCCTCATTTTCTGGGTTATAGTCCATAGTTTTCGACTGTTTTCGTGAAATTTTGTATTTGATTGTTTTTTCCTTATTTGTGGGCTATAGTCCACACTTTTCGGCAACTTTCGTAAGAATTTTTATTTTCCTCGTTTTGTGGGCTATATAGTACTTTGTTTTCGATCACTTTCGTGAGATTTCGTATTGTACTGTTTTGGCC
The DNA here is from genome assembly GCA_017893485.1 of Hemerocallis citrina. Lineage (NCBI taxonomy): Eukaryota > Viridiplantae > Streptophyta > Magnoliopsida > Asparagales > Asphodelaceae > Hemerocallis > Hemerocallis citrina. Next base: position 462,726,290 of record CM030358.1, on the reverse strand, counting down.
ACATTTTGTGGGTTATAGTCTTCAGTTTCCGGCCATTTTTGTGAAATTTTGTATTTCACTGTTTTAACCTCATTTGTGGGTGCACAGTTTTCAGCCACTTTTTTGAGATTTTTCATTAACCTCATTTTGTGGGCTATAGTACAGAGCTTTCGATCAATTTCAGGAGTTTTCCTATTTAACTATTTTGGCCTCATTTTGTGGGTTATATAGTCCACAGTTTCCGACCGTTTTCGTGAAACTTTATATTTGATTGTTTTAGCCTCATTTGTGTGCTATAGTCCACGGTTTTCGGCAACTTTCGCGAGATTTTTTATTTCCCTCATTTTGTGGGCTATAGTACACTATTTTCGATCATTTTCATGAGATTTCGTATTTTATTGTTTTTGGCCTCATTTTCCGGTCGTTTTCGTAAAAATGTGTATTTGACTATTTTAGCCTCATTTGTGGGCTATAGTCCACAGTTTTCTGCCACTTTCGTGAGATTTTTTATTTTTCTCATTTTGTGGGTTAAAGTACACTGTTTTCGATCACTTTCATGAGATTTCGTATTTTACGGTTCGTGAGATTTTTTATTTTTCTCATTTTGTGGGTTAAAGTACACTGTTTTCGATCACTTTCATGAGATTTCGTATTTTACGGTTTTGGCCTCATTTTGTGGGTTATAGTCCACAGTTTCTGGCCGTTTTCGTGAAAATTTGTATTTGACTGTTTTAGCCTCATTTGTGGGCTATATAGTCCACAGTTTTTGGCCACTTTGGTGAGATTTTTTATTTCCCTCATTTTGTGGGCTATATAGTTCACTGTTTTCGATCAATTTCCTGAGATTTTGTATTTTACTGTTTTTGGCCTTATTTTGTGTGTTATTGTCCACAGTTTCCGGCCGTTTTCATGAAATTTTGTATTTGAATTTTTTAGCCTCATTTGTGGGCTATAGTACACAGTTTTCTGCCACTTTCGTGCAATTTTTTATGTCCCTCATTTGTAGACTATAGTCCACTGTTTCTAGTTGTTTTCGTGAAAATTTGTATTTTACTATTTTAGCCTCATTTGTGGGCATTGTCCACAGTTTTAGGTCACTTTCTCGAGATTTTTTATTTCCCTCATTTTGTGGGCTATATAGTACACTGTTTTCGATCAATTTCATGAGATTTCGTATTTTATTGTTTTGGCATCATTTTGTGGGCTATATAGTACACTGTTTTCGATCAATTTCATGAGATTTCGTATTTTATTGTTTTGGCATCATTTTGTGGGTTATAGTCCACAGTTTCCTGCGTCTTTCGTGAGATTTTTTATTTCCCTCATTTTGTGGGCTATAGTTTACTGTTTTCGATCAATTTCATGAGATTTTGAATTTTACTATTTTTGGCCTCATTTTGTGTGTATTGTCCACAGTTTCCGGCCGTTTTCGTGAAATTTTGTATTTGACTTTTTTAGCCTCATTTGTGGGCTATAGTGCACAGTTTTCGGCCACTTTCGTGAGATTTTTTATGTCCCTCATTTGTGGGATGTAGTCCATTGTTTCAAGTTGTTTTCGGGAAAATTTGTATTTGATTGTTTTAGCCTCATTTGTGGGCATAGTCCACAGTTTTAGGTCACTTTCTTGAGATTTTTTATTTCCCTCATTTTGTGGGCGATAAGAGTACACTGTTTTCGATCACTTTCATGAGATTTCGTATATTACTATTTTGGCCTTATTTTGTTGGTTATAGTCCACAGTTTCCGGCCGTTTTCGTGAAAATTCTTACTTGACTGTTTTAGCCTCATTTGTGGGCTTATAGTCCACAGTTTTCGGCCACTTTTGTGATATTTTTTATTTCCCTCATTTGTGCGCTATATAGTACACTATTTTCGATCAATTTCATGAGACTTCTTATTTTACTGTTTTGACCTCTTTTTGTGGGTTATATTCCGCAGTTTCCAGTCGTTTTTGTGAAATTTTTTATTTGACTGTTTTCGCCTCATTTGTGGTCTAGTCCACAGTTTTCGGCCGCTTTCGTGAGATTTTTTATTTCCCTCATTTTGTAGGCAATTGTACACTGTTTTCGGCCGCTTTCATGAGATTTCGTATTTTACTATTTTGGCCTCATTTTGTGGGTTATAGTCCTCAGTTTCTGGCCACTTTTGTGGAAATTTGTATTTGACTGTTTTAGCCTCATTTGTGGGCTATAGTCCACAGTTTTCAGCAACTTTCCAGAGATTTTTTATTTCCCTCAATTTGTGTGCTTTATAGTACACTGTTTTTGATCAATTTCATGAGATTTCGTATTTTACTGTCTTGGCATCATTTTGTGGGTTATAGTCCACAGTTTTCGGCTTCTTTCGTGAGATTTCTTATTTCCCTCATTTTGTGGGCTATAGTACACAGTTTTCGATCACTTCCATGAGATTCCGTATTTTACTTTTTTTTGTCTCATTTTGTGGGTTAAAGTCCACAGTTTCCGGCTGTTTTTATGATACTTTGTATTTGACTTCTTTAGTCTCATTTGTGGGCTATATAGTCCTCAGTTTTGGCCACTTTCGTGAGATTTTTTATGTCCCTCATTTTGTGGGCTATAGTCCACTGTTTCGAGTTGTTTTCGTGAAAATTTGAATTTGACTGTTTTAGCCTCATTTGTGGGCTATAGTCCACAACTTTCGGTCAGTTTCGTAAGATTTTTTAATTTCCTTATTTTGTGGGATATATTACATTGTTTCTGATCTCTTTCATGAGATTTCGTATTTTACTATTTGGGCCTCATTTTTTGGGTTATATTCCACAGTTTCCGGTTGTTTTCGTGAAATTTTTTATGACTGTTTTAGCCTCATTTGTGGGCTATAGTCCACAGTTTTCAGCCACTTTCGTGAGATTTTTTATTTTCCTCATTTTGTGGGCTAAAGTACATTGTTTTCGATCACTTTCATGAGATTTCGTGTTTTACTGTTTTAGCCTCATTTGATGGCTATAGTCCACAGTTTTCGGCCACTTCGGTGAGATTTTTTATTTGCCTAATTTTGTGGGCTATACAGTACACTGTTTTTTTTATATCAATTTCAAGATATTTTGTATTTGACTGTTTTGGCCTCATTCTGTGGGTCACAGTTTTCGGGCTCTTTCGGGAGATTTTTTATTTCCCTTATTTTGTGGGCAATAGTTCACTGTTTTCGATCAATTTCACGAGATTTCGTATTTTACTATTTTTGCCTCATTTTGTGTGTTATTGTCCACAGTTTCCTGCCGTTTTCGGGAAATTTTGTATTTGACTTTTTTAGCCTCATTGGTGGGCTATAGTGCACAGTTTTCTGCCAGTTTCGGGAGATTTTTTATGTCCCTCATTTGTGGGCTATAGTCCACGGTTTGTAGTTGTTTTCGTGAAAATTTGTATTTGACTGTTTTAGCCTCATTTGTGGGCATAGTCCACAGTTTTAGGTCACTTTCTCGAGATCTTTTATTTCCCTCATTTGTGGGCTATAGTACACTGATTTCGATCACTTTCATTAGATTTCGTATATTACTATTTTGGCCTTATTTTGTGGGTTGTAGTCCACAGTTTTCGGCCGTTTGCATAAAAATTCGTATTTGACTGTTTTAGCCTCATTTGTGGGCTATAGTCCACAGTTTTCGGCCACTTTCGTGAGATTTTTTATTTTCCTCATTTTGTGGGCTATATAGTACACTGTTTTCGACCGCTTAGATGAGATTTCTTATTTTACGGTTTTGGCCACATTTTGTGGGTTATAGTCCATAGTTTCCGGCCATTTTTCGTGGAAATTTGTATTTGACTGTTTTTGCCTCCTTTGTGGGCTATAGTCCACAGTTTTCGGCCCCTTTTGAGAGATTTTTTATTTCCCTCATTTTGCGGGCTATATAGTACACTGTTTTCGATCAATTTCACGAGATTTCGTATTTTATTGTTTTGGCATTATTTTGTGGGTTATAGTCCACAGTTTTCGGCGTCGTTCGTGAGATTTTTTATTTCCCTCATTTTGTGGGCTATAATTCACTATTTTCGATCAATTTCATGAGATTTCGTATTTTACTGTTTTTGGCCTCATTTTGTTTGTTATTGTCCACAGTTTCCGGCCGTTTCCGTGAAATTTTGTATTTAACTATTTAAGCCTCATTTGTGGGCTATAGTGCACAATTTTCGGCCACTTTCTTGAGATTTTTTATGTCCCTCATTTGTGGGCTATAGTCCACTGTTTCGAGCTGTTTTCGTGAAAATTTGTATTTGACTGTTTTAGCCTCATTTGTGGGCATAGTCAACAGTTTCAGGTCACTTTCTCGAGATTTTTTATTTTCCTCATTTTGTGGGCTATAATGATACACTGTTTTCGATCACTTTAATGAGATTTTGTATATTTCTATTTGGCCTTATTTTGTTGGTTATAGTCCACAGTTTCCGGTCGTTTTCGTGAAAATTCTTATTTGACTATTTTAGCCTCATTTGTTGGCTATAGTCCACAATTTTCAGCCACTTTCGTGAGATTTTTTATTTCCCTCATTTTTTGGGCTATATAGTACACTATTTTCGATCAATTTCATGAGATTTCTTATTTTACTGTTTTGGCCTCATTTTGTGGGTTATATTCCACAGTTTCCGGTCGTTTTTGTGAAAATTTTTATTGGACTGTTTTTGCCTCATTTGTGGGCTAGTCCACAGTTTTCGGCAGCTTTCGTGAGATTTTTTATTTCCCTCATTTTGTGGGCTATTGTAGACTGTTTTCGGCCGCTTTCATGAGATTTCGTATTTTATTGTTTTGGCCTCATTTTGTTGGTTAGTCCACAGTTTTCGGCCTTTTTCGTGAGAATTTTTATTTCCCTCATTTTATGGGCTATAGTACACAGTTTTCGATCACTTTCATGAGATTTCGTATTTTACTGTTTTTGGTCTCACTTTGTATGTTAAAGTCCATAGTTTCCGGCTATTTTCGTGATATTTTGTATTTGACTTCTTTAGTCTCATTTGTGTGCTATATAGTCCACAGTTTTGGCCACTTTCGTGAGATTTTTTATGTCCCTCATTTTGTGGGCTATAGTCCACTGTTTCGAGTTGTTTTTGTGAAGCTTTGTATTTGATTGTTTTAGCCTCATTTGTGGGTTGTAGTCCACAATTTTCTGTCACTTTCGTGAGATTTTTTATTTGCCTTATTTTGTGGGATATATTACACTGTTTTCGATCACTTCCGTGAGATTTCGTATTTTACTATTTTGGCCTTATTTTTTGGGTTATATTCCGTAGTTTCCGGTCGTTTTGGTGAAATTTTTTCTTTGACTGTTTTAGCCTCATTTGTGGGCTATAGTCCACAGTTTTCGGCCACTTTCGTGAGATTTTTTTTTCCCTTCATTTTGGGGGTTAAAGTACATTGTTTCCGATCACTTTCTTGAGACTTCGTGTTTTACTGTTTTGACCTCATTTTGTGGGTTATAGTCCACAGTTTCCGGCCGTTTTTGTGAAAATTTGTATTTGACTGTTTTAGCCACATTTGTGGGCTATAATGCACAGTTTTCGGCCAATTCCGTGAGATTTTTTATTTCTCTCATTTTGTAGGCTATAGTACACTATTTTCGATCAATTTTATGAAATTTCGTATTTTACTGTTTTTGGCCTCATTTTGTGTGTTGTCCACAGTTTTCGGCCGTTTTCATGAAATTTTGTATTTGACTTTTTTGAGCCTCATTTGTGGGCTATAGTCCACAGTTTTCAGCCACTTTTGTGATATTTTTTAGGTCTCTCTTTTTGTGGGCTGTAGTCCACTGTTTCGAGTTGTTTTAGTGAAAATTTGTAATTTACAGTTTTAGCCTCATTTGTGGGCCAAAGTTTTCGGCCACTTTCGTGAAATTTTTTATTTACCTCATTTTGCGGGCTATAGTACACTGTTTTCGATCAATTTCTTTAGATTTCGTATTTTACTGTTTTGGTCCAATTTTGTTGGTTATAGTCCACAGTTTCCGGCCATTTTCGTGAAATTTTGTATTTGACCGTTTTCACCTCATTTGTGGGCTATAGTCCACAGTTTTCGGTCATTTTCGTGAGATTTTTTATTTCCAGCATTTCGTGGGTAATATAGTACACTGTTTTCGATCAATTTCTTGAGATTTCGTATTTTATTGTTATGACCTCATTTTTGGGGTTATATTCCACAGTTTCCTGTCATTTTTGTGAAATTTTCAATTTAACTGTTTCAGCCTCAATTTTCAGCCACTTTCGTGAGATTTTTTATTTCCCTCATTTTGTGGGTTATATTCCACAGTTTCTGATCATTTTCGTAAAATTTTTTATTTTATTGTTTTAGCCTCACTTTTCGGCTAGAGTGCACAGTTTTTGGCCACTTTCGTGGGATTTTTTATTTCACTCATTTTGGGACTATAGTACACTGTCTTCGATCAATTTCATGAGATTTCGTATTTTACTGTTTTGACCTGATTTTGTGTGTTGTTGTCCACAGTTTCCGGCCGTTTTCGTGAAATTTTGTATTTGACTTTTTTAGCCTCATTTGTGGGCTATAGTCCACAGTTTTTCGGCCACTTTCATAAGATTTTTTATGTCCCTCATTTTGTGGGCTATAGTCCACTATTTCGAGTTGTTTTCGTGAAAATTTGTATTTGACTGTTTCAATCTCATTTGTGGGCTATCGTCCACAGTTTTCGGTCACTTTCTCGAGATTTTTTATTTCCCTCATTTTGTGGGCTATAGTACACTGTTTTCGATCACTTTCATGAGATTTTGTATTTTACTGTTTGGCCTTATTTTATGGGTTATAGTCCACAGTTTCTGGTCGTTTTCTTGAAAAGTTGTATTTGACTATTTTAGCCTCATTTATGGGCAATAGTCCACAGTTTTCGGCCACTTTCGTGAGATTTTTTATTTCCCTGATTTTGGGGGCTACATAATACACCATTTTCGATCAATTTGATGTGATTTCTTATTTTACTATTTTGGCCTCATTTTTTGGGTTATATTTTCCACAGTTTTTGGTCGTTTTCGTGAAATTCTTTATTTGACTGTTTTAGCCTCATTCGTGGTCTATAGTCCACAGTTTTCGGCCCCTTTCGCGAGATTTTTTATTTCCCTCATTTTGTGGGCTATTGTACGGTGTTTTCGATCACTTTCATGAGATTTCGTATTATATTGTTTTGGACTCATTTTGTGGGTTATAGTTCACAGTTTCAAGCCGTTTTCGTGAAAATCTGTATATGACTGTTTTTGCCTCTTTTGTCAGCTATAGTCCACAGTTTTTGGCCACTTTCGTGAGATTTTTTATTTCCCTCATTTTTGAGTCTATGTAATACACCATTTTCGATCAATTTCATGTGATTTCTTATTTTACTGTTTTGGTCTCATTTTGTGGGTTATATTCCATAGTTTCCGGTCATTTTCCTGAAATTTTTTATTTGATTATTTTAGCCTCATTCGTGGGCTACAGTCCACAGTTTTCGGCCACTTTCGTGAGTTTTTTCCCCCCCTCATTTTGTGGGCTATTGTACGCTGTTTTCGATCACTTTCATGAGATTTCGTATTTCACTGTTTTGGCCTCATTTTGTGGGTTATAGTCTACAGTTTCCGGCCGTTTTCGTGAAATTTTGTATTTGACTTTATTAGCCTCATTTGTGGGCTATAGTCCACAGTTTTCGGCAGCTTTCTTGAGATTTTTCATTAACCGCATTTTGTGGGCTATAGTACAAAGCTTTCGATCAATTTCATGAGTTTTCGTATTTAACTGTTTTGAACTCATTTTGTAGGTTACAGTCCACAGTTTCCGACCATTTTCGTGAAATTTTATATTTGATTGTTTTAGCCTCATTTGTGGGCTATAGTGCACGGTTTTCGGCCACTTTTGCGAGATTTTTTATTTCTCTCATTTTGGGGGCTATAGTAATACTATTTTTGGTCACTTTCATGAGATTTTGTATTTTACTGTTTTTGGCCTAATTTTGTGTGTTATAGTCCATAGTTTCGGGCCATTTTCGTGAACTTTTGTATTTGACTTTATTAGCCTCATTGGTGGGCTATTGTCCACAGATTTGGCCCCTTCCGTAAGATTTTTTATGTCCATCATTTTGTGGGCTATAGTCCATAGTTTTGAGTTGTTTTCGTGACAATTTGTATTTGACAGTTTTAGTCCACAGTTTTCGGTGACTTTTGTGCGATTTTTTATTTCACTCATTTAGTGGGATATAGTACACTGTTTTCGAAAAGTTTCATGATATTTTGTATTTTACTATTTTGGCCTAATTTTTTGGGTTATATTCCACAGTTTTCGGTTGTTTTCGCGAAATTTCTTATTTGACTGTTTTATCCTCATTTGTGGGGCTAGATACACTGTTTTATATCCCTCATTTAGTGGGCTACACTGTGTTACCGCTGAATCTGGTGTGGGGGCAAACAGATAGTATTTGTGGATTCTTGGAAAACCTGAATAGCAAACCTGGAACCTGTTCTGTTGGAGTCTGACCATTGACTCCGGCCGTTCACTTGCAAAAAGTGCGAGACATCGGGGTTGATCCCGGCGACGCACCCTCCGACGCTCAAGTCAGTAATCAGGAAGATTATGAAAGAGCATAAATTGGCAAAAGATTGGTTACCTCTTAATAATGGTGGATGGGGGGTATTTATAGTCGCCTTAAGGATCAGATTAGGAATGTAATCCCTGTGATCAGATAAGGAATGTAATTCCTGTGATCAGATAAGGAATGTAATCCCTGATTCCCAGTGAAAGGATAGATGTGAATCAGGGCTGTTGATTAGGACTAATCAGAAACCCTAATTCTATCCTGCTGGACCGGGTTCATTTCGGGTTGGGACCCGTACCCTGTTGAGGTGGATCCGTTCGTGGGTTATTGGGTCTTGAAGAAAGACCCAGTTTCCATTTTAGACCCGTTAGTAGGTGAAATTATCATTTTACCCCTGAGCTTTAAGATTCGTGTTCGATGTGAACGGTCCCGATTTAATCCTATTTTTAGCCATATCACGAGCCCCCCACTCCTGGAGACTGAGTTTTACAGTCTTCGAGGAGTAGTTTTGTTGTTCTAATGGCATACGGGATTTTATCGATGTTCTTAAGGAGTTTGGATCTTGCTCGGGGGGTAACGGTGTTATTCTGGGCTTGTAAAATTCCCAAAAATATCCTTAGAATTTTCTGGATTTTTGGTGATTTTTCCAGATTTTTCTGAATTTTTTCTCATTTTTTTGAATTTTTTATTCATTTTTCGAATTAAATAATTAATTATCGAAAATATTAATTAATTATTCTAATTTAATAATTATTTTTCCAGAATTTTAAAATAATTTTTTCTAATTGATAATTATTTTTAGAATTTTTAATTAATTTTTTCGATTTTTTAAATATTTTTTCAATTTTTTAAATAATTAAAACAATTAAATTAATTAATTAATTAATTAAATATTACCTGGACACGTGGTGCATTTCTGAGCGTCGATCATGATCAGATGTGCGCGCATCGCGAGACAGATCACGTTCTGGACACGTGGCACGTTTCTGGGCATCGATCATGATCAGATGTGCGCGCATCGCGAGACAGATAACGTTCTGGACACGTGGCGCATTTCTAAGTAGCGATCGTGTCGTGATGCGATTTTTGAGAAGTTCGGATGGTGCGTGTAGGTCGGCAGCATTTTTCTTCAATTTTGAGCTCGGATTGCATGTTGCTCGGAATCCGAGCAACTTCGCGCACATTTCGCGCAGCTCGGCATCCGATCAAGGAGGTGAAGCCACATGGCATATAATTTTTTTTTTCTTTTTCTCTGTCCACTTCTTCTTTCTCGCTCTGTTCGATCTTTCCTCTCTTGTTCTTTCACATCCCCTTCTTCACCCATTCCTTCACTCCCAAGCTCGTCTCGTCGTGAAGCTCGGTGAAAGAGCTCGGCGATGGAGTCGAGAGGAGGGGTCGAGCTCGGCAAGGAGGAAAGAGCGCTCGCCGATGGCTTGGCGAGGGAGGAGCTCGAGCACGGAGGTGGCGAGGAATGGAGGCGAGCTCGGAGCTTTGGAGGAGTGGCGGAGCTCGGTGTAGGGGGGAGCTCGTCGGAGGTTGAACTGCGAGTTGCAGGTGAGCTAGGTGTTGAAGGAGCTCGGTACTGTGTTCGGCGTCGGAATGGAGCTTGGAGGTGAGAGGGCTCGCCGATGGCTTGGTAAGGGAGGAGCTCAAGCTCGGAGGTGGCGAGGAATGGAGGCGAGCTCGGAGCTTTGGAGGTGAGAGGGCTCGACATTGGAATGGGAGCTCAGGGTCGATGAGAGCTCGCGCTCGTGAAGGTTTGAGTGCTCGGCACCGGAGTGAAGGTTGAAGCTCGGCAACGATGGGTTCGGCGAGGTCGAGCTCGGCGAGAGTGAGAGCTCAGCTTTGGAGGTGGGCGACCGAAGACATGCTCGGCAGTGGAGAAGAAAAGCTCGGCAACGATGGGTTTTTTCTTTTTCTGGTTTTGGCGGGAGAGTGGAGAAGAGGAGAGGAAGGGTATGGGTGTTCGGGTTCGGACCCGTTAAGACCCCGACCCTTGTGCTCCCTTTTTTTTTTCTTTTTTTTCTTTTTTTTTTTGTTTGCTTGTTCGGCGAATCCGAGCACGAATTTTGAGGGACAATTTTTGCCATTTTGCAGTTCGGTAGGACAGTAGCTCGGATTGTAGATCCGAGCTACATGACTCGATCTGGATGGTTGATCACGATTGTGGCGCGAATCACGAGACAAGAGGCTCAAATTTCGAAAAAAACGTTATCTTGTCGTTTTGTGGAGACGTGGCGCGATCTGAGCCGTTCATCACCTTTTTTGCGATTTTCGCAAATATCCAACGGTTGGAGTTGCTCGGTATCATTTTTCTTCAAGTGTGGAGCTCGGATTGGCACTTTCTCGGAATCCGAGCAACTTACTTGAGTGGGTCGGCTCGGGTTGCTAGTCATTCGGCGCAGCTATATTGCGATCCACTTTCCCGGTACTACGGAGGTCCGATCGGGGCATGCGACCCCTCGTTTCGAAGCTAACTCGAAGATCTACAACTTCTCTTTAGGAGTGGGATGAAGATTCACCCTCCTTCATGGTCAAAATAGCCCCGCAACATCCTTGTCTTCATGAAGTTGAGGAGTGTTTTGGTCTTGGGGATTTTTGAAGAGGAGATCCACTCCTAGGGGCGGAGAAGATGTGCTAGGAAGACCCTCGTAAGAGCCATGGGAAGACCCATTTTTTGAGGTGAGTGCAAGGAGCAACTCTGTAAGAGAGTTTTGAGCTCCGATCTTGCTTAGAAGAGGCCTGCTTTGGAGGCGAGCGGAGTGAAGGGCTCGGCTCTAGGAGAGAGCCATTTGTGAGACAAGTGTGAGGAGGAACTCTAGGAGAGATTTGTGCTCCAAACTTGTTGAGAAGGGGTCCGCCTTCGAGGTGAGCAGAGCGACGAGCTTGGCTCTAGGAGAGAGCCGTTTGGGAGACGAGTTTGAGGAGGAACTCTAGGAGAGAGTTGTGCTCTGAACTCGTTGAGAAGAGGTCCGCCTTGGAGGTGAGCGGAGTGAAGGGCTCGGCTCTAGGAGAGAGCCATTTGTGAGACAAGTGTGAGGAGGAACTCTAGGAGAGAGTTGTGCTCCAAACTTGTTGAAAAGGGGTCCGCCTTCGAGGTGAGCGGAGCGAAGAGCTTGGCTCTAGGAGAGAGCCATTTGGGAGACAAGTGTGAGAAGGAACTCTAGGAGAGAGACCGAATGTTTGGCTCGGATCGCCAGTTGCTCAGCTCGGACTGCCAAACGTCGTGGAGCGATCTGAGCCGTCGGATCTTGGCGTGAATCTCGAGGCGGGCACAGTTCCCAAGAAAACACTATCTTGTCATGTAGTGGCGCTGGCACGATCTGAGCCGTCCGATCGAAATCTTATGCGAATTTTGAGGGGAAAGTCGTTTTTCTCCATTTTGCAGCTCGGATTGGCACTTGCTCGGAATCCGAGCTATCCCCTTGGTTGTTGAGGTCGGATCGCCTGTCGCTCGGATTTTGGTTCAGAGGGACGTGGAGAGTCATTTGGGAGACGAGTTTGAGGAGCAACTCTAGGAGAGAGTTGTGAGCTCTGAACTCGTTGAGAGGAGGTCTGCCTTGGAGACGAGCGGAGCGAAAAGCTTGACTCTAGAGAGAGCCATTTGGGAGACGAGTTTGAGGAGGAACTCTAGGAGAGAGTTGTGCTCCGAACTCGTTGAGAAGAGGTCCGCTTTGGAGATGAGCGGAGCGAAAAGCTTGACTCTAGGAGAGAGCCATTTGTGAGACGAGTTTGAGGAGGAACTCTAGGAGAGAGTTGTGCTCCGAACTCGTTGAGAAAAGGTCCGCTTTGGAGGCGAGCGGAGTGAAGAGCTCGGCTCTGGGAGATAGCCGTTTGTGAGACGAGTTTGAGGAGCAACTCTAGGGAAGAGTTTTAGCTTCGAACTCGTTGAGAAGAGGTCCGCTTTGGAGGCGAGCGGAGTGAAGAGCTCGGCTCTGGGAGAGAGCCGTTTGTGAGACGAGTTTGAGGAGCAACTCTAGGGGAGAGTTTTAACTCCGAACTCGCTGCTTAAGTGAGAGAATCAACGGTTGTGGGAGCAGTTCCGAATGGCGAACCACTTCTAACTCGTTTACGAGCAAGTTATTTGAAGCGGAATCGAGCCAAGTGTTGGACTCCGAACTCGTCGTTAGAGGGATTCAACGGTTGTGGGAGCAATTCCGAATGGCGAACCACTTCTTACCCGCTTATGAGCGAGTAATTTGAAGCAGAATCGAGCCAAGTGTTGGACTCCGAACTCGTCGTTTAAGGGGGGTTAACAAGGTGTAGGAGCAATTCCGAATGGCGAACCACTTCTTACCCGCTTATGAGCGAGTAATTTGAAGCGGAATCGAGCCAAGTGTTGGACTCCGAACTCGTCGTTAGAGGGATTCAACGGTTGTGGGAGCAATTCCGAATGGCGAACCACTTCTTACCCGCTTATGAGCAGAGTAATTTGAAGTAGAATCGAGCCAAGTGTTGGACTCCGAACTCGTCGTTTAAGGGGGGTTAACGAGGTGTAGGAGCAATTCCGAATGGCAAACCACTTCTTACCCGCTTATGAGCGAGTAATTTGAAGCGGAATCGAGCCAAGTGTTGGACTCCGACCTCGTCGTTTAAGGGGGGTTAACGAGGTGTAGGAGCAATTCTGAATGGCGAACCACTTCTTACCCGCTTATGAGCGAGTAATTTGAAGCGGAATCGAGCCAAGTGTTGGACTCCGACCTCGTTGTTAGAGCTTAGTAAGTTGTAGGGGCAGCCATGTAAGAGAAACTGGATTCCGAACTTACCATTTAGCGAGTCGCGACTCGAAAAGATAGAGAAGCAAGAGCAATAATTTTCAATGAAAAAATATAAAGTTTTATTGAGATAAACTAAGTGGCCGCTTCAACAGGGCGAGCCATTATTATATGCTATTGGCCGGGTTACAACCATCGGCCTTATTGAAAATCAAGATCCTACTTCTACAATAAGGTGAAGACCTCTTGAGAGGAGCTGGGAGGTTCTGAGTCTTGAAGCTCGGCGGGCCTTTCTGTTCGTTTGTAGGCTCCTCAGGGGGGAAGCTCGGCCCCCTCTTTTTGGACGAACTTGGTCAGGAGCCCCCGCTGTATGAGTTCTTCGATCTCTTCCTTGAGAGCCCGACAATCATCCGTGTCGTGGCCGTGGTCCCTGTGAAAGCGGCACCACTTATCCTTGTTCCTCTTCTTGCCAGGGGTATTCATTCTAGGGGGAGCGCGGAGTAGTCCTTCCTTGTCCACCTCCATAAGAACTTCTGATATATTAGCAATGAGGGGGGTGAACTTCTCAAAACGTGGAGTTGGGCGGCGTTGGCCAATACTGTCCTTCGGGAATTTTTGGGACCCTTCTTCACTTGTGTTCTTTCGTTTGTTCTCGGAAGATGTCTCCTCAAGAGCAGGGGGGTTGAGAGCCTCTTCCGCCCGTATGTACTTCCCCACCCTAAGTAAGAGCTCTGAGAAGTTCCGAGGAGACTTCTTGGCAAGGGATGCCCTGAGGTTGGCATTAGTGACGTTGCGCTCGAATGCGGCAGAGGCTACTGACTGGTTGAGGGAGGAAATGGACCGGGCTTCGGCGGTAAAGCGTCGAACGTAATCCCTTAGGCGTTCACCCTTTTCTTGGTTGAGGGTCACCAGAGATACACGTGTTTTCTCGGCCCGGCGGCTATTCACGAAATGAGTAAGGAAGAGCCCTTCGAACTGATCGAATTAGAAGATGGAGGCCGGGGCGAGTCGAGAGTACCATTCTCGTGCAGACCCCTTCAGTGTGGCAGGGAAGATCTTGCAGAGGAGGGCATCTGAAGCATGGTGGATCATCATGAGAGTTTTGAAACACTTTATGTGATCTGCGGGGTCTGACTCCCCGGTATACGTCTCGAAGTGAGGCGGCTTGAAGTTTTCTGGGATGGGGGTCTCCATGATGGTGCGGGAGAATGGAGGTCTGCTCGGGTGGAGGTTTATCGCCCGTTGCTCTTCTTTCCTGTCAATTCGGCCGAGGCGCCTCTCCATCTCGTGGAGGCGGCGGTAGACCGAATCTTCTCTTTGATCATACCTTGCCGAGCCCGGGGACTCATCTTCGTACGAGGATGGACTGGGGCTGCGGCGATGGTAGCTTGGAGAAGGACGAGGACTGAGAGTGTGAAGGCGGTGGCTCCTAGCTGGCTCATGAGTAGGTGGCCCTTTGGTCGTTCTTTGGAGCGATATTGAGGGCCCTTAAGACTGTCGCTTGGAAGTCTTGAAGATCTGCCCTTGTGACTGGTGCCTCTCCAGCTTGGCGGTCCCTATGTGTGGCTCGGCTTACTGGAGAATGAGTTCTCCGCCGATGACGCTGAGGGGACTCTCTTTGCCTCCTCGGGGGAGGGGATCTTCTAGTCCTCGGTCGTCGGGGGGTTCGGATTCTTGAAGCCCCTGAGTTCTCGAGTTGATGGACTCGACCAAAGGCTTGCCATCCATTCAGGTGAGTTCTAAGGTCGACCCCCTTTTGGCGGTCGGCAATGACTTGACGAAGATCCCGCTCGAGAGGGCTTTGAGAAGCCAGGGATTCAACTGAAGGATTGGGACCCGTGACTTGGTCATGAGGAGGATGTTGCTTCGGATGACTTTGACAGGGAGCCCCCCTGGGCAGCCCCCCGAGACCTTTGAGGGGCCTGTTGAGTAGGAGCACCTTGAACCGGAGGAGGGAGTGGAGGAAGGGAAGTGGTTCTTCGATTGGAGACCGCTACCTTCCCCTTCTGTTTTGGATGCATGGCTTGAAGCTAGTATCGTTGATAAAGAGAGGTCAGGTTGCTTTTTCGGTTCCCACAGACGGCGCCAATCTGTTACCGCTGAATCTGGTGTGGGGGCAAACAGATAGTATTTGTGGATTCTTGGAAAACCTGAATAGCAAACCTGGAACCTGTTCTGTTGGAGTCTGACCGTTGACTCCCACCGTTTACCTGCAAAAAGTGCGAGACACCGGGGTTGATCCCGGCGACGCACCCTCCGACGCTCAAGTCAGTAATCAAGAAGATTATGAAAGAGCGTAAATTGGCAAAAGATTGATTACCTCTTAATAGTGGTGGATAGGGGGTATTTATAGTTGCCTTAAGGATTAGATTAGGAATGTAATCCCTGTGATCAGATAAGGAATGTAATCCCTGTGATCAGATAAGGAATGTAATCCCTAATTCCCAGTGAAAGGATAGATGTAAATCAGGGCTGTTGATTAGGACTAATCAGAAACCCTAATTCTATCCTGCTGGACCGGGTTCATTTCGGGTTGGGACCTGTACCCAGTTGAGGTGGATCCGTTCGTGGGTTATTGGGTCTTGAAGAAAGACCCAGTTCCCATTTCAGACCCGTTAGTAGGTGAAATTACCATTTTACCCCTGAGCTTTAAGATTCGTGTCCGATGTGAACGGTCCCGATTTAAACCTATTTTTAGCCATATCACACTGTTTTTGATCACTTTCATGAGATTTCATTTTTTCCTGTTTTGGCCTCATTTTGTTGGTTATAGTCCACAGTTTCCGGTTGTTTTTGCGAAAAAGATTTATTTGACTGTTTTAGCATTATTTGTAGCCTATTGTCCACAGTTTTTGGCCACTTTCGTGAGATTTTTTCATTTTGTGGGCTAAAGTACACTGTTTTCGATTACTTTCATGAGATTTCATATTTTACTGTTTTGGCCTCATTTTGTGGGTTATAGTCCACAGTTTCCGGCCGTTTTCGTGAAAATTTGTATTTGACTGTTTTAGCCTCATTTGTGGGCTATAGTCCACAGTTTTCGGCCCCTTTCGTGAAAATTTTTATTTTCCTCATTTTTTTTGCTATAGTATACTGTTTTCGATCAGTTCCGGGAAATTTCGTATTTTACTGTGTTGGCCTCATTTTCATCAAAAACACTTAAATACGAAATCTCATGAAATTGATCAGAAATAGTGTACTATATAGCCCACAAAATCGGGGAAATTAAAATTTTCACGAAAGTGGCCGAAAACTGTGGACTATAGCCCACAAATGAGGCTAAAACAGTCAAATACAAAATTTCACAAAAACGGTCGGAAACTATGAACTATAACCCACAAAATGAGGCCAAAACATAAAATTACGAAATCTCATTAAACATAATTACGATCACTTTCATGAGATTTCGTAATTTTATGGGCACAGTGTTACGGCCAAAATTACGATCACTTTCATGAGATTTCGTAATTTCATAATCTCATTAAACATAAAATTACGAAAGTGGCCGAACACTGTGCCCCACACATGAGGGTAAACCGGTCAAATACAAAATTTCACGAAAACGACTGGAAACTGTGGACTTCCTACAAAATATGGTCAAAACAGTAAAATATGAAATCTCATGAAAGTGATTGAAAACTGTGTACTATAGCTCACAAAATGAGGAAAATAAAAAATCTCACTAAAGTGGCCGAAAACTGTGGACTATACCCTACAAATGAGGCTAAAACGGTCAAATAATTGTTTTTCACAAAAATAGCTGGAAACTGTGGACTATAACCCATAAAATGAGGCCAACACTGTAAAATACGAAATCTCATGAATGTGAATGGAAACAGTGTATTACAGGCCACAAAATGAGGGAAATAAAAATTCTCACGAAAGTGAACGAAAACTAGGGACTATAGCCCACAAATGAGGCGAAAACAATCAAATACAAAATTTCGTAAAAATGGCCGGAAATTGTGGACTATAACCCACAAAATTAGGCCAACACCGTAAAATTCGAAATCTCATGAAAGTGATCGAAAACAGTGTACTATAGCCTACAAAATGAGGGAAATAAAAATCTTACGAAAGTGGCCGAAAACTTGTGGACTATAGCCCACAAATTAGGCCAAAACAATAATATACAAAATTTTACAAAAAACGGTAGGAAACTGTGGACTATAACCCACAAAATGAGGCCAAAGCAGTAAAATACAAAATCTCATGATAGTGACCGAAAATCGTGTGCGCCCAATAAATGAGGGAAATAAAAAATCTCATCAAAGTGGCCAAAAACTATGGACTATAGCCCACAAATGAGGCAAAAATAGTCAAATACAAAATTTCACAAAAACGGTAGGAAACTGTGGACTATAACCTACAAAATGAGGCCAAAACAGTAAAATACGAAATCTCATGAATCGAAAACAGTGTAGCCTACAAAATGAGGGAATTAAAAATCTCACGAAAGTGGCCGAAAACTATGGACTATACCCTACAAATGAGGCTAAAACAGTCAAATAAAAAATTTAACACAAAAGTCGGAAACTGTGCACTATAACCCACAAAATGCGGCCAAAACAGTAAAATACGAAATCTCATGATAGTCATCGAAAACAATGTACTATAAGCCCAAGAATTGAGGGAAATAAAAAAATCTCATAAAAGTAGCCGAAAACTGTGGACTATAGCACATAAATGAGGCTAAAACAGTCAAATACAAAATTTCGCAAAAAGGCATGAAACTGTGCACTATAACCCACAAAATATGGCCAACACAGTAAAATACGAAATCTCATGAAAGTGATCGAAAACAGTTGCCCACAAAATGAAGGAAATAAAAATTTTCACGAAAGTGGCCAGAAACTGTGGACTATATAGCCCACACATGATGCTAAAACGGTCAAATACAAAATTTCACGAAAACGACTGGAAGACAACCCACAAAATATGGTCAAAACATTACTATACGAAATCTCATGAAAGTTATCGAAAATAGTGTACTACAGCCCAAAAAATGAGTGAAATAAAAAGTCTCATGAAGGTGGCCAAAAACTGTGGACAATTGCCTACAAATGAGGCTAAAATAGTCAAATAAAATTTTTCGCAAAAAACAGCCGGAAATTGTGGACTATAACCCACAAAATGAGGCCAACACAGTAAAATACGAAATGTAATGAAAGTGATCGAAAATAGTATACTACAGCCTACAGAATGAGGGAAATAAAAAATCTCACAAAAGTGGCCAAAAACTGTGGACTATAGCCTACAAATGAGGTTAAAACAGTCCAATACAAAATTTCATAAAAACGACCGGAAACTGTGGACTATAACCCACAAAATGAGGCCAACACAGTAAAATACGAAATCTCATCAAAGTGATCGAACACAGTGTACTATAGCCTACAAAATGAAGGAAATAAAAATCTTACGAAAGTGGCCGAAAACTGTGGACTATAGCCCATAAATGAGGCTAAAACAGTAAAATACAAAATTTCTCGAAAACGGCAGGAAACTGTGGACTATAACCCACAAAATGAGGCCCACAAAGTAAAATACGAAATCCCATGAAAGTGATCGAAAACATTGGACAGCCGACAAAATGAGGGAAATAAAAATCTCACGAAAGTGGCCGAAAACTATGGACTATAGCCCACAAATGAGGCTAAAACAGTCAAATACAAAATTTCACAAAAACAGTCGGAAACTGTGGACAGTAATCCACAAAATGAGGCCAAAACAGTAAAATACGAAATCTCTTGATAGAGATCGAAAACAGTGTACATCCTACAAAATGAGGGAAATGAAAAATCTCACGAAGGTGGCCGAAAACTATGGAATATTGCCCACAAATGAGGCTAAAACTGTCAAATACAAAATTTCACGAAAATGGTCAAAAATTGTGGACTATAACCGACAAAATGTGGCCAAAACAGTAAAATATGAAATATCAAGAAAGCGATCGAAAACAGTGTATAGCCCACAAAATGATGGAGAATAAAAAATCTTACAAAAGTGGCCGAAAACTGTGGACTATAGCTCACAAATGAGGCTAAAACAGTCCAATACAAAATCTCACAAAAACGATAGGAAACTGTGACTATATAACCCACAAAATGAGCCCAACACAGTAAAATACGAAATCTCATCAAAGTGATCGAAAACAGTGTACTATAGCCTACAAAATGAAGAAAATAAAAATCTTACGAAAGTGGCCGAAAGCTGTGGAATATACGCCATAAATGAGGCTAAAACAGTCAAATACAAATTTTCGCGATAACGGCAGGAAACTGTGGACTATAACCCACAAAATGAGGCCAACAAAGTAAAATACGAAATCTCATGAAAGTGATCGAAAACAGTGTACTGCCTACAAAATGAGGGAAATAAAAATCTCGCGCAAGTGGCCGAAAACTGTGGACTATACCCCACAAATGAGGCTAAAACTATCAAATACAAAATTTCACAAAAAGTCAGAAACTGTGGACAATAACCAACAAAATGAGGCCAAAGCAGTAAAATACGAAATCTCTTGATAGAGATTGAAAACAGCGTACTTCCTACAAAATGAGAGAAATAAAAAATCTGACGAAGGTGGCCAAAAACTGTGGAATATAGCCCACAAATGAGGCTAAAACAATCAAATACAAAATTTCACGAAAATGGTCGGAAATTGTGGACTATAACTGACAAAATGTGGCTGAAATAGTAAAATACGAAATATAAAGAAAGTGATCGAAAACATTGTGTTATAGCCCACAAAATGAGGGAGAATAAAAAAAATTACAAAAGTGGCCGAAAACTGTGGACTATATAGCCCACAAATGAGGCTAAAATAATCGAATACAAAACTTCACAAAAACGATCGGAAACTGTGGACTATAACCCACAAAATGAGCCCAACGCAGTAAAATACGAAATCTCATCAAAGTGATCGAAAACAGTGTACTATAGCCTACAAAATGAAGGAAATAAAAATCTTATGAAAGTTGCCAAAAACTGTGGAATATACCCAATAAATGAAGCTAAAACAGTCAAACACAAAATTTCGCGAAAACGGCACGAAACTGTGGACTATAACCCACAAAATGAGGCCAACAAAGTAAAATACGAAATCTCATGAAAGTGATCGAAAACAGTGTACTGCCTACAAAATGAGGGAAATAAAAATCTCGCGCAAGTGGCTGAAAACTGTGGACTATACCCCACAAATGAGGCTAAAACTGTCAAATACAAAATTTCACAAAAAGTCGGAAACTGTGGACAATAACCAACAAAATGAGGCCAAAACAGTAAAATACGAAATCTCTTGATAGAGATCGAAAACAGTGTATTTCCTACAAAATGTGGGAAATGAAAAATTTGACGAAGGTGGCCAAAAACTGTGGAATATAGCCCACAAATGAGGCTAAAACAGTCAAATACAAAATTTCACGAAAATGGTTGGAAATTGTGGACTATAACTGACAAAATGTGGCTGAAACAGTAAAATACGAAATATCAAGAAAGTGATTGAAAACATTGTATTATAGCCCACAAAATGAGGGAGAATAAAAAATCTTACAAAAGTGGCCGAAAACTGTGGACTATAGCCGACAAATGAGGCTAAAATAATCGAATACAAAACTTCACAAAAACGATCAAAAACTGTGAACTATAACCCACAAAATGAGCCCAACACAGCAAAATACGAAATCTCATCAAAGTGATCGAAAACAGTGCACTATAGCCTACAAAATGAAGGAAATAATAATCATACGAAAGTGGCCGAAAACTGTGGAATATACCCCATAAATGAAGCTAAAACAGTTAAATACAAAATTTCGCGAAAACGGCAGGAAACTGTGGACTATAACCCACAAAATGAGCCCAACACAGCAAAATACGAAATCTCATCAAAGTGATCGAAAACAGTGTACAGCCTACAAAATGAGGGAAATAAAAATCTCACGAAAGTGGCCGAAAACTGTGGACTATACCCCACAAATGAGGCTGAAACTGTCAAATAGAAAATTTCACAAAAAGTCAGAAACTGTGGACAATAACCACAAAATGAGGGCAAAACAGTAAAATACGAAATCTCTTGATAGAGATCGAAAACAGTGTACATCCTACAAAATGAGGGAAATGAAAAATCTCACGAAGGTGGACGAAAACTGTGGAATATATAGCCCACAAATGGGGTTAAAACAGTCAAAAACAAAATTTCACGAAAATGGTCGAATATTGTAGACTATAAATGACAAAATGTGGCCAAAACAGTAAAATACGAAATATCAAGAAAGTGATCGAAAATAGTGTATTATAGCCCACAAAATGAGGGAGAATAAAAAATCTTACAAAACTGTGGACTATAGCCCACAAATGAGGCTAAAACAGTCCAATACAAAATTTCACAAAAACGATCGGAAACTATGGACTATAACCCACAAAATGAGCCCAACACTGTAAAATACAAAATCTCATCAAAGTGATCGAAAACAGTGTACTATAGCCTACAAAATGAAGGAAATAAAAATCTTAAGAAAGTGGCCGAAAACTGTGGAATATACCCCATAAATGAGGCAAAAATAGTCAAATACAAAATTTCACGAAAACGGCAGGAAACTATGGACTATAACCCACAAAATGAGGCCAACAAAGTAAAATACGAAATCTGATGAAAGTGATCGAAAACAGTGTACGACCTACAAAACGAGGGAAATAAAAATCTCACGAAAGTGGCCGAAAATAATGGACTATACCCCATAAATGAGGCTAAAACTGTCAAATACAAAATTTCACAAAAAAGTCGGAAACTGTGGACAATAACCCACAAAATGAGGCCAAAACAGTAAAATACAAAATCTCTTGATAGAGATCGAAAATAGTGTACATCCTACAAAATGAGGGAAATGAAAAATCTCACGAAGGTGGCTGGAAACTGTGGAATATAGCCCACAAATGAGGCTGAAATAGTCAAATACAAAATTTCACGAAAATGATCGGAAATTGTGGACTATTACCCCCGAAATGTGGCCAAAACAGTAAAATACGAAATCTCAAGAAAGTGATCGAAAACAGTGTATTATATCCCACAAAATGAGGGAGAATAAAAAATCTTACAAAAGTGGCCGAAAACTACGGAATATAGCCAACAAATGAGGCTAAAACAGTCAAATACAAAATTTTACGAAAATGGTCAGAAACTGTGGACAGCCCAAAAAAAGAGGCCAACATAGTAAAATACGAAATCACTTGAAAGTGATCGAAAACAGTGCACTCTAGACCACAAAATGAGGGAAAGAAAAAATCTAACGAAATTGGCGGAAAACTGTGGACTATAGCCCACAAATGAGGCTAAAACAGTCAAATACAAAATTTCTTTAAAAAATGGTCGAAAACTGTGGACTGTAACCCACAAAATATGCCCAAAACTGTAAAATACGACACATCATGAAAGTGATCGAAAACAGTGTACAATAGCCCACAAAATGAGGAAAATAAAAAATCTCACGAAAGCGGCCGAAAACTGTCGATTATAGCCTACAAATGAGACTAAAACAGTCAAATAATTTTTTTCCACAAAAACCAACCAGAAACTGCGGACTATAACCCACAAAATGAGTCCAACACAGTAAAATACGAAATCTATTGAAAGTGATAAAAAACAGTGGACTATAGCTTATAAATTGAGGGAAAAAAAATTTAACGAAATTGGCCGAAACTGTGGACTATAGCCCACAAATGAGGCTAAAACAGTCAAATACAAAATTTATTTAAAAAATGGTCGAAAACTGTGGATTGTAACCCACAAAATATGGCCTAAACTGTAAAATACGACATATCATGAAAGTGATCGAAAACAGTGTACAATAACCCACAAAATGAGGGAAATAAAAAACCTTACGAAAGCGGCCGAAAACTGTCCACTATAGCCTACAAATGAGGCTAAAACAGTCAAATAATTTTTTTCCACATAAACAACTAGAAACTGTGGACTGTAACCCACAGAATGAGGCCAAAACAGTAAAATACGAAATCTCTTGAATGTTCAAAAACAGTGTTCTATAGCCCACAAATTGAGGGAAATAGAAAATCTTGTGAAAGTGGACGAAAACTGTGGACTATAGCCCACAGTTTGTGGCTAAAACAGTCAAATACAAAATTTCACGAAAGCGGTCGGAAACTGGGGACTATAACCCACAAAATGAGGCCAAAACAGTATAGACGAAATCACATGAATGTGATCGAAAACAGTGTACTATTAGCCCACAAAATGAGGAAAATAAAAAATCTCACGAAAGTCGATGGAAACTGTGGACTGTAGTCCACACATAAGGCCAAAACAGTCAAATACAAAATTTCACGAAAATGGCAGTAAACAGTGGACTATAACCCACAAAATGAAGCCAACATTGTAAAATACGAAATCTCATGAAACTGATCGAAAACAGTATACTATAGCCCACAAAATGAGGGAAATAAAAAAATCTAACGAAATTGACCGAAAACTGTGGACTATTGCCCACACATGGGGCTAAAATTGACAAATACAAAATTTCACAAAAATGATCCGAAACTACGGACTATAACCCAGAAAATGAGGCCAAAATAGTATAATACGAAATCTCATGAATGTGATCGAAAATAGTGTAGTATAGCCCAGAAAATGAGAAAAATAAAAAATCTCGCGAAAGTGACTGAAAACTGTTGACTATAGTCCACATGAGGCTAAAACAATCAAATACAAAATTTAGCGAAAACGGCAGGAAATTGAGGACTATAACCCACAAAATGAGGCCAACACAGTAAAATACGAAAATTCATGAAAGTGATAAAAAACAGTGTACTATAGCCCACAAAATGAGGGAAATAAAAATTTTCACGAATGTGGCCGAAAACTATGGACTATATAGCCCACAAATAAGGCTAAAACAGTCAAATAATAAATTTCACGAAAATGGTCGGAAACTGTGGAGTATAACCCACAAAATGAGGCATAACAATGCAATATGAAATCTCCTGAAAGTGATCAAAAACAGTGTACAATAGCCCACAAAATGAGGGAAATAAAAAATCTAACGAAAGTGGTCGAAAACAGTGGACTAAAGCCCACAAATTACGCTAAAACAGTCAAATAATTTTTTTTTGCAACAACAACCGGAAACAGTGGACTATAACGCACAAAAAGAGGCCAAAACAGGGAAAAAACAAAATCTCATGAAAGTGATCGAAGATAGTGTATTATAACCCACAAAATGAGGGACGTAAAAATTCACACGAAAGTGGCCGAAAATAGTGGACTATAGCCCACAAATCAGGCTAAAACAGTCAAATAATAAATTTCACGTAAATGGTCGGAAACTGTGGACAATAACCCACAAAATAAGGTCAAGTCAATAAAATACGAAATCTCATGAAAGTGATCGAAAATGTGTGAAATAAAAAATCTCTCGAAAGTGGCCAAAAAACTGTGGACTATAGCCCACAAATGAGGCTAAAACAATCAAATACCAAAATTCGCGAAGACGGCTGGAAACGGTGAACTATATAACCCACAAAATGAGGCCAAAACAGAAAATACCAAATCTCATTAAAGTGATCGAAAATAGTATGCTATAGCCCACAAAATAAGGGAAATAAAAAATCTCACGAAAGTGGCCGAAAAGTATGGACTATAGTCCACACGAAGCTAAAACGGCCAAATACAAAATTTCGCGAAAACGGCTGGAAACTGTGGACTATAACCCAAAAAATGAGGCCAACATAATAACATACGAAACTTCAAGAAAGTGATCGAAAACAGTGTACTTATAGCCCACAAAATGAGGGAAATAATTTTTTTTACGAAAGTGGCCGAAAACTGTGGACTATAGCCCACAAATGAGGCTAAACAGTCAAATACAAAATTTCGAAAAAACGGTCGGAAACTGTGGACTCTAAATCACAAAATGAGTCAAACACAGTAAAATACGAAATCTCATGAAAGTGATCGAAAACAGTGGATTATTGCCCACAAAATGATGGAAATAAAAACTCTCACGAAAGTGGCCGAAAACTGTGAACTATAGGCTACAAATAAGGCTAAAACAGTCAAGCAAAATGTTTTCACAAAAATAACCAGAAACTGTGGACTATGTAACCCACAAAATGAGGCCAAAACAGGAAAAAATGACATCTCATGAAAGTGATCGAAAAGAGTGTATTATAGCCCACCAAATGAGGGAAATAAAATTCTCACGAAAGTGGCCGAAAACTGTGGACTACAGCCCATAAATGAAGTTAAAACAGTCAAATAAAAAATTTCACAAAAATGGTCGGAAACTGTGGAGTATAACCCAAAAATTGAGACCAAAACAGTAAAATACGAAATCTCATGAATGTGATCGAAAACAGTGTATAGCCCATAAAATGAGGTAAATAAAAATTTTCACGAAAGTGGCCAAAAACAGTGGACTATAGCACACAAATGAGGCTGAAACAGTCAAATAATAAATTTCACGAAAATGGACGGAAACTGTGGACTATAACCCACAAAATGAGGCTAAAATAGTAAAATACGAAATCTCATAAAAGTGATCGAAAATAGTGTATTATAGCCCACAAAATGAGGAAAATAAAAAATCTAACGAAAGTGGCTGAAAACTATGGACTATAGCCCACAAATGAGGCTAAACAGTCAAATACCAAATTTCACGAAAATGGTCGGAAACTATGGACAATAACCCACAAAATGAGGCCAAAATAGTAAAATGCGAAATCTCATCAAAGTGATCGAAAACAGTGTATAGCCAACAAAATGAGGGAAATAAAAAATCTCACGAAAGTGGTCGAAAACTGTGGACTATACAGCCCACAAATGAGGCTAAAACAGTTAAATACCAAATTTTGCGAAAACGGCTGGAAACTGTGGATTATAACCCACAAATTGAGGCCAAAATAGAAAAATACCAAATCTCATTAAAGTGATCGAAAATAGTGTACTATAGCCTAAAAAATGAGGGAAATAAAAAATCTCACAAAAGTGGCCGAAAACTATGGACTTTAGTCCACACGAGGCTAAAACAACCAAAAATACAAAATTTCGCAAAAACGGCAGGAAACTGTGGACTATAACCAATAAAATGAGGCAAACACAGTAACATACGAAATTTCATAAAAGTGATCGAAAACAGTGTACTTATAGCCCACAAAATGAGGAAAATAAACTTTTTTTACGAAAGTGACCGGAAACTGTGGACTATAGCCCACAAATGAGGCTAAAACAGTCAAATACAAGATTTTACACGAAACGGTCAGACACTGTGGACAATAACCCACAAAATGAAGCATAGCAGTGAAATACAAAATCTCATGAAAGTGAACGAAAACTGTGTAGCCTACAAAATGAGGAAAATAAAAAATCTCACGAAAGTGGCCGAAAACTGTGGACAGTAGGCTACAAATAAGACTAAAACATTTAAATAAATTTTTTTCTCAAAAACAATCGGAAACTGTGGACTATATAACCCACAAAATGAGGCCAAAATAGCAAAAAACGAAATCTCATGAATGTGATCGAAAACAGTGTATTGTAGCCCACAAAATGAGGGAACTAAAATTCTCACGAAAGTGATCGAAAACTGTGGACTATAGCCCACAAATGAGGCTAAAACAGTCAAATACAAAATTTCACAAAAACAGTCGGAAACTGTGGACTATAACCCACAAAATGTGGCCACAACAGTAAAATACGAAATCTCATGCAAGTGATCGAAAATAGTGTACTTTCCCCCAAAATAAGGTAAATAAAAATTTTCACGGAAGTGTCCGAAAACTGTGGACTGTAGCGCATAAATGAGGCAAAAACAATCAAATAACAAATTTCACAAAAATGGTCGGAAACTGTGGAGTATAACCCACAAAATGAGGCATAAGGGTGAAATATGAAATCACATGATAGTGATCGAAAACAGTGTACTATAGCCCACAAAATGAGGGAAATAAATAATCTCACGAAAGTAGCCGAAAACAGTGGACTAGCCTACAAATTAGGCTAAAACAGTCAAATAAATTGTTTCCGCAAAAACAGCCGGAAACTGTGGACTATAACCCAAAAATGAGGCCAAAACAGGAAAACACGAAATCTCATGAAAGTGATCTAAGACGGTGTATTATAGCTTACAAAATGAGGGAATTTCAAAAACTCACGAAAGGGGCCGAAAATCGTTGACTATAGCCCACAGATGAGGCAAAAACATTCAAATAATAAATTTCACGAAAATGGACGGAAACTGTTGACTATTACCCACAAAATGAGGCCAAAACAGTAAAATACGAAATCTCATGAATGTAATCGAAATCACTGTAGGTTAGCCCACAAAATGAGGGAAATAAAAAATATCACGTAAGTGGCCGAAAACTGTGGACTATAGCCCACAAATGAGGCTAAAACAGTTAAATTCAAAATTTCGCGAAAACAGCCGGAAACAGTGGCTATACCCTAAAAAAGAGGCCAAAACAGTAAAATATCAAATATCATTGTTACCGCTAAATCTGGTGTGGGGGCAAACAGATAGTATTTGTGGATTCTTAGGAAAACTGAATAATCAAACCTTAACCTTCTGCGCCGAAGTTTGACCGTTGACTCCCGCCGCTCACCTGCAAAAAATGCGAAACACCGGGGTTGATCCCGGCGACGCACCCTCCAGAGAAGATTATGAGAGAGCGTGAATTGGCAAAAGATTGATTACCTCCTAATGGTGGTGGATTGGGGGGGGTATTTATAGCCGCCTGTGGGATCAGATTAGGAATGTAATTCATAATTTCCCAGTGAAAGGATAGATGTGAATCAGGGCCGTTGATTAGGATTAATCAGAAACCCTAATTCTATCCTCTGGACCGGGTTTGCTGCAGGTTGAAATCTGCAACCAGTTGGGATGGATCCGTTTGTGGCTTATTGGGCTTTTGGTAAGAAGACCCAGTACCCACTTCAGACCCGTTTGTAAGTGAAATTACCATGTTACCCCCAGGTTTTAAGATTCGCGCCCGATTGGGGACGATTCCGATTTAAACCTATTTTTAGCCATATCACGAGCCCCCCACTCCCGAAGACTGAGTTTTATCAGCCTTTGAGGAGTAGATTTACTGTTTTAATGGCTTACAGAGTTGTATCGGAGTCCGCACGAAGGGTGTCGAATCTTTATGTGGGATATCGTGGTAATTTCCGAGTTAGTAGCACGCTCTAGATTGTTCTTGAGCTCTCCTGAGTTTCTGGTGCTTTTTATTCGATGGTTTCCTATCTTCGCGGAGTGATGATCTGTAGTTCGGGGGTCTCGAGTAACTGTTCTAGGCGGTTATTGCTTACCTAGGGGTTCAAGAGCGTCCCCCTGAGCTTATAATCGCCGCCGAATCTCTTAATCGATCTCCCCCAATTTTTAACCATTTTTTGCGAAGCTTAGGTAGACGATTTGACGCTGTTTCCTCCATTTCATGACCCATATGCTTCAGCTTCGTTTTCGACCCCTCCGAACCCTCGCCCCGAAGGGGGCCAAGGTACCTGGGGGTTCGGCACATCATTCCGAAGAGCATAGATACTTCGGCCGGCCTGTAGGTGCGAAGAGGGCATTTGGCGGACTTTTGCCGAAGTCGGCGCGACTTTCTTCATGTGAGAGGGTCGGTGGCAAGAATGCTCGGCAGCATGTGTCGAGGTCCAATTTTTTCCATATAACAATTTTTTCCATGCAACATGGTCGGTGGCAAGAACGCTCGGCAGCATGTGCCGAGGTTCAATTTTTTCCATGTAACAATTTTTTCCATGTGACATGGTCTGTGGCAAGTACGCTCGACAGCATGTCCCGAGGTCTTGGGTTGTGATTTTTGCCGGCATAGGAAACGTCAGGCTGAGTTGGCAGCTGCTGAACTTCTGACAGATGTGACAGTCATTAATGCGATGGCTGCTGATCTTCTGACGACTCTGACAGATGTGATAGCCATTAATGCGATAGTACAGCTAGGCGCGGTAAATAATGTGACGGTTCAGGTCATTTTGTCGCCTTGTGTAAATGGGCTGGCTCTGTGGGCCCATTAACCTCGTTTCGTGTGCCAAGCTCTATAAAACTTCACCCCCCTTCTCATTTTTCACTTCTCCAAACTTTTACTCAAGCGGTGAATTTGTGTTAGTGAGAGCTCACGGTGATCATCCATCACTTTCCGGTGAAAATTCCGACAACACACACATCATTTCAAGGTAATTTATACTTAGTCGTTTTTCAAGTATAAATATGTCTCTTTCCCCTATCTCCGAGCCCTCCCCTTCTACCGCCGAAGTCCCTTCTTCGAGTCGCCAAGATAAAGGCAAGAAGGTGTCAGGTCGAGACAGCATAGTGGAGGATCCGAAGCGGATGGGGCCGTTCAGCAGGTATCCAGGGCCACTGACCGAGCTTCAGCGGGTTCGAGAGCTTCCTGAGGAACATGCCGAGCGCATCATCCATGGAAGGGGGATAGCCTTTGAGGAGAATGAGGCAAGGGAGACCTCCGAGGCCGATGAGACGGTCTCTATCCTCAGCCTGGAGGATTTGGCAGTGATCCGGAGTTGCTTCCAAATTTTGGAGGAGTACGAACTAATGCTACCGGGTCTCGGGGTTAGAGCAAATTCGCCGATGCCAGTAAACATGTGTTTCTGGCTGGTCGATGCCTTCATCACCGGTGGTCAGCTGCCACTCCACCCGTTCGCAACCCAAGTACTTAGGTGGTTTGGGGTCAGCCCCATCCAGCTTATGCCGAACGTATGGAGAGTAAATCAATGGATTCGTACTCCACTGCCAGATGGCTGGGATTGAGCCAGAGCTGAGGGTACTTCGGACTATCTACTGGCTTCATCAGCAGAACCGATCAGAGTTCCGGTACTACCTAGCTCCGAGGCACGGAGGTCGGCTCGTCGTCTGCCCCGACTCCATCAAGCACTAGCGAGATAAGTACCTTATAGTGCGGAGCGCAGAGGCGTGGCCCATACCTACCAGTTTTGTGGAGGAGGTGTCGAGGCGAGTGAAGGAGTCACCGGTGCTTCACCCTCAAGAAGAGGAGGCAGTGCAGACTCTTCTAGA
Source organism: Hemerocallis citrina (assembly GCA_017893485.1). Lineage (NCBI taxonomy): Eukaryota > Viridiplantae > Streptophyta > Magnoliopsida > Asparagales > Asphodelaceae > Hemerocallis > Hemerocallis citrina. The sequence continues at coordinate 462,696,027 of CM030358.1, read as the reverse complement.
CAGGCCGAAGTACGATTGGAGAGAGCTGACCAAAGACATTCTCTTCAGGGGAAGGCTCAGTCGCGTAGATCCCAGTACACGGCTCTTTCTTCGTTCTCATTTATTTTTTTTTCTTTTTACTTTGCATATTCCAACTTGTGTTTTTAACCAGCTTCTTATTTGATGCAGAGGCAATGGATTTTGACGCGGTGATGGCGCAGAGGGCCGCCCTCAGAAGTAAGGTGTCGAAGAAGCGCAAGAGGGTCTCCACCAAGCTGCCGCCCGCGAAGGCTCCGAGGGGCGCGAGCGTGGTTGAAGGGGTAGAGGCTCCGGCAGTGGGTGCCCCGACTCCAAGAGTAGCCTCGGTAACGAACGAGGTGGGCGATTTCCCGATCTCCTCAGCCCTCGGGATGGAGATGCCCCCGCTGACGGTGACGACCGAGGAGCTCCTCACGGAGGAGCACAAGAAGATCCACATTCGGGACTGGCAGGTTCGGAAGCATGATGGGTTCCTTGGGGACTTCTTGGCGAGTATACAGGTGGTGAAGCACCTGGCGACGCCGAAGGACCGGGCCGCTATGGACGCCGGCCAGGCAGGCAACGATACCATCGAGATTGCTCGCTCGGCGGTATCGGTGAGTGTCGGGTACTTACCCTTGTTGGTTACTTTCGTATTTGATTTTCTAACTCTTTGAATTTTTTGTTCTGTCGTAGATCCTTGTCCACTTCGGTTATCTTTCGGAAAGGATGACGGAGTTGGAGAAGGAGTTGAAGCAGGAGAACGACCGGGCTCGGGCCAAAAAGGCTCGAATGGGCACCGAGCTCGACAAGCTGAGGGTCGAGTATGAGGGGAGGGCGACGAGGGTCGAGTACCTCGAGGGAAGCTTGAGGGCGACCTTCCTCGGCACAAGGAGGAGATGGCCAAGCAGCTGACCGAGGCGGAGGAGGCCAAGGCTGCTGCCGTGAAGGAAGCCGAGGCGGCCATCATGGCGAAGGCGCAAGGCTTCCTTGCCCAAAACGTGGCCAAGGCCTACGCCAAAGCCCTCACTCAGGTGTCGGAGCGATACCCTGAGGTGGACTGCTCGGGGTCGAGGCTCTTCCCTGGCCACTTCGAAGGCTTCGACCCCGAGTTGGAGGAGGAGGACAGCGATGATGAAGAAGACCGCGAGGTCGAGGTCGTCGGCGAGGCCCCGGTTACTGAGGTGACCCCGATGACGATTGTGGCCCCTTCGGGAGGATCTATCCCCACCTAATCTCAATGCCTCGGGAAAGAGTTTGTCCCCTGATTTCTTCTCCTTTTTCTTCTCTTTTTCTTTTGTCTTTTGAGTTGTATTACCTAATTGCGGACCGGCCACCGCACTTTTGTGATGAATGAAAGAAACTTTTGAGCTCGACCCCGTGTCTCTTTTGAATAACTTTTTTTTTTCAAATGTTTGATTGAAATTTGATTGAAATTCGACTAAGTGTTTAGACAAGGAACTTTTGCCTTAGGTGCATGTAGCTTTTGTTCAGGGGCCGGATGAGGAGTAAACTTGTGACTATTTACTGAGCCCCGTTATTTGCTTTGATCTTTTCAGCTTACCGAGGTGACCCACTCAGTCGAACCTACTCGCTCCGGGGAGGAGTTTTGTTCCGAGGCCAGCTTGGGGTCAACGAGGCTGTGTTTGGCCAGGTGCCGAGAGCGCCTTTATGAAGTCGAGTTGGGGTTGCACAGGGCTGAGAGCAAGCGGAACCACTTGCAGGTGATCTTGAGCCGACGGGACATCGAGATTCGGCGACTAGAGGGTCGGCTCGCCGAGATTCCTCCCGTAGACGAGGAGGATGGCTCGACGACAGCCTTCACAAATGAGCTAAGGTTGAAGTGTCCCCAACTCTCTCTGTCGAAGATGATAGCGGAGAGGGACAATATGCTCACCGAAGTTCACCACTTGCAGATTGTGGAGGCTGAACTTCTGGGGGAGGAAGAGGAGTTGACCAAGGTAGTGGGCAGGCTGATGACCGAACGTGACGAGTTGATGCCGGAGGTCGATGCGTTGAAAAAAGCCACAGTGGACAGGGGCATCGAAGTCACCCACCTCCACCGAATTATCGCCAGCTGCCCTAGCATTCCGAGCTCAGCCGTGAGCTCAGCCGTACCTCCTCGCTTCGAGGCAGACGTTGGAGACGACTCTCTGAAACAAAGGATCGCTGAGCTGGAGGTTGAAGTGGCTCGCCTAAAGCCGCGCTCGGGGCCAATTAATGTCAGGAGCACTTCCCGCACTCGCGAGGAAGGCAAGCGAGACATTTCATTTTACGATCGTGACACGTTCGCCCATAGGCCGACCAAGTCCGGGTGATGCCTAGAGCGGCATGGCAATTTCATCGAGCGGGGCGTCTGTCGGCGCATCTGTTAGGAGCAGCGCCGAAGACACGTCTCAATTCGCTGGCTTAGGGACGAGCACCGGGGTCAAGCGTCGCCACCCTCGAGTGTCTCTGAAGCGAAACATCCCTGTGCCAAGGAAACGCTGAAGATTTTTTGTTTTCCAAGTTTTGCATTTCGTCTAAGTGTAACGAGTCGGTATTGTAGTTTTTGCTTTTGGAAGTCTTGTAGCTTAGTTGTAAAGAAGATGCCGCTATGTAATTGTCTCCCCACACTTAATCAAATTGATCTCCTTTTTTTTTGTGACTTGCATTGTAGTAGCCTTGTGTTATTGTATGACTCGTAATTATCTTTTGCGTGTCGAGATCCAAATCTAGATTTTTGCTCGTTTGGTCGTCGGTGCCAAGAGTGTTCGGCAAAGCGTGCTGAGGTCCTAGATCAAGATTTTTGCTTGTTTGGGCATCGGTGCCAAGAGCGCTCGACTAGGCGTGCCGAGGTCCAGAGCTAGGTTTTTGCTTGTTTGGGCGTCGGTGCCAAGAGCGCTCGACTAGGCGTGCCGAGCACTGCTCCGAACCTCTTGGCTCGTGAATCTGTGAGAGTGAGTTTCTTGCAGTGGAGAGCTGCCTTTTGGAGGATTACTTCAACTTTAAACGAACCATAAGAACCAGAGGTTAGCTCCTCAGAGTCCTGGGCATTGGTCGACAATATACGAGATTCTAGAGGTGATTTCATAGTCCAGTATTTGATCAAGGACTAGGTCTGTCGTGGACCTTCGACTTCGCCTTGTGAAAAAACTGAGGACTGTCCAGGCTGGGAATTCACCGAAGCCTCTAACAAGTTCATGTTTGAAGCTGATACCTTCTCTTGAGGAAACACGAAGAATATAGCAAATTCATATCAATGATCTTCCAACCGCGAGGATCAAGAGATGCAGTGTACCAAGGCTAGCATACGAATGGTAGACCTAGCATCAGCTTCTCCCATGTTTAGTATAGTTGTAGAGATTTCGCTCTTCTTCCACGTCTATACTAGTTGTAGGGATTTCGCGCGCGGTGGCGAAGTGAGAGTATATTTCAACGGTTGTGGGAGCAATTCCGAATGGCGAACCACTTCTAGCTCGCTTAAGAGCAAGCTTGCGAAGAGGAGTCGAGCCAAGGGTTGGACTCCGAAATTGTCGTTGGAGTATGTTTCAACGGTTGTTGGAGCAGTTCCGAATGGCGAATCACTTCTAGCTCGCTTAAGAGCGAGCTTGCGAAGCGGAGTCGAGCCAAGTGTTGGACTCCGAACTCGTCGTTTGAGTATGTTTCAACGGTTGTGGGAGCAGTTCCGAATGGCGAACCACTTCTAGCTCTCTTAAGAGCGAGCTTGCGAAGCCGAGTCGAGCCAAGTGTTGGACTCCAAACTCGTCGTTCGAGTATGTTTCAACGGTTATGGAAGCAGTTCCGAATGGCGGACCACTTCTAGCTCGCTTAAGAGCGAGCTTGCGAAGCGGAATCGAGCCAAGTGTTGGACTCCGAACTCGTCGTTTGGGTATGTTTCAACGGTTGTGGGAGCAATTCCGAATGGTGAACCGCTTCTAGCTCGCTTAAGAGCGAGCTTGCGAAGCGGAGTCGAGCCAAGTGTTGGACTCCGAACTTGTTGTTAGGGTATAAAGATGGTAAAAACAGAGAGATACAAGCAATTCACAAGTAAGATATGAAGAAAAATGTTCTTTATTGAAAACTAATAGTCGACTGCTTCTAAGTTGCGAACCGTTATTACATTGGAGAAATAAAGAAGCAAAAGTAAAATACAAGTGAAGGGAAAGGAACAGTTCGACATCTGAAGGTACTCAGAGAGGTGTTCATGCGCTCTCTTGGTACTTCAAGAGATGGTCGGCGTTCCAAGTCCTGGAAATCTCTTTTCCTTCAAGGTCTTCTAGACAGTATGTCCCGGGCCGAACCACTTTAGTGATCTTGTAGGGTCCTTCCCAATTTGGGGCGCTTGTTCTTCTGACTGGGGAATGAGATAGCTAACTTTCTGAGGACCAAGTCCCCTTCTTTGAGGTTGGTGGGACGGACCATCTTGTTGTAGGCCAGCTCGATCCTCCTTCGGTAGCTTTGTTGGCGAATCGAGGCTCTTTCACGGAGCTCATCAATCAAATCCAAATTCGCCTGAAGCTCCCTGGCATTCTGCTCTTCTTCATAGGCAATGAGGCGAGGAGAGGGTACACCGACTTTCAAGGGGATCACAGCTTTAGACCCATAGGTAAGATTAAATGGAGACTCTCCTGCAGGAGTCCGTTTTGTTGTGCGGTAACTCCACAGTACGTTAGGGAGCTGATCAACCCATAAGCCTTTAGCGGACTTATCCAGCCTCTTCTTAATACCGAAGAGGATTTTTCGGTTGGCATTTTCTACTTGACCATTTGACTGTGGGTGGGAGACGGAGGAGAAGCGTTGTTAGATGGCGAGGTCTTCACACAGAGCTCGGAATGCGGCCCCTGTAAATTGTGTTCCATTGTCTGTTATAAGGACTCGAGGGACGCCGAACCTACAGATGATTCTCTTCCAGAAGAATTGAAGTACTTTGTTCTCGGTGATTGTAGCCAAGGGCTCAGCCTTTATCCACTTTGAAAAGTAGTCGATTGCCACGACTAAGAATTTGAGCTGGCCGGACGCTGGGGGAAACGGCCCTAGTAAATCCATTCCCCACTTTGTAAAAGGGATCGGACTTGATAGGGAGGTGAGCTGAGCTTGGGGTAGGCGACGAATGTTGGAATACTTTTGACAAGAGCTGCATTGTCGAACGTGTCGTTTGGCATCTTGGAGGAGGGTAGGCCAAAAGTATCCATAATTCAACACCTTCCAGGCGAGTGATCTGGACCCTGAATGTGCTCTGCCTATGCCTTCGTGAAGCTCTTGTAAGGCTTATGTGGCTTGTTCCAGGGAAAGGCACCTCAAGTAGGGTCGGCCGTTTATTTGAGTGAAGGAGCGTTTGTACAGGACCCCCTCAACAAGGGTGTACCGCTCCGCTCTGGTTCTGACTCGATGAGCTTCTTTTGGGTCTTCGGGGATGAGCCCGTCCCTTAGGAATTTTATTAGGGGTTTCATCCCATTATCCTGAAGTTGAACAGGTAGTGACTCCATCGAGTCGGAAGTTTCTTCTTTTATGCTCGGCCTCAGGAGTACCTCAATCAGGATAGTCTGCTCGAGACCTTGGAGGGAAGAAGAGGCTAACTTGGAGAAGGCATCTGCTTGGGAATTTTCCTCTCTTGGGATTCACTGAATAAGTGCCTCTTCGAATAGAGCCATGAGATTTTGGACCTTGGCTAAATACTTAGACATTCGGTCATCTCGTGCTTCGTACTCGCCCAAGACTTGATTTACGACCAGTTGAGAGTCACTAAATATCCGGAGACGTTGTGCCCCTGTTTTGCGGGCCATTCCGAGACCGACTATAAGGGTTTCATACTCTGCTTCATTGTTGGAGGCCTTGAAGTTGATGCGGAGGGAGTATTGGAGAACGAAGTCATCTGGGCCTGCCAGAATGACCCCGGCTCCGCTCCCTTCGGTGCAAGAAAATCCATCTACATATACCGTCCAAATAGGAGGTCCGTTTGCCTCTTGACTGACCTCGGAAATGGTGCTCTCAACCATGATTCAGCTAAGGCCTGAGCTTTGATTGCGGTCCGAGGCTGGTATGATATATCATGCTGGCTCAGCTCGATCGACCACTTCATGAGACGGTCGAGGTCTCCGGTTTGTGAAGGACTTGCTTCAGCGGTTGGTTGGAAAGAACGACCACCGAGTAGGACTGAAAATATGGGCGAAGCTTCCTAGCTGCCATAACCAAGGCGTATGCCATCTTCTCTAGCCTTGGATAACGAAGCTCAGCATCCCGAAGTACCTTGCTTACGTAATAGATGGGCTTCTAAGCCTTGTCTTCTTCCCTTACCAAGACAGCACTGAGGGTTTGTTTGGAGGCAGCTAAGTAGAGGTAGAGTGTTTCCCCGGGGATAGGCTTGCTGAGGAGAGGGGGGTTGACTAGATAGACTTTAAGCTGATCGAACGAATCCTGCTGTTGTTGACCCTATTCGAAGCCCTTAGCCCCCCTGAGAGCCTTGAAGAAGGGAAGACACTTCTCCCCTGACTTGGAAAGAAAGCGCCCTATAGCTGCGAGGCGTCCGGTTAGCTTCTGAACCTCTTTCACATTTTTGGGAGGAGCCATGTCCAGTATGGCTTTGATCTTCTCGGGGTTGGCTTCGATTCCTCTTTGGCTGACCATGAAGCCTAAGAATTTCCCCGACGAGACTCCGAACACACACTTGTTCAGATTGGGCCTCATATCATGCTTCCTGAGTACATCGAACGCCTCTTGTAGATCGGTGACATGGTCGGCCCCATGGATGCTCTTCACAAGCATATCATCAACATACACCTCCATGTTGCAGCCGATCTGATTTTGGAAGACTTTGTTAACGAGGCGTTGATAGGTGCACCTGCATTCTTTAACCTAAAAGGCATCACCCTGTAGCAGTAGAGGCCCTGATCGGTAACAAAGGAGGTCTTCGGGATATCTGGGGGAAACATGCGGATTTGATTGTACCCGGAAAAAGCATCCATGAAGCTGAGAAGCTCATGGCCCGAAGTGGCATCAATCAGGGTGTCGATGCTTGGAAGAGGGAATGGATCTTTGGGGCATGCTTTATTCAGGTCGGTAAAATCGATGCAGATTCTCCAGCTCCCGTTGGCCTTCTTTACCATCACAATATTTGAGAGCCATTCGGGATAATTGACCCCCGTATGAACCGAGCCTTAAGGAGCTTGTCCACCTATTCTTTTATAGCTTGTTGGTGCTCGGGAGCAAATTTGTGCCTCTTCTGTTGAACCGGTTTGGACCCCAGCGCAACGCTCAGGTGGTGGACGAGGAGCTCTTCGGAGATTCCTGGCATGTCGGCAGCCGACCATGCGAAGAGGTCACGGTTCTTTCTAATGCATTGGACTATGTTTGAGCTTAGGGCAGATGGGAGGGTCTTGCAGATAAAGAACTTGCGGTTCGGATCTTGCTCAGAGAAGAGCACTTCCTCCAATTCATCCACCGGCTCGGACGTTGGTCGGACACCATCTTGGGGGATTTCAAGAGTTTCGAGGGAGAGGACTGGACCCCCAGTAAAGGTCATGTAGCATTTACGGGCCATTTCCTGACTGCCTCTTACTTCCCCTACTCCTGCCCGAGTGGGGAACTTCATCTTGAGGTGATAAGCGAAAAGGATGGCTTCGAGAGCAGCTAGGCCGGGTCGGCCTAGGATCACATTATAAGCAGCAGGGACATCAACGACCATGAAGTCCATCGGCTCCGTTCGGGTAGTAGGAGTTTTGCCGGCGGTTACGTCGAGGGCGATCACCCTTTCAATAGTCACTGGCACTCCCGTGAACCCGTGGAGTGTGTAGCTTGTGGGCTTAAGTCTGTCCTGGGATAGTTTGAGTCCTTTGAAAGCAGCGAGGAAGAGGATGTTAACGGAGCTGCCATTGTCCACCAGGATCCTCTCCACTTTAAAATTCTCCATATGGAGGTTGATGACTAGTGCGTCACAATAGGGGGTTCGGACACCCTCAAGGTCTTCATATGAAAAAGTGACCGGTACTCTGAGGTCTTTGGGGGGGGGGCATGCCATGTACTGAGTTGACTTCCCTTATGAAAGCATTTCGAGAGGAGTTGGAGGTGCCTCCCATGGGGCCTCCATGGATGAGATGTAGGATGCGTTCCTCTTCAGACTCTGGAGTTTCATCGCGTCGTTCAGGACGCTTATTAGCCCCCCGAGGGGGAAGGAGGGAGATTGGTCCGGTCCTTTCTCACAAATTTGGCCAGCTGTCCCCTCTGGATGAGGGCCTCAATCTCGTTCTTCAAGGCTCGACAATCATTGGTGTCGTGGCCATGGTCCCGGTGATAGCAACACCACTTCTCTTTGTCCCTCTTCTTGCCAGGGGTGTTCATCTTCGGGGCAGGAGGTATCACCCCTTCCTTCTCAACTTCCATGAGAATAGTGGAAATGTTGGCATTAAGAGGAGTGAATTTTTAGAATCTGGGGGGAAGGCGTCGCTGACCGCCATTGTCCTTCTGGAGCTTCTTGGCTCCCTCTTCTTCACCTGATTTTCTTTTGGTTCCGGAGAAAGTCCCCTCAAAGGTGGGGCGATGCTCAGCTTCCTCAGCCCGGATATACTTCTCGCTTCGGAGAAGGAGGTCGGAGAAGTTCTGTGGGGGCTTCTTGGCGAGGGAGGACCGAAGGCTGGAGTTAAGGACATTCTACTGAAATGCTGCTGCAGCGACCGACTGGTCGAGGAAAGCGATGGACCTGGCTTCCGCGGTGAACCTTTTCACATAGTCTCTCAGCTTCTCACCCTTCTTCTGGTTGAGGTAGAATAGCGAAATGCTGGTCTTCTCAGTTCAGCGGCTACTCACGCAGTGGGTGACGAAGAGGGTCTCGAATTTCTCGAAGGAGAATATTGAGGATGGGGTGAGGCGAGAGTACCATTCCCGGGCCGGACCCTTAAGAGTAGCGGGGAAAGGTCTTGCACAGCAGAGCATCGAAAGCTTGGTGGATTAGCATGAGGGTCTTAAAGCTTTTGTTGTGATCGATGGGGTCAGACTCCCCGGAATAAGTCTCGAATTGGGGAGGCTTGAAGCCTACTGGAACGGGCACCTCCATGATGGTTCGAGAGAAAGGAGGTTGGCTTGGGCAGAGTGTCCTTCCTCTAAGTTCTTCTTCTCTATCTAGCTGACCCAGGCGCTTCTCCATTTTGTGGAGACGACGGTAGACAGTGTCATCCCTTCGATGGTAATCAAACGAGCCTCTGGACTCGTCTTCGCACGAGGGAGAGCGGGGGCTACGACGACGGTAGCTCCGAGAGTGGCGAGGACTAGGAATGTGCTGGGGGTTGCTAGGAGCTGGAGGAGGAGTTAGGGACCGTCGGCGAGGACTTTGGACCGGAGGAGGAGTGGGGACCCTCCGGGCATTGTTATTGTTGGATCGGAGATGGAGGGCTTGCAAGATGGTTGCCTGGAATTGCTGGAATTCGGCACGGGTGATAGGAGCATTATCATCCCTCGGTGAGCGATGCCTTCTTCTATAGTGCTCAGAGGACTCTCTTCGTCTTCAGTGAGGCGGAGACCTCCTATGTTCTCGGCAATGAGGAGATCGCTCATTTGGACGTTGTTGGCGGGAGACTCCCTCTCGGGCCCGCCTTTCATCCAAACGGCGGCGAAGATCCTCTTCTCTATGCCGATTATTAAGGGTGTTGCGGAGGTCATTGGAGGCCCGGGGATTGTGAGATGCCATGGAGTCGGTAGAGGGGTTGTGCACGGAGACGTGGTCATGTTGGAGAGGTTGTTTCGGAGGATTAGGACGGGAGCCCCCCGCACCGGCATTTTAAGGCCCGGTCTGACCCCGAGGGGGTTGGAGGTTCTGATGAGGAGGTTGGTCCTGTTGCGGGGCCTGATCAGGTTGAGGAGGAAGTCCCGCCGGCTAGACAGTTTGGAGGGGGATCTCCTGTTGTGGTTGAGGAGGAGTGGGTCCACGGTTGGACCCTCTGGATCTTAGCTTTCGGGGAGGCATGGATGGGTAGATCTGACCAACGGGAAGAGGAAGGGTTGCTATTTGTTGGATCCCACAGACGGCACCAATCTGTTACCGCTAAATCTTGTGTGGGGGCAAACAGATAGTATTTGTGGATTCTTAGGGAAACAGAATAATCAAACCTTAACCTTCTCCTCCGGAGTTTGACCGTTGACTCCCGCCGCTTACCTGCAAAAAGTGCGAGACACCGGGGTTGATCCCGGCGACGCACCCTCCGACTCTCAAGTCAGTAATCAGAGAAGATTATGAGAGAGCATGAATTGGCAAAAGATTGATTACCTCCTAATGGTGGTGGATGGGGGGGTATTTATAACCGCCTTTGGGATCAGATTAGGAATGTAATCCCTAATTTCCCAGTGAAAGGATAGATGTGAATCAGGGCCGTTGATTAGGATTAATCAGAAACCCTAATTCTATCCTCTGGACCGGGTTTGCTGCGGGTTGAAATCTGCACCCAGTTGGGATGGATCCGTTTGTGGGTTACTGGGCTTTTGGTAAGAAGACCCAGTACCCACTTCAGACCCGTTTGTAAGTGAAATTACCATGTTACCCCCAGGCTTTGAGATTCGCGCCCGATTGGGGACAGTTCCGATTTAACCCTATTTTTAGCCATATCAATCATGAAAGTGATCGAAAACAGTGTACTATAGCCAACAAAATGAGGAAAATAAAAAATCTAACGAAATTGGCTGAAAACTGTGGACTATAGCCCACAAATGAGGCTAAAACAGTCAAATATAAAATCTCACAAAAACCGGTCGGAAACTGTGGACTATAACCCACAAAATAAGGCTAACACAGTAAAATATGAAATCTCATGAAAGTGATCGAAAATAGTGTACTAGCCTAAAAAATTGAGGGGGGAAATAAAATCTCACGAAAGTGACTGAAAACTGTGGACTATAGCCCACAAATGAGGCCAAAACCGTCAAATATAAAATTTCACGAAAATGGTCAGAAACTGTGGACTATAGCCCACAAAATGTGGCCAAAGCAGTAAAATACGAAATCTCATGTAAGTGATCGAAAATAGTTTACTATAGCCTACAAAATGAGGAAAATAAATATTCTCACGAAAGTGGCTGAAAACTGTGGACTATAGCCCACAAATGAGGCTAAACAGTCAAATACAAAATTTCGCAAAAACGGTCGAAAACTGTGGACTATAACCCATGAAAATGAGTCAAACACAGTAAAATACGAAATCTCTTGAAATTGAATCAAAACAGTGGATTATTGCCCACAAAATGATGGAAATAAAAAATCTCACGAAAGTGGCCGAAAACTGTGGACTATAGGCTACAAATAAGGCTATAACTGTCAAATAATTTTTTTTTGCAAAAACAACCTAAAACCGTGGACTATGTAACCCACAAAATGAGCCGAAAATAGGAAAAAACGAAATCTCAAGAAAGTGATCGAAAACAGTGAATTATAGCCCACAAAATGAGGGAAATAAAATTCTCACGAAAGTGGCCGAAAACAGTGGACTGTAAGCCCACAAATGAGGCTAAAACAGTCAAATACCAAATTTCACAAAAACGGTCGGAAACTGTTGACTATAACCCACAAAATGAGGCCAAAACAGTAAAATACGAAATCTCATGAAAGTAATCGAAAACAGTGTACATAGCCCACAAAATGAGGTAAATAAAATTTTTTACGAAAGTGATCGAAAACTGTGGACTATCGCGAACAAATGAGGCTAAAACAGTCAAATAATAAATTTCACGAAAATGGTCAGAAACTATGGAGTATAACCCACAAAATGGGGCATAAAGGTGAAATTCAAAATCACATGATAGTGATCGAAAACAGTGTACTATAGCCCACAAAATGAGGAAAATAAAAAATCTCACGATAGTGGCCGAAAACAGTGGACTAGCCCACAAATTAGCCTAAAACAGTCAAATAAATTTTTCCCGCAAAAACAACCGAAAATTGTGGACTATAACCCACAAAATGAGGCCAAAAGAGGAAAAAACGAAATATCATGAAAGTGATCGAAGACAGTGTATTATAGCTTACAAAATGAAGGAAATTAAAAAACTCATGAAAGTGGGCAAAAACTGTGGACTGTAGCCCACAAGTGAGGCTAAAACAGTCAATTAATAAATTTCAAGAAAATGGTCGGAAACTGTGGATTGTAACCCACAAAATGAGGCCAAAATAGTAAAATTCGAAATATCATGAAAGTGATCGAAAATAGTGTATTATCGCCCACAAAATGAGGGAAATAAAAATCTAACGAAAGTGGCCGAAAACTGTGGACTATAGCCCACAGATGAGTCTAAAACAATCAAATACAAAATTTCACGAAAACGGTCTGAAACTGTTGACTATAACCCACAAAATGAGGCCAGAACAGTGAAAAACGAAATCTCATGAATGTAATCAAAAACACTGTAGTATAGCCCAAAAAATGAGGGAAATAAAAAATCCCACGAAAGTGGCCGAAAACTGTGGACTATAGCCCACAGATGAGGCTAAAACAATTAAATACAAAATTTCGCGAAAATGGACGGAAACAGTGGACTATAACCCTAAAAAAGAGGCCAAAACAGTGAAATATCAAATATCATGAAAGTGATCGAAAATAATGTACTATAGCCCACAAAATGAGGGAAATAAAAATCTAACGAAATTGGCTGAAAATTGTGGACTATAGCCCACAAATGAGGCTAAAACAGTCAAATATAAAATCTCACAAAAATAGTGTACTTAAAACTCATGAAAGTGATCGAAAATAGTGTACTAGCCTACAAAATTGAGGGGGGAAAAAATATCACGAAAGTGACTGAAAAGTCAGGCATCGAGACACCAAACACAAACCGACCAGAGCTATATCCCAACTCACTCATGTCCACCATGAGTACTAAGCACAGGAACTTGTCTATGTTCCAAATGAAATGTTAAAAACATCATTAAAACCCGATAGCTCATGATCACCACACTGTGATATGCAGAGGGTTCCTCATCAATTGTCCGATGAAATAGTTCAAAAAATAGCAGTAGCTGTGACCCAAGCCACGCTCATCGGAACCCAACATACTCAAAATTTATAGAAGGGTAGAGAGATCCACTGCAATCCCCTAGTGGATGACTCCCTCAAATTCTTATAGAACTCAAGTCCCCGAGTCAACTTAAACTTGGAGTTTAGTCTAAACAACAGGTTGCTGACTTGCAACGTCCATACCTTCCAACACACAATACAGAATTACTTGATACTACCCATTCTGGAATGATAAAACCCTAGTCTGCAACTCTCCAGCTAACCATTTCCTCGAATTCAATCATCTTGATACTATAAAACCTCATATACTCTCAATAGTATATTCTTCTTGTACTCACTGTACCTTTCCAATATCATAAAAGTTTACTCACTCATCGGAAATTCTCGATTCCGAGTCATATGGGAAGGTGGGAGTGTCTACTTCAACTTCCTAGTTGAACACCTCTTCAGATTCTATCATTTGAGTTCTCGAAAACACTAAGTTCCATCAGGTGTACAAACAGGGAGAAACTGGTTTACTTAACCAATAATACCTTAACTAAGACTGGATCGTTCCATCTTTGGAAAATCATAACTCTCAACCTATAAACTGGAATTACAAAATTACAGATGGCTTAGAAAGCTATGACTCCCTACTATGACTCTCTAGTTGGTCAATTTTCCAAATTCTTAACAAATAGTTCCCAAATTTATCATCTTCACAAACTAGTCAACTTGTACTAGGCTGAACATAGCCCACTTTGAAATTCAATAATAAATGAACCTTGAGTCCAATGCTCATGAAATTTGAGATTCTTAATCTACACTTATACCATTTCATTGTGTCCAAAATTCACATTTAGATTCATCTCACACAATGAGCTACGACTCTTCAAATATAGCACACAATTTCAGCCACTCTTTCAACAGGGTTTTTGCCACTGTGTACGGCTTATTGTTGAAACCTCATCAAACGATTTTTAAAAATTCTAAAACTTTAGAATAATCAAATAGACTCATACCAAAAGCTACTCCCAAAATTTCATAGCAAGATCATACATACACAACTGGTTATGACCTTTTGAACTTCAGTCCAAAAGCAATCAGCTTCAGCTCTGCCCTTTCAGACCAGCTGCACTCCACAAATTTTTGAGGTATCAAACGACCTCGAAAAATTATGAAATTTTAGACTATAGTTGTGGACACATACAAGAGTGTCCACAAAAATTTTTAGCTCAAAACACCCAGGCTACACTGAGATACAAAATCGAAAATACATAGCAAATCATAATTTAAAATTTTTATAACACACCATGTACATAAAATAAAAGAGATCATACTCACCAAATATCCCACGAAAACTCGGAGCGCCACCACGCCACCCCGCATCCAAAGTCGCTAATATATCCTATTATCAAATTTCAAAGCAATTAAGGCTCAAATTATCTAAACCAATCACGGGAGCTAATAACACTAATCCAAATATCACATAGGCATTTTATTGAACGCTTGAGATACACACGTGCGATGCACGTAATATTCAAATTCCTACGGGATTTTTATCCCCATGCAATTACTAAAATCACCCCCAAATTATTCTAGTAGTTCAACTAAAATTTCTACTACCATACGAGAACTAATTCTTACATATTTAATCCTCTTTTACAAACCCAAAACCCTAATTTATTAACAACTTGCAAACTCTCTAATAATCTGCTAATTTCTCGCCTCTACCATTCCCAACATCTCTTAATCTTCCTACCATAATACTCCTACTCAATAGAAATTAACCACACTTAATTTTATACAATAAAATAAAATAGGGTATACCTTCCCGAAGTCCTCTCCAAAAACCGACGCTACCATGAGCTAGAGCACCCTCCAATTAGCCATCCCCTCAAATTAATTTGAAAATCATGAAGTATTTGGGTGGATTTGAGCAGGGAAGATACTGGCCGAAAGTTGGGTCGGTGGGGTTTCTTTTCGGTCGGGGTAAAAGCAGGAAGGGAAAGAAAGGAGGAGGAGAGGGGAATGGGGGGAGGGGTTTATATAAAAAATTTTATAATATAAATATATATTATAAAGGGATATTTACAAATAGGCCCCCAGATCTCCAAAATATTTCAAATAAACCCCAACTCGATACTTTAATAATACGAACAGTAAAAAATACATAATCGCGCGCAATTCTCAATTATGCACAGATTACAATGCAAAATAGCCATATGCTGTGGTGCTGGGTATTACATCTCATTTGTAACGTCCCGAGCCCGGCTCAGCTGCGCACGCGGCTACACGTGCGCACACGCAAAAGAACGGACACAAAACTCTAGCTACGCCCACCACAGGCACCATCAAAAGGTGGGTTAACCCTTAGGTACCTTAATCACTTGGTTTTCCTAATATAAACTCACACTTCTCCACCCATTTTTCTGATATGGGACTTCTAAACCCAAGCATGCCACGTAAACATCAATGCATGCATGCACTTTCTCATTTTTTCTATCAATTAATGCATGCTAAGCCCCATAGACCATCCTACAGACTTCCATCATCAATTCCCTTGATTCTAAGCCCATAGGATCTCTTTATGGGCCAACACTAATTCCAACCATCTAATTCTTTATTTATTATATATATACATATTATTATTATATATATTTCTATATATAATATTATATATACCCGCTTAAGTACGGGGTGTTGCAATAACCCACAAAATGATGCCAAAACAGTAAAATACGAAATCTCAAAAATGTGACCGAAAACACTGTAGTATACCCCACAAAATGAGGGAAATAAAAAATCTCACAAAAGTTGCCGAAAACTGTGGACTATATAGCCCACAAATGAGGCTAAAACAGTTAAATAAAAAAAATTGTGAAAACGGCCTGAAACAGTGGACTATATAACCCTAAAAAAGATGCCAAAATAGTAAAATATCAAATATCATAAAAGTGATCGAAAACAGTGTATTAGCCCACAAAATGAGGGAAATAAAAAATCTAACGAAAGTGGCTGAAAACTGTGGACTATAGCCCACAAATGAGGCTAAAACAGTCAAATATAAAATCTCACAAAAAAACGGTCGGAAACTGTGGACTATAACCAATAAAATGAGGCCAACACAGTAAAATACGAAATCTCATGAAAGTGATCGAAAATAGTGTACTAGCCTACAAAATTGAGAGGAAAAAAATCTCACGAAAGTGACCAAAAATTGTGGACTATAGCCCACCAATGAGTCTAAAACCGTCAAATACAAAATTTCACGAAAATGGTCAGAAATGGGGACTATAACCCACAAAATGAGGCCAAAACAGTAAAATATGAAATCTCATGTAGGTGATCGAAAACAGTTTACTATAAGCCAACAAAATGAGGGAAATAAATATTCTCATGAAAGTGGCCGAAAACTGTGGACTATAGCCCACAAATGAGGCTAAATAGTCAAATACAAAATTTCGCAAAAACGGTCGGAAACTGTGGACTATAACCTACAAGATGAGCCAAACACAGTAAAATACGAAATCTCATGAAAGTGATCGAAAACAGTGGGATTATTGCCCACAAAATGATGGAAATAAAAAAACTCACAAAAGTGGCTGAAAACTGTGGACTATAGCCTACAAATGAGGCTAAAACAGTCAAATACAAAATTTCGCGAAAACAGGTAGAAACTGTGGATTATAATCCACAAAATGAGGCCAAAACAGAAAAATACCAAATCTCATGCAAGTGATCAAAAATAGTGTACTATTGTCCACACATGAGGCTAAAACAGCCAATACAAAATTTCACGAAAATGGCAGGAAACTGTGGACTATATCCCACAAAATGAGGCCAACACAGTAAAATACAAAATTTCACGGAATGGATTGAAAACAGTGTACTATAGCCCACAAAATGAGGAAAATAAAAATGTTCACGAAAGGGGCCGAAAACTGTGCATTATAGCCCACAAATGAGGCTAAAACAGTCAAATACAAAATTTCACAAAAAACTGTAGGAAACTGTGGACTAACCTACAAAATGAGGCCAAAACATAAAAAACGAAATCTCATGAAAGTGATCGAAAACAGTGTACTATAAGCCTACAAAATGTGGGAAACAAAAAAATGTAACGAAAGTGGCCGAATACTGTGGCCCACACGTGAGGCTAAAACAGTCAAATACAAAATTTCACGAAAAAGACCGGAAACTGTGGAATACCCACAAAATATGGTCAAAACTATAAAATATGAAATCTCACGAAAGTGATTGAAAACTGTGTACTATAGTCCACAAAATGAGGGAAATAAAAAAACTCACGAAAGTGGCCAAAAACTGTGGACTATACCCTCCAAATGAGGTTAAAACAGTCAAATAATTGTTTTTCGCAAAAATAGCTGGAAACTGTTGACAATAACCCACAAAATGAGGCCAACACAGTAAAATATAAAATCTCATGAAAGTGATCGAAAACAGTGTATTACAGCCCACAAAATGAGGGAAGTAAAAATTCTCACGAAAGTGAACGAAAACTTGGGACTATAGCCCACAAATGAGGCCAAAACAATCAAATACAAAACTTTGCGAAAACGGACATAAACTGTGGACTATAATTAGGGCTGCAATCGAGCCGAACCGAACCGAACCGAATACTTTCAGGCTCGAGCTCGGTTCGCGCCGAGCTTTGACCGTATTCGAGCTGAATAGCTCACGAGCTTAGCCTAAAAAAAAACCTCAAGCTCGAGCTCGGCTCGTTTACGAAACGAGCTCAGTTTTGTGCTCGAGCTCGAGCCCAATAGCTCGCGAATAGCTCGATTCGTTTGCAGCCCTAACTAAAACCGACAAAATTAGGCCAACACAGTAAAATACGAAATCTCATGAAAGTGATCGAAAACAGTGTACAATAGCCTACAATATGTGGAAAATAAAAATCTCACGAAAGTGGCCAAAAATTGTGGACTATAGCCCCCATATGAGCCAAAAACTGTAAGATACAAAATTTCACAAAAACGGTCGGAATTTGTGGACTATATAACCCACAAAACTAGTCCAAAACAGTAAAATACAAAATCTCATGATAGTGACCAAAAATAGTGTGCGCCCACTAAATGAGGGAAATAAAAAAGCTTAGGAAGGTAGCCGAAAACTGTGGATGTCCACAAATGAGGCAAAAACAGTCAAATACAAAATTTCACGAAAACGGCAGAAAACTGTGGACTATAACCCACAAAATGTGGCTAACACAGTAAAATACGAAATCTCATGAAAGTGGTCGAAAATAGTGTACTAGCCTACAAAATTGAGGGGAAAAAAATCTCACGAAAGTGACTGAAAACTGTGGGCTATAGCCTACAAATGAGGCTAAAACCGTCAAATACAAAATTTCACGAAAATGGTCAGAAACTGTGGACTATAACCCTACAAAATGAGGCCAAAACAGTAAAATACGAAATCTCATGTAAGTGATCAAAAACAGTTTACTATAGCCTACAAAATGAGAGAAATAAATATTCTCACAAAAGTGGCCGAAAACTGTGGACTAGCCCACAAATGAGGGTAAACAGTCAAATACAAAATTTCGCAAAAACTGTCGGAAACTGTGGACTATAACCAACAAAATGAGTCAAACACAGTAAAATACGAAATTTCATGAAAGTGATTGAAAACCGTGGATTATTGCCCACAAAATGATGGAAATAAAAAATCTCACGAAAGTGGCCGAAAACTTTGGACTATAGGCTACAAATATGGCTAAAACAGTCAAATAAATTTTTTTCGCAAAAACAACCGGAAACAATGGACTATATAACCCAAAAAATGAGCCTAAAACAGGAAAAAACGAAATCTCAAGAAAGTGATCGAAAACAGTATTATAGCCCACAAAATGAGGGAAATAAAATTCTCACGAAAGTGGCCGAAAAATGTGGACTATATGCCCAAAGATGAGGCTAAAATAGTCAAATACAAAATTTGACAAAAACAGTCGGAAACTATGGACTATAACCCACAAGATGAGGCCAAAACAGTGAAATACGAAATCTCATGAAAGTGATTGAAAACAGTGTACTATAGCCTACAAAATGAGGTAAATAAAAATTTTCACGAAAGTGTCTGAAAACTCTGGACTATAACCCACAAATGAGGCTAAAACAGTCAAATAATAAATTTCACGAATGGTCAGAAACTGTGGAGTATAACCCACAAAATGAGGCATAACGGTGAAATACGAAATCACATGCTAGTGATCGAAAACAGTGTACTATAGCCCACAAAATGAGGAAAATAAAAAATCTCACTAAAGTGGCCGAAAACAATGGACTAGCCCACAAATTAGGCTTAAAAAGTCAAATAAATTTTTTCCGCAAAAACAGCCGGAAATTGTGGACTATAACCCACAAAATGAGGCCAAAACACGAAAAAACAAAATCTCGTGAAAGTGATCGAAGACAGTGTATTATAGCTTACTAAATGAGGGAAATTAAAAAACTCACGAAAGTGGCCGAAAACTGTGGACTATAGCTCACAAATGAGACTAAAACAGTCAAATAATAAATTTCACGAAAATGGTTGGAAATTGTGGACTATAACCTCAAAATGAGGCCAAAATAGTAAAATACGAAATCTCATCAAAGTGATCGAAAATAGTGTATTATAGCCCACTAAATAAGGGAAATAAAAAATCTAACGAAAGTGGCCGAAAACTGTGGACAATAGCCCACAAATGAGACTAAAACAGTCAAATACAAAATTTCAGAAAAAACTGTCGGAAACTGTGGAATATAACACACAAAATTAGTTCAAAATAGTGAAATATGAAATCCCGTGAAAGTGATCGAAAACAGTGTACTATAGCCCAAAAAATGTGGGAAATAAAAAATCTTACAAAAGTGACCGAAAACTATGGACTATAGCCCACAGATGAGGCTAAAACAGTCAAATATAAAATTTCAAGAAAACGGCCGGAAACTGTGGACTATAACCCACAAAATGAGGACAAAACAGTAAAATACGAAATCTCATGAATGTGATCGAAAACACTGTGGTATAGCCCACAAAATGAGCAAAATAAAAAATCTCACGAAAATGGCCGAAAACTGTGGACTATATCCCACAAATGAGGCTAAAACAGTTAAATACAAAATTTTGCGACCGAAAACAGTGTACTATATAACCCTAAAAAAGAGGCCAAAACAGTAAAATATCATATATCATGAAAGTGATTGAAAACAGTATACTATATATAGCCCACAAAATGAGGGAAATAACAAACCTAACGAAAGTGGCTGAAAACTGTGGACTATAGCCCACAAATGAGGCTAAAACATTCAAACATAAAATCCCACAAAAAAACGGTCAAAAACTGTGGACTATAACCTACAAAATGAGGCCAACACAGTAAAATATGAAATCTCATGAAAGTGATCGAAAATAGTGTACTAGCCTACAAAATTGAGGGGAAAAAAATCTTACGAAGGTGACCGAAAACTGTGAACTATAGCCCACAAATGAGGCTAAAACCGTCGAATACAAAATTTCACGAAAATGGTCAGAAACTGTGGACTTTAACCCACAAAATGAAACCAAAACAGTAAAATACAAAATCTCATGTAAGTGATTGAAAACAGTTTACCATAGCCTATAAAATGAGGGAAATAAAAAGTCACACGAAAGTTGCCGAAAACTGTGGACTATATAGCCCACAATGAGGTTAAAATAGTTAAATAAAAATTTTCTCGAAAAAGGGCAGAAACTGTGGACTATAGCCAACAAAATGAGTCAAACACAGTAAAATACGAAATCACATGAAAGTGATCGAAAACAGTGGAGTATTGCCCACAAAATGTTGGAAATAAAAAATCTCTCGAAATTGGCTGAAAACTGTGGACTATATGCTACAAATAAGACTAAAACAGTCAAATAAATTTTTTTCGCAAAAACAACCAAAAACTGTGAACTATATAACCCACAAAATGAGCCCAAAACAGGAAAAAACGAAATCTCAAGGAAGTGATCGAAAATAGTGTATTATAGCCCACAAAATGAGGGAAATAAAATTCTCACGAAAGTGGCCGAAAACTGTGGACTATAAGCCCACAAATGTGGCTAAAACAGTTAAATACAAAATTTCACAAAAATGGTCGGAAACTGTGGACTATAACCCATAAAATGAGGCCAAAACAGTGAAATACGAAATCTCATGAAAGTGATTGAAATTAGTGAGCGCCCACTAAATGAAGGAAATAAAAAACCTCAGGAAAGTGGCCGAAAATTGTGGTCTACAGCCCACAAATGAGGCTAAAACAGTCAAATACAAAATTTCACGAAACGACATGAAACTGCGGAATATAACCCACAAAATGAGGCCAAAACAGTAAAATACGAAATCCCATGAATCGAAAACAGTGTAGCCTACAAAATGAGGGAAATAAAAATCTCACGAGAGTGACCGAAAACTGTGGACTATAGCCCACAAATGAGGCTAAAACAGTCAAATACAAAATTTCACAAAAAAACGGTGGGAAACTATGGACTATAACCCACAAAATGAGGCCGAAACAGTAAAATATGAAATCTCATGCAAGTGATCGAGAACAATGTACTCTAGCCAACAAAATGAGGGAAATAAAAAAATCTAACGAATGTTGCCGAAACTGTGGACTATAGCCCACAAATGAAGCTAAAACGTTCAAATACAAAATTTCACGAAAACGACTGGAAGACAACCCACAAAATATGGTCAAAACAGTACTATACGAAATCTCATGAAAGTGATCGAAAACAGTGTACTACAGCCCAAAAAAAGAGAGAAATATAAAATCTCACGAAGGTGGCCAAAAACTGTGGACAATAGCCTAGAAATGAGGCTAAAACAGTCAAATAAATTTTTTTTGCAAAAAACAGCCGGAAACTGTGGATTATAACCCACAAAATGAGGCAAACACAGTAAAATACGAAATCTAATGAAAGTGATCGAAAACAGTGTACTATAGCCTACAAGATGAGGGAAATAAAAAAATCTCACGAAAGTGGCCGAAAACTGTGGATTATAGCCCACAAATGAGGCTAAAACAGTCCAATACAAATTTTCACAAAAACGATCGGAAACTGTGGACTATAACCCACAAAATGAGGCCAACACTGTGAAATACGAAATCTCATCAAAGTGATTGAAAACAATGTACTATAGCCTACAAAATGAAGGAAATAAAAATCTTACGAAATTGGCCGAAAACTGTGGACTATAGCCCATAAATGAGGCTAAAACAGTTAAATACAAAATTTCGCGAAAATGGCAGGAAATTGTGGACTATAACTGTAACACCCCGAATTCCAAACAAGATCGAATTCGAGATCCACAGGATCTTTACACTTCACTTCGTACAATTTTACAAGGAAATTTAAACTTTTCAACATATATCAGAGTTCTTTACAATTTGTTTACACAACAGAAGATACAACAATGAAAATGATATACAACTTATACAACTTTTTCAAAGCAAGTAATCAACAACATCATAACATCTTTACTTCTTCATGAAAAGGTCCATTACCTGCATAACAAGCTGTGGGCATGTCAGTCACTTACAATTAACAAAAATGTTATACTCGGCCATCCTCGCTATGACTTACATATAACGATCTCAATACTTTAACAAACCACAATTTGAATGCAAAATAAAGTGTAAAATGTGACTACACAAAACATGTAAGTGTATGCGATGTCTTAATGCCTAATGCAGATATTTTATTCTAAGATGACACTAATGCATACTTGTTCGGATTCTATGCATCTCATACTACATAGGTCGGAGGACAAGCACCTACGTACTCCATATTAAAGGGTTCAATCTCTCTCCATGAAAACTACCCAGTAATAAGAACAAGGTTCAGATATTCCACGAGTACGGATCCTAGTCCCGGAGTACACCGCCCGACTGTTATACAGACTCCTCATCGTGCGAATACCCCGTAAGTGCCCCTCTAGCCCCGGTATACGTATATACACTGGAGTACGATAAACTATCTGCCTGACTACGCATAGTCCTGGATTTAAAAATAAAAATTCGTCTCCATCGAAGCAACCTCAGTCCCGGAGTACACCACCCGACTATATAGAGTGCCACACTCACGTTTGCCCAAGTTTTACTTCATCTTCTCTTAAGTGCCTAGTTTCTTAAGTTCAAGACATGAATAATTTCCCTTCCTAGAGTTGGTTTTACCCCCTACAGGACTTAATCACAAAAATACGAGATAGCTCCATGGCCAATATCTCACAAATATATCTCAAGTCTTTTAATTCAATAGTGCCGGTACCCGAGGTCTTACTAACTCTAAATCACAACTTTTCATGTACAAGAATCCGTGGGTACACATACCCTTCAATAAACATGTCTTAAACTTAAATATTCTTATTCACAAATGATCAATGTCTTGTCTTAACACTTATTCACAAAGTAATCATTGTCTTATCTTGACACTATTCATAATCCATTTATTCATTCATAATCTTTAGAACCAAATAACTCTTTTCAAGAACATAAATTCATCACATGAAATCTTATTAACAATTTTTAAGCTCATACAATGTCTCAACTCACTTCAAAATATTTCTTAAACCAAAAGAGTATAATCTTTTCAAGAGAAATCACTTCACAAACAATATCTTAATTTTCTTCACAAAAGAAAGTTCTACTCTCAAATAATAAATTTTGAAGTCAAATAATTCATTCTCCTATCTCAATTCCATTTTTATATTTCAAAGGAAATATATGTAAAAAATTTAATAAGGAGTTTGAAAAACCCAGTCCGAGCTCCACACATAAAAAAAAATGTTTAGAAACAAGTCAAAAAGCTCACATCCAATTTTTTTTTCTTAGAACCCAAGTCAGAGAGCCCAGAACCAAGTCAGAGAGCTCAGAACCAAAAATTTCATTTTAGGAACCCAAAAAATTCAAAAGGTGGCTTCGGGTTTCGAACCCAGGACATGTCGACACACACAGCCAGCGCCCAAGCCCAAACCCACTAGCCACTAAGTCCGTTTGGACTTGCATCAATAAACCACAACAGAAACCCCCTTATACACACTGTACATGTTCGGAATTTAATTGAGTGAACCCAAGATCTCTTACAAATAGTGCTCTGTGGTGCACTGGCTAACCAGTAAGTCCAAGTGTGATTTTTGTTTAGGAGTCGTATTAATATAATTTTGTTCATACTAAATTGGTTTCTTTTCGCAAAACTCGTTTATCCAATGATCCAATCTTTTAAGATATTGAAATAAACTTTTCTTTTGACTGAGATGAATTTTGAAACAGCAACCAACAAGTTCAAATTTATTTTAAAATATATATCTCCATTTTCAAATAGTTTTTCATTTCATTTTACACACTAATTTACATTTTCTCAAAACTCGAATTTAAGAATCATAGTCATTAAAACTAGTTTATATACTCATTTATACTAATTAAAATTTTGTAATAAAATCCAAACATGCCTCTTAATCATCCATGAAATCTCAAAGAAAATTCTTTTATGCAAAAATTTATATTTTCAATACAACATGGCAACATTCATAAGTCGACACATTTCATGGCAACAATTCAATTTGGTTTTTCTTTCTTTCTCATTTCTTAATCATCATGACTCTAAAGCATATATTGAATATAACACTCTTCAACAAATTTTCATACAAATCATACATTGGACATGTACAAATTTACAAGCATACTAACATGATTCATAGTATTAATTCTTTTGTCAAAATTCTTCTTTCTAATTAACATGGTGGCAATTATTTACTTAATCATAACAAAATTATTTTCATTCTTGGCATAATACACTAGCATGGATTTTATCTACATGTTTCACATCAAATCAATTTATACTACTCATTTATAATTTTTAGCATGCATTCTGTACAATTAGAAAGTAAGAAATCACCCACCTCTTATGGAGAGTATCAACTAAGAATGAAGAGACCTCTTCTAGCTCCTAGCTCCAACTAGCACCTCCTTGTCCTTCTCCTCCTAGCAAAAGCTCTCCAAAGCACCAAGGTACTCTCTTTCTCTCTTTCTTTTCCTCTCTTAATTTTGTTTAGTTTAGGTGTGACAAGAGAAGAAAATGAGGGATGTATTTATAGGTCAATGTGAGGGTTCAAATTGCATAATTCTCCATTTAATAAATTACTCTACTTAATTCTCCATCTCTCCATGATCCTAACTCCTAAAACTCCCAACTCTTCATTTTTCCAACTCTTCACATCCTAACCCCCATCTCTTCCTCTTCAAAAAAAAAAAAACCCGGGCCAACTTACCTCTAATGCATGGTGACGTCAACATCCGCAACCATTACACAAGCGTGTTGCTGCCTCAATGTGGCCCCCCACCTCTCATACCACATATTTACCATTTACACCACAAGCCATTACACTTTATACAAACAGCCATCAAAACTATTATATAGTATATATATATTATTATTACTCTTTTGAAATTTTGGGGTGTACACACTTTTGAAAATTATGGGGTGTAAGTAGAAATAGTTTAGTTAAAACTTATAATGTATCATACATAAATAAAATAAATACACATACTCCAAAATTTTATTTTGAAAACGAATACGCTCAAATACGCACACCAAAACACGTGCATCGCACATAATATACCGAAATACGAAAATTGACTTTCTCAACGGAAAAATGTTAAAGATAATAAAAATAAAATACAAGGAAATATATTTATTAATTTTATATATTCCAAGATGTAATTACTACGTACGTAGGAAACACGTGCATTACACGTACAAAAGTATTTATATAAAAATGCGAGAAAATGAATTTTTGTTTTATAAAACAAATTCGAATGCATAAAAATAAAAAATTGAGACACAGAAATATCACAGTAGCAGTGGAAGAATACGAAATCGATACGTGCATCGAAAACACATAAAAATCACTTAAAAATACAGAGATTGACATTTAATATTTTAGTTGACGTAGATAAGATAAATATACGCGGAATGCATAAATAGTCAGAAATCACAATACGTAATGAAAACACGTTATAAATATTACCAGTACAGGTATAAAATATACGCGCATAACACACAAGGGCAAAATTGTCATTTCCAATTTTGCGGGGTGTTACAATAACCCACAAAATGAGGCAAACAAAGTAAAATACGAAATCTCATGAAAGTGATCGAAAACAGTGTACAACCTACAAAATGAGGGAAATAAAAATCTCACGAAAGTAGCCGAAAACTGTGGACTATAGCCCACAAATGAGGCTAAAACAGTCAAATACAAAATTTGCCAATAAACGTCGGAAACTGTGGACTATAACCCATAAAATGAGGCCAAAACAGTAAAATACGAAATCTCTTGATAGAGATCGAAAACAGTGTACAGCCTACAAAATGAGGGAAATGAAAAATCTCACGAAGGTGACCGAAAACTGTGGACTATATCCCACAAATGAGACTAAAATAGTCAAATACAAAATTTCACAAAATAGTCGGAAGCAGTGGACTATAACCCACAAAATGAGGCCAACACAGAAAAATACGAAATCTCATGAAAATCATCGAAAATAGTGTACTCTAGACCACAAAAAGAGGGAAACAAAAATTCTAACGAAATTGGCCAAAAACTATGGACTTTAGCCCACAAATGAGGCTAACAATCAGAAACTGTGGACTATAACCCACAAAATGAGGCCAAAACAGTAACACACAAAATCTCATGAAAGTGATCGAAAATTGTGTATTATAGCCCACAAAATGTGGGAAATAAAAAATCTAACGAATGTTGCCAAAACTGTGGACAGTAGCGCACAAATTAGACTAAAATTGTCGGAAACTGTGGACTATAATACACAAAATCAGGCCAAAACAGTAAAATATGAATCCCATGAAAGTGATCGAAAATAGTGTACTATAGCCCAAAAAATGAGGGAAATAAAAAATCTTTCGAAAGTGGCAGAAAACTATGGACTATAGCCCACAGATGAGGCTAAAACAGTCAAATACCAAATTTCACGAAAACAGTCAGAAAATTGTGGACTATAAACCACAAAATGAGGCCGAAATAGTAAAATACGAAATCTGATGAATGTGATCGAAAACACTGTAGTATATCCCTAAAAATCAGGTGAAAAAAATCTCACGAAAGTGGCCGAAGACTGTGGACTGTGGCCACACATGAGCTAAAACAATCAAATACAAAATTTCGTAAAAACGGCAGGAAACTGTGGACTATAACCCACAAAATGGCCAACACAGTAAAATAAGAAATCTCATTAAAATGTTCGAAAACAGTGTAGTGTAGCCCACAAAATGAGGGAAGTAAAAATTCTCACGAAAGTGTCCGAAAACTGTAGACTATAGCCCACAAATGAGGCTAAAATACAAATAATAAATTTCACGAAAATGGTCGGAAACTGTGGACTATAACCCACAAAATAAGGCCAAAACAGTAAAATACGAAATCACATGAAAGTGATCGAAAATAGTGAACTGTAGCCCACAAATTGTGGAAAATAAAAATTCTCACGAAAGTGGCGAAAACTATGGACTATAGCCCACAAATGAGGTTAAAACAGTCAAATACAAAAATTCGCGAAAACGACCAGAAACTGTGCATTATAACCCTCAAAATGAGGCCAAAACAGTTAAAAATCAAATATATTGAAAGTGATCGAAAACAGTGTAGCCCACAAAATGAAGAAAATAAAAAATCTAACTAAAGTTGCCAAAAACTGTGGACTATAGCCCACAAATGAGACTAAAACAGTCAAATAAAAAATTTCACAAAAAAACTCTCGGAAACTGTGGACTTATAACACACAAAATAAGGCCAAAACAACAAAATACGAAATCTCAGGTAAGTGATCGAAAACAGTGTACTATAGCCAAAAAAAATGAAGGAAATAAAAAATCTTACAAAAGTGGCCGAAAACTGTGGCCTATAGCCCACACATGATGCTAAAACAGTCAAATACAAACTTTCACGAAAACGGTCGGAAACTGTGGACTATAACCCACAAAATGAGGCCAAAATAGTCAAATACGAAATCTCAAGAATGTGATCGAAAACAGTGTACTTATAGCCCCCAAATTGAGGTAAATAAATTTTTTTACGAAAGTGGCCGAAAAATGTGGACTATAGCCCACAAATAGGCTAAAACAGTCAAATACAAGATTTCACAAAAAACGGTCGGAAACTATGGATTATAACCCACAAAATAAGGCATAACAGTGAAAAAACGAAATCTCATGAAACCTACAAAATGAGGGAAATAAAAAATCTCAAGAAAGTGACCGAAAACGGTGGACAATAGGCTACAAATAAGGCTAAAACAGTCAAATAAATCTTTTTCTCAAAAACAACCAGAAACTGTGGACTATAACCAACAAAATGAGGCCAAAACAGGAAAAAATGAAATCTCATTAAAGTGTTCGAAAACAGTGTATTATCGCCTACTAAATGAGGGAAATAAAATTCTCACGAAATTGGCCAAAAACTGTGGACTATAGCCTACAAATGAGGCTAAAACAGTCAAATAAAAAATTTCACGAAAACGGTGGGAAACTGTGGACTATAACCCAAAAATGAGACCAAAACAGTAAAATACGAAATCACATAAAAGTGATCGAAAACAGTGTACTATAGCCAATAAAATAAGGTAAATAAAATTTTTCACAAAAGTGTCCGAAAACTGTGGACAATAGCCAACAAATTAGGCTAAAACTATCAAACAATAAATTTCACGAATTAGGTCGAAAATTGTACAGTGTAACCCACAAAATCAGGCATAACGGTGAAATACGAAATCACATGATAGTGATCGAAAACAATGTACTATAGCCCACAAAATGAGGGAAATAAAAAATCTCACGAAAGTGGCCGAAAACAGTGGACTAGCCCAAAATTAGGCTAAAACAGTCAGATAACTTTTTTTCGCAAAAACAACCGAAAACTGTGGACTACAACCCACAAAATGAGGCCAAAACATGGAAAAACGAAATCTCACGAAATTGATCGAAGACAGTGTTTTATAGCTTACAAAATGAGGGAAATTAAAAAACTCATGAAAGTGGCCGAAAACTGTGGACTATAGCCCACAAATGATGCTAAAACAGTCAAATAATAAATTCCACGAAAATGGTCGGAAACTGTGGACTATAACCCACAACATGAGGCCAAAATAGTAACATACGAAATCTCATGAAAGTGATCGAAAATAGTGTATTATAGCCCACAAAATGAGGGAAATAAAAAATCTAACGAATATGGCCGAAAACTGTGGACTGTAGCCAACAAATTAGACTAAAACTTTCGGAAACTATAGACTATAACACACAAAATCAGGCCAAAACAGTAAATACGAAATCCTATGAAAGTGATCGAAAACAGTGTACTATAGCCCATAAAATGAGGTCAATCAAAATTTTCACGAAAGTGTCCGAAAACTGTGGACTATAGCCACACATGAGCCTAAAACAATCAAATAAAAAATTGTATGAAAACGGCAGGAAACTGTGGACTATAACCCACAAAATGAGGCAAACACAGTACAATACGAAATCTCATGAAAGTGATCGAAAACAGTTTACTGTAGCCCACAAAATGGGGGAAGTAAAAATTCTCACGAAAGTGTCCAAAACTGTGGACTATAGCCCACAAATGAGGCTAAAACACAAATAATAAATTTCACGAAAATGGTCGGAAACTGTGGACTATAACCCACAAAATAAGGCCAAAACAGTAAAACATGAAATCTCATGAAAGTGATCGAAAATAGTGTACTATAGCCCACAAATTGTGGGAAACAAAAATTCTCACCAAAGTGGCGAAAACTGTGGACTATAGCCCACAAATGAGGCTAAAACAGTCAAATACAAAAATTTGCGAAAACGAGCATAAACTGTGCACTATAACCCTCAAAATGAGGCCAAAACAGTAAAATACCAAATATCTTGAAAGTGATCGAAAACAGTGTACTATAAGCCCACAATATGAGGAAAATAAAAAATCTAATGAAAGTAGCCGAAAACTGTGGTAGCACACAAATGAGACTCAAACAGTCAAATACAAAATTCCACAAAAAAACTGTCGAAACTTTGGACTTATAACACACAAAATTATGGCAAAACAGGAAAATACGAAATCTCATGTAAGTGATCAAAAACAGTGTACTATAGCCCAAAAAATGAGGGAACTAAAAAATCTTACGAAAGTGGCTGAAAACTGTGGACTATAGCCCACACATGGGGCAAAAACAGTCAAATACAAAATTTCACGAAAACTGTTGGAAACTGTGGACAATAACCCACAAAATGAGGGCAAAACAATAAAATACGAAATCTCAAGAATGTGATCGAAAACAGTGTAGTGTAGCCCACAAAATGAGGGAAATAAAAAAATCTCACAAAAGTGGCCAAAAACTGTGGACTATAGTCCACACGAGGCTAAAACACCCAAATAAAAAATTTCACGAAAACGGCAGGAAACTGTGGACTATAACCCATAAAAAGAGGCCAACACAGTAAAATATAAAATTTCATGAAAGTGATCGAAACCAGTGTACTTATAGCCCACAAAATGAGAGAAATAAAAAAATTTTACGAAAGTGGCCGGAAACTGTGGACAATAGCCAACAAATGAGGCTAAAACAGTCGAATTCAAGATTTCACAAAAAACGGTCGGAAACTATGGACAATAACTCACAAAATGAGGCATAACAGTGAAAAAACGAAATCTCATGAAAGTGATTGAAAACAGTGTACTATAGCCCACAAAATGAGAGAATCAAAAAATCTCACGAAAGTGGCCGAAAACGGTGGACAATAGGCCACAAATAAGGCTAAAACAGTCAAATAAATCTTTTTCACAAAAACAACCGGAAACTGTGGACTATAACCAACAAAATGAGGCCAGAACAGGAAAAAAATGTGGGAAATAAATTCTCACGAAATTGGTTGAAAACTGTGGACTATAGCCCATAAAATGAGGTAAATAAAATTTTTTACGAAAAGTGTCCGAAAACCGTGGACAATAGCCCACAAATGAGGCTAAAACTATCAAATAATAAATTTCACGAATATGGTCAAAAACTTTGGAGTATAACCCACAAAATGAGGCATAACGGTGAAATACGAAATCACATGATAATGATCGAAAACAGTGTACTATAGCCCACAAAATGAGGGAAATAAAAATCTCACGAAAGTGGCCGAAAACAGTGGACTAGCCTAAAAATTAGGCTAAAACAGTCAAATAAATTTTTTTCGCAAAAACAACCGGAAACTGTAGACTATAACCCACAAAATGAGGCCAAAACAGGGGAAAACGAAATCTCATGAATGTGATCGAAGACAGTGTATTATAGCTTAAAAAATGAGGGAAATTAAAAAACGCACGAAAGTGGCCGAAAACTGTAGATTATAGCCCACAAATGATGCTAAAATAGTCTAATAATAAATTTCACGAAAAAGGTCGGAAACTGTGGATTATAACTCACAAAATGAGGCCGAAACAGTAACATACGAAATCTCATGAAAGTGATCGAAAATAGTGTATTATAGCCCACAAAATGAGGGAAATAAAAAATGTAACGAATGTGGCCGAAAACTGTGGACTGCAGCCCACAAATTAGACTAAAACTGTCGGAAACTGTAGACTATAACACACAAAATCAGTCCAAAACAGTAAAATACGAAATTCCATGAAAGTGATCGAAAACAGTGGACTATAGCCCAAAAAATGAGGGAAATAAAAAACCTTACGAAAGTGGCAGAAAACTATAGATTATAGCCCACAGATGATGCTAAAACAGTCAAATACAAAATTTCATGAAAACGGTCGAAAAACTGTGGACTATAAACCACAAAATGAGGCCAAAACAGTAAAATACGAAATCTGATGAAAGTGATCGAAAACAGTGTACTATAGCACATAAAATGAGGTCAATCAAAATTTTCACAAAATTGTCCGAAAACTGTGGACTATAGCCACACATGAGGCTAAAATAATCAAATACAAAATTTCGTGAAAACGGCAGGAAACTGTGGACAATAACCCACAAAATGAGGCCAACACAGTACAATATGAAATCTCATGAAAGTGATCGAAAACAGTGTACTGTAGCCCACAAAATGAGGGATGTAAAAATTCTCACGAAAGTGGCCGAAAACTGTGGACTATAGCCCACAAATGAGGCTAAAACACAAATAATAAATTTCACAAACATGGTCATAAACTGTGGACTATAACCCACAAAATAAGGCCAAAACAGTAAAATACAAAAATCTGATGAAAGTGGTTGAAAATAGTGTACTAATGCCCACAAATTGTGGGAAAAAAATTCTCACGAAAGTGGCGAAAACTGTGGACTTAGCCCACAAATGAGGCTAAAACACTCAAATACAAAAATTCGCGAAAACGATCGGAAACTGTGCACTATAACCTCAAAATGAGGCCAAAACAGTAAATACCAAATATCTTGAAAGTGATCAAAAACAGTGTACTATAGCCCACAAAATGAGGAAAATTAAAAGTCTAACGAAAGTAGCCGAAAACTATGGACTATAGCCCACAAATGAGACTAAAACAGTCAAATACAAAATTTCACAAAAAACTGTCGAAAACTGCGGACTTATAACACACAAAATCATGCCAAAAAGCAAAATACAAAATCGCATGTAAGTGATCGAAAATAGTATACTATAGCCTAAAAAAAGAGGGAAATAAAAAATCTTACGAAAGTGACCGAAAACTGTGGACTATAGCCCACACATGAGGCTAAAACAGTCAAATACAAAATTTCACGAAAACGGACGGAAACTGTGGACTATAACCCACAAAATGAGGCCAAAACAGTAAAATACGAAATCTCAAGAATGTGATCGAAAACAGTGTAGTATAGCCCACAAAATGAGGGAAATAAAAAATCTCACGAAAGTGGCCGAAAAACTGTGGACTATAGTCCACAAGAGGCTAAAACATCCAAATAAAAAATTTCGCGAAAACGGCAAGAAACAGTTGACTATAACCCATAAAATGGGGCCAACACAGTAAAATACGAAATTTGATGAAAGTTATCGAAAGCAGTGTACTTATAGCCCACAAAATGAGGGAAATAAAGGTTTTTACGAAAGTGGCCGAAAACTGTGGACCATAGCCCACAAATGAGGCTAAAACAGTCAAATACAAGATTTCACTAAAAACGGTCAGAAACTATGCACAATAACCCACAAAAAGAGGCATAACAATGAAATAACGAAATCTCGGGAAAGTGATTGAAAACAGTGTACTATAGCCCACAAAGTGAAGGAAATAAAAAATCTCAAGAAAGTAGCCGAAAATGGTGGACAATAGGCTACAAATAAGGCTAAAACAGTCAAATAAATTTTTTTCGCAAAAATTACCCGAAACTGTGGACTATAACCAACAAAATGAGGCCAAAACAGGAAAAAAGGAAATCTCATGAAAGTGATCGAAAACAGTATATTATAGCCCACTCAATGAGGGAAATAAAATTCTCACGAAATTTGCCGAAAACTGTGGACTATATAGCCCACAAATGTGGCTAAAACAGTCAAATACAAAATTTCCCGAAAACGGTCGGAAACAATGGACAACCCCAACAAATGAGGCCAAAATAGTAAAATACGAAATCTCATGAAAGTGATCGAAAACAGTGTACTATAGCCCATAAATTGAGGTAAATAAAAATTTTCAGGAAAGTGTCCGAAAACTGTGGACAATAGCCCACAAATGAGGCTAAAACTATCAAATAATAAATTTCACGAAAATTGTCGAAAACTGTGGAGTATAACCCACAAAATGAGGCATAACGGTGAAATACGAAATCATATGATAGTGATCGAAAACAGTGCACTATAGCCCACAAAATGAGGCAAACAAAAAATCTCACGAAAGTCGCTGAAAACAGTGGACTAGCCCAAAAATTAGGCTAAAATAGTCAAATAAATTTTTTTCGCAAAACCAACCGGAAACTGTGGGCTATAACACACAAAATGTGGCCAAAACAGGAAAAAATGAAATCTCAAGAAAGTGATCGAAGACAGTGTATTATAGCTTACAGAGGGAAATTTAAAAACACACGAAAGTGGCCGAAAACTGTGGACTATCGCCTACAAATGATGCTAAAACAGTCAAATAATAAATTTCACGAAAATGGTCGGAAACTGTGGACTATAACCGACAAAATGAGGCCAAAACAGTAACATACGAAATCTCATAAAAGTGATCGAAAATAGTGTATTATAGCCCACAAAATAAGGGAAATAAAAAATCTAGCAAATGTGGCCCACAAATTAGACTAAAACTGTCGGAAACTGTGGACTATAACACTTAAAATGATGCCAAAATAGTAAAATACGAAGTCCCATGAAAGTGATAAAAAACAATGTAATATAGCCCAAAAAATGAGGGAAATAAAAAATCTTACGAAAGTGGCAAAAAACCATGGACTATATGTAATACCCCGCAAAAATGGCATATGGCTATTTTGCATCGTAATCTGTGCACAATTGAGAATTGCACGCAATTGTGTATTTTCTAATAACAATTGATTGTTATTAAGAAATATCAGATATATTGTCTACTTTATTTTATAATTTTGAAGGGTTATTACGAGGTAGTTTTAATGTATTTTTGTGTTGTTGGTATTGTTTAAGTAGGGATTTGGGACTTAATTGAAATATATTGGGACTTGGGGGCTTGTATGTAATATTCCCTTTATTTTATTTATTTATCTATTTATTTATTTATTTCTTTTATAACCCCCCCCCTTCTCCCTTCTCCATTTCTTCTTCTCCCGTTTCCTTCTCAGCCGAAGGAAACCCGAACCCATTCGGCCGATGCTCTCCCCACCCAAATCCGCCCCATCTCTTCATTGTTTTTAAATTAATTTGGGGGGATGGCTAATTGGAGGGTGCTCTAGCTCGTGGTGGCATCGATTTTTGGAGAGGGCTTTGGAAAGGTATACCCTAGTTATTTTGTTTGTATGAAATTAAGTGTTTTCAATTTCTATTAAGTAGAAATATGGTAGTAAGGAGATTAGGAGGGGTTGGGTGTTATAGATACGAGAAATTAGCAAGTTGATGGAGAATTGTAAGTTGCTAATAAATTAGGGTTTTGGGTTTATAAAGGGAGAGTAAGTATATGAGAACTTGTCTCCTTTATGGTGATAGAATTTTTCATGGGCCATTAGGTTATTTTAGGGGTGATTTTTGTTATTGTTTGGGAAATAAAAATCCCATAGGATTTTGATTATTACGTGCATCGCGCGTCTGTATCCCAGGCGTTCAATAAACGCTTGTGTGATGTTTGGAATAGAGTTATTAGCTTTTGTGATTGGTTTGGATGGTTTGAGTTTTAATTGCTTTGAAATTTGATGAAGGATATTGTAATACCCTAATTTCTCTAATTTATAAAAATTATTTATTTTTCACGTAGTGTGCACGTGTAATGTTTTATTTTCAACATGATGAGTAAGAATATTGTTTTCTATAAAGCATTTTTCCTAAAGCCCAAATGTTAGTTTACTTATTTTTTTAAAAGTAATTATCTTGGCCCAATTAATTTAAGCCCATGGATTTAATCCTTTTTTTTTTAATTTTCTACCACTTGTAATGTGTAACATTTCTTTTTTTAAAAAGACTTGTTGTGGGTGTACAATTTTTGTTGGGTGGTTTGAGCTTGCACGTGCACTTCATGTACACGTGCATAAGCACACCTTCTTGGCCGGGTTGGGTAGAGAAGTGGGTTTGAGTGTGGGTAGTTATTTGGAGTGTGGGTGGTTATCACAACTCCCTAGTCAATCCTAGCCTTTGATCCTATAACTATCTACTGAATCCTAGCCCTCCATCTCACCCAAATTGGTGTATAAATACCCCCCTCTCATTCATTGTTTCCTTACACTAAGATCATTTTTATAAGAGAGGTTTTGAGAGAGAGTTGTGTAAGGCCGGGCAGCACTTCTGAAGCTTTCAGTGTGGAGCAAGAACCAAGGAGCAAGGAGCAAGGAGTCGTGCATTACCTTAAGGAGCTTTTGCTGGATTTCGGTTATTTCGTCAATAAGATGGGTGTTTTTCAGGACTTCTAATGTAGAAAATATGCCATGATTATGATGATTGCTACCATGCTTGTGAAAAGTAAATTCAAACATATTAGCTTGCCCTGTTTATGTGTATGATGATGGTTGTGAGGGGCTAATAATGTGGTAATGACACTGTAAATAAGAACGAATTGGGTCTGTACAGTCGACTGTCGCTTGGACAAGTCGATTGATACGAGGCGTAAATTTTCTCATGATTGTTGGAAAGTTTCATAATGTACATGTGTACAAACTAAAAAGATATAGGAATGCTAAATTCATAACCTCTATGTTGTACATGACTGACGAGACATGAACGTATGAAAAGAAACTAGGATAATTAGTAAAACTGTGATTAGCCTGTGCAGTCGACTGTTAATATGAACAGCCGATCGATGTATTGAGTAAATTATGAACAGTTCAGAATTCTATGAAATGAGATATTTCCATTGTGTTGTCCTAGTGTAATAAATTGAGATTAACATCTCATCTCTGCAAGAAAGTTATGAACAAGTGTAAATGCATGTTTAACACTTCCTTGAAGAAAAGACAATATTAGTTATTTGAAATTCCATGATTTTGATGTTACTGAACAGTTAAGAAATTACGTGTTTACGAGGCATGAATGTTGTAATTTGACACCATGATGCATGTGCATGTAAGAACTGATGGAAAGATAAACCCTTAATTTGAAATGTGAATCTGTTCAGTCGACTTAATGCGAGTAGCAAGTCGACTGAGCTGAGCATGAATGTATTGTTAAAAACCACAGAACAGACGACTGATGGAATGACAGTCGACTGTCACGGGAATGATATTTTGAACATAGAAGGTTGCGGAGCAGCCGACTGGCCATGTGCAGCAGTCGACTTTTCCGAGTGGTTATGAAGAACTTGAATTGACTGAACAAGTCGACTGGACCTTCTCCAAGTCGACTATCCAGAACACTTGATATGTCAGAGAGCTTATTCTGTTTATGTTAAAGTTGTGAACCTTATGGTTGATGTTGATAAACTCTATTGTTATTGCATGAATTTACATGAAATGAATCATAGTTGTGAATTGAGAATTTACATGAAAGGAATCATAGATTGAATTGAGAATTTAATGAATATGAAAGCTAAGATCATGATGAAGAAAGTCTGTGAGACTATTAATTGAATTCATGAGCTGAAAATGCTCAAATTGGAAATTGTGAATTGGAAATTGAAACCAAAGAGTAGCTAAGTCTCCCCCGGCATTGGAAATGAAATGAAATGAAATGAGAATTGAAAGACCAAGGTTGGTCATGTATTGAAATGAATGAATAAGTCCGGTTTAGTGGAGAGGCTAACTCTAGAGCTTTAATTTTTGTTCATGATTCTGATAAAAACTAAGGATTAGTGCATAGTGAAGATGTGATGAAAGTGAGAGAAAAACACAGGTATGAGAACTAGGGTTTACGGTGCGGGTGTGTGAGCCACAGAATGCATGCTTGATGAGTCAAGACATGGCGTGGGCACAACTCAGAATGATCGGACTCTAGTCACGCTCGTGGGATGTTTGGTGACTGCAAGAGGATCGTGTGCCATGAAGGAGGCCGAATTGCCACAGAATGCATGCTTGATGAGTCAAGACATGGCGTGGGGTTCCCCTCCAGGTTTTCTGTACACGTGCTTGTACTCATAGATCATCTAGGATACTCACCATAGTTACAGTAGTAGATTAAGTCATGGCAAGGGATTGAACCCTACAAAGATGAAGAACGAATAAGAGGCTTGCCCTCGGACCTATGTAGTATGGGATGCATAGAATCCGAACAAGTGCGCATTAGTATCATGTAAATTAACTAATTGCATTAAGGATTAAGTGCACTGTCACGACACGACATCATTAAGATTTTTCCCTTTCTTTATTTTGATATGTGAACAAGTTTGTGATCTGTTAAGAAATGAGAATCGTTATACTGTTTCTGGCATAGAGAGGATGGCCATGTATAATTATCGTCGGTTGAATAAACTGACGTACCCACAGTTTTGTATGCAGGATAAATGACATGTTAAAGGTTAAAGAGGAATGGATGCATAAAGATTTTACCATGTTGTTGTACATTTATTTAAATGTTGTAAATTTTTACTTCCGCTGTGCAATGTAAATATAATATATGATGTAACTCTGATGTAA
Source organism: Hemerocallis citrina (assembly GCA_017893485.1). Lineage (NCBI taxonomy): Eukaryota > Viridiplantae > Streptophyta > Magnoliopsida > Asparagales > Asphodelaceae > Hemerocallis > Hemerocallis citrina. The sequence goes on along the minus strand of CM030358.1, from coordinate 462,657,805 downwards.
AGTGTAAAGTTTTAGATTTCCTTGTAAAGTTGTACTCAGAAAAGCGAAAAGATCCTGTAGAACATCTCGAATTCAGTGTGTTTGGGATTCGGGGCGTTACAGATATACTAGTGGCTTTGGAGGCGTGGTGGCACTTCGAGTCTTCGCAGGATATTTTGTGAGTATGAATTTATTCACGTATTTTGTGTTTTAAGAAAATTTTATAATAACCTGAATGGTTGGTATGAATTACGGATAAGGCGTGTTTGGATCAAGAGTATCGGAACAACGTATATGTGTATACGGGGATGAGTTATATTATATGATGATATCAAATATGGTGAGTATGACATCTTTATTTTTACGCACATGGTGCGTTATGAAGATTTTAAATTTCGAATGGCTATGTATTTCCGATTTCGTATCTTAGTGTAGCATGGGTATTTTGAGCTAAGAATTTTTGTGGACACTCTTGTACGTGTCCACATCTATGGTTTAAATTTCATAAATTATCGAGGTCGGTTGATACCTCAAAATAATTTATGGAGTGTAGCTGGTCTGAAAGGACAGCTGAAGCCGATTGCTTTTGGACTGAAGTCCAAAAGGTTATAACCAATTGTATAGGTATGATCTTCCTATGAACCTTGAGAGTAGCTTTTGGTATGAGTTTAATTGATGATTCTCAAGTTTTTAGAGATTTTAGAGTTCGTTCGGTGAAGGGTAGTAAATGCTCGGCTGAAAGAGTGGCTGAACTTGTGTGCTATGTTGGAAGAGTCGTAGCTCATTGTGTGAGATGAATCTAAATGTAAATTTTGGGACACAATGAAATGATATATGTGTAGATTGAGAATCTCAAATTTCATGAGCAAACTTCTATGATATTGAAAAGGTGCAGCGAGTGCAAGAAGAATATACTATTGAGAGTATATGAGGTTTTGTAGTATTAAGATGATTGAATTCGAGGAAATGGTTAGCTGGAAGGTTGTAGACTAAAGCTTTATCTTTCCTGAATGGGTAGTATCAAGCAATTCTGTATTGTGTGTTGGAAGTAATGGACGTTGCAAGTTAGCAACCTATTGTTTAGACAAAACTTCAAATTTAAGTGACTCGGGGACTTGAGCTCTTAAATGTTTGAGGGAGTTGCCACTAGGGGATTGCTGTGGATCTCCCTACCCTTCTAGAAGTCTGATTGTGTTGAATTCCGATGAGCGTAGCTTGGGTCACAGCTATTGCTAATTCTTGAGTTATTTCATCGGACAATTGATGAGGAGCCCTCTGCATACCGCAGTGTGGTGATCATAAGCTATCGGGTTTTAATGATGTTTTAGCATTTCATTTAGGACTTAGATAAGTTCCTGTGCTTAGTACTCATCATGGACACGAACGGGTCGTACAGGTTGCGGTCCGGTGAAATACGACGCTATAGGTATGCTGCAGTATATCTTTGAGTTCGTCATGGCTGTTGAATGGGATCCAGGTATATGCCGGTGGACACGAACGGGTCGTACGGGCTGCGGTCCGGTGAAGTACGACGCTATAGGTATGCTGCGGTATATCTTTAAGTTCGTCACGGCTGTTGAACGGGATCCAGGTATATGCTAGTGGACACGAACGGGTCGTACGCGCTGCGGTCCGGTGAAATACGACGCTATAGGTATACTGCGGTATATCTTTAAGTTCGTCACGACTGTTGAATGGGATCCGAGTATATGCTGGTGGACACGAACGGGTTGTACGGGCTGCGGTCCGGTGAAATACGACGCTATAGGTATGCTGCGGTATATCTTTAAGTTCGTCACGGCTGTTGAACGGGATCCAGGTATATGCTGGTGGACACGAACGGGTCGTACGGGCTGCAGTCCGGTGCAATACGACGCTATAGGTATGCTGCGGTATATCTTTAAGTTCGTCACGGCTGTTGAACGGGATCCAGGTATATGCTAGTGGATACGAACGGGTCGTACAGGCTGCGGTCCGGTGAAATACGACGCTATAGGTATACTGCGGTATATCTTTAAGTTCGTCACGACTGTTGAATGGGATCCGAGTATATGCTGGTGGACACGAACGGGTCGTACGGGCTGCGGTCCGGTGAAATACGGCGCTATAGGTATGCTGCGGTATATCTTTAAGTTCGTCACAGCTTTGAACCCAACCATGTCATACTATCAGGAACAGGAAGTAGACCAAATTAGAATGCATTGCATAGCGAGGGTTCGAATCCCTAAACTTGGAGACAACAGCTTGATTTGGAAAGTATATAGTATGGGATGCATACATTTCCAAAGTCTCGCTTGCATTAGACTAAGTACGTTGGCTTGACCTGGGCCACATGTAGTATGGGATGCATGTGTATCCTGAGTCTTGCTGACATTAGATTAAGTGCATCTGTTCTATACTCTGCATTTTTGCATTAGACTCAGGTCACGACATACACGAACACTAGGAAATCAGGATACACATTTGTTTTTCATTCAAGATGAATTATGAGTGTGAAAGTGATTTATGGCGAGACGTGATGATATAGGTTGTAAGAATGAATGAAGGCGATATTATGTGATATGAGAATGGGAAGGAATATAAGTCGTGAGTCTGTAATTGCAAATGAATGATAAACGAGGTGCGGTTCGTGTGGAAATAGAGTTGTTGTGAATGTAAGGCTTTATGGGAACATAAAGCTACAGGAATATTTGCATAAGGCGT